>CM057456.1:810247500-811447500 GCA_016271365.2 Neoceratodus forsteri | reverse complement strand
GTCAGACCTTCTCGCCGCCAAGATTCAGGGCCTTCTGAACAACAGGACAGTAGAAGTGGTGCCGCTGCATCAACAGAACACGGGTTTCTACTCCCATTACTTTCTGGTTCCAAAGAAGTCCGGGGGTATACGCCCCATTCTGGATCTCAGAAAGCTAAACAAATTTCTCCCCAAGGAGAAATTCAAAATGATTTCTCTGGGAACCCTGTTACCTTTGCTTCATCAACACGACTGGCTAGCCTCCCTAGACATGCTGGATGCTTACCAGCACATTCCTATTCACCCGAGGCATCACAAATTCCTGAGGTTTGTGGCTCTGGGACAGCATTATCAGTTCAGAGTCCTGCCCTTTGGGCTATCCGGCCAGCTGGGTTTTACAAAGTGTTGTGCAGTTCCTGTATGCACCTCAGAAAGGTCGTGATGACAGGTGTTCTCTTTATCTGGACGATTGGCTTCTAGCAAGCCCTTCCAGGCAGGGACCCTGGACGCCGAGACGGCTTCTCGCCTCCCACGCTCCATGGGAGTTCTGCTGGAACCTCAAGAAATCGCAACTGCAGCCCTCCCAGAGGCCCCTCTTTATAGGATTCTTCTGGACACCTCCCAGCGAAAGCTTTTCTTCCAGAAGACAGAAGAACCGACATCCTCCAAATGGCCCTTCACATCGGGAGAACACCTCAGTTACTGCTCTCTCGATGCAACGGATGCTAGGCCTCATGGCCTCCTCAGTGTTCACTGTACCCCTAGCACGTCTGCACATGAGAAGTACTCAGTGGTCCCCAACCACTCACCCGCAGTCCTATCTCATCAAGGTGACAGAACCTTTAAAGAGGTCACTCACCTGGTGGTCTCAAGAGAGCAATCTCCTGGAGGGATATCCCTTTGCTCCTCTGGACCATCAGATCTCCATTACCACGGACGCATCCCTAATGGGAAGGGGAGCTCACTGTCAGGCTCTCCACACTCAGGTGTGGACTCGTCAGCCCTGCCCACATAAACGTCCTAAAAATGAGAGCCGTCCTTTATGTGGTCCGAGCGTTGAAGGACGTTCTGTGTCACAAGAACATTCTCCTTCAAACGGACAACAAAGCAGTGATGTATTACATCAACAAGCAGGGTGGTGCGCATTCTTACCCCTTATGCAGAGAAGCAATGAGGGTATGGGAATGGTGCTTGGAGCACAAGGCTCTAATTCAAGTGGTCTACCTGCCAGGTATTCAGAACGAACTGTCAGACCGTCTCAGCAGAACAGAGACAGACCCTCACGAGTGGTCTCTCGACTCAACCATAGTTCAGTCACTATTCGAAGAGTGGGGAACTCCAGACCTGGACCTTTTGCATCCCCACTCAACGAAAACTGCTCTCTTCTGCTCCAGAAATCCAGGGCCTGGCATTTTCTGTCAGGATGCGCTCAGGCTGCGGTGACAAAATGCTTTCTTTACGCCTTTCCACCTCTTCCTCTAATTCAGAGTGGTACCTCAAGTTCGAATCTCAGGGACAAAATGATCCTCATTGCCTCTTCTGGCCTTGACAGCTGTGGCTTTCACCACTCAACAATATGTTGGCAGTTCCTCCGAGACCACTTCCCCTACAGATGAACCTTTTGACTCAGGGGCCTGTGGTCCACCCCAACCTGAGATCGCTGCACCTTAACGCTTGGCTCCTGAAGAGGTAGAAGTAAACCGGTTCAACGTGTCTCGAAGAGTTTCAGATATTCTTCTGGCTGCACGGAAACCAGCCACTTGGAAAACTTACACAGCCAAGTGGAAGCGTTTCTCACTCTGGTATGCAAAGTGCTCTTTGAATCCTTTTTCCTGCCCATCAGATAAAGTTCTGGAGTACCTCTTAGACCTCTCAAATTCAGGCCTACAGTACTCTACAGTCAACGTTCACCTTAGTGCCATTTCAGCATATCATGAGCCGTTTTTTTCTTATCTCTGGCTCAGTTACCTGTGGTTAAGAGGTTTCTCAGTGAATTCTGCATACCAGACCTCCTACAAGACGTCCAGTTGCAGCCTGGGACATCAATCTTGTGCTAGATATGCTCACTTAGAAACCTTTTGAACCTCTGGCTACCTGTGAGCTAAAATTTCTCACCTGGAAGACTGCCTTCCTAGTGGCCATTACCTCAGCCCGTAGGGTCTCTGAGATACATGCCCTGGTCACAGACCCTCCATATGCTGTGTTCCATAGGGACAAAGTAGTTCTTCATACTCATCCTAAATTTCTTCCTAAGGTTGTGTGAGAATTTCATCTAAACCAACCTTGGTCCCTTCCTCTACTTTATCGAACTTCCAAAATGAAGGAGAGCCGCTTCTCTTCATTCTTGAATCGTTAGAGAGCCCTTGCGCTTCTATCTGGATAGAACCAAGGACTTCTCGCAGTGTCAACAATTGTTCGCTTCTTCCAGCGAGACCTGACGGTAACCCTGTCGCTATCAGATGCATCTCAGCATGGCTAGTGGCATGCCTTCGCCACTGCTATTCCATGGCACAGGTTAAGTTGGAGGGTAGGGTTTACGTCCACTCTACTAGAGCGGTCGTGCATCCTCGTAGCGGAAATTGTAACGTGCCCATTGCAGATATTTGCAACGTGGCACCTGAGCCAGTGCATACTTTTGTTGCAAGCATTATGCACTAGATGTCCATGCCAGACGACATTCTTTCCTTTGGCAGAGCCATCCTTAATGGACTTCTGTCCTCAGAAACGTGAGCTCTTGGTCTCTCCCGCCCCTCTCTCGGGATTATTAGCTCGGTACTCTCCCAATAGTGAATGAGTGGTGAGACTTATGTCCAGGAAGATATGAGATTCACTGAGCCACCGTAATTCTTGATCATCTTGACGAGTCTCCACCACTCATTCACACGCCCACCCTCCGCCCCGAGTCACTCTGTTAAGCTGCCCGCCCTCAAATCTTTAGGCTGTGAAGACTTTGTTGACCCTTCTTATACGGGTCGCCTGGACTATCTTATGTCTGATTTTTAGGTTAGTTACGCTGCACCTCCTTGGTAAAAAAGGTACTGAGGCGGTTGGAGGGTCGACGGCGAGATAGTCATTACAGGGCGAGCTGAGTCTCGCAGTGCCGTGCCTCGCGGCACCATCTCCGGCGCCTACCCTCCAGCAAAAAAGTTTGCTCCCGATGGGTCCTGGTGCCTCCGGTGCAGATCCCAATAGTGTGAATGAGTGGTGGAGACTCGTCCAAGAAGATCAAGAATTGCGGTAGGTACATAATTTTCATTTCTGGACACTGTCAGAGGAAAAGCTTTTCTTCCTGCGGACAGAGCGGAACACATCAGATCCCTCATCAGGGACCTGTCGGTGAAGAAGACCATCCCGGCCAGATTGGTCCTTCGCCTGCTTGGACACATGGCTGCGGCCACTGCAACAGTCCCGATGGCAAGGCTCCACATGCGGGTAACTCAGTGGATGCTAAGGGTGCAGTGGGATCAAAGGCAAGACCATCTCAGCAGCCAACTCAATCACTTAATGCCGCACTCTGGGATTGGCAATGGTGGCTAGATCCGGGGAACCTCTCCGCTGGGGTTCTCTTTGTGAGCATTGCCTCCGACTGTGACTCTTCCACAGACGCCTCAGGCTCGTGGGAGCACACTGACAGGGTGAGGTCTCAAGGCACATGGACAGTTCGAGGAATCTCATCTCCACATCAACATTTTGGAGATGAGGGCGTGCTCTCACGCCTGCAAGCCTTCCAGTCGAGATCCCACCGGGTACACTCCTGTTACAAACAGACAATACCGCGGTGATGTATTGCCTCATCAAGCAAGGAGGCACTCACTCCTACCTGCTTTGCAGAGAGGCCATGAGAGTGTGGGAGTGGGTAGTGCAGCACGGCGCAAACCTAATTGCAGTACACGTCCCCGGAGTGGACAATACCGTTGTAGACAGCCTGAGTCGCTCTCAGGCCACGAGTGGGAATTTCTACAGGAGGTGGCAGAGGATCTGTTTCACAGATGGGACACTCCAGAGTTAGACCTTTTCATGTCCCCATCCAAAGCAAAACTGCCCAGTTTTTGCTCGCTAGATCCAGGGCCTGGTGTTTTCCAGCGAGACGCGTTGTCCCTCTCCTGGGTGGGCAGATTCCTCTCTGCCTTCCCTCCTTTCCCGTTGATCCAGAGAGTTCTCTTAAAACTTTGCAGGGAGAAGGCGACGCTCATTTTGATAGTGCCTTTCTGGCCCCGACAAATCTGGTTCCCGCTTCTGCATCAGCTATCTCGAGAACCTCCACTTCCTTTGCCAACCAGCTCCCATCTGCTGTCTCAGGAGGAGGGTTCATTAGTCCATCCGGACTTGCGTTCTTTGAACCTGCACTCTTGGCTCCTAGAGACATAGGCCGTGTTGCATACGGGTCTCTGCAAGAGGTGGCAGAGGTACTCTCTGCTGCCAGAAAACCGGCAACGTACGCCATGAAATGGCGTAGATTTTGCTTGTGGTCTCAAGAGCGCGGTTTCTGGCCATTAGAATGTCCCGAAAAGCTGGTTCTGGATTACCTGCTTTAACTTTTTCAGTCCGGACTGGCTTACTCCTCGATTAAGGTGAACCTTTGCACAATTTCGGCTTACCATGCCCCCATAGGCCATCGGATGGTGGCCCAAGTGGACACTACTCGTGCCTTTTTAAGGGGAGTTCTCCACCTTAGGCCGCCTATCAGGATCAATTCCTCCTGGGAATTGCCCTTTGTCCTGGAGCAGCTCACGCTGCCACCTTTTGAACCAGCCGCTGGATTGCGAAGCCACGCTTTTCTGTCGTGGAAAACGTTGTTTTTAGTTGCAGTTACTCCGGCAAGAAGGATTTCCGAATTGCATGCACTGATGTGCAAAGAACCTTATTTAGTTTTCCATCAGGACAGGGTATCCCTGAGGACAAACCCAAAGTTTCTGCCTAAGGTGGTTTCAGCCCTCACCCTTAATCAGGATATCGACTTACCAGTGTATTTTCCTAGGTACACCAACCGAGGAGAAGCCCTTCTTCACACCCTTGATGTACACAGGTGCCTCAGATATCTGACCAGAACCAAACAATTTCGAAAGTCGGATCAATTGTTTGTCTCCTTTGCTGTTAGAATGAAAGGAGCTCCTGTTTCTAAACAGTCTCTCTCGAGGTGGCTCATCCAGTGTATCTCAATCTGTTATGATAAGCGCAATACACCCTCACCAGGTGTGGTTAAGGGTCATTCCACGAGAGGAGTGGCCACTTCCTTTGTGGCGCTAAGGAATGTCTCCACCTCAGCTATTTGCGCTGCAGCCACTTGGAGCTCGGTGCATACCTTTATTAGGCATTACATAGAAACATAGACTTTGACAGCAGATAAGGACCGCTTGGCCCATCTAGTCTGCCCATTTCCCTACCTACAGGATAGGCCGCAGATCCTAGTTAACCAACAGCCTATTTCTTCCTACCCCCCACAAGGATTGCCTTATGTCTGTCCCATGCATTCTTGAATTCTCCCACAGTTTTAGACCCCACAACCTCCTCAGGAAGGCTGTTCCATGCATCCACTACCCTCTCTGTGAACTAATACTTCCTCACATTGCCCCTGAACCGCCCCCCTCTTTAAATTGTGTCCCTTGTTCTTGCACATCTCTTTTTCTGAAAGATGCTACCCTCTTGGACTTTGTTGATTCCACTGAGGTACTTAAAAGTTTCTATCATGTCCCCCCTCTCCCTTCTTTCCTCAAGGGTATACATATTAAGCTCCTTTAGTCTCTCCTCATAGACTTCTCTTGCAGACCCTGCACCATTTTAGTTGCCCTCCTCTGGACTGCCTCTATCCTGTCTCTGTCCTTGCGGAGATGGGGTCTCCAGAACTGGACGCAGTACTCCAGATGGGGTCTCATCAACTGTCTGTACAGAGGGATAACAACTTCCTTTTTTCTGCTGGTGATGCCTTTCCCTATGCATCCCAGTATACCCCCAGCCCTCCCTACTGCCTTCTCACATTGCTTGCTAACCTTAAGGTCATCTGATATGATTACCCCCATGTCCCTTTCCTTCTTTGTTACTACCTCCCCCCCCCCCATTGTGTATTCTTCCCCTGGGTTCTTGTTTCCCAGGTGCATTATTTTGCACTTCTTTGCACTGAATCCTAGCTGCCATACTCTGACCATTCCTCCAACCTTGCCAAGTCCCTTCTCATCCTTTCCACGCCTCCTTGTGTATCAACTCTGTTGCAGATCTTGTGTCATCTGCAAAGGACATACTTTTCCTTCCAGTCCCTCTGCAATGTCACTTATGAAGACATTGAAAAGGACTGGACCCAATACTGAACCCTGCGGTACCCCACTAGTAACCCCTCTTTCTTCAGAGTGGACTCCATTTACAGTTACCTTCTGTGTCCTGTTGTCCAGCCAGTGTTTTACTGAGGCTACCACCCTGGGAGCCACTCCCAGGCTGGTTAATTTGACTATTAATCTTTTGTGTGGGACTGTGTCAAATGCCTCACTAAAGTCTAGGTAGGCCATGTCCACAGCCCCTCCCTGGTCTACTTTGGTCACCCAGTCAAAGAAATCGATTAGATTCATCTGACATGACCTTCCCGCTGTGAACCCATGCTGCCTTGGGTCCTGTGCCCCACTGGCCTCTAGGTACTCAACTATTCTTTCCTTCAGAAGTGACTCCATCACTTTCCCTACCACAGAGGTCAGACTGACAGGTCTGTAGTTTCCTGCCTCTGTCTTGGTCCCACTTTTGTGAAGGGGAATCGCATCCGCCTTCCTCCAGTCCTCGGGTACCACACCATCCTCCCATGATTTATTAAAAAGAGTAGCCAGTGGTTTCACTAGTTCCCCCCTTAATTCTTTTAGAACTCTGGGGTGAATTCCATCAGGTCCCATTGCTTTGTCCACCTTCAGTTTTAGGAGTTCTTGCAGAACCCTTTCTTCTGTGAAAGGACTGGGATCGACCCCCCTCAAGAGTGCTTCTGTTAATTGGATTAGGCACTTCCCCCTCCTCTTTTGTGAATACTGAGCAGTAATATTCATTCAGTATCGCTGCTTTTTCACTGTCCCCCTCTGCCCACCCACCGTTCATTCTATTCAGCCTTACTATCCCTCCCTTTGTCTTTCTACGCTCGCTGATGTACCTATAAAAGGTTTTATCCCCCTTAACAGAGTTGGCTATCTTTTCCTCAGTTTGGGCCTTTGCTATTCTGACTTCCTTCCCTGCTTCCTTCTGCCTTAACTGGTACAGCTCTCTGTCCTGCTCCTTCTGTGTTTCCTTATACTTCCGAATGCTATCTTTTTCTTCCTGACTTTCACAGCCACCTCTTTTGAGAACCATAGTGGCTTTTTCTTTCGTTTTGATTTGTTTATTTGCTTCACACAAAGGCTTATTGCCTCTGTGATGGCAGTTTTGATGATTCCCCATTGTTGCTCCACACCTCCTTCTAGCCTGTTTGCTAGTGCTTTTCTGAGGCACTCTCCCATCTTGCCAAAGTCAGCCCTCCTGAAGTCCAGTACCCTCACTTTTGTATGGCTTGTCTCTGTAGCTGAGTTTAACGTGAGCCACACTGTTTGATGGTCACTTGTTCCCAGATGGCAACCCACTTCTAGATCTGAGATCCTCTCACTGCCCCGCTTGAGAGCACGAGGTCTAAGATTGCTCCTCACGAGTGGGTTCCAAACTAGCTGTCTGAGGCCTGCCACCTGTAGGGCATCAAGAATGGCCCTGCTCTTGGATGTGGCTGCAGCAAATGCTCCAGTTAACATCTGACATATTCAGGTCTCCCATCAACAGTATGTCCCCTTTCTCTGCCATTTTAAGAATGCCTTCTATCATATTCTTGTCCATTCCTCCCCTGACATGGGGGTCTGTACACAACCCCTATGCGGATTGTGGATTGTGGTGCCCTTTCCAGTCTCCAAGGTGATCCACAGTGCCTCCTCTCCTCCCTGTTTACGCTTTTGTTCAGTTGCTTTTATCCCTTCCTTTACATAGAGAGCTACTCCTCCCCCTCTTCTCCCCTGCCTGTCTCTCCTGTAGGTTATGTACCCTGGTATGTTAACATCCCAGTCATGGTTCTCTGTGTACCATGTTTCTGTGACTGCTACAATATCCAGGCATCCCTCTTCCATCAAGGCCACCAGCTCAGGGAGCTTGTTGCCCAGTCTACGGGTATTGGTACTCATTACCCTCCATTTCCTGATGGCCTTACTACAGCCTGGACATTGCGTCGAGGCGAATAGCAGGTTTCGGCCTAGCTGTCCTTCAGGGACTTCTGTCTTAGGCTCGAGTAGGGTTGTGATCCCTACCTTTCCTCCTCCCTGTGGTATAAGATTGCCACTATTGCTTGGGAATCGGTCCTAATGGTTTAACCTGCTGCAAGAGCTGTATCTCGAAGTAAGATAGTACAGTTACCTAAGGAACTTGCAGCAGTGATCTTGAGGTAGCTCTTGCACGGCAGGTAACTTCCATCCCACCATTCCCCCTTTTTTGTAGAGGTAGGTAGTAGCCAAACATCCATCTTAGGGGATGGGAAGTCCTTTTTTAGTCTTGGCCATCTGGTGGCGGATCCTCGGTCTCCTCTTCTGATGTCATCCAGCGGCCGGGAGTCTCCGGCGGGAGAACTGGGGATTGTGGGGGGACCGCCTCCTTATGTACTACGACTGACAGGGGCGTGACTGACGTCAGAGGCTAGCTAGAAAATTTCCATGGGGTCCTGGTGCCTGACAGCTGCAGTCCTAATGGTGTAACCTGCTGCAAGAGCTGTTCTCGAAGATCTACTGTTAGGGTAAGTTTTTATGTAACTGTACTTTTCTTCCAAAAGTGGTCTCAGAGTTGACCCTCAACCAGTCGGTTGACCTTCCTGTTTATTTTCCTTCCCCTTCCAATAGAGGGGAGGCTCTCTTCCACACACTGGATGTCCACAGGACTTTGAGGTATTACCTCAAGAGGACGGCTACGCACCGTCAGTCGGAGCAACTTTTTGTGGCCTTTGCGCCACAATGCTTGGGTCGACTGGTGACCAAGCGGACTATCTCGAAATGGATAGTTCACTGCATCTCATTTTGTTACAAGAAACACAGTAAACCCCTACCGGGCCCAGTCAGGGGTCAGTCCACCAGGGGAGTGTCTGCTTCCTTCGCCGCCCTGAGAAATGTCTCTATAAGGGAAATTTGTGTAGCCGCAACCTGGAACTCTGTGCATACCTTCATCAAGCATTACAGCTTGGATATCGTCTCCAGGCGCCGAGCTGACTTCGGCCTAGCTGTTTTGCAAGGGCTTCTGTCCTGAGGCCACTGGAGTCAGCATATTCCACCTCCCGGTGTCGTCTACCTCTTGGTGTGGGACTGCTTGGTATTCAGTCCTTATTGTTATAGCGTGCTGCAAGAGCTCCCACTCAAAGTAAGATAGTACAGTTACGTAAGAATTTACCGTAACAGTAGATCTTCGAGAGGAGCTCTTGCAGCAGGCGTCACTTCCCACCTGCCTTCCCCCTCGAAGTGTGCAGATCCATCTTCATTTACATCTCCATTTATCTTCTACAGTCGCTTCGTCTCCTTCTCTTGTCAGGCCTTGTTCCAGGCCTTGGTGGGAGAACTGAGGTGGAGCTGGGTCCGTCACCTCTTGTACCCAGACCGATGTCGGGGCAGGGCTGGTGTCGGGGGCGGTCCCTGCAGTGTACTGCTGGCTGAAGTTTTCACCGGAGGGTCCTAGTGCCTGCGGCACAGTCCTTATTGTTATAGCCTGCTGCAAGAGCTCCTCTTGAAGATCTACTGTTACGGTAAGTTCTTACGTAACTGTACTTTTTGGCAGGGGAGGCAGGGTTAGGGTGTGTAAACACAGAGAGGGATCCCTTGAAAGAAAGATAGGTTCTAGGGACATGGATATGGTTTATTTATCCACAGTCAGAGCTGATTTGCTGCAGTCTTTTAGAGAAGCTCCTCCTACCACCAGGGTGGTATATCCCTCAGCTTCACCCCTTGACATCCGGTTTTCCTTTCCGCTGGAAGGGTCAGTCTCCTCATTACCAGCTCTTCGCAAGGTGTAAGCCCGAACTTTAGTTGTGTACCATTTGGCTAACTTTTTTTCAGACACTTGAATTGCTTTTTGGATTATATCTTTGGTTCTATCCCAGTCTCAGATGTTGACTAAATGGATTGCAAGGATTCTAAGCCTGCTCCCGACTTCAAGCATTGCAGCCAGAAAGTGTCACAAACAGATACGCACGTGTCGTGCATGTACTGCCTCGGTGAACAGCTAGACTGCACTGCCTGCGACCTGTGCCAGGTTGTGCTTCCTTCTGCTCTAGAAGACCACTACACCGATCTTCACCGTTGCTGGCTGGCTAAACTGTCTCTCTAGAGAAGTGAAAGCAAGCTCGTAAGGCAGTCCCCGCACCTGTGGAGTCTCATGCCTAGTTGGCAGCCATTGAAGAGGCGGCGGCCAAGGCTGTCACAGGCACCTCGATGGTCTCTGTACTACTCCCGTTGGGGCCAGTGTTGGCCTGGATCTTCCTGGACATAGTCTCCACCACTCATTCACACTAATGGGAGTACGCTGGAGGCGCTAGGGCCAGCAGGAGCCAAACCTTTCAGGGCTGGGCGTCGATGGATGGTTCTAGTGAAGCGGCACCACAGCCAGGCTCGTGTGTATAGACTATCTCGCATTAACCTCCTCAGTTCATTTTTTCCTGCTGTCGATTGCGCTTCAGTGACGACGTCGCTTGCCTGCCGGGAGTCAAACTTCAAACTGCAGCTTAGTTTTCAGTTTTAGTTTGTATTTTATCTCGAAAAGTACCGATTACATTTTACTTATTCTTACTTGTACAAGAAAAAAGTCTTCAGCCCTCTATTGACTGAGTCGACCATGAGTGGGGCAGGTGATGGTAGGGAGACTTTGCATGAAAGCTGTTCAGTCAGCCAGCCCGGGTGTGATCCGCGACCCTCTCCAGAGGGGTGACTGACAATGGGTAGTCCCACTGAAGGCATAAAAAGAAGCGGTCCCATTTATGGCACCGTTGGGCCTAGAGTAGTTCTTCGGTCCACCAACCAAAGAAGAGATGGCATCGCTCGAGGTCGCCCTTCGGTAGGTCTGCGGGTAGACGGTCAGTTGTTGGGGTCAGGAACCGATCTCAGTCTCTTTCGGAGTCGCTGGTTTCTGTCTCTGGCAGCTGGCTCCTTTGACATTGGAGCCCCTCTCAGCCCTTTAGAGAGGCTTCCGATGAGCAGTTTCACCTTTGGGCCGCTCTCTTATGGAGCAGTCTGTTCGGAGGTTGTCCTGACTGCCCGATCCAGCCGTTCCATCACCAGGGCCTTCAGGGCTGTCTGTTTCGGATCAGCAGAGAGGGTGGTTAGGATTTCCTGGTAACGTGACGCCTTCTTCGGTACCGTCAACTCCGTGCCCCAGTGTCTATCCCCTTCACATGGCTGCAGAACAAGAGGTCCACACCGATGTCTATATCTCTTGCTATTTTTCATTCTTTGCCTTCAAATCGCAATTTGCAGACTTATGTGGTGGTGCCATAACCTGCAACGCCAGTTTCTCTGGCGACTAGGTACTTTCCTGTGCCTCAAGTGCTGTCTGCATCATCGGCTGCCCATTCCCCTGTTTCCGCATTGGAAGTGTGTGTTGTGCTGCTCATGACGGTAGCGCGGTGCCACGCCCAGGTGGCATCTAGCACAGTAACATTTTATTTGTCAGCGCCATCTCTGTACTCTGCGCCGCTCTCTTCAGCACCAAAGATGTGTATGGCGGCATCTAGTTTCCAGACATTTTCAACTCCGATTCTGTCTCCTCCTCTTCTTTCTCCTGGTTTTCATTCCTTGTTTATTCAGTCCCCCCTGGACTGTCAGGAGATGATTTTGAGCCCATTCGGATCTTCTGCTGGGTGATGATGCTGGTGCCGATTCTGCCCTGGGGGCAGAGATCATTCCTCCTGCATAGCCTGTTGTTGAGGACCTTTCCTTCAAGTCTCTGCTCAAGAATTTAAATTCTACTCTTTCTCTCCAGACCACGGAAATTGATCCTGGGAAGCTTCTGCGTCTCCAATATCTTCATGTTCCAGAAATCCCTATGGATTCAACCCCTCTCGTACAGCCCTCTTTCGAGAGACTTTCCCAGATGGTGTGGAAGAATCCGGCTCTTATTCCCTCTGTGGCCACGTCCATAGATAGGAAATATGCCACTCCCAAAGATCATCCTATCTTGGCCTCACAAGCCTTTGCTGATGCCACGGTGGTCCTGGCAGAGAATAAGGCTGTCCTTCCTCAGAAATCCACAGCCCATCCTATAAACAAAGAATCTCACAAGATAGACACCTTGGGTAAGAGAGTCTTTGCTGCCTCGATCCTGGGCATGCGTATTGCTAGCTACCAGGGTTATTTTTCTCAGTACGAGTACGTTCTTTTCCATTCACTCAAAGCGACGGCCGAAGCTCTGCCTGAGTTGGAGGTTAACCAGCTCCTACATACCATAACTAGAGGTATCAAGTCCAATAATCAACAAATTAAAGCTGCAATGGATGCTTTCGATACTGCTTCCACGGCGGTGGCTGGCATTTGCCACCTTCAGCTCGCATGCAGCAGCTAGTGCAACTTCAGAAGCAGTTATCGAGAATTTGAGCAAACATTGAAAAATGAATGTCCAAAGAATCTTCAAGCAAGATAGCACTATTCTGTTCCTGCTGTTGTGGTAGAAAAATCTTCCATTTCAGCAACTACTCCACTTGTGTAAGGTGTCTGGGACCCACACACACCACCTCCGGCGTACATTGCCAGGATTTCAACCAGGCAACCTGTCGTCGATGGCTGCAGGAAATCAAAAACTATTTAATAGAGTAGAAACTGTCTCTCATGGAGAATCAGGGGGCTCGTCCCAAGAGCTCCCCATCCACTGATTTCAAAAACTGCACAAAAAAGAGAAGAAGCCCTCCACACACTCTGCCTAAACGTTCGTCGACGGCCACCGTTACAGATGCCCCACCATCAACAGTGCATTCAAACACTGCCTCCTTGTTGATGGGAGGTTACTTTTCAGTCGACTGCTCTTTCCTGCATTTTAACGGCTGTCTACAATGAACCCTTTATGGGTTCCGTCGACATCCTGTCGATGAGGACTCCTCTCCGTCGACGGTGACCTCATTTCAACGTCCTACTCATGTTTCCCCAGTGGCTCTGTCGATGACTGGTCGCATTCCAGTGGGGAAACCTAGTGCATTTGCTATGCATACCACCCCTCCACCTTCACAGGTGTATTCCCATAGGGGCCAGGCGGACGGAGATCGGGACCCTGGGCTTTACCACCCAGGAGTAAGACCTGCTCAGACTACACATCCAGTCACCCCCACCCCCACCCACAATCCCCTTGGTTTCCCAGAAGCTCCCTTCCCTCAGTGGACGTTGCCTCCGTAGTTCAGGTTTTGCATGCCATTCAACATACTCAGCCCTCCGACCCAGGGGTGCAGAGTCACCCATCCCATTCCCCTTCTTCTCCGCCTAAATGTTTCCAGGGTGACAGATGCACTTCATCACCCGGTTCGCCTCCCTCGTATGTAGATGACTACCTATCAGAAGAGGCTGAATTTCTGGCAGATTTTACCAGCGATCTGGAGGATAAGGAATTTCAAGTTCTGGACTTCCAGCCCCAGTCCCCCCCTTTCAGATATTTCTTCCTTAAATGAGAATTTATCCCATCAGGTGGCCGCCTCTTCTCCTGATGACCCATCCTTCCATGAGATGATGGTCCAAATTCAGAAAGTCATGGGTTTCTCCACTACCAAACATAAAACAACATAAGGATATGGCAGATTATCTAGAACTCCCAGAGGAACCAGTCTTAGTGGTACCCCCACTTATACAGACCTTCCAAAATGCTATGCTTGCTGCTTGGAATCAGCCTTCTACTTTTACGGCAATTCCCCTCAAGGTGGATCGCCTTTATGAGGCTCCCTTGGATCACCCTTTTCTATCCACTACTTCTGAAGCAGATTCAGTAGTGATCACTGCCGCTCATGATGGTACTAAACGACCAAAACACATGAGCTCCTTACATCCTGATAAAGATTCCCATAGCATTGACTGTCTGAGGGGGATAAAACGTTTTCCAAGCAACATAGAAACTTAGACTTTGACGGCAGATAAGGACCACTTGGCCCACCCAGTCTGCCTATTTCCCTACCTATTGGATAAGCTGCAGATTCTAGTTAACCAACAGCCTACTTCCTGCAACCCCCCCCCCCCCACTATAATTGCCTTATGTCTGTCTCATTCATGTTTGAATTCCCCACTGTTTTAGACCCCACAACCTCTCCAGGAAGCGGTTCCATCTCGTCCACGCTCCCCATGAAAATAATTTCTCATACCCTGAGCCGCCCCTCTAACTTTAAATTGTGCCCCTGTTCTACACATCTTTTTTTTTTTTTCTGAAAGATGCTACCCTCCTGGACTTTGTTGATTCCTTGAGGTACTTAAAAGTTTCTATCATGTCCCCCGTCCCTCCTTTCATCAAGGGTATACATATTAAGCTCTCTGTCTCTCTTCATATGGTTTCCGATGTAGATCCTGCACCATTTTAGTTGCCCTCCTCTGGTCTGCTTCCATCCTGTCTATGTTCTTGCGTAGATGGGGTCTCCAAAACTACACGAGTACTCTAGATGGGGTCTCACCAACTGTCTGTAATGGAGGGATAACCACTTCCTTTTTCTACTTGTGATGCCCCTCCCTATGCATCCCAGTATCCCCCTGGCTCTCCTTACTGACTTCTCACATTGCTTACCCACCTTTAGGTCATCTGATATGACTACACCCAGATCCCTTTCCATTATTGTTGTTGTTAGTACCTCCCCTGCTATTGTGTACTCTTCTCCTGGATTTTTATTTCCCAGGTGTATTACTTTGCACTTCTTTGCATTGAATCTAAGTTGCAAGTACCATGAATCTCAGAATCCTAAATTATATGGGACATATGATCAAGTACCAGCGTACACTCTGGTCCTCTGCCATAGAATTAGTCAATAAACTCCCTCCTTCACAGGATAGGGAACAATTACTGGCCACGATATCTACTGGCAATTCCATCTCCCAACGCTTACTTTGTTCGGGCTATGATGCGGTCGATACTTTGGCCCACATGACAGCAACAGGCATTACCCTGCATTGCTATGCTTGGCTTCACGTCTCAGGCTTTACACCTGATGTACAGCATAGAGTGGTCAATGCCCCCTTCAATGGGACCCAACTTTTCAGTCCAGGTACCCAAACGCTGATAGATGATCTCCAGTCTTCAGGAAGAACACTACGCATGGTCCATGGCATGTACCATACATCCCAGTCATCGTCTCGTCCTCGATCCTCTTTTTATTCCAGAAGAGGTGGGAAATAGAGGCTCACACAGAGGCAGATTTCGAGGTTGTTCTCAGTCTTCCAGAACCACCACTTCTACCATCAGTGGCGCCCGCTCTCACCCTCCTGGTGGGGCTGGTCAGCCCCCCTCCCAGTGACCAACTGGGGTTCTGTCCACGCTTCCTCGACCAGACCTCGGGAGCCATGGGCGGTCATTTTGCCTTCCATTTAGAGGCCTAGAAAACGATCACATCGGATGAGTGGATACTTCAAATTATCCAGAAGGGTCACACCCTGAAGCTACTTTCCAGGCCTCCCCCTCATCTCCCCCCCCCACTCTGTCAATTACCCACCCGACCATATACCTATTCTCCAGGAAGAACTGCAGGCTTTTCTAACCAAGAAGGCCATTTTAGGCCATTTACCTGGTACCACGTGCAGAATACCAAAAGAGATTTTATGCCCACTTCTTCCTGGTACCCAAACGAACTGGAGATCTCAGACCAATACTAGACCTCAGACAATTGAACCTATATGTCCAGTACAAAAGGTTCCACATGGTCACCCTAAATTCCATTATGCCGATGTTGGAACAAGAGAACTGGCTATGTGCCCTAGATATGAAGGATGCCTATCTTCATATCCCCATCCATCCTGCCCACCAGAGGTTTCTTCATTTTCACCTGTTGGGACAACATTGCCAATTTCGAGCACTCCCATTCAGCCTCTCATCTGCCCCGAGAGTGTTCACCAAGTGCCTAGTGGTAGTGGCAGCAGCCCTATGATGAGACGGGCACCATCTTCCCATATCTGGACGACTGGCTCATCAAGGCAGGGTCCGAAATCTCTCTGCTCTCCTCTCTACAAGCAACTCTAACTCTGTTCCAGGCTCTAGGGATTACTGTAAATTGGCCAAAGTCCAATCCGACCCCTACACTGTCGCTCCAATATATAGGAACAGTCGTAGGAACCATCTCCGCCAGAGCTCATCTCCCGGCCGACAGACAAGACAAACTTCTGTCTCTGGCTTCTCAAATACAAACCCAGAAAGTAATCACAGCCAGACGTATGTTATGCCTCCTAGGACACATGGCTGCTACTATCCCTACAGTAGCACTTGCCCGTCTTCACATGAGACCTGTCCAGTGGGTTCTCCAGAACCAATGGTCTCAAAGAACAGAAAATTTCGAAGACAAACTCAGTCACTCCCACACTGCGGTCCGCCTTAGTATGGTGGATCCTCCAGGACAATCTGTCAAGGCATACCCTTCCAGTCCCCTCCACCCCAGCAGACGTTGACTACGGATGCCTCCCTGGAAGGGGGAGGGGGCACACCTGGGTCCTTACAGGACACAAGACAAGTGGACCAGTTCTGTCCCTCATCTCCACATCAATCTCCTGGAGATGAGGACGGTTCGCTTAGCCCTCCATTCCTTTCAACCTCACTTATCCCTGGGACCGTTGCTGATTTAATCAGACAACATTGCAGTAGTGTTCACCTCAACAAACAAGGAGGCACAAAGTCCCATTCCATATGCAAAGAGATGCTTGCAGTCTGGCAGGAGGCCATATGGCAACAACTTGTACTGACAGCGGTCCATCTACCAGGACGTCACAGTTTCCTGGCCGACCTTCTCAGTTGCCCACACGCAAATGGACACTTCATCACGAAGTGCTTCACAAAATTTTTCATCTGTGGAGGATCCCACAACTGGATCTGTTTGCCTCCCCAGTCAATCACTGTCTCCCCAGATACTATTCCAATATCCCGAGCGAAAAGGGATGATCTAGAGATGCCCTGTCCCAACCATGGACAGGATCGTCTTATATGCTCCTCCCACCCCTGGTCCCTCTCCTGCAACAGACACTACTGAAACTACAACTTGAACCTGCCACCATGATCCTCATAGCCCCTCTGTGGCCTCAACAGGTCTGATGGTTCCCCTCCTTCAACAGTTCTCAGTGGAGGAACCTGTTACTTTGCCAGTAAGACCAGATCTCTTGACTCAGAATCAAGGGACCCTTCTACATCCCAACCTGAAGTCACTACACCTTCACGCTTGCCTCCTGAGGATGCTTTTATAGCATGTCTACAGGTGTTCTGCCCTGTTGGTAATATTTTACTGGTCTTACGTAAACCAGGGAAACACATAACGCCAAATGGAAACACTTTTCCATCTGGGCTGCTTCCCGATCATTGGATCCTTATTCCTGTCCACTAATGAAAGTCTTGGACTTCTAGCCTCAACTGCCAAGATAGGATTAAGCTATTCCTCTACCAAAGTCCATTTGGCTTCTGTCTTGGCATTCCATGAACCTCTTCATGGCAGACTACTGTATCAACATCATTTCGCCAAAATGTTTCTAAGAGGAATATTACGTATTAAGCCACCTATCAGAAGACCCACTCCTCCATGGGATCTCAATTTTCTAATAGAGAAATTAGCTCTTGAGCCCTTTGAACCAGCAGCCACTTGTGACCTCCATTTTCTTTCTTGGAAAACACTATTCTTAGTGGCTATCACTTCGACTCGACATATTCCTGAGCTTCATGCCCTCATGTGTAGAGAACCTTATTTAATTTTTCACAAAGAAAGTGACACTTCGTACTCTTCCTACCTAAGGTAGTGTCCGAACACACCTTAAATCAATCCCTGGAGTTACCAGTGTATTATCCTGAACACACCAATTGAGGTGAATATCTCTTACATATTTTAGATGTCCATTGTATATTACGATACTCTACTAATCTAACTAAATCGATCAGGAAGACCTCTCAACTTTTGGTTACCTTCACGTCAAGTGGGGAAGGTGTCCCGGTCACCAAACGGACCCGCTCCAATTGGCTTAAACACTGTTACATTTTGTTACACAAAATACAACTAGCCATTAGCAGGACCTGCCCAAGCCCATTCTGCCAGAGCTATGGTCACCACAGGGGCCTCTATTATTGATATCTGCAACACAGCTACCTGGTCCACAATTCATACCTTCAAGAAGCATTACAACTTAGACGTTGCTTCACGCCGTATGACTGCCTTTGGGCGAGATGCCCTACAAGGCCTCCTGTCATAATGACCACCCTTCGTGGTTTTACTGCTCGAGATTTATTCCAAGTGTATTACCTGCTGCAGAGACCACTCCATGGAAGATAGTACAGTTACGTAAGACCTTACCATAACAGTAGATCTTTGAGGAGTGTTTCTTGCAGCAGCTATGATCCCACCTTCCGTTCCCCTCCTTCTCTAGGAGAACAAATTCTGGTCCAATAACTTTTGGGTGGGGATACCTATGTTACCTCGGCATCGCCTAGCGAGCTGAATCTGGCAGGGGAAACTGAGGATACCTGGGACCGCCCACACTTATATAGGAAACAGGAAGGCAATGTCATGTGTGGGCAGCCCTTGGAAAAGACTGCTAGAAAAGCTTCCATGCGCCACAGCAACCTCTGGTGACAACACAAGTGTATTACCTGCTTCAAGAGACACTCCTCAAAGATCTATTGTTTCAGTAAGGTCTTACGTAACTGAACTGTCTAGGAGTGGTATATAATGTTAATCCACACGGACCCACCCCACCTCCCCAGCTTCAGCGCACACAAACTGCCACCAGTGGGCAAGATCTGGTGTCATGGGACGGAGCCACGGGTGTTACCACCCTGGTGGGTGGGAGGAGCCAGCTTGAAGAAATTTCCAGCGATCCTTAAAGGGATAGGCAGCTGCCAGACACTGTGGATGAACATCATATACCACTCCTAGAACTACTGTTACAGGTGAGTAACCTGTGTTTCTGTCACAGCATCCTAGGCAGCAACTATCCCAGCAGGGGCTCCACAGGCTTGGCACCCAAGACCACATTCCCCTGTCAGGGCCCCAAAATTGGGGGGTAGGGGTAGTGGTGCCCTTCCAGCAGTAGGCGCTGGTGCCCCCTACAAAGTTGCCCACTGGCTGTTTGGGAGGTGTCTACCTCCCACCCGTCCAGTTCCTGCTCACAGCTCCCTGTGTGAGGTTGGCTGCACCACTTCTAGCACGTTTGGTCCATAATTACCTCGGACAAGTGGGTCCTAGATGTTGTGGGCGGAGGGTTATCTCTTGATTTCGAGGCTCTCTTGCCTTACCTGAATCAGTTTCTCAGGAAGCGCAAGTTCTGGATGGTCATGCTGAACCAGATAATCCTATCTCTGGAGCAGGATATGTGGTTCTGCTCTCTGGACCTCCAGAATGCATTCTCAACGTTCCTGTCCGTCTGTTCCACTGGTGGTACCTTTGGTTCTGTGTAGAAGAGGTTCTCTTTGTTTCTAGGCATGCCATTTGGCCTGCCCTCTGTGCCCAGTGTCTTTACCAAGTGCCTGGCAGTGGTGGCAGTCTTCCTGCAGTGCCAGGGAGTCTGGGTATGCCCTTACATGGATGTCTCTTTATTGCCAGCCATCCAAGGAGGAGAGTGGAGGGCTCCAGGGGTCTCTCCCTCCAGACATCCAGAGATGTGGGCCTTATGTTCAGTCCGGCCAAGTCGGAAGTGAACCCCTTGCAGGTGATTCACTTCATTGGGGCAGAGTCAAACTCCCCTTGGGCCAAGGCCCGACTTTCTGCAGACTGGGCACCGAATCTTGCCTTTTTTGCCTAATCCTTACAGGTTGGACACTCGCACACTGCCTGGGACTTCCTGAGGCTGCAAGGGTACATGGCATACTGCACCATCGTTGTCTGGTGGGCCCACTGGTGGATGCGTCACCTTCAGTGGTAGGGGGGGCTGTCGGTGGTGTCAGCTCCTAGGTCACTTGGACCAGCCTGTTGCAATGACCCAGCCATTGGGGGATGCTGTCCAGTAGTGGCTTGTCGCAGAACATCTGGAAGGAGGAGTCTTGTTGGTCCGCCCAGAGCAGTCACTCATTCTGACTGCAGACGCATCTCTTGGGGGGAGCCCACCTGGAGAACCGCAGAGCCCATGGGCACTTGACCTGCAGGGAGTACCGTCACCACATCAACCTTATGGCGCTTCCATGCAGTGCGTCAAGCTCTGACAGAATTTGCTCCTGTGGTCAGGTTCTGCAAGTCCAGATGGGCAAGGGTGGCATGCAGTCCCTTCCCTTGTGTCAGGAGGCTCTCCGCACGTGGCCGTCATACGCAGCCAGTCTCCTGGTGATTCGTGCCGCGGGAGCTAACAAGCTGGTGGACGCGATGTTGCACATGTGGTCTCTGCATCAGAAGGTGGTGAAGCAGCTATTGTCCTTGGGGGGCGCTCCTCTGGTAGACTGCTTTGCCTCCATGGAGAATGCAAAACTGAGGCTGCTTTGTGTCTGCCTTCCTCAGTGTGGGACAGAGTTGGGGATGTCTTTGTGAGGCCCTGGACCCCAGGCCTCTTGCACACCTTCCCTCCCTTTTCCCTTGAACTACAAGGTGGTGGTCAAGGTGTGGAGGGACAAGGCACAGATGATCCTGATAGCACCTGACTGGCCCCATCAATTTTGGTACCTGGATTCCCTCAGCCTCAGCAGCAGATGCTGTGCTGGTTGACCCTACACCCAGATCTCTTGTCCTGTCATCAAGGGAAAGTCCTACACCCAGATATTTAATCCCTGCACTTCACAGCCTGCTTTCTGAGTGGTTAGGGTTCCAGGCTTTTGGACTTTCAGACCATTTGCATCCCAAAAGGAACTGACTCGTTGATGCTAAGCTTTTAAATGGAAAAGATTTTCCATTTGATGCCAGGGCAAGGGAGTATGATCCCATTTCCTGCCCCTTGACTAACATCTTGGATTGTCTATGGTCACTCTCCCAGCTAGGGCCGAGATCAACGACTCTCAAGGTGCACCTGGTGGCCATCTCTGCATATCGGGCATGGGGGGATGGTATGCTGACAGTGGCGCAGGAGAAGGTGGTCGGCTGCTTCTTTAAGGGCCTTGACTACTTGAACCCACCGGCATGAACCACTACCACCTTGGGATCTGTTGCTGGTTTTGGTAGTGTTCGTGGGTAAGCCTTTCGAGCCTGTGCACACGTGTGAGATGTGACCTGTTGTGGAAAACTGCCTTCTTGGTGGCTATCACCTCTCCCAGAAGGATCACTGAGCTTCAGGTGCTCTCTGTGAAGTATCCTTACTTGGTTTCCCATAGGGACAAGGTTGTCCTTTGCCCCCACCCTAAGTTCCTCCCAAAGGTTATATCTGAGTTCAGCCTTAACCAGGTGATGACCGTACTGGTATACTTTACCAGCCCATCTACGGCGGCCGACCGCAGACTCCATACATTGGACCTGCGGTGAGCACTCTCTTATACTAGAGAGCGTAGGACTAGAGTCCTGAGTGAGACTTTCCAGCTGTGTCACAAACACACTGAAGTTGCACCTGGCAGACCAGCGGCTAAGCAGACAACTGGCAGGTGGATTGTCTCCTGCATCGACCTCTGCAGTAGGCTGGCTGGAAGGCAGCCTCCCATAGGACTTGGGGCTCTTTCCGCCAGATATACCACTGCCTCTGTGACTGTTTTCAGGGATGTCCCAATACAGGAGATCTTCCTGGACATAAAGTCTCCACCACTCATTCACGCTTATGGGACTACGCTGGACATGCTAGGACCCAGCGGGAGCCAAAAATCTTCAGGAGGGCCTCCACCTAGGTAGGGCTGCAAGGAAACGGCGCCGCAAGCCTGGCTCACTCTGTATAGGCTACCTTGGCGTCGACCTTGCAACCGCCTCAGTTCCTTTTTTCTTGCTGTCAAGTGTGCTTCAGTGACGACGAGGCTCGCCCAAAGTCAAATCTTTGTCTGTACGACAGCAGCTATAGTCATTCAGTATTGATTAGTTGTATTTATTTTAGTAATTCAGTGTTTTAAAAAAAAAAGTCAATTTTCATCAACAAAGGAGTCTTCAGCCTGCCTTCGGAGTCTACCATGAACGGGGCCAGTAACGGTAAGGAGACTTCGCATGAAAGCTATGTTTTCAGCAGGGCTGGGTCTGATCTGCCGCCATCTACGGAGGGAGGGTCTGACCACAGGCAGTCCGGTGCTTGAGGGGATGGGCGGTCCTTCTGAAAGCACAAAAAGAAGCGGTCCCATTCTCGATCTTCGTCGAGGACTTGGCACCGCTCGACCTAGAGTTCTTCTTCAACCTCCCGGTCGAAAAAGAAACTGTACCACTCGAGGTGGGTGTTCTCAAAGCACAAGGAAAACCCTGGAGCAGTTGTAAAATTCCACAAAATTGTTTTTGTAGTTGCAGTAACATAAAATAAACCTGTTCAGAATAACTATATACAGAAGCAAAATAAAATCTCTTGTAATCTCCCCTACTGCAGCTCATCTTAGCTCTTTTGTAACTCTTTTCAACCCCCATCCTTTGCAAGCATCCTGTTCTTTGTAAACTTCAGGAGCTGCTAGAACATTGAGAGCTTCCTGAGGTCCCCCCAACCTTTGCAAAAGGCTCAGGCATTTGCACTCAAATAACCTCTGGCTTTTTACAGTGTTCTCAAATTATAGATAAATACACATTTCAACAGCAACACTAAACATCTGCCAAACAAGAGATCCCAATATGAACTACATTTCCATACATTGATTCTCATATATTTTAAATTAGCAGATATAGATCTGCAATGAAGAAAAACAGACGGCAAAAAAAAACTGAGACAGGGAGAGGCAAAGGATTGCGAGACTGTTGGGTTAATAAAGTTGAAGTCCCACAGGAAAATTTAGTTGCGCAACCAGACAGAGAAGAGAATACAGATCCTTGCATTTAAACACTTTCTCCAAAAGAAATGGGACAGGGTTCTATTCTACCCTGTCACAGTCGCCCTCTGGTATGTCTGATCATCTGTAACTAGGGGCAGGGGTCCGACTCCTCCGGGTTCCCCCACGGCCTCTGTTCCTGGTGACCGACATCCTCGACCCCGGAGTCCCTCCCCGCCCCTTGGGGGGGTCTTCCAGTGAGCAGTTTCATCACTGGACCGCTCTTATGGAGCAGTGGGTTCAATGGTTGTCCCGCCTATCTGAGCCTGCGAGTCTGTCTCCGGGGCCTTCGGGCCTAACTGTTTCGAACCTGGGAGCAGGACAGTTGGGACTTCCTAGTCATGCGGCGCCTTTTCCGGTGCCGTTGACGCCACGCTGTAGTGCTTTCCCCCTCATATGTCTGTGGCGCAGGGGCCAGCACAGGTACCATTTTCTCTTACTAATTTTGTCAGATCTTCCTCCTTGACTCTGAGAATTGGGTTGGGGCCCTCTGGTGTTTCTGCGGCCCCTAGGGTGATGCCACCTTAGACTCCTGTCTTCTCTTTCGGCACTGCATCCTGTGTCTGCACCTTCGGCGCCACCTAGGGCACCGGGGTTTTCAACTCAGATTCGCGGAGTGCCTTCTTCTCTTTTTTCCCCCCTATCCTATATACAGTCGTGACCAAAAATATTGGCGCCCTTGCAGTTTTTTCTAATAATGCACCATTCCTTCCAGAAAATTGTTGAAATTAAAAAATATTTTGGTATCCACATATGTATTTCTTTGGTTTGCAATGGAATGAAACACAAAAAGCAGAAAAAATTTACTGAGTCTTGGCTTATTCCACACAGAAATCCTTAAATGGCCCGGACAAAATTATTGGCACCTTTTAGAAGTAGTTAGAAATAATTACATTTCAAGCAGGTGATTCTCCCTCACTTTGGAATTGAACTCACCTGTGGTGAGTTGCAGGTGCCTGCAATATAAAAATCACTCATTCAACCAGTGTGAATAGAGAAAAGGACTCATTCTCCTGTTTTGTGTCACTGTGTGTACCGCAATGAGCATGGAGAAAAGAAAGACAGCCAGAGAATTGTCTGAGGAGGTCAGACAGAAGATTGTAGCCAAGCATGGACAATCTCAAGGCTACAAATCAATCTCCAGAGACCTTGATGTTCCTGTTTCCACCATATGTAATGTTATCAGGATGTTTAAGGCCCATGGCACTGTAGCCAACCTCCCTGGACGTGGCCGAAAGAGAAAACTTGATCAAGATTGCAGCGTAGGATTGTTCGAATGGTGGAGAAAGCACCTCGATCAACCGCCAAACAGATTCAAGCTGACCTTCAGACACAAGGTACGACAGTTTCAACTCGCACCATCCGTCGCCAACTCAATGAAAGGGGGTTATATGGTAGGAGGCCCAGGAGGACCCCACTGCTGAGAGAGAGACATAAGAAAGCCCGACTGGTGTTTGCCAAAGCACACCTGAACAAGCCAAAATCCTTCTGGGAGAATGTCCTGTGGACAGATGAGACCAAATTTGAGCTTTTTGGTAAAGCACATCATCTCTATGTTTACAGAAAACAAAATGAAGCCTTCAGAGAAAAGAACACCTTCCCTACAGGCAAACATGGAGGAGGT
This sequence comes from Neoceratodus forsteri, assembly GCA_016271365.2. NCBI lineage: Eukaryota > Metazoa > Chordata > Ceratodontiformes > Ceratodontidae > Neoceratodus > Neoceratodus forsteri. The sequence goes on along the minus strand of CM057456.1, from coordinate 811,422,866 downwards.
TCAGTGATGTTTTGGGGTTGCTGTGCTGCCTCTGGCACTGGGTGCCTTGAATGTGTGCATGGCATCATGAAATCTGGAGATTACCAGGCCATTTTGGAGTGCAATGTTGAACCCAGTGTCAGAAAGCTGGGTCTCCGTCGAAGATCATGGGTCTTCCAGCAGGACAATGACCCCAAACACACTTCAAAAAGCACCCAGGAGTGGTTCAAGACAAGACGCTGGACTGTTCTGAAGTGGCCAGCAATGAGTCCAGATCTAAATCCCATTGAAAACCTGTGGAGAGATCTGAAAACAGCAGTTGGGAGAAGGCACCCTTCAAATCTGGGAGAACTGGAGCAGTTTGCACAAGAAGAGTGGGCCAAACTGCCAGTAGAGAGGTGCAGAAGCTCATCCATGGCTATAGGAAGCGGTTGATTGCAGTTATTTTGACCAACGGCTGTGCTACCAAATATTAAGTCTAGGGTGTCAATAATTTTGTCAATGCCATTTCTTTTCATTTTCTGATTTAAAAGGATATATTAAATTCTGAATCAAAAACAAAGGTTCTGTAATATTAACAGAGAAATAAAGAATTGTGGAGACCAAATACTGTACTGTTGTTAATTTCAGCTTATGTTTAGAGGAAATTGTGAGTTATCTGAAAAAGTGCAAGGGCGCCAATATTTTTGGCCATGACTGTATGCTATCCCTCCGGGGCTAGTGGGAGATGATAATGAGCCTGATCTTTGATTAGGAGACTACTTTGATGACTATCCTTCTCTCAGAGTGGCAAATAAACCCTCTCCTCTGGTCGAGGACCTTTTCTTTAATTATCTGCTAAAGAACATGAATCTCTCTCTCTCTCGACTTCAGAGATTGATCTGGGGAAATTGCAGCATCTGTGCATTTCGGATATTCCTGTGGAACTGACTCCAGTGCAGGCTTCTTTTGAGACACACTCACAAATAGTGTGGGATAATCCGGGGCTTATTCCTTCCATAGCTAGATCCATAGACAGGAAGTACGCCCCCACCACCACCACCAAGGATCAGCCTATCTTGGCCTCTCAAGCCTTTGCTGATGCCATAGTTGGCTTGGCAGAGAATGACAAAGCCGTCCTTTCTCAGGCATCTACAGCACGTCCAGTAAACAAGGACTCCCATAAGACTGACATCTTGGGGAAGTGAGTTTTCGCTGCCTCAATCCTGGGTATGTGCATTTCTAGCGACCAGGGTTATTTCTCTCAGTATGAGTATGTCCTCTGGCATTTGCTTAAAGCCACTGTGGAAGCTCTTCCAGAGTCGGACGTTAGCACAGAGCTTCTCCAGACCATTACTTAGAGGCATTGACTCCAACAATCAGCAGCTTAAAGCTGCTATGGACGCCTTTGACACTGCTTCCAGGGCAACAGCAGCTGGTGTATGTAGCAGACGCCACCGTGGTTATGAACATTGGGATTTACAAATGATGCCCCACAGAGAGTTATGAGTTTACCATTTGATGGAACGTATTTGTTTGGCCCTCAGGTCAAGCAGGCAATAGAGGCCACACAGAAAACTAGAACGGCTGTCAGAATTGCCATGCCACCTTCTGTTGCCCTTCAACAGGGCGGGAACAGGCAGCAGTTTCATAACCATCAGTCCTTTTGTGGCAGAGGGGAGCTTCAACAGAAATAAAGCCCCCCAGCCACGAAAGAAAATGCAGCAGAAGGCACAGGACCCAAAAGCACTTAGTGCCACTCTCCGAGATTCTGGCCCAAGTCCCACCTCAGCTGTCTGAGGGGGAACTCTTCATCGGCAGTAGGAGGGCGTCTGACTCAGTTTTACAACCAGTGGAACTTTGTCACATCAGACAAATGGGTGCTCAGGATAATCCGCAAGGGTTACTGTCTAAATCTTTCAGAAACCCCTCCGTATCATCCACCTAAATGACAGCTCAAGCTGTCTGTTTCTCAGTCAGACCTTCTTGCTTCCGAGATTAAAGGCTTTCTGAAAACAGGGCAGTAGAAGTAGTTCCACTGGATCAACGGAACACATATTTCTACTCCCATTACTTCCTAGTTCCAAAGAAAACAGGCGGCTTGCACCCTATTCTCGATCTAAGGAAGTTAAATTCCTTTACAAGGAGACATTCAAGATGATATCACTCGGCACTCTTTTACCTCTGATTCATCAAAACGATTGGCTGGACTTCTGGATATGCAGGACGCCTACCAACATGTCCTCATACACCCAAAGTGCCACAAGTATCTCCGATATGTGGCATTGGGTCAGCACTACTAATTCAGGGTCCTGCCCTTTGGGCCAGCCTTGGCTCCTCGAATCTTTACAAAATGCTTTGCAGTTCTCGCAGCGCATCTCAGGAAACTCTGAATTCAATGTTCCCATATCTGGACGACTGGCTACTAGCAAGTCCCTCCAGACAAGATACACAGGAAGCCGTGGCTACGGCCTCCAAGTTTCTCACGTCCATGGGAGATCTTAGTTCGAGAGGGCTCTTGCAGTAGGTAATTACATATAGGACTGACGTCTGCAGGCGGCAGGACCCCACGGAACAATTTCTAGCTAGCAGTCTCTGGCGAGGGACCGCCCCACGTCAGGTGACCGGTGTCGGGAGACGTCGGTATAAAGGGGCGGTCCCTCATGCCCGCCTTCCAGTTCTTTCCCGCCGTTAGCTTATGTCAGCGCCTCACGGAAAAGTTCTCTGCTCGTCAGGCTCCTTCGTCAGTTGTTTTACTGAGTATTTTCACTTTTTTCTCAGCCATTGTCAGGTACCCGTCGGTGTATGTTGTCCACTACACCCTCCGAGCACAAAAACAAGTGCGACTCGTGCGGCGCCCAGATCCCACACAAGGACAGGCATTCCCTGTGCCTTTTTTGCCTAGGCCCTGACCATCCGGTGGAGAAGTGCCAGCACTGCTTCAGCTTCAACGCGGCTACCCGGAGAAGGCGGCAGCAGTCCCTGGAAGCCCACATTTAAAAAAAGAAAATGAGCTCCATGGAAAAAGAACTGAAAAAGCTTCAGCAGGCATCTACCTCCCCTGAAGGCCATCGCAAGAAAAAGATAAGGAAAGGCACCAGGACAAGGGCTCCTCTCCCACCGTATCTTCCTTGGGAGTCGCCGGGAAACAAGTAACGTTCACCACCACCACCACCACCCCCCACCCCCCCGGGGACTGCTCCACGTCGGCCCGCCCGTCTGGCTTGCACTCGGCCCTTGTGGAGGCCTCTGCCCCAGTAAAGCCGTGGCGCCTACTGGTCTGAGCAGCCTGATAAGCTGGACATCGGCTCCTCCGATGCCCACACGGAGAAGGTCAGTAAGTCACCGACCCTTCGGGCAGCGCACAGCCCCGAGGCCACCCTCCATCGGGGCTGCCTTTCTCACAAAGGGTCCGGCAGTCGGACGCCGACCCCTCCGCCTGCCCGATCCTCTGCTAAGCCCCCAACGCCCGCTGCTCCTGGCTCCTCGCGAGTTTTGTTGCCCTCCGGCACCTTGAGTCTCATCAGCCTGACCCCGCTGATCCCCCATCCCCGGGCGACGCTGAGGTTTCTGGTCCACCTCCGCCAGACTGTCCTCCTTCTGGTCTGATTGATCTGACGTCAGTTCCTCGGACGCCAGCTCCGGCGCCGGTATTGCCGACGCCGGACGATACCCCACCCCCCAATGTCGCCCTGAAGCCGGGCCCTCCACCCCCCCAGGTCTTCCGCTCCAGAACCGCCTGTGGGGCCTCCGGCTGGGCCATCTGCTCAGGCAGCTCCTCCGGCTCCCGGGTACACGGCCCCATCGTATCCTACGCCGCCATACCTGGGACCGCAGTATCCGGCGCCAACATATCCAAAGCCACAGTACTCTACTCCTCAATACCCGACGCCGGGCTTCCCGCAGTCGGGTTATGGATACGTGCCCTTTGAGTATAGTCCATACCCGTATCCCCCTCCTCCTCCACCGCCCCCTCAGCCGCCGGTGGATTTGCCGGAGACTTGGCCTCCTGGTGGGCTGAGGCCAAGGCTCAGCTCACCAGAGAGGTGGAGAGTCGTCTTCCGACAACGGTGCCGGTTCCCATACGTCCACGACGACACACTTCCTCCCCACATCCGGACACCAGGGCTCACCCTTCTGGGTCCAGAGAGGGACAGGACACGCCTCCCCAAGGGATTCCCAAGGGGTCTGTTCCTCCCCCTCGTCGGGAGAGGGATTCTACCTCTTCCTCATCTTCTTCCTCAGACACCTCGGATCCTTCTGATGGTTGTTCCCAGCAAGATGACGAGCTATGCTCTCTGTCTAGGCCCCGGCCCAGGACTCTTCCAAAGTCCCCTCCGGAGGATCCTTCCTTCATGGAGTTGCTATGAAAGATCCAGGAAGTACATAAATGGCAATTCTTGGAGCCAGACCCCCAGCGTAAAAAACTCTCTGAGCATCTGGATCTGCCCATGACAGCTCCCACTTAGGTGCCACCCTGGATCGAACCTCATGCCAACCTTATTACCACCATATGGAAACGGCCGTCGGCCTTAGCCCCACTTCCCAGGAAGTCGAACAGGCTATACCAGGCTCCAGAGGGTGTTGGCTTTTTAGACTCCCACCCTCATGCTGACTCGGTTGTAATTAGCGCCGCTCATGGCCGGTTAGCTCAACCCAAACATCTTAGCTCGTCTCCACCTGACAATGAATATCCCGTCTTCTGGACCAGTATGGCAAGAAGATTTTTGCTTCTTCCACTCTGGGTATTAGGGCCCTGCACTACATTGGCCACATGGGGGATTACCAGAAGGCAATTCTAAGTGAGGTGGAATCCAAATTGGACTCCCTTCCAGACTCTCAGGTCAAGCAGGAAATGGCTGACCTCGTCCACTCTGCATGTTCGGCCAGTCGGCACATTCTTCGTGCGACCTACGATGCAGTGGACACTGCTGGGAGGAGCTCAGCTTTCGCCGTAGGTTTACGGCATCACACTTGGCTCAGAGTGTCAGGGTTGGTCCCGGAAGTGCAGTCCGCTATCCAGGAAGCGCCCTTCCGGGGTTCGGTGCTGTTTGGGGGCGATGTCAAGGACATCATCACCGACCTGCAGGAGAAGGGGACGGCACTAAAGTCTGACTCTATGTACCATCCCCATCAATCGCAGCACCATCCCTTTCGCAGACGGAATCGGCCCAAAGCGAGACCACAGGGAAAGAGGGCCACGAAACATCGGGGGGGACCCCCAGCTGCCAAGCCCCGCCCCCGCCCAAAAAAGCAGCGGGAGCTTCAGCTGCAGAGCTGCCCCACACCACCTGTCGTCTTCCCTCTCCCACTACCTCTGGGCTTCCCAGAGGAACCGGTAGGAGGGAGGTTTTCCCTCCACCTTCCGGGTTGGGAGAGGATAACATCAGATTCATGGGTGCTTCAGCTAATCGCAGAAGGACACTCAATAGAGTTTCTGCAGAAACCACCTCGTCACCCTCCCGCAAGGTCGTCGTACTCTCAGGAACATCGTCTTCTGGTCCAGGAAGAAATCTCGGCACTCTTGCTGAAAGAGGCGATAGAACCTGACCCCCTTCCCTTGCAGGGAACAGGTTACTATTCCCACTTCTTCCTGGTCCCGAAGAAGACAGGAGATGTAAGACCTATTCTAGATCTCAGTTCCCTAAACCTTTTCGTGGAGTACAAGAGGTTCAGGATGCTCTCACTGCAGAGCCTTCTGCCCCTCCTCTGCTCGGGCCAGTGGCTGTGCGCTCTGGATATATAGGACGCTTACCTGCACATAGCTATCCGCCCATCTCACCGCAAATATCTTTGTTTTGCTTTCCAGGGGGACCACTACCAGTTTAAGGCACTTTCGTTTGGCCTTTCCTCAGCCCCTCGAGTATTTACCAAATGCTTTGCGGTGGTGGCGGCCTACCTGTGTACCTGGGGTACAGGTTTTCCCGTACCTGGACGATTGGCTCCTGGCGGCCTCGTCCAGGGAGGAACCCCTGCACTGCCTCTCCGTCACCCAGCAGGTCTTTGCCTGTCTGGGTATTACCATCAACCATTCCAAGTGCCACTTGATCCCATCCCAGAGGCTTCAGTTTATTGGGGCGATACTAGACACGACCCTAGGCAGGGCCTTTCTGCCTCTGGACGGGGCAGCCACACTCCAGACTCGGATAAGCCTGTTGTCTGGATGCAGGCGGGTCAGTGCAAGGTCAGTTCTTCACCTCCTCGGGCTTATGGCGGCTGCTATCTCGACAGTCCCTCGCGCTCGGCTCTACATGAGGGTCTCTCAGTGGATGCTTCGCTCTCAATGGGATCAGTTGGTAGACGACTTGGACCACTTGGTCCTAGTCTCCTCTCCCATGATTCAAGACTTACAATGGTGGATGGTCCGAGAGAACCTTCTTCTGGGAGTACCATTCTTCTTTCCTCCTACCTCCCAGACTCTGACCACAGACGCCTCGAGCGAAGGTTGGGGAGCCCATCTTGGTACACATCGGACCCAGGACTCTTGGTCCAAGCTCGAGCAATCACTGCACATCAGTGTGCTCGAGCTTCGGGCGGTGCTCTACGCTCTCCAGGCCCTCCACCTGCATCTTCTTCCAGGCCCCTAGCCGTCCAGACAGACAATATGTGTGTGGTATGGTACATCAACAAACAGGGCGGGACTTAGTCCTACCCTGTCTGCAGGGAAGCAATGAGAGTCTGGGATTGGGCAGCACACCATGACCTTCACCTCACGGCAGTTCATATTCTGGGGGTCGAGAACTCCTTAGCAGACAAACTAAGTCGCTCGTCTGCTCAAGCTCACGAGTGGGAGCTGGATCAGGGGGTCCTAGATGATATCTTCCTATGTTGGGGAACACCTCAGGTGGACCTGTTCGCTTCACCCCTAAACGCAAAACTTCCCAACTTCTACTCGCTGATTGAAGAGCGAGGCATTTTCTGGAGAGATGCTCTGTCTGTAGATTGGAGGGACAGATTCGTCTATGCCTCCCCCCCCCCCCAGAAACTAGGTTCAGAAGGAGCACGAATGATTCTGATCGCTTCTTTCTGGCCCAGGCAAGTTTGGTTCTCTTCTGCAACAATACTCAGAGGAGCCTCCTCTTCTTTTTCCGCTGTCACGGATTTAGCGGTGTCAGTGGCTCAGTAGGTAGCACACTTGCCTCTGAGGCCGGGAGATCAGAGGGCTGTGGGTTCAGTTCCCACATCTGGCACTTGGGTTAATATCCCAGTACTGACACTGTAATGCAGCATGAGAGGGGTGCTGCATTTCTGAGGTGCCGTCTTTCGGATGAGACATTAAACCGAGGTCCCATCTGCCTGGATTGGTGGTAGTTCAGGTGGATGTTAAAGATCCCATGGCACTTATCGAAAAGAGTAGGGGAATTTCCCCGGTGTCCTGGCCAAATTTCCCTCATTCACTAAAAATACCACCAACAGCTTAGTCTGGTTCAAGGTCAGTTGGCATGCATCTGTGTCCCCCCTCCCCCGGGTCGTGCCTGAAAATAGGCAGGATTTGTCTAGTGCACTTACCCGGTCAACAAAAGCTAAATAAATAAATAAATAAAATAATAAAATTCTACTGACCCAGGATCAGAGGACCCTGGTTCATCCAGGTCTCAAGTCCCCTCAACTGCATGCGTGGGTCCTGCAGACATAGCTCAAGCCCACTTTGGGGTTTCTCCCCAGGTGGCTGAGATCTTGCTGGAGGCTAGAAAGCCCTCCACTAGGTCTACTTATGCCATGAAGTAGAAACGGTTCGCAATCTGGGCCTCTTCAAAAGGCTTCAAGCCTTTCTCTTGCTCAGTTGGGTGACTGCTGCAGTACTTACGCCATCTCTTTGACCTGGGCCTTAGTCACTCGTCTGTGAAGGTACACATGGTGGCCTTTTCAGCCTACCATATTCCCTTCGCAGATAGGACGTTTGCTCAACTAGAAGTCTCTAAGACTTTCCTCAGAGAGGTTCTTCACTTGAGACCCCCTATCCGAGTTCCCGCCCCTCCTTGGGATTTGAACTTCGTTCTTGACAAACTTACTTTGCCTCCTTTTGAACCGGCGGCCTCAGCAGACTTGAAGTTCCTTTCATGGAAGATGCTCTTTCTAGTGGCCATTACCTCTGCTCGGAGGATTTCCGAGCTCTAGGCCCTGATGTGTAAAATCCCGTACTTGATTTTTCACAAGGAACTCATGGCTCTGTGCACCAATCCTAAGTTTCTCCCCAAGGTGGTAGCGGAATCTACATTGAACCAGTCCATAGAATTACCCACCTTTTTTACGCAGTACTCCAGTCGGGGGGGAGTATCTACTTCACACTATGGACATTCACCGCATTCTGAGATACTACACTAACAGAACAAACTATCTCAGAAAGACTGATCAACTTTTTGTCTCTTTTGCCCCCAAAAGAGAAGGCAGTGCTGTTTCCAAGCAATGCCTGTCTAAATGGTTGGCTCATTGCATCACCTTCTGTTATGACAAGTACAACAAGACCCTTCCAGGTCAAATAAGAGGTCACTCCACCAGAGGGGCTGCCGCCTCTGCTGCATGTTTCAAGAATGTGTCAGCAGCAGACATTTCTGCAGCCGCCACTTGGACTTCTGTCCATACATTTACAAAACATTACAGTTTGGATATTGCCTCTCGCCGTCAAGCAGGCTTCGGGCTTGCTGTTCTGCAAGGCCTTCACAGCCGGAGGATCTGCTTTGAGTAGCTTTCCTCCTCCCGTGTGCTTCTTCTTGTTCCAAACTGCTTGGGACTTAGTCCTATATGTAATTACCTACTGCAGGAACCCTCTCGAAGTAAGATAGTACAGTTACGTAAGAACTTACCATAACAGTAGATCTTCGAGAGAGGCTCTTGCAGTAGGTAATACCTTCCCACCCTCCATCCCCAAGCTTTTTCAGCCCTTCCAGTGAGGAAAATATCCGCCTTCTCTCGCCTGGTTCTCGTGGCCTGTGGCGGAAAGAACTGGAAGGCGGCTGCAGGACCACCCTCATACCGACGCCTCGATGCCGGTCACCTGACGAAGGTCCCTCGCCAGAGACTGCTAGCTAGAAATTTTTACGTGAGGCCCTGCCACCTGCCGACGTCAGTCCTGTATGTAATTACCTACTGCAAGAGCCTGTCTCGCAGATCTACTGTTACGGTAAGTTCTTACATAACTGTACTTTCTGTTGAATCTAGGAAAATCGCAACTACGACCCTCCCAACCACTCCTCTTCATAGGAGGCCTTCTGGATAACCCCAGTGCAAAAGCCTTTCTTCCAGAGGACAGGAGTAACGACATCCTTCAGATGGCCCATTTCCTCAGAGGGAACGACTCAGTTCGAGCCCTCTCGATGCAGCGGATGCTGGGTCTCATGGCATCCTCGGTGTTCATTGTGCCTCTGGCTCATCTTCACATGAGGACTACTCAGCGGATGCGCAGCGCTCGGTGGTCCCCTTCCACATATCCCCAGTCCTTTCACATCAAGGTTATGGAACCTCTAAAATGGTCACTCACCTAGTGGACTCGAGAGGACAACCTTCTGAAAGGGTTTCCCTTTGCCCCACTGGAATGCAAGATCTCCATCACCACGGATGCATCCCTACTCGGATGGGGAGCTCACTGTCAAGATCTCCACACACAAGGGCGATGGAATCAGGACGAGTCTCAACTCCACATAAATATCCTAGAAATGAGAGATCTTCCCTTATCAATCTTCACCATTCATTACTGTTGGGTGACAGCCGGAGGTGCGCACCCGCCACGGGAGCTCTTTTTTTTTTTTTTTTTTTTGAGGAGTCGGCGCCGCCCCCTGGAGCGACGCCCTGCGTAAAGCACAAGGGGCGGCCGTTAGGCACCGCAGACTCCTCCTCCATCCCAGTTCTGTTTCTCCCACCATCGCGGCTGCACTTGCTGCATGAGTTTCGGTAGTTTACTGCGTCATAGGCTGCTTCGAAATTTATTTCGACGCTCCTTCATCCCGGTATTTTCTCGACGTTGTCGACGGGTAAGACCTTTCCATTATTATTTTTTCTTTCGATGACGCCGAGCCTTTTCTGTGTTTTTGCTTGATTATTTAGCATCATGTCTGGTCTGGGGCAAAGGGTAAGTTCATATGGCCATGCCCTATGCATCGGTGCCAGGTGGCCGCAGTTTTCCATCACAGACCGTCATGATGTTTGTCTCCGTGCCTGGGACCCTACCATGATATGGACCATTCGACGCCTGCTTCTCCATGGACCGCCATGTTTTAGAAGTCCACGCGAGTAGTCGGGCAGCCCGGACTCGAGGACGACGCCGCCTCAGGGCTTCCCAGGCCAGATCTCGACCTTTCCTCCGGGTCCCCTCCTGGGTCTGTACGGCCCAGCGAGGAGGAAACCTCCTCCACTTCCAGCCTTGCCGAGGAGGAGGTTTCTTCTTCGGCACCGGAAGAACGGCGTGATCCCACCCGGTGTCGCGCTGTTGGCGCCATCCCGGCAGTCCCCTCCTTGGAAGTGCAGGCTCCCCCGGTGTCGTGGACCTTGGCTGCGGGGCCCAGCGCAGGTGGGCCCTCGTTACAGTCTTTTCCTCGCCGTGGAGTCTTCCACTTCTCATGGCGCCGGCGACTCGGTCGGGGCCGTAGGCAGCGCTATTCTGTGCCTCGGTGTCGTTCGCGGCACCGGGTACTCTGGAGGTGCCGTCGGTGGTGTCGCTCTGGGTTGCGGCGCCTTGGGCCTCGGCACCATTCGCGGTGCTGGGGACTCGTGCGGTGCTGTGCCAGATCTTGGTGCCTTGGCGGGTGCTTGAGCGGTACTGTTCATGGTGCGGCCCAGGAACCGGGCACTGCCAGGGGGACGGATGACTCAGCGGACGTGTTGCTCGTCGCGGCCTACGGCGGTACCGGGCCTGGTGCCACCTCGGGGCAGGTTCCTGCTGCGGTTGGTTTGCAGTCTTCCCTTGTTGACCCCTCCTCGGAGGGGCACGACTCAGGTGAGGACACAGACCAGCAGCTAGAGTCCTCTGGCTCTGAACCTCCTGTAGGCCGCAGGGCTAGACGGTCCAGTATCCCTCTCCCCAACTCCCCGGAGCTGGTCAGCCCGGATGGCTCCATGGCTAGGGGTGGCCTGGAGTCATCTTTGGTGGACCCTTCGGATGTCCGAGAAGGGATTCTCTCTTCTGGTAGGTCCCAGGCAGCCGCCGTTCCCGGTGCTGCTCAGGTCCTTCAGCGGAGGGAGGAGGACCCTGCTTCGGTGGGTGCCCTTCGGGGCCTTGCTCAGCAGGGACCTCCACCACTTGTTTCGAGGAAGAGGGCTGCTTCGGAGTCTGAAGGATTGAGGGGTAGGGGTCGAGAGCAGCGACGAGCCCCCTCCGGCCTGCGGGGTGCGGGCAGGAGTCATAGCGCTGATCCTCACCTCTCTCTGAGGGTTGCCCTTCTGGACTCATGCAGTCCCAGGTGCTCCACAGGGGAGATTCCCCTTCAGGGCTCTTTCCGGAGTTGTCTCCTTTCCTCTCTTCTACGCAACCCGGCATGATCACAGGGTCCCCAGTTTTGGCAGCATCGCTACCTGGATCCCAGAGCTCTGGCAGAGGCCAGGCACGTACTATTAGGTGCCCTTCACCCATCCCTCTGCAACCACCTCCCTCCCTCTCTCCCGGGCCATGTGGGGCCTACTGGGCCATTAACTTGGCAGGCATTCAGAGCTACTGCGGCAGCCTTCCCGTCCTATGTTAGGGCCATGGACAAACAGGTCTTTCGCCTGTTCCCCCCACCGTCGGAGTCTTCTGGGCATTCGAGCTCCATTTCCTCCTCGTATTCCTCAACTGAGGAAGAGGAACTTCCTGTCCACCTTTCCTCTGACACTGACTTCACTGACTATCAGCGTTTCCTTTCGAGGATGATTTTGAGCTTCAGATTTCTACATTCAGAGCATTGACCACCGAGCAGATGCGTGCTTTCTCAGTGAATTCAGCGCCCACCATTTGGTGGTGCCTCTCCTGGCCGATTCCCTTCCAGGAAGCGTCTATCCGCACCTGGCAGTCTCCAGCCACTCCTTCTCCAGCCGTAGGAGACGGTATTGTGCCCCCCACGAGTCTCTAGGTTCTCCACCTCACCCACGTTCAGGTTTGACATCCCTAGAAACTCCTTCTGGGCTTCGCCGCCCTGTGCACGACAGGCCTCCGAACTCTGATTCTGTTGAGTTCGACCAGTGGGAACGAAGAGTCTTCTCTTCTGGTCATGCATTGCTGTGCGTTTCCTACCAACAAGCTCACCACGCTGCTTACAACAGGCATCTGTGATCGATGCTGGCTCTGGTCTTAGCTTCGCTACCTGACTCAGAGCAGTCTAGACAAGCCATTGCCCTCTCTGCACAGGGTTTGGAGCTTGCAAGGCACCAAGCGAGGGCATCCTATGACGCCAACAAGGTGGCATCCAGACTAGTAGGGACAGCGATCTGCATCAGGCGGACAGCATGGCTTCATCTCTCCCAACGATCACCCATGGCCTGGCGTAGGGTGACTGGCTCTGCCTTCCGGGGGTCCCGTCTATTTTCCCTTAGGGAGAGGAGGCGTCTTCAGGGGCAACCCCCCTCCCATAGCCCCTCAGAGGCGCCTTCTCCTCCTCACCCACCTTAGACTCTTGTCTATTGGTTAGGGTCTTCCCCTCTCTACTTGTCACCAGTAGGAGGCTGAGGGGTCTGTTCCCGCAGGGGTTTTCTCTTACCCCCCGCTTCTTGGGGAAGGGGGCTTGGTACTCACCCAACAGTAATGAATGGTGAAGATTGACAAGGGAAGATATGAAAATTACGTACCTACCGTAATTCTTGATCTTCTCTTGTATCTTCACCATTCATTACTGAATCCCTCCCGCCATCCCCTCAAGGGCCTCCTTCTTCGGCATCTCCCCCTCCCTGCTCGTCCCTCCCACTTCTCCCTTGGCCGTTAAGCCAAAAAAAAAAAATGTTTTCATGCTTTTCTTCGGTTCTTCTGAACGGATCTTACCTTCTGAGAATAGGAGGAACGAGCTAACATTTATCTGTCCTGAGGGAACTCTTTCTGACTGCCCTTAATGGGCATCTCTTGGCTCTCCCCAGCCATTTTTTCAATTCACAGTTAGAGACGATCCCTTAAGTGGCTCGACTTCTCTCTTCCAGACCCCTTCTGGCAGGTCCTAATCCTGTTATGTTAGCCTCTACAAGTTTGGTGCTGTCCGGCACTTCAATTTCCCTAAGGGTGTTCCCTGCCTTGGCCTCTAGGGAGTCCGATTGAGTTCCCGCCTGTCTATTTAGTATAGGTGTTCATGGGGGCCCCCCAACTCACATGATACTGTGTTATCACTTAACAAGGTGCTAGGGGTTCTTCCTCCTAGCTGGCAGCTCTCTTGGAACACAGTTTTCCCTCTTAATAATTAAAAGAGCTCCCAGCTGGAGTCTGGAAAATTGGGTAGGCAGGAGGTTTAGGAATCTGCCTTTGGTGTCCATTCTGCCAGTAGTTCAGTTGACCTCTCCTTGAAATTTCAAAATGGGATCCTTGCTCCCTTGTTTATGGTTCCGAGCTTATAACCCTTAGCCAATTTACCAACGGCAGTCTCCCCCCAGCCTCCCCTCCTCTTTTTCTCTCTTTTACCCTTCTTCTTCTTTCTCCTCTCTATCTGTTCCTCCCTTAGAGCTGCCCCAGAAGTGAGGCCCTTCGGTCTCTTAGGGTAGGCAGTTCTTCCTCTCCCTTCTATCCTCTATCGGCTTATTCCTTTTTCAGTTTATATCCTTTCCTTTTTCTAACCCTCGGCTCTCTTGCCTCACTCTTTCTTCTAACCCTCATTTCACCTCTCCGGCTAACAGAACTGGGATGGAGGAGGAGTCTGCGGTGCCTAATGGCTGCCCCTCGCACTCTACGAGGCGTCACTCCAGGGGCAGCGCCGTTCACGCCGACTCCTCAAAAAAAAAAAATCCCTGCATATGGTGCGCCTCCAGCTATCACCCAACAGTAATGAATGGTGAAGATACAAGAGAAGATCAAGAATTACGGTAGGTACGTAGTTTTCATTTCTTCACACTAGGCCACCAGTCAGAAGACTGGTAACTGCCTGGGACATTAACCTTTTGCTAGACATGCTCACCCATAAACCTTTTGAGCCCCTAGCAACTTGTGAGCTGAAGTTCCTGACCTGGAAGACTGCTTTCCTTGTAGCCATTACCTCCACTTGCAGAGTGTCTGAAATACATGCATTGGTCACACACACACACCCAATTTACTGTATTTCACAAAGACAAGGTGGTTCTTCGAACTCACCCTAAGTTTCTTCCCACAGCAGTCTTGGAATTCCATCTGAACCAGCCCTTGGTTCTTCCAACCTGCTTTGCGAACTTCCAGAATGAGGGGGCGCGTACCCTGCATTCTCTGGATGTTAAAAGGGTTTTGCAGTTCTACATAGAACCAAAGAGATCCGCAGATCTAAACAACTATTTGTCTCTTTCAGCATGGCCCAGCTGAGTCAGCCTGTTGCTATCAGATGTATTTTGGCGTGGCTAGTGGCATGTCTTCGCCAGTGCTACTCCATGGCACAGGTTAAACTGGAAGGCAAGTATACACTCATTCTACCAGGGCAGTCGCAGCATCTCTGGCAGAAATTCAAAATGTGTCCATTGCAGACATCAGCAACGCAGCTGCTTGGAGCTCTATGCACACTTTTGTGAAGCACTGCGCTTTGGTTGTCCATGCCAGACAGCATCAATCCTTTGGCAGGACAATCTTTAATGGACTCCTGTTCTAAGTGAGCTCCTCTCTCGTTGGGGATGCAAAAAGGTCCAGGTCCGGTCTTCCTCACTCTTCGAAGAGCGATTGCACAACATTTGTGTCAAGACACCACTCCTGAGTATCCGTTTCCTTTCTGCTGAGACGATCCGCTAGATTGCTCTGCACTCCTGAAAGGTAAACCGCTTGGATCAAGGCTTTATGCTCCAGACACAATTCCCACACTCATCACTTCCCTGCACAAGGAGTAAGGAATATAATATTTTAGGATTTGTATGTTGGTTTTAAGTGGATTGTGGTTATGTATTTCAAGAGGTTTGTACTGTATTGTATTTGTAACTATATTGTAAAGGCGCTCTGAGCAATGGAAGGGCGCCTTCTATAAATAACATTTTACTTACTTACTCTCTCCTGCTGCCCTTCTCGGCGGATTATTTCAGCTCGTTACTCTCCCATTACTGTGAATGAGTGGTGGAGACTTCATGTCCAGGAAGATACGAAAATTACGTACTCACCATAATTCTTGATCTTGTTGGACGAAGTCTCCACCACTTATTCACATGCCCACCCTCCATCCCCCGAGCTCACTTATCTGTTGGTCTTCACTCCCTTGATGGTTGGGCTGTGAAGACTCTGTTGTGTTGACCCTTCGTATATGGTTCATTTGTACTATCTTGTGTCTGACGTAGGTTAGTTTCGCTGCACCTCCTCAATAAAAAAAGGTACTAAGGCGGTTGGAGGGTTGACGACAAGGTAGCCTATATGGCGTGAGCCAGACTCGTGGCGCCACTTTCTCGCAGCCCTACCAAGGCGCCGGCCCTCCTGAAGATTTTTGGCTCCCGCTGGGTTATACCACCTCTGGCGTAGTCCCATTAGTGTGAATGAGTGGTGGAGACTTCGTGCAAGAAGATAAAGAATTACAGTAGGTATGTAATTTTCATATCTGTAGGGTGGCTACCTGGAAGTCTGCAAACCCCTTCATCTCCCCTTACAGCATCAACCTTGAGCCACTCCAGGATGCTGCTTTTGGGAACTCTTGTTTGCCAGATATGGGTCGCTCGGCGAAATCAAATGAAGGTATTTTAAAAAATTCCACTTGTCTTGATCATAAGGTGGGGTCATAATAAGACTATGTTGAATATTTGGGGTCACGATCTCAGTTATTTAGAAACTTTGGAATTGTTCAATGTTTATTCCTAGCTTTGCTGTTTTCACCAGATTGTCACCTCAGATTTTCAACATAGCCACATTATGGTCAGAATTTCATAAATGACACCTGTCAAGTTCATAAAATAGTGTTAGTACTTGAGGTCAGAGTTGAAGAAAACAAATTATAACCTAACATTGACATTTTTCAACGTTTACTTACAACATTATAATATTTTTTTACCTACATTATCAACATACTCATGTTTTTTCACCCCCACTGAATGAGCATGGCAGGTGTCATTATCAAATCCCTCTCCAAAACCTGCTTTCGAAGGTCATTCCAAAAAAATGCGTTTTTGGTCTTATTTCATAAATGACGCCTGTCATATTCATATGCTGGGGCAAGAAAAATAGTAATATTTTAAAAATTCAAGGTCACAGTCTAAGAAAATGACAATGTTATGTGTGCACTTCTTCATTGAGGCACAGTGTGGCAACTGCATGTGTTTCACTTCAGTGATGATTTGAGTGGATTTACGCTACTGTGTGGTGCCAACATGACACCCTTCCCCCCCCCCGATTATGATCATTTTAAAATCTGAGCGCCTGCCATTTGTATGTATAAATTACACATTTCTGTAATAAAGTGCTACTTATTTGCCCATTTTATATGCATAGAAATAGCTTGTACGCACCTTATCTGGAGCACTATTAGAAGAAATGCTGGGTTTTTATTTTGCTTAAATTAGATTGGAGGTTGTGTTTCAATAATCAATATGTGTTTTGTATAACAAATGCATGCTGCTGTTTTACAGTCAAAGTATAGTTCTGAAATGGTGGAAAAGGAGGAATGTAGGGCAGTTATTGAAAATCAGAAGAAGCAGATTGTGGAACTGAAGGAAAAACTGGAGAGGGACGTAGCTGCCGACAAAATTGAGGTGAGTGAGTTTATACTTTGCAGGATTAAATGTATTTGAGATGCATTTACTTAGAAGGATACCAGCTTTTTAGCTAGTGGACATAGTTCATCCATCTGCAACAGTGGGTAAAAGCAGGAGCCAACTGAAAATAAGATATTGAATCCCAGCTGGACAATGTAGGCATGTAGTTTAAAGAGCAGTTTCATATTTCTTCTCCCTTCCCCAAAGCATATAAAATAGCTTACCTGGCCACAAGTTGCCTGCTATTAAGAATCCCATTTATTTCTGCCTTGTTTGAAAAATACAGTAGATCGTATTTAGCTATGTGGAGCCAACAGCAAAACACTGCCACTTCCCGAATCACCAGACGCCCCCATGCTCGCATGTTTTTGATGTCAGAAAATGGAGAACACTGGGGCTTTCCATAGAGTTGAATGGAGACAATTTTTAAATGTATTTTATTGCAATTTAGAGTTCAGATTCTAATAAAATATATTTAAAAATCGTCACCATTCAACTCTATGGAACTTGACCCCATGCTCTCCATTTTCTGACATCACAAAACATAGGTGCATGTCTTGTGGTTTGGGGAAGTGGCAGTGTTTTGGCTGTTGGCTTCATTGAACCAAATGTGATTTACTGTATTTTTTTAAACAAGGCAGAAATAAATGGGATTTTTAATAGCAGGCAACTAGCTAGTGTGGCTATCTTATATATATTTTTTTTTGGGGGCAGAAATTGAAGGTAAGGACCTGCTCTTTAAGTGTCAGAAGAGACTTTAGGGTCATCACGTAGGCCCCAGTTTCATCAGAAGGGATTAAGTATGTTGCAGAGTAACTAACAGAAATACTTCATCCTTAGTAAATGAATAAAAAAAAAAAAGAGAAAGAAAAACCAAAGTTGCCTATCTAAATTTCAAAAAAATATTTGCTGTTCTACAGTAAATAGCCTGAGAATTTAATTACCCAACACTGCTTAAGTTTTTCTCAGTTCTAAGAACGTGGATATGGTTGCACTTATCCACACTTAGGCAGTCTAACTTTTCCTTTAAATCCAGCTGAAATGTCAAGCTCCTCCCACCCACGTAGGCAGTATACTCCTCGGCTTTGCCCTATAACATCAGATCTTCCTTTCCGCTGAGTCAGGTCTCCTCCTTCACAGCTCCATGCATGCAGCATAGGCTTAGTTTCTACTATCGTTGTCAGGTAATTTTCTCAGCATAGATTCTACTCTCCCACCAACCCCCATTTTTTTCTTGTCTTTCTCCCAGGGCTCCTGCTGGCAGGTAGGGTTTGGCTGTCTCTGTGAGAGAGCTCGTATCTACACTGCTAGCCACATTACTCTCTCCTGACCCCAGCCCGACACTGGCGAATCCCCTGCAGATTTCCCACCGGACACGCATCCAGTTTTGCCAGTCAGGATTGTGGGATGAGAATGTGGCTCAAGCTTCATGTGGCCTGCCAACACTCACCCAGTTCTCCATTTTTCTGTCCCTCCCCATTACTGGGGCATGCACGTCCATGTGTGTACACTGTGGGGTCTCGCACAGCACCCTCCTTTCATTGGCATCCCTGAGCCTCACTACCCTCAGGCCTTCACCTGGGGTAGCCATTCAGTGGAACTGCCAAAC
Source organism: Neoceratodus forsteri (assembly GCA_016271365.2). NCBI lineage: Eukaryota > Metazoa > Chordata > Ceratodontiformes > Ceratodontidae > Neoceratodus > Neoceratodus forsteri. The sequence continues at coordinate 811,404,520 of CM057456.1, read as the reverse complement.
CACCCTCCCCAGAAGAGGAGCTGTCATCTGTATGCTCAGTCCTCTCCCTCACCAGCCAACCCCCAGCAACCTGAGTTATGAAAAATAAAAGTAGGAAGAACTTAGCCGCTGGATCTGGTGTTTCCAATGGTAGGTCCGTTGAGTATGTTCGGGAAGGAGAGGAGGGTCTGCCCACATTTGTGTAGTAGTTGACGTCTGACGTCGTGGGAGGCCACTGCTAGACTGCTTGCAAAAGTTTCCATGTGGTCCTGGCACCTGATGGCTATAAGTTCCATAGGGTTGGCCTGATGAATGAGATATCCTCGAAGATGATCTACCAGGTTATTCAGTGTCATCTGACTGGCATAATGTATGTCTGGTACAAATAGTTTGTGTACTTTGTTTCAGCTTATTGCTTCTGAAGCATGTGGCCAGGTGGACCGATGCCCCTTTTCATATTTCATCCGTAATGGGGACACCCTTGTTTTTCATCTCTTAGAGATGTTGTAAGTGGGTGAGGCTTCACTCCCATGTAGCAATGTGGAGTATACCAAAAGAGGTTTACAGCTTGGCTGTGGTAGGTACAGCTTCTCTTCAAAACGGGAGGATGGGGCCAAGTGGATGAGGGAGCTGTCTTCCCCACGGTGGCGGATATATTGCAAGTATGTGTCTTATACATCTCTGGTGGGGAGCCCACCTCTGGGACCACAGAGCCCATGGGCTGTGGACTCAGGGTGTCCCATCACCACATCAACCTGCTAGAGCTCCGTGTGCAGTGCACCTAGCTTTGACGGAATTCACTCCTTTTGTCTGGGGTCAGGTTATGCAAGGCGTGATAGACAACACCACAACCATGTTCTACCTGAACAAGCAGGGTGGCATAGAAACATAGAATTTGACGGCAGATAAGGACCGCTTGGCCCACCCAGTCTGCCCATTTCCCTACCTGATGGATAAGCTGCAGATTCTAGTTAATCAACAGCTTACTTCCTCCTGTCCCCACTAGAATTGCCTTATGTCTGTCCCATGCATTCTTGAATTCTCCCACTGTTCCTGACTCCACAACATCCTCAGGAAGGCTGTTCCATGCATCCACAACACTCTGTGTGAAAAAATACTTTCTAATATTACCTCTGAGCTGTCCCTCCTCTATCTTCAAATTGTGCCCCCCTTGTTCTTGCACATCTCTTCTTCTGAAAGATACTACCCTCTTGTACCTTGTTAATTCCCTTGAGATTCTTGAAAGTTTCTATCATGTCCCCCCTCTCCTTTCCTCAAGGGTATACATATTAAGCTGCTTTAGTCTCTCCTCGTATGTCTTCTGGTGCAGACCTTGCACCATTTTTGGTTGCCCAAAAGCGTGGCACACAGATCTTACTTCAAGAGGGCTCTTGCAGTAGGTAATTACATATAGGACTGACGCCAGCCGGCGGCAGGCTCCCACGGAAAAATTTCTAGCTAGCAGTCCCTGGTGGGGACCGCCCCCACGTCAGGTGACCGGCGTCAAACGTCGGTATAAAGGGGCGGTCCCAGACGCCCGCCTTCCAGTTCTTTCCTGCCGTCAGCTCGTACAGCGCCTCACGGTTAAGTTCTTATCGCTTAGTCCTGTTACTTCGTCGTTTTTTTTCCGATTAGTTTCAGAATTTTCCTCTTTCGTCAGGTGAACGTCAGTATATGTTGTCCCCTTCAAAGAATAAGTGCGACTCGTGCGGCGCCCAACTGCCTCACAAAGACGGTCACTCCCTCTGCCTCTTCTGTCTAGGCCCCGACCACACGGTTGATAAGTGCCTGCACTGCCTCCGGTTCAACGCGGCAACCCGCAGACAACACCAGCAGTCCCTCGAAGCCCATCTCCTCAAAAAGAAGATGTCTGTGATGGAGAAAGAGCTGAGAAAACTTCGGCAGTCGTCGACCTCCCCTGAAGGGCACAAAAAGTGAGATAAGGAAAGGCACCGGGAGAAGGCCTCCTCTTCCGCGACTCCGGCCGGAGTTGCGGGCAAGGTAACATCCCTTCCAGGGGATCGCCAGACGGCAGCCTCCAAGGCTTTGGAGGAGGAGGCGCCGGCCCACCCAACGGGTTCAAGTTCGCGCCCGGCGCCTCCGGGCGAAAGGAGACTGCAGCCCCAGTACTGCCGCAGACCCGCGGGCACCTCCTTGCCGGACGTCGGCCCTCCGTCTGCACGCCGGAGAAGACCTAGATGCTCGACCTTCCGGGCGGCGCCGCAGTGTCTCCTCTCGACTGGCCTCCTCTCATTCTCGGCCCGGCCCCGATGAGGGACCTCAAGCCGGACGCTGCTCCTCTGGCGCCCGCCAGACTCTGCCCATAAGTTACACGTCGGCTTCTCCGACGTGCGCCGGGCCTCTGAACCTACGGCGGAACTTACCACTTCTGTCATTCCAGGCTCTCCGCAGCTTTCGCTGCCGTCAGGGGAGCCCCAGTCCACCCCTGCCTGACCCCGGATTCCCACCCCCGCCCTCGGACGAGACTCGGGACCATGGGCTACCGTCCAATCCTCTTCCTGAAGAGCCGGATCTGACGCCGGCCCCTCCGATGCCGGCAGGGGATTTTCCTCTTCCTTTGGGCCCTCCACCCCACGGGCCTATCCCGGCTGATCCGCCTGTGGAGTACCCGGCTGGGCCGTCTGCTCCAGCAGCTCCTCCAGCGCCTAGGTATCCGCCGTCGTATCCGATGCCGGTCTTCCCAGGTCCGCAGTATCCTGCGCCGCTGTACCCAGTGCCGACTCCTTCAACGCCGCAGTATCCAAAGCCACAGTACCCGACTCCGGGATACCCGCAGCTGGGTTACGGATACTCCCCCTACGGATTTCCTCCGTACAACTTTCCCACTCCTCCACCGCCCCCTAGGCCGCCGGTGGATCTGCAGGAGACTCTTGCTTCTTGGTGGGCTGAGGCCAAGGCTCAGCTCACCAAGGAAGTCGAGAGCCATCTTACGGTGACGGTGCCACCCCCGGCTCCCTACGCCCAAGACGGCACACTCCCTCTCCACCTCCGGATTCCCGGCCTTTGCCCTTGGGATCCAGAGAGGGGCAGGACACGCGTTCTGGGATCCCTCCCAAGGAACCCGTTCCTCCCCCTAGACGAGTTAGGGAGTCTTACTCTGCTTCAGACTCTTCGTCCCCTTCTCTCTCGGACTCATCAGAGGCTTCCGATGGAGGTTCCGAGAAAGACGACGAGCCACGCTCTCCATCCAAACCCCGGCCGAGGTCTCCTCCGGAGGATTCTTCCTTCACGGAGTTGCTCAGAAAGATCCAGGAAGTTCATCAGTGGCATTCCTTAGAACCAGATCCTCAACGGGTAAAACTTGCCGAGCATCTGGACTTACCCCTTACGGCTCCTACCTTAGTGCCACCCTGGATTGAGCCTCATGCCCACCTTGTTTCCACTATTTAGAAACAACCGTCGCCTTTAGCCCCACTCCCCAGGAAGTCAAACAGGCTGTACCAGGCTCCGGAGGGTGTAGACTTTTTAGACTCTCACCCCCGTGCAGACTCGGTTGTGATTAGCGCCGCTCACGGCCGGTCAGCACATCCGAAGCACTTGAGCTCGTCTCCCCCGGATAAGGAATCTCGCCTTCTGGATCAGTATGGAAGGAAGATCTACGCTTCTTCCACACTTGGGATTAGGGCCCTGAACTATGTTGCACATATGGGGGATTACCAGAGGCCGTTCTTACCCAGGCGGAATCCAAGATCGACTCTCTGCCTGACTCTCATCTCAAGCAGGAGTTGGCCGACTTGGTCCGTTCTGCTTGTTCTGCCAGTCTTCATATTCTGAGGACGACCTATGACGCAGTGGACACCACAGGACGGAGCTCTGTGTTCACCGTAAGTCTTCGGCGTCACGCATGGCTCCATGTGTCAGGTTTGGTCCCGGAGGTGCAGTCAGCCATCCAAGAAGCACCTTTCAGAGGTTCTGTGCTTTTCGGTGGTGATGTCAAGGACATCATCACTGATTTGCAGGAGAAGGGGACGGCCCTTAAATCCGTTGATTCAATGTACCGTCCCCATCCCCCACAGCGCCGTCCCTTTCGCAGACGCAGCCGGCCTCAAGCGAAACCTCAGGAAGGCGGGCCACTACAGCCGGGCCCTCATAGCTGCCAGGCCCCGCCGCCTACCAAAGCAACGGGTGCCCCAGCCGCGCGCCTGCTCACACCACCTGACTTCTTTCCTCTCCCACCGCCTCCGGACGCCTGAGGAACCAGTAGGAGGGAGGTTCTCCCTCCACCTTCCGGGTTGGAAGAGGATAACTCCGGATTCATGGGTGCTTCAGATCATTGCAGAGGGGCACTCCATAGAGTTTCTACAGAAACCTCCACGTCACCCCCCTCTGAACTCCGCTTACTCAAGGGACCATCTTCCTTTGGTCAGGGAAGAAATCTCAGCGCTTCTTGCGAAACAGGCTATAGAACCCGTCCCTCCTCACCTCTACGGGACGGGTACTATTCCCACTTTTTCCTTGTACCAAAGAAGACTGGCGATCTCGTGCCTATTCTCGATCTCGGCTCCCTGAACCTGTTTGTGGAGTACAAGAGGTTCAGGATGCTCTCCCTTCAATCCCTTTTGCCCCTGCTTCGGCCGGGCCAATGGCTTTGTGCACTAGATATGCAGGATGCATACCTGCACATCCCCATACGCCCTTCGCCGCGAAGTACCTCAGTTTGTGTTCCAGGAGGTCCACTACCAATTCCGGCGCTCCCATTTGGTCTTTCCTCGGCTCCCGGTCTCTACCAAATGCCTGGCGGTGGTAGCGGCCCACCTGCGTTCTTTGGGAGCTCAGGTTTTCCCCTACCTGGATGACTTGCTCCTGGCGGCTCCGTCCAGGGAGGAACTCCTGCATTTCCTCTCCCTCACCCGGCAGGTTTTCACTGGCCTGGCTATTACCATCAACCATTCCAAGTCTCACCTGGATCCTTCACAGAGGCTCCAGTTCATCGGGGCAATTCTCGACACAACTTTGTGCAAAGCCTTTCTGCCTCCGGACAGTGGGGCCTCCCTCCAGTCACAGATTTCCCTCCTATCGGAACACAGGAGGGTCCCGGCAAGGCCAGTGCTCCATCTACTGGGGCTTATGACGGTGGCCATCCTGACGGTTCCGCGCGCACGCCTCCACATGAGAATCTCTCAGTGGACCTTTCGATCTCAGTGAGGTCAACAAGTAGACGACCTAGATTATCCGGTTCTGATCTCCTCGCAGATTTGTAAGAGACTTGCAATGGTGGATGGTTCGAGAAAACCTCTTCCGGGGGTCCCCTTTTTTCATCCTCCCCCCGATCAGACTCTGACCACGGTCGCTTCAGGCGAAGGTTGGGGAGCCCATCTGGGTCCTCACCGAACCCAAGGCCTTTGGTCAAAGTTGGAGATAGCTCTCCACATCAACGTGCTCGAGCTTTGAGCAGTGCTTCATGCGCTCCAGGCCCTTCACCAATACATCCTTCCCGGTCACCTAGCTGTCCAAATGGACAACATGTGCGTGGTGTGGTACATCAACAGGCAGGGAGGGACTCTGTCCTACCCGCTGTGCAGGGAAGCAGTGAGGGTCTGGGATTGGGCAACTTTCCACAACCTTCACCTCATGGCGATCCATGTTCCGGGAGTCGACAATGTCCTAGCAGACAGACTAAGTCGCTCGTCGGCTCTTCCACACGAGTAGGAATTGGACGAAAAAGTCCTAAAAAGCATCTTCCAGGTTTGGGGGACTCCTCAGATAGACCTGTTCGCCGCCTCTCAAAACGCAAAGCTTCCAATCTTTTGCTCGCTCACTCCAGAGCGAGGCACTTTCTGGAGCGATGCTCTATCTCTAAGCTGGAAGGACAGATTCGTCTATGCTTTTCCCCCAATTCCTCTGGTCCCTTGTACGTTACAGAAGCTTGCCCTAGAAGGAGCGAGAATGATTCTGATCGCTCCTTTCTGGCCCAGGCAAATCTGGTTCTTTCTTCTACAACAATACTCAGAGGTTCCTCCTCTTCCTCTTCCTTTATCTCCAGGATTGCTGACCCAGGATCAAGGGACCCTGGTCCATCCAGGACTCAAGTCCCTTCAACTTCATGCATGGCTCCTACAGACCTAGCCCAATCTCATTTTGGCGTTTCTTCTTAGGTGGCCGAGATTCTGGTGGAGGCTAGAAAACCCTCCACTAGGTCCACCTACGCCATGAAATGGAAAAGATTTTCTATCTGGGCAGCGTCCAGGAACGTGGAGCCCTTTTCCTGCCCTGTGACCTTTCTGCTTGAGTACATGCGTCTTCTTTTTGACCTGGGTCTCAGTCACTCCTCGTTGAAGGTCCATATGGCGGCTATTTCAGCCTACCATGTCTCTTTCACTGATAAGGCATTCGCTCAGCTGGAGGTATCCAAAACTTTCCTCAGAGGGGCCCTTCATCTTAGGCCCTCTATCCGGACTCCAGCTTCGCCTTGGGACTTGAATTTTGTCCTCGAGAAACTTACCCTTCCTCCCTTTGAGCCTGCGGCTTCCGCAGACCTGAAGTTTTTATCGTGGAAGACACTCTTCTTGGTGGCCATTACTTCTGCTCGCAGAATTTCTGAGCTCCAAGCCCTGATGTGCAAAATCCCCTACTTGATTTTTCACGAAGAACAAGTAGCTCTTCGCACGAATCCTAAGTTTCTTCCAAAAGTGGTAGCGGAGTCTACCTTAAATCAGTCTATTGAATTACCTGCCTTTTTTACACAGTACTCCAACCAAGGAGAATACTTGCTCCATACCATGGATGTCCACAGGATTCTGAGATGCTACACCGATAGGACGAAGGTTCTCAGAAAGACTGATCAGTTGTTCGTCTCTTTCGCTCACAAAAGAGAAGGCAATGCTGTCTCTAAGCAATGTCTATCAAAATGGTTGGCCCATTGCATCACTTTCTGTTATGACAAGTACAACAAGACCCTCCCGGGTCAAGTCAGAGGTCACTCCACTCTGGAGTTGCCGCCCGCTGCTTGTTTCAAGAACATGTCTGCAGACATCTGTGCTGCTGCCACTTGGACCTCAGTCCATACCCTTTACTAAACATTACAGTTTGGACATTGCCTCTCGCCGCAGAGCAGGCTTCGGGTTAGCTGTCTTGCAAGGCCTCCTTTCTTGAGTCCTGCTAGATTATTTTCTACTTTTTGGAGTAGTTCCTCCTCCCGGTGCCTTTAATTTGTTCCAGACTGCTTGAGATTCTGTCCTATCTGTAATTACCTACTGCAAGAGCCCTCTCGAAGTAAGATAGTACAGTTACGTAAAACTTACCGTAACAGTAGATCTTCGAGAGAGGCTCTTGCAGTAGGTAATACCTTCCCACCCTCCATCCCCCTAGGCTTTTTCAGCTCCTTTTCCATTCAGGGAAATATCTGCTTCTCTCTCGTCCGGGTCTTCTCAGCCTGTGGCAGGAAAGAACTGGAAGGTGGGTGTCTGGGACCGCCCCTTTATACCGACATCGTTTGACGCTGGTCACCTGACATGGGGGCGGTCCCCGCCAGGGACTGCTAGCTAGAAGTTTTTCCGTGGGATCCTGCCGCCGGGCGGCGTCAGTCCTATATGTAATTACCTACTGCAAGAGCCTCTCTCGAAGATCTACTGTTACGGTAAGTTTTTACGTAACTGTACTTTTTTTCCTTTGTGTCAAGAGGCCTCCACCCCTAGACTCTCGTGCGCAGCCTGGGGGCGGATCTCCTGGTGCTTCATGTTGCAGGAGTGGACAATCTGCTGACACCCTCAGCTGGATGGGCAAGACCTTGCACGAGTGGTCTCTGCCAGTGTTCCCACCACACCTATGTTACAGGGGGTTCAGTGAACTCCTCTCCAAAATTTCCAGGGGTACAAACTGAGTTTTTGAGAGTACGCCAATCGTGCAAAAGTATACCAGTTGTGCGGTATACTGCTACTGCGCAACATGTATACTGCTGCCACGCAATTGCATAATTACCACTGTACGTATAGTGAACCCCTTCACACACAGATGAATGTGATTCATGTACATCTATGCGTGAATGGGAATACTGGTCTCTGCATCAAGAGGTGGTGAGCCGCCTGTTTTTCCTGTGAGGCACTCCTCTGGTGGGCCTCTGTGCCTCCAAGGGAACATGAAACTGAGGCTGTTTGCACCCACCCACCCACCTTAGTCTGGGACACTGTTGAGGGTTGCCTTTGTGAGACCCTGGACGCTAAGCCTCCTGTATGCCTTCCTTCCACTTCCCTTGATCAAGGTGCAGAGGGACAAGGCATGGATGATCCTGATTGTACCAGACTGGCCCTCGCCAGTTTCGGTACCAGGAGCTCCTCATCCTCATCCTCAGCAGCAGACCTCTGTGTCGGTTGCCCCTGCTCCCTGATTTGTTGTCCTGTCATCAAGGGAAGATCCTGCAACTGGATCTGCAATCCCTGCACCTCACCATCTGGTCCCTGAGTGGCTAGAGTTCCAGGCTCTGGGACTTTTGGACAACGTGCTCCAGGTTGTGGAAGCATCTCAAAAGGGGTAGAGTCATCAATGCTATGCTTTTAAATGGAAAAGATTTTCCATTTGGTGGCAGGGCAAGGAGCTTGATCCCCTTAGGTAGCATTCTGGACTATCATATGCAAATTATTTGGATTAGTTCAACTTTTAGCTGAATTGCTTAGTGCCATTAGGCCTCATAGTGCAGTTAGTAAAGGCTAAGAACAGCAGATGCATACACATTTGCATAGTTTCCCATGACACTTTGCATTATTGGGGTATGTGCAATTGTGCTTTCCTTAAAATTTGGCTGTACGGCCAGTACCCTCTGGGATAACCCATGCTTCAGGACATTTGCTCTGGGGTACTTTTGTAGCTCTTTTCCTTCTCTGTTTTGGGCTCCCCATGACCCAAACAAACATCCCCCTTAAGGTGTGGTTGGCTTCTTCTCCCTGAACTAAGACACAGATGTGCCACACTGATGAGTCCAAATGAGGACGAAACACATGTATGTGTCTGCTGTTTTTATCCTTTGCTGATTGCACTGTGAGGCCTAATGGGTCAGTCTAAATTCTCTCATGGGGATTTGCATGTTTCCCATGATGCTTTGCATTATTTGGGTATGTGCTATTGTGTTTTCTTTAAAATTTGGCTGTACAGCCAATATCCTCCGTGATAACCCATGCCTCAGAACATTTGCTATGGGGTTCATTTGCAATTCTGGACTATCTGCTGTCCCTCTTCTGGATAGGGCTGAGATAGACGACCCTCAGGGTACTCCTGGCAGCCATCTCTATACCGGGAATGGGCTGGTAAGGCAACAGAGGCGAAGGAGAAGGTGGATGACTGCTTCAAGGCCTTGACCAGTTGAACCTGCCAGTTCATGAACCACCACCTTGGCCTCTGTTGCTGGTTTTGGCAGTGCTAATGGGCAAGCCTTTTGAGCCTGTGCTTGGTTCTGTACAGGGACAGGGTCGTCCTTCGCCCTCACCCGAAGTTCCTGTCGAAGGTTAAATCAGAGTTCCACCTTAACAGGTGACTGACTTACTGGTACAGTTTACCAGCTCTTCGTCCGTGGCCGAAGTAGGCTGCATACTTTGGACCTATGGCGAGCACACTCTTATAGAGAGCATATAGCTGGAGTTCAGAGTGAGCGTTACCAGCTCTTTGTTACATACATTGAAGCCGCACCTGGCAGACCAGCAGCAAAGTGGATAATATTGGCAGGTGGATTGTCTCCTGCATCAACCTCTGCTATGGGTTGGCTGATAGGGAGCCTTGCTTAGGGCTCGTTCCATGAGATACACTGCTGCCCCGGTAGCTGTTTTCAGGGACTTCCCCAGACAGGAGATCTGTTGGGTGGCTACCTGAAAATTAGCACACAACCTTATTTCCCATTGCAGCATTGACCTTGAGTCATGTCAGGATTGGGACCTCTGCTCTCCAGTCTTTGTCTGCCAAATATGGATGTGCACCTGCCCCCCTCCCCCCTGGAGAACTGCTGGGAGTCTGACTGAAGCGTGGATAAATGAACCTTATCCACATCCCTATCAAAATAGGTTACTCACCTGTAACATTCGATCTTCCACGGAATGGTTTCTTGCAGTAAGTCAGTACTTCTGGGTGTTCCCGATAGATGGCGCTCTAACAAGACAGTTTTCTTCTAGCAGTCTCCATACCAGGGACCACCCACACAACCTCACTTCCTGGGCTGTACCTATGAAAGTGGGTGGTCCCTGGTAGTCTCCGTTCATTTTCCCGCCGGCTTCAGCTCTGACAGCAGCTTACTCTTCTGCCAGCAGTCTATGACGTGGATTGAACCCATAGCTTGGGATGCCTGGGCTTCATACACAGCACCATATTCCTGTGCTGGACCAAGAGGTTTACAACGGATGTTCCTCTGTTACAGATTCAGGGTGCTCAATCAAAGGGCTCTAAAACCTCAGTCCTCTTCAAGAAGCAAAATGGAGAAGGAAATACCTTCACCTAAAGTCCTGCCTGACTGCCCTTCAACGGTCACATCTCCTAAACATGTATCATCAAGAAAACATTCTTCGTCAACTGGCACTATCTCCCCCCGGTCAACGGCAGGCACTTCATCAAAAGAACTAGTTCAGCTTCACATAGAAAGGAACGTTCATCATCGATGGAATGTCATTCCTCAGCTCCCCCATCAACAAAACCACCTGCACCATCGACGATGGAGGTCTTACTGCATTAATCGTCAACGGGGCACACTCCCCCGTCGACGAGAGGACTCCACATGACATTCTCATCAACAAGAACACCTCCTCCATCGAGGGAGCACACTCTGCTTGCTCCATCATCGACGGGACTACCTCCTCCCGTCGACGGGACATGCTCCCAAACCTCCATCGTCGACAAGAAGTATGCCACCATCGACGGAGCATGCTTTTGCCTTCTCATCGTCAACGACACACTTTCCATCATCGACTGAGCATGTCCCTATTGTTCTGTCGCCGACGAAGAGCATCCCACCGTCAATGGAGCATGCTCTGACTTCCCCATCGTCGATGAGGAGTATTCCACCGACTGACCATACATTCACTTATCCATCATCAAGAAGACGCATTACAACGTCGACGGGGCAAGCTTTTATTCCTTCTCCGTCTACGGGACTGATCCCACCGTCGACGGAGCAGCCCCTACCTACATCATAGAAAAGCACCTTTACCAGCATCTAATACATTTATGGAAGATCTTTATAAAAATGTAACCATGAAAAATCATGAAATATTTTATAAAAATGTATCAAAAGATACTTATGGGGCTGCATCACCACAAAATAAAGGATCATATACTACAAAGACATACTGGATCACGTTAATGGGATGCACAAATTGATCCCCCGACTTGAAGCACACAGGGCTCAGAACCCGCTTACATGGCAATTCCATCCTCACAAGTGCCAAACATAGAAGAAATTGTAAATAAAGTGTTGAATTCTATAGGTTTTGAATATACACCCACTCCATTAAAAAACCCTCAATCACAGACTGCGTCTCCGCCTCCATCAAAACAGGCAAGCACAGAGCTAGAACACTGGCCATTTATGCCTCCTCATGAATATTCAGAGGATTTGTCAGATTCTCATATAATTTTGGAACCTTCCAAAGAGACGAATTATGATGGTTCCCCTACTAGAAGAGGGCCTGAGTCCCCATATTCTATACCACCATACTGGGACAAAGAAATATTACAACCGCTAAAGGTCATTTCCCCACCGGTTGACCCCTCATTCCCAGAAATGATGTTACAAATGCAAAAAACAATGGGGTTTACCACAACAGAACAAGATAGATTAAAGATATGGCTGAATATCTTGACGTCCCGGAAGAACCTATCTGGGCAGTTCCTCCTTTTATACCAACGGTCAGAAATGCAACTACTGAAGCATGGAGTCATTCCATAGCTGCACAGGAGCTACTTAGAAAAGTGCATAGGCTTTATCAGGCTCTTCTTGATTATCAATATTTAACAAATATTCCCACTGCGGATTCTACATAGAAACATAGAATTTGACGGCAGATAAGGACCGCTTGGCCCACCCAGTCTGCCCATTTCCCTACCTACTGGATAAGCTGCAGATCCTAGTTAACCAGCAGCCTACTTCTTCTTCCTACCCCCATCCCCCAGAACTGCCTTATGACTATCCCATGCATGCTTGAATTCCACCACTGATTTTGACTCCACAACCTCCTTCGGAAGGCCGTTCCATGCATCCACAACCCTCTCTGTAAAAAAATACTTCCTTAAATTACCTCTGAGATCTGTGGATCTTACTTCGAGACACAGCTCTTGCAGCAGGTTACACCATTAGGACTGAAGCCGGCAGGCGTCAGGACCCCACGGAAAAATTCTAGCTAGTTATCTTCAGCGGGGACCCTTGACGTCAGTCCGCCTCCGACATTAGACGCATAGTACGCAAGAGGCGGTCCATGATCTGAGTTCTTTCCGCCCGTCGACTTGCATGTCTCGACCCTTCGTTTCAGTCTCTAGCGCGCGACGCGTGGTTAAGTTCTTTCCTACGGGAAATTCGATTTTCTGCAATCAAGTTTTTCTCTGATGTCCTCTCCGACCTCCGGTCACTCCTTGAAGTGTGCTTGTGGGAAACAGATCCCCTTCAAGGACCCTCACGCGGCCTGCATCCGGTGCCTAGGCCCAGACCACGACACCCGGGCCTGCTCCTTTTGCCAGGGGTTTAATAGCAGAACCCAGATCCGTCGCCAGAAGGCCCTTCAGGGTTTTTTGCTGGAAGAAAAGCTTAAGACCATGTCTTCCAAGGGGGACTCTTCAAAAAAGGCCCACAAACACGCTGAAAAACGTAGGGAGAAGGCCCCTTCCAGGTCCCCGTCTAGGGCCTCAGACTCGCGCAGCTCTGGTTCCAGGTCCGACCGCTCCCCTTCCCGGGCCAGCTCTCAGCCTCCCCCTGCTGCGGTCAAGAAGTATTCATCCTCTTCTCAGGCCAAGACTGCCAGACCTTCCTCGTCCTCCAGGGCCCTGGTCAAGTCTGGGGATCGCCACCAACACCATAAGTCGGGTTCCCGCCTTTCTGAACCTGACGTCAGGTCGGCTTCCTTGCCTCCTTGCAAGACCTTGGAGCTTACCTCTCTGAAGAGACCGCAGGACCCGACGCCGGTGCGCCCGTCGTCATCCTCTCGCCACAGATCCCTAGAGCCGCCGTCGGTCAGACGGCACGTCGCCGGCCAGGCCAACGCTTCATCGGACGCCGGTAGGAGGACCGGCGCCCGCTCCTATTGAGAAGAGAACCCCGATGCCTCCGACCGACGTCGGTCAGGAGACCATCACCGAGGAGGAATGGACTCAGCCCGAGGACCAGACGGGCGACCCCAGTCCTGTCGAGACGCCCAGGGAACCCTCGCCATTACCTGAGCCCCCTGTGGAGCCGTCGTCGGGCCTTTCCATGGTAGAAGTGAAGGAGCTGTTCACTTACTGGTGGGACACCATAAAGAAGGACATGGTTCCCACTCCACCTCCTCTTCCTCCTCCTCTTCCCCCTACACCGATTACTCCTCCAGTTCCTGTGCCCCCCTCCCCATTGGGGTCGGCAGGCCAACTACCTCCTCCCCGGGAGCACAGAACACCTCCAAGAGGGAGACCAGACAAGCGGAGACCTCCGTCCAAATCCTCTTCCAGGTCACCCAGCCCTGAGACGTGCAGAAGACGCCGACTATCGCCTCGGACGGAGGACACGGGATCAGAGTTCTCAACATCCAGATCCCCATCTCCTCTCCATCCCTTCTCCGGATCCACGAGATGCCAGAGTCTCCTCGGATGACCCTTCCTCGGATATTATGAGACACATCCAAGAGAACATGGGATGGGATGCGGAAGAGCTAGACCCAAAGGCTACGCCTTGCAAAGTATCTTCGGCAGAAGGACCCCAAGCCTGTGGTGGTGCCACCCTTGGTAGACACTTTCGTGGAGCGTCACCGAGAGCTGCGTGGAAGCGTCCACGTCGCTCCTGGCGATGCGAGAAGCTGATCGCTTGTACAAGGCTCCCAGGAAGACCAGTACTTGACTCCGCATCCTCAGGCCGACTCTCTGGTCATAACAGCCTCACATGACCCGGTCCCAGAGACCGCAACATCTGAGCACCCTGCCACGGACCCAGAGTCCAAACAGCTGGAGCGCTATGGGTAGGCGCCACGTGTCCTGCGCTACCTCGCCATCAGATCCCTGATTACTTGACCCACATGGTGCAGTTCCAAAATGCCTTGTGGGAGCGAGGTCTGGATGCGGCTGAAAACTGCCGGAAGGTGAGCAGAAGGAGGATGCTTCAGCTCCTTCCGTGCGGGTTGGACGTGGGAACCCAAGTCATGCACGAGCGTGTGACTCCTGGACTCCTCTGCCTGAGCAGCAGGTTCAGGCGTATGCATCCGGAGACACTCTTGGTTGCGTGTCTCTGGCTTTACCCCGGACGTCCAGAAGAATATCATGGATGCCCCATTCGAGGGAGAAGTCTTGTTTGGTAAGCCCTCAGAGAAGATTACTACCAAACTCCAAGAGGCCGGGAAGGCGGTGAGGTCGGTTCAGGCCATGTACCGACCCAAGCTTAGTTCCTTTCGCAGGAACCAAAGCCGATTTCGTGGACGGACGCAGAGGCAACAGTCCGCCCGCTCCACAACAGAGGGGCTCCGGCTTTTGCAGAGCCCAGGGGAAACAACCCGCAGGCCGAAGCCAGCGTACTTCCAAGCCGGTCCAGCCAGCGGGACCCTCAGCCGCCACAGCCTGACTCCTTTCTGGCCCCCGCCCCTCAGGATCAACGGGAAATCATGGTCGGGGGTCGCATTGTGAACTTCCTGCCGGGATGGCAGGCTATAACCACCGACAGGTGGGTTCTTCAGTTGGTCAGAAGGGGCCACTTTATAGAATTCGCAGAAAATCCACCCTCGAGGCCTCCTTTGCTCTCCCAGTACCTGGGTCAGCACAAGTCTCTGATCTGGCAAGAAGTACTCACACTCTTGCAAAAGGGAGCGATAGAGTACGTCCCGGAGAACCAGAGGGGACAAGGATACTATTCCCACTTCTTCCTGGTTCCAAAGAAAACAGGGGACCTCTGTCCAATTCTGGACCTCAGCGACCTCAACGTGTCGGTCGCATACAAGAGATTCTGCATGGTGACTCTTCCGGGTCTCATTCCCATGCTGAAGCAAGACGCCTTCTTAGCGTCTCTAGACATGCAGGATGCATACCTGCACATCCCTATAGCTCAGGCGCACAAGAGGTTCCTGCGCTTCGAGTTTCTCAACCACCACCTTCAGTTCCGAGCCCTTCCATTCGGACTGTCATCCGCACCCAGGGTCTTTACCAAATGCATAGCAGTCGTAGCAGCGTCTCTAAGGAGACAGGGCCATTATGTGTTCCCGTACCTGGACAATTGGCTTCTCATGGCCACCTCCAGAGAGGCGTTGTTACGTGCGATCCAGAGCACCTAGGACCTGTTCCGATCTCTGGGCATCCTAATCAACCACGAGAAGTCTCTCCTGGTACCGTCGCAGAAGCTGCAATTTATAGACGCAGTACTGGACACTGTTCAGGGAAGAGCCTTTCTTCCAGACGACAGAGCGGAGCGCATCAGATCCCTCATCAGGGAGTTGTCGTTGAACAAGACCGTCCCTGCCAGGTCGGTTCTTCGCTTGCTTGGACACATGGCTGCGGCCATTCCTACTGTCCCTTTTGCAAGCTCCACATGCGGGTAACTCAGTGGATGCTTAAGGTGCAATGGGATCAAAGGCAAGACCACATGCAGCATCCGGTCAGAATCACGAACACCATGATTAGAGACTGGCAGTGGTGGCTAGACCCAGGGTCACTCTCCACGGGCATCCCGTTTATAGTGCCGTCCCCTGAGGTAATCCTCAACACAGACGCCTCAGGTCTAGGGTGGGGAGCACACCTGGACAGGGTGAAGTCCCAGGGTACGTGGACCCCTCTGGAGGTTCATCTCCATATCAATGTCCTAGAGATGAGGGCGGTCCTTTATGCCCTGCAGGCCTTTCAGTCAGAAATCCCGCCGAGTACTCTCCTGCTTCAGACAGACAACACGGCGGTGATGTATTACCTCAACAAACAAGGAGGCGCACACTCTTACCCCCTTTGCAGGGAGGCCATGAGGGTGTGGGATTGGGTAATCCGACACGGCGCGAATCTGATCACTGTACATGTTCCCGGGGTGGACAACACGATTGCAGACGGCCTGAGTCGCTCCCAGGCCAGAGTCCACGAGTGGGAACTTCTTCAAGAGGTAGCAGAGGATCTGTTTCTTCGATGGGGAACTCCAGAGTTGGACTTGTTCGCATCCCCATCCAACGCAAAACTGCCCAATTTTTGCTCGCTAGATCCAGGGCCTGGTGTTTTCTGGCGAGACGCGTTGTCCCTCTCCTGGGCGGACAGATTCCTCTACGCTTTCCCTCCCTTCCCGTTGATCCAGAGAGTTCTTCTCAAACTGCGCAGGGAGCATGCAACAGTGATCCTGGTGGCCTCTTTCTGGCCCAGACAGATCTGGTTCCCTTTGCTAATTCAGCTATCCCGGGAACCTCCACTCCCGTTGCCATTCAGCTCCCATCTCTTGTCTCAGGAGGAAGGTTCACTGGTCCACCCGGACTTACGCTCACTGAACCTGCATGCATGGCTCCTAGAGACATAGCCGTCTTGCAAGAGGTTGCAGAAGTTCTTTCTGCAGCCAGAAAGCCGGGTAACGCATGTGACGTACGCCATGAAATGGCGCATTGCTTATTTATGGTCGCGAGCCCGCGATTTTTCCCCTTTAGGTTGCCCGGTGAGAGTGGTGTTGGACTACCTGCTCTCCCTTTTCCGTTCGGGCCTAGCTTACTCCTCTATCAAGGTGCACCTCTGTGCCATCTCTGCCTACCACCTTCCGGTGGGACATCGCACAGTGGCACAATTAGACGCCTTCGGGAATTTTGAGAGGTGTTGCATCTTAGGCCACCCATTAAGGACCCAGTGCTCCATGGGATTTGCTCTTTGTCCTGGAACAACTCACGTCCCCTTTCGACCTGCCGCAGATTTCAGCCGCGCTTTCTGTCGTGGAAAACGCTGTTTTTGGTTGCTGTTACTTCAGCGAGAAGAGTTTCTGAGCTTCACGCCTCATGTGCAAAGAGCCTTATTTAGTTTTCCACCGGGACAGAGTATCCCTGAGGATGAATCCAAAATTTTGCCTAAGGTGGTCTCTACACTCACTCTCAATCAGGATATTGACCTGTCTGTCTACTTCCGAATTACTCTAATAGAGGAAAGGCACTGCTCCACACCCTGGATTTTCACCCAGCTTGAGGTATTACCTCAACAGAACTAACTACTTACGTAGTTCAGAGCAACTTTCGCTTCCTTTTCTGAAAGGATGATGGCCAACCAGTATCCAAACAGTCCCTGTCTCGCTGGCTTGTCCAATGTTTTCATACTGTTATGATATCAAACAAAAGCCCCTCCGGGTACAGTCCGGGGTCATTCTACTAGAGGTGTGGCCACCTCCTTTACAGCACTCAAAACGTCTCCACCTCTGCCATATGTGCTGCAGCCACTTGGAGCTCTATGCATACATTTATCAGGCATTATAGCCTGGACATAACTTCTCGTGACGGCGCTTCAGCCTAGCTGATTGCCACAGGTCTCCTGTCCTAGATTCGGACCTGGAATGTATTTCCTAGTTTCCTCTTCCCAGAATGTTGGCAGCGTTACTGCTTGGGAATCAGTCCCTAATGGTGTAACCTGCTGCAAGAGCTGTGTCTCGAGTAAGATAGTACAGTTACGTAAGAACTTACTGTAACAGTAGATCTTTGAGAACAGCTCTTGCAGCAGGAACCTTCGCCCGCCCCCTTGGAGGAGGCATGGCTTACGCCTTTACTATCAGGGTTTTCCTTTGACTTCTGGCGGTGGATCCTCGGTCTCCCATTTTGATGTCAGCCTACGTGGAAGTCTCTGGCGGAGAGGGCAGGAATCAGTTGAGACCCGGTCCCTTATGTACTACGCCTGACATCGGAGGTGGGACCGACATCGGGGCGGTCTCCGCTGAAGATAGCTAGCTAGAATTTTTCCTGAGGTCCTGACGCCTCGCCGCTTCAGTCCTAATGGTGTAACCTGCTGCAAGAGCTGTTCTCAAAGATCTACTGTTATGGTAAGTTCTTACGTAACTGTACTTTTATTGCAGCCGCCACAACCGCACTGGCAAACCTAAACATACAAGTACAGTACCTCCGAAAAAGACTCTAAAAGTTTTGATTATATGAGGAAGAAAGTGTTTGCTCTAAACACATTAACTATTAGAATACTTAACTACATGGGACATATGCTAAAATTCCAGCGTACGGTGGGCACCTATGCTGGGGACATTATAATTAAACTACCTACTGAGATGCTTGGACAGCTGGTTCTGATTACAGTATGATTTTTGTAATATAAAAATGTGGTATTGAGTGTCTCTCATGAGACATGCTGTTTCAGCTAAAAGATAAAAGCCAAGAGATAATTACAGGCTAGAAGAGACCTAAATTAAAGATCTCCTGTTTATCTAGCTTAATTGTAGCTGCCAGCTGCTAGGTAGAAATCATAAACTTTTATGGTATTTAGAGGAAGGATACAGGTTATGTCACTGTGTAGCGAGTTATAAAAGGTTAGTTGATGTCCTTGAGAGGAAGCTGTTCATGGATGAAAGACAGAACTTGGAAAATTACAGACTTAATTGGGAAGTCATATGCGGAACAAATTTTTTCTTTTTTGCTGTTGTCACCTATTAATTTACCTCGTGACACAAGACATCCTGATTGTATAATTTTAATAAACAGAGGAGGAGCTGGGTGACATCATGGAGAAGGCAAGGTCAAGACAGTGTTTTAATTGTGCTGTAACAGACCTTTACACACACACGTTTGGACTCTGAAAAAGAAACATCTACAGCACTATAAGAAGATAAGAATACATTAGGTAGACAGGTCCAAGTGTATTATTGGTAGAATTGCACTCTTTAAACCTTATTGTTTTAAAAGATTGTATGTTTTGTGATGCATGGTTCTATGTTTACATTATCTATTTTAAGTAAATCTCTATTTTAGAGACTACTTGGTGTGCCTTTGAAATTCTTTTCTTTGACAAGTGAAGCATATATATTTAAAGCTGACCCTGTACAAAGCTTACTGGTTTTACCAAACTGGGAAAGGTAAGAGTTTATTCTGAGGTCTTTCATAGAGTTTTTAAGGTTCATTTTGTACACTTGGTTAGGTGCCCATAAGTTAAAGATATGTGCCCCAAAGAGCAGAGTTATCTGAGCCTGTACATTGGCTACGCTAGCAAGAGGTTCACAGTTTGAATCCCTCCAGAACTTGAGACTAAAGTTTGATTCGAACTCACAAAACAGACAGGATTGTTACCCTGTTCTCTTAACTGTTCACAGGACTGCGCTCGGAGGTTGGCACTGGGGGAGCAGAGGGCCTGACCTGCTGAGTGGGGTTGTGACACCTTCATCCCCTGAAAAAGCAACTCACATCAATGATAACACACTTACTTCCCTTTCTACATTTATTTAGATCAGGATACAGCATTGCCGACATTTGGTTAGAGCCTCTGCGGTATTCTTATACGCCATCAGGCATGGCTCCGACTTCAGGGCTAGCACCTGATAGTCAACATAAAGTGGCTAATGCCCCTTTTCTGGCAACCATCTCTGTGGCCCAGGGCACAAACAGTACTGGACAACCTGCAAGCCTCGGCAGACAACTAAAAGCAGTACAATATATGTACCACAAACCTCACCCTTAGTATAATTATTCATACAAAACTGGAAATTGGTATAACCAAAGAGGAAACTTCAGAGGCAAAGAACACATGACAAGGAACACATCTAAACTGACCTGTGACCGCCTCTTAGGATGGCCAGGTGCCTCTTCCTCTCATTAAAAAAAATTCAGACTACACCCCGGTCTCCTCTTTTAGGCCTCGGAGACCTTTTTCTGGGGGCTTTGATTCGAAATTATACTGAGGCCTTTCCCATGAGGCTTTATACATCTAGCCACTTTTGAGGTATCACTGTTACAGGCCATTACAGTCAATCCATCAGGATGCCTCTCGGCCTGTTATGCGCCGAACCCTCGTGTCCTTCCCACGAGAAGGGTCTACTACTACTCACATGCTGAGAAACAATCGCTATATCCTGATAATAATATAATATGGATCATCATAGTCTTTCCAAACCTCTACTGCTACATGCGGTCTTCACCTGGCCATAGATGAAGGTCACAGAAACAATGGTGAGTACATTTATATTATAAACACATCAGGTTTACACCTAACAAGGTTGCAGGCCTTGACATACTTTGGGCCCCCTTGCAAATGAGATTACTAATACACGATGGAACGGACTACATCACTCTGTTGCATTCCATGTCTTTACCTTAAAATGGGTACAATATTGACTACAACAATACTACTGACTGTAAGAACCACTGGATGCCATTAAGAAATGGATACATTGTTTAATTTCACAACATCATTGTTTGCTACTTATGTACCCTGTTTATGCCAAAATGGATACATTTCTCTGACTTGACAGACATGGCAAAAAACTGTACTAACTTTCTACATTGTAGCACTGCAAAATAATACCATTGTACTGTTTGGGTTACTGTTCAAAACTCAGAACCCAATATGCTTTGACATATACTGTCTTGTCCAGTGCATGCCACTGAGACCTACCAATTACTCCATTATATGGCTGAATTTCTTCTGATTTATTACAGTATCTGATATGCCATACCCTGATCGGATTTACATCTGCTTAACTCATCTGACAATGCCCAGTATAGCCAGTCTGGCTTGTCTTTCAGCCATAACCCTATAACGAATTCTATAATGGAGTACTTACAGATAGAATTCAAAATTCAATTATATGCTGATATACTGCTTTCAGCACCTATCGGGTCCCAGGACCACACTATATGTATGGCAGAATGCCATATCTGGCTATCCCACTGCCATATAACTGCTTGGGAAGCTCCTAGAAGTAATGACGTGCTGCAAGAGACCATCCATGGAAGATAGATCTTCACGCAAAGATTGGAAAGGATAGAAATAGTCCCAGAGGGAGAAGGGGAAACATAAATGCTAAGCAGATGGGGAGATGCAACATATTGCAGACATGAGGGAGGAGAGCATGACTGGAGAGAAACTGGGAGACAGGGAGGTGGGGGAGGCCCCCCTTCAGCAGGGGTCCAGTACCAAGGATGGGGCCCTAGATAGGGGACCCACAGAGAGCCTCTGGAGGTAGGAGTACTTTACAAGGGGGGAAGGATGGCGTGTGGGGAAGGGGAAACCATCAGGGCCAGGATAAATGGTTCGATAAGAGAGGTTAAAGGGACACTATTCAGAGGGGGTCTGAGTTATGGGACAAAAATAACGAGGGAGGCAGAAAGGGAGGGTGACAGGGGTCTCTAATAAGGCAGGAAGACTCCCATGGAATTGAGATCACTGAATAAGGGGGATGGGGAGCTGAGAGTGCATAGTGGAGGTAACCATAAGGATGATGGCGGTGTTAAGGTTCTGTTATTGGGAGACTCGATGATTAGGGTATCCAGTGGGAGGGACGGGGGGTGGATGCCATAGCCAGGTGAAGGTACTGAGTATCTCTGGGCTGACAGTGCACAAAGCAAAGTTCATGGTATACGAACTGGTTAGGGATTGTGGAGGGAAACCGGATTTCCTGGTGCATTTGGGAACTAACGATCTAGAGGGAAATAGCGTTTTGGAAATCCAAGCAAGGTTCCAAGAACTTGCCAGAGTCTGTCGGGATAATGGATGCAACATTTCCTTTTCGGAGATACTGCCAGTACCAAAGGCCTCCGTGGAGAAAAAAATGAAGCTCACAGAGGTTAATGACTGGCTCAGGAAGTGGAGTGAAGAGAGTGGGTTGGGGGTGTTAGGGAACTGGAAAGGAGTTTGGGAGGATAAGAGACTGTATGCCAAGGACAGGATTCATCTTGCCCCATTAGGAAGGAAGTCCTTAAACAGGGATGGCTGACTACATTCAAGAAAGGTGGAGTTTAAACTTGTGAGGGGAGGAAGGATAAGGGAGGGCTGACCAGAAGCCCTCCTCCAGATGAGGGGAGTAGCTTCAAACCTGAGGGGAAACAGACTTGGGGTGAGGTTTCAGGAGGAGCAGAGGAGGATGGAAGTACAAGGAACCTGGGTGGGGTTCGACAAAGGGGATCAGGGATAAGGGTGGGGTTGGTGTTAGTAAATGCCAGGAGCTTGGGAAACAAGTTGCCAGAGTTCCAGGCCATGCTGTTCGGGGGAGGGGGGTGGATGTGGCGGCAGTCACGGAGACGTGAGCCAACAAAAACCATGACTGGGACCTAAACGTGCGGGGGGTACACTATGCTTATGAAGGATAGAAAGGAGGGCAGAGGGGATGGAGTGGCTATGTTCATTAGAGATGACATAGAAATTGCTAGGGTAGAAGAGGCAGAGGGAAACGTGGAGGCCTTATGGGTCACCTTACGATCCCAGTAGGAGATAAGGTCAAGCTGGGTGTAGTATATAGCCCCCGGGATGGGTGATGTTCTGAGGATGGTTTGCTGGACAACATCATTGCCCAGTGGACCAAAGGAAAGGAGTGGTGTTGATGGGGACCTTATTATGCCAGGTACAAACTGAGGAACCATGTCCTCTAAGGTGGCCAAGGAGCAGAGGCTGCTAGATGGCTTCCAGGCTGTGTTCTTAACACAGCATGTGGTGGAGCCCACAAGGGAGGGCATGTCCTGGACGTGGTTCTGGCAGATGGGGATCTGGTGGTAGAGGATCCTGACTGGGAGCGACCACAATACTGTCTGGTTTCAAATAAGCATGGGGAGGGGGTGAGATCTAGGACGCTGGCAGTGGACTTGGGGGCGGACTTTGTGGGCATGGGAAATATTCTCAAGGATCACTTGAAGGGATTACATCAATGACAAATGTGGAAAGGAGATGGAGGTCATAAAGCGGGGACTTCATGAGGCAGTCAGGACCTGCGCTAAGATGAAACGTAAGGAGCAAGGTCACATAAAACCATGCTGGTGGTCCAGGAGGTTCAGGTAGCGGTCAGAGAAAAGAAGGCGGCCTACAAAAAATATAAAACAACAAGAGGGGATAGGGATAAGGAAATGTACCATCTTGCATCTAGAAAAGTCACCCGGATGGTGAGGGGGGCAAAGTCCAGTAAAGAGCAGCGGCTGGCACAGGGGATACATGGAGGGGAAAAGGGGTTCTTCCGGTACATTGGGGAACGGAGAAAAACTAAGGGCCATTTCAGCAGATTGAGATCAGGAGGAGGGTGGGTGGAAGAGGCGAGGGACCAGGTAGAGGTATTTAACGATTACTTTGCCTCTGTGTTCACTAGGGAGGGGGATGGGATATCTACAAAGCAAGGCACGATGGGGATAGAAGCAGCAGTGAGTGGGATCAGGAGCAACAGAAATGGAGCAAGAGGGAGGAGAGGTACCCCAGGGTGTCGCATCAGGATAGGATAAAAAGGCCAGTAAGGTGGAGGGACGGATGATGCTATCTCCGCCAAAGAAGTGTGGTTAGCCTCAAGGCCCTAAAGAAAGACAAATCTCCTGGGCCGGATGGCATTCATCTGAGAGTACTATGGAATTGGCGGACATACTGGCTGCACTTTCTGGCGGAGCTCTTCAACAGGTCACTTGAGACAGGGAGGGTACTTAGGATTGGACAGAGGCACATGTGGTGCCAGTCCATAAAGGGGTCGAGGGAAGTACCAGGTAACTATAGACCCATCAGTTTGACCTTGTGGTAGGAAAATTAATGGAGAGTATACTAAAGGAACGATTGGGGGTGTACTTGGAGGAGGTGGGAGGTCTGGATAGTCGGCAACATGGGTTTGTGCCAGGTAGATCATGTCAAACCAATCTTGTGGAGTTCTACGAATGGGTAACATCAGAACTGGACAGGGGAAAGCCTGTGGATGTTTTATTCTTGGACTTCAGCAAGGCGTTTGACTCTGTTCCCCACAATGGTCTGGTGGAGAAACTGATGGGGTTGGGAGTAGGCCCTTTGATGGTCAGATGGATTGAAAACTGGCTAGCTGGACGCACCCAGAGAGTAGTGGTCTGTGGGGAGCTCTCGAACCCTAGAGAGGTTGGTAGTGGGGTACCGCAGGGCTCGGTCCTGGGTCCGATCCTGTTTAATGTATACATATCGGACAGCAGGGAGGCTATAGGGTGTGAAATGAGCCTCTTCACTGATGACTCCAAGATGGGAGCAGTAGTTGAGGGAGAAGAGGGAGGTTGGCCCTGCAAGGGACCTGGACACCCTGGAAAGCTGGGTTCACATGGAAATTAAACTTCAGTATCACCAAGTGCAAGGTGTTATATCTTGGCGGGAAACCCTAAACACAGGTACACCCTGGGAGGGAAGGCGCTGAGGCCTCAGTAGGGGAAAAGGACCTAGGGGTCATGGTGGATGCATGTATGAATAACTCTGAGCAATGCAGGAGAGCGACTAGCAAGGCAAACAGGATGTTGGGATGCATCGTAAGGGGGATCACCTCTAGGAGCAAGGAAGTGATTCTGCCGCTGTACAATGGACTGGTTAGACCACACCTTGAGTACTGTGTACAGTACTGGAGACCACACTTGAAGAGGAACATACAGCTCCTGGAGAGGGTACAGAGGAGGGCAACCAAGATGATACGAGGGCTAGGTATTTGACGTATGAGGACAGACTTGAGGAGCTCTGCCTGTTTTCATTGGAGGAGAGGAGAGACAGGGGGACATGATTGAGGTCTTCAAGTACCTCAAGGGAATAAATAGGGTAAACATGGAGGGATCTTTAGACTAAAGCAGGGAGGTATCACCAGGGCATGGTTTGAAGGTGGAAGGGTGAGGGGAAAGAGGAGGAGGTTTTTCACTGAGAGGGTGGTGGACCCTTGGAATGCACTGCTTGGTGAGCTGGTTCAGAGATCCACAGTGAGGGCTTCAAGAGAGGTGGGACAGACACAGAAAGTGGATTTATCAGATGATGGCCTGTCCTGGGGGTGGGATGGATGATAGGGGTTTCTGGAACACAAGGGGAGGGAGCTCGGCACCCAACTAGGGATCTGCGGTTTGAGCAGACTCTATAGACCGTAAGGCCTAATCTGCTGGCAAATAGTATGTTAGTAACGGTAGATCTCTAGGAATGTCTCTTGCAAAGTAGCTTCCTCCTCCAACCCCCTGCCATTCTATAACAAGGAAACGATGTAGGGTCGGGAGGCTTTGGTACCTCATTCCCCTCAGTCCTCGCTTCACGAGCTGAAACCAGCAGGGAACAGAGACTACCAGGGACTACTCACTTTTATAGGCACAGCCCAGGAAAAGAGGTTGTGTGGGTGGTTCCTGGTGTGGAGACTGCTAGAAGAAAACTGCCGTGTTAGAGCAGCTCCTGTCGGGAACTCCCAGATGTAATGACTTACTGCAAGAGACATTCCTAGAAGACCTACTGTTACGGCAAAAGTATTTGCGTAACTGATCTTTCTAGGAGTGGTAAATGGTTCAAATCCACACTACCCACAAGGCCTCCCTTGGAAAGTGTCATAAGCTCCCTGATTTTAGCATGCAAGATCTGACATCAGGGTGCAGAGCCAAGGGATATACCACCCAGGTTGTATGTGGAGCTTAAGCTTTGAAGACTGCCAGAAAGGACAGCTCTTAAAGGGAGACTGCCAGAAGTGTGGATGTGAATTATATACCACTCCTAGAACTAGGTTACAGATGAGTAACCTATTTATTCTGCTTTCTCTGGGAAGGAAGCCTTTCTGTGCTAATCGGCCTCAGCCTTATTCAGTGGCTGTCATCTGTCCAAGACCGGTCCAGGACACCTAAGCACCTCAGCTCTCTCTTTCCTGATAAAGAATCCAGGAGACTGGGCATTCTAGGCAAGTGTACATATTCCTCTGCCTCATTGGACTTGCATATTGCTAATTATCAGGCCTGTATGATGAAGCATCAGAACACCTTCTGGAGGAAGGCTAAGTCTGCTATGCAGACCTTGCTTGAGGGGTCTACCAAGCAGGAGTTAGTGAACACACTTTCTAAGGTGTTGATGCGAGAGAATTTGCTCTGCACAGCATGTGACATTTATGGTGCTTCAGCCAGGGCTCCTGGCTCTGGCATTTGCCTCGGCACTGCTCTTGGCTTAAAGGAAAAAATACTTACCGTAGTAATATTGCATCTTCATCGAGTCAGTCACTTGCAGCAGGTCACTACACATAGGAATCTTCCAGCCTCAGGCCATATTTCCAGAGGATTTCAAAAGCAGTCGAACTGGGACCACCCCTTTCCACCATGTGATGTGTGCTGTTCAGTATATAAGGAGGCCAGTCTCAGAGACTCCTTAGTTCTTTTCCTACCACTGACCTGCACACATTTCCAGAGATCAGATTCAGTCTTCAAAGAACTTACACCTTGAATTCTTTTTATTTTTCTTAGTTTAATGTTGTTTTCCAAGACCCTGGTCAACAAACAAGGAACACTCATCAACAAAGTAGGAGGAGGAGGAGGAGGAGGAGCAGAAGACGCATACTCCCATGAAACTACTCATCTCTCCACCAGCGTCATCTTTGATGCAGTCTCCAGGAACTCCCTAGGGGTGTTCTGCAGATAGGAACCATTCCACCTACTTTTCTGGGTCCGTGTGTCTCTCGTTGTCTTCTCTGTTGATGATGCCCAGTCCTTCAGAACCTTTCCTCTCATCGGCGATGGCATGTTCCCGCTCATCGATGATGGCTTCAGCCCTGTTGTCAACAGCGTTGTCAACAACTGCTCTGGGCTTGACATGCTTGCAGCCTAACCAGCTGCCTCTGCCGTCGAGGGGAGTGCTATATAATCCTCCCCCAGGCACTACCTGGTCGTCGACGAGACTCCTCCCTGAAATAGGACTTGTAATCATTGTCACTTCTGCACCCTCATCGACAATGGCTTCCTCGTCGATGGTGCTGACTCCTTCTAAGCCTCCTTCGTCGACTATCCGTTTTGGGTTCCCTCCCACTGCCTATTTTTTTCTGTAATTCCTATAGAATCAAATCGCACTCCCACTGAGATACAGCCAATCCATTATGGCTATGGTGGATGTGCAGGCTCTAGTTCTTACTATTCTAGACCGGCACTGATGGGCACAACCCCCTTGTTCAAGAGTGGGACCTAGAGGTTAAATAGGAGGTTTCTGATACAGGTTATAAATCTCATTCCTCTGCTTCCTCAATCTCCTCTATAGAGAAGACACTACATCAGGTTTCCATAGTCTCCTCCTGATGGTCCTACATATGCTAACATCATGCAACATCTCCAGAAAGGCTTTTGACTTCTAGGAGACGGAACAGAACACCGCCCAGCGAAAACTGGCAAACTGTTTGAGACTACCTACCCTACTTACGGTGGCTGTTCCTCCTCTAGTAGAGGCTTTTGAAGAAACTAACCTGACCACCTGGCAACAATCATTTGCCATACCTTCTACGCCCAGAAAAGTGAATGACTCAGTTGTCCTTACTGCGGCTCATGACAGATCCACAAGACCCACACACCTTAGCACTCAACCCCTAACATGGAGTCAAGCAAACTAGATGCTATGGGACAGAGGATTTTCTCATCCTCTACCATGTCTCTGAGCATTCTTAATTGTATGGGCCATTTATTACATTCCAAGTGGGGCTATGGAAGACTTCCTTGGCACATATCCAGATCCTGCACCCAAAGCTGACTTGTTGAGCACAGTTAACACAGCTTCTATGGTCTGTAAACATTTGCTAAGAGCTACTTATGATGCAGTTGATGCTATTACCCGGGCCTCTACTGCGGGCATCTGTCTCAGAAGACACTTGGTTACGGGTGTCAGGCTTTGCCTCTGCCGTTCAACACTTTATGTTGAACGCTCCCTTTGAAGGTCACAAACTACTTGGACCTTTCACTCAAGATATACTTACAGATCTGCAGGCATCAGGTCGTACTTTGAATTCTGTGCACACCATGCATCACTCACACCAACCAAAACTATTCTTCAGAGGTAACGCTCAAATACCCACAAACAGTGTCTACCAACAAGACAGCCCCCTAAACGCCAGCCTGCTGTCTTCTTGCCTTCCCATCCATCTGCTTCCAAGGCAGCTATATCTGCACTGTCGGTCCCCCACCATGGACTGACCACGGTCTGAAGGCCCCCCTGATTCCGTGGTTCTAGGACCCCAACCCACGGAGGTAGGGGGCAGATTTTCCATGCACTTGCAGGTTTGGCAACAGATGACATCAGACACATGGGTCCTGTGACTGATCCAGTCAGGTCCCATTTTAGACCTGATGAAAGCTCCTCCATATGTACCTCCAAGAAATGTATCTTATCCAATAGAACACATATCAGTTCTTCAGGTAGAGGTTCAAGCTCTATTACTCAAAAATGCTTTGGAACCCATCCATTCTTCTCGACAAAATCAAGAATTTTATTCCCATTTCTTCTTTGTTCCAAAAGTTACGGGTGATCTTCGCTCCATATTGGATCCCAGAGCTTTGGTTCTACATAGAGTAAAAAAGTTCAGAATGATGACATTACAAATGATTATGCTATTGTTAAACCAGGGAGACTGGCTTTGCTCTCAGGACATGAAAGATGCATACTTGTACATTATGATCCACCCTGCACATTGCAGGTTTCTGAGATTCAAGTTTCTCAACAAACATCAATTCCAAACGCTAAACCTCTTCAGGCTCACCTCTGCCCCCAGAGTCTTCATGAAGTGCCTGGCGGTCATGCCTGCGGCTCTTCGCAGAGAGGGCATATATGTCTTTCCATACCTAGATAGTTGGCTCCTCAAAGCATCATCGGAGATTCTCCTAGCCAGAACACTCGCCTGAACTCTAGAGTTATTCAAGTCTCTAGGAAGTACAGTAAATATCCCAAAATCCAAAATGAGTTGCACTCAGTGCTGCAATACATTGGAGCAATCCTGAATACATCTGTGGGGACGGCCTTCTTTCCGTGGATCGGCAGGATCACCTTGTGAACTTAGCCTCTCATTTTCTGAACCACAGATATGTCTCGACCAGACTTTACCTCACACTGTTAGGTCACATGGCTACTACCATACTGACAGTTCATCAGAGGTTACAGATGAGAATCCTTCAATGGAACCTGAAAGTACAGTGGAATCAGAAATCTGAAGACTTGGAGACAATATTAGTCTCTTTCCCGGTGATCCGTGTTCTCCATTGATGGACCAACATGGACAATTTATTGAAAGGGATGCATTTCCAGTTCCCTTGCCTCGACAGTCTCTCAAAACAGATGCTTCAAATCATGGGTGGTGTGCTCATTTCAGCAATTCAACATCCTAGAAATGAGAACAGTCTTTTATGCTCTCAAGCCTTCAAGCATCAGCCTAAGGCATCTTGTCTCCTGATTTAATCCGACAATTTCACAGTAGTGTGTTACCTGAACAAGCAAGGAGGCACCCACTCATACTCTGTGCAGGAAAGCCATGAGAATATGGTTCTGGTCAATAAAAGGGATTATATCTTATATTCTAGGCAACACCAGTGTACTAGCAGACACTTTCAGCCACTCCCAGTCAGCGGCCTGCGATTGGGAACTCCTTTCCAAACAAGATGCTGGGGGGGGGATCAGTAGTAGGAGAGAGGAGGTTATACTGCCCTTGTACAGGTCACTGGTAAGGTCAGCATCTAGAGTATGGAGTTCAGTACTTGCCGCCCACACCTCAAAAGGACATTAACCTGCTGGAGAGGGTCCAGAGGAGGGCTACAAAGATGATAGCCGGTCAGCAGGGCAAGGCATACGAGGAGAGGTTGAGGGCACTGAACATGTACTCCCTGGAAATAGCTGAAGACATTTTCAACCACAGCGGTCATCCTGACGTGGATCTATTCACGGCTCCACACAACGCAAAGCCACCTCATTATTGATCTCTAGAGCAAGGTCCGGGCACTATCTTGATTGGTACATTAGCCCCTTCCTGAACAGGAAGATTTATGTATGCTTTTCCTCCATTCTCATTCAGAGGGTACTGTTCAAACTGTCAGGACAAAGCCACAATGACCCTCATTGCACCTATGTGGCCAAGTCAAGTGTGGTTCCCTCTACTACGACAATTCTGTTCAGGAACCAATACCCTCCTCTGTGCCCCAGCCCCTGAATCAAGATCAGAGATTGCTTCTTTCTCCCAGTCTGCACTCCTGCACCTTCACGCTTTGCTCCTGAGGACAGCCATTTCCAGGTTCCAAGTCTCCTCAAATGGCAGGATCCTTAAAGCAGAAGACCTACCAGAACATCTTACTGACCGACAATAGGGCCCTATCCCTTGTCCTCCAAAACATATTTTAAACTATTTACTCTCCTTTCAAGTCTGGGTTATCATACTGCTGCTCCACTTGGAGATCTAGTATTTTTGTATTTTCTGTTTCAAGAGGATTAGTGTAGGATAAACAGTTTTGTCTCCTTCAAAATAGCGCCCTGTAGAATGGTAACTTATTTTGTAATTCTGCAAGATTTCTCTCTTATTCTTTTTTTATGTGTGTAAACTTTATTTCCCCTAAGAACAGTTTTAAGGGTGTCCCAGCAATCGCCTCTGTGGTATCGCCCTCAGGTTGTCATGTAAAATTCTAGAAATAGTTGTATTAATTAAATTGAATGCTGGATCTTTAAGAAGCATTAGATTCAGGTGGCAAAAGATTGCGTTCAAGGGAGCACCCAGGTGAACCTTGATAAGTATGGGTCTGTGGTCAGATAAAGGTGAAGCTCCGTAATAAATATCTTGTATGGAATCTAAATGCTATGTAGAACTGAACAGATTGTCCAACCTAGAGGCAGTGCGTTTTGGGAGATTGATGGGCGTAGATGTAGTTTGGGTAAAATGCCTCCACAGGTCTATGAGACCCAGGCTAGGGAGCATCCTGTTGAGGTATTTTTGAGGAGATCTGTGTTTCATGGGTGGGTTAGCATCTAAAGTTGGATTAAGGGTAATATTAAGGTCTCCTCCTATTATCAGCTGACCCTGCTGTATAGAGAGTAAATCATTCACGAACTTCATAGCAAGCTTAGAGGTGGAATTTGGAGGACGTAGATGGATGCTAAGGTCACTGGTCTGAATAAAGCTGGACAGTTGCTATGATATAGTCCTTTATCTATAATTTGTGATTTCAGAATAAACGGTGTGTGTCTAGGATTAGAATAGTTGCTCCCCACCCACGGCCCGAGCTATGAGAGGATGATAGGACCTTTGATAACCAAATCTCTGAGCTTAGCATGTTCAGTTTCAGAGAGATGGGTCTCCTGGAGGAGTATCAGATCTGTTTTTTCTGCTTTTAGGTATTTCATTAGTCTGGCCCTTTTAACAAGGTTATGAATGCCGTTAACATTTAGTGAGAATATTAAGGAAGTGTTGGCCATTATGTTTGAATAAGTAAAGTGGAAGCTGATGGTTGAGGCTGGAGGCGAAGAGGTCTACCTCCTGAACACTGTTCCCAGTACTTGTCTGTTTAGGGTCCACTTATGGTGGCCCTGGCTGATACGACTCAGGAGTCTAGTCTGCCAACATTGTCCTTGTAGGAGGTGTATGGTGAACAGATGCATGTCCATGGAGTAGGCCAGGATCAAATTTTCATGGTCATGGCAGAATTTGGTGGATCTTGTTCCACCCTGTTTGTTGATGTAGAACATGGCAGTGGTATTGTCTGTTAAGATCTGGACAGAGTGGCCTCTAGCTGTGGGTGAATGCCTTGATAGCCAGGTACACAGCTCTGAGTTCCAGAAGACTGATGTGGAGGCTTGACTCTCCGGAGACCAAGTGACACGTATGGACTGGTCCGCCAGATGAGCTCCCCATCCCAGGAGAGAAGCATGCATGGTAAGAATTCTGGAGGGCTGTCTTTGCTGAAAGGAGACCCTTCTTTTGGGTTTTCCTTTTCCTTCCACCAGTCTAGGGCCTGAAGTAAGGTTCTTGAGACTGGAATTAGCTTTGAGAGGGAATCCTTTTGGGACCAGTGAGCCCTCAGGTGATACTAGATGTCCCTCATCTGAAATCTGGCACGTGGGACCACGAATGTCATGGAAGCCATGTGGCCTAGTAGTCTGAGGAAATGTCTGGCCAGCCTTGGTTGGCCCAAGACAAAGCAATTTGCCAATTCGAAGAAGTTCTGTACCCTGTCCACAGGAAGCATGGCCTTCCCTTGGATGGTGTCCAGTTCTGCTCCAGTAAAGTCCAGTACCTGAACTGGTTCGAAGTAGGACTTTTCTTTGTTGTTGATAAATCCCAGGGACTCCAGAGTACTCGTTGCTTGAGAGCTTCCCTGACCTTCTCCGATGACTCATCCACTATGAGTAAGTTATCCAGGTATGGGAAGACTGACACTTGTCTCCTTAAGTGAGCTGTCACTACTGCCAGGCACTTTGTAAAGACCCTGGGAGCTGAAGTGAGACCAAACGGTAGGACTGCAAACTAGTAATGGCCTGATGGCAGTCTGAACATGAGAAGCCTTCTGTGGGACAGCCTTATGGGGATGTGAAAATAGGCATCCTTGAGGTCTAGGGAGGCTAGCCAGTCTCCCTGCTGTAAGGAATGGATCACCAGAGTCAGTGACCATTTTGAACTTGTGTGTCAGCAGATACCTGTTCAGGCACCTTAAGTCCAGAATGGGTTGCCATTCCCCATTTCTCTTTGTGTGAGAAAGTATCTGGAATAGAGGCATTTTTCCCACTGGGGAAGGGACTCTTTCCACAGATTTTGTGAACAGAAGAGCTGTTACCTCTAGCTCAACAACTGTTGTTCTGTTGGGGTTGGGGTTTGGAGCCCTCAGAAAGGTAAACTTTTGAACTGCAGGACAGTCCCTGACCCACCACCTCGAGCACCCATTTGTCTGAGGTTATAAGGTGCCATTGGTTGGAGGTAGTGGGTCAGCCTGCCTCTACAGGGAGAGGGAGGTGACCTGGGCGTTGCAGTCGGGAGGTTTGCTTGGTCTGGACTGTGGGAGAAGGAGGAGTTGGTTCTTCTCTGAACTCTACTTCCTCTTACTCTGGTATAACCCTCATCTGAGAATAATCTAGGGGCATAGGGTAAAGACCCTAGGATAATAGCCCCTGCCTCTGTTCCCCCTACTCTGGGGCTTTTGGGAAGTGGAGGCCTTTTCATTAGCTGCATTTTTTTGATAAGTGGTTTTATATTCCTCCATCCTTTTCATATATGTTTCAGTTTTGCCCCAAAGGGAGAATTGTTCTCGCAGGGGAGATCCATGGTCTTGGCCTGAGTGTCCTGCGAAAGATTAGTGGTTCTCAAACCAGCATAATGCCTCAAAGAGATGGCCTGTGCCATGGCTCTGGAGGCAATGTCCACAGCCATATGGAACTGGTATTTGGTAGCCTCTAAGGCTGTCTTTACAGTTTCTGCCAGGTCTTCGGCCATTCTGTCTGAGGCCTGTTTACTTATGGCAAGTACAGAGTTCCAGAGAGCCTTTTGATATTAAGCTGCATAGGCCATATAGGTAGAGAGGAGAAGCAGCAAAGAGGCTGTGGAATAAGATTTTCTTACCCATATAGTCCAGTTTTTTTGACTGCTTTACAGGAGGTTGAGAGGCAAGTGGCACTTTTCACAAGCTGCAGCCTGTACGGAGCCTTTCAAGGTCTGGGTGCACATAAAGGAATTCTGCATCAGATTTCTCAAACTGGTATTTCTTTTCAATTTTTTATCTACTCCAGGAACAGAAGTAGGATTCTGGAGTTGTTTAAAGGTTGCCCTGCAAAGGATTTATGAATGGGCAGAAGCTTTCTAGTACAAGGGAGAGCCATCATGTCCAGATAGTCTGCATCCTCCTCTTGTTCAGTGGTCTCCTGGGTAGGAACATATGAAGAAGCCAGCAGAAGAAGGCCATTTGCTCTATCAAGTCTGCTCGCATTGCAGGGTCCACAGCTTGAGCTAATGTCTCTGCCTCCTCCCCACTCCTTCCGTCCTCCCAACCCATGATTCTTACTTTCCCCATGCCTATCCCAGCCCTCTTAAAGCTGCCCACTGTCTTCAATGAGATGACCTCACCCGCAGCGCATTCCAAGTGTCCACCCTCTCTATGAAGAAGTGCTTCCTGACCTCCCTCCTAAACCTCCCACCCTCCAGCTTAAGACTGTGCCCCTTGTGATGTGGTTGCCACTCAGTTTAAAGAGAGACTCCTTATCAACCTTATTCATCCCTTTCAAGTGCTTGAATGTCCCAATCATGTCTCTTCTCTCTCTCTCTCTCTCTCTCTCTCCTGTCTTCCAGGGAGTACATGCTTAGTGCCCTCAACCTCTCCTTGTATGCCTTGCCCTGCTGACCGGCTATCATCTTTGTAGTCCTTCTCTGGACCTTCTCCAGCAGGTTAATATCCTTTTTGAGGTGTGGGCACTAGTACTGAACTCCATACTCTAAATGCGGCCTTACCAGTGACCTGTACAAGGGCAGTATAACCTCCTCTCTCCTACTACTGTCCCCCCAAGCTATGCATCCAGCATCTTGTTTGCCTTTGCTGCTTTCTTGCACTGCGTGGAGTGCTTCATGTCACTAGTGATCATCACTCCCAGGTCCTTCTCCTCTGATGCAGATACTGACTCCACCCAGGTAATACTCTGTCCTGGGATTCTTGGCTCCAATATGCATAACTTTGCATGTCCAGGTGTCCACCATATGCTGCACAAAAGTGAAATGAGAAGAAAAATCCTGGCCATTAGAAGAATTGCCAAACTCTTGGTCAGGGGATACATCTGGTTTAGTAGGTTCACCCTCTGGTTCCTCATCATCACCATAATAAAAGTCCTGGAAGAAACCAGGGTCAGAGAAATGAGTAACATTAGGGTCGGCCAAGGCATTAAACAAGCCACCCATAGTCTATAAAGTCTGATATATTTGCCACGCCTTAGCCAATTCTTCATAGAAATATAAACTTTGACGGCAGATAAGGACCGCTTGGCCCACCCAGTCTTCAGCAGAGGGTGTCACTGGCATCTCCCTTTGCCTTTCAGTGGGAGGGGCAGTGATATGTTTTTCTTTTTGCTTCTTTATAGCAGGTACTGAATCAGAAACCTGCTCAGGCATGGAGGTGAAGGGACCTCAGGTTGAGATGAACTACAGGACCCTGGGTCAGAAGGTTCATCTGGAGTGGAAGCTGTTTCGGGGAGGTTTCTGATAGCCTGTTGATTAGAGGAACCCAGATCTGGTGAGGCCAAAATGGGGCAATGAGAATCAGTCTGCCCCGTGCCTCCAATTTGAGCAGCGCACTCTGAACTAGGGGAAGAGGAGGCAATGTGCACAGAAACATTTTGTCCACTGCAGCCTGAATGCATCCTGACAAAAATGCCAGGTCCTGGGTTTCTGGAGCAGAAGAGAGGCAGTTTTATGCTGACCGGGACGCAAAAGTCCAGGTCTGAGTTCCCCACTTTGAAGAGTGACTGAACGACATAAGTCAAGAGGCCACTCATGGTGAGCTGTGTCTTTTCTGCTGAGATGGTCTGCCAGTTTATTTTGTACTCCTAACAGGTAGACTGCCCGAATCAGAGCCTTGTGCTCCAGGTTCCATTCTCACACACTCATTGCTTCCTGCATAATGGGTAAGAGTGTGCACCGCCTCTGCTTGTTGATGATGATATATATCACTGCCTTGTTGTCTGTTTGAAGGAGAATGGTCTTGTGACAGAGTATGTCCTTCAAAGCTCGGACTGTATGGGGGAATGACCCTCATTTTTCAAACGTTTATGTGGAGTTGGGACTCGTCCTGGGTCCACGTGCCCTAGGTGTGGAGATCCTGGCAGAGAGCTCCCCAGCCTAATAAGGACTCATCCATGGTAATTGAGATCTGGGGATCTAGAGGGGCAAAGGAGTATCCTTCCAGAAGGTTGTCCTCCTGAGACCACCAGGTGAGTGACCATTTCAATGGTTGTCACCTTGATGTGAAAGGACTGAGAGTGAGTGGTTGGTGACCACTGAGTGCTGAGCATCCACTGAGAGATTCTCATGTGGAGACGAGCCACAGGTACAGTGAACACTGAGGATACCATGAGACCCAGCATCCGCTGCATTGAAAGAGCTTGAACTGAGCTGTTTTCTCTGATGAAGCAGGCCATCTCAAGGATATCGCTCCTTCTCTCTTCCAGAAGGAAGACTTTTGCTGAGGAGGTGTCCAGAAGTGCTCCATGAAGAGACGCTCTGGGAGGGCTGCAGTTGCGACTTTTCAGGTTGAGCAGAACTCCCATGGATGTGAGGAAGTCTTAGGCCATAGCCACGGCCTCCAGAGTCTCTTGTCTGGACGGGCTTGCAGAAGTCAGTCGTCCAGATATGGGAATACTTGGATTCGAA
This sequence comes from Neoceratodus forsteri, assembly GCA_016271365.2. Classification (NCBI taxonomy): domain Eukaryota; kingdom Metazoa; phylum Chordata; order Ceratodontiformes; family Ceratodontidae; genus Neoceratodus; species Neoceratodus forsteri. Next base: position 811,368,198 of record CM057456.1, on the reverse strand, counting down.
TTTTCTTTAGATGTGCCATGAAAGCTGCACAGCACTTTGTAAAGACTCAAGGTGCTGAGGGTAGCCCAAAGGGCAGGACTCTGAATTGGTAGTGCTGACCCAGTGCCACAAACCTTGGGTACTTATGGTGCTTTGGGTGTATGAGAATGTGTTGGTAGGTGTCCTGCATGTCCAGGGAGGCTAGCCAGTCATGTTGATGAATCGAAGGTAACAGGGTACCAAGTGATATCATCTTGAATTTTTCCTTGTAGAGGAACTTGTTGAACTTTTGAGGTCGAGAATAGGGCGATACCACCTGTTTCTTTGGAACCAGAAAGTAGAAACCTGTTCGTTGATCCAGCGGGACTGCTTCTACTGCCCTGTTGTTCAGAAGGCCGTGCACCTCAGAAGCAAGAAGGTCTGACTTGCAGCAGACAGCTTGAGCTGCCACTTAGAGGATGATCCGGAGGGTTTCCGACAGGTTGAGAGTACCGCAGATTATCCTGAGGACCCATTTGTCTGATGTTATCGACTTCCACTGGTTGTAGAAATGAGTCTGATATCCTCCTGCTACCGAGGAAGAGTCGCCTGACGCTGGAGGTGGGACCTGGGCCGGAACTCAGAGAGTGGCACTGGGCGCTTTTGGCCCTGTGCCTTTTGCTGCATTTTCTTTGCGGCTGAGGGTTTGGTTTCTGTTACAGCCTCTCTGCTTTTGCCACGAAAGGACTGACGGTTATGAAACTGATGTTACCCGCCTCCCCGAGAGGCAGCAGGAAGAGGTCTAGCTGTCCTAATAGCGGACCTAGTTTTCTGAGTGGCTTAGTGCTTGCTCCACTTGAGGTCCAAACAGAAACATACCGCTCTAAAGGTAAGGCCATGACCTTTTGTTGGGTGTCATTCGTGAAACTGAAGTGCTCAACCAAGAATGGCGATGAGTGCAAATATCAGCTGCTGTTGCTTTGAGGCAGTATCAAAAGCGTCCATAGCAGCTTTACTCTGTTGATTGCTGGACTCGATACCGCTAGTAATAGTCTGTAGTAGCTCTGAATTAACTTCTGATTCATGCAGAGCTTCTGTTGCTCTGAGCGAATGCCAGAGTACATATCAGTACTGAGAAAAATAACCCTGGTAGCTAGCAATGCGCATGCTCAGGTTTGAAGCAGCAAAGGCTGTCTTACCCAAGGTGTCGATCTTGTGAGATTCTTTGTTTATAGGATGAACTGTGGATTCCTGAGGAAGGACAGCCTTGTTGTTCTCTGCTAGGACCACTATGGCATCAGCAAAGGCTTGAGAGGCCAGGAAGGGGCATATTTCCTATCTATGGACTTTGCCACAGAGGGAATAAGTGCCGGTTTGCTCCACACCGTCTGAGAAAGGGTCTTGAAAGAGTGCTGCACCAGAGGGGTTAAATCCATAGGGATTTCCGGAACATGCAGATACTGGAGACATAAAAGCTTCCCAGGATCGATTTCCATGGTCTGAAGAGAAAAGGTAGAGTTTAAATTCTTGAACAGAGACTTAGAGGAAAGGTCTTCGACCACAGGCTCTGCAGAAGGATTGGTCCCGCCCTAAAGCGGACTCTGCATCAAAATCATCACCCAGCTGAAGACCAGGATCAGGCTCAGTGTCATCTCCTGGCGGTCCAGGAAGGACTGTATAGACAGGAAAGGGTAAAACCAGGATTAGGAGGAGAAGACAGAATCGAGTCAAAACCTCTCAAATGCAAGTGGCGCCGTAAAGAGGACGGCCGAGTACAGAAGCAGCACAGATACTGTGAACGGCACTGAACATGACGCAGACATCACACTCTGCACCAAAAATGACGCTGGCAATGGATCGCGTGCCACGGGCAAACTCCAGCGCAGAAGAAGCTCTGATCCGATCAAGGGCGCCAGAAAGGTCGGCTCTGCAAACTGCTATTTGAAGGTAAGGAGGAAAATAGCAGGTGATAAAGGCATCGGTGTGGACCCCGCGCCGGAGGCATGTGAGGGGGATAGATACCAGAATACAGAGTCAACGGCACCGAAGGAGGCGCCGCATGACTCTGCAGTCTCAACCGCCCCACCTGCAAATCCGAAACAGACCTGAAGGCCCCGGAGACGGACTAGCCGGTTCAGGCAGTCGGGACAACCTCCATGCCCACTGCTCCATAAGAGTGGCCCATTGGTGAAACTGCTCACCAGAAAACCCTCCAGCGGGCGGGGAAGGACTCCTGTGTCGAAGCTGCCGATCGTCCCTGACAGAAGCCGGACGAGACTCCGAAAGAGGCGGAGACCAGTTCTGGGCCCCAACAACTGACAGTCTACGTGCAAACATACCAGAGGGCGACTTCAAGTGATGCTGTCTTTTTCAACTGGTGGGCCGAAAGAGCTCGAGGGCGAACGGCTCCGCGAATGGGACAGTTTCATTTTGTGTTTCGAGACCGCCCCTCTCCCGATCACTGGACCGCCTGTTGTCGGACCCCCGGAGAGGGGCGGCGGACCAGACCCAGCCCAGCTGACTGAACAGCTTCATGAAGTCTCCCTACTGTCACCTGCCCCACTCATGGTTGACTCCGTCAATGGAGGGCTGAAGACTTCTTTCTTGTAGAACAATAAAAGTATACTTTTAAAATGTAATCGATACTTTCGTGAAATCTTACAAAACAATAAAACTGAAAACTAGCTGCTAGTTGAAGTTTTGACTCCCAGGGGGCAAGCAACGTCGTCACTGAAATGCACTCGACGGGAAAAAGGGAACTGAGGCGGTTGGAGGGTTAACGCCGCAGGTAATAGTCTATACCGTGAGCCTAGTCATGGGTGATGCTCCCTTGTGGCTCCACCTGGGCAAGAGCCCTCCTGAAAAGTTTGACTCCTGCTGGGTCCTAGCTCCTCCAGTGTGCTCCCATTAGTGTGACTGAGTGGTGGAGACTTTGTCCTGGAAGATTAGCAGGTTTTCCCACTGATGTGCAATAGACGATTCTCAGTGCCCCACCAGAGTGCAGAAATTGACCATGAGGTGGAAGAGGTTTTAAAAGATCTTCAGTCCTCTGGGAAGATCTTAAAATTCATACACTTCCTGTATCATACCAAACCCAGGGGTAGGAGCAGGGAGATACTTTTTGTCCAGCTTGTGTCATGGGGCAGCACTCTGCCTTTAGACGTCTAGGAAGAGGCAAGGGTGCAGGGGCCCTCACAGTCCCCCAGCACCACCCCAAGTGCCCATACGAAAGCACCTAAAGGTGATGGAGCCAGTGGCTCTGCCCCAACCAGCTCAGCGTGACTCTTTATACACCCCAAACCACATTTACCTCAGGGGTTCAAGAAGCTGTGGGACAGGATGAAGGGCAGGGTTAGGATTGGTGGAAAGGCGACCCACAGTAATTGCTGGAGAAGGGCTCTGCAATCGAGCAGACTTGATAGACTTTAAGGCCTTCTTCTGCTGGTTATTTCTTATGTTTGCATGTCCTTTACTGCCATCCATTGTTTTAGTCGCTGACCACAGGCTGCTTCAGCACAGATGTTAAGTGTTTAATGCACACATTCTTAGCCACAGGATTTTTCAAACCAAACCAGGCAGTGAATCTGGTGAAAGCAGCATCACACAGAACCCTATATAAAACCCCTTCCCGCTTAACACTTTATTGCTTGGACCAAACCCAAGTTTGCAGGCTACATTGTGAGTACTGCCTTTGTAGTGTAGCTGTCTTTATACTGTATTTGAATTTTTCTTAAAAAAGTTGTTTTACACAATTCTGTAAAGACTCCCAAAATAAAAAGAACTTGTAAAGAATGGAGACGATAGTGGATTTTTGCTACAAAATTGCTAGTGCAATTTCCCATTGTCCTTGTCAATGACTAATTTCCAGATGCATCATAGGGGGAAGGGGTAACAATAGTAGATGGTAAGCAAACAATACATGTATACAAGTCACAGCGTATGTACAAGAAATAATACCCTCCAAGCGTGGTATTGTTGGGCAATACTGGACCACCCAGAAATAGACCGAAGCCACCGGTGGAGTGCCTTATAGCCCTGGGCGGTCTGGCATTGCCCACACCACCACCCTGGAGGGTACTATTATGCTTAGAAAATGGCTTATATGTGATAATTTTATAAATAAAAAAAAAATCTGTAAGAAATGACTGTAATAAACAGAAATTTGTTAGTGGAAAAGTAGTCACTCTACTGGTATACTTGCCAGTAGAAGGTACTGTATCTTCACAGTTGTTTCACTGTGAATTGTACTCTAGCTGTGTTTACAATCTCATCATCCGCTGTCTCATTAACTGCATTTTTTTTTTTTTACTGGCCTCTCTTGTAGCCCGCCACTGATCCTCTGCAGTGATCGGGGCTCATCAGAGCAGACTGCAGGGTATGACAGACCAGAGACAGAGGGGGAATGAAGGTAACTGGTTTTGTTTAAAATAAATAAATTAATTTGTTTGTGGTTGTCATCGAGGCACAGGAAAAACAGGGCAATTTTAAAATCCACAACAAGAGTTTTATTATGAATAACAAAATAAAAATAACATTATTCAGTATCACTATTTACAAAGGCAGAATAAACAGAAGATGCATCTGAGTTTTCATTCAATCTGTCTGTTTTCTTGCAAGCAGTTGCAACTCTGTGTCTTTGTAAGTCCCTTGCAACCCCCTTCTTAACAGGCATCCTGATTTTTCTAAAATGTTATAGTACAATATATTTCAGGCAGGTGCTGGCAGGAACACAATGTCTCAGAACTGAGGCCCTTTTCCACAACTCTTCTGCAGAAGACTTAAAATTGCACTAAGGTAACCTTGAGTTTCCAATAGCTTTTTGCAGTCATCTCAAACTATAATTATATACATTTCAAAATTAACACTATATAATTTCTAAACAAAGGATCCCAATATCAGTTACATTCCCACATAATGATTTATGATATTTTACCAGCAGATATGCAAGGAGGAAAAGGCAGAACAGCAAGTAAGGGTTGAGAGACAGTAGAGACAAAGAATTGTGAAACGGTCAGGTGATCAAACCTAGGTTTCATAGGAAAATGTTGTTGCACAACCAAAGAAGAGACGGAAAAGAACAAAACAGATCCCTGTATTCAAACTGTCCATAACAACTGGGACAGGGTCCTATTCAACCCTATCACAGTGGTGTTTCTCTGTTTTGGGGAGTGGGAGTTCAGTCAGCACAGGCAGTTCAGAGTAGCTCTAAGTACAGACATACTGCCTTGTGCTACTGCTTTCCATTGTAACAGACATTTTTTAAGGGGTAAAATTAAACACCTTAACTGTTTGGGGGAAAACATTAATGGCAATGAAGTTGTTGGGGTAGATTTATTTAGCGTTGTTTCAGCAGTGGCAGTTGCTCAGTGTGCAAGCGGAAGATGAGAGCAAGTGGGACCTTGGAAGCGGCACCGGCGATCAGCTGGCAAAGTTAATTTCGTTATTTATTAATTTTTTATTTTTTTTTTCCCAGAGCTACAACTTTTTGGAGAAAAAAGTTTCTTTTCTAAAGACAAAAAGAATGTTACTGGTTCTATTATTCTGTGGTGTTTGCTAATTTGCTGTGGTGTGGTGATGAGGGAGTACTACCAGCAAGCGCCATTAGCAAAAACTGGGAGCAAGGCTGACACTGCTCTAAAGATGGTGGCTGCTGTATGAGGCATTAGTGGCACAGTAATGCTGGTTTTCCATTTTAAACATGTTTGTTTTTAAATGTAAAGTTTCTGTTTGCAGAACTGGTGGGCTGATTTGCTAACTCGTTAAGTGAGCTAAAAGATGGCAGCAATTTCAAATTGCCCAGTGGGTTGGTTTTGGCCAATGAGGAAGCAGGGTGGGCACAACTTTAGTTGAGTGGGTGAAGGGGCACTTTGTTGAGCTTTTATTTCCTGGGCATCTATTGAAAGTTAATGTACCCTCAGGAATGGGTACCAACCAATCAGAGCTCAGGAAATAAAAAGCACATTTGCTGAACAGCATTACACACAGGGTCGAATAACTACCTGTCTGCCTGTCCCAGACACCCAATTTTCCTCAGGGACTGCTGGTCTTCTCTGCCTGTCCCTGGGACAGGTACCAAGTGAAAAAGTGCTAGCCGGCACTAGGACCCAGGAGCCAGGTACAAATTCTGTGGGACAGTCAAAATGAATATTGCACCTGACCCTTGGACACCCATCCATAAAAAAAAAAAAAGTATTGCTAGTCCTGATTACACAGGACCATAAGAGGCCATACTCAAAGCATTGAAGTACAGTGCAGGATATGAATTTGACAGGTGCATGCACAAGATATTAATGCATAGTTCAAAGCATATATGCAAGTCAGGCACAAATGGTACAGTGGGTCCAGCCTAGCTCAGGCAAGAAATTAGCAACATCTTTGGAGGCTGGGCGGAGATGCAGAAAGCTTTTAAAGGTGACAGTGGAGCCGGATTCTCAAGTTCCAGAGGGGTGAGCAGAGTTGCACAGGGAATGGAGCCTGTAGGAACATGCAATTGTCCAGCTGCAGTGGTACAGCAGAGGGTTTGAGACTCCTTGGCTTTGGCACCCTGAGAGTATATGCAGTAGTCTGGGATATCAGGACTGTGGTGTAACTAGAGAGTCTGTTCACTCAGAATTAAACCAGGAAGTCATGGCATGAGACAGCCTCCAGGATTTTAGGGAAGGTCATTCAGGTCAGGTCTAAAGCTTACAATGCCTTTAAGGCAACAGGAAAGGCACTGAAATAATTAACAGACCAGAGTGACATTCCACTTATAAAAGGTTATGTTGAGGTTTAGTTCAATGTAACAAAGGACGCATGGTTGTTTGGCTGCAATCAAGGCAGTAGTTTTATTTCTAAGGACCAGAATACATTAAATATTGCCCTTTTACAGAACTGCTATATGTCAGATTCTGGTTAAGTACTGCTGACTGCATCTAAAACCCAGATGTGTGTGGTTAGGTCTGTGCGAAAGGCTTCCAATTAAAAAGGAGAGTGGGTTCTGCTGAGGTGCAAATAGAGCTAAAACTCAGGATTCGAATAAGGTGGTCTGTAATTAGGTTCCAGTTATCAGGATGATTTTGAATTCATCCAAGAAAGGAGATCAGACATCTAAACTATGCATCAGTAGTGTTTTAAACTGTGGTCTGAGGATGGCTTTAATAAGACTTCTAGATTCTCTTGCCATTTTCTAACCTCATTTAACTAAAATAGGAACTTAAATCTGTCTATTGTTTACTTTTGTTTTGCGCAACAGCGAGAACTGCTGTCAGAAGATCTGGCCCATGCCACCGAACAGCTGGACAAATTAGTGCAGGACTTTAACAAGCAGGCTGCATTGCTGCAGGCATGCCAGGACGAAGTGCTGATGAAGGAAAACAGGATCCAGGAACTTCAACAACAGGTATACTCTGGGGTGGGGTGGGGGCACTGCTTGGTCAAGTTGTTGCTTGTGGTTTGAGTTGTGGAAAATCTGCAGATTATGAAATGGATGGTAAAAATCCTCTAATCTGACTGGCTGAGACCACATTCAGCCAGGATGCTATATCTGTACTTAATCCTGGTATAAAAGTAGGTCATGCCAACACTGACAAAAATTAAAATGTATTTATTCATTTTGTAATCATAGTAATATACTCCAAGTTGTGCAATCATGGGATACCATCCCTCTCAAGTGGTTGAAATCGCTGTGCATATAGCCTCGTCGCTCAATAGTGCATCTAAGGCAGGACATTATCCCGTGATATCGCATATCTCTTCAGTGTATTATTACTTAATTTGTACTCTGAACTGACCTGTGTCCCATTTCTGCTTATGTAGGTTTCAGGACAAACTGGATACGCTTTAGTCTTTTTCTGTCCCAACGCTCCATGTTTTTGTGTTTTACCTATTCCCTGTGGGTGTTCCAAATAGCAGTCTTCTCCATAGTCTCACTAATGGGTTTGAGCCCAAGGGGGTAGGACCCCACAAGAGCCAGAACTCTTCTGGTAGCACAAAGGAGGCCCCGCACCTCTCACCTTCAGGATATACAGTGGCACCAGTCCGCAACAAGTTCAATTCCTTTTTTTCCCCACTGCCAAGTACATAGCGTCTCCTTCACTCTCCTTGTTGGGACTAGAACTTCACCATCTGCACAACATCAGCATTCAGTTCTTCAGTTTTAGTTTAAAAGCACTAGTTTATTTTGTCAGTTTAGTTCATATATTATATATATTCTTTGAAAAAAAAAAGCTTTGTTAATAGTGGGTGTTCCTGAAATTGCTGGTTGTGGAGCCTACCAGGGGAGCAACCTGCTAGATGTGGCTTGACGAATGTGGAGGAGGTGGTGGTAGGAGAAAAACTAGGGAAAAGTGACCGCAGGGACGAAGGGGACTCGAGCCAGCAAAATGGTGCTGGACTCTAGGTGGACAGACTTCGACAAATTAAGAAGGCTGGTGAGGGAGGCGATGGAAGGATTAGGGGATATAAATGATGCAGACGAACTATAGGTGGCTATCAGGGACTAGATCTGGGAGGCCGCACAGGCATCTATCAGAAGTGTCAGGAAGAGGGGACGTGGAGCCGGAAGCCACTTTAGTTAAGTAGAGATGTAACAAGGGTGGTAGGGGTAGGCGGAGGTGTTCAGGGATACAGGAGTACTGGGGGGTTGGCTAGGCGACTAGCAGGAAATGTCATTAGAAGGGCTAAGGGCGGACACTGAGGAAAGGATAGCGAAACAGGCCAGGAGAGGGGGAAAGACATTTTTTTAGATGCATGGGAGAGAAGAAAGGCTGGTCAGGGGATTGAAAGGCTGAGGGGGGAAGGTGGGGAGCACTTGGAGAAGGACGGGGAGAAGGCAGAACACCTGAACAGGTATTTCTGCTCTGTATTTACGGAGGAAGGAGTGGGTAGAGTGCTGGCATTGAAAAGGAGAGGGGGGGCACAGGGATGGTATCGGATCCCTTCACCATAGAGAGAGTTTGGAAGGAATTGGCCAGGGTGAAGGCGGAGAAGGCCATGAGGCCGGATGACCTGCATCCAAGGGTGATTGGGAACTAAGAGAGGAGCTGGCTGCCCTACTGGCGAGGATGTTCAACCTGTCCCTAGAGTGCCGGAAGACTGGAACAAGGCGACAGTGGTGCCCATCCACAAGGAAGGAGCCGAGAAAACTACCGCCTGTCAACCTAACCGCTGTGTTCGGAAAGGTCATGGAGGCACTCATTGGTGAAAGGGTAAGGGTCTGTTCACAAAAGGGTTACCAAGGCACTCATCACTTTGATTGAATTGTGTTACAAAATAAAAAAGATTCCCTAATACAAGTGGTGCTTTTTAAGGGTAGTTGGTAGTAGAGATGGGTAACATCATTTTTTTGTAATTACATCCCTAACATATATATTTTTTCAATTTAAGTTAATTTACTGCTGATTTTCTTGCCTCAAAATGTGACCTCAAAACTAACATGTTTGTTTGCTACTGTGAACTCATTTTACTTACAGTATTCAAACTAAAGTACTGTGCTGCTCTAAACATCTTGTTTTAAGATAGCCACACTGTCCTGGCCTTTACTTTATTCCTTTGGCTGCAGAGATGCTCATTAGTTTTGTGATGGGTGTAACGTGTAGTGTCCTACTTTGTTACACCCATCACAGTGAACCCCGCACTGACTTCCAGTCAGTTATTTAAAATGCTTGCACTTTTCCTTGCTCCCTGGATCTCTCAGCTTCTTAGAGGAAAAACATTGATTTGTCCATGGCCCCTAGCACAATGACGCTATGTGGCCATTTGATCCCCCACCTGACATGGTGTCCTAGATTTGCTTATATTTGCATATCACAGGTGGGGAGTCAGTCTGGTAGCCCAGTGTGATGCTTGTTTTGTGTCTGTGCCAGAAAAGCAGTTTGAGTTGGTGGCAGTATAAAAGTTACGCTTAGACAGAATCTTCCTCTTTCCTTCACATCCAGTGAGAGTTAAAGAGCGTGTCTTTGCCACTCCTCAGTGTTACACCCATCATGAGGTGGGTGACTAGTTACAACCATCATGGGGACAAGTAACAATTAGCTTAATGATAACCAAGATCAATCCTATAGGATTGATTGTTCACTGGTGGCATTAGTATGCAAGTTCTCCGATTTTGGAGATGGGGGGCTTTTCATTTCACTGACTGAACTTGCTGGAGTTAGTGAAACACACCAAAACCTGTGGTGTGTCTGATCGCCCATCATGTTCTCTCATGAGTGTCTTTAGTGAGGTTAGAAATGGAGCCAGTTAGTATACATTTTAAAAGGACTATGTCCCTGTATTGTCAAGTACGTAAGCTCTGCGGTTTGATCTCGGCCCATTTAGCTGCATTTTTGTTTGTAGTGTACATGTTCCCCTTTTGAGAGAGTTTAGTAGTGGAGATCTCCTCTGGACAGTTTTAACTTTGAGGCATAGGTTGCATGGAGCAAACTATATTAAATGCTTGTTCAAGCATCCTGGTGTTTTGTTTGGATGTCAGAGTTCTAGTGCAATAAATTTCATTGTGATGCTAACTGTGTGAGCTCCAATACAGCAACAATGCATAGCTTAGAAGGTAGAAGCTGTGAATGAGCTTGGTACATCTAACAGACAGACCTGGATTTGATTCCTTCAACCTCCACTTGCATACTGTATGACTCTGAGCAAATCCTCAATCCCTAAACTTCCCTGTGCTCCATGGTCATTCCTGAACACAGGCACCTCTGGTCAGACTGGCTCACCTGGATACCTGGAAATTTCAGGTGGGCCCCTCAGTTGGGTAAGTGGTTACCTTCTGAACTTTGAAAACTTTTGCATTTATCATCTTTCCTAATTAAATGGGGTATCTGGGACACTGCCAATAAATGTAAGATGCAAACACAGAGCTAGTGTATCAGATTGAAGTGGAGTATTGTTATGAGTGTGTCAAATTGGCCCTCCTCTGTTGATTTTCCAGGTGGGCCTTCTGTACCCCAGTCCGACCCTTGTAGTGGGCCTTACCTGGTTACCATAGAATAAAATAAATTTTAAATGTGCACCTGGCAGCCATCTCAGCTTATTGGGCGCTGGCCGGTCGGCAGATAGTATCACGGAGAAGGTGATCCGGCGTTTCCGTTATTTATTTTTTTTTTACTTTCTATTTATCCACCTCCCACACTGGAGCTCCATGTCTTGGAGACACCTGGTACTGCCATGCATCTCTGCCTTACCTGAATCCCCGGAGGTTCACTCATCGAGCCGTGCTTGTGTCCCCAGGCGAGTACAGAGCAGGCCCTACACCCTAATATCTCTAGGTTTCGCCAGGTCCCCGGTGGTCAGGCAGGCTGGAGCTATCAGGGCCAGTACTGGTGCTCCCATCTTCTTGTCACTCCGGCGGTGTTTTTCCCCTGTTCCTTTCTGCGTGGTGCTACGCCCTGACGTTACATCCTCCACACAGCTTCCCCGCCCCACCAGCTATACCTCAGGTCTCTGCCCGGGTCAGCAAGCTTCAGGTCTTGTTCCCATCCTCCCCAGGAGAAGGCGGCAGTCCCTGGGATGCTCAAGCCTTCTCCCCCGGCCAGACCTCCAGTGATCCAAGTCCGCTTCCTAATCCGGGTCGCCAGCATCGCAAGCGGAAATCCAACTGCTGCACCCGATGGGCCAGCTGTGTCTGGCGTTTCTTTAAAGGCTTCGATCATATTTCCCCTCTGGTGCGTGAACCACCGTGGGACCTACTGCTGGTACTGGCAAAGCTCATGGGCAATCCATTTGAACCAGTGCACAGGTATGAGATGTCACATCTGTCATGGAAGACCGTCTTCCTGGTGTCTATCACGCCACCCAGAAGGATTGGGGAGCTCCAGGCGCACTCTGTTGAATCTCCTATCTGGTCTTCCAGGGACATGGTTATCCTGCACCCCAACCACGCTCCTCCCAAAGTTTGTGTCAAGTTTCACCTGAACCATGTGATGACTGCCAGTGTATTACCCCAATCTCACCTCGGAGGCCGAATACAGGCTCCATACCTTGGACCTGAGACGAACGCTCTCTTATTACAGAGCACACAGCCGGAGTTCAGGAAGATGTTCGCCAGCTGTTTGTCACCTACACTGAAGCTGCACCTGGCAGACCTGCAGTGAAGCAGATGACTGGCAGATAGATAACATCATGCATTGATCTTTGTTATAGGTTGGTGGGTAGAGAGCCTTTGTAGGGCTAAGAGCTCATTCGACCCATCATACCGGCCAAGCGCTGCGGGTGCTTTCTAGGGATGTCCCTATCCAGGGTATCTGCAGGGCTGCTACCTGGAAATCAGCAAACACCTTCATTTCCCATTACCACTGACCTAGATTCACGCCCGGATGCTGGTTTTGGGGCATCCGCTCTCCAGTATCTATTCCTTAAGTAGGGTGTGCACCTTGCTTCCTCTCCGAACTGTATGAGTTTCCGTTAAACAGTGGATAGAACAACATATCCACGTCCCTTGAAAAATAGGTTCTAGGAGCGTGGATATGTTGTTCATCCACACTGTTTGGCATGTCCCTTTCCCCTTTAAAACTTGCTGGAAAGTCTTCAGGCTGGCTCCTCCCACCCACCTAGGTGGTAAGCACCTCGGTTCCACCCCATGACGCCAAATCTTCCTTTCCGCTGGAAGATACAGGTTCCCTCGTGCTCTTTGTAGCAATTGTAGGCCCTGGATTCAAAGCGCCGGGTTTTACCTCTCGAACTTACTTTAAAACCCGCTCGAAGTTAGTGATTTCGATTGTAGCGCATCGGACATGGAGAAAAATCTTCCCCGATCTCGCCAGTGTACCTGTGACCAGAAGATGTCACACCGATCCCCACCTAACCTGCTTTTTATTGCTTGGTGTAGCCGGACATGACGCTTGTCTTGCACTTTCGCCTGCCCTTCTATCCCAGCGTCCTGGACAACTGCAAGGCGGCGCCTAAAACTGGGGAGACCAGAGAAAAGGAACCCGGGCCGGTGAAATCAAGGAGGCGAGGTGGGATGTTTCTGTGGCTATGGGATCCACGAGCAGCTGGAGCAAATGAAGGCATTAGAGGAGGAAGCAGCTCAAGCTTTGGCCAATCAAAGCTTTTTTGTTCTGCTTAACCTTGGCTCCACCTTTACGGGATCCTTTAAGGAGTTGTGCCAGTCTCTCCCAACCAGGGGTGAGGCGCCCTCAGACTCGCACTCCTCCTGCCCTCGGAAGAGGGATAAGGATCCTAAGTCTTCGACCAAGAAGACTTTCTTGGGACCGAGAAAGGTCCGAGTCCCAGGAACACGCGGTCTCAGCCTCAGTTGAGATCGCATCCTTGGCCGCTGGCTTCACGGATCTTCCGTCTGGCCAAGGGACCGAGGAAGTGGCCGGCGAGGTGGAGATTTCTCTCGACCCAATCGACCCTCTGTCGCTGACCCCGGTCAACGATTCTTCGGAAAGGACTCCAGTCTTTGTCTTCCCAGATGAGGAGACTCAGCCCGCTGGAGTCCCCATCCAGGTCCCGGTTCCGGACCCTCTGTTTTCGCCGACCTCCGGTGTCTCCCGATCGAATGGGTCAGCATCCCCAATCTCTATCGAGGTCCAGAACCCCCTCGGTCGAATGGCCGAGAAAGAGTCATAAGCACTCTAAAAAGAGGCGCCGTTACAGATCTTCATCCTCCTCTGACGAGAGGCTTCGCTAAAACTGAGACGCTTATGAAGACTGAATGTGGTAACAGCTGGTTTTGTCAGGGCAGAAACCGCCCCGCTGTCCTGCCCCGCCATCACTGGCTCCTACCTCTAGGCCGACCCCTCGGAACCGAAGTCTTCAGTTTCTTTGCCCGTAGGGCCCGCCCGTCAGCACGGTTCGGCCTCCCTTGGTCTCTCCACCGATTCTGGTGGAACCACCGCCTAAGCAGCCTCAGGGAGGGGCTCCCTCGAAAGAAGACCGAACAAACACCGGGCTTCCCTGACGTCTGTCGATAACTGTCATCTCCGATTGCCCTCGGCATATCGAGGGAGATCTAGGCGGGAGGCCGTTGCATCCCGACTGCGGATTCAGACGTCACCGGATTGCACTCCCATCCTGGGGATGACTAGTCATCCGTGGCGGGTTTGGAGGAAGGCCCTTCCTCCTTTCAGGGCATTCTCCACCTGATCTCCGAATCCACCGGAATGCCCCTGGAGTCCATCCAGAAGAAGGCGGAGTACCCCTTTACAGATATCCTTAAAAGGGGGGATACCCCGACGGAGGCCTTTCCAGCGATCGAACCCACTGTTGGCCCGGCCCTCGATCTTTGGCAGCGCCCAGCTTCCAGCCCTGCACAGTCTGTCCGCATGTCCCGCAAGTACGCGGTGCCCATGGGGTCCCTGGTGGGTTCATAGAACATCCTTCAGCCGAGAGCCTGGTGACCGCTTCTGTGTTCAGGCGTACTGGTAACTCAGCCAACACTGACCGACCCCCAGACAAGGAGTCAAAAAATATGGGCCACTCTGCCCGTAAGGTCTACGTGACCTCTTCCTTAGGCCTTTGTCAGGCCAGCTCGGCTGTTATAATGGCACACTTCTCTCATGCCCTCCTAGGGTCATTAGACAAAGTCCTCCCTCATCTCCTGGCAGACATGCAGACCACAGTGAAGCAAGTCTGTGATCAGGGCCATGCTGTTGCAAAACAGCAGCTCCAGACAGCCCTGGACATCAGGGATTTCTGTGCCCGCTCCTTAGCAGCCACAGTGGCCACTTGCCGCAGGGCTTGGCTGAGGCTTTCCTCCTTTCCGGTGGATACTCAGCACAAGTTAGCTGATGTGCCCTTCCTAGGTACTGATCTGTTCGGTCCAGGAGTGGCTGGTCACCTTCAGTGCATAGAGCAGTCCAGTGCCACCTTGGATGCTACTTCTGCGAAAGGTTCTTCGGGCAAGAATCTGCAGAAGCGAAAGAAGAAGCCTTTTCAGCATTCTTCCCCTGTGGTCAGGCAACCCTCCTATCAAGGAGATCAGCAGCAGCAGGCTCAAGCTTGGCGCCCAAGGCCCAAGCAGGGTCCACAACAGCCTCGTGAAGGAGGAAGAGGCGCAGGTCCAGGAGCCTCCTCCTCTAAGCCTGCCCAGTGACAGGGTGGGGGTTGCCACCCCTACACCCATCACGCCAGCTCTGGGTCCTCCTGTGGGGGGCCGGCTCCGCCACTTTCTTTCCGCCTGGTCCGATATCACCTCTGACAGGTGGGATCTCTGAGTGGTTGGTCAGGGACTGCCTCTAGAATTCAAGCAGTACCCTCCCAGCCGAGCCCACGCCCCTCTGGAGGAAAGGATCTCAGCTTGCACCCAGTCGGCTCTCCGAGACGACATAGCTCGGCTCCTCCGCAAGGAGGCGGTAGCTCCAGTGCCAGATACTCCTACAGACCCAGGCTTTGTGTCCAGGTACTTCCTGGTGCCCAAGTGGACAGGGGGTTGGTGCCCCGTCCTAGATCTCCACAACCTCCGGTTTTACGATATATAAAATCACTCGCTCTAGCAAGCAGGGCGAGCGTGTGCGGGGCCGCGTGTGGAGACGCGTGCAAAGACGCGCGTTGTCACGCGTGTCTACCATGTCCACTGTGGACAGTAGGACAAGGGCACGTCAGTATAACTGACATTACCGTTGAACTAAACTGATAATTTACATCTAGGGTTACTGGTTGTGAGTATCAGTAATCATGAAACAAGCTAAAAATTGCTGTTCCTCATGTAAAATGTATGCCATTGGGAAACAAACCCCCCAATTATATCTGTGATAAATGTCAATTGGTTACCACACTGCAAGACGATATTAAATGCCTTACAACTAGATCTACTAGTAGTACTGAGATAGAAGCACTGGAAGATTATATAGATCAAATGTCAATGTTGTTAAATGTTGAAACATCAACAACCTGCACCAATAAATCCATTACAGGACAAGAAATTGATTCTATGCAAGCAATAATACCCGACAGGGTGGGCGGTATTGGGCAATACCGGACCGCCCAGGGGTGTAATGAGGCCCGACACCGCAGGCGGAGGGCCTTATAGCTCCTGGAAGGTCCGGCATTGCCCATACCATCCACCCTGGAGGGTATTATTGCGCTTAGAAAATGGGCCATGGGTAACACTTTTACTGATTTTAAGCAAAAGATTCAAAACAATTATAATAAAGGAAAAAAAAAGTATGAAAATAAAGGTTCTTGTAAAGTAGTCCCTCTACTACTGCATTAATGATGTACTTGTCAGCAGAGGGCGCTGTCTTAGT
The DNA here is from genome assembly GCA_016271365.2 of Neoceratodus forsteri. Lineage (NCBI taxonomy): Eukaryota > Metazoa > Chordata > Ceratodontiformes > Ceratodontidae > Neoceratodus > Neoceratodus forsteri. Next base: position 811,352,068 of record CM057456.1, on the reverse strand, counting down.
TTTGTGACACTGACCCTGTCTTAGCCCTGAAATGGTTTTGTAATTTTTTAAAATCGAGGCTGAAGCATTTTACAGCAGAGCATACTTTTATTACATAACATGTTTCTTTTTTTTTCGTGTCCGTGTCTCTGTCTTTTAATTACTGGGGCCAGGAGCAGTTGCGGATGAGATCGAGACAGAGGAGAAGAAAGCGCAGACAGTCTTTTAATTACTGGGGCCAGGAGCAGTTGCGGATGAGATCGGGACAGAGGAGAAGAAAGCGCAGTCAGTAATTATTGTTCTGGTATGGGAGAAGAGCGTGGTACATTTGGGCTGCAGGTGAGAACGAAAAGTAATGCTGTGAGTGTGGTTGCCATGGAACAGCACGCTCTGCCCACCACCACTTACTTGAAGCTGATCGGTCTAACAGCTTTGTTTTTTTTTTTATTGTTTGCTTCGTGTTTTTTTTTTTAATGTGTGGTACAGCTCTTGCTTTACAGTTCAGCTATGTTTGGGGAAGGTATGAGTGGTATTGGGCGGCGACAGAAAAAGCAGTCACAGGAGTGTCAACTTGATTTGTATAGAAAAGTTTTTTTTGGTTTTTTTTTTGAGGTACTGACTTAATGGCTTGGAGCAGTTTGACTACAGTTATGGAGACACACGCGTTGGGGTTTTGAAATGCGATGAGGTGAAGCCGATCAGCGTGACGGCTTGCTTTTCATTTCTTTATTATGTTTTCTCATTCATTTGGTGTTATTTATTAATGTAGGCAGATGTGAGCACCGGGAGGTGGGTGCGGTTCATGTGGTAGCTGGCACTAAATTGGGTAGTGGGAGGGTGCAGGATCTCGCTAAGCGAGAGAGAAAATGGTGGCAATTTGAATTTCTTAGTGTGATTCTAGCCAATTAGCAAGCATAGTGGACACAGGAATACTAGAATTGGTGAAGGGGTTATATCTTTTATTTCCTGGGCATCTATTGAAAGTTAATGTACCCCCATAGCAAGGGTACTAGCCAATCAAATGCCAGGAAATAAAAAGTCCATTTTCTAAATTACATTATGCCCCGCTTCGTATAGAGAACTGTTTAACAAGTTCTACACCTGCTAATATAAACCCTGAGTTTAAATCTCAGGCATTACCGCCCCTTGAAAGAGATAAATGGGTGGCTATTCCAAATAACAAAACTAGGAAACAAAGTAGTTGTGAGCCTATTGTTGCCCCCACATTACCAATGAATAATCCTTTCCATCCTTTGTCTTTTGTAAATGATGACGGAGTGCATAACTCTAAAATCCTGAACAAGTGTCCTACTACATTGGGAACCGGTACAGTAGATATAACAAACACCAATTTCCCCCGCCTCTTACTATCTTTAAAAAGTGATGAACAGCCAGCTCTGCACAATACCCCTACTATTTTAAACGAACATCAAGAGAAATGTTCCCCCTCCGAACTAAAAAACAAACACATTTTTGTATTGGGTGATTCTATTATCAATTTACTGATAGAGCTATCTGTAACCCCAGATAAAAGCAATAGAACTTGTTCTAGCTACAGAGGGGCTACAGTATCTGACATAACACCAATGTTAAAATCCATTCTAGGGACATGGATATGTTGTTCATCCACACTTATTGGCAGGTTCCTTGCCGCTTTAAATCTTGCCGGAAGGTCTTCAAGCTGGCTCCTCCCACCCACCCGGGTGGTAAAACTCTCGGCTCCGCCCCATGACGCCAGATCTTCCTTACCGCTTGGAAGCTCAGGTTCCCTCCTTAACGCTCTGCGTTTAAGACTGGTTCCTAATTCTTCGAAAGTTCGAAATCAAAAAGTTTTTTGCTAAAAAGACTTCGGTCTTCTTCTCCTCGCGGCTGCGATGGACAAATCGACTCCCGGTTTTCCGGAGGTGCCCTTGCGGGCAGAAGATGTCTAGGACGGATCTGCACTCCACGTGTGTCTACTGCCTGGGCCTTGAGCACGACCTGCAGGCCTGCGACTTGTGCGCTTCTTTTTAGGCCTACGTCCTTGAAGACCGTGCTGCCCGATTACAACTGGGGCGCCCCAAGAGAAGAATTCCACTGGTGAAATCTAAAGAGGCCCGATTGGCGGTGTCCGGCGGGCGGGCTCGGCGGATATCAGCTTCGAGCAGATGATCGCCCTCGAAGAAAGGGCCAGCGTGGGCACGCTTCTACCTCGCCTCGGCATTTGTCCCTCTCTCTCGGTGCCTCGTACTCTGCTTCTTTTAAGGAGCTTTGTCTGACCCTCTCGACGAAAGGTGAGGTCCAACTCTTCGGGACCTTTTCCAGGTCCAAAAGAGCAAAAGTAAGTCTCTCCGTCGACGCTCTTGGGAGCGGGAAAGATCCCCCTCCCCTTGTCGACAGTCGACTTCGGTCGACCCCTCAGCTTCGGCCACTGGCTTCACGGTGTCCCCGTCAGGCCAGTTGACCGAGACTCCCGTCGACACGGTCGAGATTTTTCTCGACCCGTTAGACGGGTTGTCGGCTGGAGAAGCTGAGAATCCCCTCTCCCTGGTTCCCCCGGTGGGAGTTGAGGATCCCGTCGGCTCGTCTATGCCTCTGGTTCCGGAGCCTTCAGTGGACTCCCGAGCTAGGGGAGTGCCGATTTCCGGACTTCTCCTCGCCTCGGGCCCAGTCGAGACTCTCGTCTCGACATCCTCAGGGGTCCAATCTGATCCCGCCGCCATAGGCGGTCTCGGTCTCGCACTATGCAGCGGCGCTACGCTTTTCCTCGGATGAGGGAGGTCGAGCGCAGTTAAGGCCGGAACACGAGGAACTCGTGGCAACAGCTCCTTTTGATCGGGAATAGCCGACCCAGTCGCCTTCCCCGCCGCTATGGTTGTCACCGAGCGCCAAACAACCTCCTCGTTGTAGCCGAGGAGCTCTCCCAGGCCGTTGTTCGCCAATTCCAGCTGCCCCACGATTCTGGTGGAACCTCCGCCTCCACAGCCATTAGTTGGGGCTCTGACCAAAAATTCTCGGTCGGCCTTGGGTTTGCCCTATAGGCTGTCTGTCACCCTCACTCCCGATAAACCCTCGGCAGGTGGAGGGTGGCTCAGGCCCGAGGCAGCTCTTTGAGGACTCTTCTGAGTCCGATGATGGTCCTTCCTCTTCTCCAAGCGCATGGACTTGGAGTCCTCGGGAGGCAGTCAGTGACCATAGCCCTCGTTCTTCTTAGGGTTGCTTCGACTCATCTCGGAGTCCACCGGGATGAAGCTCGAACCCGTTTCTAAACGGGCCAGGTATCCCCTCACGGAGATTCTGGACCGAGGGGATTCTCCTACGGAGGCCTTTCCGGTGGCCGAAGCCATAGTGGGTCTGGCCTTGGAACTTTGGCAGCGCCCTGCTTCCTGCCCTGCGCCTTCGGCCAGGTTGGCCAGGAAGTATGCGGTCCCTACCGGTTCCCTGTCCGGTTTTTCGGAACACCCCTCGGCCGAGGGGTTGGTTACCGACAGCGTTTTCCGGCGTGCGGGGAACGCCAGAGATGTGGACAAACCTCCCGACAAGGAATCCAAGAAATTGGATTATGCCGGTCGAAAAGTCTATGCTGCGTCCTCTCTCGGCCTTCGTCAGGCCAGTTCAGCCGTCCTCATGGCACATTTTTCTCACGCCCTGTTGGGCTCCCTGGATGAGGTTGTCCCTCATCTTCCCGCAGATCTGCAGACTACGGTCAGGCAGGTGCGGGACCAGGGCAGGGCAGTGGCCAAACAGCAGCTCCAGACTCGTGCTAGACATCGGGGACTCGTGTGCCAGGTCTGTGGCGGCCGCAGTGGCCATGCGTCGTCGGGCTTGGCTGAGGATATCCACCTTTACCTCGGATACCCAGCACAAGTTGGCGGATGTTCCCTTTTTGGGGACTGACCTCTTCGGCCCTGGGGTGGAAGGTCACCTGCAGAGGATCGAGAAGTCCAGTGCTACCTTGGACTCGGTCTCTTCCGCTCAGAAGGACAAAGGCTGCAAGCCACAGCCTAAGCCCTTTCGTCCTTCTGCGCCCGCGGCGCGCCCGGCCCAGCAACGTCAGGGCCAGCAGGCTCGAGCTTGGCATCCCAAACCCAAGCCGTCGGCTTCCTCCAACAGGAAGCAGGGAGGTAATGGCCCAGGAGGTCCTCGGCCGGTCCCTCCTCCAAGCCTGCCCAGTGACGGGCTGAGGGGTGTCGCCCCCATCCCTGTCACCTCACCCCTGGTTCCCCCCGTGGGGGGACGGCTCAGACACTTCCTTTCCACCTGGTCCGCTGTTACCATGGACAGGTGGGTACTGGAGGTGGTGGGAAAAGGCCTACCTCTAGAATTCGAGCAGGCCCCGCCCTTCAGAGCCGTCGCACCTCGGGGGGCCTCAGAGTCCGCAGCCTCACTGGCGGCTCATCGAGCCGACATCGCTCTCCTCCTCCAAAAGGAGGTGATCACGGAGGTAGAGGACCCCCCTTTAGACCCGGGGTTCGTGTCCAGGTATTTCCTGGTTCGGAAACGGACGGGGGGGCTGGCGCCCCATTCTCGACCTACGACCCTGGAACAAGTTCCTAAGGTAACGGACCTTCAGAATGGTCACTCTGGCGAGATAATACCATCTCTGGAACACGGCATGTGGTTCTGCTCTCTGGACCTACAGGACACGTTCTTTCACATCCCTGTCCGTCCGTCACATCGGAGATTCCTCAAGCTTTTCGACGAGGGATCCCCTCTTTGAAGTTCAAGCCATGCCTTGACATCCTCCAGCTCAGGGTCTTCACCAAATGCATGGCAGTGGTGACAGCATTCCTCTGGCGCCCTAGGGTCCGGGTGTACCCTTACCTGGACGATTGGCTGATAGCAGCCCCTCCAGACGGGAGGTGGAGCGTCCAGAGATCTGGCCTCCAGGTTTGCTCTCAAGTCGGCCTTCTCATCAACGAGGCCAAGTCGGAACTCGAGCCAAGCAGGTGATCCTGTTCATCGGGCAGAGCTCGACTTCTTGAGCCAGAGCACGGCTCCCATGGGACAGGCCAAGGTTCTTACCTCCTTTGCCCAATCATTTCTGGTTGGGCAACCGCGCCCTGGGGCTTCCTATGCCTCCTGGGTCTCAGTGGTGCCTGTAACAGCGTGGTCCGTTGGGCACGGGCCACATGCACCCCTTCAGTGGGGACTGGCCAGCCAGTGGTCACAACACTGTGATCCATTGGACCAGCTAGTGATAGTGACCCAGGAGATGTAGAACGCTCTCCAGTGGTGGACCGTTCCATCCCATCTGCAGGAGGGCATCCCGTTTGTCCACCCCGAGCCGAGGGTCTCTCTATCGACCGATGCCTCTGTGATGGGTTGGGGTGCCCATCTGGGGGAACACCGAGTGCACGGCCTCTGGTCCCCGCGGGAGTCCCGATGCCACATCAACCTGCTGGAGCTCCGAGCGGTCCGCCTGACTCTCACCGCCTTTGCTCTGTTTCTCCGGGGCAAGTGGTCCGAGTCCAGACGGACAATACCACGACCATGTACTACCTGAACCGCCAGGGCGGGATGCGCTCCATGCTTCTATGCAGGAAGCTCTCCGCATTTGGTCACTCGTGCGCAGCCTGGAGGCGGATCTCCTAGCCATTCATGTGGCAGGAGCCTCCAACACCCTGGCCGGTGCCCTGAGCCGGATAGGGGCTGCATCTCACGAGTGGTCTCTCCTGCCGGAGGTAGTACAAGATCTGTTCTCCCACTGGGGCACACCTCAGGTGGACCTGTTTGCCTCCAGGGAGAATGCGAATCTGAGGCTGTTTCATGCCCGCCCCCCTCAGCAGGGCTCGCTGCAGGGGGATGCCTCTCGAGGCTGTGGACCCCGGCCTCTTTACGCCTTTCCCCATTTCCCTTGATTCACAAGGTGCTTTTCAAGACAAGGAGGGACAAGGCGCAGGTGATTCTGATAGCCCCAGACTGGCCCGCCAGTTCTGGTACCCAGATCTCCTCAGCCTCAGTTCCAGGCTCCCGAGGCAGCTTCCAGCTTGCCCGGACCTGCTCTCAGTCAATCAGGGGAAGGTGTTCCATCCGGACCTTCAATCCCTGCACCTGACAGCCTGGTTCCTGAGCGGCTAGAGTTCCAGGCCTTGGGTCTTTCCAACGAGGTCCTCAGTGTTGTTGAGGCGTCCCGTAAGGAGTCGACCAGGAAATGCTATGCCTTCAAATGAAAGAAGTTTTCCATTTGGTGTCAGGGTATGGGCTTGGACCCTTCCTCCTGTTCCTTGGCAAGCATTTTGGACTATTTATGGTCCCTTTCTAGTCAAGGGCTTAGGTCGACGACCCTAAAGCTGCACCTGGCAGCCATCTCTGCTTACCGGGCGTGGGCCGGGGAGCAGTCGGTGGCGCAGGAGAAGGTGGTCTGGCGCTTTTCAAAGGCCTTGATCACATTTCCTCCGGTGCAAGAACCTCCACCTCCGTGGATTTACTGCTGGTACTGGCAAAGCTCATGGGCAAGCTTATTCGAACCAATGCACAGGTGATCTCTCTCTCACCTGTCGTGAAGACCGCCTTCTTGGTGGCTATCCGTCAGCCAGAAGGATGGGAGAACTCCAAGCGCTCTGCATTGAGTCTCCTTACCTGGTCTTCCACAGGGACAAGGTTGTCCTCTTTCACCCGAAATTCCTTCCGAAGGTGGTGTCGGAGTTTCACCTTAACCAGGTGCTGACTCTGCGGTGTTCTACCCCAGTCACACCTCGGAGGCCGAATACAGGCTCCATACTTTGGACCTAGAAGCGGCGCTTATTATAAGGGCGCATGGCTGAAATTCGGGAGAGGTTACCAGCTGTTTGTCACCTACACTGAAGCCGACCTGGCAGCCGACCTGGCAGACCTGCAGCCAAGCGATCATAGCAGGTGGGTCACCTGCATAGATCTCTCTATAAGTTGGCGGGCATGGAGCTCCCAGAGGGATAAGAGCTCATTCTACCTGTCATACTGCTGCATCGGTGGCTGCTTCCAGGGATGTCCCTATTCAGGAAATCAGCACACCTTTATTACCCATTACCACATCGACCTTGAGTCACGCCGGGATGCTGGTTTTGGGGCCTCGGTTCTCCAGTCTTTATTCCCTAAGTAGGGTGTGCCTTGCCTCCCTCCTCCCGGAGAACTGCTAGGAGTCTGCCATTAAGTGTGGATGAACAACATATCCATGTCCCTAGAAATACAGGTTACTCACCTGTAACAGGAGTTCTAGGAATGGTATATGTTGTTCATCCACACAACCCACCCAACTCTCCGCCGCAACCTGAGTTTCCAGCGGACCAGATCTGGCGTCATGTGGCGGAGCCGAGAGTTTTACCACCCGGTGGGTGGGAGGAGCCAGCTTGAAGACCTTCCAGCAAGATTTAGTGCAAGGAACCTGCCAATAAGTGTGGATGAACAACATATACCATTCCTAGAACTCCTGTTACAGGTGAGTAACCTGTATTTCTATCCCAAGCTGGAAATAATCCTCTTGTAGTCATTCATCTTGGGACAAATTATATCAATAAAACACCAGTTGAACAATTGAAACAAGACTACGTTGTCCTTCATAATATTCTTGAAGAAAGAGGGTGTGATATATGTTTTTCTGAGATTTTACCAGTACCTAGGGCATCCCCCCATACTTTAAGTAAAATCAAAGTAATCAATGAATGGTTACGAAAATGGTGTCTTAGGCAGGATCTTCCTTGCTTAACACATTGGGAAGAATTTAATGGCTACCCATCCCTCTTTTGCTGGGATGGTTTGCATCTCAGTAGAAGAGGGAATACACTGCTTGGACGTATCCAAAACCATTTAAACTAACACCTGTGGGGGAGATTGGATTTATACCTAAATCTCTTAATACATCTAGCTCAGCCTATAAGAAACAACAACTCAATATTCTGTCTCTTAATGCTCGTCACTAAATATTTCCAAACTGGCTGAATTAGAAGTTAAAATTCAACTCCATAATCTCAGTGTAATATCTATATCTGAAACATGGGTGAATTCAGATAGATTATGGTCAGTAGAAATTCCAGGATTTAAACGCTATACTAAAAATAGATTAGGTAACAGGAAGGGTGGGGTATGTCTCTACATAAAAAATGATATTCCATCATTTGAGATAGCTTCTAATGCCCAAAATGAAAGTATATGGGTTACCCTTCAACTACAAGGTCAACCAAAGATGGTAGTAGGTACTTGCTATAGACCTCCAACTTCTGATATAGATTATACTTTATCCCTAACAAAAGAAATATCCTCTCTGGCTACAAATGGTACAGTCCTCATTTTAGGGGATTTCATTCTACCATCAATTGACTGGGAAACATTGACTGGTAGCTCTCAACATGACAAACTTTTTCTATCAACAGTTATAGATCTGGGTCTGGTTCAATTAGTTAAGGAACCAACTCGAGGAATAACATCTTAGACTTACTCATCACTAATGATGAAAATAAAATAAATAATCTTACTATTACAGATCCTCTGGGCAGTAGCGATCACATGGCTGTACAATTTTCTATTACTTATGATTCTTACACTCTAAACAATAAACTTATGATTAAACAATATGATGAAGCAAATTGTTCTAAAATTAATGAAAATCTTGGCTACATTGATTGGGCAAAAACGTTTTCATCGCTAAACACTGTAGAAGCATGGACATACTTTAAAACAAAAATTTATGATCTTGAACATCAGTATGTTCCAATAAAAAATAAATACAATAAAAAGGGAAATATACCCTTGTGGTTTAATAATACCATTAAAAAACAAATTAAACTTAAACAATCACTTTTTAAAATCCTAAAAAACTGTGCTATCAATGTTAGAGAGGAAGCATTATACAAATACAGAAAATCAATTAAGGATTTAAAAAATTCTATAATCACAGCAAAACGAAATCTCGAATTTAGAATAGTACATACAAAGGATTCTCATAAATCACTGTATTCTTACCTTAATGAAAAAAAAGGGAATAATAGATCAGTAGGCCCAATAGTTATTAAAGATTAACAATTGTTTCCGAATTTGAAACGGCAACAGTATTAAATGATTACTTTTGTTCTGTTTTTTCCCAACCGGATAACTGTACTCAATTTTCAAATGTTACTACTTGTCCACATGACTACAGTATTTCCCCACATAATGTAATGACTGTACTTAAAACAATAAACAAAACTACCAGTCCTGGCCCTGACAATATTAATGCCAAATTTTTGTTAGGTACACTTGATACCATTACCTTACCACTTACTATAATATTTAACAAATCTCTACAAGAAACAAAATTCCAACAGATTGGCTCTCAGCTATTGTCACCCCATCTTTAAACAAGGGACGCGTTCCAAAATTGAAAATTATAGACCTATAAGTCTTACATCCATTCCTTGCAAGGTGATGGAGAAAGTTATTAAAACTATCATTGAACATGAAATGGTCTCCTTAAATATCATAGATACAACTCAGCATGGATTTAAACAGGGTTACTCTTGTACTACTAATTTACTCACTTTCTATGAATATGTAAGCAAGCATATTGATAATATTCCCATCGATGTTATTCTATTGGACTTCAGTAAGGCATTTGATAAAGTATCTCATGCAATTCTGGTGAACAAACTCACTCATTTGGGTTTCTCTCCCAGTAATTGTTGGGCTGGGTCCACTGCTGGCTGACTGGCAGGACACAGCGAGTCAGAGTGGGTGGTGTGTTGTCTGAGAGTGGAAGTGACCAGTGGTGTCCTACAGGGCTCTGCGTGGGATCCACTTTGTTTAATCTATTCATCAGCTATATGAATATAAAATCAACAAACATTGTTACCAAATTTGCTGATACAAAATTAGGAGGAAGGGTGATAATCAAATAAACCAAGAAACACTCAAGCAAGATTTAACCACCATTGAGCATTGGCAATAACAAACAAAATGTACTTTAATGAAAATAAATGCTCGTATTACATATGGGAAATAATAATCCTAGACAGATGTATATGCTCAATAATATAAACATTAAATCAGTTACTAATGAAAAGATTTGGGAATTTTGGTAAATTGCAAACTGTCATCTAAAGATCACTGTAACAAAGCTGCTAATATCGTAAATTCCTTGCTTAGACTAATAAATCATACTTTTATTTCTAAAACAGAGCAGTGTATAATTCCTTTATATAGATCCCATATTCGGCATATATGGATTATGGGTCACCATTTTGAGCCCTTATTTAATTGCTGACTTTAATAGGATAGAACAAATACAACACAGAGCAACAAAAATGGTTCCTTATTTATCTCACTTAACTCATGAAACGAGATTAAAAAAAACGGGCCTATAGTCACTTGAACAAAGAAGGGAAAGAGGTGACCTTCTTCAATTATTTAGGATTATGCAGTCCCCAGCCTTAATGGACTCATGTGGCATCTCTTATGCAGAAAGGAAGATAGTACCAAGACTACATAATAAACAGTTAAATATTGTAAAGGCAAGAACAAATAAAAGACAACACTTTTTTTCTATCAGGGCATCTAAATTGTGGAATAATCTACCACAACACTTACTAGAATGCCCAAATATCACCATTTTCAAAAATCAATTGGATAATTGGCTTTTGGATTAAAACTATCTTGGGAAACAATATCCTACAATGTGGGGGACAATCTCGATGGGCCTAGGCCTTCTTTTGTCTCTAATACCAAGTAACCTGAATTAATATCTCCGGTCTCTCACCTTCCAGATGGTAACTCTGAACCAGATCATACCATCCCTGGAGTGAAACGTGGATCTCATCTGTGTCAATCTTCACCATTCATCACCTTTGGGTACATGGCCGGAGGTCATAACCCCACAGGAGCTTGCTTTTTTTTTTTTATGGTAGGCGGAGCTGACGCATTCATCGACGCCGCCTCAGGGCCGACGATCGCGGGCGCTGGCTGGTTGCACAGGGGTGCTGGCCGACCGCCGCTTGCCAGTTCTTCTGCCTGCCGCCATAGAGGTCACCTCATGGAAAGCCAGATCCAATTTGAGGCCTACTGCCGGCAGCAGTTCATTCTCCAACTATTTCTCCAGCTATTTCTTGTGCCGCAGTCCATCGGTGCCGTGTCCTGCCGGTTGTAGTAGTTTTACTCGGCGTCGCTGGTAAGATCTTTCCATATATTATATTCTTGGCGACATTGAGTCTGTTTTTGGTGGGGGTTTCTTCGCAGGTCGTGTCTGGGTCGGCGGGCGAAGACTTTGAAACGGGATGGCCCCATGCGACCGAAAATTCTCCATCACCACCAGCACTGACTGCCAAGTGTCTTGGCCCGCCACGACATGGATTTCGTGGCGATGCCTGTTTATCCATGGACCGGTCATCGAACAACATGCATGGAAAGTGGGGCGAGCTCCGCTGACTTTCGGGGTCAAGTGCGCACTGCCGGCCAAGCCACGTACTCTCGGCCTTTCCTCCGGGTCCCTCCTGGTTCTACACGGACCGAGGAGGAGGAGCCTCGGCTACTAGTAGCCTGGCGTGCCGAGGCTCCTTCCGCAGTGCAGGAGGCCCGTCCCGTCCCTTTCAGGAGGCGGACTAGAGGCACCGCCACGGCAGTTGCCCCTTTGAGGTGAAGGCACGCAGCGTCGGACCCAGCGGTTCCACAGGTCCGGGACAGCACCGTCCTTGAGCGCCCGGCCGGTCGATGCGGCTAGGGCCTCGGCACCATTCACGGCGCCATGGGCCCTGACTGACCAGTCGCAGTGCCGATACTGCAAGTGGTGCCGTGGGAGCTTCTACAGCACCGTCTTTGTCTGCGTCTCACCTTGGCGCCGTCCACTGTGCCGAGGTTGAGCATGGCGCCATGTCCCGGACTCGGTGCCGTAGCTGATTCCACTGTGGGTGCCGCCATCGCGCCACCTCTGTCCTTGGCGCCATTTATGTGCCTTGAGCCAGGTGGTGCCGCCCGGACTGTCGATGGCACCGTCTCCGCCCTTGGCGCCATGGGGCTGGATGGCATCGTGGCTGGTCCCGACTCTGGAGCTGCTGTTCGTTCTGGGGCCGTGTCCTCTGTGGATTCCACTCACAGTGCTGTAGGAGGCACTGGCTCAAGCATGGTTTTGGTTTCTGGCACCCCCTTTGGCAAGGATGGCACCGGGTGCCCTCCTACGGTCTGGCACAGGGCCTTGGCCTCTATCTCTTTGGAGGCGGAGTTGGGCTCTGAATCAGATGAACAGTCTGACTCCTTGGGGTTGACTGTTGGGGTGGGCAGCCCTGTAGTATCCTCGACAAGCCGGAGTAAGCCCCCTTCTGAGGTGGGGGTCGGTGGCTGCCGTGATTGGGGTCAGGGGTGCTGACCAGCGGGCAGTGGTGCAGGCCACCATTGCTCTGCAGCCCGGTCTGGTGGGTTCACTGACCCCTCAGCAGTGATACCCCCACCTGTGGTGTGCCTTAATCGCCCAACTTTGGGGACAATCAGAGCACCTACAGGAGGGAGGGTACTGTGCCCTGGATAGCTCCTTCGGTGCTGGCCAGGGCTGTCGGCTATCTAGGCTGGCCTCTCGAGGAGGAGGGCTCTTCCGGACTCGAGGGGTCGAGGGGCATGGGTCTGCACGGCAGCCTTTTTCTGGGGGCCCTTGGGCCTCTGGAAGAAGCCATAGTGCAGATCTCCGCTCTTCCTCCTCGGTCTCTTTGAGGGGCTCTGCTTTGAGGTGGGGACCGCCTTTTCTGGACCTATACTGCCCTGGACGCCCACAGGGGATTCTTCCGGGTACAGCCAAGGCAGTACCGAAATGGTTGTTCAGCTGTCGGCTGTGGAGTCTTCCAGAGCACCTTCTTCTTTGGGTGCTCTTGGTCCGCTCCTTAACCGAGGCAGAGGTCAGCCGATATCTCTTCTCTGCTCTGTCCCCATCCCTCTGCCACATTCTCCTGTGCTCCCAGGCATCCTTGGTCCAAGTGGGCGCCTCTCCTGGGAGCAGTTCAGGGCTGTGGCTGCTCGGGACCCAGATTATGTTAGGGCAATGGACAGACAGGTTTTCAACTCCCCCCGAGCAGCCGCCTCTGAGCAGTCAGTGCCTCCAACCCTTCATCCCCTCTTCTGGGGAGAGGAGCCTTCTGTCCATCTCTCCAGTCGCTGATCTCGCTGAGTATCAGCGCTTCCTCATGAGGATGTTGGAGGACTTGCACCTCACCCCTGCCACTGTAAGCAATCCAGAGCACTCAGCACACGCCTTTCTAGGTGAGTTCAGCGAGACCACCCTTGTTGTGCCTCCTGGCCTGCTCCCTTTGGGAGGCGTTGCGCTTCTGGCAGAGCTCCCGGAGTCTCCAGGTTCCATGCCTCCTCCGCAGTCTGGATTGACGTAGTTGGACACTCCTGATGGGCTTTGCACCCTTCACCGTGACCGGCCCCAGATCAAGATTTCTTGGATTTTAACTTCTGGGGTAGGAGGGCTTTCTATTCTGCACGGTTGTTGCTTTCCATTTCTGCACATCAGGCCCACAGTGCAGCCCTACGACAGGTTCTTGTGGTCCAGGCTTGGTCAACTCCTAGCCTCGTTGCCAAACCAGACAAGCCATTGCACACTCTGTGCGTGGCCTGAGACTAGCAAGGCATAAGTGAGGGCATCCCTGTGATGCCAGCGAGGTGGCTACCAGGGGTCGTAGGGGACAGCGATCTGCACTAGGCGGACGGCATGGCTGCGTCTTTCCGTTGTCACCCTTGTCCCGGCGTGAGGGTGATTAACTCCGCTCACCAGAGAACCTATCTTTCTCTTAGAGCGAGACAGAGTTTTGTCGGGCAACTCTCCTTCCTCCGGGGTTCCCGCCTCACTCTCCCCTCCTCGGGCCTCTCCAGGCCCTGAAGGTTCTCCCTCTTAGTGTGTCGCCCACTGAGAGCTAAGGGACTTTGTCCCTTAGGGTGTAAAAGAAAACCCCCTTCGGGGGGGCTCAGCACTTACCCAAAGGTGATGAATGGTGAAGATTGACAAAGATAAGAAATGAAAATTACGTACCTACCATAATTATGATCTTTCTGTGTATCTTCACCATTCATCACAACCCCACCATCCATCCCCCTGGGGCCTCAGTCTCTGGGTCCTCCTCCCTCTATGTGCCCAACCTCGCCCCCCTCCTTTCTTTGTTAGGAGTAGGGTAAACAGGGGCACATAGGGGGACTATGTTCAGGTAGAGTGGTCAGCATGGGGGGCACTCCTTCTCTAGTGCATTTGCTCCACCCCTGTGGGGAGGGAGTTGGTAGTTGCCCTCCATTCTCTCCTCCTCCTTATCCTGTCCATCTTATTTTTTTCTTTGTCCTTAGGACTATCCTTTATTACCAAAAAAAAAAAAAAAAACTCCTTTTCCACCAAAATCTTTCCTTGAGAGGGTGTTAATTCTCTGTGCCCTGTCCTTCCAGAATAGCCAATTCTGCTCAGATGGAGTTTTTGCCAGCCATTCTGTGCCTTGAATTCTGGCAATAAGCCTTTGGCTACTCCTTGCAGTTCCTATACAATCTGGAGACGGACCAGGGTCTGGGATGTGTTAACCGTCTCCCCTCTCTTTCTACCTTCTAAATTCTTTGTCCCACCCTACCTCCCTCCTCTATTTCCAGAGATTGGGGCCCCTCCCAATCCCTTTAGTTTCCGACTTCTTCAGTCGTTATTTCTCCTTTTAGTTTTATATCTTTTTCCTTTTTCCTGTCCCTTGGACTTCCTTGTCCCACCCTCCACTCCCCTTCCTCTTACCTCTCTGGCGACTCAGAACTGGCAGGCAGGCGGAGTCGACAGCGCCTAACGGCCAACCTGCGAGCGCCATCAATGAGTCAGCCTCGAGGGCGGTGCCAATGGTGCATCGGCTCCACCTACATAAAAAAAAAAAAAATCCTGCAGGGTCATGACCTCCGGCCATGTACCCAAAGGTGATGAATGGTGAAGATGCACAGAAAGATCATAATTACGGTAGAGTACGTAATTTTCATTTCTGTTCACTGGATCTGCAGGATGCATTCCTTCACATCACAATCCGTCCGTCCCATCAATAGGTTCCTCCGTGCTTAAAGTCGAGGATCCTGTGCAAGTTCGAGCCATGCCGTTCGGCCTGTCATCGGCCCCACGGGTCTTCACCAAGTGCATTGCAGTGGTGGCAGCCCATCTTCGGCATTGAGGAGTACGAATCTACCCTTATCTCTACCACTGGCTTTTGGCAGGTTCCTCCCTTCAGGAGGTGCAGAGGTCCAGGGATCTGGCCCTCTGAACCTGCTCCCAACTTGCCCTCCTGATAAACGAGGCCAAGTCAGAACTCGTGACCTCTCGGGTGATGGGCTTCATCGGGGCAGAGCTTGACTCTTGTCAAGCCAGAGCTCGGCTCCCGGCAGACAAGATGGAGGTTCGCTCCTCCTTTGCCCAGTCATTTCTGGTTGGGCACTTGCGCCCTGCCCGGGATTTTCTGCGCCTTCTTGGTTACATGGCGGCATGCACCTCAGTGGTCCATTGGGCCAGATAGCACATGCGCCCCCTCCAGTGGGAGCTGGCCACCCAGTGGACTCGGTGCCATGGTCATTTTGACCAGCTGATCACTGTAACCCAGATGATGTGGACGCTCTCCAATGGTGGACTGCCCCAGAACGGTTGCAGGAAGGGATCCCGTTTGTCCGCCCCAAGCCAACGGTCATCCTTACAACCGATGCTTCTCTCATGGGCTGGGGGAGCCCACATGGGGGACAACAGGGCCCACAGGTTCTGGACCCCAGAGGAGTCCCAATGCCACATCAACCTGTTGGAGCTCAGAGCAGTCAGACTGGCACTGTCAGCTTTCGCTCCTCAGCTCCGAGGTCAAGTGGTTCAAGTCCAGACGGACAATACCGCGACCATGTACTACCTCAACAAACAGGGCAGCATGCACTCCAGTCTGCTGTGCAAGGAGGCATCCCGCATCTGGACCCTCGTAGGCCGCTTGGAGGCGGATCTCCTAGACATCCATGTGGCAGATGCTCTCGGCCGCATAGGCCAGACATCCCACGAGTGGTCTCTCCAGCCAGAGGTAGCTTACAGTCTGTTCTCCCATTGGGGCAAACAATTGGTGGATCTGTTTGCCTCCAGGGACAACAACAAGCTGAAACTGTCATGCCCACCCCCCTCAGCAGGGCTCGCTGCAGGGGGATGCCTTCTCGAGGCCGTGGACCCCAGGCCTCCTCTACGCCTTCCCTCCATTTCCCTTAATCCACAAGGTGTTACTCAAGGTGAGGAGGGACAAGGCAAAGGTGATCCTGGTAGCCCCAGATTGGCCGCGCCAGTTCTGGTACACAGATCTCCTCAGCCTCAGCTGCAAGCCCCCGGAGCGGTTTTGTACATGCCCGGACCTGATATAATTGAACTTGGGGAAGGTATTCCATCCGGACCTTCAGTCCCTGCACCTCACAACCTGGTACCTGAGCGGCTAGAGTTCCAGGCTCTGGGTCTTTCCGAGGATGTCTACACCGTGGTGGAGGCATCTCGTAAGGAATTGACCAGGAAATGTTATGCCTTCAAATGGAAAAGGTTTTCCATTTGGTGCCAGGGTAAGAGTCTGGCCCCCGTATCCTGCTCCATGGCTAACATTCTAGACTACCTTTGGTCTCTCTCCCAAGGGGGTCTGCAGTCATCAACCCTTAGGGTGCACCTGGCAGCCATTTCTGCGTACCAGGCACGGGTCGGTCAGCTGACATTGGCGCCGGAGACAGTGGTCTGGCACTTCTTCAAAGGCCTGAAGCACATATCCTCTCCACTGCGTGAACCTTCACCTCCATAGGATCTGGTGCTGGTTTTGGCAAAGCTCATGAGCAAGCCATTCGAACCCATGCTCAAGTGCGAGCTCTCACACTTGTGGAAGACTGCCTTCCTGGTGGCTATCACGTCAGCCAGAAGGACAGGGGAGCTCCAGGCGCTTTCGGTGGACTCCCCTTATCTGGTCTTTCACAGGGACAAAGTTGCCTTGCGCCCCCACCTGAAATTCCTTCCGAAGGTAGTATCAGTTTCACCTTAACCAGGTGTTGACTCTGCCGTTATACTACCCTAACTACACCTCGGACGCTGAGTACATGCTCCATACTCTGGACCTGAGACGTGCTTTGTCTCCTATTATAAGGAGAGAATGGCGGAAATTCATGGAGAGGTTCGCCAGCTGTTTGTCACCTAAAACTGAAGCTGCTTCTGGCAGACCTGCAGCCAAATGGACCATTGCAAGGTGGATTACATCATGCATAGGTCTGTGCTATGAGCTGGCAGGCAAGGAGCCTCCCAGACAGATTACAGCTCATTCTACCCGCCATACTGCTGCATCAGTGACTGCTTCCAGGGACATCCCTATCGAGGAAATCTGTCAGGCTGCTACCTGGAAGTTAGCAAACACCTTCATTACCCACTACCACATTGACCTTGAGTCGCGCTGGGATGCTGGTTTGGGGCCTCGGTTCTCCAATCTTTATTTCCCAAGTAGGGGGTGTGCGCCTGGCCTCCCTCCTCCCGGAGAACTGCTTGGAGTCTGCCAAACAGTGTGGATGAACAACATATCCATGCTCCTAGAAGAACAGGTTACTCACCTGTAACAGTAGTTCTAGGAGTGGTATACGTTGTTCATCCAGACGCACCCACCCGGCTTTAGGTGCACAGCCTTGCTTCCAGCAGGCTAAGATCTGGTGTCATGGGACGGAGCCGAGGTATTTACCACCCAGGTGGGTGGGAGGGAGGAGCCAGCTTGAAGACTTTCCTGCAAGATTTAAAGGGGAAAGGAACATTGCAAACAGTGTGGATGAACAACGTATACCACTCCTAGAACTACTGTTACAGGTGAGTAACCTGTTCTTACGCAGCTGTAAAGTAGATCTTCCATGGGATAATCTCTTGCAGCAGGTAATACACTTGCATTGTCGCCAGAGGGCTCTTGTGCATGGCTGCTCTTTTCTAGCAGTCTTTTTCAGGAGCTGCCCACATGACATCATCATCCTACTCCTATGTAAGTGGGCAGTCCCTGGTATCCTCAGTTCATTTTCCCACTGTCTTCTGCTTGCACACAGCAGCTAGCACTTGTGAAGCAGTCTTCGACGAGAACTTCAGCTAGGAACGGATTTTCCCTCCGTTTCGATGAATGTCCAAAGAATCTACAAGCAAATCAGCATCATTCCAGTCATATAGTTGCGATAGAAAGATCTGCTATTCGACAACCACACTGTTTGTATTTAGTGTCCTGGATCCACCACCGCGACACCATCTCCTGCAGGCACTGCCAGGGATTCAACCAGGCAACCCATTTACAACGGCTGCAGGAGATTGAAGATCACCTAATGGAGAAGAAATTGCCTGTTTTAGAGAAGGGGGCCCTTCCCAAGGAGCCTTCTATTGCAGCTTCACACAAGAAGCATAAACGCGATAAGGATAAATCGTCGTCCTCCTCATCAGGCAGACGCTCGTCGATGGCCACTGTTACTGGTGCTCCACCATCAACGATGCCCTCCAGAACTGCTGCCTCGTCGATGGGAGTTTAAACTCTCATCGACTGCACTTTCTGGTGCTCTTTCAGCAGTTTCTTTGGAACCTTATGTGAGTTCCACTGACGCCCCTTCAATGGCGACTCGTTGTCGATGACATCTGCTTTAAAGCATTCTATTTCCTCCCCATTTACTGCCCCTTCGGGCCAGATTTCCATGGGGAGAACTACTGGGTTTCCCATTTCTGCTGCCCCTCCTTCTTCATAACCATTCTGTCAGGGACTAATCAGATAAGGACTGAGACCCTGGTACTTACCACCCAGAGACTAGACCTGTTTATACCTCAAGTCCAATTTCTTCCATGATCCCTCAGGTCTCCCAGAAGCCACCTACCCCACCCTCTATTACTGCCTCATTAGACATAGCTGCAGTGGTACAACAGATTTTGGAAGTGATGAGGCATTCTCCGCTTCCCACTCCGGGAAGGGCAGATTGCCCTTCCTGCTGTCCCACCCCTTCACCTAAACACTTCCAAGGCGACAGGGAACCCTCTCCACCCTGGTCCCCTCCTTCCTATGAGGAAGAGTGTTGTTTTTTTTCAGATGAGACATAATTTCCTGAAGATTTTCCAGGAGATATTCAAGATACTGAGCTTCAGGACTTGGACTCCCATCCTCTATTTCCACTATTTCCTCCTTGCACAAGGATGCTTCGTGACACGCAGCTGCCTCTCCTTCTGATGACCCATACTTCTGTGAGATGATGGTCCAAATTCAAAATATCATGGGATTTTCAACTACGAAACATGATAAACAAAGAAAGGATATGGCAGATTATCTCGAAGAGCCTGTAGTAGTGGTACCCCCACTTAAACGAATTTATCAAAATGCTGTACTGGCAGCCTGGCACCAATCCTCAGCTGTTTCTGCCATTTCTAGAAAGGCAGATCGCCTTTACCAGGCTCCTCTTGACCATCCTTTTCTTTCCACTACCCTTGACGCAGATTCAGTAGTGATCACAGCGGCTCATGATCATACCAAAATACAAGCTCATTACCCCCTGATAAGGAATTCCGCCATCTAGATTACTTCGGGAAGGTGTTCCAGGTGGGTACCATGAATCTCAGAATTCTAAACTATATCGGACACATTTTTAAATACCAACATACCCTCTGGTCTTCTGCTATAGAACTAGTCAATGAACTTCCTCCTTCCCAGGAGGAGGACCAATTATTGGCAACAATTTCCAGTGGCAATTCCATCTCTCAACATTTGCTCTGTTCAGGGTATGATGCGGTGGATATTTCTGCTCGTATATAGGCCACAGGTGTTGCCCTTCGACGACACGCCTGGTTACGTGTATCAGGATTTACATCAGATGTACAGCATTAAGTGGTAAATGCCCCTTTTAATGGATCTAAACTTTTGGTCCAGGTACCCAAACACTACTGGATGATCTACAGGCTTCAGGTCGGACCCACACATCGTACATGGCATGTATCACTCCTCACAGCCATCTTACCAGTACCGCTCCCAGTCCTTTTTCAATCAAGAGAAGCAGCAAACATAGAGGTAACTACACAGGAGGATTCCGTGGTCTTTCCCAACCATTTTGCAGGATCGCCACTCCTACCTCCCAAGGGCTCCTCCACCCCTCGGTTGGAGCTGGTCAGCCCGCTTCCAGTGACCAACTGGGGCATTGCCTGGGCTTCCTCAGCCAGGCCTCGGGGCGCTGTGGGCATTGTGTTGCCCATCATTTAGAGGCCTGGCAGCTTATAACATCAGATGAGTGGGTACTTTAACATATGGGTGGGCACACTGAACTCACCTCAGTGCCTCCCCCTCATCTTCCCCACTCTGTCCATTACCCACCCAACCATATCTCCATTCTTCAAGAGGAACTTCAGGCACTTCTTCACAGGAATGCAGTCTCTCCAGTTCCTCCTCTGCAGTACCATCAGGGATTTTACTTCCATTTTTTTCTGGTACTCAAATGCACTAGTGATCTCTGACCCATACTAAACCTGGGACAACATAACCTACATATTCAGTACAAAGGGTTCCAAATGGTCACTTTAACATCCATTATGCCAGTATTAAAACAAGGAGATTGGCTGTGTGCATTAGACATGAAAGATGCCCACCCACATATCCCCATCCATTCCGCCCACCACTGGTTCCTTCACTTTTACCAACTAAGACAACATTACCAATTTTGGGCACTCCCATTTGGTCTCTCATCCACCCAAGAGTCTTTACCAAGTGCCTAGCGGTAGTTGCTGCGGCCCTGAGACAGGACAGACTGTTAGTCTTCCGGTACTTTTTCGACTAGCTCATAAAAGTGGACTCCAAAACCTCTCTGCTTTTGTTCCTCCAGGCAACGCCACTCTGTTCCAGTCCCCAGGAGTTACGGTCAACTGGCGAATCCTATCCTACTCCTATCCAGTCGCTCCAGTATATAGGAGCCATTCTGGACACCACCTCCACCAGGGCTTACCTCCCTGCTCACAGACAAGACAGACTTCTTTCTCTGGCTTCCCAGATACTGAACTCAACAATTTCACAGCCAGATGCCTCTTATGCCTTTTGGGGACATATGGCATGCCATTCCCTAGTGTAGCCTTTGCCCGTCTACACATAAGACCAATCCAGTGGACTCTTCAGAATCGATGGCAGCAAAAATGGGGTTTCAAAGACAGAATCAGTCACTCCCATTCTACACTCTGCCCTAGACTGGTGGACCCATCGTGCCAGCCTGTCTCAAGGCATGCCCTTCTAGTTCCTCCTCCTCAGCAGACACTGACCACGGCTGCTTCTCCCAATGTCTGGGAGGCACAGCTAGGCCCAGAGTCTCCATTCCACCCGCCTTCAGGCTTTTCACTCCCAGCTTTTCCTGGGGCCTCTTCTGATCCAATCAGGCAACACCTCAATGGTGTATTACCTGAACAAACAGGAGGTACCAACTCCTGTACTCTCTGCAAGGCGGTGATGCGGTTTGGCAGGAAGCCATACTTCAACAACTATGGTTGATTGCCGTCCATCTACCGGGGCCTACAATACCTGACCGACATTCCAGTCGCCAGACCTCCTCGCACAAGTGGACGCCCATCACAAAGTTCTTCAGAAGATCTTTCAATTTGTGGGGAACCCTGCACCTTGACCTCTTGCCTCCCCAACAATCACCGATCACTAGATACTATTTCATTATCCTGAACAGGAAGTGACTGTCAGTAGGCGCCCTGTCCCTACCGTGGACAGGACTACTCTTGTATGTGTTCTCACCCCCCCACCCCCCTTTTCCTGCTACAAACTGTACTGAAACTACAACTCAAACCTGCCACCATGATCGTTATAGCCCCTCTGTGGCCTCAGCAGGTGTGGTTTCCCCTACTTAAACAATTTTCAGTAGCAGACCCCATCCCATTGCCAATCAGGCCAGATCTGTTGACTCAGGATCAGAGAACCCTTCTTCACCCCAGTCTGAAGTCACTACACCTTTACGTTTGGCTCCTGAGGACGCTTTCATAGCCCACCTTCACGTCTCCTCACCAGTGGACAATATTCTGTTGGCTTCATGCAGACCATCTACCAGGGAAACATATAATGCTAAATGGAAATGCATCTGCATATGGGCTGCTTCCCGGTCTTTGGACCCGTATTCATGTCCATTGACTAAGGTATTGGACTACTTGGCTTCACTTGCCATGACGGACTTGCTCCTCCTCTATTAACGTTCATTTGGCCTTTATCACGGCCTTTCATGAGCCTTTAGAAGGGAGACTACTTTATCAACACCGTCTTGCTAAGATGTTCTTAAGGGGTATGTTGCACCTCAAACCTCCCATTAGATGGCCCACCCCTCCTTGGGACTTGAATTTCCTGTTGGAAAGGCTGATCTTCGAACCGGCAGCTACTTGCAAACTCTGCTTCCTTTCCTGGAAAACAGTATTCCTAGTTGCTGTCACTTCAAATTGCCTTATTTCGGAGCTTCGTGCCGCAATGTGTAGAGAGCCTTTCTTAATCTTTCACAGAGTGGCTCTTCCATACCAGTCCCTCTTTTTACCTAAAGTGGTCTCTGAACACACCTTACATCAGTCCAAAGAATTGCCAGTCAACTTCCTGGGCACTCTAATCAGGAGAATGCCTCCTACACACTTTTAGATGTTCATCATTATGTGAGAAACTATATAAATCATGCTAAATCTTTCAGAAAACTCAACTTTTGTTACCTTCGCCTCAACCAGGGAAGGTTTTCCAGTCGCTAAACAGACCCTCTCCAACTGGTTGGCATACTGAATAACCTTTTGCTGTAAGAAATATAACAAACCATAACCAGGACCTGTCCAAGCTCATTCTGCCTGAGCAATGACCACTACAGTGGTCTGCTTTGAAGGGGCTTAGATATCTGCAATGTAGCCACATGGTCCACAGTACATACTTTATCGAAGCACTACAACTTCTACAGCGAGAAGCAATGTCTGATGGCCTTTCGCCGCATTGTCCTACAAGGCCTTCTGTCATAACGTTCCACCTTCCTGGATTTACTGCTTGGGAGTCATCCTAGTGTATTACCTGCTGCAAGAGATTATCCCCTGGGAAGATAGTACAGTTGTATACTTACCATAAAGATAGATCTTCTAGGGTATCTCCTTTAGTGGTAGATATTAAAAGGGTATCTCTTGTAGCAGGTAGGATCCTTCCCTCCATCCTTCTCTAGCAGAACAACTTCTGATCCAGATATATATGGGAAGGGATACCCAAGGTACCTCAGATCTCGCTTAGAGAGCTGAATCTGGCGGCCAACAGAAGATATCGGGGACCGCCCACTCTTTTATATAGGAGCTGGATGATGATGTCATGTGTGGACAGCCCCTGGAAGAAGAGTACTAGAAGAGAGCTGCCGTGCATGAGAATGCCCTCTGGTGTCGACCCAAGTGCATTACCTGCTGCAAGAGATACACTCCGAAGATCTATCGTTACGGTAAGTATGCAACTATGCTTCCTAGGAGTGGTATATGTTGTTCAGCCACACAGAACCACCTGACCTCCCTGACTGCATAACCTCTGCTTCCAGCAGGCAAGATCTGCGCTATGGGGCAGAGCCGGAGGTATACCACGGGTGGGAGGAGCCAGCTTTCAGACCATCCAGCCAGATTTAAAGGGAAGGACAAGCCAAACAGTGTAGATGAACAACATACACCACTCCTAGAAAGTGCAGATCTTATTTAGAACAGCTCTTGCAGCAGGTTACACTATTAGGGTAAACCGGCAGGTGCCAGGACCCATGGAAATTTTCTAGCTAGCAGTATTCAGGGGGACCGCCCTCCGATGTCGGTCCCGGCGTCAGGCGTGGTACATATGAGCAGTCCCTCATAATCCTCAGTTCCCTTTCGCCGTCGACTCGCCAGCATCGGCCTCTGGTCTCTTTCTAGCTACTGACGACTACAGAACTTTTGGTGAATTTTTCTTTGCACAACTGATGTCCTCTCCAACTCCATCACTTGAGGGTCACTTTTCTAAGTGTGCCTGCAGAAAAAGATCCCTTTCAGGATCCTCACTCTTCCTGTGTGCGTTGCCTAGGCCGGACCACAACACTAAGGCCTGCACCTTTGCCAGGGTTTCAGTAGCCGACCAGGATCCGCCGCCGGATGGGACTGCAGGCATATCTCCTCAAGAGAAATTAAAAGGATGGACCAAGAACCTTCCTCCAAGGAGAATCTTCTTCAAAGTCCCACAAGTACCAGGAGAAGGTGAGGTCTGGGTCCCCGACTCGGACTTCGCAGCTCAGATCGGACCGATCTCCTCCAGGGCTCGGATCGCAGTTGTCCCCTCCCCTCCCCCCAACCGGTTAAGGTCCGGACTTCAGGTGGCTCTTTCGCTCCAGCCGATCAAGACATTGAGACCCTCGGCTTCCTCCACCCCATCCAAGGCCTCTTCAAAAGTCTTCTGAGCGCCATAAGTCCTCTTCTTCCACCTGCCGTCGGGACACCAACGCCAGGTCGGTCTCCCAACTGCCCAGAGGTCCTGATCCTGCACCCAGAAAGACCAAGGACCTGACATCCCTGAAAAGGGCTTCAGACCCAACGTCTGCTCAACACCCGATGTCTGCTAAACATTCCAAATCAGCCAGGCGATCACAGGAGCTGACGACACCTGCCAGACACCAGTCGCCGGCCAGGCGTTCGCCAGATCAGAAGGCATCGGCCAGGACCGACGTCGGCATCTCCGGAGCGGAAGACCGCACCCCCGTCACCGGTGGATACCGGTCATAGGGAATCAACGGAGGAGGATACCCCACAGCTGGAAAACCAGGCGGGCGACACAGAGGATGCTGGGCTCCCACGGGAACCCTCCCCGGACCAGGAGACACCTGGGGACCCGACCCCGGCAACAGACCACCGGCGCCAGGTCTGTCGTCGTGCATGAATATCGCAGAAGTAAAGGAACTCTTTACTTTTTGGTGGGACACCATCAGGAAGGATGTTGTTCCCTTCCAGCCTCCTCCTCATACCCCTTCACCTCCTACACCCCCTCCTCCAACTAAGGGGCCAGTAGGACGATCACCAACCCCAAGGAACAGACTGCCTCCTAGAGGCAGATCTACAGACAGGAGAAGGCCTCCCTCCAGATCTCCATCAGGGTCACCCAGCCCCAAACGACCCAGACGACGCCGGTATACTCCATCAGGGGAGGATTCAAGATTGGACACCTCGGACTACTCCAGATCTCCTTCTCCACTTAGCATCTCCTCTCCTGACCCACATGACCTCCCCAGGTCTCAACCGGATGATCCCTCTTTCGCTGAGATCATGAGGCACATGCAGGACAACATGGGGTGGGATGCTGAAGACCTTGACCCCAAACGACAACGCCTTGCCCGCTACCTTTGGCAGAAAGACCCAAAACCTGTGGTAGTGTCACCCTTGGTGGACACCTTTGTGGACGTCACCAAGGCTGCATGGAAGCATTCGCAGTCCATTCCCGCAGTGCCAAAGAAGGCTGACCGCCTGTACAAGGCTCCGAGAGAAGACCAGTACTTGGCGAAGCAACCTCTGGCAGACTCCCTGGTCGTCACTGCCTCACATGACCAGTCTCAAAGGCCTCAGCATATCAGCATTCAGCCACCGGACCAGGAATCCAAGCAATTAGATGCCCTGGGGAGGCGTACGCGGCTGCTACATGTGCCATCAGGTCTGTGAACTACCTTACCCATATGGTACAGTTCCAGAACACCCTGTGGGAACAGGGCCAGGACCTGGTCGAAAAGCTTCCCAATGGTGACCAGAAAGCAGAGCTCCTCAACCTGCTCCGCACAGGGTCAGATGTGGGGACCCAAGTGCTTAGAGCCGCATACGATTCCGCGGACTCTTCTGCCAGAGCTGCAGCTTCAGGTGTTTGTCTCCGGCGACACTCCTAGCTCTGTGTCTCCGGCTTCACCCAGGACGTACAGAAGAATATTCTAGACGTCCCATACATCGGCGAGGTACTCTTTGGTGAATCCTCTGACAAGGTCATCACCAAGCTCCAGGACGCAGGGAAGGCAGTCTGAGCTGTACAGGCCATGTACAGATCCAGGCCTAGTTCCTTTCGTAGGAACCAGAGCCATTTTCGCGGCCGGCAACAAAGGCAGCAGCCATGTTCCGGCCAGCTGCAAAGGGGCACTGTTTTGCGTAAGGCCCAGGCCAAGTTGTCCCCAGGCAGAGGCCAACGTTACACGAAGCTGGCCCAGCCCGTAGGGACTAATGCTGCCACAGCATGACTCCTTCCGGCTCCACCCTCCTCTGTATCAGCAGGCAAGGAAAGTCGGTCGCATCGCTCGCCACTTTTTAGGGTGGCAATCGATCACCACCGACAGGTGGGTTTTCCAGTTGATCAAGAAAGGCCACTGTATAGAGTTTCTAGCGACCCACCTACAAGACCCTCCCTGCTCTCCCATACCTGGTCAGCATGCCCGCTCATACAGCAGGAGGTGCTCGCGCTTCTAGAAAAAGAGGCCACAGAGCACATACCAAGGAACCAGAGGGGACTAGGATATTCTCACTTCTTTCTGGTTCTAAAGAAGACATGGGACCTCCGTCCAATACTGG
Organism: Neoceratodus forsteri; assembly: GCA_016271365.2. Classification (NCBI taxonomy): domain Eukaryota; kingdom Metazoa; phylum Chordata; order Ceratodontiformes; family Ceratodontidae; genus Neoceratodus; species Neoceratodus forsteri. Next base: position 811,325,622 of record CM057456.1, on the reverse strand, counting down.
ACCTCAGCGACCTCAACATCTCGGTCTTGTACAAACGATTCCACATGATGACCCTTCCTGGTCTGATTCCCATGCTGAAGCAGGGCACCTTTCTAGCGTCCCTAGACATGCAGGATGCTTGCCTGCATATTTCTATTGCTCAGGCGCCCGGGAGGGTCTTCCTGGACATAATTCTCCACCACTCATTCACACTAGTGGGATCTGCGCCGGAGGCACTAGGACCCATCGGGAGCAAGCTTTTTGCTGGAGGTTCGGCGCGAGAGATGGCGCCGTGAGCGGAGGCTAGCGCGGCAATGACTGTCTCGGCGACGACCCTCCAACCGCCTCAGTTCCTTTTTTCCCGCCGTCGAGTGCGCTTCAGTGACAACGTCGCTCGCCTGTCGGGAGTCAAACTTCAAACTAGCGCATAGTTTTCAGTTTATTTTTTTGTAATATTATCTCGATAGTAGTATCGTTTAATTTAACTTATGGTAAAGAAGTCTCGGCCTACTGGACGGAGTCGACCATGAGCAGGTCAGGTGACGGTAGGGAGACTTCGTATGAAAGCTGTTCAGTCAGTCGGGCTGGGTCCAGTCAGCCCCCTTCTCCTCAGCGGGTTCGCAACGGTCAGTCCGATGCCGGGGATGGGCGGTCCCCACCGGCATAAAATAAGCGGTCGCATTCTCGCACCGTTCGGCCTCGACTCTTCTTGCCCACAGGTCAAAGAAGGCATCACTCAGTCGCCCTCTGACAATCGTCTCTGCGTCAGCGGTCGGTTATCCTAGTTAGTTGCCGGTCTCCTCCTCGAGTCGCCAACTTCCGGTTTCCGCCGTCTTCGACATCGAGTCCTACCCGCCTATAGGTAGGGCTCCAGATGAGCAGTTTCATCAGTGGGCGCTCTTATGGAAGCGATGGGCCGGAGGTTGGTTCTTCTGCCTGGCTCGGTTGCCCGGAGCCTTGGGCTCGTCGAGGCGAACAGGTAGGGCGGTTGGACCTTCCTAGTCTGCAGCGCCTCCTGTGCCAGCCGCACTGCTTAGGTGTTCCCCCACATGGCTGCGCGCAGGGGCCACACTGATGCCCTTATCTCTGTTTTTCCCTCTCTTGCTTCCAGGTTCCAGGGGTTTCTCGCGCCTTCTCGTGGGTCTGTGTTGCGGCCGTCCGTGGGCCGCCGCGAGGTCTCGTGGCGCCTGTGTAGGTTCGCAGCGCCGCTGGGGTGCGCGGCTGGGTGGTGCCGCCACGTGCTTCTTCTGCACCATGTGCCCGCGCGCCTGTTAACTCCTTTCGCCTCGTGCCGGGGCCCCTCAGGGACCCTCCTTTCTATCTGCTCTTCTTCCTCTCTATTTTTCACTCCTTTCATGTCCAAACAGTCCTTCCTGGACTATCGGGAGATGATGTTGAGCTTGACCCAGCCTTCGGTTGGGTGATGAAGTGGAGGAAACAGGATCTTTCACCGCTACAGAGCCTGTGGTCGAGGACCTATCCTTTAAGTCTCTGTTGAGGAACCTGAGATCCACTCTTTCTCTCCAGACTACGGACATCGATCCTGGGAAAATATTAAGACTCCAGTATCTTCATGTTTGAGATCCCACGATTTGACTCCTCCGCTTCAACTCCTCCTCTCGAGACGCTGTCTCAAATGGTATGGAATAATCCTGCTCTTATTCCTCAGTGGCTAAATCCATTGATAAGAAATATTCAGCTCCCAAGGATCGCCCCATTTTGGCATCCCAAGCTCTTGCGGATCCTATTGTAGTCCTGGCAGAGAATGACAAGGTCGTTTCTTCCTCGTAGCTACCCGCTCGACCTATTAACAAAGAGTCTCGTAGAAATTGATACATTAGGTGAGAGTCTTGCTGCCCACTTTAAGTATGCGTACAGCCAGCTATTAAGGCTATTTTTCTCAGTATGAGTATATCCTGTGGCACTCTATGAAACGAATGGTTGAAGCTCTTCCAGATTCCGACTCCAAGTCAGAGCTCCTTCTAACTGCTATCAGAGGTATTGAGTCCAATAACCAACAGGTCAAAGCCGCCATGGACGCTCGACACTGCTTCTCGTGACAGCAGCCCGAGGTATTTGTGACTTGTCGCCATTCCCTGCTGCGCACTTCCAGCTTTACGAATGATGCTCAGCAGCAGGTAATGGCATTGCCCTTGATGGCTCGTATCTTTCGGGTCCTCAGGTAGAGCAAGCCCTAGAGGCCACTCAGGAAGACTAGGTCGGCCATTAAGTTGGCTAGATCCTCCGCCTACTCCCTCCTCGGGGCATGTAGGTAACGCCAGTTTCATAGTCGTCAGTCCTTTCCGAGGAAGAGGCAGAGGAAGCTTCCATAAAAGCCAACCTGCCCAACCTCAAAAGAAGGCAGCGAGAGCGCAGGGCCCAAAGCCCCCAGCTACCTTATGAATTGCCGCCCAAGTTCCATCCACACTGCCCGCCGAGATGGAACTTTCTCCTCGGTGGAGGTCGCCTGATGTACTTCTACAACCAGTGAAGTCCATAACCTCGGACAAATGGGTCCTTGGATAATTCGCGGGTTATTCTCAATCTTTTGGAAACCCCGGAGTTGCCCCCAAGCGACAACCCAGGTTGTCGACCTCTCAGTCAGACCTCCTCACCGCCGAGATCCAGGGCCTTCTAAACAACAGGGCAATAGAACTGGTGCGCCCACATCAGCGAACACAGGGTTCTCATTCCATTACTTTCTGGTTCCAAAGAAATCTGGGGATGTGCCCCATTCTAGACCTCAGAAAGAAAACAAATTCCTCCCCAGGAGAAATTCAAAATGATTTCCAGGTACCCTGTTACCTTTGCTGCATCAGCATGACTGGCTGGCCTCCTGGATATGCAGGGGCTCTTACCAGCATATCCCCATCCACCGACCCATCGCAAATTCCTGAGGTTTGTAGCTCGGGGTCAGCATTATCAGTTCAGAGTCCTGCCTTTTGGGCTATCCTCGGCACCGCGAGTTTTTACAAAGTGTTGTGCAGTTCTCGCAGCACATCTCAGGAAGCTCGGACTCAGAGTGTTTCCCACCTAGACATTGGCTCCTAGCAAGTCCTTCCAGCTAGGGACTCTGGAAGCCGTTCAAACGGCCTCTCTACTTCTCACGTCCATGGAGTTCTGCTGAATCTGAAGAAGCCACAACTGCAGCCCTCCCAGAGGCTCCTTTTCATAGGGACTCTTCTGGACACCTCTTCCACGAAGGCTTTCCTTCCAAGGACAGAAGACTAGGCATCCTTCAGATGGCCGTTACATCAGGGAGAACGATGGTACAGCTCTCTCTAATACAGCGTATGTTGGGTCTCCTTGGCATCCTCAGTGTTCACTGTTCCCTAGTTCGTTACACATGAGGACCACCCAATGGATGCCTTCTGCTCAGTGGTCACCGACCTCCTCACCCCCAGTCTTATCCCATCAAGGTGACGGAGCCCCTATGAAGGTCTCTCACCTGGTGGTCTCAAGAGAGCAATCTTCTGGAAGGATTCCCCTTTGCTCCTCTGGATCATCAGATCTCCATCACCACAGACGCATCGCTAATGAGATGGGGAGCTCACTGTCTCTCTCTCCACACTCAAGGTGTATGGACTCAGCTCGAAACTCAGCTCCACATAAATGTCCTGGAGATGAGAGCGGTCCTCTATGCGATCAGAGCGTTGAAGGATGTTCTTTGTCACAAGAACATTCTCCTTCAAATGGACAACAAAGCTGTGATGTATTACATCATCAGCAAGGCGGTGCTCATTCTTATCTCTTTGCAGGGAAGCAATGAGAGTGTGGAGTGGTGCTGGAGCACAAGTCTCTAATTCAGCAGTATATCTGCCGGTGTAAAACGACTTAGCAGATCACCTCAGCAGAACGGAGGCTGACCTCACGAGTGGTCTCGACTCAGCCGTAGCTCGGTCACTGTTCAAGAGTGGGGACTCCGACCTGGACCTTGCATCCCCACTCAACGCAGAAACTGCCTCTCTTCTGCTCCAGAAATCCAGGGCCTGGCATTTTCTGTCAGGATGTTCAGGTGCGGTGGACAAGCAGCTTTTACGCCTCTTCCACCGCTTCCTTTAATTCAGAGAGTTCTCTCATTCGAGTCTCAGGGGACCAAGATGATTCTCATTGCCCCTCCTGGCCTCGCAACTATGGTTCCTCTACTCAACAATATGTCGGCAGCCTCTCGAGACCACTTCCCTTGCAAATCGGTCTTTGACTCAGGGTTCGTGGGTCCATCCCAACCTGAGGTCACTTCACCTTCATGCTTGGCTCCGAAGAGGTAGAAGTGAACCGTTCAGCGTCTCGCTGAGAGTCTCAGACGCCCTTCTGGCTGCTCGAAGCCAGCTACCAAAAACTTATCTTCTAAGTGGAAACGCTTTCTCTGGTGTGCAAAGTCCTCTTGAATCCCTTTTCCTGTCCTCCGGACAAGGTTCTGGAGTACATTTCTGGACCTATCAAACTCAGGTCTCCAGTACTCCACGGTTAAAGTTCACCTTAGTGCCATTTCAGCGACTATGAGCCGGGTTTCTTCCTTGTCTCTGGCTCAGTTGCCTATGGTGAAGAATTTCTTAGGGAATTCTGCATACCAGACCCCCTGTTAGACGTCCGGTCGCAGCCTGGGACATTAATCTTGTACTAGACATGCTCACTCGGAAGCCCTTGAACCCCTAGCTACCTGTGACTAAAATTTCTTCTTGGAAGACAGCCTTCCTGGTGGCCCATTACCTCAGCCCTCAGGGTCTCTGGGATACATGCCCTGGTTACAGACCCTCAAGATACTGTGTTCCATAGGACAAAGTAGTTCTTAGTACTCATCCTAAATTTCTCCCAAGGTTGTGTCAGAATTCCATCTAAACCAACCTCTGGTGCTTCCCTCTTACGCTAACTTCCAAAATGCAGTGTCAGGGCTCAGTAGGTGGCACACTCGCCTCTGAGGCCGGGAGATCAGAGGGCTGTGGGTTCAGTTCCCACATCTGGCACTTGGGTTAATATCCCTAGCACTGACACTGTAATGCAGCATGAGATGGTGCTGCATTTCGAGGTGCCGTCTTTCGGATGAGACGTTAAAACCAAGGTCCCATCTGCCTGGATTGGTGGTAGTTCAGGTGGATGTTAAAGATCCCATAGCACTTATCGAAAAGAGTAGGAATTTCCGTGTCCTGGCCACCCTCATTCACTAAAAATCACCAACAGCTTAATCTGGTTTAAGGTCAGTTGGCATTCATCTGTATCCCTCCCGGTCGTGCCTGAAAATAGCAGATTTGTCTAGTGTACTTACCCGTCAACAAAGCTAAATAAATAAATGAAGGAGAACGGTCTCTTCATTCTTGATGTTAAGAGAGTCTGCTGTTCTACTTAGATAGAACCAAGAATTTTCATGAGACTCAGCAGTTGTTTGTTTCCTTCAGCGAGACTCTGCGGGTCAGACTGTCGCTATCAGATGCATCTCATCATGGTTAGTGGCATGTCTTCTACATTGCTATTCCATGGCACAGGTTAAATTAGAAGGTAGAGTGTCGCTCACTCTACTAAGTGATTCACGGCATCCCTAAGCGGAAGTGTATTCCATTGCAGATATCTGCAATGCCGCTACCTGGAGCTCAGTGCATACCTTCTAAAGCATTATGCACTGGATGTTCATGCCAGGCGTCATTCCGCCTTGAGCAGAACTATCCTAATGGACTTCTGTCCTGAGCGTGTGAGCTCTGGCTCCCCTGCCGCCCTTTTGGGGGATTATCAGCTTGGTACTCTCCACTGAGTGTGAATGAGTGGTGGGGCTTATGTCCAGGAAGATATGAAATTACGTACTCACCTATTCTTTTGATCTTCTTGGACGAGTCTCCACCACTCATTCCACACGCCCACCCTCCATCCCGAGCTCACCGCTGGTGTTGGTCTTCATCCTCAAATCCTTAGGCCGTGAGAGACTTCTTTGCTGACCCTTCTTACACAGGTCGTCCGGACTATCTTATGTCCGTTTTTTTTTTAGGTTAGGTTTACTCTTTCGTTAGTTGCGCTGCACCTCCTTGGTAAAAAGGTACTGAGGCGGTTGGAGGGTCGTTGCGAGATAGTCATTGCTTGCGCTTACCTCGGCTCATGGGCCATGCTCTCGGTGCCATCTTCTGCTTCGACCCTCCAGCAAAAGTTTGCTCCCCGAGGGTCCTAGTGCCTCGCGCAGATCCCACTAGTGTGAATGAGTGGTGGAGACTCGCCCAAGAAGATCAAGAATTACGGTAGGTACGTAATTTTCATTTCCTGCGCTTCGAGTTTCAGGGTCGCCATTATCACTTCCGAGCTCTTCCCTTCGGGCTGTCATCGGCACCTCGGGTGTTCACGAAGTGCATGGAGGTCGTAGCCGCATCTCTGAGGAGACAGAGCCACTACGTGTTCCCCTACCTGGATGATTGGCTTCTCATGGCACCCTCCAGGGAAGCTCAGATGTCTGCCATTCACAGCACTCAGTCTCTGTTCGAGATGTTGGGCATTATCATCAACTACGAGAAGTCAAGCCTGGTTCCGTCCCAGACTCTGCAATTCATAGGTGCAGTTCTGGACACTGTCCAAGGGAAAGCTTTCCTTCCCCTGGACAGAGCGGAACACATAAGATCCCTAATCAGGGACTTCTCAGCGAAGAAGACTGTTCCTGCCAGACTGGTGCTTCGCCTGCTCGGACACTTGGCTACGGCCATTGCAACAGTCCCGCTAGCCCGTCTCCACATGCAGGTAACCCAGTGGATGTTACAGGTACAATGGGACCAAAGGCAAGACCATCTGCAGCAGCCAATCCGGATCCGAAGGCCGTAATTCAAGATTGGCAATGGTGGCTAGATTCGAGGACTCTCTCGTGGGAGTCCCTTCATAGTGCCGCCCCAACTATGACACTCTCCACAGACATCTCAGGGCTCGGGTTGGGGAGCACACCTTGATGGTGTCTGGTCTCAGGGCCTGTGGTCAGACTCAAGAGTCTCATCTCCACATAAACATCCTGGAAATGAGGGCAGTTCTTTACGTTCTGTAGGCCTTCCAGTCGGAGATTCCACCAGGTACACTTCTGTTACAGACAATGCCGGTGTGATGCATTACCTCAACAAACAAGGAGGCAGCCATTCGTACCCTCTTTGCAGGGAGGCCATGAGAGTGTGGGATTGGATCTTACAACACAGCGCAAACCTTATTGCCGTTCATGTTCCGGGAGTGGACAACGTTATCGTAGACGGCCTGAGCCGCTCTCAGGCCAGAGTCCACATATGGGAACTACTGCAGGAGGTGGCAGAGGATCTGTTTTGCAGATGGGGTACTCCAGAACTACACCTTTTTGCATCCCCATCCAATGCAAAACTGCCCAATCTTTGCTCACTAGATCCAGGGACTGGTGTTTTCTGGCGAGATGCATTGTCCCTCTCTTGGGCGGGCAGATTCCTCTACGCCTTTCCCCCTTTCCCGTTGATCCAGAGAGTTCTTCTAAAACTTCACAGGGAGCAAGCGACGCTTATACTGATCGCGCCTTTGGCCTAGACAGATCTGGTCCTCTCTTGCATCAGCTATCCGGGAACCTCCAGTGCCTTTACCAATCAGCTCCCAACTGCTGTCTCGAGAAGGCGGTTCTTTGGTCCCATCGGTCCTCATTCCCTGAACCCGTGCTTGGCTCCTAGAAGACATAGCCATGATGCGACCACAGGGTCTACGCAGAGGTGGCAGACATTCTCTCTGCCTGCCAGGAAACCGTGACCTACGCCATGAAGTGGCGCAGGTTCTGCTTATGGGTTCAGTGCGAGATTTGTGCCTTTGGACTACCCAGAGAAGCTGGTATTGGATTACCTGCTGTCCTTTCCACTCTGGTTTGGCTTACTCCCTGGATTAAGGTTCACCTTTGTGCCATTCAGCCTATCACGCCCTATAGGCCAGCGACTATAGCTCAGATTGGACACGACATGTGCCTTCCTGAGGTGTGTTCCTCCACTTTAGGCCCCGATTGAGGATCCGGTCCCACCATGGGATCTACCCTTCATCGTGGAGCAGCTCACGCTGCCACCTTTTTGAACCAGCAGCGGATTGCGAGCTACGTTTTCTCTCTTGGAAAACATTCTTTCTAGGGGCATGGATATGTTCATCCACACTATCTGGCAGGTTCCTTGCCGCTTTAAATCTTGCCGGAAGGTCTTCAAGCTGGCTCCTCCCACCCACCCGGGTGGTAAAACTCTCGGCTCCACCCCATGGTGCCAGATCTTTTCTACCGCTTGGAGCTCAGGTTCCTCCTTACTTCTGCGTGATAGACTGGATCCTGCACATCCCTATAGCTCAGGCGCACAAGAGGTTCCTGCGCTTGAGTTTCTCAACCACCACCTTCAGTTCGAGCCTTCCATTAGGACTGTCATCCGCACTAGGGTCTTTACCAAATGCATAGCAGTCGTAGCAGCGTCTCTAAGGAGACAGGGCCATTATGTGTTCCCGTACCTGGACAATTGGCTTCTCATGGCCACCTCCAGAGAGGCGTTGTTACGTGCGATCCAGAGCACCTAGGACCTGTTCCGATCTCTGGGCATCCTAATCAACCACGAGAAGTCTCTCCTGGTACCGTCGTAGAAGCTGCAATTTATAGGCGCAGTACTGGACACTGTTCAGGGAAGAGCCTTTCTTCCAGACGACAGAGCGGAGCGCATCAGATCCCTCATCAGGGAGTTGTCGTTGAACAAGACCGTCCCTGCCAGGTCGGTTCTTCGCTTGCTTGGACACATGGCTGCGGCCATTCCTACTGTCCCTTTGCAAGCTCCACATGCGAGTAACTCAGTGGATGCTTAAGGTGCAATGGGATCAAAGGCAAGACCATGCAGCATCCGGTCAGAATCACGAACACCATGATTAGAGACTGGCAGTGGTGGCTGAGACCAGGGTCACTCTCCACGGGCATCCGTTTATAGTGCCGTCCCTGAGGTAATCCTCAACACAGGCGCCTCAGGTCTAGGGTGGGGAGCACACCTGGACAGGGTGAAGTCCCAGGGTACGTGGACCCCTCTGGAGGTTCATCTCCATATCAATGTCCTAGAGATGAGGGCGGTCCTTTATGCCCTGCAGGCCTTTCAGTCAGAAATCCCACGAGTACTCTCCTGCTTCAGACAGACAACCACGGCGGTGATGTATTACCTCAACAAACAAGGAGGCACACACTCTTACCCCCTTTGCAGGGAGGCCATGAGGGTGTGGGATTGGGTAATCCGACACAGCGCAAATCTGATCACTGTACATGTTCCCGGGGTGGACAACACGATTGCAGACGGCCTGAGTCGCTCCCAGGCCAGAGTCCACGAGTGGGAACTTCTTCAAGAGGTAGCAGAGGATCTGTTTCTTCGATGGGGAACTCCAGAGTTGGACTTGTTCGCATCCCCATCCAACGCAAAACTGCCCAATTTTTGCTCGCTAGATCCAGGGCCTGGTGTTTTCTGGCGAGCCGTTGTCTCTCTCCTGGGCGGACAGATTCCTCTACGCTTTCCCTCCCTTCCCGTTGATCCAGTGAGTTCTTCTCAAACTGCGCAGGGAGCATGCAACAGTGATCCTGGTGGCCTCTTTCTGGCCCAGACAGATCTGGTTCCCTTTGCTAATTCAGCTATCCCGGGAACCTCCACTCCCGTTGCCATTCAGCTCCCATCTCTTGTCTCAGGAGGAAGGTTCACTGGTCCACCCGGACTTACGCTCACTGAACCTGCATGCATGGCTCCTAGAGACATAGCCGTCTTGCAAGAGGTTGCAGAAGTTCTTTCTGCAGCCAGAAAGCCGGCAACGCATGTGACGTACGCCATGAAATGGCGCCGTTTTTGTTTATGGTCGCGAGCCCGCGATTTTTCCCCTTTAGGTTGCCCGGTGAGAGTGGTGTTGGACTACCTGCTCTCCCTTTTCCGTTCGGGCCTAGCTTACTCCTCTATCAAGGTGCACCTCTGTGCCATCTCTGCCTACCACCTTCCGGTGGACATCGACAGCGGCACAATTAGACGCCTCTCGGGAATTTTTGAGAGGGGTGTTGCATCTTAGGCCACCCATTAAGGACCCAGTGCCTCCATGGGATTTGCTCTTTGTCCTGGAACAACTCACGCTTCCCCCCTTCGGACCTGCCGCAGATTGCGAGCTGCGTTTTCTGTCGTGGAAAACGCTGTTTTTGGTTGCTGTTACTTCAGCGAGAAGAGTTTCTGAGCTTCACGCTCTCATGTGCAAAGAGCCTTATTTAGTTTTCCACCGGGACAGAGTATCCCTGAGGATGAATCCAAAATTTTTGCCTAAGGTGGTCTCTACACTCACTCTCAATCAGGATATTGACCTGTCTGTCTACTTCCCGAATTACTCTAATAGAGGAAAGGCACTGCTCCACACCCTGGATTTTCACCGCAGCTTGAGGTATTACCTCAACAGAACTAAACTACTTCGTAGTTCAGAGCAACTTTTCGTTTCCTTTTCTGAAAGGATGATGGGCCAACCAGTATCCAAACAGTCCCTGTCTCGCTGGCTTGTCCAATGTTTTTCATACTGTTATGATATCAAACAAAAGCCCCTCCCGGGTACAGTCCGGGGTCATTCTACTAGGGGTGTGGCCACCTCCTTTACAGCACTCAGAAACGTCTCCACCTCTGCCATATGTGCTGCAGCCACTTGGAGCTCTATGCATACATTTATCAGGCATTATAGCCTGGACATAACTTCTCGTGACGGCGCTTCAGCCTAGCTGATTGCCACAGGTCTCCTGTCCTAGATTCGGACCTGGAATGTATTTCCTAGTTTCCTCTTCCCAGAATGTTGGCAGCGTTACTGCTTGGGAATCAGTCCCTAATGGTGTAACCTGCTTGCAAAGAGCTGTGTCTCGAAGTAAGATAGTACAGTTACGTAGAGAACTTACTGTAACAGTAGATCTTGAGAACAGCTCTTGCGGCAAGTACACTCCCACCTTCCCCTTGGAGGAGGCATGGCTTACGCCTTTACTATCAGGGTTTTTCCCTTTGACTTCTGACGGTGGATCCTCGGTCTCCCATTTTGATGTCAGCCTACGGCTGGAAGTCTCTGGCGGGAGAACTGGGGAATCGGACGGGACCGTCCCCTTATGTACTACGTCTGACATCGGAGGTGGGACCGACATCGGGGGCGGTCTCCGCTGAAGATAGCTAGCTAGAATTTTTCCGTGGGGTCCTGACGCCTGCCGGCTTCAGTCCTAATGGTGTAACCTGCTGCAAGAGCTGTTCTCAAAGATCTACTGTTATGGTAAGTTCTTACGTAACTGTACTTTATTGCAGCCGCTCACAACCGCACTGGCAAACCTAAACATACAAGTACAGTACCTCCCGAAAAAGACTCTAAAAGTTTTGATTATATGAGGAAGAAAGTGTTTGCTCTAAACACATTAACTATTAGAATACTTAACTACATGGGACATATGCTAAAATTCCAGCGTACGGTGGGCACCTATGCTGGGGACATTATAATTAAACTACCTACTGAGATGCTTGGACAGCTGGTTCTGATTACAGTATGATTTTTGTAATATAAAAATGTGGTATTGAGTGTCTCTCATGAGACATGCTGTTTCAGCTAAAAGATAAAAGCCAAGAGATAATTACAGGCTAGAAGAGACCTAAATTAAAGATCTCCTGTTTATCTAGCTTAATTGTAGCTGCCAGCTGCTAGGCTAGAAATCATAAACTTTTATGGTATTTAGAGGAAGGATACAGGTTATGTCACTGTGGTGCGAAGTTATAAAAGGTTAGTTGATGTCCTTGAGAGAGGAAGCTGTTCATGGATGAAAGACAGAACTTGGAAAATTACAGACTTAATTGGGAAGTCATATGCGGAACAAATTTTTTTCTTTTTTTTGCTGTTGTCACCTATTAATTTACCTCGTGACACAAGACATCCTGATTGTATAATTTTTAATAAACAGAGGAGGAGCTGGGTGACATCATGGAGAAGGCAAGGTCAAGACAGTGTTTTAATTGTGCTGTAACAGACCTTTACACACACACGTTTGGACTCTGAAAAAAGAAACATCTACAGCACTATAAGAAGATAAGAATACATTAGGTAGACAGGTCCAAGTGTATTATTGGTAGGAATTTGCACTCTTTAAACCTTATTGTTTTAAAAGATTGTATGTTTTGTGATGCATGGTTCTGCGTTTTACATTATCTATTTTAAGTAAATCTCTATTTTTAGAGACTACTTGGTGTGCCTTTGAAATTCTTTTCTTTGACAAGTGAAGCATATATATTTAAAGCTGACCCTGTACAAAGCTTACTGGTTTTACCAAACTGGGAAAAGGTAAGAGTTTATTCTGAGGTCTTTCATAGAGTTTTTAAGGGTTCATTTTGTACACTTGGTTAGGTGCCCATAAGCGAAAGATATGTGCCCCCCCCCCCAAAGAGCAGAGTTATCTGAGCCTGTACATTGGGTACGCTAGCAAGAGGTTCACAGTTTGAATCCCTCCAGAACTTGAGACTAAAGTTTGATTCGAACTCACAAAACAGACAGGATTGTTACCCTGTTCTCTTAACTGTTCACAGGACTGCGCTCGGAGGTTGGCACTGGGGGAGCAGAGGGCCTGACCTGCTGAGTGGGGTTGTGACACCTTCATCCCCTGAAAAAAAGCAACTCACATCAATGATAAACACACTTACTTCCCTTTCTCTACATTTATTTAGATCAGGATACAGCATTGCCGACATTTCGGTTAGAGCCTCTGCAGTCGGTATTCTTATACGCCATCAGGCATGGCTCCGACTCTCAGGGCTAGCACCTGATAGTCAACATAAAGTGGCTAATGCCCCTTTTTCTGGCAACCATCTCTGTGGCCCAGGGGCACAAACAGTACTGGACAACCTGCAAGCCTCGGGCAGACAACTAAAAGCAGTACAATATATGTACCACAAACCTCACCCTTAGTATAATTATTCATACAAAACTGGAAATTGGTATAACCAAAGAGGAAACTTCAGAGGCAAAGAACACATGACAAGGAACACATCTAAACTGACCCGTGACCGCCCCTTAGGATGGCCAGGTGCCTCTTCCTCTCATTAAAAAAAATTCAGACTACACCCCGGTCTCCTCTTTTAGGCCTCGGAGACCTTTTTCTGGGGGCTTTGATTCGAAATTATACTGAGGCCTTTCCCATGAGGCTTTATACATCTAGCCACTTTTGAGGTATCACTGTTACAGGCCATTACAGTCAATCCATCAGGATGCCTCTCGGCCTGTTATGCTCGAACCCTCGTGTCCTTCCCACGGAAGGGTCTACTACTACTCACATGCTGAGAAACAATCGCTATATCCTGATAATAATATAATATGGATCATCATAGTCTTTCCAAACCTCTACTGCTACATGCGGTCTTCACCTGGCCATAGATGAAGGTCACAGAAACAATGGTGAGTACATTTATATTATAAACACATCAGGTTTACACCTAACAAGGTTGCAGGCCTTGACATACTTTGGGCCCCCTTGCAAATGAGATTACTAATACACGATGGAACGGACTACATCACTCTGTTGCATTCCATGTCTTTACTTAAAATGGGTACAATATTGACTACAACAATACTACTGACTGTAAGAACCACTGGATGCCATTAAGAAATGGATACATTGTTTAATTTCACAACATCATTGTTTGCTACTTATGTACCCTGTTTATGCCAAATGGATACATTTCTCTGACTTGACAGACATGGCAAAAACTGTACTAACTTTCTACATTGTAGCACTGCAAAATAATACCATTGTACTGTTTGGGTTACTGTTCAAAACTCAGAACCCAATATGCTTTGACATATACTGTCTTGTCCAGTGCATGCCACTGAGACCTACCAATCTCCATTATATGGCTGAATTTCTTCTGATTTATTACAGTATCTGATATGCCATACCCTGATCGGATTTACATCTGCTTAACTCATCTGACAATGCCCAGTATAGCCAGTCTGGCTTGTCTTTCAGCCATAACCCTATAACGAATTCTATAATGGAGTACTTACAGATAGAATTCAAAATTCAATTATATGCTGATATACTGCTTTCAGCACCTATCGGTCCTAGGACCACACTATATGTATGGCAGAATGCCATATCTGGCTATCCCACTGCCATATAACTGCTTGGGAAGCTCCTAGAAGTAATGACGTGCTGCAAGAGACCATTCCATGGAAGATAGATCAGTTACGCAAAGATTGGAAAGGATAGAAATAGTCCCAGAGGGAGAAGGGGAAACATAAATGCTAAGCAGATGGGGGAGATGCAACATATTGCAGACATGAGGGAGGAGAGCATGACTGGAGAGAAACTGGGAGACAGGGAGGTGGGGGAGGAGCCCCCCCTTCAGCAGGGGGCTCAGTACCAAGGATGGGGCCCTAGCTAAAGGGGACCCACAGAGAGCCTCTGGAGGTAGGGGTACTATTACAAGGGGGAAGGATGGCTGTGTGGGGGAAGGGAAACCATCAGGGCCAGGATAAATGGTTCAGATAAGAGAGGGTTAAAGGGGACACTCATTCAGAGGGGTCTGAGTTAAGTGGACAAAATAACGAGGGAGGCAGAAAGGGAGGGTGACAGGGTCTCTAATAAGGCAGGAAGACTCCCATGGAATTGAGATCACGAATAAGGGGGATGGGGGAGCTGAGAGTGCATAGTGGAGGTAACCATAAGGATGATGGCGGTGTTAAGGTTCTGTTATTGGGAGACTGACGATTAGGGTATCCAGTGGAGGGACGGGGGTGGATGCCATAGCCAGGTGAAGGTACTGAGTATCTCTGGGCTGACAGTGCACAAAGCAAAGTTCATGGTATACGAACTGGTTAGGGATTGTGGAGGGAAACAGTTTCTGGTGCATTTGGGAACTAACGATCTAGAGGAAATAGCGTTTTGAAATCCAAGCAAGGTTCCAAGAACTTGCCAGAGTCTGTCGGGATAATGGATGCAACATTTCCTTTTCGGAGATACTGCCAGTACCAAAGGCCTCCGTGGAGAAAAAAATGAAGCTCACAGAGGTTAATGACTGGCTCAGGAAGTGGAGTGAAGAGAGTGGGTTGGGGGTGTTAGGGAACTGGAAAGGAGTTTGGGAGGATAAGAGACTGTATGCCAAGGACAGGATTCATCTTGCCCCATTAGGGAAGGAAGTCCTTAAACAGGGGATGGCTGACTACATTCAAGAAAGGTGGAGTTTAAACTTGTGAGGGGGAGGGAAGGGATAAGGGAGGGGCTGACCAGAAGCCCTCTCCTCCAGATGAGGGGAGTAGCCTTCAAACCTGAGGGGGGAAACAGACTTGGGGTGGAGGTTTCAGGAGGAGCAGAGGGAGGATGGAAGTATAAGGAACCTGGGTGGGGTTCGACAAAGGGGATCAGGGATAAGGGTGGGGTTGGTGTTAGTAAATGCCAGGAGCTTGGGAAACAAGTTGCCAGAGTTCCAGGCCATGCTGTTCGGGGGGGGGTGGATGTGGCGGCAGTCACGGAGCCGTGGGCCAACAAAAACCATGACTGGGACCTAAACGTGCGGGGGTACACTATGCTTAGGAAGGATAGAAAGGAGGGCAGAGGGGGTGGAGTGGCTATGTTCATTAGAGATGACATAGAAATTGCTAGGGTAGAAGAGGCAGAGGGAAACGTGGAGGCCTTATGGGTCACCTTACGATCCCCAGCAGGAGATAAGGTCAAGCTGGGTGTAGTATATAGGCCCCCCGGGATGGGTGATGTTCTGGAGGATGGTTTGCTGGACAACATCATTGCCCAGTGTGGACCAAAAGGGAAAGGAGTGGTGTTGATGGGGGACCTTAATATGCCAGGTACAAACTGAGGAACCATGTCCTCTAAGGTGGCCAAGGAGCAGAGGCTGCTAGATGGCTTCCAGGCTGTGTTCTTAACACAGCATGTGGTGGAGCCCACAAGGGAGGGGCATGTCCTGGACGTGGTTCTGGCAGATGGGGATCTGGTGGTAGAGGATCCCCTGACTGGGAGGACCACAATACTGTCTGGTTTCAAATAAGCATGGGGAGGGGGTGAGATCTAGGACGCTGGCAGTGGACTCAGGGGGCGGACTTGTGGGCATGGGAAATATTCTCAAGGATCACTTGAAGGGGATTACATCAATGACAAATGTGGAAAGGAGATGGGAGGTCATAAACGGGACTTCATGAGGCAGTCAGGATCGCGCTAAGATGAAACGTAAGGAGCAAGGTCACATAAAACCATGCTGGTGGTCCAGGAGGTTCAGGTAGCGGTCAAGAAAAGAAGGCGGCCTACAAAAAAATATAAAACAACAAGAGGGATAGGGATAAGGAAATGTACCATCTTGCATCTAGAAAAGTCACCTCGGATGGTGAGGGGCAAAGTCCAGTAAAAGCAGCGGCTGGCACAGGGATACATGGAGGGAAAAGGGTTCTTCCGGTACATTGGGGAACGGAGAAAAACTAAGGGCCATTTCAGCAGATTGAGATCAGGAGGAGGGTGGGTGGAAGAGGCGAGGGACCAGGTAGAGGTATTTAACGATTACTTTGCCTCTGTGTTCACTAGGGAGGGGGATGGGATATCTACAAAGCAAGGCACGATGGGGATAGAAGCAGCAGTGAGTGGGATCAGGGGAGCAACAGAAATGGAGCAAGAGGGAGGGAGAGGTACCCCAGGGGTGTCGCATCAGGATAAGGATAAAAAGGCCAGTAAGGTGGAGGGACGGATGATGCTATCTCGCATAAAGTGTGGTTAGCCCTCAAGGCCCTAAAGAAAGACAAATCTCCTGGGCGGATGGCATTCATCTGAGAGTACTATGGAATTGGCGGACATACTGGCTGCACTTCTGGCGGAGCTCTTCAACAGGTCACTTGAGACAGGGAGGTACCTAGGATTGCAGAGGCACATGTGGTGCCAGTCCATAAGGGGGTCGAGGGAAGTACCAGGTAACTATAGACCCATCAGTTTGACCTGGTGGTAGAAAATTAATGGAGAGTATACTAAAGGAACGATTGGGGTGTACTTGGAGGAGGTGGGAGGTCTGGATAGTCGGCAACATGGGTTTGTGCTAGGTAGATCATGTCAAACCAATCTTGTGGAGTTCTACTAATGGGTAACATCAGAACTGGACAGGGGAAAGCCTGTGGATGTTTTATTCTTGGACTTCAGCAAGGCGTTTGACTCTGTTCCCCACAATGGTCTGGTGGAGAAACTGATGGGGTTGGGAGTAGGCCCTTTGATGGTCAGATGGATTGAAAACTGGGTAGCTGGACGCACCCAGAGAGTAGTGGTCTGTGGGGAGCTCTCGAACCCTAGAGAGGTTGGTAGTGGGGTACCGCAGGGCTCGGTCCTGGGTCCGATCCTGTTTAATGTATACATATCGGACAGCAGGGAGGCTATAGGGTGTGAAATGAGCCTCTTCACTGATGACTCCAAGATGGGAGCAGTAGTTGAGGGAGAAGAGGGGAGGTTGGCCCTGCAAGGGGACCTGGACACCCTGGAAAGCTGGGTTCACACATGGAAATTAAACTTCAGTATCACCAAGTGCAAGGTGTTATATCTTGGGCGGGGAAACCCTAAACACAGGTACACCCTGGGAGGGAAGGCGCTGGAGGCCTCAGTAGGGGAAAAGGACCTAGGGGTCATGGTGGATGCATGTATGAATAACTCTGAGCAATGCAGGAGAGCGACTAGCAAGGCAAACAGGATGTTGGGATGCATCGTAAGGGGGATCACCTCTAGGAGCAAGGAAGTGATTCTGCCGCTGTACAATGGACTGGTTAGACCACACCTTGAGTACTGTGTACAGTACTGGAGACCACACTTGAAGAGGAACATACAGCTCCTGGAGAGGGTACAGAGGAGGGCAAATCAAGATGATACGAGGGCTAGGTATTTGACGATGAGGACAGACTTGAGGAGCTCTGCCTGTTTTCATTGAAGGAGAGGAGAGACAGGGGGGACATGATTGAGGTCTTCAAGTACCTCAAGGGAATAAATAGGGTAAACATGGAGGGGATCTTTAGACTAAAGCAGGGAGGTATCACCAGTGGGCATGGTTTGAAGGTGGAAGGGTGAGTGGGGGGAAAGAGGAGGAGGTTTTTCACTGAGAGGGTGGTGGACCCTTGGAATGCACTGCTTGGTGAGCTGGTTCAGAGATCCACAGTGGAGGGCTTCAAGAGAGGGTGGGACAGACACAGAAAGTGGATTTATCAGATGATGGCCTGTCCTGGGGGGTGGGGATGGATGATAGGGGTTTCTGGAACACAAGGGGGAGGGGAGCGCCTCGGCACCCAACTAGGGATCTGCGGTTTGAGCAGACTCTATAGACCGTAAGGCCTAATCTGCTGGCAAATAGTATGTTAGTAACGGTAGATCTTCTAGGAATGTCTCTTGCAGTAAGTAGCTTCCCTCCCTCCAACCCCCTGCCATTCTATAACAAGGAAAACGATGTAGGGTCGGGAGGCTTTGGTACCTCATTCCCCCTCAGTCCCTCGCCTTCACGAGCTGAAACCAGCAGGGAACAGAGACTACCAGGGACTACTCACTTTTATAGGCACAGCCCAGGAAAAGAGGTTGTGTGGGTGGTTCCTGGTGTGGAGACTGCTAGAAGAAAACTGCCGTGTTAGAGCAGCTCCTGTCGGGAACTCCCAGATGTAATGACTTACTGCAAGAGACATTCCTAGAAGACCTACTGTTACGGCAAAAGTATTTGCGTAACTGATCTTTCTAGGAGTGGTAAATGGTTCAAATCCACACTACCCACAAGGCCTCCCTTGGAAAGTGTCATAAGCTCCCTGATTTTAGCATGCAAGATCTGACATCAGGGTGCAGAGCCAAGGGATATACCACCCAGGTTGTATGTGGAGCTTAAGCTTTGAAGACTGCCAGAAAGGACAGCTCTTAAAGGAGACTGCCAGAAGTGTGGATGTGAATTATATACCACTCTAGAACTAGGTTACAGATGAGTAACCTATTTATTCTGCTTTCTGGGAAGAAGCTTTCTGTGCTAATCGGCCTCAGCCTTATTCAGTGGCTGTCATCTGTCCAAGACCGTCCAGGACACCCAAGCACCTCAGCTCTCTTTCCTGATAAAGAATCCAGGAGACTGGGCATTCTAGGCAAGTGTACATATTCCTCTGCCTCATTGGACTTGCATATTGCTAATTATCAGGCCTGTATGATGAAGCATCAGAACACCTTCTGGAGGAAGGCTAAGTCTGCTATGCAGACCTTGCTTGAGGGGTCTACCAAGCAGGAGTTAGTGAACACACTTTCTACAGGTGTTGATGCGGGAGAGAATTTGCTCTGCACAGCATGTGACATTTATGGTGCTTCAGCCAGGGCTCCTGGCTCTGGCATTTGCCTCGGGCACTGCTCTTGGCTTAAAGGAAAAAAATACTTACCGTAGTAATATTGCATCTTCATCGAGTCAGTCACTTGCAGCAGGTCACTACACATAGGAATCTTCCAGCCTCAGGCCATATTTCCAGAGGATTTCAAAAGCAGTCGAACTGGGACCACCCCCTTTCCACCATGTGATGTGTGCTGTTCAGTATATAAGGAGGCCAGTCTCAGAGACTCCTTAGTTCTTTTCCTACCACTGACCTGCACACATTTCCAGAGATCAGATTCAGTCTTCAAAGAACTTACACCTTGAATTCTTTTTATTTTTCTTAGTTTAATGTTGTTTTCTCCAAGACCCGTGTCAACAAACAAGGAACACTCATCAACAAAGTAGGAGGAGGAGGAGGAGGAGGAGCAGAAGACGCATACTCCCATGAAACTACTCATCTCTCCACCAGCGTCATCTTTGATGCAGTCTCCAGGAACTCCCTAGGGGTGTTCTGCAGATAGGAACCATTCCACCTACTTTTCTGGGTCCGTGTGTCTCTCGTTGTCTTCTCTGTTGATGATGCCCAGTCCTTCAGAACCTTTCCTCTCATCGGCGATGGCATGTTCCAGCTCATCGATGATGGCTTCCAGCCTATTGTCCAACAGCGTTGTCAACAACTGCTCTAGGCTTGAAGCTTGCAGCCTAACCAGCTGCCTCTGCCGCCGAGGGGAGTGCTATATAATCCTCCCCAGGCACTACCTGGTCGTCGACAGACTCCTCCCTGAAATAGGACTTGTAATCATTGTCACTTCTACCCTCACGACAATGGCTTCCGCGTCGATGGTGCTGACTCCTTCTAAGCCTCCTTCATGACTATCCGTTTTGGGTTCCCTCCACTGCCTATTTTTTTCTGTAATTCCTATAGAATCAAATCGCACTCCCACTGAGATACAGCCAATCCATTATGGCTATGGTGGATGTGCAGGCTCTAGTTCTTACTATTCTAGACCGCACGTGATGGGCACCCCCTTGTTCAAGAGTGGGACCTAGAGGTTAAATAGGAGGTTTCTGATACAGGTTATAAATCTCATTCCTCTGCTTCCTCAATCTCCTCTATAGAGGAAGACACTACATCAGGTTTCCCATAGTCTCCTCCTGATGGTCCTACATATGCTAACATCATGCAACATCTCCAGAAAGGCTTTTGACTTCTAGGAGACGGAACAGAACACCGCCAAGCGAAAACTGGCAAACTGTTTGAGACTACCTACCCTACTTACGGTGGCTGTTCCTCCTCTAGTAGAGGCTTTTGAAGAAACTAACCTGACCACCTGGCAACAATCATTTGCCATACCTTCACCAGAAAAGTGAATGACTCAGTTGTCCTTACTGCGGCTCATGACAGATCCACAAGACCCACACACCTTAGCACTCAACCCCTAACATGGAGTCAAGCAAACTAGATGCTATGGGACAGAGGATTTTCTCATCCTCTACCATGTCTCTGAGCATTCTTAATTGTATGGGCCATTTATTACATTCCAAGTGGGGCTATGGAAGACTTCCTTGGCACATATCCAGATCCTGCACCCAAAGCTGACTTGTTGAGCACAGTTAACACAGCTTCTATGGTCTGTAAACATTTGCTAAGAGCTACTTATGATGCAGTTGATGCTATTACCCGGGCCTCTACTGCGGGCATCTGTCTCAGAAGACACTTGGTTACGGGTGTCAGGCTTTGCCTCTGCCGTTCAACACTTTATGTTGAACGCTCCCTTTGAAGGTCACAAACTACTTGGACCTTTCACTCAAGATATACTTACAGATCTGCAGGCATCAGGTCGTACTTTGAATTCTGTGCACACCATGCATCACTCACACCAACCAAAACTATTCTTCAGAGGTAACGTTCAAATACCCACAAACAGTGTCTACCAACAAGACAGCCCCCCTAAACGTCAGCCTGCTGTCTTCTTGCCTTCCCATCCATCTGCTTCCAAGGCAGCTATATCTGCACTGTCGGTCCCCCACCATGGACTGACCACGGTCTGAAGGCCCCCCTGATTCCGTGGTTCTAGGACCCCAACCCACGGAGGTAGGGGGCAGATTTTCCATGCACTTGCAGGTTTGGCAACAGATGACATCAGACACATGGGTCCTGTGACTGATCCAGTCAGGTCCCATTTTAGACCTGATGAAAGCTCCTCCATATGTACCTCCAAGAAATGTATCTTATCCAATAGAACACATATCAGTTCTTCAGGTAGAGGTTCAAGCTCTATTACTCAAAAATGCTTTGGAACCCATCCATTCTTCTCGACAAAATCAAGAATTTTATTCCCATTTCTTCTTTGTTCCAAAGTTACGGGTGATCTTCGCTCCATATTGGATCCCAGAGCTTTGGTTCTACATAGAGTAAAAAGTTCAGAATGATGACATTACAAATGATTATGCTATTGTTAAACCAGGAGACTGGCTTTGCTCTAGGACATGAAAGATGCATACTTGTACATTATGATCCACCCTGCACATTGCAGGTTTCTGAGATTCAAGTTTCTCAACAAACATCAATTCCAAACGCTAAACCTCTTCAGGCTCACCTCTGCCCCCAGAGTCTTCATGAAGTGCCTGGCGGTCATGCCTGCGGCTCTTGGCAGAGAGGGCATATATGTCTTTCCATACCTAGATAGTTGGCTCCTCAAAGCATCATCGGAGATTCTCCTAGCCAGAACACTCGCCTGAACTCTAGAGTTATTCAAGTCTCTAGGAAGTACAGTAAATATCCCAAAATCCAAAATGAGTTGCACTCAATACTTGCAGTACATTGGAGCGTCCCTGAATACATCTGTGGGGACGGCCTTCTTTCCCATGGATCGGGCAGGTCACCTTGTGAACTTAGCCTCTCATTTTCTGAACCACAGATATGTCTCGACCAGACTTTACCTCACACTGTTAGGTCACATGGCTACTACCATACTGACAGTTCATACGCCAGGTTACAGATGAGAATCCTTCAATGGAACCTGAAAGTACAGTGGAATCAGAAATCTGAAGACTTGGAGACAATATTAGTCTCTTTCCCCGGTGATCCGTGTTCTCCATTGATGGACCAACATGGACAATTTATTGAAAGGGATGCATTTCCAGTTCCCTTGCCTCGACAGTCTCTCAAAACAGATGCTTCAAATCATGGGTGGTGTGCTCATTTCAGCGAATTCCAACATCCTAGAAATGAGAACAGTCTTTTATGCTCTCCAAGCCTTCAAGCATCGCCTGAAGGCATCTTGTCTCCTGATTTAATCCGACAATTTCACAGTAGTGTGTTACCTGAACAAGCAAGGAGGCACCCACTCATACTCTGTGCAGGAAAGCCATGAGAATATGGTTCTGGTCAATAAAAAGGGATTATATCTTATATTCTAGGCAACACCAGTGTACTAGCAGACACTTTCAGCCACTCCCAGTCAGCGGCCTGCGATTGGGAACTCCTTTCCAAACAAGATGCTGGGGGGGGGATCAGTAGTAGGAGAGAGGAGGTTATACTGCCCTTGTACAGGTCACTGGTAAGGCCGCATCTAGAGTATGGAGTTCAGTACTTGTGCCCACACCTCAAAAAGGACATTAACCTGCTGGAGAGGGTCCAGAGGAGGGCTACAAAGATGATAGCCGGTCAGCAGGGCAAGGCATACGAGGAGAGGTTGAGGGCACTGAACATGTACCCTGGAAATAGCTGAAGACATTTTCAACCACAGCGGTCATCCTGACGTGATCTATTCACGGCTCCACACAACGCAAAGCCACCTCATTATTGATCTCTAGAGCAAGGTCCGGGCACTATCTTGATTGGTACATTAGCCCCTTCCTGAACAGGAAGATTTATGTATGCTTTTCCTCCATTCTCATTCAGAGGGTACTGTTCAAACTGTCAGGACAAAGCCACAATGACCCTCATTGCACCTATGTGGCCAAGTCAAGTGTGGTTCCCTCTACTACGACAATTCTGTTCAGGAACCAATACCTCTCCCTCTGTGCCCCAGCCCCCTGAATCAAGATCAGAGATTGCTTCTTTCTCCCAGTCTGCACTCCCTGCACCTTCACGCTTGGCTCCTGAGGACAGCCATTTCCAGGTTCCAAGTCTCCCCTCAAATGGCAGGATCCTTAAAGCAGAAGACCTACCAGAACATCTTACTGACCGACAATAGGTGGGCCCTATCCCTTGTCCTCCAAAACATATTTTAAACTATTTACTCTCCCTTTCGAAGTCTGGGTTATCATACTGCTGCTCCACTTGGAGATCTAGTATTTTTTGTATTTTCTGTTTCAAGAGGATTAGTGTAGGATAAACAGTTTTGTCTCCTTCAAAATGACGTCCCTGTAGAATGGTAACTTATTTTTGTAATTCTGCAAGATTTCTCTCTTATTCTTTTTTTTATGTGTGGCAAACTTTATTTCCCCCCTAAGAACAGTTTTAAGGGTGTCCCAGCGAATCGCCTCTGTGGTATCGCCCCTCAGGTTGTCATGTAAAATTCTAGAAATAGTTGTATTAATTAAATTCGTGAATGCTGGATCTTTAAGAAGCATTAGATTCAGGTGGCAAAAAGATTTGCCCGTCGGGCGACCCAGGTGAACCTTGATAAGTATGGGTCTGTGGTCAGATAAAGGTGAAGCTCCGTAATAAATATCTTGTATGGAATCTAAATGCTATGTAGAACTGAACAGATTGTCCAACCTAGAGAGGCAGTGCGTTTTAGGAGATTGATGGGCGTAGATGTGAGTTTGGGGTTAAAAATGCCTCCACAGGTCTATGAGACCCAGGCTAGGGAGCATCCTGTTGAGGTATTTTTGAAGGGGAGATCTGTGTTTCATGGGTGGGTTAGCATCTAAAGTTGGATTAAGGGTAATATTAAGGTCTCCTCCTATTATCAGCTGACCCTGCTGTATAGAGAGTAAATCATTCACGAACTTCATAGCAAGCTTAGAGGTGGAATTTGGAGGACGTAGATGGATGCTAAGGTCACTGGTCTGGAATAAAGCTGGACAGTTGCTATGATATAGCGTCCTTTATCTATAATTTGTGATTTCAGAATAAACGGTGTGTGTCTAGGGATTAGAATAGTTGCTCCCCACCTACGGCCCGAGCTATGAGAGGATGATAGGACCTTTTGATAACCAAATCTCTCGAGCTTAGCATGTTCAGTTTCAGAGAGATGGGTCTCCTGGAGGAGTATCAGATCTGTTTTTTCTGCTTTTAGGTATTTCATTAGTCTGGCCCTTTTAACAAGGTTATGAATGCCGTTAACATTTAGTGAGAATATTAAGGAAGTGTTGGCCATTATGTTTGAATAAGTAAAGTGGAAGCTGATGGTTGAGGCTGGAGCCGAAGAGGTCTACCTCCTGAACACTGTTCCCAGTACTTGTCTGTTTAGGGTCCACTTATGGTGGCCCTGGCTGATACGACTCAGGGAGTCTAGTCTGCCAATACATTGTCCTTGTGTAGGAGGTGTATGGTGAACAGATGCATGTCCATGGAGTAGGCCAGGGATCAAATTTTCATGGCCGTTGTGCAGAATTTGGTGGATCTTGTTCCACCCTGTTTGTTGATGTAGAACATGGCAGTGGTATTGTCTGTTAAGATCTGGACAGAGTGGCCCTTAGCTGTGGGGTGAATGCCTTGAATAGCCAGGTACACAGCTCTGAGTTCCAGAAGACTGATGTGGAGGCTTGACTCTCCGGGAGACCAAGTGACACGTATGGACTGGTCCGCCAGATGAGCTCCCCATCCCAGGAGAGAAGCATGCATGGTAAGAATTCTGGAGGGCTGTCTTTGCTGAAAGGAGACCCCTTCTTTTAGGTTTTCCTTTTCCTTCCACCAGTCTAGGGCCTGAAGTAAGGTTCTTGAGACTGGAATTAGCTTTGAGAGGGAATCCTTTTGGGACCAGTGAGCCCTCAGGTGATACTAGATGTCCCTCATCTGAAATCTGGCACGTGGGACCACGAATGTCATGGAAGCCATGTGGCCTAGTAGTCTGAGGAAATGTCTGGCCAGCCTTGGTTGGCCCAAGACAAAGCAATTTGCCAATTCGAAGAAGTTCTGTACCCTGTCCACAGGAAGCATGGCCTTCCCTTGGATGGTGTCCAGTTCTGCTCCAGTAAAGTCCAGTACCTGAACTGGTTCGAAGTAGGACTTTTCTTTGTTGTTGATAAATCCCAGGGACTCCAGAGTACTCGTTCGTTTGAGAGCTTCCCTGACCTTCTCCGATGACTCATCCACTATGAGTAAGTTATCCAGGTATGGGAAGACTGACACTTGTCTCCTTAAGTGAGCTGCCACTACTGCCAGGCACTTTGTAAAGACCCTGGGAGCTGAAGTGAGACCAAACGGTAGGACTGCAAACTAGTAATGGCCTGATGGCAGTCTGAACATGAGAAGCCTTCTGTGGGACAGCCTTATGGGGATGTGAAAATAGGCATCCTTGAGGTCTAGGGAGGCTAGCCAGTCTCCCTGCTGTAAGGAATGGATCACCAGAGTCAGTGACCATTTTGAACTTGTGTGTCAGCAGATACCTGTTCAGGCACCTTAAGTCCAGAATGGGTTGCCATTCCCCATTTCTCTTTTGTGTGAGAAAGTATCTGGAATAGAGGCATTTTTCCCACTGGGGGAAGGGGACTCTTTCCACAGATTTTGTGAACAGAAGAGCTGTTACCTCTAGCTCCAACAACTGTTGTTCTGTTGGGGTTAGGGGTTTGGAGCCCTGCAGAAAGGTAAACTTTTTGAACTGCAGGACAAGTCCCTGACCCACCACCTCGAGCACCCATTTGTCTGAGGTTATAAGGTGCCATTGGTTGGAGGTAGTGGGTCAGCCTGCCTCCTACAGGGAGAGGGGAGGTGACCTAGACGTTGCAGTCGGGAGGTTTGCTTGGTCTGGACGGTGGGAGAAGGGGAGGAGTTGGTTCTTCTCTGAACTCTACTTCCTCTTACTCTGGTATAACCTCTCATCTGAGAATAATCTAGGGGCATAGGGTAAAAGACCCTAGGATAATAGCCCCTGCCTCTGTTCCCCCTACTCTGGGGCTTTTGGGAAGTGGAGGCCTTTTCATTAGCTGCATTTTTTTGATAAGTGGTTTTATATTCCTCCATCCTTTTCATATATGTTTCAGTTTTGCCCCAAAGGGAGAATTGTTCTCGCAGGGGAGATCCATGGTCTTGGCCTGAGTGTCCTGCGAAAGATTAGTGGTTCTCAAACCAGCATAATGCCTCAAAGAGATGGCCTGTGCCATGGCTCTGGAGGCAATGTCCACAGCCATATGGAACTGGTATTTGGTAGCCTCTAAGGCTGTCTTTACAGTTTCTGCCAGGTCTTCGGCCATTCTGTCTGAGGCCTGTTTACTTATGGCAAGTACAGAGTTCCAGAGCTTTGATATTAAGCTGCATAGGCCATATAGGTAGAGAGGAGAAGCAGCAAAGAGGCTGTGGAATAAGATTTTCTTACCCATATAGTCCAGTTTTTTTGACTGCTTTACAGGAGGTTGAGAGGCAAGTGGCACTTTTCACAAGCTGCAGCCTGTACGGAGCCTTTCAAGGTCTGGGTGCACATAAAGGAATTCTGCATCAGATTTCTCAAACTGGTATTTCTTTTCAATTTTTTATCTACTCCAGGAACAGAAGTAGGATTCTGGAGTTGTTTAAAGGTTGCCCTGCAAAGGGATTTATGAATGGGCAGAAGCAGCTTTCTAGTACAAGGGAGAGCCATCATGTCCAGATAGTCTGCATCCTCCTCTTGTTCAGTGGTCTCCTGGGTAGGAACATATGAAGAAGCCAGCAGAAGAAGGCCATTTGGTCTATCAAGTCTGCTCGTATTGCAGGGTCCACAGCTTGAGCTAATGTCTCTGCCCTCCCTCCCCACTCCTTCCGTCCTCCCAACCCATGATTCTTACTTTCCCCCTATGCCTATCCCAGCCCCTCTTAAAGCTGCCCACTGTCTTCAATGAGATGACCTCTTCCGGCAGCGCATTCCAAGTGTCCACCACCCTCTCTATGAAGAAGTGCTTCCTGACCTCCCTCCTAAACCTCCCACCCTCCAGCTTAAGACTGTGCCCCTTATGATGTGGTTGCCACTCAGTTTAAAGAGAGACTCCTTATCAACCTTATTCATCCCTTTCAAGTGCTTGAATGTCCCAATCATGTCTCTCTCTCTCTCTCTCTCTCTCTCTCTCTCCTGTCTTCCAGGGAGTACATGCTTAGTGCCCTCAACCTCTCCTTGTATGCCTTGCCCTGCTGACCGGCTATCATCTTTGTAGTCCTTCTCTGGACCTTCTCCAGCAGGTTAATATCCTTTTTGAGGTGTGGGCACTAGTACTGAACTCCATACTCTAAATGCGGCCTTACCAGTGACCTGTACAAGGGCAGTATAACCTCCTCTCTCCTACTACTGTCCCCCCAAGCTATGCATCCAGCATCTTGTTTGCCTTTGCTGCTTTCTTGCACTGCGTGGAGTGCTTCATGTCACTAGTGATCATCACTCCCAGGTCCTTCTCCTCTGATGCAGATACTCTGACTCCACCCAGGTAATACTCTGTCCTGGGATTCTTGGCTCCAATATGCATAACTTTGCATGTCCAGGGTGTCCACCATATGCTGCACAAAAGTGAAATGAGAAGAAAAATCCTGGCCATTAGAAGAATTGCCAAACTCTTGGTCAGGGGATACATCTGGTTTAGTAGGTTCACCCTCTGGTTCCTCATCATCACCATAATAAAAGTCCTGGAAGAAACCAGGGTCAGAGAAATGAGTAACATTAGGGTCGGCCAAGGCATTAAACAAGCCACCCATAGTCTATAAAGTCTGATATATTTGCCACGCCTTAGCCAATTCTTCATAGAAATATAAACTTTGACGGCAGATAAGGACCGCTGGCCCACCCAGTCTTCAGCAGAGGGTGTCACTGGCATCTCCCTGCCTTTCAGTGGGAGGGCAGTGATATTTTTTCTTTTGCTTCTTTATAGCAGGTACTGAATCAGAAACCTGCTCAGGCATGGAGGTGAAGGGACCTCAGGTTGAGATGAACTACAGGACCCTGGGTCAGAAGGTTCATCTGGAGTGGAAGCTGTTTCGGGAGGTTTCTGATAGCCTGTTGATTAGAGGAACCCAGATCTGGTGAGGCCAAATGGGGCAATGAGAATCAGTCTGCCCCCCGTTGCCTCCAATTTGAGCAGCGCACTCTGAACTAGGGGAAGAGGAGGCAATGTGCACAGAAAACATTTTGTCCACTGCAGCCTGAATGCATCCTGACAAAAAATGCCAGGTCCTGGGTTTCTGGAGCAGAAGAGAGGCAGTTTTGCGTTGACCGGGGACGCAAAAAGGTCCAGGTCTGGAGTTCCCCACTCTTTGAAGAGTGACTGAACGACAGTTAAGTCAAGAGGCCACTCATGGTGAGCTGTCTCTTTTCTGCTGAGATGGTCTGCCAGTTTATTTTGTACTCCTAACAGGTAGACTGCCCGAATCAGAGCCTTGTGCTCCAGGTTCCATTCTCACACACTCATTGCTTCCCTGCATAATGGGTAAGAGTGTGCACCGCCCTGCTTGTTGATGATGATATATATCACTGCCTTGTTGTCTGTTTGAAGGAGAATGGTCTTGTGACAGAGTATGTCCTTCAAAGCTCGGACTGTATAGAGGACGGCCCTCATTTTCAGAACGTTTATGTGGAGTTGGGACTCGTCCTGGGTCCACGTGCCCTAGGTGTGGAGATCCTGGCAGAGAGCTCCCCAGCCTAATAAGGACTCATCCATGGTAATTGAGATCTGGGGATCTAGAGGGGCAAAGGAGTATCCTTCCAGAAGGTTGTCCTCCTGAGACCACCAGGTGAGTGACCATTTCAATGGTTGTCACCTTGATGTGAAAGGACTGAGTGAGTGGTTGGTGACCACTGAGTGCTGAGCATCCACTGAGAGATTCTCATGTGGAGACGAGCCACAGGTACAGTGAACACTGAGGATACCATGAGACCCAGCATCCGCTGCATTGAAAGAGCTTGAACTGAGCTGTTTTCTCTGATGAAGCAGGCCATCTCAAGGATATCGCTCCTTCTCTCTTCCAGAAGGAAGACTTTTGCTCAGGAGGTGTCCAGAAGTGCTCCTATGAAGAGACGCTTCTGGGAGGGCTGCAGTTGCGACTTTTTCAGGTTGAGCAGAACTCCCATGGATGTGAGGAAGTCTTAGGCCATAGCCACGGCCTCCAGAGTCTCTTGTCTGGACGGGCTTGCGAGAAGTCAGTCGTCCAGATATGGGAATACTTGGATTCGAATTTTCTTTAGATGTGCCACGAAAGCTGCACAGCACTTTGTAAAGACTCAAGGTGCTGAGGGTAGCCCAAAGGGCAGGACTCTGAATTGGTAGTGCTGACCCAGTGCCACAAACCTTGGGTACTTATGGTGCTTTGGGTGTATGAGAATGTGTTGGTAGGTGTCCTGCATGTCCAGGGAGGCTAGCCAGTCATGTTGATGAATCGAAGGTAACAGGGTACCAAGTGATATCATCTTGAATTTTTCCTTGTAGAGGAACTTGTTGAACTTTTTGAGGTCGAGAATAGGGCGCATACCACCTGTTTTCTTTGGAACCAGAAAGTAGAAACCTGTGTTTCGCTGATCCAGCGGGACTGCTTCTACTGCCCTGTTGTTCAGAAGGCCGTGCACCTCAGAAGCAAGAAGGTCTGACTGCGCAGCAGACAGCTTGGGCTGCCACTTAGGAGGATGATCCGGAGGGGTTTCCGACAGGTTGAGAGAGTACCCCTCGCAGATTATCCTGAGGACCCATTTGTCTGATGTTATCGACTTCCACTGGTTGTAGAAATGAGTCTGATATCCTCCTGCTACCGAGGAAGAGTCGCCCTCTGACGGCTGAGGTGGGACCTGGGCCGGAAACTCAGAGAGTGGCACTGGGCGCTTTTGGGCCCTGTGCCTTTTGCTGCATTTTCTTTTGCGGCTGAGGGGTTTGGTTTCTGTTACAGCCTCCTCTGCTTTTGCCACGAAAGGACTGACGGTTATGAAACTGATGCTTACTCCCGCCTCCTCGAGAGGCAGCAGGAAGAGGTCTAGCTGTCCTAATAGCGGACCTAGTTTTCTGAGTGGCTTCGAGTGCTTGCTCCACTTGAGGTCCAAACAGAAACATACCGTCTAAAGGTAAGGCCATGACCTTTTGTTGGGTGTCATTCGTGAAACTGAAGTGCGCAACCAAGAATGGCGATGAGTGCAAATATCAGCTGCTGCTGCTTTGGAGGCAGTATCAAAAGCGTCCATAGCAGCTTTACTCTGTTGATTGCTGGACTCGATACCGCTAGTAATAGTCTGTAGTAGCTCTGAATTAACTTCTGATTCATGCAGAGCTTCTGTTGCTCTGAGCGAATGCCAGAGTACATATCAGTACTGAGAAAAATAACCCTGGTAGCTAGCAATGCGCATGCTCAGGTTTGAAGCAGCAAAGGCTGTCTTACCCAAGGTGTCGATCTTGTGAGATTCTTTGTTTATAGGATGAACTGTGGATTCCTGAGGAAGGACAGCCTTGTTGTTCTCTGCTAGGACCACTATGGCATCAGCAAAGGCTTGAGAGGCCAGGAAGGGGCATATTTCCTATCTATGGACTTTGCCACAGAGGGAATAAGTGCCGGTTTGCTCCACACCGTCTGAGAAAGGGTCTTGAAAGAGTGCTGCACCAGAGGGGTTAAATCCATAGGGATTTCCGGAACATGCAGATACTGGAGACATAAAAGCTTCCCAGGATCGATTTCCATGGTCTGAAGAGAAAAGGTAGAGTTTAAATTCTTGAACAGAGACTTAGAGGAAAGGTCTTCGACCACAGGCTCTGCAGAAGGATTGGTCCCCGCCCCTAAGGCGGACTCTGCATCAAAATCATCACCCAGCTGAAGACCAGGATCAGGCTCAGTGTCATCTCCTGACGGTCCAGGAAGGACTGTATAGACAGGAAAGGGGTAAAAACCAGGATTAGGAGGAGAAGACAGAATCGGAGTCAAAAACCTCTCAAATGCAAGTGGCGCCGCCAAAGAGGACGGCGCCGAGTACAGAAGCAGCACAGATACTGTGAACGGCACTGAACATGACGCAGACATCACACTCTGCACCAAAAATGACGCTGGCAATGGATGCGGTGCCACGAGCAAACTCAGCGCAGAAGAAGCCTGATCCGATCGCGGCGCCAGAAAGGTCGGCTCTGCAAACTGCTATTTGAAGGTAAGGAGGAAAAATAGCAGGTGATAAAGGCATCGGTGTGGACCCCTGCGCCGGAGGCATGTGAGGGGGATAGATACCAGAATACAGAGTCAACGGCACCGAAGGAGGCGCCGCATGACTCTGCAGTCTCAACCGCCCCACCTGCAAATCCGAAACAGACCTGAAGGCCCCGGAGACGGACTAGCCGGTTCAGGCAGTCGGGACAACCTCCATGCCCACTGCTCCATAAAGTGGCCCATTGGTGAAACTGCTCACCAGAAAACCCTCCAGCGGGAGGAAGGACTCCTGTGTAAAAGCTGCGATCGTCCCTGACAGAAGCCGGACGAGACTCCGAAGAAGCGGAGACCAGTTCTGGGCCCCAACAACTGACAGTCTCGTGCAAACATACCAGAGGCGACTTCAAGTGATGCTGTCTTTTCATGGTGGGCAGAAAGAGCTCGAGGCGCGAACGGCTCCCATGAATGGGACAGTTTCATTTGTGTTTCGAGACCGCCCCTCTCCCCATCACTGGACCGCTGTTGTCGGACCCCCCGGAGAGGGGGGCGCGGACCAGACCCAGCCCAGCTGACTGAACAGCTTTCACGAAGTCTCCTACTGTCACCTGCCCCTCTCATGGTTGACTCCGTCAATGGAGGGCTGAAGACTTCTTTCTTGTAGAACAATAAAAGTATACTTTTAAAATGTAATCGATACTTTCGTGAAATCTTACAAAACAATAAAACTGAAAACTAGCTGCTAGTTAGGTTTGACTCCCAGGGGCAAACAAGCATCGTCACTGAAATGCACTCGACGGGAAAAAGGGAACTGAGGCGGTTGGAGGGTTAACGCCGAGGTAGTCTATACCGCGTGAGCCTAGCTCGCGGTGATGCTCCCTTGTGGCTCCACCTTGGCAAGAGCCCTCCTGAAAAAGTTTGACTCCTGCTGGGTCCTAGCTCCTCCAGTGTGCTCCCATTAGTGTGACTGAGTGGTGGAGACTTTGTCCTGGAAGATTAGCAGGTTTTCCCACTGATGTGCAATAGACGATTCTCAGTGCCCCACTCAGAGTGCAGAAATTGACCATGAGGTGGAAGAGGTTTTAAAAGATCTTCAGTCCTCTGGGAAGATCTTAAAATTCATACACTTCCTGTATCATACCAAACCCAGGGGTAGGAGCAGGGAGATACTTTTTGTCCAGCTTGTGTCATGGGGCAGCACTCTGCCTTTAGACGTCTAGGAAGAGGCAAGGGTGCAGGGGCCCTCACAGTCCCCCAGCACCACCCCAAGTGCCCATCCGAAAGCACCTAAAGGTGATGGAGCCAGTGGCTCTGCCCCAACCAGCTCAGCGTGACTCTTTATACACCCCCCAAACCACATTTACCTCCAGGGGTTCAAGAAGCTGTGGGACAGGATGAAGGGCAGGGTTAGGATTGGTGGAAAGGCGGGACCCACAGTAATTGCTGGAGAAGGGGCTCTGCAATCGAGCAGACTTGATAGACTTTAAGGCCTTCTTCTGCTGGTTATTTCTTATGTTTGCATGTCCTTTACTGCCATCCATTGTTTTAGTCGCTGACCACAGGCTGCTTCAGCACAGATGTTAAGTGTTTAATGCACACATTCTTAGCCACAGGATTTTTCAAACCAAACCAGGCAGTGAATCTGGTGAAAGCAGCATCACACAGAACCCTATATAAACCCCTTCCCGCTTAACACTTTATTGCTTGGACCAAACCCAAGTTTGCAGGCTACATTGTGAGTACTGCCTTTGTAGTGTAGCTGTCTTTATACTGTATTTGAATTTTCTTAAAAATGTTGTTTCACAATTCTGTAAAGACTCCCAAAATAAAAAGAACTTGTAAAGAATGAGACGATAGTGGATTTTTGCTACAAAATTGCTAGTGCAATTTCCCATTGTCCTTGTCAATGACTAATTTCCAGATGCATCATAGGGGAAGGGGTAACAATAGTAGATGGTAAGCAAACAATACATGTATACAAGTCACAAGCGTATGCAAAAATAATACCCTCCAAGCGTGGTATTGTTGGGCAATACTGGACCACCCAGGAAATGAGGACCGAGGCCACCGTGGAGTGCCTTATAGCCCTGGGCGGTCTGGCATTGCCCATCACCGCCACCCTGGAGGGTACTATTATGCTTAGAAAATGGCTTACATGTGATAATTTTATAAAATAAAAAAAAAAAATCTGTAAGAAATGACTGTAATAAACAGAAATTTGTTAGTGGAAAAGTAGTCACTCTACTGGTATACTTGCCAGTAGAAGGTACTGTAGTCTTTCACAGTTGTTTCACTGTGAATTGTACTCTAGCGGTGTTTTTCACAATCTCATCATCCGCTGTCTCATTAACTGCATTTTTTTTTTTTTACTGGCCTCTCTTGTAGCCCGCCACTGATCCTCTGCAGTGATCGGGGGGGGGGGCTCATCAGAGCAGACTGCAGTGGGTATGACAGACCAGAGACAGAGGGGGAATGAAGGTAACTGGTTTTGTTTAAAATAAATAAATTAATTTGTTTGTGGTTGTCATCGAGGCACAGGAAAAAACAGGGGCAATTTTAAAATCCACAACAAGAGTTTTATTATGAATAACAAAATAAAAAAATAACATTATTCAGTATCACTATTTACAAAGGCAGAATAAACAGAAGATGCATCTGAGTTTTCATTCAATCTGTCTGTTTTCTTGCAAGCAGTTGCAACTCTGTGTCTTTGTAAGTCCCTTGCAACCCCCCTTCTTAACAGGCATCCTGATTTTTCTAAAATGTTATAGTACAATATATTTCAGGCAGGTGCTGGCAGGAACACAATGTCTCAGAACTGAGGCCCCTTTTCCACAACTCTTCTGCAGAAGACTTAAAAATTGCACTAAGGTAACCTTGAGTTTCCAATAGCTTTTTGCAGTCATCTCAAACTATAATTATATACATTTCAAAAATTAACACTATATAATTTCTAAACAAAGGGATCCCAATATCAGTTACATTCCCACATAATGATTTGCGTATATTTTACCAGCAGATATGCAAGGGAGGAAAAGGCAGAACAGCAAGTAAGGGTTGAGAGACAGTGAGAGACAAAGAATTGTGAAACGGTCAGGTGATCAAATCCTAGGTTTCATAGGAAAATGTTGTTGCACAACCAAAGAAGAGACGGAAAAGAACAAAACAGATCCCTGTATTCAAACTGTCCATAACAACTGGGACAGGGTCCTATTCAACCCTATCACAGTGGTGTTTCTCTGTTTTGGGGAGTGGGAGTTCAGTCAGCACAGGCAGTTCAGAGTAGCTCTAAGTACAGACATACTGCCTTGTGCTACTGCTTCCATTGTAACAGACATTTTAAGGGGTAAATTAAACACCTTAACTGTTTGGGGAAAACATAATGGCAATGAAGTTGTTGGGGTATTTATTTAGCGTTGTTTCAGCAGTGGCAGTTGCTCAGTGTGCAAGCGGAAGATGAGAGCAAGTGGACCTTGAAGCGCACCGCGCATCAGCTGGCAAAGTTAATTTCGTTATTTATTAATTTTATATTTTTTTTTTCCCAGAGCTACAACTTTTTGGAGAAAAAAGTTTTCTTTTCTAAAGACAAAAAGAATGTTACTGGTTCTATTATTCTGTGGTGTTTGCTAATTTGCTGTGGTGTGGTGATGAGGGAGTACTACCGAACGAGCGCCATTAGCAAAAACTGGGAGCAAGGCTGACACTGCTCTAAAGATGGTGGCTGCTGTGGCGAGGCATTAGTGGCACAGTAATGCTGGTTTTCCATTTTAAACATGTTTGTTTTTTAAATGTAAAGTTTCTGTTTGCAGAACTGGTGGGCTGATTTGCTAACTCGTTAAGTGAGCTAAAAAGATGGCAGCAATTTCAAATTGCCCAGTGGGTTGGTTTTGGCCAATGAGGAAGCAGGGTGGGCACAACTTTACTTGAGTGGGTGAAGGGGCACTTGGGCTGGAGCTTTTTATTTCCTGGGCATCTATTGAAAGTTAATGTACCCCTCAGGAATGGGTACCAACCAATCAGAGCTCAGGAAATAAAAAGCACATTTGCTGAACAGCATTACACACAGGGGTCGAAATAACCACCTGTCTGCCTGTCCCAGACACCCAATTTTCCTCAGGGACTGCTGGTCTTCTCTGCCTGTCCCTGGGACAGGTACCAAGTGAAAAGTGCTAGCCGGCACTAGGACCCAGGAGCCAGGTACAAATTCTGTGGGACAGTCAAAATGAATATTGCACCTGACCCTTGGACACCCATCCATAAAAAAAAAAAAAAAGTATTGCTAGTCCTGATTACACAGGACCATAAGAGGCCATACGCAAAGCATTGAAGTACAGTGCAGGATATGAATTTGACAGGTGCATGCACAAGATATTAATGCATAGTTCAAAGCATATATGCAAGTCAGGCACAAAATGGTACAGTGGGTCCAGCCTAGCTCAGGCAAGAAATTAGCAACATCTTTGGAGGCTGGCGGAGATGCAGAAAGCTTTTAAAGGTGACAGTGGAGCCGGATTCTCAAGTTCCGTAGGGGTGAGCAGAGTTGCACAGGGAATGGAGCCTGTAGGAACATGCAAATTGTCCAGCTGCAGTGGTACAGCAGAGGGTTTGGAGACTCCTTGGCTTTGGCACCCTGAGAGTATATGCAGTAGTCTGGGATATCAGGACTGTGGTGTAACTAGAGAGTCTGTTCACTCAGAATTAAACCAGGAAGTCATGGCATGAGACAGCCTCCAGGATTTTAGGGAAGGTCATTCAGGTCAGGTCTAAAGCTTACAATGCCTTTAAGGCAACAGGAAAGCACTGAAATAATTAACAGACCAGAGTGACATTCCACTTATAAAAGGTTATGTTGAGGTTTAGTTCAATGTAACAAAGAAGGCATGGTTGTTTGGCTGCAATCAAGGCAGTAGTTTTATTTCTAAGGACCAGAATACATTAAATATTGCCCTTTTACAGAACTGCTATATGTCAGATTCTGGTTAAGTACTGCTGACTGCATCTAAAACCCAGATGTGTGTGGTTAGGTCTGTGCGAAAGGCTTCAATTAAAAAAGGAGAGTGGGTTCTGGCTGAGGTGCGAAATAGAGCTAAAACTCAGGATTCGAATAAGGTGGTCTGTAATTAGGTTCCAGTTATCAGGATGATTTTGAATTCATCCAAGAAAGGAGATCAGACATCTAAACTATGCATCAGTAGTGTTTTAAACTGTGGTCTGAGGATGGCTTTAATAAGACTTCTAGATTCTCTTGCCATTTTCTAACCTCATTTAACTAAAATAGGAACTTAAATCTGTCTATTGTTTACTTTTGTTTCTTAACAGCGAGAACTGCTGTCAGAAGATCTGGCCCATGCCACCGAACAGCTGGACAAATTAGTGCAGGACTTTAACAAGCAGGCTGCATTGCTGCAGGCATGCCAGGACGAAGTGCTGATGAAGGAAACAGGATCCAGGAACTTCAACAACAGGTATACTCTGGGGTGGGGTGGGGGCACTGCTTGGTCAAGTTGTTGCTTGTGGTTTGAGTTGTGGAAAATCTGCAGATTATGAAATGGATGGTAAAAATCCTCTAATCTGACTGGCTGAGACCACATTCAGCCAGGATGCTATATCTGTACTTAATCCTGGTATAAAAGTAGGTCATGCCAACACTCGACAAAATTAAAATGTATTTATTCATTTTGTAATCATAGTAATATACTCCAAGTTGTGCAATATCATGGGATACCATCCCCTCTCAAGTGGTTGAAATCGCTGTGCATATAGCCTCGTGCCCAATAGTGCATCTAAGGCAGGACATTATCCCGTGATATCGCACATCTCTTCATGTATTATTACTTAATTCTGTACTTGAACTGACCCGTTGTCCCATTTCTGCTTATGTAGGTTTCAGGACAAACTGGATACGCCTTAGGTCTTTTTCTGTCCTCAACGTTCCATGTTTTTGTGTTTTACCTATTCCCTGTGGGTGTTCCAAATAGCAGTCTTCTCCATAGTCTCACTAATGGGTTTGAGCCCAAGGGGGTAGGACCCCACAAGAGCCAGAACTCTTCTGGTAGCACAAAGGAGGCCCCGCACCTCTCACCTTCAGGATATACAGTGGCACCAGTCCGCAACAAGTTCAATTCCTTTTTTTCCCCACTGCCAAGTACATAGCGTCTCCTTCACTCTCCTTGTTGGGACTAGAACTTCACCATCTGCACAACATCAGCATTCAGTTCTTCAGTTTTAGTTTAAAAAGCACTAGTTTATTTTTGTCAGTTTAGTTCATATATTATATATATTCTTTGAAAAAAAAAAAAAAAGCTTTGTTAATAGTGGGGTGTTCCTGAAATTGCTGGTTGTGGAGCCTACCAGGGGGAGCAACCTGCTAGATGTGGCTTGACGAATGTGGAGGAGGTGGTGGTAGGAGAAAAACTAGGGAAAAGTGACGCGAGACGAAGGGACTCGAGCCAGCAAAATGGTGCTGGACTCTGGGTGGACAGACTTCGACAAATTAAGAAGGCTGGTGAGGGAGGCGATGGAAGGATTAGGGATATAAATGATGCAGACGAACTATAGGTGGCTATCAGGGACTAGATCTGGGAGGCCGACAGGCATCTATCAGAAGTGTCAGGAAGAGGGGACGGAGCCGGAAGCCACTTTAGTTAAGTAGAGATGTAACAAGGGTGGTAGGGGTAGGCGGAGGTGTTCAGGAGATACAGAGTACTGGGGGTTGGCTAGGCGACTAGCAGGAAATGTCATTAGAAGGGCTAAAGGCGGACACTGAGGAAAGGATAGCGAAACAGGCCAGGAGAGGGGAAAGACATTTTTTAGATGCATGGGAGAGAGAAGAAAGGCTGGTCAGGGATTGAAAGGCTGAGGGGAAGGTGGGAGCACTTGGAGAAGGTCGGGAGAAGGCAGAACACCTGAACAGGTATTTCTGCTCTGTATTTACGGAGGAAGGAGTGGGTAGAGTGCTGGCATTGAAAAGGAGAGGGGGCACAGGGATGGTATCGGATCCCTTCACCATAGAGAGAGTTTGGAAGGAATTGGCCAGGGTGAAGGCGGAGAAGGCCATGAGGCCGGATGACCTGCATCCAAGGGTGATTGGGAACTAAGAGAGGAGCTGGCTGCCCCACTGGCGAGGATGTTCAACCTGTCCCTAGAGTGCCGGAAGACTGGAACAAGGCGACAGTGGTGCCCATCCACAAGGAAGGGAGCCGAGGAAAACTACCGCCCTGTCAACCTAACCGCTGTGTTCGGAAAGGTCATGGAGGCACTCATTGGTGAAAGGGTAAGGGTCTGTTCACAAAAAAGGGTTACCAAGGCACTCATCACTTTGATTGAATTGTGTTACAAAAATAAAAAAAGATTCCCCTAATACAAGTGGTGCTTTTTAAGGGTAGTTGGTAGTAGAGATGGGTAACATCATTTTTTTTTGTAATTACATCCCTAACATATATATTTTTTTCAATTTAAGTTAATTTACTGCTGATTTTCTTGCCTCAAAATGTGACCTCAAAACCAACATGTTTGTTTGCTACTGTGAACTCATTTTACTTCACAGTATTCAAACTAAAGTACTGTGCTGCTCTAAACATCTTGTTTTAAGATAGCCACACTGTCCTGGCCCTTTACTTTATTCCCTTTGGCTGCAGAGATGCTCAATAGTTTCTGTGATGGGTGTAACGTGTAGTGTCCTACTTTGTTACACCCATCACAGTGAACCCCACACTGACTTCCAGTCAGTTATTTAAAATGCTTGCACTTTTCCTTGCTCCCTGGATCTCTCAGCTTCTTAGAGGAAAACATTGATTTGTCCATGGCCCCTAGCACGACGACGCTATGTGGCCATTTGATCCCCCACCTGACATGGTGTCCTAGATTTGCTTATATTTGCATATCACAGGTGGGGAGTCAGTCTGGTAGCCCAGTGTGATGCTTGTTTTGTGTCTGTGCCAGAAAAGCAGTTTGAGTTGGTGGCAGTATAAAAGTTACGTTTGTGACAGAATCTTCCTCTTTTCCTTCACATCCAGTGAGAGTTAAAGAGCGGTGTCTTTGCCACTCCTCAGTGTTACACCCATCATGAGGTGGGTGACTAGTTACAACCATCATGGGGGACAAGTAACAATTAGCGAACTGGGCAACCAAGATCAATCCTATAGGATTGATTGTTCACTGGTGGCATTAGTATGCAAGTT
Organism: Neoceratodus forsteri; assembly: GCA_016271365.2. Lineage (NCBI taxonomy): Eukaryota > Metazoa > Chordata > Ceratodontiformes > Ceratodontidae > Neoceratodus > Neoceratodus forsteri. The sequence goes on along the minus strand of CM057456.1, from coordinate 811,285,942 downwards.
CTCCGATTTTGGAGATGGGGGGCTTTTCATTTCACTGACTGAACTTGCTGGAGTTAGTGAAACACACCAAAACCTGTGGTGTGTCTGATCGCCCATCATGTTCTCTCATGAGTGTCTTTAGTGAGGTTAGAAATGGAGCCAGTTAGTATACATTTTAAAAGGACTATGTCCCTGTATTGTCAAGTACGTAAGCTCTGCGGTTTGATCTCGGCCCATTTAGCTGCATTTTTGTTTGTAGTGTACATGTTCCCCTTTTGAGAGAGTTTAGTAGTGGAGATCTCCTCTGGACAGTTTTAACTCGGAGGCATAGGTTGCATGGCAGCAACCATATTAAATGCTTGTTCAAGCATCCTGGTGTTTTGTTTTGGATGTCAGAGTTCTAGTGCAATAAATTTCATTGTGATGCTAACTGTGTGAGCTCCAATACAGCAACAATGCATAGCTTAGAAGGTAGAAGCTGTGAATGAGCTTGGTACATCTAACAGACAGACCTGGATTTGATTCCTTCAACCTCCACTTGCATACTGTATGACTCTGAGCAAATCCCTCAATCCCTAAACTTCCCCTGTGCTCCATGGTCATTCCTGAACACAGGCACCTCTGGTCAGACTGGCCCACCTGGATACCTGGAAATTTCCAGGTGGGCCCCCCTCAGTTGGGTAAGTGGTTACCTTCTGAACTTTGAAAACTTTTGCATTTATCATCTTTTCCCTAATTAAATGGGGTATCTGGGACACTGCCAATAAATGTAAGATGCAAACACAGAGCTAGTGTATCAGATTGAAGTGGAGTATTGTTATGAGTGTGTCAAATTGGGCCCTCCTCTGTTGATTTTCCAGGTGGGCCCTCTGTACCCCAGTCCGACCCTGTAGTGGGCCTTACCTGGTTACCATAGAATAAAATAAATTTTAAATGTGCACCTGGCAGCCATCTCAGCTTATTGGGCGCGGGCCGGTCGGCAGATAGTATCACGGGGAGAAGGTGATCCGGCGTTTCCGTTATTTATTTTTTTTTTTTACTTTCTATTTATCCACCTCCCACACTGGAGCTCCATGTCTTCGGGAGACACCTGGTACTGCCATGCATCTCTGCCTTACCTGAATCCCCGGAGGTTCACTCATCGAGCCGTGCTTGTGTCCCCAGGCGAGTACAGAGCAGGGCCCTTACACCCTAATATCTCTAGGTTTCGCCAGGTCCCCGGTGGTCAGGCAGGCTGGAGCTATCAGGGCCAGTACTGGTGCTCCCATCTTCTTGTCACTCCGGCGGTGTTTTTCCCCTGTTCCTTTCTGCGTGGTGCTACGCCCTGACGTTACATCCTCCACACAGCTTCCCCGCCCCCCACCAGCTATACCTCAGGTCTCTGCCCGGGGTCAGGCAAGCTTCAGGTCTTGTTCCCATCCCCTCCCCCAGGAGAAGGCGAGCAGTCCCTGGGATGCTCAAGCCTTCTCCCCCGGCCAGACCTCCAGTGATCCAAGTCCGCTTCCTAATCCGGGTCGCCAGCATCGCAAGCGGAAATCCAACTGCTGCACCCGATGGGCCAGCTGTGTCTGGGCGCTTTAAAGGTTTCGATCATATTTCCCCTCTGGTGCGTGAACCACCGTGGGACCTACTGCTGGTACTGGCAAAGCTCATGGGCAATCCATTTGAACCAGTGCACAGGTATGAGATGTCACATCTGTCATGGAAGACCGTCTTCCTGGTGTCTATCACGTCACCCAGAAGGATTGGGGAGCTCCAGGCGCACTCTGTTGAATCTCCCTATCTGGTCTTCCACAGGGACATGGTTATCCTGCACCCCAACCCGACGTTCCTCCCAAAGTTTGTGTCGAAGTTTCACCTGAACCATGTGATGACTGCCAGTGTATTACCCCAATCTCACCTCGGAGGCCGAATACAGGCTCCATACCTTGGACCTGAGACGAACGCTCTCTTATTACAGAGCACACAGCCGGAGTTCAGGAAGATGTTCGCCAGCTGTTTGTCACCTACACTGAAGCTGCACCTGGCAGACCTGCAGTGAAGCAGATGACTGGCAGATAGATAACATCATGCATTGATCTTTGTTATAGGTTGGTGGGTAGAGAGCCTTTTGTAGGGCTAAGAGCTCATTCGACCCATCATACCGCTGCGTCGGTGGGTGCTTCTAGGGATGTCCCTATCCAGGGTATCTGCAGGGCTGCTACCTGGAAATCAGCAAACACCTTCATTTCCCATTACCACATTGACCTAGATTCACGCCGGGATGCTGGTTTTGGGGCATCCGTTCTCCAGTATCTATTCCTTAAGTAGGGGGTGTGCACCTTGCTTCCCTCTCCCGAACTGCTAGGAGTCTGCCAAACAGTGTGGATAGAACAACATATCCACGTCCCTTGAAAAATAGGTTCTAGGAGCGTGGATATGTTGTTCATCCACACTGTTTGGCATGTCCCTTTCCCCTTTAAAACTTGCTGGAAAGTCTTCAGGCTGGCTCCTCCCACCCACCTAGGTGGTAAGCACCTCGGTTCCACCCCATGACGCCAAATCTTCCTTTCCGCTGGAAGATACAGGTTCCCTCGTGCTCTTGTAGCAATTCGTAGGCCCTGGATTCAAAGCGTCGGGTTTTACCGAAACTTACTTTAAAACCCGTTCGAGTTAGTGATTTCGATTGTAGCGCATCGGACATGGAGGAAAAATCTTCCCCTGGATCTCGCCAGTGTACCTGTGACCAGAAGATGTCACACACCGATCCCCACCTAACCTGCTTTTATTGCTTAGGTGTCGGACATGACGCCTTGTCTTGCACTTTTCGCCTGCCCTTCTATCCCAACGTCCTGGACAACTGCAAGGCGCGCCTAAAACTGGGGAGACCAGAGAAAAGGAACCCGCCGGTGAAATCGAAGGAGGCGAGGTGGGCGGTTTCCGTGGCCATGGGATCCGCCGAGCAGCTGGAGCAAATGAAGGCATTAGAGGAGGAAGCAGCTCAAGCTTTGGCCAATCAAAGCTTTTTTGTTCTGCTTAACCTTGGCTCCACCTTTACGGGATCCTTTAAGGAGTTGTGCCAGTCTCTCCCAACCAGGGTTGAGGCGCCCTCAGACTCGCACTCCTCCTGCCCTCGGAAGAGGGATAAGGATCCTAAGTCTTCGACCAAGAAGACTTTCTTGGGACCGAGAAAGGTCCGAGTCCCAGGAACACGGTCTCAGCCTCAGTTGAGATCGCATCCTTGGCGCTGGCTTCACGGATCTTCCGTCTGGCCAAGGGGACCGAGGAAGTGGCCCGGCGGTGGAATTTCTCTCGACCATCGACCTCTGTCGCTGACCCGGTCAGACGATTCTTGGAAAGGACTCCAGTCTTTGTCTTCCCAGATGAGGAGACTCAGCCCGCTGGAGTCCCCATCCAGGTCCCGTTCGGACCCTCTGTTTCGCCGACCTCCGGTGTCTCCCGATCGAATGGGTCAGCATCCCCAATCTCTATCGAGGTCCAGAACCCCCTCGGTCGAATGGCCGAGAAAGAGTCATAAGCACTCTAAAAAGAGGCGCCGTTACAGATCTTCATCCTCCTCTGACGAGGAGAGGCTTCGGCGAAAACTTCGTCGACTCTATGAAGACTGAATGTGGTAACAGCTGGTTTTGTCAGGGCAGAAACCGGCCCCGCCGTCTGCCCCGGCCATCACTTGGCTCCTACCTCCTAGGCCGACCCCTCCGGAACCGAAGTCTTCAGTTTCTTTGCCCGTAGGGCCGGCCCGTATACCGGTTCGGCCTCCCTTGGTCTCTCCACCGATTCTGGTGGAACCACCGCCTAAGCAGCCTCAGGGAGGGGCTCCCTCGAAAGAAGACCGAACAAACACCGGGCTTCCCTGACGTCTGTCGATAACTGTCATCTCCGATTGCCCTCGGCATATCGAGGGAGATCTAGGCGGGAGGCCGTTGCATCCCGACTGCGGATTCAGACGTCACCGGATTGCACTCCCATCCTGGGGATGACTAGTCATCCGTGGCGGGTTTGGAGAAGCCCTTCCTCCTTTCAGGGCATTCTCCACCTGATCTCGAATCACGGAATGCCCCTGGAGTCCATCCAGAAGAAGGCGGAGTACCCCTTTACAGATATCCTTAAAAGGGGGGATACCCCGACGGAGGCCTTTCCAGCGATCGAACCCACTGTTGGCCCGGCCCTCGATCTTTGGCAGCGCCCAGCTTCCAGCCCTGCACAGTCTGTCCGCATGTCCCGCAAGTACGCGGTGCCCATGGGGTCCCTGGTGGGGTTCATAGAACATCCTTCAGCCGAGAGCCTGGTGACCGCTTCTGTGTTCAGGCGTACTGGTAACTCAGCCAACACTGACCGACCCCCAGACAAGGAGTCAAAAAATATGGGCCACTCTGCCCGTAAGGTCTACGTGACCTCTTCCTTAGGCCTTTGTCAGGCCAGCTCGGCTGTTATAATGGCACACTTCTCTCATGCCCTCCTAGGGTCATTAGACAAAGTCCTCCCTCATCTCCTGGCAGACATGCAGACCACAGTGAAGCAAGTCTGTGATCAGGGCCATGCTGTTGCAAAACAGCAGCTCCAGACAGCCCTGGACATCAGGGATTTCTGTGCCCGCTCCTTAGCAGCCACAGTGGCCACTTGCCGCAGGGCTTGGCTGAGGCTTTCCTCCTTTCCGGTGGATACTCAGCACAAGTTAGCTGATGTGCCCTTCCTAGGTACTGATCTGTTCGGTCCAGGAGTGGCTGGTCACCTTCAGTGCATAGAGCAGTCCAGTGCCACCTTGGATGCTACTTCTGCGAAAGGTTCTTCGGGCAAGAACCTGCAGAAGCGAAAGAAGAAGCCATTTCAGCATTCTTCCCTGCGGTCAGGCAACCCTCCTATCAAGGAGATCAGCAGCAGCAGGCTCAAGCTTGGCGCCCAAGGCCCAAGCAGGGTCCACAACAGCCTCGTGAAGGAGGAAGAGGCGCAGGTCCAGGAGCCTCCTCCTCTAAGCCTGCCCAGTGACAGGGTGGGGGTTGCCACCCCTACACCCATCACGCCAGCTCTGGGTCCTCCTGTGGGGGGCCGGCTCCGCCACTTTCTTTCCGCCTGGTCCGATATCACCTCTGACAGGTGGGATCTCTGAGTGGTTGGTCAGGGACTGCCTCTAGAATTCAAGCAGTACCCTCCCAGCCGAGCCCACGCCCCTCTGGAGGAAAGGATCTCAGCTTGCACCCAGTCGGCTCTCCGAGACGACATAGCTCGGCTCCTCCGCAAGGAGGCGGTAGCTCCAGTGCCAGATACTCCTACAGACCCAGGCTTTGTGTCCAGGTACTTCCTGGTGCCCAAGTGGACAGGGGTTGGTGCCCGTCCTAGATCTCCACAACCTCCGGTTTCGATATATAAAATCACTCGCTCTAGCAAACAGAGGCGGCGTGTAGGGCAGCGTGTGGAGGCAGCGTGCAAAGCGTTGTCCACGCGTGTCTACCATGTCCACTGTGGACAGTAGGACATAAGGCACGCCAGTATAACTGACATTACCGCTGAACTAAACTGATAATTTACATCTAGGTTACTGGTTGTGAGTATCAGTAATCATGAAACAAGCTAAAAATTGCTGTTCCTCATGTAAAATGTATGCCATTGGGAAACAAACCCCCAATTATATCTGTGATAAATGTCAATTGGTTACCACACTGCAAGACGATATTAAATGCCTTACAACTAGATCTACTAGTAGTACTGAGATAGAAGCACTGGAAGATTATATAGATCAAATGTCAATGTTGTTAAATGTTGAAACATCAACAACCTGCACCAATAAATCCATTACAGGACAAGAAATTGATTCTATGCAAGCAATAATACCCGACAGGGTGGGCGGTATTTGGCAATACCGGACCGCCAAGGGGCGTAATGAGGCCCGACACCCGCAGGCGGAGGGCCTTATAGCCCTGAAGGTCCGGCATTGCCTATACCATCCACCCTGGAGGGTATTATTGCGCTTAGAAAATGGGCCATGGGTAACACTTTTACTGATTTTAAGCAAAAGATTCAAAACAATTATAATAAAGGAAAAAAAAAGTATGAAAATAAAGGTTCTTGTAAAGTAGTCCCTCTACTACTGCATTAATGATGTACTTGTCAGCAGAGGGCGCTGCCGTTTAGTTTTGTGACACTGACCCCTGTCTTAGCCCTGAAATGGTTTTTGTAATTTTTTTAAAAATCGGAAGCCGAAGCATTTTACAGCAGAGCATACTTTTATTACATAACATGTTTCTTTTTTTTTTTACGTGTCCGTGTCTCTGTCTTTTAATTACTGGGGCCAGGAGCAGTTGCGGATGAGATCGAGACAGAGGAGAAGAAAGCGCAGACAGTCTTTTAATTACTGGGGCCAGGAGCAGTTGCGGATGAGATCGGGACAGAGGAGAAGAAAGCGCAGTCAGTAATTATTGTTCTGGTATGGGAGAAGAGCGTGGTACATTTGGGCTGCAGGTGAGAAAGAAGTAATGCTGTGAGTGTGGTTGCCATGGAACAACACGCTCTGCCCACCACCACTTATGAAGCTGATCGGTCTAACAGCTTTGTTTTTTTTTTTTTTATTGCTTCGTTCGTGTTTTTTTTTTAATGTGTGGTACAGCTCTTGCTTTACAGTTCAGCTATGTTTGGGGAAGGTGTGAGTGGTATTGGGCGGCGACAGAAAAAGCAGTCACAGGAGTGTCAACTTGATTTGTATAGAAAAGTTTTTTTTGTTTTTGAGGTACTGACTTAATGGCTTGGAGCAGTTTGACTACAGTTATGGAGACACAGCGTTGGGGTTTTGAAAATGCGATGAGGTGAAGCCGATCAAGCGTGACGGCTTGCTTTTCATTTCTTTATTATGTTTCTCATTCATTTGGTGTTATTTATTAATGTAGGCAGATGTGAGCACCGGGAGGTAAGTGCGGGTTCATGTGGTAGCTGGCACTAAATTGGGTAGTGGGAGGGTGCAGGATCTCTCGCTAAGCGAGAGAAAAAATGGTGGCAATTTCGAATTTCTTAGTGTGATTCTAGCCAATTAGCAAGCATAGTGGACACAGGAATACTAGAATTGGTGAAGGGGCACTGTAGGCTGGCACTTTTTATTTCCTGGGCATCTATTGAAAGTTAATGTACCCCCATAGCAAGGGTACTAGCCAATCAAATGCCAGGAAATAAAAAGTCCATTTTCTAAATTACATTATGCCCCGCTTCGTATAGAGAACTGTTTAACAAGTTCTACACCTGCTAATATAAACCCTGAGTTTAAATCTCAGGCATTACAGCCCCTTGAAAGAGATAAATGGGTGGCTATTCCAAATAACAAACTAGGAAACAAAGTAGTTGTGAGCCTATTGTTGCCCCCATTACCAATGAATAATCCTTTCCATCCTTTGTCTTTTGTAAATGATGACGAGTGCATAACTCTAAAATCCTGAACAAGTGTCCTACTACATTGGGAACGGTACAGTAGATATAACAAACACCAATTTCCCCGCCTCTTACTATCTTTAAAAGTGATGAACAGCCAGCTCTGCACAATACCCTACTATTTTAAGCGAACATCAAGAGAAATGTTCCCCTCCGAACTAAAAACAAACACATTTTGTATTGGGTGATTCTATTATCAATTTACTGATAGAGCTATCTGTAGCAGATAAAAGCAATAGAACTTGTTCTAGCTACAGAGAGCCAGTATCTGACATAACACCAATGTTAAAATCCATTCTAGGGACATGGATATGTTGTTCATCCACACTTATTGGCAGGTTCCTTGCCGCTTTAAATCTTGCGGAAGGTCTTCAAGCTAGCTCCTCCCACCCACCGGGTGGTAAAACTCGGCTCCGCCCCATGGCCAGATCTTCCCTTACCGCTTGGGCTCAGGTTCCCTCCTTAACGCTCTGCGTTTAAGACTGGTTCTAATTCTTGAAAGTTGAAATCAAAAAGTTTTTGCTAAAAGGCGTCGGTCTTCTTCTCCTCGCGGCTGCGATGGACCGTCGACTCGGTTCCGGAGGTGCCCTTGCGGGCAGAAGATGTCTGGAGCGGATCTGCACTCCATGTGTCTCTGCCTGGGCCTTGAGCACGACCTGCAGGCCTGCGACTTATGCGCTTCTTTTTCATTCGTCCTTGAAGACCGTGCTGCCGATTACAACTGGGGCGCCCCAAGAAGAAGAATTCCACTGGTGAAATCTAAAGAGGCCCGATTGGCGGTGTCCGGCGGGCGGGCTCGGCGGATATCAGCTCGAGCAGATGATCGCCCTCGAAGAAGGAAGCCGGCGTGGGCAGCTTCTACCTCGGCCTCACGGCATTTGTCCCACTTTCTCTAGAACCTCGTACTCTGCTTCTTTTAAGGAGCTTTGTCTGACCCCTCTCGACGAAAGGTGAGGTCCAACTTCTTCGGGACCTTTTCCAGGTCCAAAAGAGCAAAAGTAAGTCTCTCCGTCGGCTCTTGGGAACGGGAAGATCCCCCCTCCCATATCGACAGTCGGCTTAGAATTCGACCCCTCAGCTCGACCACTGGCTTCACGGTGTCCCCGTCAGGCCAGTTGACCGAGACTCCCGTCGACACGGTCGAGATTTTTCTCGACCCGTTAGACCTAGTTGGCGGCTGGAGAAGCTGAGATCCCTCTCCTAGTTCCCCGGTGGGGAGTTGAGGATCCCGTCGGCTCGTCATTGCCTCTGGTTCCGGAGCCTTCAGTAGGATACGTCCGAGCGAGGAGTGCCGATTTCCGACACTTCTCCTCGCCTTCCTCGGCCTAGTCGAGACTCTCGGTCTCGGACATCCTCGCGGTCCAACTGATCCCGCCGCCATAGGCGGTCTCGGTCTCGGCACCATGGCAAGCGGCGCCGCCGCTCTTCCTCGGATGAGGGGAGGCTTCAAGCGCAAGTTAAGGCCGGAACACGAGGAACTCGTGGTGGCAACAGCTCCTTTTGATCGGGAATAGCCGACCCAGTCGCCTTCCCCGCCGCTAAGGTTGTCACCGAGCGCCAAAACAACCCCTCGTTGTAGCCGAGGAGCCTGTTCCCAGGCCGGTTGTTCGGCCAATTCCAGCTGCCCCACCGATTCTGGTGGAACCTCCGCCTCCACAGCCATTAGTTGGGGCTCTGACCAAAAATTCTCGGTCGGCCTTGGGTTTGCCCTATAGGCTGTCTGTCACCCTCACTCCCGATAAACCTCGGCAGGTGGAGGGTGGCTCAGGCCCGAGGCAGCTCTTTGAGGACTCTTCTGAGTCCGATGATGGTTCCTTCCTCTTCTCCAAGCGCATGGACTTGGAGTCCTCGGGAGGGCAGTCAGTGGACGATAGCCCTTCGTTCTTCTTAGGGTTGCTTCGACTCATCTCGGAGTCCACCGGGATGAAGCTCGAACCCGTTTCTAAATGGGCCAGGTATCCCTCACGGAGATTCTGGACCGAGGTTCTCCAGGAGGCCTTTCCAGTGGCGAAGCCTATAGTGGGTCTGGCCTTGGAACTTTGGCAGCGTCCTGCTTCCTGCCCTGCGCCTTGACCAGGTTGGCCAGGAAGTATCGGTCCCACGGTTCCCTGTCCGGTTTGGAACACCCCTCGGCGAGGGTTGGTTACCGACAGCATTTTCCGGCGTGCCGGGAACGCCAGAGATGTGGACAAACCTCCCGACAAGGAATCCAAGAAATTGGATTATGCCGGGCGAAAAGTCTATGCTGCGTCCTCTCTCGGCCTTCGTCAGGCCAGTTCGGCCGTCCTCATGGCACATTTTTCTCACGCCCTGTTGGGCTCCCTGGATGAGGTTGTCCCTCATCTTCCCGCAGATCTGCAGACTACGGTCAGGCAGGTGCGGGACCAGGGCAGGGCAGTGGCCAAACAGCAGCTCCAGACTGCGTTAGACATCGGGGACTCGTGTGCCAGGTCTGTGGCGGCCGCAGTGGCCATGCGTCGTCGGGCTTGGCTGAGGATATCCACCTTTACCTCGGATACCCAGCACAAGTTGGCGGATGTTCCCTTTTTGGGGACTGACCTCTTCGGCCCTGGGGTGGAAGGTCACCTGCAGAGGATCGAGAAGTCCAGTGCTACCTTGGACTCGGTCTCTTCCGCTCAGAAGGACAAAGGCCGCAAGCCACAGCCTAAGCCCTTTCGTCCTTCTGGCGCCCACGGCGCGCCCGGCCCAGCAACGTCAGGGCCAGCAGGCTCGAGCTTGGCATCCCAAACCCAAGCCGTCGGCTTCCTCCAACAGGAAGCAGGGAGGTAAAGGCCCAGGAGGTCCCTCGGCCGGTCCCTCCTCCAAGCCTGCCCAGTGACGGGCTGAGGGGTGTCGCCCCCATCCCTGTCACCTCACCCCTGGTTCCCCCCGTGGGGGGACGGCTCAGACACTTCCTTTCCGCCTGGTCCGCTGTTACCACGGACAGGTGGGTACTGGAGGTGGTGGGAAAAGGCCTACCTCTAGAATTCGAGCAGGCCCCGCCCTTCAGAGCCGTCGCACCTCGGGGGGCCTCGGGGTCCGCAGCCTCACTGGCGGCTCATCGAACCGACATCGCTCTCCTCCTCCAAAAGGAGGTGATCACGGAGGTAGAGGACCCCCCTTTAGACCCGGGGTTCGTGTCCAGGTATTTCCTGGTTCCGAAACGGACAGGGGGCTGGCGCCCCATTCTCGACCTACACGACCTGAACAAGTTCCTAAGGTAACGGACCTTCAGAATGGTCACTCTGGCGCGCAGATAATACCATCTCTGGAACACGGCATGTGGTTCTGCTCTCTGGACCTACAGGACACGTTCTTTCACATCCCTGTCCGTCCGTCACATCGGAGATTCCTCAAGCTTTTCGACGAGGATCCCCTCTTTGAAGTTCAAGCCATGCCTTGACATCCTCCAGCTCAGGGTCTTCACCAAATGCATGGCAGTGGTGACAGCATTCTCTTACGGCGCCGAGGGGTCCGGGTGTACCCTTACCTGACGATTGGCTGATAGCAGCCCTCCAGGACGGGAGGTGGGCGGTCCAGAGATCTGCCCTCCAGGTTTGCTCTCAAGTCGGCCTTCTCATCAAGCGAGGCCAAGTCGGAACTCGAGGCAAGCAGGTGATCCTGTTCATCGGGCAGAGCTCGACTTCTCGAGCCAGAGCACGCTCCCCGAGACAGGCCAAGGTTCTTACCTCCTTTGCCCAATCATTTCTGGTTGGGCAATCGCGCCTTGCGTGGGGCTTCCTATGCCTCCTGGGTCTCATGGCGGCCTGTAACAGCGTGGTCCGTTGGGCACGCTGGCACATGCACCCCCTTCAGTGGGGACTGGCCAGCCAGTGGTCACAACACTGTGATCCATTGGACCAGCTAGTGATAGTGACCCAGGAGATGTAGAACGCTCTCCAGTGGTGGACCGTTCCATCCCATCTGCAGGAGGGCATCCCGTTTGTCCACCCCGAGCCGAGGGTCTCTCTATCGACCGATGCCTCTGTGATGGGTTGGGGTGCCCATCTGGGGGAACACCGAGTGCACGGCCTCTGGTCCCCGCGGGAGTCCCGATGCCACATCAACCTGCTGGAGCTCCGAGCGGTCCGCCTAGCTCTCACCGCCTTTGCTCTGTTTCTCCGGGGTCAAGTGGTCCGAGTCCAGACGGACAATACCACGACCATGTACTACCTGAACCGCCAGGGCGGGATGCGCTCCATGCTTCTATGCAAGGAAGCTCTCCGCATTTGGTCACTCGTGCGCAGCCTGGAGGCGGATCTCCTAGCCATTCATGTGGCAGGAGCCTCCAACACCCTGGCCGATGCCCTGAGCCGGATAGGGGCTGCATCTCACGAGTGGTCTCTCCTGCCGGAGGTAGTACAAGATCTGTTCTCCCACTGGGGCACACCTCAGGTGGACCTGTTTGCCTCCAGGGAGAACGCGAAACTGAGGCTGTTTCATGCCCACCCCCCTCAGCAGGGCTCGCTGCAGGGGGATGCCTTCTCGAGGCTGTGGACCCCAGGCCTCTTTTACGCCTTTCCCCCATTTCCCTTGATTCACAAGGTGCTTTTCAAGACAAGGAGGGACAAGGCGCAGGTGATTCTGATAGCCCCAGACTGGCCGCCAGTTCTGGTACCCAGATCTCCTCAGCCTCAGTTCCAGGCTCGAGGCAGCTTCCAGCTTGCCGGACCTGCTCTCAGTCAATCAGGGGAAGGTGTTCCATCCGGACCTTCAATCCCTGCACCTGACAGCCTGGTTCCTGAGCGGCTAGAGTTCCAGGCCTTGGGTCTTTCCAACGAGGTCCTCAGTGTTGTTGAGGCGTCCCGTAAGGAGTCGACCAGGAAATGCTATGCCTTCAAATGAAAGAAGTTTTCCATTTGGTGTCAGGGTATGGGCTTGGACCCTTCCTCCTGTTCCTTGGCAAGCATTTTGGACTATTTATGGTCCCTTTCTAGTCAAGGGCTTAGGTCGCGACCCTAAAGCTGCACCTGGCAGCCATCTCTGCTCACGGGCGTGGGCGGGAGCAGTCGTGGAGAGGAGAAGGTGGTGGTGCATGTTTCAAAGGCCTTGATCACATTTCCCTCCGGTGCAAGAACCTCCACCTCCGTGGATTTACTGCTGGTACTGGCAAAGCTCATGGGCAAGCCATTGAACCAATGCACAGGTGTGATCTCTCTCACCTGTCGTGAAGACCGCCTTCTTGGTGGCTATCCGTCAGCCAGAAGGATGGGAGAACTCCAAGCGCTCTGCATTGAGTCTCCTTACCTGGTCTTCCACAGGGACAAGGTTGTCCTCTTTACCCGAAATTCCTTCGAAGGTGGTGTCGGAGGTTCACCTTAACCAGGTGCTGACTGCGGTGTTCTACCCCAGTCACACCTGGAGGCCGAATACAGGCTCCATACTTTGGACCTAGAAGGCGGCTTATTATAAGGGCGCATGGCTGAAATTCGGGAGAGGTTACACAGCTGTTTGTCACCTACACTGAAGCCGCACCTGGCAGCCGCACCTGGCAGACCTGCAGCCAAGCGGACGATAGGCAGGTGGGTCACCTCCTGCATAGATCTCTGCTATAAGTTGGCGGGCATGGAGCCTCCCAGAGGGATAAGAGCTCATTCTACCCGTCATACTGCTGCATCGGTGGCTGCTTCCAGGGATGTCCCTATTCAGGAAATCAGCACACACCTTTATTACCCATTACCACATCGACCTTGAGCCACGCCGGGATGCTGGTTTTGGGGCCTCGGTTCTCCAGTCTTTATTCCCTAAGTAGGGGGTGTGCGCCTTGCCTCCCTCCTCCCGGAGAACTGCTAGGAGTCTGCCAATAAGTGTGGATGAACAACATATCCATGTCCCTAGAAATACAGGTTACTCACCTGTAACAGGAGTTCTAGGAATGGTATATGTTGTTCATCCACACAACCCACCCAACTTCCCCGGCTTCGCTGCACAACCTGAGTTTCCAGCGGACCAGATCTGGCGTCATGTGGCGGAGCCGAGAGTTTTACCACCCGGGTGGGTGGGAGGAGCCAGCTTGAAGACCTTCCAGCAAGATTTAAAGCGGCAAGGAACCTGCCAATAAGTGTGGATGAACAACATATACCATTCCTAGAACTCCTGTTACAGGTGAGTAACCTGTATTTCTATCCCAAGCTGGAAATAATCCTCTTGTAGTCATTCATCTTGGGACAAATTATATCAATAAAACACCAGTTGAACAATTGAAACAAGACTCGTTGTCCTTCATAATATTCTTGAAGAAAGAGGTGTGATATATGTTTTTCTGAGATTTTACCAGTACCTAGGGCATCCCCCCATACTTTAAGTAAAATCAAAGTAATCAATGAATGGTTACGAAAATGGTGTCTTAGGCAGGATCTTCCTTGCTTAACACATTGGGAAGAATTTAATGGCTACCCATCCCTCTTTTGCTGGGATGGTTTGCATCTCAGTAGAAGAGGGAATACACTGCTTGGACGTATCCAAAACCATTTAAACTAACACCTGTGGGGGAGATTGGATTTATACCTAAATCTCTTAATACATCTAGCTCAGCCTATAAGAAACAACAACTCAATATTCTGTCTCTTAATGCTCGTTCGCTAAATATTTCCAAACTGGCTGAATTAGAAGTTAAAATTCAACTCCATAATCTCAGTGTAATATCTATATCTGAAACATGGGTGAATTCAGATAGATTATGGTCAGTAGAAATTCCAGGATTTAAACGCTATACTAAAAATAGATTAGGTAACAGGAAGGGGGTGGGGTATGTCTCTACATAAAGAATGATATTCCATCATTTGAGATAGCTTCTAATGCCCAAAATGAAAGTATATGGTTACCTTCAACTACAAGGTCAACCAAAGATGGTAGTAGGTACTTGCTATAGACCTCCAACTTCTGATATAGATTATACTTTATCCCTAACAAAAGAAATATCCTCTCTGGCTACAAATGGTACAGTCCTCATTTTAGGGGATTTCATTCTACCATCAATTGACTGGGAAACATTGACTGGTAGCTCTCAACATGACAAACTTTTTCTATCAACAGTTATAGATCTGGGTCTGGTTCAATTAGTTAAGGAACCAACTCGAGGGAATAACATCTTAGACTTACTCATCACTAATGATGAAAATAAAATAAATAATCTTACTATTACAGATCCTCTGGGCAGTAGCGATCACATGGCTGTACAATTTTCTATTACTTATGATTCTTACACTCTAAACAATAAACTTATGATTAAACAATATGATGAAGCAAATTGTTCTAAAATTAATGAAAATCTTGGCTACATTGATTGGGCAAAACGTTTTCATCGCTAAACACTGTAGAAGCATGGACATACTTTAAAACAAAATTTATGATCTTGAACATCAGTATGTTCCAATAAAAATAAATACAATAAAAGGAAATATACCCTTGTGGTTTAATAATACCATTAAAAACAAATTAAACTTAAACAATCACTTTTTAAAATCCTAAAAACTGTGCTATCAATGTTAGAGAGGAAGCATTATACAAATACAGAAAATCAATTAAAGTTTAAAATTCTATAATCACAGCAAAAGCGAAATCTCAATTTAGAATAGTACATACAAAGTTCTCATAAATCACTGTATTCTTACCTTAATGAAAAAAAGGAATAATAGATCAGTAGGCCCAATAGTTATTAAAGATTAACAATTGTTTCCAATTTGAACAGCAACAGTATTAAATGATTACTTTTGTTCTGTTTTTCCCAACCGGATAACTGTACTCAATTTTCAAATGTTACTACTTGTCCACATGACTACAGTATTTCCCACATAATGTAATGACTGTACTTAAAACAATAAACAAAACTACCAGTCCTGGCCCTGACAATATTAATGCCAAATTTTTGTTAGGTACACTTGATACCATTACCTTACCACTTACTATAATATTTAACAAATCTCTACAAGAAACAAAAATTCCAACAGATTGGCTCTCAGCTATTGTCACCCCATCTTTAAACAAGGGACGCGTTCCAAAATTGAAAATTATAGACCTATAAGTCTTACATCCATTCCTTGCAAGGTGATGGAGAAAGTTATTAAAACTATCATTGAACATGAAATGGTCTCCTTAAATATCATAGATACAACTCAGCATGGATTTAAACAGGGTTACTCTTGTACTACTAATTTACTCACTTTCTATGAATATGTAAGCAAGCATATTGATAATATTCCCATCGATGTTATTCTATTGGACTTCAGTAAGGCATTTGATAAAGTATCTCATGCAATTCTGGTGAACAAACTCACTCATTTGGGTTTCTCTCCAGTAATTGTTAGCTGGGTCCACTGCTGGCTGACTGGCAGGACACAGCGAGTCAGAGTGGGTGGTGTGTTGTCTGAGAGTGGGAGAAGTGACCAGTGGTGTCCTACAGGGCTCTGTCGTGGGATCCACTTTGTTTAATCTATTCATCAGCGATATGAATATAAAATCAACAAACATTGTTACCAAATTTGCTGATACAAAATTAGGAGGAAGGGTGGATAATCAAATAAACCAAGAAACACTCAAGCAAGATTTAACCACCATTGAGCATTGGGCAATAACAAACAAAATGTACTTTAATGAAAATAAATGCTCGGTATTACATATGGGAAATAATAATCCTAGACAGATGTATATGCTCAATAATATAAACATTAAATCAGTTACTAATGAAAAAGATTTGGGAATTTTGGTAAATTGCAAACTGTCATCTAAAGATCACTGTAACAAAGCTGCTAATATCTCAAATTCCTTGCTTAGACGAATAAATCATACTTTTATTTCTAAAACAGAGCAGTGTATAATTCCTTTATATAGATCCCATATTCGGCCATATATGGATTATGGGTCACCATTTTGGAGCCCTTATTTAATTGCTGACTTTAATAGGATAGAACAAATACAACACAGAGCAACAAAAATGGTTCCTTATTTATCTCACTTAACTCATGAAACGAGATTAAAAAAAAACGGGCCTATAGTCACTTGAACAAAGAAGGGAAAGAGGTGACCTTCTTCAATTATTTAGGATTATGCAGTCCCCAGCCTTAATGGACTCATGTGGCATCTCTTATGCAGAAAGGAAGATAGTACCAAGACTACATAATAAACAGTTAAATATTGTAAAGGCAAGAACAAATAAAAGACAACACTTTTTTCTATCAGGGCATCTAAATTGTGGAATAATCTACCACAACACTTACTAGAATGCCCAAATATCACCATTTTCAAAATCAATTGGATAATTGGCTTTTGGATTAAAACTATCTTGGGAAACAATATCCTACAATGTGGGGACAATCTCGATGGGCCTAGGCCTTCTTTTGTCTCTAATACCAAGTAACCTGAATTAATATCTCCGGTCTCACCTTCCAGATGGTAACTCTGAACCAGATCATACCATCCCTGGAGTGAAACGTGGATCTCATCTGTGTCAATCTTCACCATTCATCACCTTTGGGTACATGGCGAAGAGTAACCCCACAGGAGCTTGCTTTTTTTTATGGTAAGTAGACTGACGCATTCCTCGACGCCGCCTCAGAGACGACGCATCAGCGGGCGCTTGGGGTTGGCCGTTAGGTGCTGTCGACTCCGCCTCGCTTGCCAGTTCTTCTGCCTGCCGCCATAGAGGTCACCTCATGGAAAGCCAGATCCAATTTGAGGCCTACTGCCGACGCAGTTCATTCTCCAACTATTTCTCCAGCTATTTCTTGTGCCGCAGTCCATCGGTGCCGTGTCCTGCCGGTTGTAGTAGTTTTACTCGACGTCGCTGGTAAGATCTTTCCATATATTATATTCTTGGCGACATTGAGTCTGTTTTTGGTGGGGGGGTTTTCTTCGCAGGTCGTGTCTGGGTCGGCGGGCAAGAAGACTTTGAAGACGGGATGGCCCCCATGCGACCGAAAATTCTCCACACCACCAGCACTGACTGCCAAGTGTCTTGGCCCGCCACGACATGGATTTCGTGGCGATGCCTGTTTATCCATGGACCGCCGGGTCATCGAACAACATGCATGGAAAGTGGGGCGAGCTCCGCTGACTTTCGGGGGTCAAGTGCGCACTCGTCTGGCCAAGCCACGTACTCTCGGCCTTTCCTCCGGGTCCCCTCCTGGTTCTACACGGACCGAGGAGGAGGGAGCCTCGGCTACTAGTAGCCTGGCCGTTGCCGAGGCTCCTTCCGCAGTGCAGGAGGCCCGTCCCGTCCCTTTCAGGAGGCGGACGAGAGGCACCGCCACGGCAGTTGCCCCTTTGGGGGTGAAGGCACCGCAGCGTCGGACCCGCGGTTCACAAGGCCCGGGACAGCACCGTCCTTGACGCCGTCGGTCGATGCCGTTATGGGCCTCGGCACCATTCACGGCGCCATGGGCCCTGACTGACCAGTCGTCAGTGCCGATACTGCAAGTGGTGCCGTGGGAGCTTCTACAGCACCGTCTTTGTCTGCGTCTCACCTTGACGCCGTCCACTGTGCCGAGGTTGAGCATGGCGCCATGTCCTCGGGACTCGGTGCCGTGGGGGCTTCGGATTCCACTGTGGGTGCCGTCATCGGCGCCACCTCTGTCCTTGGCGCCATTTGCGGTGCCTTGGAGCCAGGTGGTGCCGTCCTCGGGACTGTCGATGGCACCGTCTCCGCCCTTGGCGCCATGGGGCTGGATGGCATCGTGGCTGGTCCCGACTCTGGAGCTGCTGTTCGTTCTGGGGCCGTGTCCTCTGTGGATTCCACTCACAGTGCTGTAGGAGGCACTGGCTCAAGCATGGTTTTGGTTTCTGGCACCCCCTTTGGCAAGGATGGCACGGGTGCCTCCACGTCTGGCACAGGGCCTTGGCCTCTATCTCTTTGGAGGCGGAGTTGGGCTCTGAATCAGATGAACAGTCTGACTCCTTGGGGTTGACTGTTGGGGTGGGCAGCCTGTAGTATCCTCGACAAGCCGGGTAAGCCCCTTCTGAGGTGGGGTCGGTGGCTGCCGTGATTGGGGTCAGGGGTGCTGACCAGCGGGCAGTGGTGCAGGCCACCATTGCTCTGCAGCCCGGTCTGGTGGGTTCACTGACCCCTCAGCAGTGATACCCCCACCTGTGGTGTGCCTTAATCGCCCAACTTTGGGGACAATCAGAGCACCTACAGGAGGGGAGGGTACTGTGCCCTGGATAGCTCCTTCGGGTGCTGGCCAGGGCTGTCGGCTATCTAGGCTGGCCCTCTCGAGGAGGAGGGCTCTTTCGGACTCCGAGGGGTCGAGGGGCATGGAGTCTGCACGGCAACCTTTTTCTGGGGCCCACCCGGGCTCTGGAAGAAGCCATAGTGCAGATCTCCGCTCTTCCTCCTCGGTCTCTTTGAGGGAGCCCCGTTCTTTTGAGGTAGGGGACCGTCTTTCTGGACCTATACGGCCCTGGACGCCTCACAGGGGGGATTCTTCCGGGTACAGCCAAGGCAGTACCGAAATGGTTGTTCAGCTGTCGGCTGTGGAGTCTTCCAGAGCACCTTCTTCTTTGGGTGCTCTTGGTCCGCTCCTTAACCGAGGCAGAGGTCAGCCGATATCTCTTCTCTGCTCTGTCCCCATCCCTCTGCCACATTCTCCTGTGCTCCCAGGCATCCTTGGTCCAAGTGGCGCCTCTCCTGGGGAGCAGTTCAGGCTGTGGCTGCTCGTGCCAGATTATGTTAGGGCAATGGACAGACAGGTTTTCAACTTCCCCCGAGCAGCCGCCCTCTGAGCAGTCAGTGCCCTCCAACCCTTCATCCCCCTCTTCTGGGGGAGAGGAGCCTTCTGTCCACATCTCTCCAGTCGCTGATCTCGCTGAGTATCAGCGCTTCCTCATGAGGATGTTGGAGGACTTGCACCTCACCCCTGCCACTGTAAGCAATCCAGAGCACTCAGCACACGCCTTTCTAGGTGAGTTCAGCGAGACCACCCTTGTTGTGCCTCCCTGGCCTGCTCCCTTTGGGGGCGTTGCGCTTCTGGCAGAGCTCCCGGAGTCTCCAGGTTCCATGCCTCCTCCGCAGTCTGGATTGACGGAGTTGGACACTCCTGATGGGCTTTGCACCTTCAACGTGACCGGCCCCCAGATCAAGATTTCTTGGATTTTAACTTCTGGGGTAGGAGGGCTTTCTATTCTGCACGGTTGTTGCTTTCCATTTCTGCACATCAGGCCCACAGTGCAGCCTACGACAGGTTCTTGTGGTCCAGGCTTGGTCAACTCCTAGCCTCGTTGCCAAACCAGACAAGCCATTGCACACTCTGTGCGTGGCCTGGAGCTAGCAAGGCACCAAGTGAGGGCATCCTGTGATGCCAGCGAGGTGGCTACCAGGGTCGTAGGGACAGCGATCTGCACTAGGCGGACGGCATGGCTGCGTCTTTCCCGGTTGTCACCCTTGTCCCGGCGTAGGGTGATTAACTCCGCTCACCAGAGAACCTATCTTTTCTCCCGTAGAGCGAGACAGAGTTTTGTCGGGGCAACTTCCTTCCCCCCTCCGGGGGTTCCCCGTCTCACTCTCCCCACTCTCGGGCCTCTCCAGGCCCTGAAGGTTCTCCCTCTTAGTGTGTCGCCCACTGAGAGCTAAGGGACTTTGTCCCTTAGGGTGTAAAAAAAAACCCCCTGCCGAGGGGCTCAACACTTACCCAAAGGTGATGAATGGTGAAGATTGACAAAGATAAGAAATGAAAATTACGTACCTACCATAATTATGATCTTTCTGTGTATCTTCACCATTCATCACAACCCCACCATCCATCCCCCTGGGGCCTCAGTCTCTGGGTCCTCCTCCCTCTATGTGCCCAACCTCGCCCCCCTCCTTTCTTTGTTAGGAGTAGGGTAAACAGGGGCACATAGGGGGACTATGTTCCAGGTAGAGTGGTCAGCATGGGGGGCACTCCTTCTCTAGTGCATTTGCTCCACCCCTGTGGGGGGAGTTGGTAGTTGCCCTCCATTCTCTCCTCCTCCTTATCCTGTCCATCTTATTTTTTTCTTTGTCCTTAGGACTATCCTTTATTACCAAAAAAAAAAAAAAAAAAAAAAAACTCCTTTTCCACCAAAATCTTTCCTTGAGAGGGTGTTAATTCTATGTGCCCTGTCCTTCCAGAATAGCCAATTCTGCTCAGATGGAGTTTTTGCCAGCCATTCTGTGCCTTGAATTCTGGCAATAAGCCTTTGGCTACTCCTTGCAGTTCCTATACAATCTGGAGACGGACCAGGGTCTGGGATGTGTTAACCGTCTCCCCTCTCTTTCTACCTTCTAAATTCTTTGTCCCACCCTACCTCCCTCCTCTATTTCCAGAGATTGGGGCCCCTCCCAATCCCTTTAGTTTCCGACTTCTTCAGTCGTTATTTCTCCTTTTAGTTTTATATCTTTTTCCTTTTTCCTGTCCCTTGGACTTCCTTGTCCCACCCTCCACTCCCCTTCCTCTTACCTCTCTGGCGACTCAGAACTGGCAGGCAGGCGGAGTCGACAGCGCCTAACGGCCAACCTGCGAGCGCCATCAATGAGTCAGCCTCGAGGGCGGTGCCAATGGTGCATCGGCTCCACCTACATAAAAAAAAAAAAAATCCTGCAGGGTCATGACCTCCGGCCATGTACCCAAAGGTGATGAATGGTGAAGATGCACAGAAAGATCATAATTACGGTAGGTACGTAATTTTCATTTCTGTTCACTGGATCTGCAGGATGCATTCCTTCACATCACAATCCGTCCGTCCCATCAGCGGTTCCTCCGTGCTTCGGGGTCGAGGGGATCCTGTACAAGTTCCGAGCCATGCCGTTCGGCCTGTCATCGGCCCCACGGGTCTTCACCAAGTGCATTGCAGTGGTGGCAGCCCATCTTCGGCATTGAGGAGTACGAATCTACCCTTATCTCTACCACTGGCTTTTGGCAGGTTCCTCCCTTCAGGAGGTGCAGAGGTCCAGGGATCTGGCCCTCTGAACCTGCTCCCAACTGCCCTCCTGATAAGCGAGGCCAAGTCAGAACTCGTGACCTCTCGGGTGATGGGCTTCATCGGGCAGAGCTTGACTCTTGTCAAGCCAGAGCTCGGCTCGCGCAGACAAGATGGAGGTTCGCTCCTCCTTTGCCCAGTCATTTCTGGTTGGGCACTTGCGCCCTGCCGAGATTTTCTGCGCCTTCTTGGTTACATGGCATGCACCTCAGTGGTCCATTGGGCCAGATAGCACATCGCCCCTCCAGTGGAGCTGGCCACCCAGTGGACTCGGTGCCATGGTCATTTGACCAGCTGATCACTGTAACCCAGATGATGTGGGCGCTCTCAATGGTGGACTGCCCCAGAACGGTTGCAGGAAGGGATCCGTTTGTCCGCCCCAAGCCAGCGGTCATCCTTACAACCGATGCTTCTCTCATGGGCTGGGAGCCCCATGGGGACAACAGGGCCTGCGGTTCTGGACCCCAGAGGAGTCCCAATGCCACATCAACCTGTTGGAGCTCAGAGCAGTCAGACTGGCACTGTCAGCTTTGCTCCTCAGCTCCGAGTCAAGTGGTTCAAGTCCAGGGCGGACAATACCGCGACCATGTACTACCTCAACAAACAGGGCAGCATGCACTCCAGTCTGCTGTGCAGGAGGCATCCCGTCCTCTGGACCCTCGTGAGCCGCTTGGAGGCGGATCTCCTAGACATCCATGTGGCAGATGCTCTCGGCCGCATGGGCCAGACATCCCACGAGTGGTCTCTCCAGCCAGAGGTAGCTTACAGTCTGTTCTCCCATTGGGGCAAACAATTGGTGGATCTGTTTGCCTCCAGGGACAACAACAAGCTGAAACTGTCATGCCCACCCCCCTCAGCAGGGCTCGCTGCAGGGGGATGCCTTCTCGAGGCCGTGGACCCCAGGCCTCCTCTACGCCTTCCCTCCATTTCCCTTAATCCACAAGGTGTTACTCAAGGTGAGGAGGGACAAGGCAAAGGTGATCCTGGTAGCCCCAGATTGGCGCGCCAGTTCTGGTACACAGATCTCCTCAGCCTCAGCTGCAAGCCCCGGAGGCGGTTTGTACATGCCGGACCTGATATAATTGAACTTGGGAAGGTATTCCATCGGACCTTCAGTCCCTGCACCTCACAACCTGGTACCTGGCGGCTAGAGTTCCAGGCTCTGGGTCTTTCGAGGATGTCTACACCGTGGTGGAGGCATCTCGTAGAATTGACCAGGAAATGTTATGCCTTCAAATGGAAAGGTTTTCCATTTGGTGCCAGAAATGAAGTCTGGCCCCGTATCCTGCTCCATGGCTAACATTCTAGACTACCTTTGGTCTCTCTCCCAAGGGGGTCTGCAGTCATCAACCCTTAGGGTGCACCTGGCAGCCATTTCTACGTACCAGGCACGGGTCGGTCAGCTGACATTGGCGCCGGAGACAGTGGTCTGGCACTTCTTCAAAGGCCTGAAGCACATATCCTCTCCACTGCGTGAACCTTCACCTCCATAGGATCTGGTGCTGGTTTTGGCAAAGCTCATGAGCAAGCCATTCGAACCCATGCTCAAGTGCGAGCTCTCACACTTGTGGAAGACTGCCTTCCTGGTGGCTATCACGTCAGCCAGAAGGACAGGGGAGCTCCAGGCGCTTTCGGTGGACTCCCCTTATCTGGTCTTTCACAGGGACAAAGTTGCCTTGCGCCCCACCTGAAATTCCTTCCGAAGGTAGTATCAGTTTCACCTTAACCAGGTGTTGACTCTGCGTTATACTACCTAACTACACCTCGGACGCTGAGTACATGCTCCATACTCTGGACCTGAGACGTGCTTTGTCTCCTATTATAAGGAGAGAATGGCGGAAATTCATGGAGAGGTTCGCCAGCTGTTTGTCACCTAAAACTGAAGCTGCTTCTGGCAGACCTGCAGCCAAATGGACCATTGCAAGGTGGATTACATCATGCATAGGTCTGTGCTATGAGCTGGCAGGCAAGGAGCCTCCCAGACAGATTACAGCTCATTCTACCCGCCATACTGCTGCATCAGTGACTGCTTCCAGGGACATCCCTATCGAGGAAATCTGTCAGGCTGCTACCTGGAAGTTAGCAAACACCTTCATTACCCACTACCACATTGACCTTGAGTCGCGCTGGGATGCTGGTTTGGGGCCTCGGTTCTCCAATCTTTATTTCCCAAGTAGGGGGTGTGCGCCTGGCCTCCCTCCTCCCGGAGAACTGCTTGGAGTCTGCCAAACAGTGTGGATGAACAACATATCCATGCTCCTAGAAGAACAGGTTACTCACCTGTAACAGTAGTTCTAGGAGTGGTATACGTTGTTCATCCAGACGCACCCACCCGGCTTTAGGTGCACAGCCTTGCTTCCAGCAGGCTAAGATCTGGTGTCATGGGGCGGAGCCGAGGTATTTACCACCCAGGTGGGTGGGAGGGAGGAGCCAGCTTGAAGACTTTCCTGCAAGATTTAAAGGGGAAAGGAACATTGCAAACAGTGTGGATGAACAACGTATACCACTCCTAGAACTACTGTTACAGGTGAGTAACCTGTTCTTACGCAGCTGTAACAGTAGATCTTCCATGGGGATAATCTCTTGCAGCAGGTAATACACTTGCATTGTCGCCAGAGGGCGCTCTTGTGCATGGCGGCTCTTTTCTAGCAGTCTTTTTCCAGGAGCTGCCCACACATGACATCATCATCCTACTCCTATGTAAGTGGGCAGTCCCTGGTATCCTCAGTTCATTTTCCCACTGTCTTCTGCTTGCACACAGCAGCTAGCACTTGTGAAGCAGTCTTCGACGAGAACTTCAGCTAGGAACGGATTTTCCCTCCGTTTCGATGAATGTCCAAAGAATCTACAAGCAAATCAGCATCATTCCAGTCATATAGTTGCGATAGAAAGATCTGCTATTACGACAACCACACTGTTTGTGTTGCGTGTCTGGATCCCACACACGACACCATCTCCTGCAGGCACTGCCAGGGATTCAACCAGGCAACCCATTTACAACGGCTGCAGGAGATTGAAGATCACCTAATGGAGAAGAAATTGCCTGTTTTAGAGAAGGGGGCCCTTCCCAAGGAGCCTTCTATTGCAGCTTCACACAAGAAGCATAAGCGGTAGGATAAATAAATACGTCCTCCTCTCATCAGGCAGCGCCTGCCGATGGCCACTGTTACTGGTGCTCCACCATCAACGATGCCCTCCAGAACTGCTGCTGCCTCGCTCGATGGGAGTTTAAACTCTCATCGGACTGCACTTTCTGGTGCTCTTTCAGCAGTTTCTTTGGAACCTTATGTGAGTTCCACTGGCGCCTTCAATGGCGACTCGTTGTCGATGACATCTGCTTTAAAGCATTCTATTTCCTCCCCATTTACTGCCCTTCGGCCAGATTTCATGGGGAGAACTACTGGGTTTCCCATTTCTGCTGCCCCTCCTTCTTCATAACCATTCTGTCAGGGACTAATCAGATAAGGACTGAGACCCTGGTACTTACCACCCAGAGACTAGACCTGTTTATACCTCAAGTCCAATTTCTTCCATGATCCCTCAGGTCTCCCAGAAGCCACCTACCCCACCCTCTATTACTGCCTCATTAGACATAGCTGCAGTGGTACAACAGATTTTGGAAGTGATGAGGCATTCTCCGCTTCCCAATCCGGGAAGGGCAGATTGCCCTTCCTGCTGTCCCACCCCTTCACCTAAACACTTCCAAGGCGACAGGGAACCCTCTCCACCCTGGTCCCCTCCTTCCTATGAGGAAGAGTGTTGTTTTTTTTCAGATGAGACATAATTTCCTGAAGATTTTCCAGGAGATATTCAAGATACTGAGCTTCAGGACTTGGACTCCCATCCTCTATTTCCACTATTTCCTCCTTGCACAAGGATGCTTCGTGACACGCAGCTGCCTCTCCTTCTGATGACCCATACTTCTGTGAGATGATGGTCCAAATTCAAAATATCATGGGATTTTCAACTACTGAAACATGATAAACAAAGAAAGGATATGGCAGATTATCTCGAAGAGCCTGTAGTAGTGGTACCCCATAGCGAATTTATCAAATGCTGTACTGGCAGCCTGGCACCAATCCTCAGCTGTTTCTGCCATTTCTAGAAAGGCAGATCGCCTTTACCAGGCTCCTCTTGACCATCCTTTTCTTTCCCACTACCTTAGCGCAGATTCAGTAGTGATCACAGCGGCTCATGATCATACCAAAATACAAGCTCATTACCCCTGATAAGGAATTCACCATCTAGATTACTTCGGAAGGTGTTCCAGGTGGGTACCATGAATCTCAGAATTCTAAACTATATGGACATTTTAAATACCAACATACCCTCTGGTCTTCTGCTATAGAACTAGTCAATGAACTTCCTCCTTCCCAGGAGGAGGACCAATATTATAGCAACAATTTCAGTGGCAATTCCATCTCTCAACATTTGCTCTGTTCAGGGTATGATGCGGTGGATATTTCTGCTCGTATATAGGCCACAGGTGTTGCCCTTCGACGACACGCCTGGTTACGTGTATCAGGATTTACATCAGATGTACAGCATTAAGTGGTAAATGCCCCTTTTAATGGATCTAAACTTTTTGGTCCAGGTACCCAAACACTACTGGATGATCTACAGGCTTCAGGTCGGACCTTACATACGGTACATGGCATGTATCACTCCTCACAGCCATCTTACCAGTACCGCTCCCAGTCCTTTTTTCAATCAAAGAGAAGCAGCAAACATAGAGGTAACTACACAGGAGGATTCCGTGGTCTTTCCCAACCATTTTGCAGGATCGCCACTCCTACCTCCCAAGGGCTCCCACTCCCACCCCTCGGTTGGAGCTGGTCAGCCCGCTTCCCAGTGACCAACTGGGGCATTGCCTGGGCTTCCTCAACCAGGCCTCGGACGCTGTGGGCAATTGTGTTGCCCATCATTTAGAGGCCTGGCAAGCGATAACATCAGATGAGTGGGTACTTCTTAACATATGGGTGGGGCACACGCCGGAACTCACCTCAGTGCCTCCCCCTCATCTTCCCCACTCTGTCCATTACCCACCCAACCATATCTCCATTCTTCAAGAGGAACTTCAGGCACTTCTTCACAGGAATGCAGTCTCTCAGTTCCTCCTCTGCAGTACCATCAAGTTTTACTTCATTTTTTTCTGGTACATAAATGCACTAGTGATCTCTGACCCATACTAAACCTGGGACAACATAACCTACATATTCAGTACAAAGGGTTCCAAATGGTCACTTTAACATCCATTATGCCAGTATTAAAACAAGGAGATTGGCTGTGTGCATTAGACATGAAAGATGCCCACCCATATCCCCATCCATTCCCCACCACTGGTTCCTTCACTTTTACCAACTAAGACAACATTACCAATTTTGGGCACTCCCATTTGGTCTCTCATCCACCCAAGAGTCTTTACCAAGTGCCTAGCGGTAGTTGCTGCGGCCCTGAGACAGGACAGACTGTTAGTCTTCCGGTACTTTTTCGACTAGCTCATAAAAGTGGACTCCAAAACCTCTCTGCTTTTGTTCCTCCAGGCAACGCTCACTCTGTTCCAGTCCCCAGGAGTTACGGTCAACTGGCCGAAATCCTATCCTACTCCTATCCAGTCGCTCCAGTATATAGGAGCCATTCTGGACACCACCTCCACCAGGGCTTACCTCCCTGCTCACAGACAAGACAGACTTCTTTCTCTGGCTTCCCAGATACGAACTCAACAATTTCACAGCCAGGCGTCTCTTATGCCTTTTGGGACATATGGCCGCGGCCATTCCCTAGTGTAGCCTTTGCCCGTCTACACATAAGACCAATCCAGTGGACTCTTCAGAATCGATGGCAGCAAAAAATGGGGTTTCAAAGACAGAATCAGTCACTCCCATTCTACACTCTGCCCTAGACTGGTGGACCCATCGTGCCAGCCTGTCTCAAGGCATGCCCTTCTAGTTCCCTCCTCCTCAGCAGACACTGACCACGGCTGCTTCTCCCAATGTCTGGGAGGCACAGCTAGGCCCAGAGTCTCCATTCCACCTCGCCCTTCAGGCTTTTCACTCCCAGCTTTTCCTGGGGCCTCTTCTGATCCAATCAGGCAACACCTCAATGGTGTATTACCTGAACAAACAAGGAGGTACCAACTCCTGTACTCTCTGCAAGGCGGTGATGACGGTTTGGCAGGAAGCCATACTTCAACAACTATCGTTGATTGCCGTCCATCTACCGGGACGCCACAATACCCTGACCGACATTCAGTCGCCAGACCTCCTCGCACAAGTGGACGCTTCATCACAAAGTTCTTCAGAAGATCTTTCAATTTGTGGGGAACCCTGCACCTTGACCTCTTTGCCTCCCCCAACAATCACCGATTCACTAGATACTATTTCATTATCCTGAACAGGAAGTGACTGTCAGTAGACGCCCTGTCCCTACCGTGGACAGGACTACTCTTGTATGTGTTCTCACCCCCCCCCTTTTCCTGCTACAAACTGTACTGAAACTACAACTCAAACCTGCCACCATGATCGTTATAGCCCCTCTGTGGCCTCAGCAGGTGTGGTTTCCCCTACTTAAACAATTTTCAGTAGCAGACCCCATCCCATTGCCAATCAGGCCAGATCTGTTGACTCAGGATCAGAGAACCCTTCTTCACCCCAGTCTGAAGTCACTACACCTTTACGTTTGGCTCCTGAGGACGCTTTCATAGCCCACCTTCACGTCTCCTCACCAGTGGACAATATTCTGTTGGCTTCATGCAGACCATCTACCAGGGAAACATATAATGCTAAATGGAAATGCATCTGCATATGGGCTGCTTCCCGGTCTTTGGACCCGTATTCATGTCCATTGACTAAGGTATTGGACTACTTGGCTTCACTTGCCATGACGGACTTGCTCCTCCTCTATTAACGTTCATTTGGCCTTTATCACGGCCTTTCATGAGCCTTTAGAAGGGAGACTACTTTATCAACACCGTCTTGCTAAGATGTTCTTAAGGGGTATGTTGCACCTCAAACCTCCCATTAGATGGCCCACCCCTCCTTGGGACTTGAATTTCCTGTTGGAAAGGCTGATCTTCGAACCGGCAGCTACTTGCAAACTCTGCTTCCTTTCCTGGAAAACAGTATTCCTAGTTGCTGTCACTTCAAATTGCCTTATTTCGGAGCTTCGTGCCGCAATGTGTAGAGAGCCTTTCTTAATCTTTCACAGAGTGGCTCTTCATACCAGTCCCTCTTTTTTACCTAAAGTGGTCTCGGAACACACCTTACATCAGTCCAAAGAATTGCCAGTCAACTTCCCTGGGCACTCTAATCAGGGAGAATGCCTCCTACACACTTTTTAGATGTTCATCATATTGTGAGAAACTATATAAATCATGCTAAATCTTTCAGAAAACTCAACTTTTTGTTACCTTCGCCTCAACCAGGGAAGGTTTTCCAGTCGCTAAACAGACCCTCTCCAACTGGTTGGCATACTGAATAACCTTTTGCTGTAAGAAATATAACAAACCATAACCAGGACCTGTCCAAGCTCATTCTGCCTGAGCAATGACCACTACAGTGGTCTGCTTTGAAGGGGCTTAGATATCTGCAATGTAGCCACATGGTCCACAGTACATACTTTATCGAAGCACTACAACTTCTACAGCGAGAAGCAATGTCTGATGGCCTTTCGCCGCATTGTCCTACAAGGCCTTCTGTCATAACGTTCCACCCTTCCTGGATTTACTGCTTGGGAGTCATCCCAAGTGTATTACCTGCTGCAAGAGATTATCCCCGTGGAAGATAGTACAGTTGTATACTTACCATAAAGATAGATCTTCTAGGGGTATCTCCTTTAGTGGTAGATATTAAAAGGGTATCTCTTGTAGCAGGTAGGATCCCTCCCTCCATCCTTCTCTAGCAGAACAACTTCTGATCCAGATATATATGGGAAGGGATACCCAAGGTACCTCAGATCTCGCTTAGAGAGCTGAATCTGGCGGCCAACAGAAGATATCGGGGACCGCCCACTCTTTTATATAGGAGCTGGATGATGATGTCATGTGTGGACAGCCCCTGGAAGAAGAGTACTAGAAGAGAGCTGCCGTGCATGAGAATGCCCTCTGGTGTCGACCCAAGTGCATTACCTGCTGCAAGAGATACCCTTCGAAGATCTATCGTTACGGTAAGTATGCAACTATGCTTCCTAGGAGTGGTATATGTTGTTCAGCCACACAGAACCACCTGACCTCCCTGACTGCATAACCTCTGCTTCCAGCAGGCAAGATCTGGCGCTATGGGGCAGAGCCGAAGGGTATACCACGTGGGTGGGAGGAGCCAGCTTTCAGACCATCCAGCCAGATTTAAAGGGGAAAGGGACAAGCCAAACAGTGTAGATGAACAACATACACCACTCCTAGAAAGTGCAGATCTTATTTCGAGGAACAGCTCTTGCAGCAGGTTACACCATTAGGAGTGAAGCCGGCAGGTGCCAGGACCCCACGGAAATTTTCTAGCTAGCAGTATTCAGCGGGGACCGCCTCCGATGTCGGTCCCGACGTCAGGCGTAGTACATATGAAGGCAGTCCCTCATAATCCTCAGTTCCTTTCCCGCCGTCGACTCGCCAGCATCGGCCTCTCGGTCTCTTTCTAGCGCACGACGACTACAGAACTTTTGGTGAATTTTTTCTTTGCACAACTGATGTCCTCTCCAACTCCATCACTTGAGGGTCACTTTTCTAAGTGTGCCTGCAGAAAAAAGATCCCTTTCAAGGATCCTCACTCTTCCTGTGTGCGTTGCCTAGGCCCGGACCACAACACTAAGGCCTGCACCTTTTGCCAGGGTTTCAGTAGCCGCACCAGGATCCGCCGTCGGATGGGACTGCAGGCATATCTCCTCGAAGAGAAATTAAAAAGGATGGACCAAGAACCTTCCTCCAAGGGAGAATCTTCTTCAAAGTCCCACAAGTACCAGGAGAAGGTGAGGTCTAGGTCCCCGACTCGGACTTCCGCAGCTCCAGATCGGACCGATCTCCCTCCAGGGCTCGGTCGCAGTTGTCCCCTTCCCCCTCCCCCCCAACCGGTTAAGGTCCGGACTTCAGGTGGCTCTTTCTCGCTCCAGCCGATCAAGACATTGAGACCCTCGGCTTCCTCCACCCCATCCAAGGCCTCTTCAAAGTCTTCTGAGCGCCATAAGTCCTCTTCTTCCACCTGACGTCGGGACACCAACGCCAGGTCGGTCTCCCAACTGCCCAGAGGTCCTGATCCTGCACCCAGAAAGACCAAGGACCTGACATCCCTGAAAAGGGCTTCAGACCCAACGTCTGCTCAACACCCGATGTCTGCTAAACATTCCAAATCAGCCAGGCGATCACAGGAGCTGACGACACCTGCCAGACACCAGTCGCCGGCCAGGCGTTCGCCAGATCAGAAGGCATCGGCCAGGAGACCGACGTCGGCATCTCCGGAGCGGAAGACCGCACCCCCGTCACCGGTGGATACCGGTCATAGGGAATCAACGGAGGAGGATACCCCACAGCTGGAAAACCAGGCGGGCGACACAGAGGATGCTGGGCTCCCAGGAACCCTCCCGGACCAAGGAGACACCTGGGGACCCGACCCGGCAACAGACCACAGGCGCCAGGTCTGTCAATCGTGCATGAATATCGCAGAAGTAAAGGAACTCTTTACTTTTTGGTGGGACACCATCAGGAAGGATGTTGTTCCCTTCCAGCCTCCTCCTCATACCCCTTCACCTCCTACACCCCCTCCTCCAACTAAGGGGCCAGTAGGACGATCACCAACCCCCAAGGAACAGACTCTGCCTCCTAGAGGCAGATCTACAGACAGGAGAAGGCCTCCCTCCAGATCTCCATCAGGGTCACCCAGCCCCAAACGACCCAGACGACGCCGGTATACTCCATCAGGGGAGGATTCAAGATTGGACACCTCGGACTACTCCAGATCTCCTTCTCCACTTAGCATCTCCTCTCCTGACCCACATGACCTCCCCAGGTCTCCACGGATGATCCTCTTTCGCTGAGATCATGAGGCACATGCAGGACAACATGGGGTGGGATGCTGAGACCTTGACCCCAAGCGACAGCGCTTGCCCGCTACCTTTGGCAGAAAGACCCAAAACCTGTGGTAGTGTCACCCTTGGTGGACACCTTTGTGGGCGTCACCAAGGCTGCATGGAAGCATTAGCAGTCCATTCCGCAGTGCCAAAGAAGGCTGACCGCCTGTACAAGGCTCGAGAGAAGACCAGTACTTGGCGAGCAACCTCTGGCAGACTCCCTGGTCGTCACTGCCTCACATGACCAGTCTCAAAGGCCTCAGCATATCAGCATTCAGCCACCGGACCAGGAATCAAGCAATTAGATGCCCTGGGAGGCGTCCTTGACTGCTACATGTGCCATCAGGTCTGTGAACTACCTTACCCATATGGTACAGTTCCAGAACACCCTGTGGGAACAGGGCCAGGACCTGGTCGAAAAAGCTTCCCAATGGTGACCAAGCAGAGCTCCTCAACCTGCTCCGCTGGGGTCAGATGTGGGGACCAAGTGCTTAGAGCGCGCTCGATTCCGGGACTCTTCTGCCGAGCTGCAGCTTCAGGTGTTTGTCTCCGGCGACACTCCTGCTCCTCGTGCTTCACCCAGGGCGTACAGAAGAATATTCTAGGCGTCCCATACAGGCGAGGTACTCTTTGGTGAATCCTCTGACAAGGTCATCACCAAGCTCCAGGGCGCAGGAAGGCAGTCTGAGCTGTACAGGCCATGTACAGATCCAGGCCTAGTTCCTTTCGTAGGAACCAGAGCCATTTTCATGACGGCAACAAAGGCAGCAGCCATGTTCCGCCAGCTGCAAGGGGCACTGTTTTCGTAAGGCCAGGCCAAGTTGTCCCCAGGCAGAGGTCAGCGTATAACGGGTTGGCCCAGCCTGTGGGACTAATGCTGCCACAGCATGACTCCTTCCCGGCTCCAACCCCTCCTCTGTATCAACAGGCAAGGAAAGTCGGGGGTCGCATCGCTCGCCACTTTTTAGGGTGGCAATCGATCACCACCGACAGGTGGGTTTTCCAGTTGATCAAGAAAGGCCACTGTATAGAGTTTCTAGACGACCCACCTACAAGACCTCCCCTGCTCTCCCGTTACTCGGGTCAGCATGCCCCGCTCATACAGCAGGAGGTGCTCGCGCTTCTAGAAAAAGAGGCCACAGAGCACATACCAAGGAACCAGAGGGGACTAGGATATTCTCACTTCTTTCTGGTTCTAAAGAAGACATGGGACCTCCGTCCAATACTGGACCTCAGCGACCTCAACATCTCGGTCTTGTACAAACGATTCCACATGATGACCCTTCCTGGTCTGATTCCCATGCTGAAGCAGGGCACCTTTCTAGCGTCCTCAGACATGCAGGATGCTTGCCTGCATATTTCTATTGCTCAGGCGCGCGGAGGATCTTCTGGACATAATTCTCACCACTCATTCACACTAGTGGGATCTGCGCCGGAGGCACTAGGACCCATCGGAGCAAGCTTTTGCTGGAGGTCGTGAAGAGAGATGCGCGTGTGGAGGCTCGAGCGGCAATGACTGTCTCGGCGACGACCCTCCAACCGCCTCAGTTCCCTTTTTCCCGCCGTCGAGTGCGCTTCAGTGACAACGTCGCTCGCCTGTCGGGAGTCAAACTTCAAACTAGCGCATAGTTTTCAGTTTATTTTTTAATATTATCTCGATAGTAGTATCGTTTAATTTAACTTATGGTAAAAGTCTCGGCCTACTGGACGGAGTCGACCATGAGCAGGTCAGGTGACGGTAGGGAGACCGTATGAAAGCTGTTCAGTCAGTCGGGCTGGGTCCAGTCAGCCCCTTCTCCTCAGCGGGTTCCGACAACGGTCAGTCCGATGCCGGGGATGGGCGGTCCCCTCGGCATAAAATAAGCGTCGCATTCTGGACCGTTGGCCTCGAGCTCTTCTTGACCCACAGGTCAAAAGAAGGCATCACTGAAGTGCGCCCTCTAATCGTCTCTTGCGTCAGCGGTCCGGTTATCTGCTGATTGCGGTCTCCTCCCGAGTCGCCAACTTCCGGTTTCCGCCGTCTTCGACGCCAGTCCTACCCGCCTATAGGAGGGCTCCAGATGAGCTGATTTCATCAGTGGGCGCTCTTATGGAAGCGATGGGCTCGGAGGTTGGTTCTTCTGCCTGGCTCGGTTGCCCGGAGCCGTGAGCTCGTCGGGCGAACAGGTAAGTGGTTGGACCTTCCTCTAATCCTGTGGCGCCTCCTTGATTGCCAGCGACTCCGTGCTTAGGTGTTCCCCCTCACATGGCTGCAGGCGCAGGGCCACACTGATGCCCTTTCTCCTGTTTTCCCTTCTCTTGCTTTCCAGGTTCCAGGGGTGTTCCGGCGCCTTCTGCGGGAGTCGCTGTGCTTTTTCGGCGCGTCCATTGGCGCCAGCAGGTCAATGGCGCGTGTGTCTTCCGCAGCGCCGCGGAGTGCGCGTGGTGCAGCTTGCGGTGCCGCGTGCTTCTTCGGCACCATGTGCCTCCGCGGCGCCGTTTTCAACTCCTTTCGCCTCCTCGGTGCCGGGGGCCCTCAGGGACTCTCCCTTTCTATCTGCTCTTTCTTCCTCTCCTATTTTTCACTCCTTTCATGTCCAAACAGTCCTTCCTGGACTATCGGGAGATGATGTTGAGCCTGACCCAGACCTTCGGTTGGGTGATGAAGTGGAGGAAACAGGATCTTTCACCGCTACAGAGCCTGTGGTCGAGGACCTATCCTTTAAGTCTCTGTTGAGGAACCTGAGATCCACTCTTTCTCTCAGACTACGGACATCGATCCTGGGAAAATATTAAGACTCAGTATCTTCATGCTTGGAGATCCCTGATTTGACTCCTCCGCTTCAACCCTCCTTGAGAGCTGTCTCAAATGGTATGGAATAATCCTGCTCTTATTCCCTCAGTGGCTAAATCCATTGATAAAAAATATTCAGCTCCCAAGGATCGTCCCATTTTGGCATCCCAAGCCTTTGCGGATCCTATTGTAGTCCTGGCAGAGAATGACAAGGTCGTTCTTCCTCAAGCTACTACAGCTCGACCTATTAACAAAGAGTCTCGTAAAATTGATACATTAGGTGAGAGTCTTTGCTGCCTCCACTTTAAGTATGCGTATTGCCAGCTATTAAGGCTATTTTTCTCAGTATGAGTATATCCTGTGGCACTCTATGAAACGAATGGTTGAAGCTCTTCCAGATTCCGACTCCAAGTCAGAGCTCCTTCTAACAGTTATCAGAGGTATTGAGTCAATAACCAACAGGTCAAAGCCGCCATGGGCGCTTCGACACTGCTTCTCGTACAGCAGCACGGGTATTTGTACTCTGGACGCCATTCCTGGCTGCGTACTTCCAGCTTCAGAATGATGCTCAGCAGCAGGTAATGGCATTGCCTTTGATGGCTCGTATCTTTCGGTCCTCAGGTAGAGCAAGCCCTAGAGGCCACTCAGAAGACTAGGTCGGCCATTAAGTTGGCTGAACCTCCGCCTACCCTCTCGGGGGCATGTGAAGTAGCGTCAGTTTCATAGTCGTCAGTCCTTTCGAGGAAGAGGCAGAGAGGCTTCCATAAAGCCAACCTGCCCAACCTCAAAGAAGGCGCAAGCGAAGGGCCTAAAGCCCCTAGCTACCTTATAATTGCCGGCCCAAGTTCCATCCACACTGCCGAGATGGAACTTTCTCCTCAGTGGGAGGTCGTCGATGTACTTCTACAACCAGTGGAAGTCCATAACCTCGGACAAATGGGTCCTTCGGATAATTCGCGAGGGTTATTCTCAATCTTTTGGAAACCCCCCCGGATTGCCCTCCCAAACGACAACCCAGGTTGTCGACCTCTCAGTCAGACCTCCTCACCGCCGAGATCCAGGGCCTTCTAAACAACAGGGCAATAGAACTGGTGCGCCCACATCAGCGAAACACAGGGTTCTACTCCCATTACTTTCTGGTTCCAAAGAAATCTGGGGGGATGCGCCCCATTCTAGACCTCAGAAAGTTAAAACAAATTCCTCCCCAGGGAGAAATTCAAAATGATTTCCCTAGGTACCCTGTTACCTTTGCTGCATCAGCATGACTGGCTGGCCTCCCTGGATATGCAGGACGCTTACCAGCATATCCCCATCCACCGACCACCATGGAAATTCCTGAGGTTTGTAGCTGGGGTCCAGCATTATCAGTTCAGAGTCCTGCCTTTTGGGCTATCCTCGGCACCTTGAGAGTTTTTACAAAGTGTTGTGCAGTTCTGCCTAGCACATCTCAGAAGCTCGGACTCAGAGTGTTTCCCTACCTAGACGATTGGCTCCTAGCAAGTCCTTCCAGCCAAGGGACTCTGGAAGCCGTTCCAAGCGGCCTCTCGCCTTCTTCGTCCATGGAGTTCTGCTGAATCTGAAGAAGCCACAACTGCAGCCCTCCCAGAGGCTCCTTTTCATAGGGACTCTTCTGGACACCTCTTCCGAAGGCTTTCCTTCCAGAGGACAGAAGACTAGGCATCCTTCAGATGGCCGTTACATCAGGGAGAACCGATCGGTCTGCAGCTCTCTCTAATACAGCGTATGTTGGGTCTCCATGGCATCCTCAGTGTTCACTGTTCCCTAGCTCGGTTACACATGAGGACCACCCAATGGATGCTCTCTGCTCAGTGGTCACCGACCTCTCACCCCCAGTCTTATCCCATCAAGGTGACGGAGCCCCTATGAAGGTCTCTCACCTGGTGGTCTCAAGAGAGCAATCTTCTGGAAGGATTCCCCTTTGCTCCTCTGGATCATCAGATCTCCATCACCACAGACGCATCGCTAATGAGATGGGGAGCTCACTGTCTCTCTCTCCACACTCAAGGTGTATGGACTCAGCTCAAACTCAGCTCCACATAAATGTCCTGGAGATGAGAGCGGTCCTCTATGCGATCAGGCGTTGAAGGATGTTCTTTGTCACAAGAACATTCTCCTTCAAATGGACAACAAAGCTGTGATGTATTACATCAACAAGCAAGGCGGTGCTCATTCTTATCCCCTTTGCAGGGAAGCAATGAGAGTGTGGGAGTGGTGCTTGGAGCACAAGTCTCTAATTCAAGCAGTATATCTGCGGGTGTAAAAGCGACTTAGCAGATCACCTCAGCAGAGCGGAGGCAGACCCTCACAGTGGTCTCGACTCAGCCGTAGCTCGGTCACTGTTAGAAGAGTGGGGACTCAGACCTGGACCTTTGCATCCCCACTCAGCATAAAACTGCCTCTCTTCTGCTCCAGAAATCAGGGCCTGGCATTTTCTGTCAGGATGCGTTCAGGCTGCGGTGGACAAAGCAGCTTTCTTCGCCTTTCCACGCTTCCTTTAATTCAGAGAGTTCTCCTCAAATTAGTCTCAGGGGACCAAGATGATTCTCATTGCTCCCTCCTGGCCTCGGCAACTATGGTTTCCTCTACTCAACAATATGTCGGCAGCCTCTCCGAGACCACTTCCCTTGCAAATCAGTCTTTTGACTCAGGGTTCGTTGGTCCATCCCAACCTGAGGTCACTTCACCTTCATGCTTGGCTCCTGAAGAGGTAGAAGTGAACCGGTTCAACGTCTCTCGTAGAGTCTCAGACGTCCTTCTGGCTGCTCGGAAGCCAGCTACCCGAAAAACTTATCTTCTAAGTGGAAACGCTTTTCTCTCTGGTGTGCAAAGTCCTCTTGGAATCCCTTTTCCTGTCCTCCAGACAAGGTTCTGGAGTACATTTTGGACCTATCAAACTCAGGTCTCCAGTACTCCACGGTTAAAGTTCACCTTAGTGCCATTTCAGCGTACCATGAGCCGGTTTCTTCCTTGTCTCTGGCTCAGTTGCCTATGGTGAAGAGATTTCTTAAGGGAATTCTGCATACCAGACCCCCTGTTAGACGTCCGGTCGCAGCCTGGGACATTAATCTTGTGCTAGACATGCTCACTCGGAAGCCCTTCGAACCCTAGCTACCTGTGACTAAAATTTCTTACTTGGAAGACAGCCTTCCTAGTGGCCATTACCTCAGCCCTCAGGGTCTCTGGATACATGCCCTGGTTACAGACCCTCCGTTATACTGTGTTCCATAGGGACAAAGTAGTTCTTCATTACTCATCTAAATTTCTTCCCAAGGTTGTGTCAGAATTCCATCTAAAACCAACCTCTGGTGCTTCCCTCTTACTCAGCGAACTTCCAAAATGCAGTGTAGTGGCTCCAGTAGGTAGCACACTCGCCTCTGAGGCCGGAGATCAGAGGGCTGTGGGTTCAGTTCCCACATCTGGCACTTGGGTTAATATCCCAGTACTGACACTGTAATGCAGCATGAGATGGGTGCTGCATTTCTGAGGTGCCGTCTTTCGGATGAGGCGTTTAAAACAAGGTCCCATCTGCCTGGATTGGTGGTAGTTCAGGTGGATGTTAAAGATCCCATGGCACTTATCGAAAAGAGTAGGGGAATTTCCCCGGTGTCCTGGCCAAATTTCCCTCATTCACTAAAAATACCACCAACAGCTTAATCTGGTTTAAGGTCAGTTGGCATTCATCTGTATCCCCTTCCCCCGGGTCGTGCCTGAAAATAGGCAGGATTTGTCTAGTGTACTTACCCGGTCAACAAAAGCTAAATAAATAAAATGAAGGAGAACGGTCTCTTCATTCCTTGGATGTTAAGAGAGCCTTGCTGTTCTACTTAGATAGAACCAAGAATTTTCGCAAGACTCAGCAGTTGTTTGTTTCCTTCAGCGAGACCCGGCTGGGTCAGACTGTCGCTATCAGATGCATCTCATCATGGTTAGTGGCATGTCTTGACATTGCTATTCCATGGCACAGGTTAAATTAGAAGGTAAGTGTCGCTCACTCTACTAAGTGATCACAGCATCCCTAAGCGGAAGTGATATTCCAATTGCAGATATCTGCAATGCCGCTACCTGGAACTCAGTGCATACCTTAGTAAAGCATTATGCACTGGATGTTCATGCCAGGCGTCATTCGCCTTGACAGAACTATCCTTAATGGACTTCTGTCCTGAGCGTGTGAGCTCTGGCTCCCCTGCCGCCCTTTTGGGGGATTATCAGCTTGGTACTCTCCACTGAGTGTGAATGATGGTGGGAGACTTATGTCCAGGAAGATATGAAAATTACGTACCTACGTAATTCTTGATCTTCTTGGACGAGTCTCCACCACTCATTCCTACTCCTCCCTCATCCCGAGCTCACCGCTGTGTTGGTCTTCACTCCTCAAATCCTTAGGCCGTGAGAGACTTCTTTGCTGACCCTTCTTACACAGGTCGTCCGGAC
The DNA here is from genome assembly GCA_016271365.2 of Neoceratodus forsteri. Classification (NCBI taxonomy): domain Eukaryota; kingdom Metazoa; phylum Chordata; order Ceratodontiformes; family Ceratodontidae; genus Neoceratodus; species Neoceratodus forsteri. Next base: position 811,247,346 of record CM057456.1, on the reverse strand, counting down.
TATCTTATGTTCGTTTTTTTTTTAAGGTTAGGTTTACTCTTTACGTTAGTTGCGCTGCACCTCCTTGGTAAAAAAGGTACTGAGGCGGTTGGAGGTGGTGCGAGATAGTCATTGCTGCGCGAGCCTCCGCTTCACGGCCTGCATCTCCTTGGTGCCATCTCTTGCGTGACCCTCCAGCAAAAGTTTGCTCCCGATGGGTCCTAGTGCCTCGCGAGATCCCACTAGTGTGAATGAGTGGTGGAGACTCGTCCAAGAAGATCAAGAATTACGGTAGGGACGTAATTTTCATTTCCTGCGCTTCGAGTTTCAGGGTCGCCATTATCACTTCCGAGCTCTTCCCTTCGGGCTGTCATCGGCACCTCGGGTGTTCACGAAGTGCATGGAGGTCGTAGCCGCATCTCTGAGGAGACAGAGCCACTACGTGTTCCCCTACCTGGATGATTGGCTTCTCATGGCACCCTCAAGGGAAGCTCAGATGTCTGCCATTCACAGCACTCAGTCTCTGTTCGAGATGTTGGGCATTATCATCAACTACGAGAAGTCAAGCCTGGTTCCGTCCCAGACTCTGCAATTCATAGGTGCAGTTCTGGACACTGTCAAGGAAAGCTTTCCTTCCCTGGACAGAAGCGGAACAATAAGATCCTAATCAGGGACTTCTCAGCGAAGAAGACTGTTCCTGCCAGACTGGTGCTTCGCCTGCTCGGACACTTGGCTACGGCCATTGCAACAGTCCCGCTAGCCCGTCTCCACATGCAGGTAACCCAGTGGATGTTACAGGTACAATGGGACCAAAGGCAAGACCATCTGCAGCAGCCAATCCGGATCACGAAGGCCGTAATTCAAGATTGGCAATGGTGGCTAGATTCGAGGACTCTCTCGTCGGGAGTCCCCTTCATAGTGCCGTCCCCAACTATGACACTCTCCACAGACATCTCAGGGCTCGGTTGGGGAGCACACCTTGATGGTGTCTGGTCTCAGGGCCTGTGGTCAGACCAAGAGTCTCATCTCCACATAAACATCCTGGAAATGAGGGCAGTTCTTTACGTTCTGTAGGCCTTCCAGTCGGAGATTCCACCAGGTACACTTCTGTTACAGACAATGCCGGTGTGATGCATTACCTCAACAAACAAGGAGGCAGCCATTCGTACCCTCTTTGCAGGGAGGCCATGAGAGTGTGGGATTGGATCTTACAACACAGCGCAAACCTTATTGCCGTTCATGTTCCGGGAGTGGACAACGTTATCGCAGACGGCCTGAGCCGCTCTCAGGCCAGAGTCCACATATGGGAACTACTGCAGGAGGTGGCAGAGGATCTGTTTTGCAGATGGGGTACTCAGAACTACACCTTTTTGCATCCCCATCCAATGCAAAACTGCCCAATCTTTGCTCACTAGATCCAGGGACTGGTGTTTTCTGGCGAGATGCATTGTCCCTCTCTTGGGCGGGCAGATTCCTCTACGCCTTTCCCCCTTTCCCGTTGATCCAGAGAGTTCTTCTAAAACTTCACAGGGAGCAAGCGACGCTTATACTGATCGCGCCCTTTTGGCCTAGACAGATCTGGCTCCCTCTCTTGCATCAGCTATCCCGGGAACCTCCAGTGCCTTTACCAATCAGCTCCCAACTGCTGTCTCAGAAGGCGGGTTCTTTGGTCCATCCGGACCTACATTCCCTGAACCTGCATGCTTGGCTCCTAGAGACATAGCCATGATGCGACACAGGGTCTCGCAAGAGGTGGCAGACATTCTCTCTGCTGCCAGGAAACCGGCGACCTACGCCATGAAGTGGCGCAGGTTCTGCTTATGGGTTCAGGCGCGAGATTTATTGCCTTTGGACTACCCAGAGAAGCTGGTATTGGAGTACCTGCTGTCCCTTTTCCACTCTGGTTTGGCTTACTCCTCGATTAAGGTTCACCTTTGTGCCATTTCAGCCTATCACGTCCCTATAGGCCAACGCACTATAGCTCAATTGGACACGACATGTGCCTTCCTGAGGGGTGTCCTCCACCTTAGGCCCCCGATTAAGGATCCGGTCCCACCATGGGATCTACCCTTCATCGTGGAGCAGCTCACGCTGCCACCTTTTGAACCAGCCGCGGATTGCGAGCTACGTTTTCTCTCTTGGAAAACATTCTTTCTAGGGGCATGGATATGTTCATCCACACTATCTGGCAGGTTCCTTGCCGCTTTAAATCTTGCCGGAAGGTCTTCAAGCTGGCTCCTCCCACCCACCCGGGTGGTAAAACTCAGGCTCCACCCATGGTGCCAGATCTTTCTTACCGCTTGGAAGCTCAGGTTCCCTCCTTAACGCTCTGCGTGATAGACTGGATCCTAATTCTTCGGTTCGCCCGAAACTCATTTTAAAATTTTCAAGACTTCGGTCATCTTTCTCCCTCGCGGCTGCGATGGACAAATCGACTCACAGTTTCCGGCGGTGCCCTTGTGGGCAGAAGATGTCCAGGATGGACGTGCACTCCACGTGTGTCTACTGCCTCGGCCTAGAAGATGACCCGCAGTCCTGCGAGTCATGCTGTTTGTTCTCGGCTAACATCCTGGAGGACGCTGCCCGGTTAAAGCTAGGGGCGCGCGAGCGCTACCACGGTTAGAGTCAAAGTAGGCCCGTTGGGCGGTTACAGTGGCTGGCTCGGCTGAGCAGCTCGAGCAGATGATCGCCCCTGGGAGGAGGCCCAGGCGCATCTTCCTCCTCCTCGATGTGACATTTATCCGCTCTCTTTGGGTACCTCGTACTCAGCTTCGTTCAGAGCTTTGCCAATCCCTTTCCACGAAGGGAGAGGGGCCATCGGGACATTCCTCTCGGTCCAAAAAGAAGGATTCTAAAGGTAAGTCCCATCGTCGGCGTTGGTGGGAGTGGGAGAGGTCTCCTTTCCCGGACAGCCGACTGTCGACTTGATCGAGGTTGCGGCTAAGGCCGCTGGCTCACAGGCGTCCCGTCAGGCTAGCGGTCGAGATTTTCTCGACCTGTCAGGCCAGGCTGTCGACTGCTGAGGCTGACAGCCTTCTTCGATGGTTCCCCGGTGGGACCCGAGATCTGCCTGTGCCCCGGTGCAGCAGTCCCGGTTAGGTGTCCAAGCCGAGGGAAGAGCGGGTGTCCCTCGCTCCTTCCCAGACCCGTCCTCGGAAACACCGAGGATCTCGGTCTCTGTCTCGGACTTCTTCTCGGTCCAGCCGATCCCGCCAACATCGGCAGTCTCGGTCTCTGCAACGAGGTAAGCAGCGCCGCCGCTCGTCCTCGTCTTCCTCCTCAGAAGAGGAGAGGCTTCGGCGCAAATTGCGTCGACACTATGAGGACCTGATGTGGCAGCAGTTGCTTTTGTCCGAGAGCAAGTCGACACCGACGCCTTCCCCAGCCATCAAGTGGCTGTCACCTGAGCGGCCGAAACAACCTCTCGCTCTAGCCGAGGTGCCCAAGCCTGGGCCGGTTGTTCGGCCGAAACCTGCTGCCCCACTGATTGTGGTGGAACCTCCGCCTTCACAACCGAAATCGGGGGCGCCGACCAAGGACTCTCGTTCGGGTAAAGGCCTGCCCCACAGGTTGTCGGTCACCCTCATTCCCGACCGTCCTCCGCAGGTGGAGGGTGGCTGAGGCCCTAGGCAGCTCTTCGAGGACTCATCGGAGTCCGACGATGACTCCTGCCTGTTCTCCAGGCCGGTTGTCCTGGAGTCCTCCGGGGGCCAGTCATTGGACTAAAGCCCATCGTCCTTCATGGGTTTGCTTCGGCTCATCTCGGAGTCCACCGGGATGCAGCTCAAGCCCGTATCCAAACGGGCCAAGTATCCTAGCGGAGATACTGGACAAGGATTCACCACGGAGGCCTTTCTGGTGGCTGGGCCATTGTTGGCCCAGCATGGAGCTTTGGCGATGGCCTGCTTCCTGCCCTGTCCTCGGCCAGGATGGCCAGGAAGTATCACGGTCCCCGACTCTTTGCCGGGTTTTGAACACCCCTCTGCCGAGGTCGGTCACCGACAGCGTTTCCGGCATTCCCGGAGCGCTAGGGGCGTGGACAAGCCCCGACAGAGGTCAAAAGCTGGACTACACGGGCGCAAGGTGTATGCTGCGTCCTCCCTTGGCCTCCAGCCAGGCCAGCTACGCCATGTTGATGGCACACTTCTCCCGCGCCCTCATGGGCTCCCTGGATGAGGTGATCCCTCATCTCCCGGCGACCCACAGACCACGGTCCGGCAGGTTCGGGACCAGGAAGGAGGGGCGGTGGCGAAGCAACAGCTCCAAACAGCTCTGGACATAGGAGACTCCTGTGCCAGATCGGTTCTGCAGTGGCCATGCGCCCAGAGCATGGCTGAGGATATCCACCTTCACGGCGGATACCCAGCACAAATTGGCGGACGTCCCCTTCTTGGGGACCGACCTCTTCGGCCCTGGAGTGGAAGGTCACCTCCAGCGGATCGAGAAGTCCAATGCCACTGGACTCGGTCACCTCCGCCCAGAAGGAGAAAGGCCGCCAACAGCAGCAGCACAAGTCCTTTTGTCCTTCTGCGCCTGCAGCATGTCCGGCCCCACAGCACCAGGGCCAGCAGGCTCGCACTTGGCATCCCAAACCCAAGCCCATGGCTTCCTCAAACAGGAAGCAGGGAGGTAAAGGCCCAGGAGGTCCCTCGGCCGGTCCCTCCTCCAAGTCTGCCCAGTGACAGGTTGAGGGGTGTCTCCCTCAGCCTTGTCACTCCCCCTGGGTGCCCCCCACCCCCGTGGGGGGACGGCTCTGCCACTGGTCCGCTATCACCACGCACTGCTGGGTGTTGGAGGTGGTAGGAAAGAGCCTGCCTCTGGAGTTCGAGCAGGCCCCACCCTTCCGAGCCGTCGCCTGGGGGCCACAGGGTCCGCAGCCTTGCTGTCGGCCATAGAGCCGATATTGCCCTGCTCCTCGAAAAGAGGTGATCAGGAAGGTGGCGGATCCTCCTCCAGACCCGGGGTTTGTGTCCAGGTATTTTCTGGTCCCAAAAGCGGGGGGCTGGCGCCCCATTCATGACCTGAACAAGTTCCTAAGGTCTCAGACCTTCAGGATGGTTACTGTGGCTCAGATAATCCCATCCTTGGAACAAGGCATGTGGTTCTGTTCCCTGGACCTTCAGGACGCGTTCTTTCACGTCCCAATCCGTCCATCCCATCAGAGATTCCTCCGCTTCGAGCGGAGGGATCCTACTAGTTCGGGCCATGCCTTTGGCCTCTCCCTAGCTCCCAGGGTCTTCACCAAATGCATGGCAGTGGTGACGGCATTCCTGCGGCGCCGAAGGGTCCGGGTGTACCCCTACCAGAGCCGAGGTGGAGCGGTCCAGAGATCTGGCCCCCCGGGTTTGCTCTCAGATTGGCCTCCTCATCAATGAGGCCAAGTCGGAACTTGTGCCAAAGCAGGTGATACATTTCATCGGGGCAGAGCTCGACTCTCTAAGAGCCAGAGCACGGCTCCCGGCGGACAGGGCCGAGGTTCTTTCCTCCTTTGCCCAGTCATTTCAGGTTGGGCAATCGCGCCTTGCCCGGGACTTCCTGGGCCTCATGGCAGCCTGCACCAGCGTGGTCCGTTGGGCCCACTGGTACATGCGTCCCCTTCAATGGGGACTGGCCAGCCAATGGTCACAGCACCTCGATCTGCTGGATCAGCTACTGACAATGACCCAGGGTATGTGGAACGCCCTCCAGTGGTGGACCATTCCAGTACATCTGCAGGAGGGCATCCCGTTCATCCGCCCCGAGCCAACAGTCTCTCTATCGACCAATGCCTCTCTGATGGGTTGGGGTGCCCATCTGGGGCAGCACAGAGCGCACGGCCTCTGGTCCCCTCAGGAGTCCCGATGCCATATCAACCTGATGGAGCTTCGAGCGGTTCGTCTAGCCCTCACCGCCTTCGCTCCGTTTCTATGGGGTCAAGTGGTTCAGGTCCAGACGGACAATACCACGACCATGTACTACCTAAACCGTCAGGGCGGGACGCGCTCCATGCTTTTGTGCAGGAAAGCTCTCCACATATGGTCTCTCGTGTGCAGCCTGGAGGCAGATCTCCTCGCCATTCACGTGGCAGGAGCCTCCAATGCCCTAAGCCGGATAGGGGCTGCGTCTCACGAGTGATCTCTCCTGCCGGACGTGGTACAAGATCTCTTCTCCCACTGGGGTATGCCTCAGGCGGACCTATTTGCCTCCAGGGAGAATGCGAAGCTGTGACTGTTTCATGCCCGCCCCCCTTAGCAGGACTCGGTGCAGGGGGATGCCTTCTCGAGGCCGTGGACCCCGGGCCTCCTCTACGCCTTTCCCCATTTCCCTTGATCCACAAGGTGCTTCTCGGGGTGAGGAGGGACAAGGCACAGGTGAGTCTGGTAGCCCCAGACTGGCCCCGCCAGTTCTGGTATCCAGATCTCCTCAGTCTCAGCTCCAGGCTCCCAAGGCGGCTTCCAGCCGGCCCTGACCTGATCTCAGTCAATCAGCGGAAGGTGTTCCATCTGGACCTTCAATCCCTGCACCTAACGGCCTGGTTCCTGAGCGGCTAGAGTTCCAGGCCTTGGGTCTTTCCGACGAGGTCCTCAACATCGTTGAGGCATCCCGTAAGGAGTCGACCAGAAAATGCTACGCCTTCAAATGGAAGAGATTCTCCATTTGGTGTCAGGGCAATGGCCTGGACCCTTCCTCCTGTTCCTTGGCAAGCATTCTGGACTACCTGTGGTCCCTTTCTCAGCAAGGGCTTCAGTCGGCTGACCTTTAAGGTGCACCTGGCAGCCATCTCTGCTTACGGACGCGGGCGAGGAAAGCAGTTGGTGGCACAGGAGAGGTGGTGGGCGCTTTCCAGCGGTCTTGATCACATATCCTCCGGTGCGAGAACCTCCACCTCTGGGATCTTCTACTGGTATTAGCTAAGCTCATGGGCAGGCCATTCAAACCGATGCACAGGTGTGACATCTCTCACCTGTGTGGAAGACCGCCTTCTTGGTGGCTATCCGTCAGCCAGAAGGATGGGAGAGCTCCAGGCGCTTTCCATCGAGTCTCCTTATCTGGTCTTCCACAGGGACAAGGTTGTCCTGCGCCCCCACCCGAAATTCCTTCCGAAGGTGGTGTCGGAGTTTCACCTTAACCAGGTTTGACTCTGCCAGTGTTCTACCCCAATCACACCTCGGAGGCCGAATATAGGCTCCATACTTTGGACCCTAGAAGAGCGCTCGCTTATTACAAGGAGCGGACGGCTGAAGTTCGGGGAGAGGTTCGCCAGCTGTTTGTCACCTACGCTGAAGCCGCACCTGGCAGACCTGCGGACGATAGGCAGGTGGGTCACCTCCTGCATAGATCTCTGCTATAGGTTGGCGGGCATGGAGCCTCCCAGAGGGATAAGAGCTCATTCTACCCGTCATACCACTGCATCGGTGGCTGCTTCCAGGGACGTCCCTATCCAGGAAATCTACAGGGCTGCTACCTGGAAGTCAGCACACACCTTCATCACCCATTACCACATCGACCTTGAGTCACGCCGGGATGCTGGTTTGGGGACTCTGTTCTCCAGTCTTTATTCCCTAAGTAGGGGTGTGCGCCTCCCTCCTCCCGGAGAACTGCTAGGAGTCTGCCAGATAGTGTGGATGAACAACATATCCATGTCCCTGGAAATACAGGTTACTCACCTGTAACAGGGTTCTAGGAATGGTATATGTTGTTCATCCCATTCCTGACCTCCCGGCCCGGCCTTCAGCCTGGCTTCCAACTGGCTAGATCTGGCGTCATGGGGGCGGGCCGAGAGGTTTACCACCGGGTGGGTGGGAGGAGCCAGCTTGAAGACCTTCCGGCAAGATTTAAGCGGCAAGGAACCTGCCAGATAGTGTGGATGAACAACATATACCATTCCTAGAACTCCTGTTACAGGTGAGTAACCTGTATTTTTAGTTGCCGTTACCTTGGCCAGAAGAATTTCTGAACTACACGCACTTATGTGCAAAGAACCTTATTTGGTTTTCCACCAAGGCAGGGTATCCCTAAGGACTAATCCTAAATTTCTACCAGTGTATTTCCCGAAATACTCTAATTGAGGAGAAGCCCTTTTGCACACCTTAGATGTGCATAGGTGTCTCAGATACTATCTGACCAGAACCAAACACCACCGAATATCGGACCAACTTTTCGTCTCCTTTGCCCACAGGATGATGGGAGCTCCTGTTTCAAAACAGTCACTGTCCAGGTGGCTCATTCAGTGCATTACGTCCTGTTACCAGAAGCGCAACAAACCCTTACCGGGCGAGGTTAAGGGTCATTCCACCAGAGGGGTGGCTACCTCTTTTGCGGTTTTAAAGAACGTATCCACCTCAGCTATTTGTGCTGCAGCTACTTGGAGCTCCGTACACACTTTCATCAGGCATTACAGCCTGGACATTGCTTCGAGGCGAAGAGCGGGGTTTGGTCTAGCAGTCCTTCAGGGACTTCTGTCCTAGGCTCGATGTAATTCGAGGGTTTTTACCTTTCCTCCTCCCGATGGTGTGTGATTTCCAGTATTGCTTGGGAATCGGTCCTAATGGTGTAACCTGCTGCAAGAGCTGTTTCTCAAAGTAAGATGGTACAATTATGTAAGAACTTACCGTAACAGTAGATCTTCGAGAACAGCTCTTGCAGCAGGTACTTTCCTTCCCACCATCCCCACTGGAGGTAGGTTGTAGTCACAACATCCTTCTCCTAGGCTAAGGCATTTACAGCCTCTTTGTTTGCCATTTGATGACTGATCCTTAGTCTCCTCTTCTGATGTCATCCAGCGGCTGGGAGTCTCCGGTGGGAGAACGGAGGATTATGTGGGACTGCCTCCATATGTACTACGCCTGACATCGGGGGCGGGACCGACGTTGGAGGCGGTCCCCACTGAATACTGCTAGCTAGAAAATTTCCGTGGGGTCCTGGCAGCTTCAGTTCTAACGGTGTAACCTGGTGCAAGAGCTGTTCTCGAAGATCTACTGTTACGGTGAGTTCTTGCGTAACAGTACTTTACATAAGAACTTACCGTAACAGTAAATCTTTGAGGGGGGTGTCTCTTGCAGCGGGTAATACACTTGGCTCGTCGCCAGAGGTCGCTGTGGTGCACGGCATCTCTTCTAGCAGTCTTTTGCCAGGGGAAGCCCACACATGACATCATCAGTCTAATACCTATATAACAGTGGGCGGTCCCTGGTATCCTCAGTTCTCCACCAGATTCAGCTCGGTAAGTGAGGACTGAGGGGATCCAAGGTACTATAGGTGTCCCTTCCCACGTGCCAAGTGGAGCAAAAATCGTTCTCTTAGAGAAGGAGGGGATGGAGGAAGGGAACATACCTGCTTCAAGAGACACCCCTCAAAGATCTGCTGTTATGGTAAGTTCTTACGCAACTGTGCTGTCTTCCACGGTGTGGTCTCTTTCAGCAGGTTATACACTTGGGATGATTCCCAAGCAGTGCACCCAAAGTTGGTGGAATTAGGATAGGAGACCCTGTAGGACAGCTCGGCCAAAGGCCGTCCTACAGCAAGAAGCAATTTCCTGATTGTAATGCTTCATGAAAGTATGTATTGTGGACCATGTGGCTGCATTGCAGAGACCAGTGATTGAAGCCCCTTTAAAGCAGGCCGCTGTGGCAGCCATGGCTGTAGTGGAATGGGCTTGAACAGTCCTCAATAGGGGTTTATTGTACTTCGTATAACAGAACGTGATGCAATTTGCTAACCAGCTGGAAGTGATTTTCTTAGCAACTGGAGAACCTTCTCTTGTCGAGGCAAAGATGACAAATAATTGAGGTCTTTCTCAGACATTTGGTACAGTTTATATAGCACCTCAGGATACAATGAACATCTAAGGTGTGTAGGAGATGTTCCCCTGGATTTGAATACTTGGGTTAGTAGACTGGCAATTCCATGGTCTGATTTAAGGTGTGTTCTGAAACCACCTTGGGTAGAAAGGTGGGATTGGTGCAGAGAACCACTCTCCTTGTGGAAGGCTAAGTAAGCTCTCGACACATCAGGGTATGAAGCTTGGAAATTCAGCAAGCGGAAGTGATGGCCACCAAAAACACCGTCTTCAGGAAAGACTGAGCTCGGCCATAGCTGCTGGCTCGAAGGGAGCGAGGGTGAGTTTTTTCAATATGAAATTCAGATTCCCAAGGAGGTGTGGGCCGCCTGATGGGAGGTTTGCGATGTAACATGCCTCTTAAGAACATCTTGGCAAGATGATGTTGGTACAATAGTTTGACTTCACATGGTTCATGAAAGGCCAAAATGGAGGCCAGATGAACTTTAGTAGAGGAATAGCTGAGGCCTATCTTGGCCAGAGAGGCCAAGTAGTCCAAAACTTTGATTAAAGGACATAAAAATGGATTTAGGGAACACGAAGTAGCCAATATGGAAAAATGTTTCCCTTTAACATTATATGTTTCCCTGGTGGATGGTTTTCGTGAGGCCAAGATAATACTGGCCACAGGGAAGGAGATGTGAAGACTGGCTATGAAAGCGTCCTCCGGAGCCAAGTGTGAAGATGTAGAGATTTCGGGTTGGGGTGCAGGATGGTGCCCCGCTCCTGAGTTAGGAGATCTGATCTGATTGGTAACGGAATGGAGTCCGCTATGGAAAGTTGTTGGAGTAGGGGAAACACCTGCCAAGGCCACAGGGGGGGCTATAAGGATCATTGTGGCAGATTCGAGTTGTAGTTTCAGCAGTGTCTGCTTGACCGAGGGGGGGGGGGCATATAAGAACAGTCCTGTCCATGGTCAGGACAGGGCATCTGTAGACCGTCCCTTTGCGTTTGGGATGATGGAAAATTATTTGGGGAGTCTATTGTCGGGGGATGCAAACAGATCTAGTTGAGAAGTCTCCCACAACCTAAAGATTGTCTGAAGAACTTTGTGATGAAGAGTCCACTTGTGCGTGGAGGACTGGCAACTGAGAATGTCTGCCAGGGTATTGTGGCATCTTATTAGATAGATGACAATATGTGTTAGTTTTTGGGAAATGGCTTCTTGCCAGACATGTAGCGCTTCCCTGCAGAGAGCGCGAGATCTGGTGCCTCCCTGTTTAGATAGAATACCACTGAGGTGTTGTCCGATTGGATAAGTAGAGGACCCGGGCAAAGGTGGGGGCGAAAAGTCTGAAGGGCAAGGTGAACCGCCCTCATTTCCAACAGATTTATGTGAGACAATACTGGGAATCGAGGCCATCTGTCCTGCACTCCATAGGGTCCCACGTGGGCCCCCCTGCCTCCCAGGAAAGCATCTGTGGTTAACGTCTGCTGTGGGGAGGAGAATGGAACGGCATGTCCTGTGATAAGTTGACCCAATGTGTCCACCATTCCAGGCAGAACAGAGGGAGGGGGTGACTCTGATGTTGTCCTCGATGTCTCCCAACCGTTGGCACCATTGATTTTGAAGCACCCATTGAACTGGTCTTGTGGAGAAGAAGCCCAGCCACTAACAGGATGCATATATGCACTGAGCGAAAAACTCTGACTGTTATGAATTGCTGGGTTCAGATTTGAGAAGCCAGAGAAAGGAGTTTCTCGTCTGTCAGCAGGTAGAAACACCCTGGCGGAGACAGTGTCCAGAATGGCTCCTATGTACTGGAGTGATTGTTTAGGAGTCGGGTTGGACTTGGGCCAATTGATGGTAATGCCCAGAGATTGGAAGAGAGTGGCTTGTAGGGATAGAAGTAAAGCAGCTTTGGTGCTTGCCTTTATAAGCCAATCGTCTAGGCATGGGAAGACGAAATGTCCGTCCCTTCTCTGAGCCGCTGCTACTACGGCAAGGCACTTGGTGAAAACTCTTGGAGCGGACGAGAGGCCAAAAGGAAGTGCTCAAACTTGATAGTGGTGCCCTAGCAGGTGAAAGCGTAGGAACTGGTGGTGGGCGGGGTTGATAGGGATGTGCAGCTATGCGTCTTTCATGTCCAGGACGCACAACCAATCCCCTTGTTTTAACATTGGTAAAATGGACGTTAAGGTGACCATCTGGAATCTCTTGTACTGAATGTGTACATTCAGTCGCCTGAGGTCTCCCATACGTTTGGGAACAAGAAAAAAAGTAGGAGTAGAAGCCCTGAAGGCACTCCGAAGGAGGAACGGGGTAGATGGCCTGTTTGTTACAAAAGTGCCTCAGTTCCTCTTGGAGAATGGGATATGGTCGGTACATAATGGGACGGGGGACGAAGCTCCAGAGTGTACTCCATACGTATGATCTGGCGTAACCACTCGTCCGATGTAATGACTTTCCAGGCCTCTAGGTGAAGGGCAAAGCCCTAATGGGTCACTGGGCAGGGGGCTGGCCGGTCCCATCCTGGGGGTGGAAGCGGGAACCTTTGGAGGCCGGGGGGGTGGTGGTCCGAGAGGAGGACTGGGAACAGCCCCTGTAGCCACCTCTATAGGCTCCTCTATTTTTGCCTCTCCGTTTGGATTGAAGAGTTTGAGAACAGTACTGGTATGAGGGCTTAGGTAGGTGTGTGTGTGTGTGTGTGTGTGTGTGTGTGTGTGTGTGTGTGTGTGTGTGTGTGTGGTACATACCATGCATGCACAGTACGAAGGGTATGGCCTGAAGCTTGGAGATCATCCAATAGCATTTGAGTACCCTGACCGAAAAAGCTTAGAGCCATTAAATGGGGCATTGACCAGCTTGCATTGTACATCCAGTTGGAAACCTGATACGCGCAGCCAGGCATGGCAGCGTAGGGTGACTCCGGCAGCCGTGGCTCGAGCTGAGGTATCCACCACATCCTGAGCAGAGGAGATGCCTTGAAATAGCCATGATTTCTACAGAGAATTCCAACAACTGATCCTTCTGAGATGGAGGGAGTTTCTAGGATTGTGGATATGTTGTTCTAGCCACCCTGTTTGGCATGTCCTTTCCCTTTAAGAATCTTACGGAAGGTCTTGAAGCTGGCTGCTCCCACCCACCCCGGGTGGTATAACCCTTGACTCCGCCCCGTGACACTAGATCTTCCTTTCTGCTGAAGATTCAGGTTCTATCCTTACCGCTTTCACGTTCAGTAGGCCCTGACTTCAAAATCCTCTGATTTGTTTAAACTTAAACATGTCAGAGTTAATAAAAATGTCGCAATTTTGACTGCTATAGAAAATGACTCTTCTCCCGGTTTTCACCGCTGCCCGTGTGGGCAAAAGATGTCTCGCACAGACCCGCATGCCTTGTGCGTGTATTGCCTGGGTGTCGGCCATGCCACCCAGGCCTGTGAGATGTCGCGCATTTCAACCGAACATCCTGGACGATTGACTCGCATAGCTAAAATTGGGCAAACCGGAGATATGGAATCCGCCAGTCAAATCGAAGGAAGCCCAATGGGCGGTCTTCACAGCTGTGGGGTCCGCCAAGCAGCTCCAACAAATGCAGGCTTTCGAGCAAGAGGCAGCTCAGGCTGCGGATCAGTCCTCGAAGCCCTTTCTCGTTCCGCTCAACTTGGGCTCCACTTTCTGCGATTCCTTTCGGGAAATATGCCTATCCCTTCCCACCAAGGGCGAGGGGCCTTCGGGCATGCATGTCTCTCTGTCCCGTAAAATGGACAAGGAACCAAGAGATTCTTCGTCTCACAGACTATGTTCCTGGAATCTTTGGTGATCTCTGTCCCAGTAATCAGCTGTCTCGACTTCGGTAGAGGTTGCGGTCTTGGCTGCTGGTTTCACAGTCCCACCGTCATACCAGTCGGCCCAGACACTGGACGACAATCCAGTAGAGATCATTGTCAACCGACGAGGCCAACAACTCCTTATTCAGGACCCCGGTCCTGTCTCTCCCCAATGAAGAGACCCAGCCTGCTGGAAAACCCATCAGAGAACCGGTCCCCGACCAGGAAGAACCCCCAGTTTCCCCGGTACCGTCTAATCGCCCGGTCGGTCACCCCAACAGTAGAAGCTGAGGTCTCAGACCCCTTCGACCGACAGGCCAAAGAAGGCGCAGAAGCGTTCCAAGAAGAGGTGCCGCTGACATTCTTCTTTGTCCTCCTCGGATGAGGAGAGGCTTCAGCAGAAACTCCGAGGCTGCGAAGACCTAATGTGGCAACAGCTGATCTTGTCCAGTCAAAAGCCGACCTCGGTTTCCACACCGGCCATTACTTTGCTTTCACCTCCCAGGCCGAAGCAGACTCCTCCGGAGCTGGCTTGTACCGTTCCTTCTCCCACGGAGCCAGTCAAAACCATCTCAGTATGGCCAAAATCGACCGCTTCACCGATTTTGGTGGAGCCGCCAGCTAAACAGACCCCAGCAGGGGTGTCTGCCAAAGAGTCTCTGCCTGTTCCAGGTCTCCTGCGTAGGCTTTCTGTTACTCTCACTTCTGTCCGTCCACCACGGGTGGAGGGAGACCCAGGTGGCCGGCCGATTTATCTGGACTCTTTGGAGTCCGAGGACTCAGATCTTCCTTCCCGTCCCTTGGACGAGCAATCGTTCGGTAGTCTGACAGAGTAAGGCCCCCCTTCCTTCATGGGTATCTTCTGTCTTATCTCCGAATCCACAGAGATGCCTCTTGAACCCATCCAGAAACTGGCTGAATGTCCCTTCACGGATATCCTCAAATGGGGGGGGAGGATTCTCCGACGGAAGCCTTCCCAGTGGCCAATGCCATTGTTGATCTGGCTTTGGAGCTATGGCAGTATCCTACCTCTTGCCTGTATGGCCCGCAAATACGCCTTGCTCATTGGGTCCCTTTCGGGGTTCACAGAGCATCCCTCACCGAGGGTTTGGTGACAGAATCTGTGTTCAGGTGCTCGGGTAGTTTGGCAGATACAGACAGACCTCTGGACCAGGAGTCCAAATAACTGACCATTTTGCCCATAAAGTCTATGCCACCTCTGCGCTAGGCCTCCATCAGGCAAGCTCGGCCATCATCATGGCATGTTTCTCTCACGCCCTTCTGGGCTCCCTCAGTGAGGTTCTACCTCACCTCCCCGCAGACCTCGGTCAAGCAGGTCTGGGATCAGGGTCGGTATGTTGCAAAACAACAACTTCAGATGGCTCTTGATCTCTGGGACACATACACCCATTTGGTGCAGCCGCGGTTGCCATGCCCCGCAGGGCCTGGTTAAGGGTCTCCACCTTCACGGCGGATACCTAACCTAAGCTAACGGACATCCCTTTCCTGGGTACCGACCTCTTCGGCCCAGGTGTGGACGGTCACCTCCAATGCATTGAGAAGTCCAATGCCATCTTGGACTCTGTCTCTTCGGCACAGAAGGAATACCAGGGTTCCAAAAAGCAGAAGACAAAGCTTTTTCAGCATCCTGCCTCTGCGGCCAAGCAGCCCCACTTTCAAGCGGAGCAGCAACAGCAGGCACAATCTTGGTGTCCTCGACCCAAGTCCGGGCCGCCGGTGGCCTGGAGGACGGGGCTCAAGAGGTCCTCATTCTGGACCCTCTTCCTCCAAGCTTGCTCAGTGACGGGATGGGTGTGACCACCCTCATACCTGCCACACAAGCTCTGGGTCCTCCCGTGGGGGTCCGGCTCCGCCACTTCTTTCCACCTGGTCTGCTGTTACCATGGACAGGTGGGTTCTAGAAGTGGTGGGCCAGAGACTGCATCTGGAATTCAAGCAGTACCCTCCAAGCCAAGCCCGTGCCCCACAGGAGGATTTGGTGTCCATACACACTCAGTTGACTCTTCGAGATGACATTGCCCTGCTCTTCCGCAAGGAGGTGGTGGCCAGAGTCACGGACCCCACGGTCAACCCAGGGTTCGTATCCAGGTACTTCCTGGTTCTGAAGCGGATGGTGGGGGTTGGTGCCGCATTCTAGATCTGCATGACCTGAACCAGCTCCTCAGGTCCCGCACCTTTAGGATGGTAACTCGGTCCCAGATCATACCATCTCTAGAGCATGACATGTGGTTCTACTCTCTGGATCTCCAGGACGCGTTCTTTCACGTCCCGATCCATTCATCTCACCAGAAGTTCCTTCGCTTCTGAGTAGGAGCCCTATTCGAGTTCCGAGCCATGCCGTTCGGCCTGTCATCGGCCCCACGGATCCTCACCAAATGCATTGCAGTGGTAGCGGCCCGTCTTCGGCATCGAGGGGTCAGGGTTTACCCGTATCTCAACGATTGGCTCTTGGCAGGATCCTCCAAGCAGGAGGTAGAGGTGTCCAGGACCTGGCCCTCCAGATCTGCACCGAACTTGGTCTCCTGATCAATGAGGCCAAGTCGGAACTCATTCCTTCGTAGGTGATATGCTTCATCGCGGCAGAGCTTGGCTCTTGCCGAGCCAGAGCCCGGCTTCCGACAGACAGGGCACAGGTTCTCTCCTCCTTTGCCCAGTCATTTCTGGTTGGGCACTTGTGCCCTGCCTGGGACTTCCTGGGAGTACATGGCGGCCTGCACCACCGTGATCCGATGGGCCCAGTGGCATATGCGCCCCCTTCAATGGGAGCTGGCCAGCCAGTGGACTCAGTGTCACGGTCAACTCAACCAGCTGGTCACTGTGACCCAGACGATGTGGGATGCTCTCCAGTGGTGGACTGTCCTGGATTACCTGCAGGAAGGGAATCCCGTTTGTCCGTCCCAAGCTGACAGTCATCCTCATGACTGATGCCTCTCTCACGAGCGGGGGAGCCCACATGGGGAACCACAGAGCCCATGGGTTCTGGACCCCCGAGGAATCCCAATATCATATCAACCTTCTGGAGCTCAGAGCAGCGAGACTGGCACTGTCAGCGTTTGCCCAGCTTCTTCTGGGTCAAATGATGCAAGTACAGACGGACAATACCATGACCATGTACTACCTCAACAAACAGAGCGGCATGCACTCCCAGCTGCTGTGCAGGGAAACTCTCCACCTCTGGACCCTCGTGAGCTGACTGAAGGCAGATCTCCTAGCCATTCGTGTGGCAGGAGCCTCAAGTCACCTGGCGGACGCTCTCAGCTGGGTGGGCGAGATGTCCCATGACTGGTGGTTTCATCCAGAGGTAGTACACAGCCTGTTCTCGCACTGGGGCAAACCTCTGGTGGATGTGTTCGCCTCCAGGGAGAACACCAAGCTGAGGCTTTCATACCCATCCCCCTCAGGGTTCGCTGCAAGGGGATGCCTTCTCGAGGCCATGGACCCCATGCCTCTTCTATGCCTTCCTTCCACTTCCCTTGGTTCACAAGGTGATCCTCAGGGTCAGGAAGGACAAGGCACAGGTGATCCTGGTAGCCCCAGACTGGCCGCACCAGTTCTGGTATCCAGATCTCCTCAGCCTCAGCTCCAGGCCTCCACGGCATCTACCAGTACACCCGGACCTGTTGTCTGTCAAGTCAGGGGAAGGTATTCTATCCAGACCTTCAATCCCTGCACCTGACAGCCTGGTTCCTCAGCGGCTAGAGTTGCAGACTCTGGGTGTCTCTGAGGATGCACTCACAGTAGTAGAAGCATCTAGGAAGGAGTCCACCAGGAGGTGCTATGCCTTCAAATGGAAGCGGTTTTCCATTTGGTGTCAGAGTAAGGGCCTGGACCCTTCGTCCTGTCCAGTGGCTAGCATCCTAGACTACCTTTAGTCTCTGTCCAAAGGGGGTCTTCGGTCTATGACACGTAAGGTGCACCTGGCATCCATCTCTGCTTACCGGGCGCAGGCTGGTCAGCAGACAGTGGCGCAGGAGAAGGTGGTCTGGCGTTTCTTTAAAGGCCTCGACCACATATTCCCTCCAGTGCATGAACCTCCACCTCCGTGGGATCAACCGCTGGTACTGGCAAAGCTCATGGGCAAGCCATTCGAACCAATGCACGAGTGTGAGATGTCACACTTGTCGTGGAAGATGGTCTTCCTGATGGCTATCACGTCAGCCAGAAGGACTGGGGTGCTCCAGGCACTCTCGTCGGAGTCTCCTTACCTGGTCTTCCACGGGGACAAGGTTGTCCTGTACCCCCACCCGAAATTCCATCCGAAGGTGTTGACTCTGTGTTCTACCCGAACTACACCTTGGAAGCGGAGTACAAGCTCCATACTCTGGACCTGAGACGAGCGCTTTCTTATAAGGAGCAGGCTACGGAAGTTCGGGGAGAGGTTCGCCAGCTGTTTGTCACCTACGCTGAAGCCGCACCTGGCAGACCTGCAGCAAAGCGAATGATTGGCACATGGATTACATCCTGCATTGATCTGTGCTATAGGTTGGCAGGCAAGGGGCCTCCCAGATGGACAAGAGATCATTCTACCCGCCATACTGCAGCATCGGTGGCTGCTTCCAGGGACATCCCTATTCAGGAAATCTGTAGGGTTGCTACCTGGAAGATGGCAAACACCTTCATTACCCACTACATCATCGACCTAGAGTCACGCTGGGATGCTGGTTTTGGGGCCTCAGTTCTCCAGTCTCTGTTCCCCAAGTAAGTATTTCAGAGGGGATGTGCGCCTAGCCTCCTTCCCTCCCTCCTCCTGGAGAACTGCTTGGAGTTTGCCAAACAGTGTGGATAGAACAACCTATCCACGATCCTAGAAAAACAGGTTACTTACCTGTAACAGTTGATCTTCTACGGACAGGTCTCTTGCAGTAGGTTATTACTGTTGGGAGTCCACTAGGTGAAGCTGTCACACGGTAGCTTCTTCCGGCAGTCTTCTATAAGACCACCCTCCCATACATCATTTCCTCTGGCTGTGTATAAAACGGGTAGGCCCCAGGTACACACTGTTCATTTTACCACCAACTTCAGCCCGCACGGCAGCTAACTCAATCTTCTGTGTTGCACTCTTTGACGTGAACTTGAACCCAATTTTTTTCTGAAAAAAACTGTGCTGGGCATGTGGTATAATCCCAATTCTACTTTAACTAGGCCGGGCCTGTGAACCACTCACAGTACCCACGTTGAAGGTCCCCAGCCCAAGGCTCTCGTTCCCAGCATCAGAGGCAGCAGCACTCTCACTCCTCTGTTCTGCTCCATTGACAGTGGTTCCTCCATCATCGATGGGGCCTTCATCGTCGATTCTCTTTTACCATCAATAGGGGCTCCCTGCCCCCTCCCCCCGTCGCCAGAGACTTCGTTGCTCCCTTCATCGTCACCAGGTCATCCCCGTTGATGGAGTGCACTCCAGGATGTTTTCCATTGATGGGCACTGTTCCTCCATCGACAGAACGTTCCTCGTCAACGGGGAGGCTCCTTCAGTTGATGGAGCATGTTGCTTTCTCGCTCGTCGACGGGAGCCCTTCCCCCATCAACTGAGCATGCAGCTGCTCTCTCTCAATGGGGGCTCTTTCCCCATTGGCTGAGCACTCCCTGTCTATGGGACGGCATCCCCTGTCAATGGGAGCGCTTTCTCCATCGACTGAGCATGCTGCTCACACTCTCTCATTGACTGAGGCTCTTCCCCCGTTGACAGAGCACTCCTCGTTGACAGGACTGCTCCCCCCGTTGACAGGATGTCTTGTTTTGTGGTCCTTGTCAATGGGGCTGCTTCCCCGTCAACGGGATGTCCCCATGACCATTCCTCATCAATGGGGCTACTTCCCCATCAACGGGACATCCCTGCCTTGATCCCTTTCAGCAGGGCTGGTTTCCCCATCACCAGCAGTGGCTCCACACCTCGTGCGTCCCCTTCCCTGCGCCCCCCCCCATCCTGTTCCTACGTTGTCGGGGGTACCCTCTTCATCGCTATTCCTGCGCCCCTTTTGTACCCTTGGACGGGGTTCTTGGGTGTCGTCCCTCATTCCTCGACCCTCCTCTGGTGCCACCACGCTGGAGTTGGGATGACCCGCCTTTCCTGCATCGGCCTTTTAGGGCCATCTCTGCCTGGTTCCACCTCCCTCCTCCTGTTTTGGGGTCCATGTCTGGCCTTGGAGGTTCCCCTCGGGGTGCGTCCTTTCTGCCCATGCCTAGGCTTTGCGTCCCTCCTTCTCCTCAGTCCTGCCACATGGGACTCCCGGTTGTGCTGCACCCGTCAGACCTTCCCGATTTACCGCCACTATTGCAGCTGCCTCTGGGGACATCTGGGGCTTCTTCCCAGCCCCGTGCCCCATCATAGCCTCCTCTTGTCCGCCTGATGTGGTTCCCGGTGCCATGTGCTTTGACATGTGGGTTTACCCCGCCTTGCTTCTTGTGGCCTTCCCTGTGTGGGCAGCGTGGTCCCGTACCTCCGTGCCTAGTGTGTGGCGCCTTCTCATACCACTGCCTGCCTACCCAGGGTTAAGCTGCCCTTATACCCCGCTACGTGACTTCTTGACACGGCTTCCTCACGGGCTCTGATGCCTTGCTGCATCCGCCCATCTGTCTGCCACAGCAGTCACCTTCGCAATTTTACCACCTAGCCTCGGGTGTTGATTCCTTAAGGTCGCCTATTGGCTACCGTCGCCCCTTGTGGTGCTCGTTTTGGTCTCCATAGTCCCCAGGTCTTTCTGGTTTTCTGCCTACCATCCAGTCATGCCAGACGGTCGGTCAGGGACCTATCCCTTGCCCCCCGGTTCCCATCATCTTCCTCGACTGCTGGGCTGTCCCGTTCCTGTCCCCCTCCCCGGGGTACTGCTCGGGTCTCCGGTGGGGCCTCTTGTGGAACAGCTGCGTCTGCCCCCGTCCCGTGTTTGTAGTCCTGGCAGGGCCAGGCCTGCCCTGCCCCTCCTCCTTGACTGCTCTACAGGGCTTGCACCCCGCCTCCTTCTGTATGCCTCGGAGGCACTCGGGTGTCCCTTCGCCCTTTTCTTTGGAGGCCTGCCTTCTCCTCGTGGTCGCTTCCCTCCTCTCTGTGGTCCTTTCGGAACTCCTGCTGTTCTCCTGCCTAGTGCCCCCTCAGTTGTTCTTTGCTGTGGCCTGTCTGGTGCTCCTTGCCCCAGTACTCTCCACTCCCTGCACGCCTCGTCAGTTTGAATCACTGTGCATGGCATCCTGCATCTCTGTTATGCATCGACATGTCTCCGATTGTCTCTGACGGCGCTTTGGATGCCCTGCTGGACTTGCTGTACGCCATTGCCTGTTGCACCCCTGCTAGACAGATTGAATCATTGGCATGGCCCTGTTCCTACTGTCCCTTCTTGGAGTGTACTCTTCCTCACACACCTTTGGCTTTTCCACCTGACCAGCTGTTCGAGATGGCTTGACTTGGACTTTGTGTGACGCTGTCCCTTTCCGAGCTCACATGGCCGTGTCTTGGATTGTTCTGTGGCTCCTCCTTGGCTTCTGCCTGGTTCCTGTTGGCCGCCTCCTTTTCCGTTGTCATGCATGTGTCTTCTTGGCTCTGCTTGTTGCCGTGGCCTATAACCCAGCTTCATGCTCCACTTGTCAATCCTTTTGTATAACTGCTTGGTAGTCTCCCAAGAGTAATAACCGACTGCAAGAGACCTCTTCATAGAAGATAGAATAGTTACCTACGAACTTACCATAACAGTAGATCTTCGATATGTAGGGTTTCTTGCAGTAGGTACATTCCCACCCTCCATCCCCCTGTCTTTTTTGCTCTGGGTCCTTGGATCTCAGGACGTTGGGATGAGTGTTTCCCTTGATCCCTCCGTTTCTCTCAGTCCTCTGCCTTTGCGTGCAGCCAGGGGAACATTGTGTGCCTGGGTGGCCTTTATACACGGCGGATGATGTATGGGGCGGCCCTATGAAGAACTGGAAGCGCTGCTGTGACAGGTCCACCTAGCGGACTCCCAGGTAATAACCTACTGCAGAGACCGTACTTTGAAGATCTACTGTTCGGTAATTCTTACGTAATGATAGTTTCTATGAGTGGTATATATTGTTCATCCACACAAACCCACCCGATCTCCCTGGCTTCGACGCACAGCCTGAGCTTCCAGTGGGCAAAGATCTGGCGTCATGGGACGGAGTCGAGGGTTATATCACCCGGGTAGGTGGGAGGACCCAACTTTAAGACCTTCTGGCGAGATTCTTAAAGAGAAAGGACATGCCAAACAATGTGGATGAGCAACATATACCACTCCTAGAACTCCTGTTACAGGTGAGTAACCTGTTTTTCTAGGATCGTGGATATGTTGTTCATCCACACTTCTTGGCATGTCTCTTTCCCTTTAAAGATCAGAAGGTCTTCAAGCTGGCTCCTCCTATAACACTCGGCTACGCCCCATTACGCCAGATCTTCCTTTCCGCTGGACGATTCAGGTTGCCTTCTTCGTGCTCCTGCGTTTTGTAGGCCTTGGCTTCAAAACCTTCAGTTATTCCGAAACTTCACTTGGTTCACGTTAGCAATTCCAACTGCTTTTCTTCAACTATGGAAGACTAGTCTTCTCCCAGATTTCGCTGGTGTTCGTGTGGCCAGAAGATGTTGTGCACGGACCCGCACACCGCGTGCGTCTACTGCTTGGGTGTCGACCATGACACCTCGAAGTGCGATTTTTGCCTTGCATTTCACCCAAACGTCCTCGACGACCGTCTTGCACGCTTTAAGTTGGAGAGGCCTGAGAAATGGAATCCTCCGGTAAAATCCAAGGAGGCCCAGTTGGTGGTTTCCACGGCAAAGGGATCAGCAGAGCAATTGGAGCATATGCAAGCCTTCGAGGAGGAAGCAGCTCATGACGCAGAATCTTCCTCTCTGAGCTTCTTCATTCCGCGCAACCTGGGCTTCACCTTCTTGGGTTATTTCCGAGAGTTGTGCCAGTCTCTCCCGACTAAAGTGAGAGTCCTGCGAGACACGCCTCTCTCTCGGTCACGTAAGCAGGAAAAGGACCCAGGATCTTCTTCGTCTTGGCGAAGACGCTCTTGGGATCGGGAGAGATCTCAGTCCCAGGAACCGGCCGTTTCGACCTCTGTTGAAATTGCCTCTTCGGCCACTGGCTTCTCGATCTTGCCGTCTTGCCAGTTTACCGAAGTGTCCATCTACGAGGTTGAAATTATCCTCTACCCCTTGTCGCCAACCCTGGTTGACAACTTTCTTGCTCGGACGCGGGTCCTTGTTTTTACCGACTAGGAGACCCAGCCCGCTGGGTACCCCATCAAGGAAGTGGTCCCCGACCCCGGGAAAACACCGGTCCGGCCGGTCTCTCCTGATTGACTGAGTCTGCCTACCCAGTCACGATCGAGGTCCAGGACCCCCCTCGACCGACAGGCTGAGGAAGAGCCCATAAGCGCTCTATGAAGAGACGCCATATGTCCTCCTGAGATGAGGGGAGGCTCCGGCTGAAACTCCTGCGCTACGAGGACCTCATGTGGCAACAGCTGATTTTGATTGGGCACAAGCTTACCCCAACCATCACTTGGCTGTCGCCTCCCAGGCCAAAGCAGACTCCTTCTGAACCAGTCAAGTTGGTTCTTCCACCTGCAGAGCTGGCGAAACCTACGGTTCGGCGGAAACCGGTCTCTCCACCGATTGTGGTGGAACCACCACCCAAGCAGCCTGTGGGAGGAGCTCCTTCTAAGGAAGCTAGACCAGACACCGGGCTTCTCCAATGTCTCTCTATCACTATCACCCCGGACCACCCCCAGTGGGTCTAAGGTGATCTGGGCGGCCGACCGTTGTATCTGGATTCGGATGAGACCGGCCTTCGTTCTCATCCAGGGGATGACAAATCGGCCAGTGGGATAGAGACAGAGGAAGGTCCGTCGTCCTTTCAGGGCATTCTTCGCCTCATCTTTGAGTCCACTGGGATGCCCCTGGAGCCTTTCCAGAAAAAAACTGAGTACCCGCTTATGGACATCCTCAAGAGGGGATACCCCGACGGAAGCCTTTCCTGTGGCCGAGGCCATCGTTGACCTGGCCTTAGAACTTTCGCAGCACCCTGCCTCTTGTCCAGCTCCATCTGCCCGCATGACCCGCAAGTATGTGGTGCCCATGGGGTCCTTTGCAGGGTTCACAGAGCACCCATCGGCTGAGAGCCTTGTGACTGCCTCTGTGTTCATGCATACTAGCAGTTCTGCTGATATTGACCGACCTCCCGAAAAGGAATCCAAATATTTGGATCACTTGGCTTGGAAGGTCTATGCGGCCTCTTCCTTGGGCGTCGGTCAGGCAAGTTCGGCCATCTTCATGGCACACTTCTCCCATGCCCTTTTGGGGTCTTTGGATGTAGTCCTCCCACACCTCCCTGCGGACATGCAGACCACGGTCAAGCAAGTCCGGGACTAGGGCCAGGCTATTGTCAAGCAGCAGCTTCAGACAGCCCTGGATATTGGGGACTCTTGTGCCCACTCGTTGGCAGCCGCTGCTGCCTCTTGCCGCAGGGCTTGGCTGAGGCTGTCCACCTTCCCGATGGATACTCAGAAAAAACTAGCTGATGTGCCTTTCCTGGGCACCGATCTCTTCGGCCCAGGTGGCTGGTCACCTTCAGTGTATTGAGCAGTCCGGTGCCACCTTGGGCGCCACTTCTGCTAAGGTTCTTCTGGTAACAATCAGCAACAGAAGAAAAGCTTTCGGCACTCTTCTGCAGCCCAGCAGCCCCCCTTCCAAGGGGGGGGGGCAGCAGCAGGCTCAAGCTTGGCGCCCCTGGCCCAAGCCTGGGCCCTGCCAGGTCCGTAAAGGAGGCAGAGGTTCAGGTTCTGGATTCTCCTCCTCCAGGCCTGCTCAGTGACGGGGCTGGGGCTGCCACCTCCCCACTCCCATCACACCAGCTCTGAGTCCTCCCATGGGGTGGCGGCTCCGCCACTTCCTTTCCGCCTGGTCTGTTATCACCACGGACAGGTGGGTCTTGGAAGTGGTCAGCCAGGGACTGCCTCTGGAATTCGAGCAGTTCCCTCCAAGCCGAGCCCGCGCCCCATGGGAGGAGAGGGTATCCGCCCATACTCAGTCGGCTCTTGGGGACGACATTGCTCAGCTTCTCCTCAAGGAGGCAGTAGCTCCAATGGCGGATCCACCAGCAGACCCAGGCTTCTTCTCCAGGTGCTTCCTGGTTCCCAAGCGGACGGGGGGACTGGCTCCCCACTGTAGGTCTACACGACCTGAATCAGTATGTCAGGTCACGCACCTTTCGGATGGTCACTCTGTCCCAGATTATACCATCCTTGGAGCGAAACATGTGGTTCTGCTCACTGGATCTGCGGGTCGCGTTCTTTCACGTCTCAATCTGTCCATCTCATTGGCGGTTCCTCCACTTCAGAGCCGAAAGGACCCTATACGAGTTCCGAGCCATGCCGTTCAGCCTGTCATCAGCCCAACGGGTCTTCGCCAAATACATTGCAGTGGTGGCAGCCCATCTGGGGAAGGGGGGCAGAATTTACCCCTACTTCGACGATTGGCTCTTAGGAGGTCCAGCCCAACAGGAGGTGGAGAGGTCCAGGGACCTGGCCTTCCAGACCTGCTCTCAGCTCGGCCTCCTGATCAACGAGACCAAGTCGGAACTCGTGCTGTCTCAGGTGATGTGCTTCATTGGGTCAGAATTCGACTCTCGTCAAGCCAGAGCTCGACTCCCAGTGGACAGAGCGGAGGTTCTCTCCTCCTTTGCCCAATCATTTCTGGTTGGGCAATTGTGCCCTGCCCAGGACTTTCTGTGCCTTCTTGGTTACATGTCTGTGTGCACCTCCGTGGTCCATTGGGCCCGGTGGCACATGCTCCCCTTCAATGGGAGCTGGTCGCCCAGTGAACTCAGCTCCACAGTCATTTCGACCAGCTGATCACTGTAACCCAGAATATGTGGGACGCTCTCCAATGGTGGATCGCCCCAGACTGGTTGCAGGAAGGGTCCATTTTCCGCCCAAGCGGCGGCGTCACCTGGCGATGCCTCCCTCATGGGCTGGGGAGCCCACATGGGGGACAACCGGGCCCATGGGTTCTGGACCCCCGAAGATTCCCGTTTCCATATCAACCTATTGGAGTTCAGAGCAGTCAGACTGGCACTGTAAGCTTTCGCTCCTCAGCTCTGGGGTCAAGTGGTTCAAGTTCAGACGGACAATACCATGACTATGTACTACCTCAACAAACAGGGCGGCATGCATTCTCATCTGTTCTGCAGGGAAGCTCTCCGCATCTGGATACTTGTGAGCCATCAGGTGGCAGATCTCCTAGCCATTCATGTGGCAGGAGCCTCAAACCATCTGGTGGATGCTCTCAGCCACTTAGGTGAGACATCCCACAAGTGGTCTCTCCATCCAGAGGTAGCTTACAGCCTGTTCTCCCACTGGGGCAAACCGATGGTGGACCTGTTTCCTTCCAGGGAAAACACCAAGCTTGAGGCTGTTTTATGCCCACCCCCTCAGCAGGGCTCACTGCAGGGGGGGATGCCTTCTCGAGGTCATGGACCCCAGGCCTCCTCTACGCCTTCCTTTCATTTCCCTTGATCCACAGTGTGCTTATCAAGGTAAGGAGGGACAAGGCGAAGGTGATTCTGGTAGCCCCAGACTGGCCCCGCTGGTTCTGGTATCCAGATCTCCTCAGCCTCAGCTGCAGGCCCCCAGAGCGGCTTCCAGCACATGCCCGTACCTGTTCTCTCTCAATCAGGGGAAGGTATACCATCCAGGCCTTCAATCCCTGCACCTCACAGCCTGGTACCTGAGCGGCTAGACTTCCAGGCTTTGGTTCTTTCCGAGGATGTCCTCACCATGGTGGAGGCATCCAGAAAGGAATCGACCAGGAAATGTTATGCCTTCAAATGGAAAAGGTTTTCTATTTGGTGTCAGGGCAAGGGCCTGGACCCTCTGTCCTGTCCAGTGGTTAACGTTCTCCACTACCTTTGGTCTCTGTCCAAAGGGGGTCTTTGGTCATCGACACTTAGGGTGCACCTGGCAGCCATCTCTGTTTACCAGGCACGGGCCAGTCAGCCGACGTTGGCGCAGGAGACAGTACTCAGGCACTTTTTCAAAGGCCTGGATCACACATCCCCTTCCGGTGCATGAACCTCCTCCTCCATGGGATCTACTGCTGGTACTGGCAAAGTTCATGGGCAAGCAATTCGAACCAATGTACACATGTGAGTTGTCACACTTGTCGTGGAAGATGGCCTTCCTGGTGGCTGTCACATTTGCCAGAAGGACAGTGGAGCTCCAGGTGCTCTCAGTGGACTCCCCTTATCTGGTGTTCCACAGGGACAAGATTGTGCTACGCCCCCACCCGAAATTCCTTCAGAGGGTGGTGTCAGAGTTTCATCTTAACCAGGTGTTAACTCTGCCAGTATACTACCCTAATTACACCTTGGAGGCCGAATACAGGCTCCATACTTTGGACCTGAGATGAGTCCTCTCCTATTATAAGGAAAGGACGGCAGAAATTTGGGGAGACGTTCGCCAGCTGTTTGTCACCTACGCTGAAGCTGCTTCTGGCAGACCTGCAGCAAAACAGACTATTGCAAGGTGGATTACATCTTGCTTAAGTCTGTGTTATGAGTTTGTGGGCATGGAGCCTCCCAGAGGGATAAGAGCTAATTCTATCCGCCATACCGCTGCATCGGTAGCTTCTTCCAGGGACATCCCTATCCAGGAAATCTGTCGAGCTGCTTCCTGGAAGTCAGCAAGCACCTTCATTACCCTCTACCACATCGACCTTGAGTCACACCGGGATGCTGGTTTGGGGGCCTCAGTTCTCCAATCTCTGTTTCCCAAGTAAGTATGGGGGTGTGCACCTTGCCTCCCTCCTCCGGGGAACTGCTAGGCGTCTGCCAAGACCTGTGGATGAACAACATATCTACGATCCTAGAAAAACAGGTCACTCACCTGTAACAGTAGATCTTGTACAGAATGGTCTCTTGCAGTAGGTTATTACTCTTGGGAGGTTCCAGCAGAGAGCGCTGTCACACGGCAGCTTCTTCCAGCAGTCTTTCACCAGGGACCACCCACACATGACATAATTTCCTTGGTCTGCCTATAAATGTCCCTGGTATCCTCTGTTCACTTTCCTGCCGGTTTCATCTCGCACAGCAGCTAGATCAATCTTCTGTGTAGCAGTCATCGACAAGAACTGAACTAATGAATGTCTGAAGAAGGATCTTCAAAGTAAAAAACACCTTTCTTTCTTTCCTGTCCTTGTGGCAGGAAGATTTATAGATTTGACGATCACTTATATTGCCTGAGGTGTCTGGGCCCCACGCACGACACCATTAACTGTGCTTTTTGCCAGGAATTTAATCTAGCAACCAAAAAGAGAAGGCTACACCAAATCCAAGCCTATTTAATGCAGGAACAATTGGCTCTATTTGAGACCCAAGGGGCTCGTCCCAAGAGCTCCACGCCCACTGGGTCACAATCTGGCACAAAAAGGGACGAGGAAAAATCATCCTCTCGATCCCTTCCATGCCGTATGTCGACAGTAACTTTGTCCAAACTTACACCGTCTATTAAAAGCACTCTCCCTTCAACGACAGCATCTAAAACGATTTATCGTCGACAAGGAACTCTCCGCCGATGGCAACCACTGCTGAGCACTTCGTCAATCAAGCTGCTTCCCCACGATGGAGCACATGTTTTGCCTTCCCTCATCTACGGGACTGCTTCCCTTTCGATGGAGCAACTTATTCATGCTCCTCGCCGTGGGCTTCATTCCCCTATTGAGACATGTTTCACTCATAAAACAAGGACGTTCTGGCACTTTTCCTTTGTCAACGGAGGTGACTACACCGACATCAGCACCTAGGGGTCCACTCACCCAACCAGCAAGGGCAAACTACAGGGTCAAACCCACCCTTGGTAGTGGCAAACTGGCCTTATTTGCACTTCTCCAAAAGTCCCCCCACAGATTTCATATTATAGGTGAGCCTCCGACCAACAGTGACCCAGGGCTCTCTTTTCCAGAGTGCGGCCTGATCCTCTGCAATGCCCCCTGCCCTCAATAACGCCCATTATGATGGGGACTCAGCCTCAGACTGTGGACTTACCACCTCTCAAGTCCCTGATATGGAACGTATCATTAATACTGTTTTGCAATCATTAGGGTATGGTCCTCCATCTGACCAACGTGAGCCACCGTTCTCTGAAATTGTTACTCTACCACCTTCTAAGAGACTTTGCTCTGATTTGGAAGCCTCCCCTTCCTCACCCCCTCCTCCTTTAGAGAAGTACTATTCAGAAAACGAACCAGATATATTGGGAACTTTCAGAGGACGTTTATGCGGAGGACTTCCCTGACATAGAATATCAGGAACAAGACTAATCGTATTCTATCAGATCCTCTATTGACAAGGACTTGACACAACCCGCACGGGCCATTTCACCACCTGACGACCCATCCTTTTTGGATATGATGCTCCAAATCCAAAATGTTATGGGTTTTGCCACCACAGAACAAGACAAACAAAGAAGGGACATGGCAGAATATCTTGACCTTCCATAGGACCCAGTTCTGGTGGTGCCCCCACTGATGGCTACTTACCAGAATGCTATTGTGGAAGCATGGCGCCATCCTTCAGCTACAGCAGCTGTACTTCGTAAAGCAAATCGCCTTTACCAGGCTCCACAAGACCATCAGTACCTGTCCTCTCTTCCTGCAGCAGATTCCGTAGTAATTACGGCTGCCCACGACTGTGCTTAAAGAAAAAAAAAAAAAAAGCACACTACCTCCTGATAAGGAGTCTAGACGCTTTGATTACCTGGGCAAGAAAGTATTTGTCTCAGGTACCATGAACATGCGGATATTAAACTATATGGGCCATATGTTAAAATATCAAAGGACCTTGGCCAATTCAGCTATGGAAATAATTGCAAAATTACTTCCGTCGCCTGAAAAGAAGCAATTGTCGTAAACTCTCATCACTATCACATCGCTTTCCCGACACCTTTTCAGGTTGGGTTACGAAGTAGTGGACACGTCAGCCAAAGTTTCAGCCACTGGCATTGCCCTTCGCCGTCATGCATAGCTAAGGGTTTCCGGTTTTGCGCCGGACATGCAACATAAGGTGGCAAATGCCCCCATTTTGTGGAGATAAATTATTTAGTCCCGGAACACAGATCTTCTTGGATGATTTTTCCGGCCATCAATTACACACGGTTCAAAGCATGTACCATACACAGCGTGGACAATACACTTCTTATAATAGAAGAATCCGTTACAAACCCACCAGCAGAAATACCTTTTGAGGATGAGGTCAGCCACAGAGGTACAACAACCAACACAGCGTCCTCTGCGTACCCACCAGCAGCGACTCGGTACTTCCAGTTCCTAATGATTTTCTGGGCTCCCACCTCTCGTTTCCTTTGACCAGGCCTCTGAGGCAGTCAGGGGTCGCTTTGCCCTTCATCTGGAGGCCTGGAAAAAGAGAACTGACGCCTGGGTACTACAGCTCATTCAAACTGGACATACCTTGGAGCCAAACAGAAACACCACTGTATTTTCCTCCACATCGGGTTCATTACCCTCCAGACTACACTGCTATTCTGCAGGAGGAATTACAGGCCCTACTCACAAAACAGGCCATTGTACCAGTTCCAGTACAACAACAAGGGTTTTACTTTCATTTCTTCTTGGTTCCCAAGAAAACAGGGGACCTCAGACCCATACTGGACTTAAGTCCACTAAACGAGTACATCCAATACAAACACTTCCGGATTATCACTTTGGCATCCGTCATACCATTACTGAATCAAGGGGACTGGATGTGTACATTGGACATGAAGGACACATATTTGCATATCCCCACTCATGCAGCCCATCAGCAATACCTCAGATTCCATCTACTGGGGAACAACTACCAGTTCAGAGCTTTACCTTTTGGTGTCTCATCCGCTCCCCGCATTTTTGCAAAATGCCTAGCGGTAGTAGCGAGTGCTCTGGTAGGCTGCTGGTTAACCTAGGGTCTGCAACTTATCCATTAGAGTGGAAATGGGCAGACTGGTGGGCCAAGCGGTCCTTATCTGCCGTCATATTCTATGTTTCTGAGAAAACAAGGACATTACATATTTCCATACTTCGATGATTGGCTTATAAAGGCACATTCCAGAGAGCAACTGCTATCCTCCCTTATGGAGACCCTTCAGTTGTTCTACAACCTAGAGATCAAGGTGAACTGGCCAAAATCCAATCCTCACCCAGACACTCCAGTATATAGGAGTGACATTGGATACGACTTTGTCCAAGGCCTTCCTCCCACTGGCATGTCAGGACGCTTTACTCAAACAGGCTGTACAACTACTGTCACAGAAAACAACCACAGTGAGATGCCTGCTCCACCTCCTTGGACATGGCAGCATTCATCCAAACAGAGTATGCACACCTGAAAATGCGCCCCATTCAATGGGCATTACGAGAACAATTGTGCCAGACAGGGCAGTTCGATTCTATCATGATAACTCCTGCCCTTCAGCGGGCCTTCTCATGATAGACACTTCGTTCAAACCTTAACCGGGGCCTTCCATTCCAAAAAAAACCCACCTTAACAAGTGCTGACAACAGATGCATCCCTAGAAGAATGGGGAGCCCATCTGGGGCCATCTCATGCACAAGGCAAGTGGACTGCCACACAAGCCCGAGAACACATCAATCTATTGGAAATGCACGCAGTTCTGTTGGCACTGCACACCTTCCATCCACATCTAATCCCGGGTCATTTACTGATCCAATCGGACAGTACCACAGTAGTATGTTACTTCAACAAACAAGGAGGCACCCACTCTCCTTCACTCTGCAGAGCAGCAATCGCAGTGTGGAATGTGGCCATACAACAGAATCTGACATTGACTGCCACTCGCCTCCCGGGACGCCTCAAAGTATTGGCAGATCACCTGAGTCGACAGTCCTCCTCAAACGAGTGGACACTGCATGACTCAGTCCTCAGAGATCTCTTCCTTCAATGGGGCACCCCTCAGATAGATCTATTTGCCTCCCCAGACAACTACAAACTCCCCAGATAGGTCTCCATTATCCTGAACACAAAGGGAAAATCTATCAATGCCCTAACCCAACCTTGGACAGGACTCTACTTATATGCTTTCCCTTCACTCCTGCTCCTACTCAGGACACTAATGAAACTACAAATGGAACCAGCCACCATGTTCCACAGCTCCCAAGTGGCCCAGGCAGGCATGGTTTCCCCTGCTTCAGCAACTGTCTGTATCAGAATCAATTCGATTGCCATTCAGACCAGACCTCTTGACACAAGGCTGTGGCTTACTGGTTCTCCCCAACCTGAAGACCCTACATCTTCATGCTTGGCTCCTGAAGACGTCTTCATAAATAGACTACAAGTATCAGAAAAAGTAGCAGACGTCCTACTGGCCACTCATAAATGGGCTACCAGAGAGACTTATAACTCCAAATGGAAACACTTTGCCATCTGGTCAGCGTCCCAGTCATTAGATCCATATTCTTGCCCACTTACAAGGGTTTTGGATTACCTGACCACCCTATTCGGGGAGGGACTCAGCCATTCATCAATCAAGGTTCACTTAGCTGCCATCTCCGCTTTTCACAAACCGCCAGATGGCCGCCTCTTATTTAACACCATTTGGCAAAAATGTCTCTAAAAGGTGTATTACATTTAAAACCACCAATTCGATGTCCCATTCACCATGGGATGTAAACATTATGATTGAAAAATTGACAGTGGAACCATTTGAACCTGCGCCCACTTGCAATCTTCATTTTCTATCATGGAAAACATTATTTCTAGGGACATGGATATGTTGTTCATCCACACTTATTGGCAGGTATCCTTGCCGCTTTAAATCTTGCCGGAAGGTCTTCAAGCTGGCTCCTCCCACCCACCCGGGTGGTATAACTCACGGCTCCGCCCCATAGCCAGATCTTCCTTACGGCTTGGGCTCAGGTTCCCTCATAGCTCTGCGTTTACGACTGGTTCCTATTTCTTCCGTTTTGCGAATTTGAAAGTTTTTGCTAAAGACTTGGTCTTGATCCCTCGCGGCTGCGATGGACCGTCGACTCCTGGTTTTGGGAGATGCCCCTGCGAGTCAG
The DNA here is from genome assembly GCA_016271365.2 of Neoceratodus forsteri. Classification (NCBI taxonomy): domain Eukaryota; kingdom Metazoa; phylum Chordata; order Ceratodontiformes; family Ceratodontidae; genus Neoceratodus; species Neoceratodus forsteri. The sequence continues at coordinate 811,214,687 of CM057456.1, read as the reverse complement.
AAGATGTCTCGGACGGATCCACACTCACGTGTGTCTACTGTTTTAGGCCTTGAGCACGACCGCAGGACTGCGAACCTGTGCTCTTCCGTCTAGACCCTCGTCCTCGAAGACCGTGCTGCCCGGTGCAACTGGAGCGTCCCGAGGCGTTCCCTCGGTGAAGTCTAAGGAGGCCCGGTCGGGCGGTGTCAGCGATAGCTCGGCAGATCAGCTCGAGCAGATGATCACCCCGAGGAGGCGGCGCGGGCCGTATTCCTTCCTCGGCAGCTGCATTTATCCCCTCTCTGGGTTCTTCCACACAGCTTCATTTAAGAGGCTTTGTCTGTCCCTCTCCACTAAGGGAGAAGGACCAACGTCTGCTGGACCTTTTCTCGGTCCAAAAGAGGACAAAGTGAATCCTCCATCGACGCTCTTGGGAGGCCGGGAAAGGTCCCTCTCCCGAGTCGTGGAAGCTTGATCCGACCCGCTGGCCGGCCACCCTGGCCTCACAGTGCCCCGTCAGGTCAGTTGACTGAGACTCCTGTCGGCCGAGAGTCGAGATTTTTCTTGACCCGTTAGACGAGGCTGTAGCCTATAGAAGCCGAGATTCCTCTCTCCGGTTCCCAGAAGTTGAGATCCGTGGGCTTGCCTGTGCCTCGGTTCCGGGCCTGGGATGAACCCTCCGAGGCGAAGAGTGCGGTTCCTGCCGACACTTCCCTGCACCGACCTCGGAGGAAGAGCCGAGGGGCTCGGTCTCGGACTTCTTCGCGGTCCAGCGATCCCGCCGCCATAGCGATCTCAGTCTCGGCACCCACGGTAAGCTTAGCGTCGTCGCTCTTCCTCCTCCTCGGACGAGGGGCTTCGGCGTAATTCACGTCGGCCAATCGAGGACCTCGTGGCGGCAACTCCTCCTGATGACGGGAGTAAGCGGCCTTGATCGCCTTCCCCGGCCATTAAGTAGCTGTCACCGGGCGGCGACCACAACCCCTCGACTTAACCGAGGAGCCTGTACCCAGGCGGTTGTTCGGCAAAGCCAGCTGCTCCACCGATTCGGTGGAACCTCGCCTCCCAGCCACTATTTGGGGCTCCGACCAGGATTCTCGATCGGCTAAGGGTCTACCCAGCCGGCAGCCGGTTACCCTCACTCCCGACCGACCTCGCACGAGTGAGGGTGAGCTCAGGCCAGAGCAGCTCTTCGAGGACCTCGTCCAAGTCTGAGGATAATTCCTCCCTTTTCTCCAGCGACTGGACTTGGGTCCTCGGGAGGACAGTCAATGGGACGATGGCCCGTCGATCCTTCCTAGGACTGCTTCGGCTCATCTCGGAGTCCACGGGATGAAGCTTCGAACCCGTTCCAAGCGGGCCAGGTATCCCCTCACGGAATTCTGGACGAGGGATTCTCAACGGAGGCGCTTTCCAGTACCCGAGGCCATAGTGGGTCCGGCCCTGGAGCTTTGGCGGCGCCCTGCTTCCTGTCCTGCGCCTTGGCCAGGATGGCCAGGAAGTATCCGGTCCCTACCGGTTCCCTGTCCGTTTTTGGGCACACCTCTGCTGAGGGGTTGGTTACCGACAGCGTTTTCAGTGCGCCGGCTGGCATCCAGGGATGTGGACAAACCTCCCGACAAGGAATCCAGAAGTGGATTATCGGGCGAAAGAAGTGTATCTGCGTCTCTCTGGCCTTCCGTCGCAGGCCAGTTCGAAGTCCTCATGGCACATTTTCTCATGCCCTGTTGGGCTCCCTGGATGAGGTCATTCCTCATCTCCCGCGGAATCTGCAGACTACGGTCAAGCAGGTGCGGGACCAGGAACAGAGCAGTGGCCAAACAGCAGCTCAGACTGCTTTGGACAATGGGGACTCGTGTGCGGGTGGGTGGCGGCCACAGTGGCTATCACGTCAGGCGGGCTCGGCGGATATCCCACCTTTACTTGGATACCCAGCACAAGTTGACGGATGTTCCCTTTTTGGGGACTGACCTCTTGGCCCTGGGGTGGAGGTCACCTGCAGAGGATCGAGAGTCAATGCACTACCTTGGACTCTGTCTCTTCCGCTCAGAAGGACAAAGACGCAAACCACAGCCTAAGCCCTTCAGGTCATCGGTAGCCCGGTACCAAACAGGCTCGGCATCCCAAACCCAAACACCAGCTTCCTCTAACAGGAGGCAGGAGGAAAAGGCCAGGAGCCCTCGGCTGGTCCCTCATCCAAGCCTGCCCAGTGACAGGCTGAGGGGTGCCCCCTCATCCCGTCACCTTACCCTGGGTCCCCCGTGGGGGCGGCTCAGCCTTCAGTCCGCCTGGTCAAAGCTGTTACCACGGACAGGTGGGTTTGGAGAGTGATGGGAAGGGCCTGCCTCTAGAAGTCGAGCAGGCACCGCCCTTCAGGCCGTCGCCCTCGGAGGCTTCGAGTCCCCAGCCTCGCTGGCGGCTCGTCGAGCCGACATCTCTCTCCTCAGAAGGAGGTGATAACAGAAGGTGGAGGACCCTCCTTCAGACCAGGGTTTTGTGTCCAGGTACTTCCTGGTTCAAAGAAGCAGACGGGGCTGGCGCCCCATTCCACAGACCTTCACGACTAAACAGGTTCCCTAGGTCTCGAACCTTCAGGATGGTCACTCCAGCTCAGATAATACCATCCTTGGAGCAGTGTAGTTCTGCTCTCTGGATTTGCAGGGCCAGCGTTTTCCGTCCCATAGCCGTCCAGATCTCACCAGAGAGTCCCTTCGCTGCCAGGAAGGATCCCTTTTACAGTTCAAGCCATGCCCTTAGAAGCATCTCCAGCTCCAGGGTCTTCACCAAATGCATGCAGTGGTGACAGCATTCCCTACTTGGCGCCGAGGGATCAGGGTGTACCCTTACCTGGACGACTGGCTGATAGCAGCCCTCCAGGCAGGGAGATGGAGTGGTCCAGAGATCTGGCCTCAGGTCTGCTCTCAGCTAGGCCTCCTTATCAAGCGAGGGCAAGTCGAGACTTCGAGCTGAAGCAAGTGATCCTACTGTTCATCAGGCGCAGCTGGACTCTCTTGAGCCAGGCGCGGCTCCCGGCGGACAGGGCCAGGGTTCTTTCCTCCTTTGCCCAGTCATTTCTGGTTGGGCAATACTGCCTGCCGGGACTTACCTCCGCCTCCTGGGATCTCATGGCGGTCTGCACCAGCATGGTCGTTGGGCCGGCTGGAACATGCGTCCCCTTCAATGGGGACTGGCCAGCCAGTGGTCACAACGCTGCGATCCTTTGGACCAGCTTGTCGGTGACACAGGGGATGTGGAGACAGCTCTCCGGTGGTGGATCGTTCCAGGTCATTTGCAGGAGGGCATCCCGTTCATCAAGCCCGACCCGGTGGGTCTCTCTGTCGACAGATGCCTCTCTGATGGGTTGGGAAGTGCCCATCTGGGGAACACCGGGCCTGACCTCTAGTCCCCGAGAGTCGATGCCACATCCAACCTGCTGGAGCTCCGGGCGGTCCGCCTCACGCTCACCGCCTTTGCTCCGTTCCTCCGGGGTCAAGTGGTCCGGGTCAGGCCGGACAGCTTACCACGACCATGTACCTATCTAAACCCGCCAGGCGGACCACGCGCTCCATGCTTCTATGCAAGGGAAGCTCTCCGCATTTGGTCACTCGTCGCAGCCTGGAGGCGGATCTCTAGCCATTCATGTGGCAGGGCACCCAACACCCTGCCGATGCCCTGAGCGGATAGGGCTGCATCCCACAGTGGTCTCTCCCTGCGGAGGTAGTACAGCATCTGTTCTCCCATTGGGGCACACCTCAGGTGGACCTGTTTGCCTCAGGGAGCAGCGAGCTGAGACTGTTCCATGCCGCCCCCTCAGCGGGGCTCGCTGCAGCCGGGATGCCTTCTCGGGGCAGTGGACCCTGGGCCTCTTCGCCTTTCCCCAAGGTTACTGCCAGCTGTTTGTCACCTACGCTGAAGCCGCGATCTGGCAGACCTGCAGCCAAGCGGACGATAAGCAGGTGGGTCACCTCCTGCATAGATCTCTGCTATAAGTTGACGGGCATGGAGCTTCCCAGAGGGATAAGAGCTCATTCTACCCACCATACTGCTGCATCGGTGGCTGCTTCCAGGGACGTCCCTATCCAGGAAATCTGCAGGGCTGCTACCTGGAAGTCAGCAAACACCTTCATTACCCATTACCACATCGACCTTGAGTCACGCCGGGATGCTGGTTTTGGGGCCTCGGTTCTCCAGTCTCTCTTTCCCAAGTAAGTATTGGGGGTGTGCGTCTTGCCTCCCTCCTCCCGGAGAACTGCTAGGAGTCTGCCAATAAGTGTGGATGAACAACATATCCATGTCCCTAGAAATACAGGTTACTCACCTGTAACAGGAGTTCTAGGAATGGTATATGTTGTTCATCCTACGACCTACCCGACCTCCCCGGCTTCGACGCACAACCTGAGCTTCCAGCGGGCCAGATCTGGCGTCATGGGGCGGAGCCGAGAGTTATACCACCCTGGTGGGTGGGAGGAGCCAGCTTGAAGACCTTCCGGCAAGATTTAAAGCGGCAAGGATACCTGCCAATAAGTGTGGATGAACAACATATACCATTCCTAGAACTCCTGTTACAGGTGAGTAACCTGTATTTTTAGTGGCTATCATTTCAGCCAGCCGCATTTCTAAGCTTCTTGCTCTTATGTGCAGAGAACCTTACTTAATATTTCATAAACACCAGGTAGTGAGTCGCACGAACCCCTCTTTTCTTCCAAAGGTGGTCTCAGAACAGACTCTAAACCAGACCCTGGAATTACCAGTTTTCTACCCGAATACTTTAATCCAGAAGAACATATTTTACACACAATGGATGTTCACCACATCCTATGTTATTATACTGACCAGAGTCCATCTATCCTCAAACTTGCAACTCTTCGTCAGTTTTGCCCCAGGTTGGCAAGGCCTCCCGGTAGCTAAACTCACGCTTTCATGCTGGTTAGCCGATTGCATTACTTATTATAAAAAAATACAACAAACCTTTACCAGGTCAAGCCCAGCCCACTCTACAAGAGCCATAGCAGCTACAGCGGCTTGTTTCAAGGGTGCCTCATTACCGACATTTGCAATGCAGCCACTTGGTCTACCATCCATACCTCTACCAGGCATTACAATCGAGATATTGCTTTATGATACAGAACGGCCTTCAGCCGCGCAGTGTTACAAGGCATGCTTTCATAACTGTCCTCCCATCTGGACATAACTGCTTGGTAATCTCCCAAGTAATAACCCTGCAAGAGACCTATGCAAGATGGCAGCAGCACTAAGGCCATACCGTCGATGTCTGCATTGTTACACCACATTTGTGTTATGTATGCCATGTCTCTATTGGCTGTGTTCGGCTGTTCGTTTATTTGTTTGAGCTTTCTGGATATTTTGTTGCCTTCCAGCACTTCTGAACGCTATTTTTAATCCTTGTTTTATTATTTAGTAATTTTATTTAGCAGCCCTATTGTTGGTCCTACCCAGGATCCCTTTGACTAAGACTGTGCATAGAATTTTTGTAGTCTGTGGCATCCTCGGATTGTTTTAACGACGGACTCTGACTCAGGGTAACCTTCTTCCGTAGAGTTTTGATCGATTTTGCAGTGGATTGGATTAAAAAACTGAAGAATTGAGGACCGGATTCCGATTCAATTATTGAGCTAATGAGGTCGGGATCTTTGGAATATCCGTGAGGAGCTGGGATTTTGGAGTATTCATGATCCTATTGATTTTTATCAATCTTGGTGTGGTGAGAGTCTCTGAAGCAGAGAGAGGAGTTTGTTTTGACTTCCTGATATATTTTTGACTCCTTAACATGTTTCTGACTGTTTGCTGCTTATAATTTATTTTAAAGAGTGTGTTTGATTTAGGGATTTTGGGGGAGCCACCTGGGGTGGTTGCTGCCATTGACTGAGCCAGGTGGGCGGGCGCTGGTTTCGGACCTGTCGAAGGGCGGGCCCGAGTAGCTAGTGCATCCTAGGTTCTTCGGGGACCCGCTGGTGGGTGGATTCTGTGCCAGAGGCCATTGCATGAGACTCGACTGGGGCAGTGACCTCCTGGTGGGGGTGACTATTTCCTACATATAAAGTGGAATCAGCAGTGCTCCTGCCTTTGGAATCAGCTTTTCATGATTTCTCCTTTTAGCCCCTAAGAACACTATTTCTTCCGGACTGCCCTATGACTTTCTCTCGGGCTTTTGGTGAGAGCAGTCTGAGAGTGAGCTTTGGTTTGCCAGGGGAGGCGAGATATCCCTTGGCCCTTCATCAAAACAGAATCTGGACTCAGACTGATATGTACTAAATCTTTGATATTGTGCTGGATTTGGGTACTATTGAACTGCACAGATTGAAATGGACTAATATGGATTGAACATTTTATAGGACTTGAATTGGACTGAAATTGCAACAATTTATTTATTGTAATTAGGTTGTCTGTCTGGGTGTTATTTGCATGTTGTTGGTGTTTTTGTGTGATGTGTGTATGATACGATTTTTAAGGGGTGTTTGAGATGTGTCTCCCTCGATGTGCATGTCTATGTGTGGTGATAATTACAATCTGATAGTGTGATTTTTAATCTAGGGTTTATTATTTTGTTAGGATGTGCTAGGAGGGTGTTAAGATATTCAGGCATTGTTCTCCCACTGTGCTCCGTGATCTACGCCCCTTTCACTGGCCCCATTATCAGCCGAAGTCTAGTGGAGAAGTTGTGCATTAGGGATAGTGAGGAGGCGAGTGAGGGGTGTGTGGACTGGGCACAGTGGGGGAATGGAAAAGGGTGAGCGGATAGAGGTAGTGGGGATTAGGAGACGCGCTGGGGCGCAGTGGGGTCAGGAAAGGGTGGTCCTGCACATTCCCATACCAAGGGCTCCACAAATTGTGGGCGGGTCCAGGGATCCTCCTTGTAAACCCATTCAACCCAGGTGGTGTTATGTAATGCCAGGTCGATTAAGAACAAGACCGCTGTTATAGCTGATCTTGTAACATCTGACCTGGCATGTATCACAGAGACCTGGCTGGATGAAAATGCAGGCCCTATTTTGGCATCTGCTGCTCCGGCTGGGCTCTCAGTGATGCACCGCCCGTGGTTGGATCGTAGGGGCGTGGGTGTGGCCATCTTTCTTAGAACTGAGCTGAGCTTTGTGGGTGTGCCAATGGGTTGCACTAGATCTTTTGAATGTATCCTGCGAGCAGGTGTAGGGTTCAAGATGCTCCTCATCTACCGTTCACCCAGGGATGGTGGAGAATTCCTGAAGGAGTTTGCAGACTTCATTGTTGATGTGGCATTGGAGTCGCCCAGATGGTTAATTCTGGGCAACTTCAATGCCTGGGACAATTATGAACTCTCGCAATTTGGAAATAATCTCCTCCAACTTATGACTACGTTGGGCCTTACACAGGTGGTTACCTCCGCTACCCATAAAGGGGGTCATTCATTAGATCATGTGTTTCTCCTGAGGATGGAGATCACGGGATTGGAGGTGGAAACAAAGTTTCAGCTTCGGGGCACCCCCAACTAGGCATGCCCCTACAGAGATGATCCAGTATCGCCCTTTCGGGGGGTTACCCCAGACTATCGGCGGTGCTGGACCTATTGGGTTTATCAAGTGAGTGCATGAGTTCAGGGGATGTTGTACTTGCCTATAACAAGGTGGTGGGTGATGCCTTGGACTTAACTGCTCCTGGTCGTGTTCGCCTGCTCACTTTGCGCCAAGGACCCCCTGGTTTGATGGGTCCTTGAAGGAGCTGATGAGAGTGGGGCGAAGTCTTGATGCTGACAGACTTAGGTTGGTGGACCACTATGTGCTCTATCAATCAGCAGTCACCCACAAGAAGGCAGAGTTCCTGTCTGGGGAGATTGCAGCTGTGCAGAACCGACCAGTTCAACTCTTCTGGACTGTCGACAGACTGTGCAATCCAGTCTGTCTGTGGCCTGGAGGAGATTTTTCACAAAGTGTGATGAGCTTGATCGGTTCTTCGCAGATAAGATTGCCAGCATTAGATCGTGTATTGGCCCAGCTCTCTCTTTAAGGGATTGCAGAGTTCAGCGACAGGTGATGAGCACCTGTGCTACCTGGTCTGACTTTAGTAAGCCTGAGTTAATGGGCATTGTAAGGATTGTCCAGACTATGCGACCAACCAGCTGTAGTTTGGATCGGGCCTACACCACTATTTGTAGGTTGTGTAGATACTATATGCCCGATCCTTGCTGAAATTGTCTGGAAGTCCTTGGAGGCAGGGGTCTTCCTGATCCCTTAAGGAGGCGGTCATTCGACCACTCCTTAAAAAATCCTCCTTGGGCCCAGACTGCTTAGCTAACTATAGACCTGTCTCTAACCTGCCCTTTGTGGGTAAGGTTCTTGAAAAGGTGGTTGCCCTGCAGCCGGAGGACCATCTTACAAATTATAACGTCTGTAATGTTCTCCATTCTGGGTTTAGGAAAAGACATAGCACTGAGACCGCTCTGGTCCGGGTCTTAAATGATCTCCTAATTGCGAGAGATCGAAAGGCTTGTACTGTTCTAGTCCTTCTTGATCTCTCTGCGGCATTTGATACTGTGAACCATGGTGTGCTTTTGGAGCGCCTGTGGCTTCTTTGTGGACTGTCTGGAGCAGTCCTGTATTGGTTTCGATCTTTTCTTACAGGCAGGACTCAGAGGGTTGCCACTGGAATTTATTCCTCTGACACTTCCTTCCTGTCTGGTGCTGCAGGACTCCATTTTGGCGCCCATGTTGTTCGAAGTTTATATGCTGCCATTAGGAGAGATCATTAGGCGATACAGTTTGGGATTTCACTGCTATGCAGATGATACCAACTGTATCTGTCCATTATTCCCGGACAGGATGATGCGATCTCCATGCTTAACAGCTGTCTAGTCGAGATCAGAGATTGGATGAGCACCAGCTGGCTGAGGTTGAACCAGATAAGACCCGAGGTGTGGTCATGAACCCTGGTCCTTGAGAGCGGTCTTAGGGCTGGACTTCCATCTGGCTTAGAACTTGATGGTGTCCCGCCTCCTGACCTCGAGACCGTTGTGTAACCTGGGTGTTATTTTTGCTGATGGTTTGACCCTGGAATCTCAGGTGTCTGCTGTTGTCTGATCTTGTTTTTATCATCTTAGAAATATTGCCCGGGTGAAACACCTAGATCTTACTTGGAGAAACGGCTCTTGCAGCAGGTTACACCATTAGGACCGAAGCCGGCAGGTGCCAGGACCACATGGAAATTTTCTAGCTAGCAGTATTCAGCGGGGACCACCCCCGACGTCAGGCATAGGCTGACCTTCCTATATTGATCCACGCCTTCGTCACCTCCCCTTGATTACTGACATGCCTTTACCTAGGGCTTCGAGTTGATATCTGGTCGCTTGCAGCTAGTGCAGAAAGCGCAGCCAGGCTTTGACTGGTACATCTAGGTCTAGTCATAATGCGCTGTGCTGCGGCAGACACTGGCTGCTGTTACTGCAGATCACCTTTGGAGTCGGGCTGTTGACCTATAAAGCCATTACATGACCAGGGACCCCAGTACTTGCAAGATCTTCTTACTCCCTACTGCCCCTCCCACTCGCTCCAATCCGCCGACGAGGAATTGCTAGAGATTCCCAGGGTTCAAAGACATCTGGGGCACGTGCGTTTTCTTATGCTGCCCCTTCCCTGTGGAATTCTCTACCTTGTCAGATAAGAGAATGCCTGTGTCTAGTTTTAAATCGGAGCTTAAAACCTATTTGTTCTCTAAAGCTTACTTAGAAGGATTTTAACTGTGATTGTTTAATCTAATTGTATGTTTTTAATGTTTTGTACAGTGCTTTGGTTTTGAAAAGCACTTTAAAAGTAGTTTTACTTACTTACCATTCCGTAGAAGATAGTGCAGTTACGTAACAACTTACCGTAACAGTAGATCTTCGAGGAATGTCTCTTGCAGTAGGTACCTTCCCTCCCTCCGTCCCCCTGACTTCTCTAACAGGGAAATCCTAATCTAAGGACTTAGGGTTGGGACTCACTGGTACCTTGGTTTCCTTCTGTCCTCGCCTTAGTGAGCTGAATCCGGCGGGGAACAGAGGATAACAGGGACCACCCACATTTATAGGCAGAGCAAGGAAATTGTCGTGTGGGTGGTCCCTGGTGAACGACTGCTGGAAGAAGCTGCTGTGTGACAGGCCTTCTGCTGGAACCTCCCAAGAGTAATAACCTACTGCAAGAGACATTCCTCGAAGATCTACTGTTATGGTAAGTTCTTGCGTAACTGCACTTTCTAGGAGTGGTACATGTTGTTCATCCGCACAGACCCACCCAACCTCTCTGGCTGTGGACACACAAACCTGGCTTCCAGTAGGCTAAGATCTGGCGTCATGTGGCAGAGCTGAGGGTTATACCACTCGGGTGGGTGGGAGGAGCCAGCTTGAAGACCTTCCGGCAATCCTTAAAGGGAAAGGGACATGCCAAGAAGTGTGGATGAAGAACATATACTACTCCTAGAACTACTGTTACAGGTGAGTCAGGCTGAAAGTGGCGCATAAGCACTTTAAGATGCGACGCCACTGCCACTCTTCATCCTCCTTGGATGAGGAGAGGCTTGACAGAAACTCAGGCGCTATGAGGACTTAATGTGGCAGCACTAATTATGTCCGTCCAGAAGTCGGCTCCAGCTTCCACCCTGGCCATTACTTGGCTGTCACCCTCTAGGCCGATGTGTACTCCTCAGGAGCCGATCCATACGTTCCTCCGCCTCCGGTCGGTCAGACCATCCCAGCTTGGCCAAAACTGGCCTTTCCACCGATTGTGGTGAAGCCACCACTGAAGCAGCCTCCTTCAGGGACTCCCTTTAAGGAGTCTCTGCCCATTATGGGACTACCGCGTAGGCTGTCTGTCACCCTCACACCTGACTGTCCTAGGTGGGTGCAGGGCGACTCTGGTGGCCTGCTGATCTATCCGGAGTTCGAGGACTCCAACCTACATTCCCGCCACCTGGACGAGGAATCTGTCGGTAGTCTTTTAACGGAGGATGGCCCTTCTTCTTTCATGGGCATCCTCCGCTTCATCTTCCATCCACAGGCATTCCCTAAACCATTCGAAATGGTGAATACCCTCACTGATATCCTCAAACGAGGCGATTCACTGACAGAGGCCTTCCCAGTGGCCGAGGCCATTGTTGGTCTGGCCTGGGAGCTATGGCAGCACCACCTCCTGTCCTGCACCTTCAGCCCAAATAGCCCGTAAGTATCACGGTGCCCATTGGGTCCCTTGCGGGTTTCACAGAGCACCCTTTGGCCGATGGGCTGGTGACTGAGTCTTTGTTCAGGCGCTCAGGTAATTCAGGAGACACCGATAGACACCAGGACAGAGTCCAAGAAATTGGATCATTCAGCCCGATCTATGCCGCCTCTTCGCTGGGCCTTCATCAGGCAAGCTCGGCCGTCGTCATGGCGCATTTTTCTCATGCCCTCTTGGGCTCTTTCGATGAGGTTCCACCTCACCTTCCTGCAGACCTCCACACCACGGTCAAGCAGGTCTAGACGTCCTTGGACCTCGGGGATTCCTGCGACCACTTGGTGGTGGCCGCAGTTGCCATGAGCCACAGGGCTTGGTTGCGGGTATCCACCTTCACAGCGGACACCCAGCACAAGCTGACGGACGTCCCTTTCCTGGGTACCGACCTTTTTGGCCCAGGTATGGACAGTCACCTCCAACGCACAGAAATGTCCAATGCCACCTTGGACTCTGTGACCTCTGCTCAGAAGGAATCCCAGGGTTCCAAAAAGCAGAAGAGAAAGCCTTTTCGGCCTTCTGCCCCTGCAGCCAAGCAGCCCCATTTCCAGTCGGGGCAGTGTCAGCACCAGGCTCAACCTTGGCGCCCTCAGCCCCAGTCTGGGCCCCCGGAAGCCCATAAACCCGGAGGATGGGGTTCAGGTGTCCCCAAGCCGGACCATCTTCCTCTAAGCCTGCCGAGTGACAGGATGAGGGTGGCCACCCCATACCTGTCACACCAGCTCTGGGTCCTCCCGTGGGGGGGGCTGGCTCCACCACTTCCTTTCCGCCTGGTCCACTGTTACAACGGACAGGTAGGTTTTAGACGTGGTTGGCCAGGGACTTCCTCTGGAATTCGAGCAGTACCCAGCAAGCCGAGCCCGCGCCCTATGGGAGGAAATGGTGTCATACACACTCTGTCGTCTCTACGAGACATCGCCCAGCTCTTCCCCAAGGAGGTGGTGGCCAGAGTCACAGCCCCCCCCCCGTCAACCCAGGGTTTGTTTTCAGGTACTTCCTGGTCCCAAAATGGACGGGGGGGCTAGCGCCCCATTCTACACCTGCACGAAAAGGAACCAGTTTCTCAGGTCCTGCACATTCGGGATGGTACCTGTGTCGCAGATCATACCATCTCTCAAGAAGAACAAGTGGTTTTGCTCTCTGGATCTCCAGGACGCGTTTTCACATTCCGATCCATCCATCTCACCAGAGGTTCCTTCACTTTTGAGCATATAGCAGTTCAGAGCCATGCCGTTTGGCCTGTCATATTATTGCCTTTGTATGGTGTTCACCAAATGCATTGAAGTGGTGGCAGCCCATCTCGGCGTCAAGGGATTAGGTGTACCCTTATCTTGATGACTGGCTCATAGCGGATTACTCCAGACAGGAGGTGGAGAGGTCCAGGGATCTGGACCTCCAGCCCTGCATAGATCTTGGTCTCCTGGTCAACGAGACAGTCAGAACTCGTACCTTCACCGGTGATCTGCTTCATCGGGGCAGAGCTAGACTCTTGCTGAGCCGGAGCCAGGCATCCGAAGGACAGGGCGGAGATTCTCTCCTCCTTAACCCAATCATTTCTGGTTGGGCACTTGCGCCCTGCCCAGGACTTCCTGCACCTTCTGAGGTACATTGCAGCCTGCACCTACATAGTCTGATGGGCCCGGTGGCATATGCACCCTTTTCGGTGAGAGCTGGCCAGCCAATGGACTCTGCAACATGGTCATTTCGGTCAGCTGGTCATGATGACCCAGAAGATGTGGGATGCTCTCCAGTGATGTACCGTCCTAGCACATTTGTAGGAAGGGTTCCCCTTTGTCCGTCCCGAGCTGACAGTCTTTCTCACGACCGATGCCTCTCTCACGGGCTAGGGTGCCCACGTGGGGAATCTGAGTCCACGGGCTCTGGACCCCCAAGGAATACTGATGTCATATCAGCCTGCTGGAGCTCAGAGTAGTCCGACTGGCATTGTCAGCATTCGCTTCGCTCCTTCAGGGTCAGGTGGTGCAAGTCCAGACGGACAATACTACGACCATTTACTGTCCCAACAAGCAAGGCTACATGCACTTCCGGCCTCTGTGCAGGAAAGTGCTCCTCATCTGGACCCTCGTGTGCCAACTGGAGGCAGATCTCCTAGCCATCCATGTGACAGGAGCCTCGAACCAACTAGCAGACGCTCTTAGCCGTGTGGGCAAGACGTCCCACGAGTGATCTCTCCATCCAGAGGTAGTACACAACCTGTTCTCCCACTGGGGCAAACCTCAGGTGGATCTGTTCGCCTCCAGGGAGAACACCAAGCTGAGGCTGTTTCATGCCCGCCCCCCTCAGCAGGGCTTGCTGCAGGGGGATGCCTTCTCGAGGCAGTGGAACCCAGGTCTCTTCTGTGCCTTCCCTCCACTTCCTTTGGTTCACAAGGTGATCCCGAAGGTCAGGATGGACAAGGCACAGGTGATGCTAGTAGCCCCGGACTGGCTGCATCAGTTCTGGTATCCAGATCTCCTCAGCCTCTGCTCAGGCCTCCGACACGTCTTCCAGTAAGCCCGAACCTGATATCAGTCAGTCGGGGAAGGTATTCCATCCGGACCTTCAGTCTCTGCATCTGACAGCCTGGTTCCTGAGCGCTAGAGTTGCAGGCTTTGGGTATCTCTGAGGATGTACTGACAGTGTGGCAGCATACATAAAGGAGCGACCAGAAGGTGCTGTGCCTTCAAGTGAAAAAGGTTTTCCATTTGGTTTCAGGACAAGGGCTTAGGACCCTTTGTCCTGTCTGTGGCTAGTATCCCCAACTACCTTTGGTCTCTGTCCAAGGGTGGTCTACGACCCTTAAGGTGCACCTGGCAGCCATCTCTGCTTACTGGTCGCGGGCTGGTCAGCAGATGGCACAGGAGAAGGTGGTCTGGCGCTTCTTTAAAGGCCTCGACCATATTTCCCCTCCGATGTGTGATCCACCACCATTGTGGGATCTACTGCTGGTACTGGCAAAGCTCATGGGCAAGCCATTCGAACCGATGCACAGGTGTGCAATGTCACATCTGTCGTGGAAGACCACCTTCTTGGCGGCTATCACATCAGCCAAAGGGACTGGGGAGCTACAGGTGCTCTCGGTGGAGTCTCCTTGCCTGGTCTTCCACAGGGGCAAGGTTGTCCTGTGCCCCCCACCTGAAATTCCTTCTGAGGTTGGTGTCTGAGTTTCACCTTAACCAGGTGTTTATTCTGACTGAGTACTACCCCAGTTACACCTCGGAGGCAGAGTACAGGCTCCATACCTTGGACCTGAGATGATCACTCTTGCCGGAAGTCTTCAAGCTGGCTCCTCCCACCCACCCGGGTGGTATAAACCTCGGCTCTGCCCCATGATGCCAGATCTTCCTTTCCGCTGGAAGATGCAGGTTCCCTCGTGCTTCACAGCAGTTCGTAGGCCCTGGATTCAAAGCATCTGTTTTTTACCTCATCTTACCTTAAAACTCATTTGAGTTAACAATTCCGATAGTGCATCAGACATGGAGGATAAATCTGCTCCAGTTTCGCGGTGCTCCTATGGCCATAAGATGTCAGCACACGATCCTACTCAATGCAAGGCCTACTGCCTGTGCTGGGATTTAACACCTCCACCTGCACATTCTGCCTGGCCTTCCATCCCAACATCCTGGATGACCACTTGGTGCGCCTAAAATTGGGGAGACTGGAGAAAAGGAACCCGCCAGTGAAATCGAAGGAGGCAAGGTGGGCAGTTTCCACGGCTGCAGGATCCGCCAAGCAGCTGGAGCAAATGAAGGCCTTTGAGGAAGAAGGGGGCCAAGCTTCGGCCAGTCAGAGCTTTTTTGTTCCTCTGAACCTCTGTTCCACCTTTTCGGGCTCCTTCAAGGAGTTGTGCCAGTCTCTCCCCACTAGGGGTAAGGCGCCCTCGGACTCTCACTCCTCCAGCCCTCTGAAGAGGATAAGGACCCAGTCTTCGTCAGCGAAGCGTTCTTGGATGAAGAAAGGTCAGGTCCCAGGAACACGCGGTCTTTGACCTTGGTCAAGATTGCATCCTCGGCCGCTGTCTTCACGGATCTTCCGTCTGGCCAGGAGACCGAGCAGGTGGCCGACGAGGTTGAGATTTCTCTCGACCTAATCGACCCTATTTCGCAGATTCCAGTCGGCAATTCTTTGGAAAGGACTCTGGTCCTTGTCTTTCCCGATGAAGAAACCCAGCCTGCTGGTGTCCCCATCGAGGAAACTGTTACGGACCCTCGGTCCAGAACCCCCTTCGGCTGAAAAGCCGAAAAACAGTCATAAGCACTCTAAAAAGAGGCATTGCCGCAGATCCTCATCCTCCTCGGACGAGGAGAGGCTTCAATGGAAACTCCGTCGACGCTATGAGGATCTTATGTGGCAACAGCTGATTTTGACCAGGCAGAAGCTGGCTCTGCCATCTACCCTGGCCACCATTTGGCTGCTGCCTCCTGGGCCGATGCCGACCCCTTCCGAAACTGAAGCCTTTGGTTCCCCTGCCCACGGGGCCGGCCCGTATCCCAGCTCAGCCCATCCTGGTCTGTCCACTGATTCTGGTGAAACCACCGCCTAAGCAGCCTCAGGGAGGGGCTCCCTTGAAAGAGGACCGTACAGACACAGGGCTTCCCCGACGTCTGTCCATTACGGTTACCCCTGACTCGCCTCGCGGATTGAAGGGGACTAGGCGGAGACCGCTACCACGATTCCTCGACTCAGATGTCACTGGACTGCACACCATCCTGGGATGATGAGTCCTCCGTGGCAGGTTTAGAGGAGGGTCCTTCCTCCTTTCAGGGCATTCTCCACCTGATCTCTGAATCTACTGGAATGCCCATGGAGTCTATCCAGAAGAAAAATAATAATTTTATTTATATAGCACCTTTCAATGTATCAAGGCGCTGAACAAATTAAAATCATAGATCAAATTCAATACAAAACTTCAAAACATATAAAATACATCATAAAAGCATAATAAATTATGATAAAATTCCAATCATATTAAAATTAACCTGGCTATCCAAGAAGGCCATTTTCCATAAATATGGTTTCAAGTCTTTCTTAAATATCTCCGCGAAGAAGGTGGAGTAACCCTTATGGACATCCTAAAAGGGGAATACCCGATGGAGCCTTTCCAGTGGCCAAAGCCATCACTGGCCACCCTCGAGCTCTGCAGCACCCAGCTTTTCCAGCACCATCTGCCCGCATGGCCCGCAAGTATGCGGTGCCCATGGGCTTCCTGCCAGCATTCACACAACTGCTTCTGTGTTTAGATGTACGGGTAGCTCGGCCGACACAGACTGACCTCCGGACAAGGAGTCCAAAAATATATGGTCCACTCTGCCTGCAAGGTCTACGTGGCCTCTTCCTAAGGCCTTCGTCAGGCCAGCTCGGCTGTCATTATGGCACACTTCTCTCATGCCCTTCTCAGGTCATTAGATGAAGTCCTCCCTCCTCTCCCAGCGGACATGCAGACCACGGTCAAACAAGTCCGTATTCAGGGCCGTGCTGTTGCAAAACAGCAGCTCCAGACGGCCCTAGACATCGGGGATTCTTGTGCCCGCTCCTTAGCAGCCGCAGTGGCCACTCGCCGCAGGGCCTGGCTGAGGCTATCCTCCTTCCCAACGGATACCCAGCACAAGTTAGCTGATGTTCCTTCCTTGGCACAGACTTATTCGGTCCACGAGTGGCTGGTCACCTTCAGCGTATCGAGCAGTCCAGTGCCACCTTGGATGCTACTTCTGCAAAAGGTTCTTCGGGCAAGAACCAGCAGGAAAGAAGCCATTTCGGCATTCTTCCCCTGCGGTCAGGCAGCCCTCATATCAAGGAGGCCAGCAGCAGCAGGCTCAAGCTTAGTGCCCATGGCCCAAGCAGGGTCCTCAGCAGCCCCGTAAAGGAAGCCGAGGTGCAGGTCCGGGAGCCTCCTTCTCCTCCTCCTCTAAGCCTGCTCAGTGACAGGTTGGGGGTTATCACCCCTACACCCATCACGCCAGCTCTGGGTCCTCCTGTGGGGGGCCAGCTCCGCCACTTTCATTCCGCCTGGTCCGATATCACTTCAGACAGGTGGGTTCTCCAAAGTGGTCAGTCAGGGACTGGCTCAGAGTTCAAGCAGTACCCTCCGGCCAGGCCAGCGCCCCTCGGGAGGAAGAATCTCAGCAGCTACTCGATCGGCTCTCCGGGGCGACATAGCTCAACTCCTCCACAGAGGTGGTAGCTCCAGTGCTGGATCCTCCTACAGACCCAGGCTTGTGTCCCAGGTACTTCCTGGTGCACAAGCGGACGGGGATTGGCGCTCCATCTGAGATCTCCGCGACCTGAATCAATATCTCAGGTCATCGCCTTTCGGATGGTAATTCTGAACCAGAGCGCACCATCCCTGGGCGAAACATGTGGTTCCGTTCACTGGATCTACAGGACACATTCTTTCACATCCCAATCGTCCATCCCATCAAGCGGTTCCTTTGCTTCAGGGTCGGAAGGACCCTGTGAGTTCAAACCATGCCGTTCGGCCTGTCATGACCCCACAGGTCTTCACCAAAGAGCACTGCAGTGGTGGCAGCCATCTTTAGCGTCAAGGAGTATGACTCTACCCTTATCTCGACGATTGGCTCTTGGCGGGATCCTCCCTTCAAGTGGTGGAGAGGTCCAGGGATCTGGCTCTCCAATCCCGCTCCCATCTCGGCCTCCTGATCAACGAGGCCAAGTCGGAACTCGTGCCTGCTCAGGTGATGGGCTTCATCGGGGCCGAGCTCGACTCTTGTCAAGCCAGCGATCGGCTCCCGGCGGACAGGGTGGAGGTTCTCTCCTCCTTTGCCCGATCATTTCTGTTTGGGCACTTGCGCTCTGCCCAGGACTTTCTGCGCCTTCTGGGTTACATGGTGGCGTGCACCTCAGTGGTCCATTGGGCCAGGTGGCACATGCGCCCCCTCCAATGGGAGCTGACCACCCAGTGGACTCAGTGCTATGGTCATTTCGACCGACTAATCACTGTAACCCAGAAGATGTGGGACACTTCCAATGGTGGACTGCCCAGAACTTTTGCAGGAAGGGATCCGTTTGTCCACCCCAAGCGGCGGTCTTCCTTACGACCGATGCCTCTCATGGGCAGTGCCCTTGGGGTCAACAGCCATGGGTTCTGGACCCTAAAGAGGCCTGATGCCACATCAACCTGTTGAAGCTCAGAACAGCGGACTGGCACTGTCAGCTTTGCTCCTCAGCTCTGGATCAAGTGGCACAAGTCCAGACAGACAATACCACGACCATGTACTACCTGGAACAAACAGGGTGCACACGTCTCCCGTTTGCTGTGCAGGCGCTCCATCTGGATCTCTGTATGCCAGCTGGAGGCGATGCTCAGCCACACATAAGCCAGACATCCCACTAGTGGTCTCTCCATCCAGAGGAAGCTTACAGTCTGTTCTCCGTTGGGGCAAACCGTTAGTGGACCTGTTTGCCTCAGGAAAACAACAAGCTGAAACTGCCTGCAGCCACCCCTAGCAGGGCTCGCTGCAGGGGATGCCTTCTTGAGGCGTGGACCCCAGGCCTCCTCTACCTTCCCTCCATTTCCCTTTGATCACAAGGTGCTACTCAAGATGAGGAGGGACCAGGCGAAGGTGATCCTGGTAGCCCCAGATTAGCCGCACCAATTCTGTGCCCAGCATCCTCAGCT
The DNA here is from genome assembly GCA_016271365.2 of Neoceratodus forsteri. NCBI lineage: Eukaryota > Metazoa > Chordata > Ceratodontiformes > Ceratodontidae > Neoceratodus > Neoceratodus forsteri. Next base: position 811,195,838 of record CM057456.1, on the reverse strand, counting down.
GCAGGCCCCGGGCGGCTTTGTACACGCCCGGACCTGATATCATTGAACCAGGGAAGGTATTCCATCAGGACCTTCAATCCCTACCTTACAGCCTGGTACATGGCGGCTAGAGTTCCAGGCTCTGGGTCTTTCCGAGGATGTCTATACTGTGGTGGAGTCGACCAGGAAATGTTATGCCTTCAAATGATTTTCCATTTGGTGTCAGAGTAAGTCTGGACCCTTATCCTGCTCTGTGGTTAACATTCTCGACTACCTTTGGTCTCTCTCAAAGGGGTCTGCAGTCATCGACCCTTAGGGTGCACCTGGCATCCATTTCTGCCCGGTAGCAGGCTGGTCAGCCGACATTAGCACAGGAGACAGTGGTCGGGCACTTCTTCTAAGGCCTGGATCACATATCCCCTCCGGTGCGTGAACCTCCACCTCCGTGGGATCTGTTGCTGATTTTGGCAAAGCTCATGGGCAAGCAATTCAAACCTATGCACAAGTGTGCACACTCACACTTGTGGAGACTGCCTTCCTGGTGGCTATCATCGTCAGCCAGAAGGACAGGGGAACTCCAAGCGCTGTCGGTGGACTCCGTTTATCTGGTTTCTCACAGGCAAAAGTTGTCCTGCACCCCCACCGAACTTCCTTCCGAAGGTGGTATCAAAATTTCACCTTAACAGGTATTGACTGTGCCAGTTTACCGTAAATACACCTCGGGCGCGCAGTACAGGCTCCATACTGGACCTGGGCCTTTCTCTCCCATTATAAGGAAGACGGCGGAAATTCTTGGAGAGGTTCACTAGCTGTTTGTTACCTACGCTGAAGCCACTTCTGGCAGACCAGCAGCCAAACAGACCATTGCAAGGTGGATTACATCGTGCATAGGTCTGTGCTATGAGTTGCGGGCAAGGAGCCTCCCAGAGGGATAACAGCTCATTCTGCCTGCCATACTGCTGCATCGGTGACTGCTTCCAGGACATCCTTATCAGGAAATCTGTCGGGCAGCTACCTGGAAGTCAGCAAACACCTTCATTACCCACTACCACATCGACCTTGAGTCACGCTGGGATGCTGGTTTGGGGCCTCAGTTCTCTTCTCTTTCTCTATTTCCTAAGTAGGGGTGTGCCTTGCCTCCTCCTCCCGGAGAACTGCTTGGAGTCTGCCAAGAAACGTGGATGAACAACGTGTCCACGCTCCTTGAAGAACAGGTTACTCACCTGTAACAGTAGTTCTAGGAGTGGTATATGTTCATCCACACACACACACCCGACCTCCCCTACTTTAGGCACAGAACCTGGCTTCCAGTGGGCTAAGATCTGGCCTCATAGGGCGGAGCAGAGGTTTATACCACCTGGGTGAGTGGGAGGAGCCAGCTTGAAGACTTCCGACAAGATTTAAAGGGAAAGGACATGCCAAAAGTGTGGATGAACAACATACCACTCCTAGAACTACTGTTACAGGTGAGTAACCTGTTCTTAATGATTAAGGTAGTAATTTTGATGCTTCATTGTCAGGAGCTGTATAGACTGCTAGATATCACTGCGTGAGGACCTCCTACTATCACCCTCAGACAGATGGTCTTGTTAAGCGGTTTAACCAAACCCTAAAATGCCTGTTAAAAGGTTTGTGAAAGGGAAGGAAAGACTGGGACCAATCCTTCCCTTACCTACTTTCACATACAGAGAAGTGCCACAGGCATCTACAGGGTTTTCAATTTTTTTAAACTGTATGGTAGGCAGCCAAGAGGCCACTGGATGTGATAAAAACAAGTGGGGAGATAACCCCACCCAAAAACAATCTAGATCTTCTTATATGTGTGCCCTAAGAAAGAAGCTAGCAAAATATGTTGAAATTGCCCATAGTAATCAGGAAGAGGCCCCAAACCAGCTGAAAGTATATTATGACCATGGGGTAAAAGAAAAAGTTTTCGAGACAGGTAAAAAGGTTTTGCTACTGTTACCCATAACATAAAATAAGCTGTTAATGAAGTGGAAAGGGCCATATAAGGTTCTTAGACGTACTGGCACTGTTAACTACGAGACTGAGACCCCTGACAGGAAAAATTCTTCCAAGATCTACCATGTTAACCTCCTCAAGAAATGGGTTGAAAAAATGCCAAAAGCTGCTTTGCTGGTTTTACCAGAAACTGATAAGGAATATACTGAATGTAGCTTATGATAGACTAGAACAAACTGTAAATACTGGTGCTGTAAAGGTGAATGCTTCCTTAACTTCGAACAAACTGCAGACATTTGTATTATTACTAAAGACATTTGATAGTACTTTTACCGTGGTACCAGGCGAAGCAACAGGGGTTGAGCCACGTAATAGTGATAAAGAATGCTCGTCTTATTAGGCAAAAGACATACAGGATTTGGAGCAGTTAAGAACTGATGTAGTTAAGGAAATACAAAAAATTAAAGAATTGGGTATCATAGAGGAATCTAGGTGCTTGGTCATATCCCTATGGTAATTGTAAACAAAAAGAAGGTGTTAGAATCTCTGCCTTGATTTCAGGAAATTTAAGTATCAAATTTGACATTTATCTATGCCCAGAATAGATGATTTGGTGGACAGACTGGGAGTGCAAGTATATCAGTACCTCGATCTCACCAAGGGTTACTAGCAAATACCTTTAGCTAAAGAATCCAGAGATAAACTGCACTTGTCACTCATATTGGATTCTGTCAGTTCACCATCATGCCATTTGGTTTACATAGGCACCTGCTACATTCCAGCAGTACATGGATGTCATTTTATCCCCTCACACTGGTTATCGTGCTGTGTACCTGGATGATGATGTGATGTACTGTCCAGACTGGAAAAGCCACCTGGAACACCTACAAGTAGTTATCCAAGCTATCAAAAACACAGGTCTGACTATTAATCCTACCAAATGTGCATTGGGCATGCAGGAAACCAGATATTTGGGCTATGTGCTGGGAAATGGAAAAGTTAAGCCAGAGGTTTCTAAAATAGAAGCTGTAGCTATCAGCCCTACACCTTAAAAAACATGTAAGGTCATTTTTAGGGCTAGCTGGTTATTATCAGAGATTTGTTCCCAGTGTTTCTGAATTAGCTATTCCCCTCACTGAATTCACAAAGAATCTGTACCCAAATAATGTGAAATGGACTCCAGAGTGTGATGACTCTTTTCCAGCCATTAAGGCTGCATTATATTCAGCACTGTTTTAAGAAGCCCAGACTCTGAGAAACCATTTCTGTTACAAACAGATGCATCCAGGTAGGCCTAGGTGCAGTACTGAGTCAAAATATAGATGGGATAGAACATCCTATTCTCTACATAAGTAGGAAATTGCATTACAGAGAGAAAATGTACTCCACCATCGAAAAGGAGTGTTTAGCAGCAAAGTGGTTAATGGAGTCCCTTACATTTTATTTACTAGAACTGATTTTGTTCTTGTAACTGATCACAATCCTCTCTGTTGGCTTAACCAGATGAAATATAAGAATTCCAGAATTACAAGGTGGTACCTGGCACTACAGCCATTTAAATTCAATGTGATACACAAATCTGGTAAAGAGAATAGTAATGCTAATTTTCTGTCAAGATATGGCTCAGGAATTGAAGGTTCTGAAGGTTGAAAAAAAAAAAAACTAATGTATGGGTTTGAACTGTACTGTTGTAAAAAAGAAAATAAATGAATAATGCACATGTTTAATGTCTGAAAGCAGCAATTATTAGAGAATAAGAAGTTTTGGAAACCTGTTTAATAAAACAGGTTCCTTCTTAAGGGAGGGGGTGTATGTGACAGGGTAAAATAGGACCCTATCCCATTTGTTATGGAGATAAGTGTTTAAATACAAGGATCTTTCCTTTTTCTGTCTCTTCTCTGTCTGATTGCGCAACCAAATTTACCTGTGAGACCTAGGACCTGATCAACCCGAACAGGATGCATGTTCTTTGCCTCTCTCTGTGTCTCAGTTTTCTTTTGCTGTCCGTTATTCCTCCCTTGCATATCCTATTAGCCAATATAAAATTGTGTAAATCAGTGTAGGAAATGTAACTGATATTGGGATCCCTATTTGGAAAATATATAGATTGACATGTATATATTTATATTTTGAGATGACTGCATTAACTCTAGAGGTTTCTTGAGTGCAAATGTTGAGCCTTTTGCAAAAGCTGGGGGTCCTCAGCTCAGGCATAATGTGTTCTAGCAGTTCCTGAAACTTACAAGAACAGAATATTTACATGGGTAGGATGTTTGCTAAGAATGGGAGTTGAAAAGACTTCTAAAAGAGCTAAACTTGAACTGCAAAAGGAGATTAGAAGAAAAAGGGACACAGACGGAAGAAGGATTTTATTTTATTTCTCTGTGCATAGTTATTCTGAACAGGTTTATTTTCTAGGATCGCGGCTCTGTTGTTCATCCACACATCTTGCCAGTGTCCCTTTCCCTTTAAGACAGCCGGAAAGTCTTCAAGCTGGCTCTTCCCACCCACCTGGGTGGTATAACCCTCGGCTCTGCCCCATGACACCAGATCTTCCTTTCCGCTGGAAGATTCAGGTTGCTTCCTTCGTGCTCTCACATTTTGTAGGCCCTGGCTTCAAAACCTTCAGTTATTCAAAGAATTCGCCTTGTTCGCGTTAACTATTGCGATTGCTTTCTCTCGATTATGGAAGACCAGTCTTCCCCCGGATTTCGCCGGTGCCCGTGCGGCCAGAAGATATCGGCGCGCAGCCCGCATGCCAATGCGTTACTGTCTGGGTGTGCGGCCGCGGCACCTAGCGATGCGGTTTTGCCGCATTCCAACCAAACATCCTCGATCGTCAAGCGCGCCTCAAGCTGGGAGTCCCCAAAACGGAACCGCGGTAAAATCAAGGAGGCCCGGTGGGTGGTTTCCGCGGCCACGGGATCCGCCAAGCAGTTGGAGCGCATGCAGGCCTTCGAGGAGGAGGTGGCTCATGTCGCTGCATCTTGCTCCTGAAGCATCTTTGTTCAGCTCAGTCTGGGCTCCTCTTTCTCTGGTTCCCTCTGAGAATTGTGCCAGTCTCTTCCTGCTAAGGGTGAGGGCCCGGCGGGCACGCACTCCTCTCGCTCCTGTAAAAAGGAGAGGGACCTGGGATCATCTTCTTCTTGACAGAGACATTCTTGGGATCGGGAGAGATCTCGGTCCCAGGAGCCAGCTGTTTTGGCCTCGGCCGAAATTGCCTCTTCGGCCAACGACCTCTCAGCCCTGCCGACTGGCCAGTTGACCAAAGTATCTCTAGTCTGTAGAGAAAGAGTGGAATTCAAATTTTTCAGCAGAGACTTAAGTGATAGGTTCTCGACCACAGGCTCTGCAGTAGGATTAGATCCTGTTCATTCCACGTCATCACCCAGCCTAAGGTCTGGGCCAGGCTCAATATCATCTCCTGACAGCCCAGGAGGGACTGTATGGACAGGAAAGGAGTGAAATCAGAAGGAAAGAGGAAGGAAGAAGGTTCGGAGTTGAAGCCCTGAAGACTGGAAGGCGTCACACCAGTCTGGTAGCTGAAAAAGTGCAGGCGCCACCTGACCCGAGCGCCCGACAAGCACGCGGTGCCGAGAAGGTGCTGACAAAGCCGCATGGCACCGAGGATGGTGCCGACAAACCCAATGGCGCCGACAGATGCATCGGCACCGAGGACGTCGCCGAGCAACCCATCGACACCGAAGGTGCCGAAACCAACACAGGGCTCTGAAAACTAGGATTTGAGGAGAAAGAAGGAAGAATACCAGGAGGTAGAGACATCAGTGTGGCCCCCTGCACCGCAGCCATGTGAGGGGGGAAACACCTGAGCATGGAGTCAATGGCACTGAAGAAGGCGCTGCACGACTAGGGAGTCCCAACCGCCCTACCTGATCCCCCGAGGGCCCCGGAGTGACTGGGCCAGGCAGCTGGACCAACCTCCGAGCTCACTGCTCCATCAGAGCGGTCCACTGATGAAACTGCTCATCTGAAGCCGTACCAGAAGGCGGGAAGGGCTCCGATGTCGAAGAGGTTGGTGATGGGCAATGGGCTCGGAGGTTTGGTCCAGCTGCCTGGTCCAGTCACTCAGGGTCTCCCGGATCCTCCGGAGGGATCGGGTAGAGGCGGTTGGGCCTCCTAGTCACGTGGCTCCTTCTGTGCCGCTGACTCCGTGCTCAGGTGTTTCCCCCTCACATGGCTATGGCGAAGGGGGACACACCGATGCCTCTATTTCTTGGTATTCTTCCTTTCTCCTCAAATCTTAGTTTTTGGAGCCCTGCGTTGGTTTCGGTGTCAATGGGTCACTCGGCATCGATGCGTCTCTCGGCACCGTTGGGTTTGTCGAGGACCTGTCATTTAAGTCTCTGCTGAAAAATTTGAATTCCACTCTTTCTCTCCAGACTACGGATATCGATCCTGGAAGTTTTTTAAGGCTCCAATACCTTCATGTCCAAGAGATCCCTATGGATTTAACTCCCCCGGTACAGCCTTCCTTTGAGACGCTTTCTCAAATGGTATGGAATAATCCCACTCTTATTCCTTCTGTGGCTAAGTCCATCATAGATAGAAAGTATGCTGCTCCAAAAGATTGACCCATTTTGGCTTCCCAAGCCTTTGCAGACCCTATTGTAGTCTTGGCAGAGAATCCCTCAGGCTACCACAGCCCGACCTGTAAACAAAGAATCTCGTAAGATAGATACTTTGGGTAAGAGAGTCTTTGCTGCATCCACCCTGGGTATGCGTATTGCCAGCTACCGGGGATATTTCTCTCAATATGAGTATATTCTTTGGCATTCGCTCAAACAAATGGTAGAAGCTCTACCGGAGTAGGACACTAATTCAGAGCTTCTTCAAACCATAACCAGGGGTATCAAGTACAACAACCAACAGGTTAAGGCAGCTATGGACGCTTTCGATACTGCCTCCCGAGTGGCGGCGGGCATTTGTACCCGCCGTCACTCCTGGCTGCGCACTTCAGGCTTCACGAATGATGCCCAGCAACAGGTCATGGCGTTACCCTTCGACAGTGTGCATCTGTTCAGTCTTCAAGTTGAACAAGCTCTAGAGGCCACACAAAAGACTAGGTCTGCCGTTATATTGGCTCGACGCTCCCGCCCCTTCTTTGGGGGATGTTAATAAGTGCCAGTTTCACAACCGTCAGTCCTTTCGAGGCAAAGGCAGGGGAGGTTTTAATAAAAACCAAGCCCCCCCCCCCCACCTCAACAGAAAACGCAACAGAAAGCACAAGGGCCCAAAGCACCTGGTGCCACCTTCTGAGTTTCTGGCCCAAGTCCCACCTCAGCTGCCCAGGGGACTCTTCCTCAGTGGTGGGAGGTCGTCTGACTCAATTCTACAACCAGTGGAAGTCCATAACATCGGACAAATAGGTCCTCCAGATAATCCGCGAGGGGTATTCCCTCAATCTTTGAGACCCCTCCGGATCGTCCTCCCCCAAACGACAGCCCAGGCTGTCAGTTCTTCAGTCAGAACTTCTTGCTTCCGACATGCAAGGCCTTCTGAACAACAGGGCAGTAGAAATGGTTCCGCTGGATCAACGGAATACAGGGTTCTACTCCCATAACTTTCTAGTTGCAAAGAAAACCGAGGACATGCGCCCCATTTTGGACCTCAGAAAATTGAACAAATTTCTTCCCAAGGAAAAGTTCAGAATGATATCACTAGGAACCCTGTTACCTTTGCTTCATCAGGACGACTGGCTAGCCTCCCTGGACATACAGGATGCTTACCAGCATATTCCTATTCACCCACAGCATCACAAATACCTAAGGTTCGTGTCTTTGTGCCAACATTATCAGTTCAGAGTCCTGCCCTTTGGGCTTTCCTCAGTGCCGCAAGTTTTTGCAAAGTGTTTTGCAATTCTCGCAGTGCATCTCAGAAAGATCGGCACACAAGTGTTCCCATATCTGGACGACTCACTTCTAGCAAGTCCTTCCAAGCAAGGAACTCTCGATGCCGTATCCATGGCCTCAGACTTTCTCACGTCCATGGGAGTTCTGCTAAATCTCAAGAAATCGCAGTTGCAGCCCACCCAGAAGCTCCTTTTTATGTTTGCTTGCAAGCATGTGCAAGAAACATAGTGCCATCATCCGAGATTTCGGAGGTGTGTCACCCCCTCTTCCAATTCAGTCAGTGTGTTGGCAGGCACGGCCCCTGTCCGCCAATGCATGCTAGAGCTGTCTGACAAGCTCCAAAATGCAGTGGCGTACAGTTGAAAGGGGGAGCTACGCTTCAGTGAGCAGCGATAAGATATCGCCTGCTCATCGCCAGCTCCCCTATACACACACACACAGAAGCACTTACGCATGCTGCGTGCCTCCCTTGCGTATAGCCGGCGGGGTGCTCAATCCTCGTCGGTTTGTGCTGTGCTCCCCAAAGCCTTCCACATGCACGCTGGGTGCCCACCCCAGCATGGCAACTCATAGAATAACCGGCGGGGTGCCCAATCCCCGTCGGCTTCCACTGTCCCCCAAGTACTGGGTGCCACGCTGGAGCCTACCCAGGCGTGGCAACTGTCATATGGCTGGCGGGGTGCCCAATCCCCTTGGCTCCGGCCCCAGCCGTCCTTCTGCCGTTGGGAGCCCACCCCAGCGTGGCCAAGCGTCACGTCGTCTTTTTTTTTCAAATCCTATAAAGAAAAAAGCGGTCCCACACAGTTTTCCTGCCCCAACCCGCAACCACCACTGCGCTTAGCCTCCCCACACACCCCCTACTTACCTCCGGGCTCAGGCGCGACGATCTGCATGGACCAGAACACGTCTGCACTCTTCAAAGCCAACCCATGAACTGAGAAATGCGGTAACTGTATAATGGGCTGAGATGAGGGTTTTCAACTTTGTTGCATATCTCAGGCATTTTTGGAATTTTTGCACCAAATTTTCAACATGGGGTTTTGGGACCCCTTCTCATGATGATGTCACTGTCATGGCGTTATTCGGGCCGAAGGGTGACCGCGATCACTGCGCGAAATCACCCGCCGGGCCAGCGTTATCTCATGAAGAATAAAATCATGTTAATTAGTCTGCGTATCAAAATATTCTACTGTCGTTGCACGGTTCTCACGCGGGCTACGTGGTTGCAAATTTCAATATTTTCACTCCAGATTTTCAACATTGCCATTTTACCACACTTCTTATGAGTAGTACAGCTTTCATTTTCATCTTGCCCAAAATGTGTTTCCGCCCATGTAAGCACAATGGGCATGATCGGTCATGCAAAATCAATGTCTGGGGACACATTAAGAAAATCACAGTGACACTGTTCCTGAGCAGAGGTCTTAAAATGGCCATGTTGAAAATTTGGTGAAAAAAATTCTTAAAATGACTGTGTTACGGCGTGATTCGCTAAGAGTTCCTATGCATGCTACAGTGAAGTTTGCGTATTTAATATTTTCACTCCAGATTTTCAACATTGCCATTTTATTACACTTCCTTATGAACAGTACAGCTGCCATTTTCATATATGCCCAAAATGTGTTTTCGCACATGTAGCGCACAATGGTGCTGTTGGTGTCTGAAAGCAATGTTTAGGACAGATTAAGAAAATCACAGTTACACTGTTCATGAGCAGAGGTCTTAAAATGGCTATGTTGAAAATTTGGTGACAAAGTCCATAAAATGACTGTATTCACAGTGAGCATTCGCAGTTTCCACGCACCCTCGTAAGTTCATGACTTTGTAATATTTTCGGTCAGATTTTCACCAGTGGCATTTTCCACACTTCCTTATGAACAGTACAGCTGTCTTTTTCACAACATGGCTGAAGTGTGTTTTCACACTTTCAGCTCAGAGATCGTATTAAGCTGTGGGAAATCATTGTTGGCACAGATAAAAGAAAATCACAGTGACACTGTTCATGGTCGGGCACCAAAATGCCTGAGTTGACAAGCTGCTGTAAAATCCCCAACCTAATTATATTACGGGTGTCGTTGCACAGTTTCTATGTCATTCGTGACTTCACCATTTTTAAATATTTTACTGCAGATTTGCAACATTGCCATTTTTACACCTTTCCATGCACAGTACAGCTGTCATTTTTACATCCTGTTCGGAATGTTTTGCACCTGTAGTGCTAAATGCCGTAGTCGCTGTGCATAAGCAGCTTGACTAACAAACTGATATTCCCCTGTTCATGAGGTGGGGTCACAAAAAACGTTGAAAATTTGGGTGAAAATACCAGCGAATGCCTGAAGTGTAGGGTTTCCAACCATAATGCCCAACCCTGTAGAGAATGACAGGCATCAGTGGTGTGACTTGGGATTCTTGCCTGTAATGCTTATACCATTCCACACCCTGCAGCCAGTGAGGCATCGGTATGCCTTGGACTCTTGACCCCAAAGTTCACCCCATTCTCCTATATCACACCCATCTCACCATATTTCCTAATGAAATGGGGTGCGCATAAAGCCAAAGACCCCAAGAACACTGTGACACTTGTCAGTGTCTGCAGGGTGGGGTGTGGTGAAATGGCGTGGCCGTTATGCCTGGCGACCAAAAGCACACCCCAATGCCTGTCACTCTCTGCAGGGGTGGTGGTGGGGTTGGCTTCAGTTCAGTACTTCACTGCCATTCCTATTCGCGCTCTGTAACTTACACTACCAGTGCCAGCAAGCAAACATTCGGCATTGACAAATGCTTGTTATAGGAACTCTTCTGGATACTTCCCAATGCGAAAGCCTTCCTTCCAGAGGACAGAAGGAGCGATATCCTACAGATGGCCTGATACATCAGAGAGAACAGCGCGGTTCGAGCTATCTCGATGCAACAGATGCTGGGTCTCATGGCATCCTCTGTGTTCAATGTACCCTGGCTCGCCTCCAGAGAGAACCTCTCAATTGATGCTCAGTACTCAGTGGTCTCCAACCACTCACCCTCAATCCTTTCTCATCAAGGTGACAGAACCTCTGATGAGGTCTCTCACCTGGTGGTCGCAAGAGGACAACCTTACAGCCTTCTGGAAGGGTATCCCTTTGCTCCCCTGGATCACCAGATCTCCATTACCACGGACGCGTCCCTGATGGGGTGGGGAGCTCACTGTCAGAATCTCCACACCCAAGGTACGTGGACTCAAGACGAGTCTCAGCTTCATATAAATGTCCTAGAAATGAGAGCCGTCCTTTATGCAGTCCGGGCTTTGAAGGACATTCTCTGTCACAAGAAAATTTTCCTTCAAGCGGACAACAAAGCATGATGTATTACATCATCAAGCAGGATGGTTCACACTTACCCCTTTTACAGGAAGCTATGAGGTGTGGGAATGGTGCTTGGGGCACAAGACTCTAATCCAGGTGGTCTACCTGCTGGGGTGCAGACGAACTGGCAGACCGTCTCAGCAGAACGGAGACAGATCCTCACGAATGGTCTCGACTCAACCGTAGTTCAGTCACTATTAGCTGAGTGGGAACTCAGACCTGGACCTTTTGCATCCCACTCAACGCAAAACTGCCTCTCTTCTGCTTCAGAAATCCAGGGCCTGGCATTTCCTGTCAGGATGCGTTCAGGCTGCAGTGGACAAAACTCTTTCTATACGCCTTTCCGCCTCCTCTTCATCTGATTTAGAGGGTACTTTTCAAGTTCAAGTCCCGGGGGGCAAAATGATCTTCATTGCTCCCTTCTGGCCTCGACAGATATGGTTTCCGTTACTCAACAGTATGTCGGAAACCCCTCCGAAAGCACTTCCCCTTCAGACGAACCTTCTGACTCTGGGGCCTGTGATCCATCCCAATCTGAGATTGTTTCACCTTCACGCTTAGCTCCTGAAGAGATAGAAGTGAACAGGTTCAGTGTTTCTCGCAGAGTTTGATATTCTTTTGGCTGCACGAAGCCAACCTAGAAAAACTTACACAGCCAAGTGGAAGCATTTCTCTCTCTGGTGTGCAAAATCCTCTTTGAACCCTTTTTTCTGCCCACCAAATAAAGTTCTAAAGTACCTTTTAGACCTCTCAAATTCAGGTCTACAATGCTCTACAGTCAAAGTTCACCTTTGTGCCATTTCAGGTTATCATGAGCCAGTACTTTCTTTGTCACTGGCTCAGTTACCTGTGGTTAAGAGGTTTGTTAAGGGAATTCTCCATACCAGGCCTCCTATCAGACGTCCAGTCGCAGCCTGGGACATTAATCTTGTACTAGACATGCTCACTCGAAAGCCTTTCAAGCTTCTAGCTACCTGTGAGCTGATATTTCTCACTTGGAAAACGGCCTTCCTGGTGGCCGTTACCTCGGCCCGTGGGGTCTCTGAAATACATGCCTTGGTCACAGACCCTCCGTATACTGTGTTTCATAAGGACAAAGTAGTTCTTAGGACCCATCCTAAGTTTCTTCCAAAGGTTGTTTCAGAATTCCATCTAACCAACTTTTAGTCCTTCCTACTTCTGCTGAACTTCAAAATGGAAGCATACCCTTCATTCCTTAGATGTTAAAAGGCTCTGCATTTCTACTTGGATAGACAAAACAAATTTGCAAAGCTCAACAACTGTTTGTTTCCTTCAGCGAGACCCGGCTGGGTCAACCTGTCTCTATCAGATGCATTTCAGCATGGCTGGTGGCATACCTTCACCATTGCCATTCTATGGCGCAGGTTAAGCTGGAGGGCAGAGTGTGCGCTCACTCTACTAGAGCAGTCGCGGCATCCCTGGCGGAAATCCACTTCACGCCCATTGCAGACATTTGCAATGCGGCTACCTGGAGCTCAGTGCATACTTTCATCAAGCACTATGCCCTGGATGTCCATGCCAGGCGACATCTTTCGTTCAGCAGGACCATCCTTAATGGACTTCAGTCCTAAATTGTGAGCTCTTTGTCTCTCTTGCCGCCCTCTCGGGGGTTATTAGCTCGGTACTCTCCCATCAGTGTGAATGAGTGGTGGAGACTTGATGTCCAGGAAGATATGGAAATTACATACCTACCATAATTCTTGATCTTCTTGGACGAAGTCTACACCACTCATTCCTCCCTCCCATCCCCCAAGCTCACCTCTGTTGTTGGTCTTCATTCCCTAAATCTTTAGGCTGTGAAGACTTCTTTGATGACCCTTCTTATACGAGGTCGTCCGGACTATCTTATGTTTGTTTTTAGGCTATCCTTCTAGGTTAGTTACGCTGCACCTCCTCGGGGAAAAAAGGTACTGAGGTGGTTGGAGGATCAACTCCGAGATAGCCATTGCCGCATGGGCGAGGCTCACAGCGCTCCTCTGGCACGACCCCCTTGAAAAGTTTTGCTCCTGCTGGGTCCTAGCGCTTCCGGCATAGATCCCATCAGTGTGAATGAGTGGTGGAGACTTCGTCCAAGAAGATCAAGAATTACGGTAGGTATGTAATTTCCATTTTTTTAAACTCTGTTTCATTGGTTTTACCCTCTTCGGATGCTTCTGACATTCGGGGTTGTTTCTTATGGTTATTCCCTCCTGTTGGAGGCTTTTTGAGTGCTAAGTTTATCATTATCATTATATTGTTATATAGATATTTGCCTTGTGGGGCCTGCCTTGTCAGGAGTCCTTGAAATCTGAGAGGTTAGAATATAGGCAGTTGACAGGGGTAGCATTTCAAAAGTGGCACGTGACAATGGTGTTGCATCATTAGCATAACGTTCAATCTCTAGGCAGATCTGGCTTAAAGGCATACTGCTTCATAGAGTTATGAATATTGGAATTTCCCTGGAAGAAACAAGATTACTATGGTAAGTAATTTTTCTTCAGGATGGTGGCACTCAGAGGTTGCTTCCATGTTCGTAAGGAGATTGACTCTGCTCCTTGACATGCAGGACGGCGTACATGCATATAAAAGATCCTGCCGTTCCACAGTAAGTATCCTCGATCTGCATTTGAAGGAGAGCACTACCAGTTCAGGGCCCTTCCTTGGCATATCCTCAGCACCTCTGGTATTCACCAAGTGCCTGGCGGTAGTAGCGGCAGCTCTCAGGAGGCAGGGCAATACATCTACCCTTCCATGACATTGGCTACTATCAGCCCCATCTAGAGAACAGCTTTGTCAGACCCTGGAGTGCACCTTCAGAATGTTCCAGGACCTTGGAATAAACCTAAATCTCCCAAAGTGCCCCCATGGCCATCTCAGAGGCTTCAGTTTGTAGGAACCATCTTGGATACAGTTCGGAGAGAGCCTTTCTCCCGTCAGACAGGGTGGATCGCCTTCAGACGCTGGCTCTGAGATTAGTCTCCGTGGACCAAGCTCCTGCCAGAACGGTACTGCAACTCCTAGGTCATATGGCCACTGCCATAGTGACCGTGCCTCTTGCTTGCCTGCACATTAGAACTCTGCAGTGGAACCTCAGGGTGCAGTGGGATCAGCAAAGGGCGATCTTGAGCAGAAAGTCAGGATCTCCAAGGCAGTACATCAAACCTTAGCATGGTGGCTGAACCCCTCCTGCTTTTGACGATAGGGGCCCCATTCAGGAGCCCCTCACCTCAACAGATTGTTAACACAGATGCGTCGGGCACGGGATGGGGTGCCCACTTCAGGAGGATTCAGACCAGGGGGTCTTGGACTCTGACAGATCGCTCTCTGCATATCAACATTCTGGAAATAAGGGCTGTGCTGTATGTTTTACAGGCATTCCAGGACGACTTCTTTCCAGGCCCAGTTCTGGTCCAGATTGACAACATGCCAGTGGTTTTCTATATCAACAAGCAGGGGAGAACACATTCTTATCCCCTTTCCAGAGATGCCATGAGAGTCTGGTACTGGGCAGTAGATCACGGCCTGGAACTGTTCGCAGTACATGTCCTAGGTCTTCAAAACACATTACCAGACAGCCTCGATCGCTCGCAAGCCTAAGCTCACGCATTGGAACTACTTCAAGATGTAGTAAGCGACCTGTTAGAAAGATGGGGACTCAGAAATGAACCTCTTGATCCCCACTTAATGCCAAACTGCCCAATTTTTGTTTCCTCGAGCCAGTGCCTGGCGTTTTCTGACGAGACGCGTTGTCCCTCTCTTGGTCCGGGAGGTTTCTCTGTGCCTTCCGGCCCTTCCCTGTTCTGCAGCGAGTTCTCCTCAAACTACAGTTAGAACCAGCAACCATGATTCTGGTAGCACTGTTCTGGCCCAGACAGATTTGGTTCCCGCTTCTGCAGCAGCAAGCGGTAGAACCCCCAGCCCCACTTCCCCTGTCCTCTCGGTTGCTATCCCAAGAGCAGGGCTCTCTAGTTCACCCCAACCTCAGATCTCTGCATCTCCATGCATGGCTCCTACAGATTTAGCCAGGAGCAGGTACAGGGTGTCTGAAGGGGTACGGAGGTGTTAGTGGCTGCCAGGAAACTGTCTGCTAGGGCCACATATGCCATGAAGTGGAAGCGGTTCAGCCTATGGGCTGCTGCCCTTGGATCCACTCTCTTACGAGGTAAACTGGGTCCTGGAATATCTGCTATCCCTGCTTGATTCTGGTCTAAGCTTTTCATTCATAAAGGTACTTCTTTCCTCTATCTCTGCCTATCGTGTACTGGTGGATGGCAAGACCTTGGCACAGCTAGATCTGTCGTACCTTCTTGCAAGGTATCCTGCACATCAAGTCTCCCATTTAGGACCCTGTTCCCCCATGAGTTCTGTTGTTTTATGCTAGAGAAGTTGACTTTGCCCCCCCCCCTTAAACCAGCCACGAGTTGCGATCTTTGCTTTCAGTCTTGGAAAGCATTATTTTTAGTTGCTATTACCTCGGCATGGAGGATTTCAAAGCTCCAGGCTCTTGTGTGTAAGGAGCCATATTTGGTTTTTCATAGACAGGGTGTCCTTTCGAACAAATCCTAAGTTTCTCCTGAAGGTGGTATCAAGAGTTGACTCTCAACCATAACATTAACCTGCCTGTCTACTACCTAAATAGTCCAACAAGGGAGGCCTTGTTACATACCTTAGATGCATGAGATCCTTAGGTACTACATTGACCGTACACTCCATAAGGAAGTCAGACCAGTTTGTATCCTTTGCCCAGCGAATGTTGGGAGCACTGGTCACTAAACAGACCATGTCCATGTGGCTGGTCAACTGCATCATTTTCTGCTATGAGAAGTATGGAAAGTCCCTTCCAGGTCCAGTGAGAGGTCATTCTACCAGAGGGATGGTGAATTCTTTCACATTGCTCAAAAACATGTCTGCAGCAGACCTTTGTGCCACAACCACCTGGAGTTCAGTGCACACCTTTGTCCAGCACTATAGTTTGGACATTGTTCCAGAAGGAGGACAGGATCTTCCTGGACATAAGTCTCCACCAGTCATTCACACTGTTGGGATCTGCGCGGAGGCACCAGGACCCATGGGAGCAAACTTTTGCTGGAGGGTCGGCCGTGAGGCGGCACCGCGAAACCTCAGCTCGCGCTGTAATGATGTCTCGGCGTCGACCCTCCAACCGCCTCAGTTCCTTTTTCCTGCCGTCGAGTGCGCTTCAGTGGCGACATCGTTTGCCCGCGAGGTCAAACTTCAAACTAGCAGCATAGTTTTCAGTTTTGTTATTTTGTAGTATTATCTCGATACAGTATCGCTTAGTTTTATTTTAAAATAAAGAAGTCTCAGCCTACTTTGGTCGAGACCATGAGCAGGTCAGGTGGCGGTAGGAGACTTCGTGTAAACTATTCAGTCAGTTGGGCTGGGTCCGGTCCGCCGCCTTCTCCGGGGGGGGGTCTGACAGTCAGTCAATGCCTGGGGGATGGGGTCCCTGCGGAAGAATTAAAATAAGCGGTCGCATTCTCAGCACCCGTTGAACCTCGAGCTCTTCTTGACCCACAGGGTCTAAAGAGAAGGCATCACTCGAGGTCGCCCTCTGATATCATGCAGCGTAGACATTCGGTTATCGAGGCTAGTTGCCAGCCTCCTCCTTGAGTCACCAACCTCTGCTTCTGGTAGCCATGACTTCGACGTCAGTCCTACCCGCCCGCGGGTAGGTCTTCAGATGAGCAGTTCATCAGTGGGCGCTCTTATGGAGCAATGGGCTCGGAGGTTAGTTCAGCTACCTGGCTCGGTCACTCGTGGGCTTCGGGCTCATTGGAGACCAGGTAGAGGCGGTTGGATTTCCTGGTCGCGCCAGCACCTTCTTGATTGCCGTCGACTCCGTAGGTGTTCCCCCACCCCGCGGCGCGGGGGCCACACCGATGCCTTTATCTCCTGCTCTTCTTCCTTCAAAACCTGTTTTTCGGAGTCTGGACGCCTCGGCGTCGTGCGGCTTCTCAGTGCCGTCTTCGGCGCCGCGTGGTCCCTCTGCGTCGTTTTCGGTGCCGTGTGGTCCCTCTGCGTCGTTCTCAGTGCCGTGCGCCTCCTCAGCACCAGGGGCTCTCGGGGCTCCCTCTGCCTTTCAGGACTCCTCTTTTCACTCGTTTCCTTCTTCCCTCTCTTATGATTTTCATTCCTTGCCTGTCCATACAGTCCCTCCTGGACTGTCAGGAGATGACATTGAGCCTGACCCAGACCTTTGTTTGGGTGATGAAGTGGCCGAAGCAGGATCTATCACTGCTACAGAGCTTGTGGTCGAGGACCTGTCATTTAAGTCTCTGCTGAAAAATCTGAGTTCCACTCTTTCTCTCCAGACTACAGACATCAATCCTGAAATTAAGACTCCAATACCTTCATGTTCCGGAGATCCCTGGTTTGACTCCTCGGTTCAGCCTTCCTTGAGGCGCTGTCTCAAATGGTATGGAATAATCCTGCTCTCACCCCTTCGGTGGCTAAATCCATAGATAGGAAATATTCAGCCCCCAAGGATCGTCCCATTTTGGCATCTCAAGCCTTTGCGGATCCTATTGTAGTCCTGGCAGAGAATAAGGTCGTTCTTCCTCAAACTACTACAGCTCGACCTATTAACAAAGAATCTCGTAAGATAGACACCTTAGGTAAGAGAGTTTTTGCTGCTTCTACCCTAAGTATGCGTATTGCCAGCTACCAGGGCTATTTCTCACAGTATGAGTATATCCTGTGGCACTCTATCAAGCAGATGGTTGAAGCTCTTCGGAGTCGGATGCAAAGCCAGAGCTTCTTCAAACCATTACCAAAGTGTACGAATCTAACAACCAGCAGGTTAAAGCAGCCATGGATGCTTTCGACACTGCTTCCCGTTCAGTGGCTGCTGGTATTGCACCCGCCGTCATTCCTGGCTGCGCGCCGGGTTTCACGAATGACGGCGCACAGCAGCAGGTAATGGCGTTGCCGCTGATGGTGCGTATCTTTTGGTCCTCAGGTAGAGCAAGCTCTAGAAGCTACTCAAAAGACTAGGTCAGCCATTGAGGTTGGCTCGACCCCCTCCTGCCCCTCTCGAGGGCATGTCAATAAGCGTCAGTTTCATAATCGTCAGTCCTGCAGAGGCAGAGGAGGTTTCCATAAAACCAACCTGCCCAACCTCAAAAGAAGACACAACAGAAAGCGCAAGGGCCCAAAGCGCCCAGCGCTACCTTATGAATGGCTGGCGCAAGTCCCATCTCAGCTGCCCGAGGTGGACTTTTCCTCTCCGGTGGGAGGTCGTCTGATGCACTTCTACAACCAGTGGAAGTCCATAACCTCAGACAAATGGGTCCTTCGGATAATTCGCGAGGGGTATTCACTCAATCTTCTGGAGACCCCTCCGGATCGTCCTCCCAAGCGGCAGCCCAGGCTGTCAACCTTCAGTCAGACCTTCTTGCCGCCCGAGATTCAGGGCCTTCTCAACAACAGGGCAGTAGAGTGGTGCCGCTGCATCAGCGGAAAAGCGGTTTCTCCCATTACTTTCTGGTTCCAAAGAAGTCGGGGTATGCTCCCATTCTGGATCTCAGAAGCTAAACAAATTTCTCCCCAAGGAGAAATTCAAAATATTTCTCTGGGAACCCTGTTACCTTTGCTTCATCAACACGACTGGCTATGCTCCTAGACATGCAGGATGCTTACCAGCACATTCCTATTCACCCGAGGCACCACAAATTCCTGAGGTTTGTGGCTCTGGAACAACATTATCAGTTCAGAGTCCTGCCCTTTGGGCAATCCTTGGCACCAGAGTTTCACAAAGTGTTGTGCAGTTCTTAGCGCACCTCAGAAAGGTCGGGATACAGGTGTTCCCTTATCTGGACGATTGGCTTCTAGCAACCTTCCAGGCAAGGGACCCTGGAGCGCCGTGAGGGCGGCTTCTCGCCTCCTTCGTCCATGGGAGTTCTGCTGAACCTCAAGAAGTCGCAACTGCAGTCCTTCCGAGGCTCTTCTTTATAGGGACTCTTCTGGACACCTCCTGTGCAAGGCTTTTCTTCCAGAAGACAGAAGGAGCGATATCCTTCAAATGGCCCGTCCACGGGAGAACTCCTCAGTTACAGCGCTCTCGATGCAGCGGATGGTAGGCCTCATGGCTTCCTCAGTGTTCACTGTACCCCTAACACGTCTGCACATGAGAACCACTCAGTGGATGCTCAGTACTCAGTGTCCCCAACCACTCATCCGCAGTCCTATCTCATCAAGGTGATGGAACCTTTAAAGAGGTCACTCACCTGGTGGTCTCAAGAGAGCAGTCTCCTGGAAGGATATCCCTTTGCTCCTCTGGACCATCAGATCTCCATTACCATGGACGCATCCCTGATGGGGTGGGGAGATCACTGTCAGGCTCTCCACACTCAAGGTGCGTGGACTCAACTCGAGTCCTAGCTTCACATAAACGTCCTAGAAATGAGAGCCGTCCTTTATGCGGTCCGAGCGTTGAAGGACATTCTGTGTCACAAGAACATTCTCCTTCAAACGGACAACAAAGCAGTGATGTATTACATCAACAAGCAGGGCGGTGCTCATTCTTACCCATTATGCAGGGAAGCAATGAGGGTATGGGAATGGTGCTTGGAGCACAAGGCTCTAATTCAAGCAGTCTACCTGCCAGGTATTCAGAACGAACTGGCAGACCGTCTCAGCAGAACAGAGACAGACCCTCACGAGTGGTCTCTCGACTCAACCATAGTTCAGTCACTACTCGAAGAGTGGGGAACTCCAGACCTGGACCTTTTTGCATCCCCACTCAACGCAAAACTGCCTCTCTTCTGCTCCAGAAATCCAGGGCCTGGCATTTTCTGTCAGGATGCGTTCAGGCTGCGGTGGACAAAACACTTTCTTACGCCTTTCCACCTCTTCCTCTAATTCAGAGGTACTCCTCAAGTTCGAATCCCAGGGGACAAGATGATTCTCATTGCTCCCTTTTGACTTCGGCAGCTGTGGTTTCCACTACTCAACAATATGTTGGCAGTTCCTCAGAGACTACTTCCCCTACAGAGGAACCTTTTGACTCAGGGGCCTGTGGTCCATCCCAACCTGAGATCGCTTCACCTTCACGCTTGGCTCCTGAAGAGGTAGAAGTAAACCGTTTAATGTGTCTCGAAGAGTTTCAGATATTCTTCTGGCTGCACAGAAACCAGCCACTAGGAAAACTTACACAGCCAAATGGAAGCGTTTCTCGCTCTGGTGTGCAAAGTCCTCTTTGAATCCTTTTTCCTGCCCACCAGATAAAGTTCTGGAGTACCTCTTAGACCTCTCAAATTCAGGCCTACAGTTCTCTACAGTCAAAGTTCACCTTAGTGCCATTTCAGCATATCATGAGCCAATTTTTTCCTTATCTCTGGCTCAGTTACCTGTGGTTAAGAGATTTCTTAAAGGAATTCTGCATACCAGACCTCCTACAAAACGTCCAGTTGCAGCCTGGGATATCAATCTTGTGCTAGATATGCTCACTCGGAAAACTTTTGAACCTCTGGCCACCTGTGAGCTAAAATTTCTCACCTGGAAGACTGCCTTCCTAGTGGCCATTACCTCAGCCGCAGGGTCTCTGAGATACATGCCCTAGTCACAGACCCTCCGTATACTGTGTTCCATAGGGACAAAGTAGTTCTTCTGACTCATCCTAAATTTCTTCCTACGGTTGTGTCAGAATTTCATCTAAACCAACCTTTGGTCCTTCCTCTTACTTTGCGAACTTCCAAAATGAAGGAGGCGTTCTCTTCATTCTTTGGGCGTTAAGAGGCCTTGCGTTTCTATCTGGATAGAGACAGGACTTCATAAAACCCAGCAACTATTCGTTTCCTTCAGCGAGACCGGCTGGGTCAACCTGTCGCCACTGCTATTCCATGGCGCGGGTTAGGTGGAGGGTAGGGTTTACGCTCACTCTATTAGAGCGGTCGTGGCATCCCTAGCGGAAATTCTGCAACGTGCCCATTGCAGATATTTGCAACGCGGCCACCTGGAGCTCAGTGCATACTTTTGTTACACATTATGCACTATATGTCCATGCCAGACGACATTCTTCCTTTGGCAGAGCCATCCTTAATGGACTTCTGTCTTAGGAATGTGAGCTCTTGGTCTCTCCTGCCACCCTCTCGGGGGATTATTAGCTCGGTACTCTCCCAATAGTGTGAATGAGTGGTGGAGACTTATGTCCAGGAAGATATGAAAATTACATACCTACCGTAATTCTTGATCTTCTTGGACGAGTCTCCACCACTCATTCACATGCCCACCCTCCATCCCCCGAGCTCACCTCTGTTGTTGGTCTTCACTTCCTCAAATCTTTAGGCTGTGAAGACTTCTTTGTTGACCCTTTTTATACGGGTCGTCCGGACTATCTTATGTCCAGTTTTTAGATTAGGCTACCCTTCTAGGTTAGTTAAGCTGCACCTCCTTGGTAAAAAAGGTACTGAGGCGGATGGAGGGTCGATGCCAAGATAGTCATTACAGCGCGAGCTGAGGCTCGCGGTGCCGTGCCTCTGGCGCCGACCCTCCAGCAAAAAGTTTGCTCCCGATGGGTCCTGGTGCCTCCGGCGCAGATCCCAATAGTGTGAATGAGTGGTGGAGACTCGTCCAAGAAGATCAAGAATTACGGTAGGTACGTAATTTTCATTTACGGCCTGGCAGTCGTCTAGGGGCTACTCTATTAGAAGCCCAGGGATATCGCTGTTTCCACCGCTCTTCTGACCTGGTCACATCCCAGTACTGCTTGTTGTTGAGGCACAGGTCAGGAGGCATAGGAAAACCAGGAGCAGTTGTAAAATTTGCAACAAGTGATTTATTAACAATAAAATAAATAAAAATTGTTCAGTATAACTATTTACAAAGGTATAAACGAAAAAAGTCCATCTGGTTTCTTAATTTCCAATCTCATTCTCTGTGTTTTCTCTCTCTTGCAAGAAATTGCAGCTCTGTTTTTATAAGTCTTTGCAACTCCTGCTAGTTAAGAAAACAACATGCTTCTCACACAGTGTTCTTGTAAGTTTCAACAAGTGCAGCAAAAAGAACACTGTGACCTAGAACTGACCCCTTGCTCACAGCTTCAGAGTTTGCAAACAGGTTCACCCTTTGAGTTCCAAACAGCTTTTTGCAATCATTTCAGTAGCATAACCATATGCATTTTAACAGTAAAACTATATACATTTCTAAACAAAAGGATCCCAGTATCAGTCACATCTCCACATAATGATTCACATATATTTTTATACCAGCATATATGCAAGGGGGAGAGAAAAGACAGAACAGCAAGGGAAGGTAGGGAGATAGCGAGGAGCAGAGAATTGCAAGAATGTTGGGGTGATCAAGTCCTAGGTCTCAAGAAAACCTGGTTACGCAACCAGACAGACTGGGACAGGGCCCTATTCAACCCTGTCACACTTGGGACTCAGTCCTATCGGTAATTACGTGCTGCAAGAGCTCTCTCTCTCTAGAAGTGAAATAGTACAGATCTTGCTTCGAGACACAGCTCTTGCAGCAGGTTACACCATTAGGACTGAAGCCGGCAGGCGTCAGGACCCCATGGAAAATTTCTAGCTAGCTGTCTTCAGCAGGGACCGCCCCCCGACGTCGGTCCTGCCTCCAACGTCAGACGTAGTACATAAGGGGGCGGTCCCGCCTGATTCCCCAGTTCTTTCCCGCCGTCGACTTGCATGTCTCGACCCTTCGGTTCAGCTCTAGCGCGCGACGCGTGGTTAAGATCTTTCCTACTGGAAAATTAGATTTCTGCAATCAGGTTTTTCGCTGATGTCCTCTCCGACCTCCGGTCACTCTTCCAAGTGTGCTTGCGGGAAGCAGATCCCCTTCAAGGACCCCCACACGGCCTGCGTCCGGTGCCTAGGCCCAGACCACAATACCCGGGCCTGCTCCTTCTGCCAGGGGTTTAACAGTAGAACCCAGATCCGACGTCAGAAGGCCCTACAGGCTTTCTTACTGGAAGAAAAGCTAAAGACCATGTCTTCAAAGGGGGAATCCACTAAAAAGTCCCACAAGCACGCTGAGAAACGAAGGGAGAAGGCCCCTTCCAGGTCCCCCTCCAGGGCTTCGGACTCTCGCAGCTCCGGTTCCAGGTCCGACTGCTCCCCCTCCAGGGCCAGCTCTCAGCCTCCCCCGGCTGTGGTCAGGAAGTCCTCTTCTCAGGCCAAGTCCACCAGGCCGTCCTCGTCTTCGTCCTCCAGGGCCTTGGTGAAGTCTGGGGATCGCCATCACCATCATAAAGTCGGGTTCCCGCCTTGAACCCGGCGTCCAGATCAACTTCCTTGCCTCCCGCAAGGCGTTGGAGCTTACTTTGAAGAGACCTCCAGGATCCGGCGCGGTGCGTCTGTATGTCGCCCTTCGCCATACTCCTGGAGCCGCTGTCGGCCAGACGACCATCGCCAGTCAAGCCAACACCTCAGCGGACGCCGGTAGGGGGACCGGCGCCCGCTCCTCCTGAGAAGAGAGCCGTGACGCCTCCGACCGACGTTGGTCAGGAGACCTTAACCGAGGAAGAATCGATGCAGCCCGAGGACCAGACGGGCGACCCGGTCTTGTCGAGGCGCCCAGGGAACCCTCGCCGATACCCGAGCCCCCTGTGGAGCCGGCGCGGGACCGGTGACCGTCCACGGCGCCCGGACCGTCGTCGGGCCTTTCTTTAGCGGATGTGAAGGACCTCTTCACTTACTGGTGGGACACCATAAAGAAGGACGTGGTTCCCACTCTTCCTCCTGCACCCCCTTCGCCATCGGGGTCGGCAGGCCGTTTACCTCCTACCGGGAGCATGGAACCCCTCCCAGGGAGATCAAGCAGGAGACCTCCGTCTAAATCCTCTTCTAGGTCACCCAGCCCCAAGACACCCAGGAGACACCGGCGATTGCCTTCCGGAGGCCACAGGATCAGAGTTCTCGACATCCAGATCCCCATCTCCCTCTCCATCCCTTCTCCAGACCCACATGAGATGCCTAAGTCTCCTCCGGATGACCCTTAGTTCTCCGGATATTATGAGGCATATCCAAGAGAACATGGGATGGGATGGGAAGAACTAGACCCGAAAGGATACGCCTTGCCAAATATCTTGGCAGAAGGACCCCAAGCCTGTGGTGGTGCCACCTTGGTTGACACTTTTGTGGGCGTCACCAAGGCAGCGTGGAAGCATCCACATTCACTCCGGCGATGCGAAGAAAGCTGATACATGTACAAGGCTCTAGAAGACCAGTACTTGACTCAGCAGCCTCAGGCCGACTCTCTGGTCATCACAGCCTCACATGACCGGTCCCAGAGACCGCAGCATCTGAGCACCCTGCCACGGACCCAGAGTCCAAGCAGTTGGACACTATGGGTAGGCGCCGTATGCTTCCGCTTACCTGCCATCAGATCCTTGAATTATTTAACCCACATGGTTCAGTTCAAAATGCCTTGTGGGAACAGGGTCTGGAAGTGGCTGAAAACTGCGGAAGGTGGGCGAAGGAGGAGATGCTTTAGCTCCTCCGTGCGGGTTCGGGCGGTGGGAACCCAAATGTTGCGAGCCACGTATGACTCCATGGACTCCTCAGCCCGAGCAGCAGCTTCTGGCGTATGCCTCGAGGCACTCTTGGTTATCGTCTCCGGCTTTACCGGACGTCAGAAGAATATCATGGGCGGCTCCATTCGAGGAGAAGTCTTGTTTGGTAAACCTTCAGAGAAGATTATTACCAGACTTCAAGAGGCCGGGGAAAGCGGTGAGGTCGGTCCAGGCCGTGTACCGACCCAGGCTTAGTTCCTTTCGTAGGAACCAAAGCCGAATTCATGGACGGATGCAGAGGCAGCAGTCCCGTTCCGCTCTACAACAGAGGGGTTCCGGTTTTCATAGAGCCCAGGAGAAACGGCCCGCGGGCCGAAGCCAGCGTACTCCTAAGCGGGCCCCTCAGCTGCCGCAGCCTGACTCCTTTCCGACCCCTGCCCCTCAGGATCAACGGGAAATCATGGTCGGGGTTCGCATTGCGAACTTCCTGCCAGGATGGCAGGCTATAACCACCGACAGGTGAGTTCTTCAGTTGGTCGGAAGAGGACACTATATAGAATTCGAAGAAAAGCCACCCCCGAGGCCTCCTTTGCTCTCCTGATATCTGGGTCAGCACAAATCTCTGATATGGCAAGAAGTACTTGCGCTCTTGCAAAACTGAGCGATAGAGTACATCCCGGAGAACCAGAGAGGACAAGGGTGGTATTCTCACTTCTTCCTGGTTCCAAAGAAGACAGGGGACCTCCATCCGATTCTGGACCTCAGTGACCTCAACGTGTCGGTCGCCTACAAGAGATTCCGCATGGTGACTCTTCCGGGTCTTATTCCCATGCTGAAACAAGACGCCTTCTTAGTGTCTGTAGACATGCAGGACGCATACCTGCATATCCCTATAGCTCAGGCACACAAGAGGTTCCTGCGCTTCGAGTTCCTCGACCACCACTTTCAATTCCGAGCCCTTCCATTCGGACTGTCATCCGCACCCAGGGTCTTTACCAAGTGCATGGCAGTCTTGGCAGCGTCTCTAAGGAGACAGGGCCATTATGTGTTCCCGTACCTGGACGATTGGCTTCTCATGGCCGCCTCCAGAGAGGCGTTGTTTCGTGCGATACAGAGCACCCAGGTCCTGTTCGATCTCTGGGCATCTTAATCAACCACGAAGTCTCTCCTGGTACCGTGTAAGCTGCAATTTATAGGTGCAGTACTGGACACCATTCAGGGAAAACTTTTCTTCCAGGCGACGAAGCGGGCGCATCAGATCCCTCATCAGGGAGCTATCGTCGAACAAGACCGTCCGGCCAGGTCAGTCCTTCACTTGCTGGGACACATGGCTGCGGCCATTCTACCGTCCCTTTAAGGCTCCACATGCGGGTAACTCGGTGGATGCTCAAGGTGCAATGGGATCAAAGGCAAGACCATGCAGCATCCGGTCAGAATCACGAACACCGTGATTCGAGACTAGCAGTGGTGGCTAGAACGAATTGCTCTCCACGGCGTCCCGTTTGTAGCGCCGTCCCGGGTAATCCTCACCACAGACACCTCAGGTCTAGGGTGGGGGCACACCTGGACGGGTGAAGTCCCAGAGTCGTGGACCCTCTGGAGAGCTCATCTCCATATCAGTGTTTTAGAGATGAGGCGGTCCTTTATGCCCTGCAGGCCTTTCAGTCAGAAATCCCACTGGTACCCTCCTGCTTCAGACAGACAACACGGTGATGTATTACCTCAACAAACAAGGGCGCCTCTTACCCCCTCTGCAGGAGGCCATGAGGGTGTGGGATTGGGTAATCCGACCGGCACAAATCTGATCACTGTACATGTTCCGGGGTGGACAACACGACTGCAGGCGGCCTGAGTCGCTCCCAGGCCAGAGTCCACAGTGGGAACTTCTTCAGAAGGTAGCAGGGATCTGTTTCTCGATGGGAACTCCAGAGTTGGACTTGTTCGCATCCCATCCAACATAAAACTGCCCAATTTTTGCTCGCTAGATCAAGGCGTGGTGTTTTCTGGCGGGCGTGTTGTCCCTCTCCTGGGCGGACAGATTCTCTCGCTTTCCTCCCTTGATCCAGAGGTTCTTCTCAAACTAGCAGGAGCATGCAACAATGATCCTGGTGGCACCTTTCTGGCCCAGACAGATCTGGTTCCTTGCTAATTCAGCTATCCCGGGAACCTCCGCTCCCGTTGCCGTTCAGCTCCCATCTCTTGTCTCAGGAGGAAGGTTCACTGGTCCACCGGAC
Organism: Neoceratodus forsteri; assembly: GCA_016271365.2. NCBI lineage: Eukaryota > Metazoa > Chordata > Ceratodontiformes > Ceratodontidae > Neoceratodus > Neoceratodus forsteri. The sequence continues at coordinate 811,168,963 of CM057456.1, read as the reverse complement.
TTCGCTCACTGAACCTGCATGCATGGCTCCTAGAGACATAGCCATCTTGCATCACGGGGTCTCGCAGAGGTGCGGAAGTTCTTTCTGCAGCCAGAAAGCCGGCTTAGCGCGTACGGCGTGCGCCATGAAATGGCGCCGTTTTGTTGTATTGGCGAGCATGCGACTATTCCCTTTAGGTTGCCGGTGGGGTGGTGTTGGACTACCTGCTCTCCCTCTTTCGTTGGGTCTAGCCTACTCCTCTATCAAGGTGCACCTTTGTGCCATCTCTGCCTAACACCTTCCGGTGGGATATCGTACAGTGGCACAATTAGACGCCTCTCGGGAATTTTTGAGAGGGGTGTTAGACCTTAGGCCACCCATTAAGGACCCAGTGCCTCCATGGGATTTGCTCTTTGTCCTGGAACAACTCACGCTCCCCCCCTTCGAACCTGCCGCGGATTGCGAGCTACGTTTTCTGTCGTGGAAAACGTTATTTTTGGTTGCTATTACTTCAGCTAGAAGAATTTCTGAGCTTCACGCTCTCATGTGCAAAGAGCCTTATTTAGTTTTCCACGGGACAGAGTATCCCTGAGGATGAATCCTAAATTTTTGCCTAAGGTGGTTTTTCACTCACTCTTAATCAGGACATTGACCTGCGGTCTACTTCCGAACTACTCGAATAGAGGAGGGCTCTGCTTCACACCCTGGATGTTGACCGCAGCCTGAGTATTACCTCAACAGAACTAAACCTTTTCGTAGTTCTGAGCAACTTTTCGTTTCCTTTTCTGAGAGGATGATGGGCCAACCTGTATCCAAACAGTCCCTGTCTTGCTGCCTTGTCCAGTGTATTTCATTCTGTTATGAGCTCAAACAGAAGCCCTCCGGGTTCATTCGGGGCCATTCCACTAGGCGTGGCCACCTCCTTTGCAGCGCTCGGAGCGTTCCACTTCTACCATATGTGCTGCAGCCACTTGGAGCTCTGTGTATACATTTATCAGGCATTATAGCCTGGACGCCGCCTCTCGGCGAAGAAACGGTTCGGCCTGAGCGGTGCTGCAGGGTCTCCTGTCCTACATTCAGGACCTGGAATGTTTTCCTATTTTCCTCCTCCGGAATTTTGGCGGCGTTACTGCTTGAAATCAGTCCTAATGGTGTAACCTGCTGCAAGAGCTGTGTCTCGAGTAAGACAGTACAGTTACGTAGAACTTACCGTAACAGTAGATCTTCGAGAACAGCTCTTTACGCAAACCTATACCTTCCCCTTGGAGGAAGCATGGCTTTACGCCTTTACTTTCAAGATTTGTTTCCTTTGACTCGACGGTGGATCCTCGGTCTCCCATTTCGATGTCAGCCTGCGGCGGAAGTCTCAAGCAGGAGAACTGGGGAATCGAGTGAGGACCGCCCCTTATGTACTCGTCTGGCGTCGGAGAATGGGACCGACTTGAGAGCGTCCCGCTGAAGATAGCTAGCTAGAAATTTTCCGTGGGGTCCTGGCGCCTGCCGGCTTCAGTCTAATGGTGTAACCTGCTGCAGAGCTGTTCTGAAGATCTACTGTGACGGTAAGTTCTTACGTAACTGTACTACGTAAGAACATACCTTAACAATAAATCTTGAGAAAACTCTTACTAAATATTCCACTCTCCTTTCCCCAGTGCTTCTTCCTGTGTGTCCCTTTTGGGATGACAAAGCCACCTCAGGTTTGTCCAATCCTTCATGCTAGCCGGGTCTTCGGCGGACGAACTGAGGTGGCACCAGAGGGCCTCCTCCTTTATACAGTGGCTGACGTTGGGGGCAGTCCCCAGTCTTGGACTACTAGCTCGAAGTTTTCCGTGGGGTCCTAGTGCCTGGTGGCATAGTCCTGTCAGTTACCTGCTAGAAGAGTTCTTCTTGAAGATCTATTGTTATGTAAGTTCTTATGTAACTGTACTTTTCTCATCTGTAAATCTTCCACGGGGATAATCTCTTGCAGCAGGTAATGCACTTGAGTGATCGCCAGAGGGCGATGTGGTGCACCGCAGCTCTTTTCTAGCCGTCTTTCTCCAGGTGCCGCCCACACATGACATCATCCTGCTTCCTATATAACAGTGGATCGTCCCTGGTATTCTCAGATCTTACTTCGAGTGGGAGCTCTTGCAGCAGGCTATTACATTTAGGACTATCTCGAAGGCACTAGGACCACGCGGTGAAAAACTTCTGCCAGCAATACCAGCGGGGACCGACCCTGACGCCGGCCCCGCCTCGACGTCGGTCAAGGTACAAGAGGGGGCGGACCCAGCCCCACCTCAGTTCTTTTCCACCGCGTACCCGCACGTGAAGCTTGCTTCTGTCTGCGACTCTCAGCGAGAATAGAGATCTTCTAGCAAGATTTTACTGTTTTTCAACGGTTTTGTTCTTTTCACCGTCACCGACGTCAGTATCGCTGCCGTAGTTTCGTACAGTTTTTCCTGCATTTCGGTGGTGTTTTCTGCTCAGTGTTTACCGCCTTTAGTACCGGCGTCCGCCCTCTTGCCCTCCGGCGGGTTGATGTCTTCCGGGCTTTGGTGTCACCTGAACACCTCAACAAGTGCGACTGCGGGCGGCAGATTCCCACTAGAGGCGGGCACGGCGGTCGTCTTCTGCCTCGGCCCCGACCACAACACCACTAATTGTGCTGACTGCCAGGCCTTTACCAGCGGACCGCATCCACCAGACAAGCCCTTAAGGCCTACCTTCTAGAGCAGAAAATGGATCTGCACTCGCCGGAGGAAGAAAAAGGAGAAGAAGCGGCACAGTAAGGAAGTAGTCGGTCCGACACGGTCGGTCCAGATCGCGTTCAGGCCTTCTCAAAAAAGGCCCGTCCTTGAGTCTGGAGAATCACCAAAGTCTTCCCAGGCTAAGGCCCGGCCCGTTGGGAGAAGCCGGCCAAGCCGAAGGTGACTCCACTAAAGGTCGCCGCCAAGTCCTTGGAGGTACCTGCTTGACCCTACCTACCAAGGCACGGCGCGCGCCTGCTAAAGCGCCTCCAGAGGTTAGGAACTGTCCAGCGCCCCTGGCGTCACCCGTCGTCGGTCCCTACACCGACGCCGGTCGAAGGAGCTAAGGACCCGGGGTCGGTCATAGAACTACCGACGTCCCCTTTGCCCAAGTCCTCCTCCCCCCGGGCCCTCAGAAGAGCTCTCCTTCGCGTCCTGCCGCTCCAGAGGCTTCTTTTCCGCAGCGTGCGGCTGAGATCTTCTCCAAGGATGAGCTCAAGCAGCTTTTCTCTTTTTGGTGGGGGCAGGTTCACAAGCGAACCTTCCCGTCACCGGCCCAGACACCAGTGCCGGATCCTGCGGGAGAACCACAGTCGGAGGGTGAGACTTCTCCGTTGAGGTCACCAGAGCGCCGTCCTTCTCCCCCGTCCAGGGCTCGTTCCCGCTCTAAATCCGAGGACCACCGAAGTCACTCTAGGGTTTCCAGTGACCGACATCGGTCTCGGTCTCGTTCCAGGAGCCCTTCTCGCGCTAAGCGGGACCGCTCCCAGCGTCGGTCTCCTGACTGACGTCGGTCATTGCTCTGTCGCCGCTCCAGGGACCGGAGTCGATCTTCGGACCGTCGTCGGTCCCCTAGTCACCGACGTCAGCGCAGGCATGGTCATGGGGTAGAATCAGACTATTCCAAATCGGATAGTCGATCCTCCTCTTCTTCATCGACCTCTTCTTCTCTCAGTCTCAAGCGATCCCTGAGAGAAGGACCTGCCTCGCTCGCCTCAGGCGATTCTACCTTTGTGGATGTCATGAGGCATATCCAGGCTTCCAACGAGTGGGACACGGAAGACCTGGATCCAGAATGCCGGAGATTGGCTAAATACCTGAGGCAGAAGGGGCCGAAGCCCCTGGTTATGCCTTCTTTGGTGGATACTTTCCAAGATCTTACTAAATCCACCTGGATGCATCCGGCCTCCATCCCGGCAGTTCCGAAAAAGTCGGATAGGCTCTATAAGGCCCCGAAGGCGGAACCCTTCCTGGCAGAGCACCCTCAGGCCGATTCATCGGTGATTATGGCTGCTCATGATAAATCTGGCAGCGAGGCACCTCAGCTCCCAGCCTCCCGACCTGGGTCGATACCTGGATCAGGTGGGCAAAAAGTTCGCTGCCTCCACCCGTTCCATTCGCTCTGAATTTCCTCACGCATATGGTGCAGTACCAGAATGCGTTATGGGAAACAGGGACTTGAGCTGACACAGGCCATGCCAGGCTCTGATAAGAAGACAGAGCTCCTGGCCCTTTTGCAGTCGGGGCTCAGGCGTGGCTCTCATGTGCTGAGAGCCTCGTGTGACACTGCGGACACGGCAGCCAGGCGGCCGCCTCTGGAATATGCCTTGACGCCATGCCTGGTTGAGAGTCTCTGGCTTTCACCAGGATCTGCAGTCCGGTATCCGGGATTCGCCCTTCAGGGTACCGTCTTATTTGGGCAGGAGATGGAGACTTTGATCTCCGTCTCCAGGAATCGGGTAAGTCGATCTGGTCGGTCCGCCAGATGTACCGTGGCGACCATCGACGCCCCCACCACTGTCGGCCTTTTCGTAAGTCCTCAGGCAACCAAGCTTCAGCCTGCGGAAACCAGCAGGGGCAGAGAGGTGGCTTTCGCCGAAGATCCGGAAACCAGCAGTCTGGTGGACCTTCCGCCCGTCAGCCCAAGTCCTCCCAGGCCTCTCTCCCAACCCCTGGTTCTGCCCAATGACTCCCTTCTGCGTGCCCCCCCCCCCCTTCTGACAGAAGCTCAAGGGGAGCCAGTTGGGGGCCATTTCTCTCTTCATCTCGAAGGGTGGAGGTCTATTACCACGGATCAATGGGTCTTGGACGTTGTACGGAGAGGACACACCTTGGAGTTCACAGAGTTTCCTCCACACACTCCATCAAAGCTCTCCCGTTATCCTCCTTCTCACATCCCACTATTAGAAGGAGAAATTCAGGCCCTCCTGCAAAGAGAGCTATAGAGAGTCCCTGGGGCAGCGAGGCCAGGGGTTCTACTCCCACTTCTTTCTGGTCCCAAAAAAGACTGGGAAATTTCGTCCCATTCTGGACCTCAGTCCACTAAATCTCTTTATAGAGTACAAAAAGTTCAGGATGGTGACTCTTCAGGATCTGCTTCCCCTGCTGCACCAAGGGGACTGGCTCTGTTCTCTCGACATGCAGGATGCTTGCATGCATATAGGGGTCTTTCCTCCTCACAGGAAGTTCTTGAGGTTCCACTTCCAAGGAGCATTTTCAGTTTGGTGCTCCCGTTCGGCCTCTCTCCCGCATGAGTCTTCACCAAATGCCCGCAGTGGTGGCTCTTGACTCTGAGGCGGGAGGGACATTATGTGTTTCCTTACCTCGACGATTGGCTCCTTACGGCCCCGTCAAAGGACATCCTCTTATGCTCTCTGGAGACACTTATACTCTATTCCGAGGCTGAGGATCACCCTGAATTTAAAAAGTCATCCCAGAGCCAGCCAAAGCTCACCTTCATAGAGGCGATCCTGGATTCTGTCAGGGCATGGCCTTTCTCCCACAGGACAGGGGGATTCGCTTGCGAACATTGGCGGAATGGATCTCTATGGCGCCTCTGGTTCCAGCCCGGAACTTCCTCAGCTTATTGGGGCATATGGCGGCGGCCATTCCAGTCACGCCCTTGGCCCACCTCCACATGAGAGTCCTACAGTGGATGCTCAGGGTGCAGTGGGACCAATGCTACGACAACCTGGACGCTTTAGTCAGGATCTCGGAGCCAGTCAGGAGAACATTGCTTTGGTGGTTAGACCCCAGCAATCTGGAGAAAGGGGTCAGTTTTCATCCGGAGCCTCAGGTCAGACTCTATCGACGGATGCATCGGACCTGGGCTGGGGGGCACACCTGGGTGTTCATCAAACGCAGGGGGTTTGGTCACCGAAGCGCTCCCTCCACATCAATGTGCTGGAAATGCGAGCGGTCCTCTACGCTCTTCAGGCGTTTCGGGAGGATCTGGTACCAGGCTGTCTTCTAATTCAGACGGACAACATGGCGGTCGTCTTTTACATCAACAAGCAAGGAGGCACTCATTCCTATCCTCTTTGCAGGGAGGCGATGAGAGTCTGATACTGGGCACTGGAACGGGGCATTCTACTGTCTGCCATGCACGTTCCAGGCATCCTAAACGATCTGGCCGACAACCTCAGCAGGTCGCGGGCCAGAGCACAACAGTGGGATTGCTACAATCCGTAGCAGACCAGCTCTTCAACAGGTGGGGTCTTCCGAGCTGGACCTCTTTGCGTCACCGCATAGCGTAAACTGCCAATGTTTTGCTGCATGAAGCGCTGGAGTTTTGGGCCAGGCGCCTTATCCCTTTGCTGGGCGGGAGGTTTCTTTATGCCTTTCACCCTTTCCTCTCATTCAAGGGTTCTGCTCAAATTGCAGGCGAAGGGGCCGGATGATCCTTGTAGCCCCCAGCTGGCCTCGACAGATTTGTTTCCCACTCCTCAGCGGCTGTCCAGGAACCTCCAATTCCGCTGCCCATATGCTCATAATTGCTGTCCCAGGACCAGGGGTCTCTAGTCCATCGGATCTCAGGTTCCTGCACCTTCATGCTGGCTCCTTCAGACATAGCTAGAAACAGATGCGGGTTTCCCGGAGTAGCAGAGGTCTGGCGTCCATAGAAGCCCTCTACTCGCTCCACTACGCTATGAAGTGGAGCGTTTCTGTCTTGGGCCTTGCTGCAACATTTGGATCCGTCACCTGCCCTGTGAACTCCACTTTGCAGTATCTCCTCTCCTTGTGCGAGAAAGGCCTGAGTTATTCCTCTATCAAGGTGCACATGTGGGCAATTTCCGCCTATCATGCTCTCGTGGGAGAGAGAGCATTGGCACAGCTAGATGTAGCCCGCGCCTTCCTTAGGGGGATTCTACACATGAGACCTCCCATTAGGGACCCTGTCCCACCCTGTGACCTCCTTTTTGTGTTGGAGAAACTCACCCTCCCTCCTTTTGAACCCGCAGCAAGTTGTGAGCTGCGTTACCTTTCTTGGAAAGTTTGTTTTTTGGGTGCTGTTACTTCAGCTCGAAGGGTTTCCAAGCTTCAGGCCCTGATGTGTAAAGACCCTATTTGGTTTTTCATAGGGAAAGGGTTTCCCTCAGAACTAATCCTAAGTTTCTTCCCAAAGTGGTCTCGGAGTTGACCCTCAACCAGTCGGTTGATCTTCCGGTTTATTTTCCTTCCCCTTCCAATAGAGGGGAGGCTCTCCTCCACACATTGGATGTCCACAGGTCCCTGAGGTATTACCTCAGCAGAACAGTTCAACACCGTAAATCGAAGCAGCTCTTTGTGGCTTTTGCACCACATCGCTTGGGTCAACCGGTATCCAAGCAGACTATCTCTAAATGGATAGTCCGTTGTGTTTCGTTTTGCTACAAGCATCACAATAAACCCCTGCCGGGCCCGGTTAGGGGCCACTCCACTGAGGTGTCAGCTTCTTTGCCGCCATATTGAACGTCGCTATCCAGGACATTTGTGCGGCCGCGACCTGGAACTTTCGGTGCATACTTTTTATCAAGCATTACAGCTTGAATATCGTCTCAGGCGCCGTGCTGGCTGACCTTGCAGTTTTACAAGGACTTTTGTCCTAGGGCCTCTGGAGTCAGCATATTCCTCCTCCGGAGTCGGCTACCTCCTTCCTGTGAGACTGCTTGGGATTCAGTCCTAAATGTAATAGCCTGCTGCAAGAGCTCCCACTCGAGTAAGATAGTACAGTTCGTAAGAACTTACCGTAACAGTAGATCTTGAGGAGCTCTTGCAGCAAGCCTCCGCCTTCCCCTCGGTGTGCAGATCTATTTTTCTTTCTAGATGGTGGGCTAAGCCTCCTTCTCTTGTCAGGCCTTCTGCTGGGTACTGGCGGGAGAACTGAGGTGGGGCTGGGTCTGCCCCGTCTTGTACCCTGACCGACGGTGCAGGGCCGGCGTCAGGAGCGGTCCCCGCTGGTATTGCTGGCAGAAGTTTTTCACTGCGTGGTCCTACTGCCTGCGGCATAGTCCTAAATGTAATAGCCTGCTGCAAGAGCTCCTCTCAAAGATCTACTGTTACGGTAAGTTCTTACGTAACTGTACTTTCATTTTCCCTGCCGTCTTCAGCTTGCACTCAGCAGCTAGTGCTAGTAGCAGTCATCGACGAGAAATTGAGCTAGGGAACAGATTTTTCCATTTTCATTTCTTTGAATGTCAGAAGGCTCTTCAACCAAGTCAGGTTTGTTTGATGTGATGAGTGGGGTGCCACAGGTGTCTGTGTTGGGCCCCACGTTATTTTCACTATTATATATAGGTGACATGCAGCGTAACATAAGGAACATTCTGGGTAAGTTTGCAGCTGTAAAGTTGGGAGGGCAAGTGAGTACACTGGAGGGTATTCAGGGTTTTGAAAATTATTTAAAACTACTGGAAGTATGGACAATAGGAATAAGATGCCATTTAGTATAGAGAAATGCAGAGTGTTGCATATGGGGAAAAAAATCCCAGACATGATTACTATTTAAATGGCCAGAAAGTGGAAGTATTGGATAGGGAAAAGGATTGTGGGATAATAATGATGGTATGGCGTTTAGAACACAGAGATTAGAGTGTAGTTAGGAAAACTAACTATATGATTAGAAATATCACAAGAAACATTATAAATAGATGAAGAGAATGTCTTTTCCACTGTATAGGACATTTGTAAGACCCCATATAGATTATGGTTCATCGCTGTGGAGCCCATATACTAAAGGTGAAATAAACAGGATAGAAAAATACAAAGGACTTATACTAAAATGATATGGTCCATGAAAAATGGTTATGAGGATAGGCTAAAAATTAGACCTGTTTAGTCTGGAGAATAAATAGAGAGGGACCTTTACAGTTGTTTAAAATTATGAAAGACCCAGAGTTAATAAATGAACTTGGAATAGAGTTGATGGAGAAACCAGAAGGCCTAAGAGCACATAAACTTCAAATAAAATTAAAAACTGTAAAACCAACATAAAATACTATTCCTTTATATATAGAACAGCCAGAGTATGGAATGCCCTTCCAGAGTATGTTGTCTTGAGTGGTACTCTGGACATATTCAAAAAAGAAATTGATCAATTAATATGTTTAAGTAGATAACACTGAGCCCGCTATGCAGGGAACGGTATAATGGGCAGTAATGCCATCTTCTGTTCTGTCACCCAGTATAAGACCCAGTCACTGTTATTCCGCTCCTGTTGTTGCGGTAGGAAGATCCGCTTTGTGTTCGATGTCTGGGACCCACACAAACACCATCTCCTGCACACTTGCCAGGACTTAAACCAGGCAACTCGTCGACAACGACTGCAGGAGATACAAGCACATCTCATGGAGCAGAAAGTGTCTCTTAGAAAAGCAGAGGACCCGTCCCAAGGATCCTCCCTCTACTGCTTCACATAAGAAGCACAAATGCGATAAGGACAAATCTCCTCATCGCTTGAAAGGCCCTCGTCAACAGCGACCATTCCTGGTCACACACCTTCTCGAACTGCTTCATTGTCGACAGGAGTTTACTCCCTCTCGTTGACAACGCTTTCCAGTGCTCTTTCAGCAGTTTCAAGAGAACTCTATGCTACTTCCATCGATGCCCCGTCAACAGTGACTCGTCTCCCACCAACGACGATGGCGCTTAAACATGCTATTGCTTCCCAGTTACTGCCTCATTGTCGATGAGCCAGGGGCTCCTGGGGACTGCCGTGGATCTTCCTTTTCAACTACCCCTCCTCCTTCCAGGTCATTCACTCACAGGGGCCAGTCTGATAGAGTCCGGGACCCCAGGTTATACCACCCAGGGACCAGACCTGTTTTTACCTCACATCCAGTCCCTTTCACTATACTCCTAGTTTCCCAAGTACCCCCTACCCCTTCCCCTACTGCCTCACTGGATGTAGCCACAGTGGTACAGCAGGTTCTGGAGGCAATGAGGTATTCTCAACCTCCCATTGAAGGTGCTACTGGGAGACCTTCTCAGTCTCCAACCCCTCTGCCTAAACATTTTTTGGATGATAGGGCTACTTCTCCACCCGGTTCACCCCCTCACTATGAGGAAGACCATTTTCCAGAGGACTTCGATTTCCCGGATGGCTATCCAGGTGATCTAGAGAATACTGATTTTCAGGACTTGAAGTCGTCCTCTGTCCTCTCTTTCCACTATTTCCTCCCTGCATGGGGATGTCTCCTGCCATGCAGCGGCTTCTCCTCTGGACAACACATCCTTTCTTGAGATGATGGTCCAAATACAAAAAATCATGGGGTTTTCAACCACTGAACATGATAAACAGATATGGCAGATTACCTTGAATTACCTGAGGACCTGGTAGTAGTAGTACCCCCACTTATACAAACCTACCAAAGTGCAGTATTGGCTGCTTGGAACCTGCTTTCTGCTTTTCTGGCCATACCTAGGAAGGCAGATCGCCTTTACCAGGCTCCCCTTTACCACCCCTTTTTCTCTTACAACCCCGAAGTAGATTCAGTGGTTGTTACTGCAGCTCATGATCGCACAAAACACCTGAAACACATGAGCTCCTTGCACTGATAAGGAATCTCACCGTTTAGACTACCTTGGGAAGAAGGTTTTCAGGCGGGCACAATGAATCTCAGAATTCTAAACAATATGGGACACATGGTTAAATACCAACGTACCTTTGGTCCTCTGCTATAGAATCAGTCAATAAACTCCTCCATCTCAGGAGAAAGACCAGTTGGCTATGATTTATACTGGTAACCCTATCTCTCTGCATCATCTCCATTCAGGATATGATGTGGTGGATACCTCTGCTCCACGTGACTGCCACTAGTGTTACCCTCTGGCATCATGCCTGGCTCCATGTATCAGGTTTACACCAGATATACAACACAAAGTAGACAATGCCCGTTTAATGTCTCTGAACTCTTTGGCCCTGGTACCCAAACACTCTTGGATGATCTCCAAGCGTCAGGCTGGACATTATGTACTGTGCATGGCATGTACCACATCGCACAGCCCTCTTACCAGTACCGTTCTCAGACTTTTCAATCGAAAAGGCGAGGCAAAAGCCAAGGAACCTACAGAGGCAGTTCCCAGGGACGCTCCCAGCCTTCCTCCCGGACCGCTGCTCTCGCTCTCACACCCAAGGTGGGACTGGTCAGCCCTTCACCCAGTGACCTTTTCAGGCATTTCCCTGGCTTCCTACACCAGGCCTCGGAAGCCATAGGTGGTCACTTTGCCTTTCATTTGGAGGCATGGCAGGTGATTACATCGGACTAGTGGGTACTTCAAATCACACAGTTCGGGCACACTCTAGAACTCACATCTGTGCCCCCTCCCTATCCTCCCTGCTCTGTCCATTACCATCCCGAACATCTCCCCACCCTCCGAGAGGAGCTTCAGGCTGTGTTAAACAAGGATGCCATCTCTCCTTTTCCTCCCTTGGGAGTTCCATCAGGGGTTTTACTCCCACTTCTTCCTGCTGCCCAAACACACAGGAGACCTCAGACCTATACTAGACCTCAGACAACTGAATTTGCACTTTCCGTAAAAGAGGTTCCGGATGGTCACCCTAACATCCATTATGCTGATGTTACGACAAGGGATTGGCTATGTACATTAGACATGAAAGGCGCATAGCTGCATATTCCTATCCACTCCACCTACCACGGTTCCTATGCTTTTACCTGCTAGGACAACATTACCAATTCAGGGCACTTCACTTCATCCTCTCATCCCTCCGATAGTCTTCACCAAGTGCCTGGCCGTAGTGGCGGCAGCCCTGAGACGGGACGGACATTTAGTCTTCCCTTACTGAGACGACTGGCTCATAAAAGTGGACTCAGAAGCTTCTCTGCTTCTGTCCCTCCAAGCCACCCTTTCCGTATTCCGGTCTCTAGGCATTACCTTCAACTGATCCAAGTCCCATCCAACTCCTACCCAGTCACTCCAATACATAGGAGCAGTTTTGGATACTACCTCTGCCAGGGCTTATTTCTCTACCGACAGGCAAGACATACTTCTTTCTCTGGCTTTCCAGATACGAGTCCAGCAATTCATTACAGCCAGACACCTCTTATGCCTCCTGGGTCTCATGGCTGCCGTCATTCCCACGGTGGTCTTTGCCCGTCTCTGTATGAGACTGGTGCAATGGACTCTTCAAAATCGGTGGCATCAAAAGTCGAGGGACTTCAGCGACCAAATGTCACCCCCACCCTCCGTTTCATCCTGTACTGGTGGACCCTTTGGGACAATCTGTTTCAAGGCATCCCCTTCCAGTCCTCTCTCCCTCCAGTAGACGTTGACAACGGATGCTTCCCTCGATGCCGGGGGGGGCACACCTGGGTCCCTACAGGACACAGGGCAGGTAACCTCAATTCTCTGTGATACCCCACATAAACTTATTGGAGATGAGAGCGATTCGCCTTGCCCTTCAGGCCTTTCACCCCCACCTTTGTCCAGGACCTCTACTGATCCAGTCAGACAACACCTCCGTGGTGTTCTACCTGAACAAACAAGGAGACACCAAGTCGTGCTGTCTGCAGGGAGGCGCTGACGGTTTGGCAGGAAGCCATACTCCAACACTTATCCTTGATAGCTGTCCATCTACCGAGATGCTACAATACCCTGGCAGGCGTTCTTGGTAGCCAGTCCTCCCAGCTCAAGTGGACTCTTCATCACAGTTATTCAGACAATCTTTTCGGCTTGTGGGGACCCTGCAACTAGATCTGTTTGCATCCCTGACAATCGTCATTTCCCAGATACTATTCCATTATCCCAAACAGAAGGGGCGTCTACAGATGCCTGTCCCAACCGTGGACAGGTATTTTCTTATATGCTCCCCCACCCCCACTCCTGCAACAAACTCTACTGAAACTATAACTCGAACGTGCCACGACGATCCTCATAGCCCCCTTGTGGCCTTGGCAGGTGAGGTTTCCCCTACTTCAACAGCTTTCCGTAGCCGATCCCATTCTGTTGCCAGCCAGACCAGATGTTTTGACTCAAGCTCTAGGAACCCTTCTTCACCACAACCTGAAGTGTCTACCCCTTCACGCTTGGCTCCTGAGGATGCTTTCATAGCCTGTCTTCAAGTCTCTCACCAGTGGCCAATATTTTATTGGCTTCACACAAACCATCTACCAGGGAAATGTATGCCAAGTGGAAATGTTTTCCATGTGGGCTGCTTCAAGGTCACTATCCACTGACTAAGGTGTTAGACTACCTTTTCTAACCACCAGAGGTTTGAGCTACTCTTCTTAGCCTTCCATGAGCCCTTGGCAGGGAGATTTCTGTACTAACATCACCTCGCTAAATTGTTTCTAAGAGGCATTACATATCAAACCTCCCATTAGATGACCCACCCCTCTGTGGGATCTGAATTTCCTTTTGAACCAGCGGTCACTTGTGATCTCTGCTTCTTTTCTTGGAAGACAGTACTTTTGGTAATAGTCATCTCTGCTTGACGTATTTCCGAGCTTCGCGCCCTGATGTGTCAAGAACCTTACTCTTTCACAAGGATAGAGTTGTTCTCCGTACCAGTCCCTCCTTTTTGTCCAAGGTGGTATCTGAGCACACCTTAAATCAGACCATGGAACTGCCAGTCTGCTACCCGGAGCACTTTAATCCAGGAGAATATCCTACACACTTTAGATGTCCATCGTATCCTGAGACATTACATAGATCGTACAAAATCTGTCAGAAAAAACTCTCAGCTTTTTGTACACTTTGCCTCACAGAGAGAAGGTTCCCCAGTTGCTGAACAAACCCTCTCCAGTTGGTTAGCACACTGTATCACATTCTGTTATTCAAAATATAACAAACCATTACCAGGACCTGTTCAAGCCCATTCCACTAGAGCTATGGCCACCACTGCGGCCTGCTTCAAAGGGGCTTTGATCACTGATATCTGCAATGCAGCCACATGGCCCACAATACCTACATTCACAAAGCAGTATTCACCACAATATAATCCAGATGGACCATCTTAGGGTAGCTGGTTCATTACACTGGGGTGTCAAACAGACGAGGCATACTGATGAGTCCTGGTAGGACGAAACACGTGTCCGTTTTCTGTTGGCACCCTTTGCAAACTGTGTGAGGCTTTTCGGCACCATGCATTTCTGCTTAAAGTTGAACCAGCATAGTATTCTGTGGTGATTTGCATATGCAGCCCATGATGCTTTGCATTGTGAGGGCATGTGTGATTTTGTATTTCTTCAGTATAACTTAGATATTGCTTCCCGCCATAGGACAGCCTTTGGCCGCTTGTTGTCGAGGCACAGGTCAGGAAGCATAGGAAAACCAGGAGCAGTAGTAAAATTTGAACAACTGATTTATTATGAACAGTAAAATAAAAAATAAAATTAAGTATAACCATTTACAAAGGCAGTATAAACAGAGAAAGTCCATCTGGGTTTCTTCTCATTTCCCAATCTCAGCCTGTTTCTCTCTTGCAAGAAAGTGCAGCTCTGTTTTTATAAGTCTTTGCAAGCCCCCACCGCTCGTTAAGAAAACAGCATGCTTGTCACACAATGTTTTTGTAAGTTTCAATAAGTGTAACAAAAGAACATTGTGAACCAGAACGTACCTCTTGCTTACAGCTTCTCAGAGGTTTGCAAACAGGTTAACCTCTTGATTTCCAAACAGCGTTTTGCAGTCATTTCAACAGTATAACTATATGCATTTCAACAGTGTACATTTCTAAACAAAGGGATCCCAGTATCAGTTACATTTCATAATGATTCACATATATTTTTATACCAGCAGATATGCATTGTAGTGGGGGGACAGAACAGCAAGAGAAGGTAGAAAGATGGCGAGAGGCAGAGAATTGTAAGACCATCTGGGTGATAAAGTCCTAGGTCTCATGAGACAGAGAAGACATAAAAGAAAATAAATAAGATCCTTGCATTTAACCCTTTCTGCAGAACAACTGGGACAGGGCCCTGTTCAACCCTGTCACACATGCAGTCCTTCAAGGCCTTCTGTCATAACATTTTCCACCCGTCATAGGTTTACTGCTTGGGATTCATCCCAAGTGTGGCAAGAGATTATCCCCGTGGAAGATAGTAAAGTTGTGTACTTACTGTAACAGTAGATCTTCTAGGGGTATCTCTTGCAGCAGGTATGTATCCTCCCTCCATCCCCCTCCTTCTCCAAGAGAGCAAGTTCTGGATCCAGATGTATATGGGAAGGGATACCTATGGCACCTCGGATCCCCTCGGTCCTCGCTTAACGAGCTGAATTCAGTGGGGAACTGAGGATACCAGGAACCACCCACTCTTATATTGGAAGCAGGATGATGATGATGTCATGTGTGGGTGGCCCCTGGAGAAAGACTGCTTAAAAAAAAAAAAAAAGCTGCTGTGCACCACAGTGTCCTCTGGCGATTACCCAAGTGTATTACCTGCTGCAAGAGATACCCTAGAAGATCTACTGTTACTGTATTTTTTAGGAGTGGTATATGGTGTACATCCACACAACCACGGACCGCCCCTGGCAGTGGCACACCATCTTGCTTCCAGCATGCACAATATAGCGTCGACAGGGGGGGTGCCAAGGAGGTATCACTGTGCTGGGTGGGAGGAGCCAGCTTGATGATCTTCCTGCCATTCTTAAGAGAAAGGAATTCTGCTAAAGTGTGGATGTACACCATATACCACTCCTGGAACTACAGATCTTACTGAGAGGGCTATGGCAGTAGGTATTCACAAGTAGGACTAAGCCGCCAGGCAACCCGATGTCACCCTCCGCATACCCGCCCTGACCAGAGACAGTCAGAGACTTCTGGGTTCCTGGAAACCATCCCTGGACAGGTCACCCTCCGGCCGACACCTGAGCCATCTGGTCCGCCTGCAGTGCCGATGCCGGGGCCTTCGACTCTGGCGCCCCGACACCGCAGTATCCGGCTCCTCAGTGCCCCCCGACACCGCAGTACCCGATGCCGGGCCTCCTGCCATCAGGTTACGGGTTTCCAGGTTACCTGTATCCGAGCCCCCCCCGCCGCCTCCTCCCCTCTCCTCCACCTACCCTGCAGCCTCAGGTGGACTTGAGGGAGGTCTTGGCCTCCTGGTGTGCTGAGGCTAAAACACAGATCACCCAAAGGTCGGAAAACATGTCCCAGCGCGGACCCATTACGTTGTGTGAAGAGACTTCCTACCTCTGCCTGACACCACAGCTGAACCTTCTGGCTCTCGGGCCAGGGAGGACACACTCCCCCAGGGAACCCCCAGAGAGGGCGATTCTCCTCCTCCTAGGGAGGACTCTTCTTCTGCATCTTCAGTCAGATTTGGACTCCGGACACTCTGACTTCAAGGACGAGCCTCGCACTCCAGATAGACCCAGGCCACAAGGTTCTCGGAAGTCCCCTCCAGAGGGCCCTTCCTTTCTGGAGCTGCTGAAGAAATCTAGGCTGCTGTGAGTGGCAATCGTGGAGCCAGACCTCCAGCATAAGAAGCTTGTGGCCCATCTTGATCTCCGGAGACTTCTCCCACCTGATTCCACCTGGATGAGAGCCTCACACAGACCTTGTTTTCACTATTTGTAAGCAACCTTCTCGTTAGCGCCCTTCCTCGGACGGCAGACAGGCTACACTGGCTCCTGAGGTGAAGGATTTCTCAGCCTTCACCCCAAGGCCAATTCGGTGTGATTAGCACTGTACACGACCTATCAGCCAACCCTATGCACCTTAGTTCGTCCCCTCCTGAGAAGGAATCCCGTCTTCTGGACCAGTAAGGGAAGAAGGTCTGCTTCTTCCACTCTGGGCATGAGGGCCCTCAACTACTTTGGCCACATGGGTGATTACCAGAAGGCTATCCTTAGTCAGATGGAATCAAAACTGGACTCCCTTCCAGACTAAGCATGAACTGGAAGATCTTGTCCGCTCCGTGCATTCGGCCTGTAGACACATGCTTCATGCTACATATGAGACTGTGGACACAGCAGGCAGGAGCTTGGCCTTCGCCGTATACTTAAGGCTTCACGCCTGGCTCAGAGTGTCAGGTCTGGCCCCTGAAGTGCAATCGGTTATCCATGATGCTCTCTTCAGAGGGTCTGTGCTGTTTGGCGGCAATGTCAAGGACATAATCACCAAAGTACAGGAGAAGGGTTTGGCATTAAAGTCTGTTCAGACAATGTACAAACCCTCTCAAGAGCAGAAACTGTCCTTCTGGCATTCAACCGCCAAAGGGCTACGCAGATGCAATCCAGATGTCCCAATAAACGAGGGCCATGCCAGCTGCTAAGGCCCCCAGCAAGAAAAGCTCCCATGGCCTCGGCCACTACTCTGCCCCTCTGCCTCCTGACCCCGGCCTCCCACTGCCTCTGTCCAGTTCAGCGGAACTGGTAGGGAGATTCTCCTCCCATCTGCCGGGCTGGGAGAGGATAACGGTAGATGCATGGGTGCTCCACCTGATTGCAGCAGGACACTCAGTAGAATTCATTCAAAAACCACCTCGCAGACCACCCCTTCCGTCATTGTACTCCCCTATTCATTTGCAATTGGTACTGAAAGAGATGCTGTTTTCTGTTGAAAGAGGCAATAGAACCTGTCCCCCTCCATCTTCAAGGGACAGGTTACTATTCTCACTTCTTCCTTGTACCAAAGAAAACCAGAGATCTGAGGCCCATTCTCGACCTCAGCTCCCTCACTCAGTCTGTGGAGTACAAACTGTTCCGAATGCTGTCCCTCCAGAGCCTTCTTCCCATGCTTCGTCCGGGCCTGTGGCTATGTGCCCTGGATATGCAGGATGCCTACCTCCATATCCCCATTTGCCACTCCCACTGCAAGTACTCCTCCGTTTTTATTTTCAGGGGTCCCACTACCAGTTCAGGGCCCTCCCATTGGGTCCATCCTCGGACCCTTGAGTATTTACCAAATACCTGGAGGTAGTGGCGACCTTCCTGCGTACGAAGAGGGTTCAAGTCTTCTCCTACTTGGACGATTGGCTTCTGGCAGCCCCGTTCAGGGAGGAACTCTTGGGCTCCCTTTCCCTCACCCTTCAAGTTTTTTCCGACCTGGGGATTACAATCAACCTTGTCAAGTCCCATCTGATTCCTTGCCAACGGCTGCAGTTCATAGGGGAAGTGTTGGACACGATCCTGGGCAAGGCCTTTTGGCCCCCGAACAGAGCCGAGACACTGTCAAACCAGGCTTGGTTCATATCAGGTCTTAGAAGGGTCGGGGCCAGGAAGGTCCTCGGCCTGATGGAGGCCACCATCCTGACCGTCCCACTAACTCATCTTCACGTGAGGATCTCTCAGTGGACCCTACAGACTCATTGGGATCAGCCCCAGGACAACCTGGATCACGAGATCCTGGTGTCCGATCCTATGGTCAGGACTTGCAGTGGTGGACGGTTGCAGATCACCTCAGTCTGGGGACCCTGTTCTGCACCGCCCCACCCACCCCAGATCCTGACAACGGATGCGCCTGGGGCAGGCTGGGGTGCCCATCTCTGGCCCTCACCGACTCAGGGCAGCTGGTCTCCGCTTGAACAGTCTCCATATACATGTCCTTGAGCTGAGGGCAGTCCTTCATGCCTCAAGCTCTTCTTCCGGTTGTTCATCCGGTCATCTTCTTGTACAATCAGACAACATGTGTGCCATCTGGTACCTCAACAAACAAGGGGAACTCGTTCTTATCCCCTCTGCCGGAAGCCATGAGAATCTGGCACTGGGCATCCCAGCACAGCCTTCATTTAACGGCTGTCCCTGTGCCAGGGATGGAGAAGACTCTCGCGGACGCTGTAAGTCGCTTTTCAGCAAAGTCTCATGAGTGGGAACTAGACCAGGTTGTGCTAAATGACGTCTTCCAGCATTGGGGGACCCCTCAAATGGACCTTTTCGCTTCCTCCAACAATGCCAAACTTCCCATCTTCTGCTTGCTCGCTCCAAGACGAGACGTTTTTTGTCTGGACCTGCTGTCTCTGTGCTGGAAGGACAAGTTCGTTTACACCTTCCTTCGGTTCCTCTGATCCGAGAGTGCTCAAAAGCTAAGGTTGGAAGAGGGAGAATGCTCCTCATCGCTCCTTTCTGGCAAAGGCAAGCCTGGTGTTCTCTTCTGCAACAGTTTTCCAAAGGGATCTCTCTTCCTCTACAACTGTCGCAACACTTGCTGACCCAGGAGCAGGGAACTGTAGTCCATCCAGGCCTCAAATCTCTTCACCTTCACCGTGGCTCCTTCAGACGTAGTTAAAGCGTGTTTTGGAGTTTCCCCTGTGGTAGCAGATATCCTGGTGGAGGCCAGAAAGCCTTCCACCAGGTCTACTTACGCCATGAAGTGGAAGTGCTTCACTATCTGGGTGGGTTCTAATAACCTAGAACCTTTTTCTTGTCCAGCCAATAAGGTTCTGGATTACCTTAGGCACCTGTACGACTTGGGCCTTAGTTGTTCGTCAGTGAAAGTACACATGGCAGCCATTTCGGCCTACAACATCCCTTTTGGGAGCAGGACATTTGCACAACTAGAAGTCTCCAAGACTTTTCTGCAAGGGTCTTGCCTAAGACCCCCGCTTTGCAATCCGGCTCCCTGGGACCTGAATTTAATTTTAGGGAAGATTATTGTGCCTCCTTGAACCCACAGCGGAGGCAGAGCTGAAGTTTCTTTCTTGGAAGACTTTATTTCTGGTGGCCATTACCTCAGCTCAGAGGATTTCTGAGTTGCAAGCCCTGATGTAAAATCCCCATTTGATTTTCCACAGGATGGTAGCCATGAGTACTAATCCTAAATTTCTTCCAAAAGTGGTGGCTGAATCTACTCTGAATCGGTCCATCGAGCTTCCAGCCTTCTTCACGGAGCACTCCAATTAAGGAGAGTACCTCCTCCATACTTTGGATGTACATAGAATTCTGAGATACTACACTCACAGGACTAAAGATCTCAGAAAAACAGACCAACTCTTTGTGTCTTTCGCTCACAAGAGAGAAGGCAACCCTGTTTCCAAGCAATGCCTTTCTAGATGGTTGGTTAATTGTATCACTTTCTGTTACGACAAGTATCACAAGACCCTTCCGGGTCAGGTCAAAAGCCACTCCACTAGAGGGATCGCAGCCTCTGCCGCTTGCTTTAAGAATGTGTCAGCAGCTGAGATTTGTGCAGCCGCAGCTTGGACATCCGTCCATACCTTCACAAAACATTACAGTCTGGACATTGCCTCTCGCCACAGAGCAGGTTTCGGGCTAGCTGTTGTGCAGGGAATTCTCTCATGATCCCTGTCTAGAAGCTCAGTCTTTGTCGATGGTGTTTCCTCCTCCTCCTGCTTTCTTTTTGTTCCAGACTGCTTGGGATTCAGTCCTACTTGTGAATACCTATTGCAAGAACCCTCTCAAAGTAAGATAGTACAATTACGTAAGAATTTACCCTAACGGTAGATCTTAGAGAGAGGCTCTTGCAGTAGGTATTACCTTCCCTCCCTCCAACCCCTCAATTTCTTCTTTCAGATATGGGGGCCTTATCTCTTCTCTCCTGTCAGACCTTTAGCTCTTGGCGGGAAAGAACTGAGGCGGGCATCGGGACCGCCCCTTTATACTGACGTGGGATGGCGCCGATCACCTGGCGTGGGGCAGTCCCCACCAGAGAATGCTAGCTAGAGGTTTTCCATGGGGTCCTGATGCCTGGCGGCTTAGTCCTACATGTGAATACTACTGCAGAGCCTCTCTCGAAGATCTGCTGTTACAGTAAGATCTTGCCCGAGATACAGCTCTTGCAGCAGGATCCCCACCATTAGAACTGAACTTCGTCAGGTGCAGAACCCCATGGAAACTAGCTAGCAGTCTTCAGCAAGGACCGCCTCCGGCGTCGAGTTCCGCCCCTGACGTCGGGCGTGAGTACATAGAGGCGGTCCCCCACAATCCTCAGTTCTTTCTCGCCATCGACACATAAGCATCGCCTCTCGGTCACTTTCTAGCATGCGATGAACTTAGAACAACGACGTTCTCTCTTTCTTATACAGATTTGGATTCATCTGATGTCCTTTCCAAACACCTCTCTGGAAGGTCACCAATCGAAGTGCGCCTCGCGAAACAGATCCTTCAGGATCCTCACTCAGCCAGCGTGTCGTCAAGGCCCGAACACGACACAAAGGCCTGCTCCTTCTGCCAGGGCTTCAACAGTCGCACCAGGATCCACAGCCAGAAGGCCCTTCAAGCGTTTCTCTTAGAAGAGAAACTAAAGACCATGGATAGGGAACCTTCCTCCAGGGGGGAGTCGTCAGGGAAGACCCACAAACACTGGGAGAAGGAAAGGCCCAGGTCCCCGGCGAGGGCCTCGGACTCCCGAAGCTCCGGCTCGTGGTCAGACTGCTCTCCTTCCAGGGCTCAATCTCAACCTCCCCTGGTTCAGGTCAGATCCTCCAGCGGCTCCTCCTCTCTGCAGCCTCTCAAGACTTCCAGGCCGTCGGCTTCATCCACTCCTTCTAAGGCCTCGTCTAAGTCTGGGGAGTGCCACAAATCTTCCTCCCGCCGTCGGGACTCCGACGCCAGGTCGGTTTCCCAGCTTCCGCGTGGGTCGGACCCGGTCCCTCATAAGACTAAGGACCCGACGTCGGCCAAGCATCACAGTCACTCCCAGGAGCCGGCGAGAGCAAAACACCCGTCGCCGGCCAGGCATTCGCCTCCCAGGGCATCAGCCAGGGGACCGACGTCGGCTACCCCAGAGAGGAGGACTGCACCACTGTCGCCGGCTGACCTCGGTCGGAAGGAATCATCGGAGGAGGATACCACTCAGCGCGAGGACCAGGCGGGCGACACCAGAGTCGTCGGGCTCCCACGGGAACCTTCCCCAGAGCGGGAGACCCTCGGGGACCCGACGCCCACGTCATCGGGCTTGAATTTGGCAGAGGTAAAGGAGCTCTTTACCTTCTGGTGGGACACCATCAGGAAGGATGTGGTCACCACGCACCCTCCTCCTACTCCGGCTCTGCCTCCACCCACTGCTTCACCGCCTACGCCCCCTCTTCTGCCCAAGGGGCCCGTAGGACGGTCACCAACCCCCAAGGAGCAACCACCACCTCCTGGGGCAGATCTTCAGATAGGAGAAGACCTCCCTCAAGATCCACTTCAGGGTCACCTAACCCTAAGAGACCCAGATGGCGACGCCGGTACACCACGTCTGCGGAGGATTCTAGATCCGACACCTCAGGGTGCTCCAGATCTCCTTCTCCCATCAGCATTCCCTCTCCAGACCCACACGACCTACCCAGGTCTCCTCCGGATGATCCCTCTTTCGTGGAGATTGAGGCACATCCAGGAGAATATGGGGTGGGATGCTGAAGTGCTCGACCCGAGACTGGCCTTGCCCGCTACCTTGGCCGAAAGACCCAAAGCCTGTGAGCAGGTACCTTGGTGAACTGCTTACAAGGCGTCACCAAGGCTGCGTGGAAGCGTCCGCATTCTATTCGGCAGTGCTGAAGAGGCTGACCGCCTATACAAGGCCCCTAGGGAGGACCAGTATCTGGCGAACCATCCTCTGGCTGACTCCTGGTCATCACTGCCTCACATGACCGGTCTCAGAGACCTCAGCATTTGAGCACAGCCACGGACCGGAATCCAAGCAATTGGATGTCCTGGGTAAGCGCCTTGTCTGTGACTGCGACTTGCGCCATCAGGTCCTGAATTACCTCACCCACATGGTTCAATTCCAGAATGCACTGTGGGAACAGGGACAGGACCTGGTTGAGAAGATGCCCGATGGTGGTCAAAAGGAGGAGCTTTTGAACCTCCTCCATACGGGTTCGGATGTGGGGACCCAGGTGCTCAGAGCCACATACGACTCTGCGGACTCTTCAGCCAGAGCTGCAGCCTCAGGCGTGTGTCTCTGGAGACACTCTTGGCTCCGTGTCTCCGGTTTTACCCCGGACGTCCAGAAGAACATCTTAGACGTCCCTTACAACGGTGAGGTCCTTTTTGGTGAAGCCCCCAAGAAGGTGATCACCAAACTTCAGGATGCAGGGAAGGCAGTCAGATCTGTCCAGGCCATGTACAGGTCTCAGCCCAGTTCCTTTCGTAGGAACCAGAGTCGCTTTTGTGGCCGGATACAAAGGCAACAACCACGTCCTGGCCAACAGCAGAGGAGCACTTTTACCCGAAAAGCCCAGGCCAAGTCATCCCCAGGCAGAGGCCAACGACTCGCAAAGTCGGCCCAGCCTGTGGGATCGAACACTGCCACAGCATGACTCCTTCCCGGCCCCCGCTCCTCCTCAGGATCAACGGGAAATGAAGGTCGGGAGTCGCATTGCACGTCACCTGCCAGGGTGGCGGTCGATCACCACCGGCAGGTGGGTGCTGCAACTGGTCAAAAAAGGCCACTATATAGAATTTGTAGGCAGCCCACCTACAAGACCTCCCTGCTTTCCCTTCTCGGGTCAGCACACCCTGCTCATACAGCAGGAGGTGCTCACGCTTCTGGAAAAAGAAGCCTGAAACACGTTCCAGAGAACCAGAGAGGGCTAGGGTATTATTCTGACTTCTTCCTGGTTCCAAAGAAAACAGGGGACCTCCGTCCAATTCTGGACCTCAGTGACCTCTATTGTTGTAGGTGATGTCCCATTTTTGCACTGTTGTTTTGTGCGCCATAGTCAGGATGGGGACACAGAGTGTAACAATCTGCCGCTCTTGCCGTAATTTCCCTCTTCCACTCCGCCCGGTTTCCATGGCTCCTGTTATTAAATTTTATTCGCAGTAGTTAGGGCTTCGTCCCTGTTGCCGTTTAAACCCCCTAACTCCATGGGACCTCACCAGAAGCAACCCATTAAATGTCAACCTGACCATGTTTTGCCCCAAAATTGACTTCACTATACCTAGCACTGTGTCTATCCTACTGCCGTGCTAAAACAGGCTTCCTAAAGCGCCTGTCTGCCTCACCCCTCCCCCCATCACCGACCTCCTCGCTGGTTCCTTACCCGTGAAAGAAACCATGAGCTGGGTACTCTTATGCGCCCAGGTCGCCAAAACTGTCTCTTTATAACACCCTTCAGCGGTTCATGGTGACATGAGCCCGGCCACAACCTGCCTCCAGCCAGCTCACGGTTCCACGAGGCGGTCACAGCCCCCTGCTTTTCCGCTAAAAGCCGCCAATTTTTGCTCGTTGCTGCCAAACTCTATCTCAACTCCCACAGTAGCTCTACCCCCATGCCGGTCACAGAACCAGCGGCCCGGACACTTTCCTGCCTTCCGCTATTGCGGTTAACCTCTTACCATCTTCTACCCGTTCCCCTCCTCCCGTTTCTTCAAGCTGTGAATCTGTTCCATGAGCCGGCTACAGGCTCTAGCCTCCTGCCGCTAACGCCCATAACTTTTCTCGTCCCACCCTGCCGTTGCCTGCCACCTCACCTGGCCTGGACACTCTCCTCTCCCTGACTGTGTCTCCCCTTTGTTTCTCCACTACTCTGAAGTCTGTCCTTACACCAGTACCTACTGTTTGCACTACCTACTTGTAATAGTTGTCTACTTACTTCAATGTACCTTACCATGTACTGTATAAAATGCACTGTACTATTTGTATTGTAATTGTACCTCCGGGTCATGCCTGAAAGTGCTTGCTGGCTAGTGCACCTACCGGTTAACAAAAACTAAATAAATAAATAAAAACCTGTCAGTCATTTACAAGCGCTCCGCATGGTGACCTTTCGGGCCTAATTCCCATGCTGAAGCAGGCGCTTTCTGGCGTCTTTGGACATACAGGGGCCTACCTGCACATTCAATTGCTCAAAAGCGCTGCAGGAGGTTCCTGCGCCGAGTTTCAAACCACCATTATCAGTTCCGAGCTCTTCCTTCGGGCTGTCATCAGCACCTCGCGTTTTGAAGTGCATGGCGGTCGTGGCGGCATCTAGAGAACAAGGCCACTACATGTTCCCATACCTGGGCGACTGGCTTCTCATGGCACCCTCAGGGAGGCACTGATAGCTGACCATTCGCACTGTCAGTCCCTATTCAAACACTGGGTATCCTCATCAACTCAGAAGTTTCTTCTGGTGCCGTCCAGAAACTGCATTTTATAGGAGCGGTTCTGGACACTGTCGGAGGAAAGCCTTTCTTCCCTCAGACAGAAGCGAACACATCAGATCCCTCATCAGGAACCTGTCGGTGAAGACCGTCCTGGCCAGACTGGTCGCCGTCTGCTTGGACATATGGCTGCGGCCATTGCAACAGTCGATGTGCGGCTCCACATGCGGGTAACCCAGTGGATGCTAAGGGTGCAATGGGACCAAAGGCAAGACCATCTGCAGCAGCCAATTGAATCATGAATACGCGCGATTCAGGATTGGCAGTGGTGGCTAGATCGGGGAATCTCCGCCCGGGGGTTCCCTTCATAAGCGCCCGTCTCCGACTGTGACTCTCTCCACAGGCGCCTCAGGACTTGGGTGGGGAGCACACCTAGACGGTGTGCGGTCTCAGGGCATTTGGACAGCCCAGGAATCTCCTCTCCACATCAACATTTTGGAAATGAGGGCAGTACTTTACGCTCTGCAGGCCTTCCAGTCGGAGATTCCACCGGATACACTCCTGTTACAAACAGACAATACTGCGGTGATGTATTACCTCAACAAACAAGGAGGCAGTCACTCCTACCCGGTTTGCAGGGAGGCCATGAGGTGTGGGGTGGGTAGTGCAACGCGGCGCAAACCTAATTGCAGTACCGTCCCGGGGTGGACAACACCGTCGAGATGGTGAGTCGCTCTCAGGCCAGAGCCCGCAGTGGGAACTTCTACAGGAGGTGGCAGAGGATCTGTTTCACAGATGGGGCACTCAGAGTTGAACCTTTGCATCCCATCCAAAAGCAAAACTGCCCAATTTTTGCTCGCTAGATCAGGGCCTGGTGTTTTCTGGCGGGCGCATTGTCCCTCTCCTGGGCGGGCAGATTCCTCTATGCCTTCCTCCTTTCCCGTTGATCCAGAGTTCTCTTAAAACTTAGGAGGGCAGGCAACGCTCATTTAATCGCGCCTTTCTGGCCCAGACAAATTTGGTTCCCTCTTCTGCATCAGCTATCCGGGAACCTCCAAATCTTACTTGAGAGGGCTCTTGCAGTAGGTAATTACATATAGGACTGGCGCCAGCCGGCGGCAGGACCCTGGAAAAATTTTTTGCTCGCGGTCCTGGCGGACCTTCCACGTCAGGTGACCCGGCGTCATCGTCGGTAAAGGGGCGGTCCCAGACGCCCGCCTTCCAGTTCTTTCCCGCCGTCAGCTCGTGCAGCGCCTCGCGGTTAAGTTCATATCGCTCAGTCCTGTTAATTCGTCGTTTTTTTCCGAATAGTTTTCAGTATAGAATTTTATTCTTTCGTCAGGTGAACGTCTGTATATGTCGTCCCCGTCAAAGAATAAGTGCGACTCGTGCGGCGCCCAACTGCCTCACAAAGACGGTCACTCCCTCTGCCTTTTCTGCCTAGGCCCCGACCACGCGGTCGACAAGTGTCCACACTGCCTCCGATTCAACGCGGCCACCCGCAGCAGCGCCAGCAGTCCCTCGAAGCCCATCTCCTCAAAAAGATGATATCTGCGATGGAGAAAGAGTTGAAAACCCGGCGGCGTCGACCTTCCTGAAGGGCATAGAAGCGGGACAAGGAAAGGCACC
This sequence comes from Neoceratodus forsteri, assembly GCA_016271365.2. NCBI lineage: Eukaryota > Metazoa > Chordata > Ceratodontiformes > Ceratodontidae > Neoceratodus > Neoceratodus forsteri. Next base: position 811,142,435 of record CM057456.1, on the reverse strand, counting down.
AGGAGAGCCTCCTCTTCGCGACTCCGGCGGAGTCGCAGCAAGTAACTATCCGCTCCGGGGATCGCCCGATGGCAGCCTCAAGGCTTTGGAGGGCGTCGGCCTGCTCGACAGTTCGGCGTTCAAGCCGCTGGCGTCTCCGGGCAAAGGGACTCCAGCCCCAGTACGCGCGGGCCCTCGGCCTGCTGGTGCGGGCACCTCCCTTAAGCCAGGCGTCGGCTCCGGCGTGCGGCGGGAAGGCGGCTAAGGCGCTTCGACCCTTCAGAGCGGGCGCATGGCAGTGTCTCCCTCGGACTGGGCCTCCTCTCATCCTCGGCCGCCTCCGATGAGGGACCCCGAAGCTGGACGGGCGGCTCCTCTGGCGTCCACAGGATTGGGCCCATAAGCCCTGCGTCCGGGCCCTGGCCCGGGACTGCGTATCTGTCGTGCCAGGCTCCCGCGGCCTTGCTGCCATCAGAGCCCCAGTCCCCTGCCTGACCCGGGTTTTTCCCTCCGTCCCCAGGCGAGACTCGGGACCCTGGGCTACCGTCCGATCCTCTTACTGAGACGGATCTGGCGGCCCCCTGGCGCCCAGCCCGCCCGGCGCCGGTTCCGGCGCGCGGGGGATTTTCCTCTCCCTTCGGGCCCTGCACCCCACGGGCCTATCCCGGCTGATCCGCCCGTGGAGTACCCGGCTGGGCCGTCTGCTCCGGCAGCTCCTCCAGTGCCTGAGTATCCGACGCCAGTCTTCCCAGGTCCGCAGTATCCTGCGCCACCGTACCCGGTGCAGACTCCTTCGACACCACAGTACCCAACTCCGGTATACCCACAGCTGGGTTACGGATACTCTCCCTACAGATTTCCTCCATACAACTATCCCCCTCCTCCTCCTCCACCGCGCCCTAGGCCACCAGTGGATCTTCAGGAGACTCTTGCCTCCTGGTGGGCTGAGGCCAAGGCTCAGCTCACCAAGGAAGTCGAGAGCCATCTTATGGCGACAGTGCCACCTCCGGCTCCCGTACGCCCTAGACGGCACTCTCTCTCTCTCCTCCTCCAGTTCCGGGTTTTGCCCTCGGGATCCAGAGAGGGGCAGGATACATGTTCTGGGATCCCTCCCAAGGAACCCTTTACTCCCCCTAGGCAGGTTAGGAGTCTTACTCTGCTTCAGATTCTTCCTCCCTTCTCTCTCAGACTCCTCGGGCGTTCCGATGGATGTTCGAGAAAGGCGGCGACCACGCTCTCTGTCCAAGCCCCAGCCGAGGACTCCTCGAAGTACCCTCTGGCGGATCCTTCCTTCACGGAGTTGCTCAGGAAGATCCAGGAAGTCCATCAGTGGCATTCCTTAGAACCAGATCCTCAATGGGTAAAACTACTTGAACATCTGGACCTGCCCTTACGGCTCCTACCTTAGTGCCACCCTGGATTGAGCCTCACACCCACCTTGTTTCCACTATTTGGAAGCAACGTAGACTGCCCCACTTCCCAGGAAGTCGAACAGGCTATACCAGGCTCTGGAGGGTGTAGGCTTTTGACACTCACCCCGTGCAGACTCAGTTGTGATTAGCGCCGCTCACGCCGGTCAGCACACCGAAACTTGAGCTTGTCTCCCCGGATAAGGAATCTGCCTTCTGGATCAGTATGGAAGGAAGATCTCGCTTCTTCCACACTGGGATTAGGGCCCTGAACTATACTAGCACATACGGGGATTACCAGAGCCGTCCTTACCAGGCGGAATCCAAGATCGACTCTCTGCCTGACTCTGAAGTCGAGGCAGGGTTGGCCCGACCTGGTCCATTCTGCTCGTTCGGCCAGTCGCCACATTCTGAGGGCGACCTACAGCGCAGTGGACACCACAGGACGGAGTTCTGCGTTCGCCGTAAGTCTTGGCGTCACGCGCAGCTCCGTGTGTCAGGTCTGGTCCCGGAGGTGCAGTCAGCCATCCAAGAAGCACCTTTCAGGGGTTCTGTGCTTTTCGGTGGTGATGTCAAGGACATCATCACTGATTTGCAGGAGAAGGGACAGCCTTAAATCCGTTGATTCAATGTACCGTCCCCATCCCCACAGTGCCATCCCTTTGCATGAGCGCGGCGGCCTCAGCGAAACCTCAGGAAGGCGGGCCACTAAGCGTCGGGCCCCACGGGTGCCCCAGCTGCGGCTGCCTCACACCACCTGACTCCTTTCCTCTCCCACCGCCTCCGGACGTCCCGGAGGAACCGGTAGAAGGGAGGTTCTCCCTCCACCTTCCGGGTTGGGAGAGGATAACTTCAGATTCATGGGTGCTTCCGATCATAGCAGAGGGGCACTCCATAGAGTTTCTACAGAAACCTCCACGTCACCCCCCTCTGAACTCCGCTTACTCAAGGGATCATCTTCCTTTGGTCAAGGAAGAAATCTCGGCGCTCCTTGCGAAACAGGCTATAGAGCCCGTCCCCCCTCACCTCTACGGGACGGGGTACTATTCCCACTTATTCCTTGTACCAAAGAAGACAGGAGATCTCAGACCTATTCTCGATCTCAGCTTCCTGAACTTATAAGTGGAATACAAGAGGTTCAGGATGCTCTCCCTTCAAACCCTTTTGCCCCTGCTTCGGCCGGGCCAATGGCTTTGTGCACTGGATATGCAGGATGCGTACCTGCACATCCCTATTCGCCCTTCGCACCGAAAGTACCTCAGGTTTGCGTTCCAGGGGGTCCACTACCAATTCTGGGCGCTCCCATTTGGTCTTTCCTCGGCCCCCCGAGTCTTTACCAAATGCCTGGCGGTGGTAGCGGCCCACCTGTGTTCTTTGGGAGCTCAGGTTTTTCCCTACCTGGACGACTGGCTCCTGGCGGCCCCATCCAGGGAGGAACTCCTGCATTTTCTCTCCCTCACCAGCAGGTTTTCACTGGCCTGGGTATTACCATCAACCATTCCAAGTCTCACCTGGATCCTTCACAGAGGCTCCAGTTCATAGGGGCAGTTCTCGACACAACTTTGTGCAAGGCCTTTCTGCCTCCGGACAGGGGGCCTCCCTCCAGTCATGATTTCCTCCTATCAGAACACAGGAGGGTCCCGGTGAGGTCAGTGCGTCTACTGCGGCTTATGGCAGCGGCCATCCGCGGTTCAGCACGCCTCCACATGAGAATCTCTCAGTGGACTCTTGATCTCAGTGGCATCAACGAGTAGACGACCTAGATCATCTGGTTCTGATCTCCTCGCCGATGGTAAGAGACTTGCAATGGTGGATGGTTCAAGAGAACCTCTTCCGGGGGGGGGCCTTTTTTCATCCTCCGCCCAATCAGACTCTGACCACGGACGCTTCAGGCGAAGGTTGGGGAGCCCATCTGGGTCCTCGTCGAACACAAGGCCTTTGGTCAAAGTTGGAGATAGTTCTCCACATCAACGTGCTCGAGCTTCGAGCAGTGCTGTATGCGCTCCAGGCCCTTCACCAATACATCCTTCCCGGTCACCTAGCTGTCCAAACGGACAACATGTGCGTGGTGTGGTACATCAACAAGCAGGGAGGAACTCGGTCCTACCCGCTGTGCAGGGAAGCGATGAGGGTCTGGGATTGGGCAACACTCCACAATCTTCACCTCACGGCTATCCATGTTCCGGGAGTCGACAATGTCCTGGCAGACAGACTAAGTCGCTCATCGGCTCTTCCACACGAGTGGGAATTGGACGAAAAAGTTCTAAAAAGCATCTTCCAGATTTGGGGGACTCCTCAGATAGACCTGTTCACTTCCTCCCAAAACGCAAAGCTTCCAATCTTTTGCTCGCTCTCCGCAGAGCGAGGCGCTTTCTGGAGCGACGCTCTATCTCTAAGCTGGAAGGACAGATTCGTCTATGCTTTTCCCCAATTCCTCTGGTCCCTCGTGTGCTGCAGAAGCTTGCTTTAGAAGGAGCGAGGATGATTCTGATCGCGCCTTTCTGGCCCAGGCAAATCTGGTTCTCTCTTCTACAGCAACACTCAGAGGTTCCTCCTCTTCCTCTTCCTTTATCTCCAGGATTGTTGACCCAGGATCAGGGGACTCTGGTCCATCTGGGACTCAAGTCCCTTCAACTTCACGCATGGCTCCTGCAGACCTAGCTCAAGCTCGTTTTGGCGTTTCTCCTAAGGTGGCCGAGATTTTGGTGGAGGCTAGAAAGCCCTCCACTAGGTCCACCTATGCCATGAAATGGAAAAGATTTTCTATCTGGGCTGTGTCCAGGAACGTGGAGCCCTTTACCTGCCCTGTGACCATTCTGCTTGAGTACATGCGTCATCTTTTCGACCTGGGTCTCAGTCATTCCTCTTTGAAAGTCCATATGGCGGCTATTTCAGCCTACCATGTCCCTTTCACTCATAAGGCATTTGCCCAGATGGAGGGGTCCTTCATCTCAGGCCCCCTGTCCGGGCTCCAGCTCCGCCTTGGGACTTAAACTTTGTCCTCGAGAAACTCACCCTTCCTCCTTTTGAGCCTGTGGCTTCCGCAGACTTGAAGTTTTTATCATGGAAGACGCTCTTCTTGGCGGCCATTACTTCTGCTCGCAGAATTTCCGAGCTCCAGACCCTCATGTGCAAAATCCCTTATTTGATTTTTCACAAAGAACGAGTAGCTCTTCTCACGAATCCTAAGTTTCTTCCGAAGGTGGTAGCGGAATCTACCTTGAATCAGTCTATTGAATTACCTGCTTTCTTCACGCAGTACTCCAGTCAAGGAGAATACCTGCTCCATACCATGGATGTTCACAGGATTCTGAGATACTACACCGATAGGATGAAGGATCTCTGAAAGACTGATCAGTTGTTTGTCTCTTTCGCTCACAAAAGAGTAGGCAATGCTGTCTCTAAGCAATGCCTATCAAAATGGTTGGCCCATTGCATCACTTTCTGTTATGACAAGTACAACAAGACCCTCCCGGGTCAAGTCAGAGGTCACTCCACTCGTGGAGTTGCCGCCTCTGCGGCTTGTTTTAAGAACATGTCTGCGGCAGACATCTGTGCTGCTGCCACTTGGACTTCTGTCCATACATTTACTAAACATTACAGTTTGGACATTGCCTCTTGCCATAGAGCAGGCTTCGGGTTAGCGGTCTTGCAGGGCCTCCTTTCTTGAGGTTTGCAAGTTTTCTTACTACTTATTGGAGTAGTTCTTCCTCCCCGTGCCTTTTTATTTGTTCCAGACTGCTTGGGATTCTGTCCTATATGTAATTACCTACTGCAAGAGCCCTCTCTAAGTAAGATAGTACAGTTACATAAGAACTTACCGTAACAGTAGATCTTCGAGAGAGGCTCTTGCAGTAGGTAATACCTTCCCGCCCTCCATCCCCCTAGGCTTTCTCAGCTCCTTCTCCATTGAGGGAAATATCTGCTTCTCTTTCGTCCGGGCCTGTGGCGGGAAAGAACTGGAAGGCGGGCGTCCGGGACCGCCCCTTTATACCGGCGTCGTTGGCGCGGTCACCCCTAACGATAGAGTGGTCCCGCCAGGGAACTGCTAGCTAAAAAATTTCCGTTAGGGTCCTACCGCGGCTGGCGTCAGTCCTATATGTAATTACCTATTGCAAGAGCCTCTCTCGAAGATCTACTGTTACGGTAAGTTCTTACGTAACTGTACTTTCCTTTGCCAATCAGCTCCCATCTGTTGTCTCAGGAGGAGGGTTCATTAGTCCATCCAGACTTATGTTCATTGAACCTGCACGCTTGACTCCTAGAGACATAGCCATAATGCGATACGGGGTCTCGCAAGAAGTGGCAGATGTACTTTATGCCGCCAGAAAACCGGCAACCCACGCAACGTATGCCATGAAATGGCATAGATTTTGTTTGTGGGCTCAAGTGCGCGGTTTCTCGCTATTAGAATGTCCCGAAAAGCTGGTTCTGGATTACCTGCTTTCCCTTTTTCATTCTGGACTGGCTTACTCCTCAATTAAAGTGCACCTTTGTGCAATTTCTGCTTACCATGCCCCCATAGGCCATCGGATGGTGACCCAGTTGGACACTACTCGTGCCTTTTTAAGGGGAGTCCTCCACCTTAGGCCGCCCATCAAGGATCCGATTCCTCCTTGGGACTTACCCTTCGTCCTGGAGCAGCTTACGCTGTCACCTTTTGAACCAGCCACAAATTGCGAGCTACGTTTTCTGTCGTGGGAAACATTATTTTTAGTTGCGGTTACTTCGGCAAGAAGGATCTCCGAATTGCATGCACTAATGTGCCAAGAGCCTTATTTAGTTTTCCATCAGGACAGGATATCCCTGAGGACAAACCCAAAGTTTCTGCCTAAGGTGGTTTCAGCCCTCACCCTTAATCAGGATATTGACTTACCAGTGTATTTCCCAAGGTACACCAACCGAGGAGAAGCCCTTCTGCACACCCTCGACATACGCCGATTGCCTCAGATATTATCTGACCAGAACCAAACAGTTTGAAAAGTATCAACTGTTTGTCTCCTTTGCTTTCAGAATGAAAGGGCTCCTGTTTCTAAACAGTCTCTCTCGAGGTGGCTCATCCAGTGCATCACTTTCTGTTATGATAAGCGCAATAAACCCTTACCGGGTGCGGTTAAGGGTCATTCCACGAGAGGGGTGGCCAGTTCCTTTGCAGCGTTAAAGAACGTCTCCACCTCAGCTATTTGCGCTGCAGCCACTTGGAGCTCTGTGCATACCTTTATCAGGCATTACAGTCTGGACATTGCATCGAGGCGAAGAGCAGGGTTCGGCCTAGCCGTCCTTCAGGGTCTTCTGTCCTAGGCTTGAGTTGTGTTGAGACTTCTACCTTTCCTCCTCCCTGTGGCATAAGATTGCCACTATTGCTTGGAAATCAGTCCTAATGGTGTAACCTGCTGCAAGAGCTGTATCTCGAAGTAAGATAGTACAGTTACGTAAGCACTTACCGTAACAGTAGATCTTCGAGAACAGCTCTTGCAGCAGGTACCTTCCCGCCCACCATCCCCCTTCTTGTGGAGGTAGGTCATAGTCAAACATCCATCTTACGAGATGGGACGTTCTGTATTTAGTCTTGGCCATCTGGTGGCGGATCCTCGGTCTCCTCTTCTGATGTCATCCAGCGGCCGGGAGTCTCCGGCGGGAGAACTGAGGATTGTGGGGGGACCGCCTCCTTATGTACTACGCCTGATGTCGGGGGCGGGACCGATGCCGGAGGCGGTCCCCGCTGAAGACTGCTAGCTAGAAAATTTCTGTGTGGTCCTGGTGACTGACGGCTTCAGTCCTAATTGTGTAACCTGCTGCAGGAGCTGTTCTCGAAGATCTACTGTTACGGTAAGTTCTTACATAACTGTACTTTTTTACGTAACTGTACTTTACAGGTGCAATCTTGTTTTTCATTTCCATCATTATTTCAAAGACCATGTGCAAATAAAATTAATGTTTCCAAAATTTATTACAGTCAGTATCACATGTACAAGAATGCCTTGCAACTGTACTTCATCACTCTAATGTTAGAGAAGCACTACTGGACTGAGTGGTTATAGAAATAAGGCTGTATTGGTTTTAGCTAGTTTCCACAATACATCCTAACAATACTGCAGTTTGAAATCACTTTTTGTTTATATTGACAGTTAAATCAGAAGAAGGAAGAACTTGAGAAAATGAAGAGTGAACATGAACAGCAGCTGGCATTGACTGAATCCACTGCACCTTCCACCCCTGCTACACCCAGGCTTCCTCAGGTATCCGGTTTTATTACATCTGTGCAATGTGCTGAATTGAAGCCCTTCTGAGAATAGGACACAGCCTTGCATGAGCCAAGCCCTGTTGTCCTGGTGAAGCACGGTTATGCTTCAGTGCTGAGGCCCAGTTTCATGTTGTGGACGTGCCTCCATCCCAGACTAGGGGAGACTGGATGAGGATTTCCCATCACCCACTAGTTTTCCCGGTCCTCACTTAGGAAGATGTGGACCAATCAGAGTCCCCGACCAGCTCCACCCGAACAGCCTCCACTGACATTCATTCCACCAAAGCTGGCACATGTGATCTATTATACACCATCAGTGGCTTCTCTGTGACGGCCCTCAGGTTGATGGTCAAGGTTGAACAATAGGTCTAGGCACCACTCTCGCTTGATCGGGAGGCATACCCAATCTCACTTCAAGGGGGCTCTTGCAGCAGGTTACTCCATAAGAACTGAAACTGGCAGGTGCCAGGACCCCATGGAAAACTTCTAGCTAGTAGTCTACAGCAGGGGACCATCCCTTGACGTCGGCCTGCCCCAGACGTCCGCCTGTGGTATAAAAGGGGCGGTCCCCCAGCACCACTTCAGTTCTTCTCCCGCCGTCAACTTGCGCAAGTCGGACCACTGTGGACACCTTCTGCTGAAGTAGACTGCCATTTTCACCGCATTACCTGTGCTTATTATTTTGTCGATTTTTCTCCTTTTTCAGTACACTACCCATGCATGTATTCTTCTGCTTCCTTGTCTGTCAAACTGCAGCAAATGAAGTGTGCTTGTGGTAAGCAGCTGCCCCACAAGGAGTGCTATTCGACATGCTTACTCTGCCTAGGCCAGGATCACAACACTGAGACCTGCCAGCATTGCCAAGATTTCAACCAATGCACATGGCTTCGCCTCCAGAAGACCTTGCAGTCCTTCCTGCTGCAGCAAAAGATTCGATCGATGTGAAAAGAGCTTCACCAGAGTACCTCCTTTTCCCCGGCCTCCAGGGCCGCCTCTTCTTCTTCAGAGAGGGATTCAAAGAAGTCTTCAGGGAAAGCAAAAACAGTGGGAGAAGCACAGGGAGAAATCCCATTCTTCTTCCCGCTCCAGGTCCCCGCGCATAATGGGCACTGAACATGGGTCTTCCTCCCGATGAAGGTCGACTCCCCAATCCTTCAGCCCTCCATCCTACTGGGCTGCCAGTGGTAAAACCACCCACTCTTCTTACAGTCTTCGGCGGTGGTTCTTTGGGGTTCGGATCTTCAACCTCGGCCTCTCAGCCCCTGAAGCTTAGGCCCATTTCCAACACAGGTGCTCAAAAGTGACGACTCTACCCCACTCAGGAGTCAGCTGCCCTACATGGACTTCTCCCTCCAAGCCAGCGCCGGCTACTTCCCCAGACAGGGATCGGCCTACACCTGTTCCGTTGACACCAGCCTCACCGACGCAACCATCATCCCCAAACCCCCCACAGTCACCAGCTGGACCCGCAGTCACGCAGCTGACGCCTGATCTCTTGTCCCCAGTCAGACTGCCAGTAAGTTCTTCTCATTGGGATCCAGTGCCGGTTAACATGACACCAGTGGAGCTGACGCCAGGGTTACTGCAACCTGACCAACCTACGCCGGGGCCTTCCAAACCTACGCCGGTTTCCCCAACCTCATCCCAGTTCCCACCCATGGTACTAAACATACTTTCTAAGGACGTGGATATGTTGTTCAATCCACACTTTGTGGCAGGTTCCTTGCCGCTTTAAATCTTGCCGGAAGGTCTTCAAGCTGGCTCCTCCCACCCACCCAGGTGGTAAAACCCTCTGCTCTGACCCATGATGCCAGATCTTCCTTACTGCTTGGAAGCTCAGGTTCTCTCCTTAGCGCTCTGCGTTTTAGGCCTGGATCCACACTCTTCGGATTTCCCAAAACTAATTTTAAAATTTACAAGACTGAGGTCTTCATCTTCCCTCACGGCTGCGATGAACAAATTGACTCCCGGCTTCCATTGGTGCCCTTGTGGGCAGAAGATGTCCCAGACCAATCTGCTCTCTACATGCATCTACTGCCTGGGGCTTGGCCATGATTCGCAGGCCTGCAAATTGTGCAAGTCTTTTAGAAGCGGTCTTGGAGGACCGCTGCCTGACTACTTCTAAGGCGCGCGGCGATTCCCGCCGGTGACGTCTAAGGAGGCCCGTTGGGCGGTGTCCGCAGCAGTGGGCTCTGCGGAGCAGTTGGAGCAGATGATCGCCCTCGAGGAGGAGACAGCCCAGGCTGCTGCTGCTGCTTCTTCCTCCTCGGCCGCGGCATTTATTCCACTCTCCTTGGGCTCCTCCTACACTGCTTCTTTTAAGGAGCTCTGTCAGTCCCTCTCCACTAAGAGAGAAGGGCCATCGGGACATACCAGTCAGTCCAGGAAGAAGGATTCTAAAGGCAAGTCCCACAGTCGATATTCGTGGAAGCGGGAGAGACCCCCTTCACCGGAACGTCGACTCTCGACTTCGGTTGAGGTTGCGGCTGCATCCGCTGGCTTCACGGTGTCCTCGTCAGGTCAGCCAGCCGAGACATTCGTCGACGCAGTCGAGATTTTTCTCAACCAGTCGGACGGTTTGTCAATTTGGAGAAGCAGACAATCCTTCACCAGTTTCCCCCGGTGGTTACCGAGCACTTACCTGTGCTGAAGTCCCCGGTTAAGTTCCCTGCACCTAGGGAGGGGTGGGTTCCCCCGTTCCATCTCCGACCCACCTTCGGAATCCCCGGAGGTCTCAGTCTTGGTCTCGGTCCTCCTCCAAGTCCAGCCGGTCCCGCTGACGTCGGCGGTCTCGGCACCATGGCAAGCGGCATCGCCGCTCGTCCTCTTCGGAGGATAGGCTCCGGTGCAAGTTTTGTCGGCGCTACGAGGACTTGATGTGGCAGCAACTTTTATTGACCAGTAACAAGCAGACTCCGTTGCCTTCTCCGGCCTTTAAGTGGCTGTCACCAGAGTGGCCGAAACAACCCCTCGAGGTAGTCGAGGAGCCGAACCCAGCTGCTCCACCTATTGTGGTGGAACCTCTGCCTCCACAACCGAAGACTGGGGCTCCGACCAAGGATTCTCGGTCGAGTCAGGGCTTGTCCCATAGGTTGTCGGTCACCCTCACTCCCGATCGACCTCGGCAGGTGGAGGGTGGCTCAGGTGCTCGGCAGCTGTTCGCAGACTCCTCGGAGTCTGATGACTACTCCATGTTCTTCAGGCCGCTTGATCTGAAGTCTGCAAGGGGCCAGTCGGTGGACGAGAGCCCATCCTCGATATTGGATATGCTTCGACTCATCTCAGTCTACTGGGATGCAGCGCGAACCCATTCAAAAATGGGCCAAGTATCCCCTTACGGAGATACTGGACAGAGGGAATTCCCCTACGAAGGCCTTTCCGGTGGCCGAAGCCATTGTTGGCCCGGCCCTGGGTTTGTGTGGCAGCCAGCATCTTGACCCGCCTGGCCAGGATATGGCTCACAAAGTCGCGGTCCCGCGGTTCACTATCCGGCTTCGGAACACCCTCTGCAGAGGGATAGTGACAGCATTTTTCGGCGTCCGGAGCGCTCAGGACGTGGACAAACCGCCCGATAAAGGATCCAAAAGTTGGATTACTTGGGGCGGAAGGTTTACGCTGCTTCCTCCCTAGGCCTTCATCAGGCTAGCTCGGCCGTTCTGATGGCTCATTTCTCACACGCCCTTATGGGCTCCCTGGATGAGGTGATTCCTCCTCTCCCGGCTGACCTTCAGACAATGGTCAAGCAGGTGCGGGATCAGGGAAGGGCGGTGGCTAAACAGCTCCAAACTTCAATGGACACTGGTGACTCTTGTGCCCGATCAGTAGTGACCATGCACCACAGAGCTTGGCTGCGGATCTCTACCTTCACGGCAGACACCCAGCACAAACTGGCAGACGTTTCATTCCTGGGCATCGACTTGTTCTGGCCCAGAGTGGAAGGTCATCTCCAGAGGATCGAGAAGTCCAGTGCCACTTTGGACTCATTCACGTCTGCCCATAAGGACAAAGGCCGCCCGCAGCAGCACAAGCTCTTTCGCCCTTCCGCTCCTGCGGCACATCCAGCCCAGCAACACCAGCATCAGGGCCAGCAGGCTCACACTTGGCGCCCTAAGGCCAAATCTGCCGCTTCCTCTAGTAGGAAGCCTGGAGGCAAGGGTCCAGGAGGTCCCTCAGCGGGCCCTTCCTCCAAACCTGCCCAGTGATGGGTTGAGGGGTGTCGCCCCAACCTCATCACTCCTCCCGGGTCCCCCTTCTCCGCGTGGGGACGGCTCCACCACTTCTTTTCCTCCTGGTTCGCTATCACCACGGACCGCTGGGTGTTAGAAGTGGTTGGCAGGGGTCTGCCTCGGGAATTCGAGCAGTTCCCTCCCTATCGAGCCGTCGCCCCACGGGGGCTACGGGTTCCGCAGCCTCTCCGTCGGCTCATCGAGCCAACATTGCCTTGCTCCTCCAGAAGGAGGTGATCAGCGAGGTGGCAGACCCTCCTCATGACCCAGGGTTTGTGTCCAGGTACTTCCTGGTCCCAAAACAGATGGGGGACTGGTGCCCCATTCTCAACCTGCATGACCTGAAAAAGTTCCTAAGGCCTCGCACTTCAGGATCGTCACTCTGGCTTAGATCATTCCATCCTTGGAACCAGGCATGTAGTTCTGTTCTCTGGACCTTCCGGGACACGTTCTTTCACGTCCCAATCCGTCCGTCTCATCAGTGATTCCTCCGCTTCAGAGCAGAGGGATCTCTTTACGAGTTCCGGGCCATGCCCTTCGGCCTCTCTCCTGCTCCTAGGGCCTTCACCAAATGCATGGCAGTGGTGACATCATTCCTATTGCGCTGAGGGGTCTGGGAGTACCATTACTTGGACGACTGTCTGATTGCAGCCCCCTCCAGGTTGGAGGTGGAGCAGTCCAGGGATCTGGCCCTCCAGGTCTGCTCTCAGATTGGCCTCCTCATCAACGAGGCCAAATCGGAACTCGTGCCATCGCAAGTGATTCAGTTCATCGGGGCAGAGCTCGACTCTTGGAGCCAGAGCCAGGCTACCGGCGGACAGGGCTGAGGTCCTTTCCTCCTTTGCCCAATCATTTCTGGTTGGGCAATTGCGCCCTGCCTGGGACTTCCTGCGCCTCATGGCAGCCTGCACCAACGTGATCCTTTGGGCCCACTGGCATATGCGGCCCCGGCAATGAGGGCTGGTCAGCCAGTGGTCACAGCGCTCCGGTCCTCTGGACCAGCCAGTGACAGTGACCCAGGAGATGTGGGACGGCCTGCAGTGGTGGCTCGTCCCAGCTCATCTGCAGGAGGGTATCCCTTTCATCTGCCCCGAGCCGACGATCACTCTAACAACCGATGCCTCTCTGATGGGTTAGGGTGCCCGTCTGGGGGAGCTCGGAGTCCATGACCTCTGGTCCCCTCAGGAGTCTTGATGCCACATCAATCTGCTGGAGCTTCGAGCAGTTCAACTAGCCCTCACCGACTTCGCTCCGTTTGTATGGGGTCAGGTGGTTCAGGTCCAGACGGACAACACCACGACCATGTACTACCTCAACCGTCAGGGTGGGACACACTCCTTGCCTCTGTGCAAGGAGGCTCTCCGCATCTGGTCTCTTGTGATCAGCCTGGAGGCGGATCTCCAAGCCATCCATGTGGCAGGAGCCTCCAACAGTCTGGCCGATGCCCTCAGCCAGATAGGCGCTGCATCTCACAAGTAGTCTCTCCTGCCGGAGGTAGTACGGGATCTGTTCTCCCATTGGGGCTACCCTCAGGTGGATCTGTTCGCCTCCAGGGAGAATGCGGAGCTGAGGCTGTTTCACGTCCGCCCCCCTCAGCAGGGCTCGCTGCAGGAGGATGCCTTCTCGAGGCTGTGGACCCCGGGCATCTTCTACGCCTTCCCTCCATTTCCCTTGATCCACAAGGTGCTTCTCAAGGCGAAGAGGGACAAGGCGTAGGTGATTCTGGTAGCCCCAGACTGGCCCCGCCAGTTCTGGTACCCAGATCTCCAGAGCCTCAGCTCCAGGCTCCTGAGGTGGGTTCCAGCGCACCCGGACCTGCTCTCAGTCAACAAGGGGAAGGTTCTCCATCCGGACCTTCAGTCCCTGCCCCTGACGGCCTGGTTCCTGAACGGCTAGAGTTCCAGGCCTTGGGTCTTTCAGACGAGGTCCTCAACGTCGTTGAGATGTCCCTTAAGGAGTCGACCAGAAAATGCTATGCCTTCAGATGGAAGAGATTCTCCATTTGGTGTCAGGACAAGGGGTCGGACCCTTCTTCCTGTTCCTTGGCTAGGATTCTGAACTATCTGTGGTCCCTTTCTCTGCTAGGGCTTCGGTCGACGACCCTTAAGGTGCACCTGGCAGCCATCTCTGCCTACCGGGTGTGGGCCGGCAAGCAGTCAGTGGTGCAGGAGAAGATGGTCGGGCACTTTTTCAAAGGCCTAGACCACATATTCCCTCCGGTGCGAGAACCTCCACCTCCGTGGGATCTACTGCTGGTATTGTCTAAGCTTATGGGCAAGCCATTCGAACCGATGCACAGGTGTGACATCTCTCACCTGTCATGGAAGACCACCTTCTTGGTGGCTATCTCGTCAGCCAGAAGGATGGGACAGCTCCAGGCGCTTTCCATTGAGTCTCCTTATCTGGTCTTCCACAGGGACAAGGTTGTCCTTCGCCCCCACCCGAAATTCCTTCCGAAGGTGGTGTTGGAGTTTCACCTTAACCAGGTGTTGACTCTGCCGGTGTTCTACCCCAGTCACACCTCGGAGGCCGAATATAGGCTCCATACTTTGGACCCTAGAAGAGCGCTGTCTTATTATAAGGAGCGAATGGCTGAAGTTCGGGGAGAGGTTTGCCAGCTGTTTGTCACCTGCGCTGAAGCCGCACCTGGCAGACCTGCAGCCAAGCGGACGATAGGCTGGTGGGTCACCTCCTGCATAGATCTCTGGCTATAGGTTGGCAGGCATGGAGCCTCCCAAAGGGATAAGAGCTCATTCTACCCGTCATACTACTGCTTTGGTGGCTGCTTCAAGGGACGTCCCTATCCAGGAAATCTGCAGGGCTACTACCTGGAAGTCTGCACACACCTTCATTTCCCATTACCACATTGACCTAGAGTCACGCCGGGACACTGGTTTTGGGACCTCAGTTCTCCAGTCCTTATTCCCTAAGTAGGGGGTGTGCGCCTTGCCTCCCTCCTTCCAGAGAACTGCTAGGAGTCTGCCACAACATGTGGATTGAACAACATATCCTCGTCCCTAGAAATACAGATTACTCACCTGTAACAGGAGTTCTAGGAGTGGTATATGTTGTTCATCCACTCGACCCACCCGACCTCCCCGGCTTCAATGCGCAACCTGGCTTCCAGCGGGCTAGATCTGGCGTCATGGGACAGAGCCGAGGGTTTTACCACCTGGGTGGGTGGGAGGAGCCAGATTGAAGACCTTCCGGCAAGATTTAAAGCAGCAAGGAACCTGCCACAAAGTGTGGATGAACGACATATACCACTCCTAGAACTCCTGTTACAGGTGAGTAACCTGTATTTTTTGCATCCTGGTGGACATATTTTAAGGACAAGGAATCCCTGAGGGAGTCGCCAACTTCAACCCCAAGGGACCCCTTCCTAATCCACCTAAGAACTGGGCTCCACCTAATAAGGCTCTGATGCCAGATCCTAGGGAGCCTAAGCCTCAGCCAGCCAGGCCTGACACCGGCCGTTCTAGGCCTCATAAACATGAGCCTTGACGCTCTCCCTTCTCCTTACCGGATTCAGGTGAGTTGGAAAAATTCCTCCTCCTCCTCCTCATATGATTCTGCAGATTTGGATATTCCATTAGAGCCAGAGGAGCCCAAGGATACCCTGCGGTCTCCCCTAGATGACCCAAGTTCTGTTTAATGTGATGAGGCACATCCAGGGCCTCATGGGCTGGAACACTGAGGAAGCTGACCCCGAGCGACATCTGCTAGCCACTTTCCTTCGTAAGAAGGAGTCTTTGCCTTTAGTGGTTCCTCCTCCTCATAAACTACTTCAAGGATATCAATAGGGCAGCCTGGAAGCACCCATCCTCCACACCGGTGACGTCCAAGAAGGCGGATCACCTATATAATGCCCCAAGGGATGAACCCTTCTATGGGGAGTACCCGGAGACCGATTCGGTCGTTATCGACGTCGCCCATGACTGCTCAAAATGACCCCATCTCGGCATGCAGCCTCCTGATCAGGACTCTAGGCAGATGGACTATTTTGGCAAAAAGGTCTACTACTCAGCCACATGTACCATCTGCTCTCTAAACTTCCTTGCCCACATGGTTCAATATCAGAACACCCTCACGGAGAAGGCCTTTGAGGTGGCACAAGCTCAGTCAGATCTTCCCGGGAAGCTGAGCTGTTGCATCTGCTCAAGTCGGGCTCTGATGTGGGGACCCATGTCCTCTGAGCCTCCTATGATTCTGCGGACTCCATGGGAAGAGCCGCGGATACGGGCATTTGCCTACAACGCCATTCATGGCCAAGAGTCTCAGGGTTTGCCCCGAACATCCAATCTAAGATCCTGGGCACTCCCTTTAGAGGCCCTGTCTTATTTGGTGAGGTTTCTCAAAATATAATCACTCCGCCTCCAAGAGGCTGGTAAGGCTATCTGATCAGTTCATATCCTATATCGGTCCCAGCCTAAGCCTTCCCAGCGACGGCCCTTTTGTTGCAACTCCACCCAGCAACCTAGAGGTCAGCAGCCTTGGGGTACCTTTAAGAGAGAGGCTACTTCCCAAGTCACAGGAGGTCAGCGCCCAGAGCTGTTAGAACCTCAGAGGCTGCATTGCCCATCCCCGGCACCTCTGTCTGACTCCTTACTCAACCCCCCCCCCCCAAGCAGAATCCCTGGGGGAGGTAGTGTGGGGTGGCTTTTCTCTTTACAGAGAAGGTTGAAGCAGAATTACTTGGGACCAGTGGGTCCTACAGTTAGCGGAACAAGAACATACCCTAGAATTGTTGAAGATCCCCCCCACACACACACACACACAATCCTCCAGCTCCCTCCCTTTCCCCTCAGACCCATCTCGACTTGATCAAGGACGAGATATAGGCATTTCTTCGGAAACAGGCCATCGAACCCATTCCTCTAGCACAACGTGGGAAGGGATTCTACTTGCACTTCTTCCTGTTTCCAAAGAAAACCGGAGATCTGCATCCCATTCTGGACCTTAGCCATTTGAAAAAATGTATATAGTGCAAAAGGTTCAGGATGGTTACTCTTCCTGGCCTTCGTCCCTTGCTTCATTGGGGGGATTGGCTCAGCTCCCTGGACATGCAGGACGCTTACCTTCACGTCTTGGTGTTTCCACCCCATAGGATATTCCTGCACTTCTGCTTCCAGGGAAACCACTACCAGTTTCAGGCCCTGCCCTCTGCTCCATGCGTCTTTGCAAAATGCCTTGCAGTAGCGGCAGCTGCCTAAGGAGGGACGGACATTGTCTTCCCTTACCTAGACGACTGACTTCTGACAGTTCCTACCAAGGAGAAATTGCTCAGAACCATGGAGGCCACCTTTTCCCTGTTTTGGGATCTGGGGATAACACTCAATCTTACAAAATCCTCCCCTTGGCCAAGTCAAACTCCAGTTCATAAGGGTGATATCGGACACTGAGCAAGAAAAAGGCTTTTCTTCCTCCAGACAGGGCAAAACGCCTTCAGACCCAGGCTCAACTGCTCTCGTCGTCTCGACAAGTCCCAGTCAGAACGTTTCCAAGATTACTGGGACATATGGCAGCGGTCATTGCTACAATACCCCTGGCTTGTCTGCACATGAGGGTGACCCAGCGGGACCAGCGTTCAGACGACTTGGGCCTCCCTGTGTCAGCTTCCAATTCAGACAGACAGACCATGATGTGGTGGCTGAATCCCTCCAACCTTTCCAAAGGAGTTCCCTTCCGGTTGGAGTCACCGTGGCAAATTCTGACCACAGACGTGGCGGGCCAGGGTGCCCATCTGGCAGACTCTGGGGACTTGGTCACCATCTCTACATCAACGTTTTGGAGATGCAAGCGATACTGTATGCTCTCCTAGCCTTTCGGACGCATCTACTCCCTGGTCCTCTGTTGCTCCAGATGGACAGCATGTCCATGGTCTTATGTAAACAAGCAAGGGGGAATGCATTCGTACCCCCTCTGCAGAGAGACCATGAGAGTGTGGTATTGGGCCATAGAGCATCACCAAACCTGAGGGCTGTACATGTTCCAGGCATTCAAAACACCTTGGTCGACAGTTTTAAGTCGTTCCCATTCCAAGGTTCACGAATGAGAGCTTCTTCCCGCAGTGGTAGAAGATCTCTTGGACAGGTGAGGCCGCTCAGAGCTGGACCTATTTGCATTCCCCATCCAGTGCAGAATTGCCCAATTTCTGCTTGCTAGATCCAGGGCATGGTGTTCTCTGGGAAGATGCATTGTCCCTCTCTTGGACAGGGAGGTTTCTGTATGCCTTCCCTCCCTTTCCATTGCTACAGAGAGTTCTGCTCAAGTTGCAGACAGAAGGGGCAGAGATGATTGATAACCCTCTTCTGGCCACGTCAGATTTGGTTTCCATTTCAACAGCTTGCAGTGGAACCCCCAATTCCTCTGCCTCTGTGTTCCAGTCTGCTGTCACAGGAGCAGGGCACCCTGGTCCATGTGGATCTAAGGTCTCTGCACCCTCATGCATGGCTGCTGCAGACTTAGCCATTGCTCATTTTGGGATTCCCCCAGGTGGCAGAAGTACTCGGCTGACAGTCCTCCACTCATTCCACTTATGCTGTGAAGTGGAAGGGGTTCTGCTTTTGAGCCACTTCTCGTCGACTGCATCCCTTTACTTGTCCGGAGAATCTCATTCTAGGGCATCTTCTTTCCTTATCTAACTCAGGCTTGAGTTATTCATCCATTGAAGTACACCTTTCTGCCATCTCTGCGTACCATGCACCTATTGAGGGCAAGACCCTGGCCCTAGTTGAACTATCCCGCACTTTCTTGCGGGGTATTCTGCATCTGAAACCTCCCATAAGGGACCTGGTTCCTCCATGGGATCTTTTGTTTATCTTAGAGAAACTTAGGTTGCCTCCCTTTAAGCCTGCCACAAGTTGCGAGCTTCGCTTTTTGTCTTGGAAAGTGTTATTTCTAGGGAGATGGATATGATGATCTATCCACACTTCTGGCAGTGTCCTTTCACTTTAAGAGCTTGCTGGAAAGTCTTCGAGCTGGCTTCTCCCACCCACCCAGGTGGTAACTCCCTCGGCTCTGCTCCATGATGCCAGATCTTCCTTTCCGCCGGAAGGTTCAGGTTCCTTCCTTCGCACTCCCACGTGTAGTAGGCCCTGGCTCTTGAATCTTTGGATTAGCTTCCAGAACCGATTCTAAAACTCTCACAATTTCAGTCTTCTTCTCTCGCTTCCTCGATGGAGGAAAAATCGGCCCCCGGGTTTCGCTGGTGCCCCTGCAGGAAGATATCATCTCGCACGGATCCTCACTCCATGTGCGTGTATTGCCTGGAACTGGACCACGAGCCGCAGCCCTGCGATCATTGTCGGTCCTTTTCTCCGAACATGCTTTAAGATCGTGTTGCCCGACTTCAGCTGGGGTGACCGGAGAAGTTACCTGCCGGTCAAATTGAAGGATGCCCATTGGGTGGTCTCTGCGGCTGCGGGGTTCGTTGAGCAATTAGAACAGCTCAAGGCCTTCGAGGAGGAAGTGGCTCAGGCCACGGTGGGCTCCACTTTGGTTTTGGCCTTCGTTCCGCTGCATCTGGGATCCACCTACTCAGCTTCCTTCAAGGAGTTGTGCCAGTCTCTCTCTACCAAGAGAGTGGGCCATTCAAGGTTGCATGTTTCGCACTCCAAGAAGGAGTTGAGAAAGGACAAAGAAAAGTCGACACGTCGATGTCCTTGGGACTGAGAGTGGTTCCGCTCACAGGAATCTCCTGTCTCGACTTGGGTCGAATTCACGGCTGAGGCCGCTGGTTTCACAGTACCCCTGGTGTCCTCGGGTGGGTCGGCTCAGCCCGCTGGTCAGGACCTGCCCATCAAGGAACCAGACCAAAAGCCGAGGGTTTCTCCAACTCCTGTTGAGGTCTCCCTTTGGCCCCGCCGTCGGTCGAGGTCTCGGTCCTACTCCTCGACTTTGACATCAGGCAAGACTCTCTCCCGCCAGCGATCTCGTTCCCACCGTCATAGTAAGTGCCACTGCCGCTCCTAGTCTTCGTCCTCCTCTGGTGAGGAGAGGCTTTGGCGCCAGTTGCATCGATGCTACGAAGACCTCATGTGGCAGCAGTTGGTCTTATCCTGGTCCAAACCGCTCACGGTTTAAACTCCGGCCATTAAGTGGATTTTGCCAGAACTACAGACTTCAGCCACGGACGCTGTCACCGAGGTGCCGGTCACGGCCCCGCCGGCTCAACTGAAGCCAGTTACTCCACCAATTTCAGGTGAAGCCGCCGCCCGAGCAACCGAAGTCTGGGGCTCCAACCAAGGATTCTCGATCGTCCCAAGGCCTGCCCTATTGGTTGTCTGTCACTCTAACTCCCGACCACCCAGGGCGGGTAGAAAGCGACACGGGTGGGCACCCGCTCTACTAGGACTCTTAGGAGTCCGAGGATTCCTCCGTGGTCTCCCATCTGATGGATTTTGAGTCCTTGGGAGGGTCTCTCCGACGAGGGCACTACCTCGCTGATGGGTATTTGTCAGCTCATTTCCGAATCCACGGGAATGGAGCTTGAGCCTATGCAGAAATGGGCCTAAGTACCCCCTTACAGAGATTCTGGATAAAGGGGATACTCCTATGGAGGCCTTCCCAGTGACTGAGGCCATTGTAGGGTCCAGTCTTGGAACTGTGGCAGCGTCCGGCATCTTGTCCTGCGCCTTTTGCCCACATGGCTCGCAAGTAAGCGATGCCCATGGTGTCCCTGTCAGGCTTTTCGGAGCACCCATCTGCAGTGGGGTTGGTGGCTGACTCCGTGTTTCAGCGTTCAGGCAACAAAGGGGATGCGGACAGACCCCTGAGCAGGGAATCCAAGCAATTGGACCATTCCAGGAAGAAGGTATATGCAGCTTCCTCGCTTGGCCTTCGTCAGGCCAGCTCGGCCGTTATCATGGCACATTTTTCCCACACCCTCTTGGGATCCCTGGATGAGGTAATTTCTCATCTCCTGGCTGACCTCCAGACCACGGTGAAGCAGGTCCGGGACAAGGGTAGGGTGGTGACAAAGCAGCAACTCCAGACGGCTCTGGACATTGGCAATTCCAGTGCCCATTTGGTAGCAGCCGCAGTGGATATGCGCCGCAGGGCTTGGCTACGTATCTTGACCTTTACAGCAGTTACGCAGCACAAGCAGGTAGATGTCCTCTTCTTGGACACCGACCTGTTCGGGCCCGGCGTGGAGGGTCATCTCCAGCGCATAGAGAAGTCCAATGCCACCTTGGACTCCACTACATCTGCCCAAAAGGACAAGGGCTCCGAGCGTCAAAACCGCAAGCCCTTTCACTCGTCCACTCCTGAGGCCAGATTGGCCCAGTAGCATCACCAGCAGTAGGGTCAGCAGGCTCAAACTTGGCCTCCTCATTCCAAGTCCCTGGCATCCTCATTTAGGAAGCCCGGGGGGAAAGGTCCTGGTGGTCTCTCCGCTGGACCCTCCTCCAAACCTGCCCAGTGACAAGTTGAGGGGTGCTTCCCTCAATCCCATCACGCTTCCTCTGGGACCTCCCTTGGGGGGCCGGCTCAGCCACTTCATTTCCGTCTGGTCCGCTATCACCAAGGACGGTTGGGTCCTCAAAGTGGTAGGTCAAGGCCTGCCTCTGGATATCGAGCAGTCACCTCCTTATCGAGCCCGTGCCCCACAGGGAGATCTGGTATCCGCAGCTTCTCAGTCGGCTCTCAAAGACGACTTAGCTCAGCTCCTCCTCCTCAAGGAGGTGATGGGCCCAGTAGTGGACCCGCCTTCAGACCCAGGGTTCGTCTCCAGGTACTTCCTGGTGCTAAAGCGGACAGGGGGCTGGCGCCCCATTCTAGATCTGTACAACCTGAACAAGTTCCTCAGGTCCCGCACCTTTCAGATGGGAAGTTTAGCTCAGATCATACCATCCCTGGAGTAAGGAATGTGGTTCTGCTCCCTAGAGCTTCAGGATGCATTTTTTCATGTCCCGATCCGTCAGTCCCATCGAAGGTCCTCCACTTCAGAGCCAAGGGCACCCTTTACGAGTTTCATGCCATACCCTTCGGCCTATCTTCAGCCCCCAGGGTCTTCAGCAAATTTATGGTGGAGGCGTACCTGAGGCACCAAGGGGTCCGGGTGCACCCTTACCTGGATGACTGGCTGATAGCCGGTCCCTCCAGGCTGGAGGTGGAGTGGTCCAGGGATCTGGCCCTCCAGACTTGCCTAGAACTTGGCCTCCTGATCAACGAGGCCAAGTCAGAACTTGTTCCCGCGCAGGTGATCCAGTTCATCGGGGCAGAGCTTGACTCCTGCTGAGCCAGAGCTCGGCTCCCAGCGGACAGGGCAGAGGTTCTCTCCTCCTTTGCCCAGTCATTTCTGGTTGGGCAATTGCGCCTTGCCTGGGGCTTCCTGCATCTTCTGGGCTACATGGCGGCCTGCACCAGTGTGGTCCGATGGGCCTGCTGGCATATGTGTTCCCTTCAGTGGGAACTGGCCAGCCAGTGGTCTCAGCGCTCAGATCTCATCGACCAGCTGGTCTCTGTGACCCAGAGAATGTGAGATGGCCTCCAATGGTGGCTCGTCCCATTCCACCTGCAGGAAGGGCTCCCGTTTGTCTACCCTGAGCTGACAGCCATCCTGATGACTGATGCCTCTCTGGGTTGGGGTGCCCATCTGGAGGAGCACACAGTCCATGGGCTCTGGTCCCCTCAGGAGTCCCGATGCCACATCAGCCTGCTGGAACTTTGAGCGGTTCGCCTAGCCCTAACCACATTCGCTCAGTTTGTTCAGGGTCAAGTGATCCAAGTTGAGATGGACAACACCACAACCATGTACTATCTCAACAGGCAGGGTGGGACGCACTCCTTGCCCCTCTGCAAGGAAGCTCTCCGCATGTGGTCACTTGTGTTCAGCCTGGAGGCGGATCTCCTGACCATCCATGTGACAGGAGTCTCGAATCAGCTGACAAATGCCCTCGGCCAGATGGGTGGGGCATCCTACGAGTGGTCTCTCCACCATGAGGTAGTACAAGATCTGTTCTCCCACTGGGGAACCCCCCAGGTGGACCTATTCACCTCCAGAGAGAATGCGAAGCTGAGGCTCTTCCATGCCCGCCTCTCTCAGCAGGATTCACTGCAAGGGGATGCCTTCTCGAGGCTTTGGACCCCAGGCCTCTTGTACACCTCTCTCCCCCCACCCCCATCTGCTCTCAGTCAACTAGGGGAAGGTACTCCGCCCAGACCTGCTCTCAGTCAACCAGGGGAAGGTACTCCTCCTGGACCTTCAATCCCTGCACCTGATGGCCTAGTTCCTGAGCAGCTAGAGTTCCAGGCCTTGGGTTTCTCCACTGAGGACCTCAACGTTGTTGAGGCATCCCGTAAAGAATTGATCAGAAAATGCTATGCCTTTAAATGGAAAAAGATTCTCCATCTGGTGTCAGGGCAAAGGATTGGACCCCTCGTCCTGCCCAGTGGCTAGCATTTTGGATTATCTTTGGGCCCTCTCCTAACAGGGGCTTTGGTCAACAACCCTAAAGATGCACCTGGCAGCCATCTCAGATTACCGGGCACAGTCCGTTCAGTGGTCGGTGACGCAGGAGAAGGTGGTCTGGTGCTTCTTCAAAGGTCTAGATCACATATCCCCTCCGGTGCGTGAACCTCCACCTCCATGGGATCTACTGCTGGTCTTGGCAAAGCTCATAGGCAAGCCATTCGAACCTATGCACAAGTGTGACATGTCACATTTGTCATGGAAGACCGCCTTCTTGGTGGCTATCACGTCAACCAGAAGGACTGGGGAGTTAGACACCCTCCATTGAGTCTCCTGACCTGGTCTTCCACAGGGACAAGATTGTCCTGTGCCCCCACCTGAAATTCCTTCCAAAGGTGGTGTCAGAGTTTCACCTTAACCAGGTGATTACTCTGCCAGTGTTCTACACCAGTCGCACCTCGGAGGCAGAGTACAGGCTCAATACCCTGGACCTGAGACGAACGGTCGCCTACTACAAAAAGCAAACGGCGGAAGTTCGGGGAGAGGTTCACCAGCTGTTTGTCACCTGCGCTGAAGCTGCACCTGGCAGACCTGCAGCCAAGCGAACAATAGCTCGATAGATTACATCTTGCATTGACCTCGGCTGTAGGTTGTCAGGTAAGGAGCCTCCCGCAGGGCTTAAGGCTGATTCCGCCCGCCATACCGTTGCGTCGGTGGCTGCTTCTTGGGACGTCCCTATCCAGGAAATCTGCAGGGTTGCTACCTGGCATTTCCCAATTACCACATTGACCTTGAGTCACTCCGGGATGCTGGTTTTGGAACCTCAGTTCTCCAGTCCCTCTTCCCCAAGTAGGGGGTGTGCGTCTCGCCTCCTTCCTCCCAGAAGGAGTCTGCCATGAAGTGTGGATAGAACAACATATCCATGATCTAGAAAAATAGGTTACTCGCCTGTAACAGTAGATCTTCTATGGACTGGTCTCTTGCAGCAAGTCATTACTTATGGGAGTATCCACCAGGTGGCGCTGTCACAGGGCAGCGTCTTCTAGCAGTCTTCCATTGGGGCCGCCCACGTGACATCACTTCCTCTGGATGAGTATAAGAGTGGGCGGCACCCAGTACCCTCTCCATTTTCCTACCGGCTTCTGCTTGCACAGTCAGCTCCCCTGACATCCTGGGTTGCAGTCTTCGACTCAAACTTGAACCAATTGTTCTACCTTCTGTTCCGGGCCTGTGGCCTACTCACAGTACCCCTGGGCATCTTTTATACAGCAGGCTTGGTGTTCCATTCGAGCTCCCGGTGCACCTGCTGCTCCCTGGCCCAGGCACTCTTGCAGGGTCTGGGGATTCACTGGGGCTGCTATTAACAGCTCTGACCAATTTTGCTTCTCTGTGCCGGGCCTGTGGAACACTCCCAGGCCCTGGCTCCTCTTCTTCCAGGACCCAGGCCTGTGCACCACTCGCTGCACCCCCGGCTCCTGCCTCTGGTCCTGGGTATGTGTACTACTCCCAGGCTCTGGCTCTTCTGCTTCCACTAGGCCAGGCCTGTGCTCCTCACAGTGCCCCTGTCCCTCCTTGCTCACAGCACCTTTGCTCCCTGGCCCAGGCTCCCTTGCTGGGCCTTGGGACTTGCTCATGGCTGATCATCCAGCCAGGCCAGAACAGACCTCAGGGGGCCACCTTAAAGGCTTCCCTGGTCAAGGGCACTCATTCCAGGCACAGGCGGGAGCAGGATTCACACTCCCTCTGCCGTATTCAGACATTGGCGACGGAGCGTTCCTTGTCATCAGGGCTGCTCCCCCCCATTGACTGAGCCTGCTGGGCTTGTTTTATCTTCGATGGGCCTTGTTTCTGAACGTCTCCCATTGACAGGCTGTGTTGCCCTGTCAACGGAACGTTTCTCATCAACTGGGATTCTTCCCCTGTCGACGACAGTGTTCTTTGCTCTCCCTTGTCGACAGGACATGAATCTGCTGTTCTCTCATCGATGGAGGCTTATTCTCCGTCGACAGGGAAGCCTCTCCCTTCGACAGAACTGCGTGTTTTGCATGCCTCGTCAACAGGACAGCTTCCACGGTCGACAGAGGGGCTTGTTTCTGGTCTCTCGTCAACGAGGATGATTCCACTGTCAAAGGAGAAGCCTCTCCTCCTGGATGACAACCCCTCTGCTGGGCTTTGCTCCATCTCCGCTTGTCCCGCACCGTGGGTCCGCGGGGAGGTCTCCCCCCAACTACCTGTTTTGTGCCCTTTGGACGCAACTTTTCCCAGGCCTACAGTCCTGCTGAGAGGACCCAGCCCTGAGTCCCTTACTCCTTTGCCGGTCCTGGACCACAGGGGTCAGAGTGCCTTGCCCTGCTATTCGGGGTCAGCGGTTCCCAGGTAGCTCACCCTCCTCCTAGTGCTGCCCTTGGGCGCCCTCCGTTTCTGGACCTCTCCCGTCACAAGTGCTGGGCATCGCCCGCATTGTGCTGGAGGTCCATGGGCCAGGGTCGGGCCTCATCCCGTTCTCCCTCCCATCCACCTGGGTCGCCTGCGCACGGATCTGGTGCTTCCTGCCTGGTTCCCCCCCCCCCCAAAATTTATGTGGACTCCGGGATGGGCGGATCCTTTCATGTGGGAAGTTCCATGGGACCTTCAAACCATAGGGACTTAGATTCTCTAACCACCCCCACCCCCGTCCGCATCCTCCTTTCTGGAGGCTGTCCCCGCTTGAACCCCGGATCCCTCCTTCACGGAGCTCATGCTGCAGATCCAGCACGCTTTTGGCTTCCCTTCTGCAGAACAGGACTCCTTTCGTTGGGACATGGCTGCCTACCTCAACGTTCCCAAGGAGCCATCCATGGTTGTCCCGCCTTTGATTCCTGCATATTTTCACGAACTCTCTCTCATTTGGTGTCGTCCTGCTTCCGTTCAGCCTGCTCCTTGTGGCCCTGATCAGCTCAGCTGCTGTCTGCCATGCCCTCCCTTTCCCGTCACATGCTCCATGCATGCTTCGATGCGGTTGACCCATCGGCCCGCCTCTTTGCCTCCGGCGCATCACCTGGCTGCAGGCTTCGAGTTTGCCGCCCGATGTCCAACTGTCTATTGCCAATGCCCCTTTTTCTGGGAACCTGCTGTTTGGACCTGGTGCTCAGTCCATCCTGGATTCCCTTCAGGCTTTGGGGCATACTCTGTTCAGGACCTCTATCCTGCCCCCAGGTCCCAACCCTATGCCCCCGCAGGCGGGTCACCTTATGCCCAGCCCCTACCGGTGCCTATCGGGACCAGTAGGTCCTTGGGGCGGTTCAGTCTGCCCCTCCGCAGCATGCCTGCCCCTCACGTGGGGGTAGGACCCACTTCTGCGTCTTAAACCACTTTTCAGGGTTTACCCCACCTCCTGCTGCAGGCCTCGGAGGCGTCCGCGGATCTCTCTACCTTTTCTTGGAGGCTTGCTCCTGGACTGGATGCTTCACTCATCCATGCGGATCTGATTGGAACTCCTGCTACTCTCTTTGTTGGAGCCCTTCAGTTCCTTCCTCTGACCATCCAGGCTGTTTTTTCCCCAGTACTCCTCTTTCTGCTTTCTGATCCGCTCTACTTGTCTTTCTAGTGGATTTGACTTTATGCCAGAGCCTGTGGACCTCTGCCTCATCAGGATGAATCACTGTGCCTAGCCACCTACAGTTCTTTCAAACAACATGAAGTCTTGCTATATTATGACATATGCAGTATAACCCCAGGTTAGAACTGCTCCGGAGGTGAAAGAGTTAACTTCCATGCAGAGCATGGAATCTTGAGCGCGAGCTCGGTTGAACACTCTGTCCGTTGAAGCTCAAACTTAAACTGTCAGATTCTTTACTCTGCCTCGCTGAACAGTCGCTCCGGAGATTCCTCCTGCTGCTCGGTTTGTTTGTCGGTTTTAAAGTGTAATTCTCGGTTTATTTTACCGAAATTTAACCACAATCGTCGGTTCAAGCTCTGTCTGTGGTATTGTAAGTAATAGATAGGCTTATTTATTATTTTTTCTTCTGTGTGGAACTTGTAAACGTATTTTTCAGTTCGGTTTGAACCGATCAGAGGGGTTTAAAAATTACTTTCTAGCCCTTTAGAGTGCGGTTCCCGGTTCTTATCGGTTCTAAAAAAAACGGATTTTATTATGGTTTTTTCCACGACTCGTGACACGGTTGGGAACCGATAAGAGAGTCTTGCTTGGTGGATTGCCATTAACGGGCAAGTTTTGGTTAGGCTGGCACTATGTCTGAGAAACCCAAAGGAAAAACCGGACCCACTGGGTTTCAGCACTGTGGCCTCTGTGGGGAAGCCTTTGCCAAGGCTGACCCACACACCATTTGTGTATATTGTCTGGGGTTTGACCACCTCAATGCAGACTGCCAGATTTGTAAGAATTTTCCTGCTGCCTCCGTGGAAAAAAGAGTTGGTAGGCTCAGGGAAAGGAGGCCAAAAGTCCGCTGACCGGATGGCCAGCCGGTTCGGTTCAACCGAACCTGAGGAGTATCCCTCTGACCAGGCGATGCTTCCTCGGGCAAGCGAGAGCCAGCTCTGAGGAGCGGTTCCAACTAAAGGGCTAGAAGGTCAGCTAGTTTGGGGCCAAAAGTTCTTTCTCCAACCGCTGAGGAAATAGCCAAAGCTATCCAAATTGTCCAGTCTCTTTCCCCAGTTCCTTCCGAACCGGCACCATTGGGCAAGCGCCCGGTTTGGTCGGTTCCCTCGGTTCAAGATTATGATTTTGAAGATTTTATGAACCAGGGAAGGGAGGAGGGTCGAGGAGAGTGAGTGTGATTTTGACAGTCTGGATGTGCCCATTGAACCGGACATCTCTCCAGACAGACCCTCAGGAGTATCCTCCCAGGCTATCTGAGTCCCCTCTCATTTTTGTTTTACAAGAAAGTTGCTGACACTCTGCAACTCCCTGTTGAGGAAGCTGTTGATGATCAAGAAGAGCCTGATTTTGTGGAAATGATGGATATTCCAGAGTTTAGAGACTGTCTATTCCCTTGCATAAATCTTTTAGGAAACAGACAGTAAAATTCTGAAAACTCCTCATTCTATCCTCCCTGCTGGATAAAAGGATGGACAAGAGGTATGCTTTATCAGGCTCTGATACAGAGTTCCCATCTCAGCAGTGCAGCCATGTGGGGTAGTGCAGGCTGCAGCCTGTGACAAGGCTAATATTCCTCTAGCTTCTCACCCTCCTGAAAAGGATTCCAGGAGGATGGATGCCATGGCAAAAAGCAGTACATGGCAGCATCTTTGGGACTCAGACAGGCAAATTATATGGCTACGCAGCTAGGTACCAGAAAGCCAGGTGGGATACTGTCCTGGCCCTAGCAAAACAGGCCCTGAACAGCTTGCCAGGGGCTGGAGCAGGTGGCTGCGGATGGTATTGAGGCATCCAAGGTGCAATTTCATGCTGCTGTAGACTCTAATGATGTTTCACCTAGAGTTATGGCTACATCTGTGTCTCTTCGCAGAATGGCCTGGCTCAGATGTACTGCCCTGTCACAGGATACCCAGTCTAAGGCTATGTATTTTCCTGTTGTGAGAAATTCTGTTTGGGGAGCAGACAGAGAATTATATGAAGAAAATGGATGAGTATAGGACCACCTATAGGAGTGCACAGGCCAAAAGAAGGCAAGCCACTCCTCAAGGCAGCATGTCAGGGGCAGAGGGCAGGCCTTTCATAGGCCGCTTTACCAAGCCCAGGCCCTCTTCTGCCCAGAGGGGTTCTTTAGAGGAAGGCAGAAGGGGCTCTAGTAAGCCTGCTTCTACCCCTCAACCCAAAGCCCCTGCAAAACAGGCTCCTGATGGGGTAGGCAGGGCGATTCTCCACTACCGGTGAGGGGCAGGCTGGCTTACTTTGTCCAGGACTAGAAGTCTTTAACATCAGACAAGTGGATCCTGGAAGTAGTAATCCAGGGACTGGTTCTCAGCTTCAAAAAATTTCCGAAGATGAGAGCCAGATCTTTCCACCTCAAACCCATCAGAGGCGCTTGCCCTGGAAGCAGAAGTTCTAGGGACATGGATATGTTGTTCATCCACACTTATTGGCAGGTTCCTTGCCGCTTTAAATCTTGCCGGAAGGTCTTCAAGCTAGCTCCTCCCACCCACCCGGGTGGTAAAACTCTCGGCTCCGCCCCATGACGCCAGATCTTCCTTACCGCTTGGAAGCTCAGGTTCCCTCCTTAACGCTCTGCGATTAAGTTTTGGGCCTAAAATCCTTCGGTTTAAAAAAAGAGAGAAAAAAAAAAAAAACCTTATAACTTTCTCGGTCTTCTTCCTTCGCGGCTGCGATGGACAAATCGACTCCCGGATTTCGGAGATGTCCCTGTGGGCAGAAGATGTCTCGGACGGACCCGCACTCCACGTGCGTTTATTGCCTTGGCCAGGAGCACCACCCGCAGGTTTGCGACCTGTGTTCCTCCTTCTCGGCTCACGCCCCGAGGACCGCTGCCCGCCTACTTCTGGGGCGCCCGAAGAAGATTTCCTCCGTCAAACCAAAGAGGCCCGACTGGCGGTTTCAACTGCCGCGGATCCGCCAAACTACTAGAGAGGTTGGTCGCCTTCGAAGAGCAGGCGGCTCAGGCCGCGGCTTCCTCTTCTGCGGCCTTTGTCCCTCTATCGCTCGGGTCCTCATATTCAGCTTCCTTTAAGGAGCTTTGCTTGACCCTCTCAACTAAAGGCGAGGGTCCTACTTCTTCGAGTCCGTTTCATCGGTCGAAGAAGTCTAAGAGCAAGTCTCATCGTCGACGCTCTTGGGAGCGGGAAAGATCCCCC
Organism: Neoceratodus forsteri; assembly: GCA_016271365.2. Classification (NCBI taxonomy): domain Eukaryota; kingdom Metazoa; phylum Chordata; order Ceratodontiformes; family Ceratodontidae; genus Neoceratodus; species Neoceratodus forsteri. Next base: position 811,112,390 of record CM057456.1, on the reverse strand, counting down.
TCCCCTCGTCGACAATCGACTTCGGTCGAATTCTCGGCTTCGGCCACTGGCTTCACGGTGCCCCCGTCAGGCCAGCTGACTGAGACTCCCGCCGACAAGGTCGAGATTTTTCTCGACCCGTTAGACGGATTGTCGGCTGGAGAAGCCGAGATTCCCTCCTCCCCGGTTCCCCCGGTGAGGGTTGAGGATATCGTCGTCTCTCCCATACCGGTGAATCAGGAGCCGTCGGTTTTGCCGACCGAACCGAGGGGATCGCCGATCCTCGGCTTCCCGCCTCACCGACCTCGGCCTAGCCGAGTTTCTCGGTCTCGGTCTCGGACATCTTCGCGGTCCAGCCGTTCCCGTCGACACAGACGGTCTCGGTCTCGGCACCACGGCAAGCGGCGTCGCCGCTTCTTCCTTCTTCCTCCTCGGCCGAGGAGGAAGTTGGCGAAGCTACGCCGAAAATACGAGGACCTCATGTGGCAACAAATTTTCTGGCCAATAAGCAGGCTCAGGCCTCTTCTCCAGCCATTAAGTGGTTGCCACCGACCAGGTAGTGGTCGAGAGCCTGTTTCAGGCCAGTTGTCCGACCTATTCGGCTGCCCCACAATTGTGGTGGAACCGCCTCCACCTCAGCCGACAGCTGGGGCTCCCGAAAAGATTTGCGGTTGGCCCAAGGCCTGCCCGTAGGCTGTCGGTCACCACGCCTGACAAGCCTCGGCAAGTGGAGGGTGGCTCAGGCTCCAGGCAGCTATTCGACAACTCGTCGGAGTCGGATGACTCTCCCTGTTCTCCAAGCGCCTGACTTGGAGTCCCTGGTGCAGTCAGTGGATCGATAGCCCTTCGTCCTTCCTAGGACTTTAGGCTCATCTCAGAATCCACTGGGATGAAGCTTGAACCCGTATCCAAACGGGCCAGATATCCCTCACCGAGATTCTGGACCGAGGGATTCTCCCACGAGGCCTTCCAGTGGCCAAGCCATTGTCGGGCCGGCCCTGGAACTTTGGCAGCGTCCGGCTTCCTGTCCTGCGCCTTCGGCCAGGATGGCCAGGAAGTATGCGGTCCCTACTGGCTCTCTGTCTGGGTTTTCTGAACACCCCTCGGCTGAAGGGCTGGTCACGGACAGTGTTTTCCGGCGTGCCGGTAATGCCAGGGACGCGGACAAACCGCCCGACAAAGAGTCCAAGAAATTGGACTACTCGGGGCGGAAAGTGTATGCTGCCTCTTCTCTCGGCCTTCGTCAGGCCAGTTCGGCCGTCCTCATGGCACATTTCTCCCATGCCCTGTTGGGTTCCCTGGATGAGGCGGTCCCTCATCTTCCCGCTGACCTGCAGACTACAGTCAAGCAGGTGCGGGATCAGGGCAGGGCAGTAGCCAAACAGCTCCAGACTGCTCTGGATATAGGAGACTCATGTGCCCGGTCAGTGGCGGCCGCTGTGGCCATGCGTCGGCGGGCGTGGCTGCGAATATCCACCTTTACCGCGGATACCCAGCACAAGCTTGCGGACGTTCCTTTCCTGGGAACAGACCTGTTCGGCCCTGGAGTGGAAGGCCACCTCCAGAGGATCGAAAAATCCAATGCCACCTTGGATTCGGTCTGTCCAAGAGAGGGACAAGGGTCATAAGCCCCAGCCTAAGCCCTTTGTCCCTCTACTCCACTGCTCGCCCGGCCCAACAACAGCGTCAGGGCCAGCAGGCTGAACCTTGGTATTCAAGCCCAAGCCATCGGCTTCCTCTAATAAAACAAGGAGGAAAAGGCCCTGGTGGTCCCCAGGCGGTCCTTCCTCCAAGCCTGCTAAGTGACGGGCTGAGGGGTGTCACCCCATCCCCGTCACTCGCCCTGGTTCCCCCCGTGGGGACGGCTCCGACTTCCTTTCCGCCTGGTCCGCTGTTACCACGGACAGGTGGGTTTTGGAGGTGGTGGGAAGAGGCCTGCCTCTGGAATTCGAGCAGGCTCCACCCTTCAGAGCCGTCGCCTCGCGGGGGGCTTTGGGGTCCCCAGAATCTCTGCAGGCTCGTCGAGCCGACATCGCCCTCCTCCTTCAGAAAAGGGTGATAAAAGAGATAGAGGACCCTTCACCAGAACCAGGGTTCGTGTCCAGGTACTTCCTGGTCCCGAAACGGACGGGGGGCTGGCGCCCCATCTTAGACCTACACGACCTGAACAAGTTCCTAAGGTCTCGAACCTTCAGAATGGTCACTCTGGCTCAGATAATACCATCTCTGGAACACGGCGTGTGGTTCTGTTCTCTGACTCCAGGACACGTTCTTTCACGCCCTATCCGTCCGTCTCATCAGAGATTCCTCCGCTTCAGAGCGGAGGATCCCTCTTCGAGTTCCAGGCCATGCCCTTCGGCTCTTCAGCTCCCAGGGTCTTCACCAAATGCATTGCAGCGGTGACAGCTTTCTCTGTGCCGAGGTCGGTGTACCCTTACCTGGACGATTGGCTGATATCAGCCCCTCCAGGTTGGAGGTGGAGCGGTCCAGAAATCTGGCCCTCCGGGTTTGCTCTCAACTGGGCCTCCTGGTCAACGAGGCCAAGTCGGAACTCGAGCCGAAGCAGGTGATATCCTTCATCGGGGCAGAGCTCGACTCTCTTCGAGCCAGAGCACGGCTCCCGGCGGACAGGGCCGAGGTTCTTACCTCCTTTCCCCAGTCATTTCTGGTTGGGCAATGCGCCCTGCCGGGACTTCCTGCGACTCCTGGGTCTTATGGCGGCCTGTACCAGCGTAGTCCGTTGGGCACGCTGGCACATCGCCCCCCAGTGGGGTCTGGCGGCCAGTGGTCACAGCGTTGCGATCCTCTGGACCAGCGGCGTGTGGGCGACCAGGAGATGTGGGCGCTCTCCAGTGGTGGACCGTTCCGTCCCATCTGCAGGAGGGTATCCGCTTGTCCGCTCGAGCCGACGGTCTCTCATCGACCGACGCCTCTTTGATGGGTTGGGGTGCCCATCTGGGGAACACGACACGGCCTCTGGTCCCCGCTGGAGTCCCGATGCCATATCAACCTGCTGGAGCTCCGTGGCGTCCGCCTAGCTCTCACCGCCTTTGCTCGCTTTCTCCGGGTCAAGTGGTCCGAGTCCAGACGGACAATACCACGACATATGTACTATCTAAACCACTAGGGCGGGACGGCCCTTGCCTCTATGCAAGGAAGCTCTCCGCATCTGGTCACTAGTGCGCAGCCTGGAGGCGGATCTCCTGGCCATTCATGTGGCAGGAGCCTCCACACTTGGCCGATGCCCTGAGCCGGATAGGGGCTGCATCGCGACGAGTGGTCTCTCCTGCCGGAGATAGTACAAGACCTGTTCTCCGCTGGGGCACACCTCTGGTGGATCTGTTTGCCTCCAGGAGAACGCTGCTGAGGCTGTTTCATGCCCGCCTCAGCAGGGCTCGCTGCAGGATGCCTTTTCGAGGCCGTGGACCCCGGCCTCTTTACGCCTTTCCCCGTCCCCTGATTCACAGGGTCCTGCTGAAAGCGAGGAGGGACAAGGCGCGGGTGATTCTGATAGCCCCAGACTGGCCTCGCCAGTTCTGGTACCAGATCTCCTCTAGTCTCAGCTCCAGGACTCCGCGGCAGCTTCCAGCTCGACCGACCTGCTCTCAGTCAATCAGGGAAGGTGTTCCATCCGACCTTCAATCCTGCACCTGACGGCCTGGTTCCTGAGCGGCTAGAGTTCCAGGCTTGGGTCTTTCCGACGAGGTCCTCAACGCCGTTGAGGCGTCCTGCATGAGTCGACCAGAAAATGCTATGCCTTCAAATGGAAGAGATTCTCCATTTGGTGTCGGGGAAAGGGTTGACCCTTTCTCGTGTCCTGTGGCGAGCATTTTGGACTATCTATGGTCCCTATCTAGTCAAGGGCTTAGGTCGCCGACCCTTAAGGTGCACCTGGCAGCCATTTCTGCTTACCGGGCGCGGGCCGGTCAGCAGTCAGTGGTGCAGGAAAAAGTGGTCGGGCGCTTTTTCAAAGGCCTTGATCACATTTCCCTTCCAGTGCGGGAACCCCCACCTCCGTGGGATTTACTGCTGGTACTGGCAAAGCTCATGGGCAAGCCATTCGAACCAATGCACAGGTGTGGTCTCCCCCACCTGTCGTGGAAAACCGCCTTCTTGGTGGCTATCACGCCAGCCAGAAGGATGGGAGAGCTCCAGGCGCTGAGCATCGAGTCTCCTTACCTGGTCTTCCACAGGGACAAGGTTGTCCTCGCCCCCACCGAAATTCCTTCCGAGGTGGTGTGAGTTTCACCTTAATCAGGTATTGACTCTGCGTGTTCTACCCCAATCACACCTGAGGTTCTAATATAGGCTCCATACTCTGACCCTAGAAGGGCGCCGCTTATTATAAGGAGCGCACGGCTGAAATTCGGGGAGAGGTTCGCCAGCTGTTTGTCACCTACGCTGAAGCCGCACCTGGCAGACCTGCAGCCAAGCGGACGATAGGCAGATGGGTCACCTCCTGCATAAATCTCTGCTATGAGTTAGCGGGCATGGAGCCTCCCAGAGGGATAAGAGCTCATTCTACCCGCCATACTGCTGCATCGGTGGCTGCTTCCAGGGATGTCCCTATCCAGGAGATCTGCAGGGCTGCTACCTGGAAGTCAGCACACACCTTTATTTCCCACTACCACATCGACCTTGAGTCACGCCGGGATGCTGGTTTTGGGGCCTCGGTTCTCCAATCTTTGTTCCCCAAGTAAGTATTAGGGGGTGTGCGCCTTGCCTCCCTCCTCCCGGAGAACTGCTAGGAGTCTGCCAATAAGTGTGGATGAACAACATATCCATGTCCCTAGAAATACAGGTTACTCACCTGTAACAGGAGTTCTAGGAATGGTATATGTTGTTCATCCTACTATTCCCTACATTTCCTCGGCTTGACGCACAACCTAGAGCTTCCAGCGGGCCAGATCTGGCGTCATGGGGCGGAGCCGAGAGTTTTACCACCCGGGTGGGTGGGAGGAGCTAGCTTGAAGACCTTCCGGCAAGATTTAAAGCGGCAAGGAACCTGCCAATAAGTGTGGATGAACAACATATACCATTCCTAGAACTCCTGTTACAGGTGAGTAACCTGTATTTTCTGCCCTCCTGGCTCTCAGAGCCGTGGAAAGGGTTCTACCCATACACCAGGGCAAAGGGTTGTACTCCAGGTACTTCCTTACCCCAAAAAAGACAGGAAAATGGCGGCCCATTCTGGATCTCAGGTATCTAAACAAGCACCTTTTAAAACCAAAGTTCAAAATGGTGACCCTGGGGATTATTTTACCCTCTCTAAGGCCAGGGGACTGGCTAGCCTCCCTGGACCTCAAGGATGCCTACTTCCATGTTATCATCAGAAGCTCCCATCGAAAGTACCTCAGATTCGAACTGCCCTCAGGCCATTACCAGTTCAGAGCAATGCCCTTCGGCCTCTCCTCGGCTCCAAGGGTGTTCACAAAATGCCTGGCAGTAGCAGTTGCTCATTTAAGAAGGCAAAAGATTGCCATCTTTCCTTATCTGGACGACTGGCTCATTGTAGGCCAGTCTCCAGAACAGGTCAAACTTCATTTACAAGTAACCCAGCACCTGCTTACATCTCTAGGTTTCCTTCTCAATCTTCCAAAGTCAGTTCTGGAGCCTGTCCAGCTTCTCACCTTATAGGCAGAACTGAACACACAAAAGCCAGAGCCTTCCTTCCTCTGGAGAGAGCAAGGACCCTGGTGTCTCTGGCTCCTCTTTCACCCTGCAGGTCTCTCGACCAGCAAGGCATTTTCTACAGCTCCTGGGGCACATGGCTGCTTCTACAGCAGTAGTGCAGGGAGCGAGATTTCAGATGAGGGACATTCAGTTCCATTTGAGAGCCTTTTGGTCTCAAAGGACGGATCCCCTAACCAAATTGATTTCAGTGACTCGAACCCTGATCCAGGCCCTCCAGTGGTGGCAGGATCAGAACAATCTGAGACAGGGGGTTCTCTTCACTCCCCAGTCTCATTCCTTGACCCTTACTACAGATGCATCCCTCTTTGGGTGGGGAGCTCACATGGGCGACCTTTCCACCTAAGGGCTGTGGTCCCCTCAGGAATCTCTGCTCCACATCAATTTGCTGGAGCTCAGAGCAGTTTTTCTAGCACTTCAGGTTTTCTCCACAGCTGTCCAGAACAAGGTAGTTCAGGTCAGAACAGACAATACCACTACAATGTGGTACATCAACAAGCAAGGGGGCACTCGGTCTTGTGCACCGAAGCAATGAAGTTGTGGTCTCTGAACGCCTCCCTTACGGCAGTTCACCTCCCAGGCAAGGACAATGTCCTAGCGGATGCTCTCAGCAGGATTTCCCAGGGCCATCTCGAATGGGCACTGGATCCCCTAGTACTGGAGGTAATATTTGCCAGATGGGGCACTCCACAAATAGATCTCTTTGCAGCCCCAGACAATCTCCAACTTCCCCTTTTTTGTTGTAGGCCCCCAGTGTTGGGCTCAGTCCCTCTGGATGCCTTCCTTCTCAGTTGGGAAGGGAAGTTTCTCTATGCTTTCCCCCCTTCCCCCTTCTTTTCAAAGTGCTAGTCGGAATCACATCTCAATCCTGCAAGATGATCCTGATCACTCCAGATTGGGCCAGGCAGCCCTGGTACCCACTCCTCATGTCCTTAGCAGTCCACCCTCCCATATGCCTTCCCAGGAATCACAACCTGTTAACCTGTGCCCAGGGGAGAGTTTGGTATCCGAACCTCAAATCTCTCAATCTCAAGGCTTGGCTCTTGAAGAGTTAGTTGTGACCTACACCTTTCTCAAGGTGTATTGGATATCTTGAAGGCCTCTAGGAAGCCTACCACCAGGGCTACCTATAATTCAAAATGGAAGAGATTTTCCATATGGTGTGCTGGTAAACATATTTCCCCAGAATCTGCTGGTGTGCCCACAATCCTGGATTATTTGGTGCATTTGAATTCCTTGGGGCTGAGGCCAACTACCCTAAAAGTGCACTTGGCAGCTGTGTGTGTCTTCTTGTCAGCAGGTAAGCCCTCTTCTTTATCAGCTCACCCTGTGTTCTCCAAGTTTTTTAAAGGGTTGCTTCACACCAATCCCCCGTTCAGGGATCCTACCCCTGCTTGGGATCTTAATATTTATTTGCATCGCTCAGCTTATGCAACCCCCTTTTGAGCCATTGTCTTCAGCAGAGCTGAAGTACTTGACTTGGAAAACTGTGTTTCTGGTAGCCATCACCTCTGCCAGGCGCATAAGTGAGCTACAAGCCTTGTCAGTGGAGCCTGATTTTATCTCCTTTCATAGAGATAAGGTAGTCCTCAGGACTAACAGGAAGTTTTTGCCTAAGGTGGTTTCAGACTTTCACCTTAATCAATCCATGTCTCTTCCTGTGTACTTCACTGACCATTCCTCCTCTGGTGAGAGGAGATTGCACAGTTTAGATGTCAAAAGAGCCCTTAGTTACTATATAGAACGTACCAAGGGTCACAGGTTGAATCCTCAATTGTTCCTCACTTATGGTGAGGTTGGTAAAGGGAAACCTGCCACTAAAAGATCCATTGCCAGGTGGAATTGTCTCTTGTATCCAATTCTGTTACAAAAAACTGGGTAAGGTTCCTCCCTCAGGCCTGAGGCTCACTCTACCAGAGGTACAGCTGCGTCTCGGGCTGCTGCCAGGGACATTCCTATCCTAGAGATATGTCAAGCAGCTATCTGGAAAACAGTTCACACTTTTACTAAGCATTACCCCTTGGATATCCAGGCTAGGAGTGATGCTCGATTTGGCACAGCTGTGCTTCAGAGCCTATTTCCCAAGTAGGTTCTGTCCCTCCTCCATGGAGGTACTGCTGTGTAGTCTGCATATGTCATAATATAGCAAGACTTCATGTTGTTTGAAGAAAAAATTACTCACCTTAGTAATGTTGTTTCTTCTAATGGAGTCTTGCTATATTATGACCTCCCAGCCTGCCCTTCTCAGAACCTCTGTTTTGGGATGTGGTGGGCAGTGCAATGTTGGCACTTCTTTGATGCCCACTTTATTTCACCCTTCTAGGGTGCTTAGGTGTTATGCTTAAGTTTCTTCTTGAATCCCCCGACTTGAGTCTTTGTTTTGGGATCAAGATCAAAAAGGTGTTTTTGTAGTTAGTAGCCAACGGCTAGTGTAGGTTTACGGCTTCCACACAGAACCTTAGTGAGGTTTTGCTAGTAAAGATCTGACAGTTTAAGTTTGAGCTTCAACAGACAGAGTGTTCAACTGAGCTCGCGCTCAAGATTCCATGCTCTGCATGGAAGTTAACTCTTTCACCTCCGGAGCAGTTCTAACCTGGGGTTATACTGCATATGTCATAATATAGCAAGACTCCATTAGAAGAAACAACATTACTAAGGTGAGTAATTTTTTCTTCTACATCATGCCTCCTGCATGCTGTCCTCACTCACCTTTTGAGCGTATCTACCTAAGCGGGTGTGGTTTGAGTTGACGTTTCTTTTCAATTTTCATGCAGATTGTCTTCACTTAACCGTTGGCCTATCTGCCTGCACGGAAGAGGTTTAACATTTCTACTAAATATCATACATGTTGTCCTCCCCACCTTTGGCCTATCTACAAGGGTGGGTGCGGTTGAAGTTGACATATTTACTGTGAAATTTATTTCTTTGGCATCATGGACAGCTGGGTTTTGCAAGGGCTCGACCGTCCGGCATGCCGTCTGGCCCAGCTTCTAGCCTTGCCTTTCCTCCCATTTGGATTTTACTGCTTGGTCATCCCCCATAAGTAATGACTTGCTGCAAGAGACCAGTCCGTAGAAGATAGTGCAGTTATATAAGAACTTACCGTAACAATAGATCTTCCGAAGACTGTCTCTTAGTAAGTCCCCCACCCTCCATCCCCCTGCCTTGTTGCCTCAAATCTCTGCAACTCAGGACGTTGGGTGGGATCGCTGTTCTGTTTTTTGGCCCTCGTTTACCTCGGTCCAGGCCGTGCTTGCCGAAGCCGACGGTGAACAGAGGGTACTGGGGGCCATCCACTCTTATACTCATCCAGAGGAAGTGATGTTATGTGGGTGGCCCCCACGGAAGACTGCTAGAAGAATCTGCCATGTGACAGCGCCACCTGGTGGATTCTCCCATACGTAATGACTTACTGTAAGAGACAGTCCTCGGAAGATCTACTGTTACGGTAAGTTCTTACATAACTGTACTTTCTAGGAGTGGTATATGTTGTTCATCCACACTGACCCAGCTGACCTCCTCGGCTTTGACGCACAAACCTGGCTTCCAGCAGGCTTGGCATCATGGGGCGGAGCCGAGGGCTATACCACCCGGGTGGGTGGGAGGAGCCAGCTTGAAGACTTTCCAGCACCTCGTAAAGCAGCAAGGTACCTGCCATGAAGTGTGGCTGAACAACATATACCACTCCTAGAACTACTGTTACAGGTGAGTAACCTATTTTTACAAGTCCTCTAACCTGGGTGCTTTTCGGGGACATGGACAAAACACAAGAGGCAATTCAACCGCCACACGTCCCTCCCGTGCCCATCCTTCTGGCAGGCCCAGTAACTCCAGTTCTCAATTACCTCCCAGGGCTTTCCCCTCGTCTCCTCATCCAGGCCTCAGAGGTGGTAGGGGGTTGTTTTGCCCTTTATTTGGAGGCTTGGAAACAAATAACGACAGATGCATGGGTACTCCAGATTATCCAAACTGGACATACACTGGAACTAACTTCAGTACCACCTCCACTTCCTCCTCAGAAGGTCCAGTATCCTCAGGAACACCTTCCATACTCCAGGAGGAACTTACCGCCCTACTGACCAAGCAGGCCATTGTTCCAGTACCCATTGTCACAACAGGGTTTTTATTCCCATTTCTTTCTGGTACCCAAGAAAACTGGAAATCTCAGACCAGTACTGGACTTGAGAAATGTCAGTCTGTACATCCATTACAAACATTTTCGAATGGTTACCTTGACGTCCGTCATGCCTCTTCTGCGACAAGGAGATTGGATGTGCACATTGGATATTAAGGATGCATACCTGCATATACCCATTCATCCAGCCCATCGGAAATACCATCTGCTCTCCTCCCTCGCGAAGACCCTTCAGTTGTTCCACGATCTTCGGATTACGGTGAACTGGCCCAAGTCCAACCATCATCCGACCCAGTTGCTCCAGTATATCGGAGCTATACGGACACGAATGTAGCCAAGGCCCATCTTCCCCCTGCTCGTCAGGATACAGTAATAGGCCTGGCCTCTCAGATTCAGTCATGAAAAATAGCCCCTGCCCGACTTATGTTGTGCCTCCTAGGGCACATGGCGCAACCATTCAAACCATGGAGTTAGCACCTTCGGATGTGTCTATACAACGGGTCAGTTACAAGAGCAGTGGTGCCAGAAACGCAACCTCAAGACCCTTCAGGTCTGCTCTTACATGGTGGACGCCCACTCCATTCTCAATCAGGGCATGCCCTTTCGCGCATCCCCTCCTCGCCATGTTCTGACAACAGACGCCTCTCTAGATGGTTGGGGTGCCCATCTTGGTCCATACTGGACTCTGGGCACATGGCCTTAGGGTCACTCTCGTTACTGTATCAACCTTCTAAAACTGCAGTTCGTCCTTCTAATGCTTAACACCTTCCATCCGCCTTTGACCCCAGGTCATCTACTGTTTCAATCTGACAACATGACTGTAGTCTATTACCTCAACAAACCAGGAGGGTGCAAGCTCTTTCCCTTTGCATGGAAGCGATCAAGGTGTGGCGCGAAGCGACCAAACAACAATTGACACGTCCACTCATGTTCCGGGTCATTTCAATCAGTTAGCAGACCTGCTGAGTCATCAGTCCTCGGCTCACGAGTGGACACTGCTCGACTCTGTTCTGCAGGATCTCTCATCTCTGGGGCACTCCACAAACAGATCTGTTTGCATCCCCAGAAAACCACAAGCTCCCCAAATACTTCTGCGTTATCCTGAACACAAGGGGAAGCTCTACAGATGCCCTGTCCCAACCTTGGACAGGACTCTTCTTATATGCCCCCCCCCCACTCCCTCTCCTGCTCTGAACATTACTGAAACTACAGATGGAGCCGGCCGCCATGCTTCTCATAGCTCCCCTGTGGCCTCGACGGGCATGGCTCCCACTTCTGCAACAGCTATCGATTGCGGAACCTGTTACATTGCCGTTCAGGCCGGACCTCTTGACGCAGTGGCAAGGCTCCCTCTTGCATCTCAATCTGAAGACCCTCCATCTTCATACTTGGCTCCTGAAGCCGTCTTCATAAAAAGACTACAAGTCTCATCCCAGGTGGTTGATGTTCTGTTTGCCGCAAACAAGCAGGCTACCAGGGATACTTACAATTCTAAATGGAAACGTTTCTCCATTCGGTCCACCTCTCAATCGCTGGACCCTTACTCTTGCCTTCTTACAAAGGTCTTGGACTACTTGTCCTCCTTGTCCTCGGAGGGCCTCAGTTCTATTAAAGTCCACTTGGCCGCCATCTCTGCCTTCCACGAACCATTGGATGGCCAGCTTTTGTATCAACACCATCTGGCCAAGATGTTTTTGAAGGGCATATTACATCTGAAGCCTCCTATTCAACGTCCCATTCCTCCATGGGATCTGAATTTCATGATTGAAAAACTGACAGTGGACCCCACTGAACCAGCTGCCACTTGTGACCTGTGTTTCCTCTCCTGGAAAATGCTATTTCTAGTAGCTATCACTTCTGCTCGACAAATTTCCAAGCTTCATGCCCTTATGGGCAGAGAACCTTATCTTATCTTTCATAAGGGATTGGGTCGTGCTTCGCACTAACCCATCCTTTCTGCCTAAAGTTGTTTCTGAACAAACTTTGAATCAACCCTTGCAGTTACTGGTTTTCTACCCTCCGTACTACAGTCCGGGTGAACATCTTATGCATACGATGAATGTCCATCGCATACTTAGCTATTATACTGATCGGACGAAGTCCCTTCGCAAAACCTCACAACTGTTTGTCACCTTTGCCCCAGGTCGTGAGGGCCTTCCGGTTGCAGAATGCACCCTCCCTTGCTGGCTAGCCCATTGCATTACCTTTTGTTACAAAAAAACACAATAAGCCCCTACCAGGCCATGTCCAAGCCCATTCCACTAGGGCCATAGTGGCCACAGCAGCTTGTTTCAAGGGTGTCTCCATTACTGATATTTGCAGTGTGGCCACCTGGTCTACCATCCATACCTTTACCAGGCCTTAGAATCTGGATGTTGCCTGGAGACTCAAAACTGCCTCCGGCCAGGCTATCCTGCAGGGCATCCTGTCATAATTGTCCTCCCACATGGGCATAACTGCTTGGAACTCTCCCAAGAGTAATAACCTACTGCAAGAGACCATTCTGTAGAATATAGTGCGGTTACGTAAGAACTTACTGTAACAGTAGATCTTCGTGGAATGTCTCTTGCAGTAGATACAGTCCCTCCCTCCGTGCCCCTGCCTTCTCTAACAGGGAAAAATCCTGATCTAAGGACTAGGGTTGGGACTCACTGATACCTCAATTTCCCTCGGTCCTTGCTTTCGTGAGCAGAAACCGGTGGGGAACAGAGAATACCAGGGACCGCCACACTTGTATAGGCAGCAAGGAAGTAATGTCATGTGTGGGTAGTCCCTGGTAAGAGACTGCTGAAGAAGCTGCCATGTGACAGTGCCCTCTGCTAGAGCCTCCCAAGAGTAATAACCTACTGCAAGAGACATTCCTCGAAGATCTACTGTTACGGTAAGTTCTTGCGTAACTGCACTTTCTAGGAGTGGTATATGTTGTTCACCCACACTGACCCACCTGACCTCCCCGGCTGCGACGCACAAGCCTGGCTTCCAGCAGGCTAAGATCTGGCATCATGGGGCAGAGCTGAGGGATCATATCACTCGGGTGGGTGGGAGGAGCCAGCTTGAAGACCTTCCCCCAAGAATTAAAGGGGAAAGGGGACATGCCAAGAAGTGTGGATGAACAATATATACCACTCTAAAACTACTGTTACAGGTGAGTAACCTGCCCCGAGGGATGCAAGAACCTTCTGGGTTCCCCATCCTTGAGCTAGCCGGGTCTCGGTGGGCAAGCTGAGGTGGTGCCGGGGGACCACACCTTTCTTACCATGTGTGACGTCTGAGGTGGGGCCAACGTCAGGGGCGGTCCCCTGCCTTAAACTGCTAGCTATAAAGTTTTCTGTGGGGTCCTAGTGCCTGGCGGCATAGTCCTATTGGTGTTACCTGCTGCAAGAGCTCTTCTCGAAGATCTGCTGTTACGGTAAGTTCTTACGTAACTGTACTTTACCACCTGGATGGGTGGGAGGAGCCAGCTTGAAGACCTTTCGGACAGAGTCTTAAAGGGAAAGGATACTGCCAGAGGTGTGGAGGTACACCATATACAACTCGTAGAACTACTGTTACAGGTGAGTAACCTGTTTCTCAACTCAGTCCTAAGACGAGAGTGTTGCTTTATGAAGGAGATACTGTAGAAAATCAGAAGACATGATAAGCAACTTTCCTTTAGGTTAACTTAGACTTCATGCAATTCACTTAAACAAATATACAGACTCATTTCAAAACCAGTTTTAGTAACTATCTTCATAAAAATTAAAATTCAACCCTTAGATTTTAATTTTGTTGAAACCTGCCCTTTTTTCCCTAGACTCCGAAAACTCCCAGCAGTTTTGGAATAGATATACTGAAGGTCCTGGAATCTAACGAGAAGGAATTGAAAGAGCGGAGGGAATCCATGGCAACACTGGAACTGCTGGTTACTGCGCTGGATGCTGAAACAATGAGAAAAAATGAAGAAATTCTGAATCTGAAGGTGCTTTGTTTCGTTTTTTGTTTTGTTTTTACACTGAGGCACTCTTCACAGTCAAAGAAGCTGTAATTTAGGCTGATGGGTTGCAATGATATACAGTACAACTGCATCTTCATAAAGACCATTTGAAGTTAGTTTCTTTATAAATGCGTTTGCTGTTCAGCTCATATCTGTGGCAGCCTGCCAGCCTGGAGGTGAAGGCATCTGCTTAGCATGTTAAGGGAGACTCGGTTCGAGTGTTGAGCACAGGATCCCAGTTTGGGCTGACAGAGACTGTACACTGTCTGCAGGGGACATGCAACACTTCTGGCGTGGGTTGGCGGAACCTCTGGATGTATGACTGCCAGCTTGTGCCTCTGGAGGGGAAAGACAGTTGACCAGGACAGTTGTGTCCTGCTTCCTAATGCCAACATCTGGTGCAGGCACAACTGTACACCTCAACAACAGTTAGAAACTGAATGCATTCTCTGCCCACAGGAGCCCCATCCGCCATGGGAGCTATTTTGGGTGGTGAAAGGAGCAACATCTATTACAAGCCTGCTTTTGGGATACCAGGGACTTGGAAGAGGGAAGCTAGGGACCTTTTAAGGTTAAGCAATGAGGCTAGAGAACCAATGATAAACAGATTAAAAAAAAAAAAAAAAAAAATTGATTTAGACAGTGATTACTAAAACCCAGTAAGTTTGCCATTCTGGGTAAAACATGAGGAATATAGCATGATAATATTCAGTACTACTGTGGAAACATACAGTAATGTAGGAGTAATATAAAATAGTGCTTTGTCAATAGCTGCAGGGTTCTCTTCCCGCAGAACCCAACCCCAATTCTAACCTCTGGCTGCCCAGTTGCCGGCACATCTTCTTGTTCCCAGATCCAGTTACCCATATAGATTTTGGCACACTTCCACTGGACCATTCAATGGCACTTTTTGTTATACTGTTTAATATCTAGAACATCCTTTAACCTTTTTTTTTTATATTCTTTATTTTTAATTTCTCAGACAGCAGGGATACATTTTGTATGTTATTAAGCCAAAGTGCATCAAGCAATATGACCCAACACAGCAATTTACAACTTTCAATCCGTAATATAGCAATATTGGGGGTACACTTACAAACTATATCATGTAAGCTGACCTTGTATATTAGTACTACAAACCATTTATGAAACAAAAGATTAATCAGTCGGGGAGCTATAAAAGACCCATGGTCTCCACGCCAGCTCAAATCTCCTTGTCCTAGCTGCTATGGTCCTTTCCAAATCATAGGTTTGTCATCACCATGTGCCACAGTGCTGATGTTGGAACTGTGGTAGTGCGCCACAGGCGAGTAATAACCTTCTTGTCGCAGCAATATATAAATACATTTTACTTTTATTTGGTGGTAATGAATCATTTTCTCTTATATAAAGCAACACAAATTGTTGTGCGAGAACCAAATCCTGATCCACTGTTTGTAACAAAAATTATTTCTGAGCCGGCCCGGTGGCGCAGAGGGCTGAGGCGCTGGACGCCACACCTCGAACCGCGACGGCAACCCAGGTTCGGGAACTGACTCTGGCGCCGAGGGTCAGCAGGGGAAGGGGTAGGATTAATCGTCCATGGGACTGCTTTCCTCCCCTGGGTAGGGTTAGGGACGCATGATCACTCTGCAGCGGCCCCCGGTGGAGACCAGGGGCACAACAGAGGGATTGCATGAAGGGGAACACCAGAAAATGGAAATACCGCTCGCTGGCCGCCGGATGACTGCTGTCTGTCCCCAGTTGCCTCCAGTGCCTTCCCGGGGCCTCCTTCTCCACAGCAGCATCCCAGGCCCTAAGAAGAGTGTGCTGGGGTCATCTCCCCCGGTGCCTTCCCCCTCGGAGGAGGGGGCCTGCCCGGTGAAGGGATACGCTGGGATATCCCGGGGATCGGCTGCGATACGAGGAGTAAGAGGAGGGCCGGATTAGGACTGGAGGGGCTATCGGTAGACGTGCAGAGCCTGAAGGAGTGGGGGCCTACGAGCATGAGGAGGGCGAAGAAAGAAAGAATATACAAAAAAAAAAAGATTTCTCAGAGTCTGGGCTTCTTAAAACAGAGGCGGAACATAATGCAGCCTTAATGGCTTGAAAAGATTCATCACACTCTGGGGTCCATTTCACATTATGCGAAAACCGTTTCTTTGTGAGTTCAGTGAGGGGAGTAGCTAACTCAGCAAAGTTGGGAACAAATCTCCGATAACCAGCCAGCCCTAAAAATGACCTGACATGTTTCTTTGTTTTAGGAACAGGGCTGTTAGCAACAGCTTCTGTTTTAGAAATCTCTGGCTTAACTTCTCCATTTCCCAACACATAGCCCAAATATCTGGTTTCCTGCATGCCCAATGCACATTTGGTAGGATTAATAGTAAGAACTGCATTTTTGATAGCTTGGACAACTGCTCATAGGTGTTCCAGGTGGCTTTTCAAGTCTGGACTGTACACATCATCCAGGTATGTAGCACAATAACCAGTGTGAGGGGATAAAATGACATCCTTGTACCGCTGGAATGAGCTGGTGCACTGTGTAAACCAAATGGCATGGCGGTGAACTGACAGAATCCGACAGGACTGGCAAATACAGTTTCGTCTCTGGATTCTTTAGCTAAATTTATTTGCCAGTAACCCTAGGTGAGCTCGAGGGTACTGATATACTTTGCACTCCCCCTGTCTGTCCACCAAATCATCTATTCTGGGCATAGGATAGCTGTCAAATTTGGACACATAATTAAGTTTCCTAAAATCAAGGCAGATTCTAACACCCCCTTCTTTTTTTGTTTATACTTAGCATTGGAGATGACCAAGCACTCCTCAACTCCTATATGATGCACAGTTCTTTCATTTTTTGTATTTCCTTAACCACGTCAGCTCTTAACCACTCTAGTAACCTGTATGTCTTTTGCCTAATAGGGCGAGCATTCTTTGTCACTACTACATGCTCAACTCCTTTTGCTTGGCCTGGTACTGTGGTAAAAGTATTGTTAAACGTCTTTAGCACATTATGAATTTCTGCAGTTTGTTCTGAGGTTAAGAAAACAGTCACTTTTATAGCATTAGCAGTTACAGTTCGTTCCAGTCTATCATAAGCTATATCAATACCTTCTTTATCAGCTTCAGGTAACACTAGCAAAGCAGCTTTCGGTGTTTTTATTTTTTTCAACCCATTTCTTCAGGAGGTTAGCATGGTATATCTTAGTAGGATTTTTCCTGTCAGGGGTCTCAGTCTCGTAGGTAATGCCAGTCCGTCTAAGAACTCTACAAGGCCCTTGCCACTTAATTAACAGTTTATTTTCTGTTGTGGATAACAGTAGCAAAACCTTTTCACCTGGCTCAAAAACGTTTTCTTTTACCCCATGGTCATAATATACCTTCTGCTGGTTTTTGGGCCTCTTCCTGATTACTATGGGAAATTTGAACATTTTGCCAGCTTCTTTCTTAGGACACACACATAAGACGTCGTAGATTGTTTATGAGTGGGGTTATCTTCCCCATGTTCCTTTTGTCACATCCAGTGGCCCTTATGGCTGCCTACCATACATCATTTCAAATGGCGAAAACCCTGTTGATGCCTGTGGTACTTCTCTGTAAGCAAAAAGTAGGTAAGCCAAGTATTGGTCTCAGTCTTTCTCTTCCCCCTTTACAAGCCTTTCTAACATGCATTTTAGGGTTTGGTTAAAAACGCTCAACAAGACAATCTGTCTGAGGGTGATAGGTTCTTATGGCAGTGATACCTAGTAGTCAGTACAGCTTCTTAAGCAATGCAGCACCAAAATTACTACCCTGATCAGTAATGATTTTTTTCTAAGTGCATGGATATGTTGTTCATCCACACTTCTTGGTATGTTCCTTTCCCCTTTAAATCTTGCAGGAAGTCTTCAAGCTGGCTCCTCCCACCCACCCGGGTGGTAAATACCTCTGCTTCACCCCATGACGCCGGATCTTCCTTTCCGCTGGAAGATGCAGGTTCCCTCATGCTCTCTCAGCAGTTCGTAAGCCCTGGATTCAAAGCATCGTTTTTTTACCAAAATTAACCTTGAAACTCGTTCAAGTTAGCGATTCCGATTGTAGCGCATCAGACATGGAGGATAAATCATCCCCCGGATTTTGCCTGTGTACCTGCGGCCAGAAGATGTCGCGTACCGATCCCCACCTAATGTGCGTTTATTGCCTAGGTGTCGGACATGACACCTCGTCTTGCACTTTCTGCCTGGCCTTCCATCCCAACGTCTTGGACGACCGCAAGGCACGCCTAAAATTGGGGAAACCGGAGAAAAGGAACCCGCCGGTGAAATTGAAGGAGGCAAGGTGGGTGGTTTCAGCGGCCGCTGGATCCGCCGAGCAGCTGGAGCAAATGAAGGCATTCAAGGAGGAAGCAGCTCAAGCTTCAGCCACTCGAAGCATTTTTGTTCTGCTCAACCTGGGCTCCACCTTTACAGGCTCCTTCAGGGATTTGTGCCAGTCTCTCCCCACCAGGGGTGAAGTGCCCTCTGGCTCGCAGTCCTCCCGCCCTCGGAAGAGAGATAAGGACTCGAAGTCTTCGACCAAGAGAAGATGTTCTTGGGACCAAGAAAGGTCCAAGTCCCAAGAGCATGCGGTCTCGGCCTTGGTTGAGATCACATCCTCAGCCGCTGGCTTTGCGGACATCCTGTCTGGCCAGGGGACCGAGGAAGTGGCCAATGAGGCTGAGATCACTATCGACCCTCTGTCGTCGACCCCAGTCGACGATCCTTTGGAAAGGACTCCGGTCCTTGTTTTTCCGGATGAGGAGACGCAGCCCGCTGGTGTCCCCGTAGAGGAAACTGTTCCGGACCCTCGGTTTTCACCAACTCCGGTGTCTCCCAGTCGATCAGGCCGACTCCCTCGATCGAGGTCCAGAACCCCTTCGGCCGAAAAAGTCATAAACACTCTAAGAAAAGGTGCCACCACAGATCTTCATCCTCCTCGGACGAGGATAAGCTTCAGCGGAAACTCCGTCAACACTATGAAGATCTCATGTAGCAGCTGGCTGATTATCAGGGCAAGCCCGGCTCTGCCGACCATCACTACTTCGCTTCCTAGTTAGACGTCGACCCCTCCGGAACCGAAGTCTTCAGTTCCCCTGCCCATGGCGCCGCCCCGTACCCCAATCTGGCCTGTACCGGTCTCTCCACCGATTTTGGTGGAACCACTGCCTAAGCAGCCTCAGGAAGGGGGCTCCCTCAAAAGAGGACCATACAGACACCGTGCTTCCCCGACGTCTGTCCACCACGGTAGTCCCCGATCGCCCTCGGCGTATCGAGGGAGACCTAGGCGGGAGGCTGTTGTATCCCAGCTCTTCGGACTCGGACGCCACCGGATTGCACTCCCATCCTGGGGATGATGAGTTGTCTGTGGAGCGTTTGGAGGAAGGCCCTTCCTCTTTTTAGGGCATTCTCCGCCTGATCTCCAAATCCACCGGAATACCCCTGGAGTCCATCCAGAAGAAGACGGAGTACCCCCAAGCAGAGGCCTTTCCAGTGGCCAAAGCCATTGTTGGCCTGGCCCTTGAGCTTTGGCAGCGCCCAGCTTCCTGCCCAGCACCGTCTGCCTGCATGGCCTGCAAGTACACGGTGCCCATGGGGTCCCTGGTGAGGTTCACAGAACATCCCTCGGCCGAGGGCCTGGTGACCGCTTCTGTGTTCAGGCGTACTGGTAGCTCAGCCGGCACTGACCGACCCCCGGACAAGGAGTCAAAAATATGGACCATTCTGCCCGTGAGGTCTATGCAGCCTCTTCCTTAGACCTTCGGCTATTATAATGGCACACTTCTCTCATGCCCCCCTTGGGTCATTAGATGAAGTTCTCCCTCATCTCCCGGTGGACATGCAGACCACAGTGAAGCAAGTCCGTGATCAGGGCCGTGCTGTTGCAAAACAGCAGCTCCAGACGGCCTTGGACATCGGGAATTCTTGTGCCCGCTCTTTAGCAGCCGCAGTGGCTACTCGCGGCAGGGCTTGGCTGAGGCTTTCCTCCTTCCCAGTGGATACTCAGCAAAAAGTTAGCTAACGTGCCCTTCCTTGGCACTGACCTGTTCGGTCCAGTAGTGGCCAGTCACCTTCAGCGCATAGAGCAGTTCAGTGCCACCTTGGATGCTACTTCTCTGAAGGGTTCCTCGGGCAAGAACCAGCAGAAGCATAAGAAGCCTTTTCAGCACTCTTCCCTTGCAGTCAGGCAACCGTCCTTTCAAGGAGCCCAGCAGCAGGCTCAAGCTTGGTGCCCTAGGCCCAGCAGGGTCCTCAACAGTCCAGTAAATGAGGCCGAGGTGCTGGTCCAGGGGCTTCCTCCTCCTCTAAGCCTGCTCAGTGACGGGTTGGGGGTTGCCACCCCTATACCTGTCACGCCAGATCTGGGTCCTCCCGTGGAGGGCCGGGTCAGTCACTTTCTTTCCGTCTGGTCCGGTATCACCTCGGACTGGTGGGTTCTCGAAGTGGCCGGTCAGGGACTGCCTCTAGAGCTCGAGCAGTACCCTCCCAGCTGAGCCCACGCCCCTCAGGAGGAAAGGATCTCAGCTTGCACCCAGTCAGCTCTCCGAGACGACATAGCTCAGCTCCTCAGCAAGGAGGCAGTAGCTTCAGTGCCAGATCCTCCTACAGACCCAAGTTCGTGTCCAGGTACTTCCTGGTGCCCAAGCAGATGGGGGGGCTGGCGCCCCATCATAGATCTCCACGACCTGAATCAGTATCTCAGGTTCTGCACCTTCCAGATGGTAACTCTGAACCAGATCATACCATCCAGGGAGCAAAACATGTGGTTCAAACAACATGAAGTCTTGCTATATTATAGACATTAGCAGTTTGTTCCAGCTCTAGAACTGCCCTGGAGTGAAATGGTTAAAACCATTCCAAAATAGAATTTTGGCACGAGAGCAGCTCTATCTGTGTCATTTCAAACTTGAACTGTCAGATTCTTTACTCCGCCTCAGTGAACAGTCGCTCTGGAGATTTCTCCTTCTGCTCAGTTCATTTCTCGGTTTAAAAAGTGTTTTCTCGGTTGGATTTAACCGAGAATAGTTTTATTTTAACCGCAAAACCGTTCGGTTCAAGCTCTATCTGTGGTAACCGTAAGTAAATGAAGGTTTTGTCTGTGTGGAACTTGTAAGTTATCGGTTCGGTTTGAACCGATCAGTGGATTAAAACTCATTTAAAACTAAAAGTTACTGTTTTAGAGTCGTTTCGGTTCTTATCGGTTCTGAAAAACAGATTTATTACGTTTTTCCAATACCCGTGATACGGTTAGGAACCGATAAAGGGTGTCTTACTGGCACTGCCGTTAAAAGGGCAGGATTTTTGGTTAGGCTGGCATTATGTCTGAGAAACCCAAAAGAAAAACCGGGCCCACAGGGTTTCAACACTGTGATGTTTGTGGGGAAGTCTTTGCCAAGGCTGACCCACACACCACATGTGTTTATTGTCTGGGGTTTGACCACCTCCAGTCAGACTGCCAGGTATGTAAATTTCCCTGCAGCCACCCTGGAAAAAGATTGGGCAGGCTCAGGAGGGAGGCCAAAAGTCCGCTGACCGGATGGCCAGCCGGTTCGGTGTAACCAGACAAGAGGAGTCCCTCTGACCAGGGCCAGACTTCCTCGGGCAAAGAAAAGCTGGTTCTGAGGAACCAATTCCAGTAAAGAAAACAAGAAAATCAGCAGGTATGGAGTCCAAATTCCTTCTCCGACTGCTGCAGAGATAACAAAAGCCATACAAATTGTCCAGTCACTGTCTCAGGGTCCGTCCGAACCACCACTATCTGGTAAAAGGTCGGTTCGTCCGGTCCCAGTGGTTCAGGATTATGATATTGAGAATTTTATGAACCAGAGGAGGGAGGAGGATTATGAACAGTATGAATGTGGCTGGGAAGGTCTGGGTGTGCCCATTGAACCGGACATCTCCCCAGACAGACCTTTAGAATCTCCCCCTATGCTGTCTGAGTCCCCATCTCATTTTATGTTTTATAAAAAAGTTGCTGAAACCCTCCAGCTTCCTTTAGAAGAGGCTGTGGATGAGCAAGAGGAGCCTGATTTTGTAGAAATGATGGATATTCCAGAGTCTAGGAGATTGTCTATTCCTTTACATAAGTCTTTCAGGAAACAAACAATTAAAATTTTAAAAGCTCCTAATTCTGTGCCTCCTGTAGATAAAAAGATGGACAGAAGGTATACATTGTCAGGCCCTGATACAGAATTCCTTTCTCAGCAATGCAGTCATGTTGGGTAGTTCAGGCTGCTGCCTGTGATAAGTAATATTCCTTGGCTTCACATCCTCCTGACAAGGATTCCAGGAAGATTGATGCCATGGCAAAAAACAGTATATGGCAGCCTCTCTGGGACTCAGGCAAGCAAATTATATGGCTTATGTAGCTAGGTATCAGAAATCTAGATGGGATACTGTTATGCAATTGGCCAAGCAGGCCCATGGCCAGCTGGCTAGTGAACTAGAACAGGTGGCTGCTGATGGCATTGAAGCCTCTAAGGTTCAGTTTCATGCTGCTGTGGATGTTAATGATGTTTCCGCTAGGGTCATGGCCACATCTGTAGCTTTTCGTAGGTTGGCCTGGCTCAGGTGTACTAGTTTGTCACAGGATACCCAGACTAAGGCTATGGATTTTCCTGTGGTGGGAAATTCTCTGTTTGGAGAGCAGACAGAGAATTACATGAAGAAGATGGATGAATATAGGACTACTTACAAGAGTGCCCAGGCTAAGGAGCGGCAAGCCACCTCAAAGGCATGCCCCAGGGTAGGGGTAGGCCTTTTCACAGGCCTTTCTACCAGACCCAGGCCTCCTCTGCCTATGCTCAGAGGGGCTTCTTCAGAGGCAGGGGCAGGCGAGGGGTGGGCAGACCTGCTCCACCCCCAGCCTAAAGCTCCTCTGAAACAGGCACCCTGATGGGGTGCCCAGGGCCGATTCTCCTGTACCAGTGGGGGCAGGCTGGCTTACTTCAGTCAGAATTGGGCTTCTTTAACCTCAGACAAGTGGGTTCTGGAAATAGTAAGCCAGGGTCTGGTTCTCAGCTTCAAAAGTTTCCCAAGTTGAGAAGCAGATTTTTCTACCTGCAAGTGCTTCGAGACCCTCGCTCTGGAAACAGAGGTCTCATCCCTGTTAGCTCTCAGAGCAGTAGAAAGGTTCCTCCCTGCATCAGGGCAGGGTCTGTATTCAGATACTTCCTTACCCAAAAAGACAGGAGAATGGCGGCCCATTTTAGATCTCAGATATCTGAATAAGCATCTTTGAAACCAAAGTTCAAAATGGTAACTCTGGCAATGATTTTACCTTCCCTAAGGCCAGGGACTGGCTAGCCTCCTGGACCTCAAGGATGCCTATTTCCATGTCCTAATCAGAAGATCCCATCAAAGTACCTCAGATTCGAACTGCCCTCAGGTCATTACCAGTTCAGAGCAATGCCCTCGACCTTACCTCTGCTCCAAGGGTATTCACAAGTGTCTAGCAGTGGCAGTGGCCCACTTAAGGAGGCAGAGGATTGCTGTTTTCCCTATCTAGACGACTGGCTCATTGTAGGCCAGTCCCAGAACAGGTAAATCTCACCTGCAGGTCACCAGCAGCTTCTCACCTCCCTGGGTTTTCTGCTAAACCTACCAAAGTCTGTTCTGGAACCAGTCCAGGTACTCACCTTTATAGGGGCAGAATTGGACACAAAGCTAACCAGAGCCTTTCTTCCCCCAGAAAGGGTAAGGAATGTAGTGGCTCTGGCCTCTTCCTTCACTCTGCAGGTCTCTCGACCAGCAAGACACTTTCTGCAGCTCCTGGGGCACATGGCTGCATCCACAGCTGTTGTGCAGGGAGCCAGATTTCAGATGAGAGACATTCAGTTTCACTTGAGAACCTTTTGGTCTCAGAGAAGACCCCCTTTCCAAGTTGGTCCCAGTGACTCGAACCTTGATCCTAGCTCTCCAGTAGTGGCAGGATCAGAGCAATTTAGAGAGCGGGGTCCCTTCATTTCCCTTCTCACGACTTGACTCTCACTACAGATGCTTCCCTTCTGGGTTGGGGAGCCCACATGGGCGACCTTTCCACTCAGGGAGTTTGGTCCCCCCAGGAATCTCTGCTCCACATCAATTTGCTGGAACTCAGAGCTGTCTTTTTAGTTCTTCAAGCTTTTTCTGCATCTGTCCACGACAAGGTGATACAAGTCAGAACAGACAACACCACAACAATGTGGTACATCAACAAACAGGGGGGCACTCGGTCTTCGGCCTTGTGCACTGAGGCAATGAAGTTGTGGTCTCTGGCCTATTCCTGAACACTTCCCTCATAGCAGTTCATCTTCCAGGAAGGACAATGTCTAGCGGATGCCCTCAGCAGGATTTCCAGGGTCATCACGAATGGTCCCTGGATCCTCAAGTGCTGGGGATAGTTTTTGCCAGGTGGGGCATCCTCAGATAGATCTTTTGCAGCCCCAGACAATCACAAACTTCCTCTGTTCTGTTGCAGGTCTCCAGTGTGGCTCAGTTCCCTGGATGCCCTTCTTCTGGATTGGGAGGAAGTTCCTCTATGCTTCCCCTTTCCTCTCCTATTCAAGTACTAGTCAAAATCAGATCTCAGCCTTGCAGGGTGATTCTGATTGCCCCAGATTGGGCCAGGCAGCCCTGGTACCCTCCTTCTGTCTCTGACAGTCCATCTTCCCTGTGCCTCCCCAGGAATCACAATCTGTTGACTTGTGCCCAGGGAAGGGTTTGGTATCCGGACCTCAAATCCCTCAACCTCAAGGCCTGGCTCTTGAGGAGTTAGTCTGCTGATTTACACCTGTCTCAGGGTGTTCTTGAGGATCCTAAAGGCTTCCAGAAAGCCTTCCACTAGGGCTACTTATAGTTCTAAATGGAAAAGGTTTTCCGTTTGGTGTGCTGGGAAAATATTTCCCCAGAATCTGCTGAATTGCCCATTTTGTTAGATTACATGGTACATCTTGATTCCTTGGGTCTCAGACCAGCTACCCTGAGAGTTCATTTGGCAGCTGTGTCTGCTTTTGTGTCAGCAGGAAAGTCATCCCCTCTTTCCTCTCATGCTGTGTTTTTCCAAGTTTTTTAAGGGATTACTCCATACTAATCCTCCCTTTCAGGAACCGGCCCCTGCTTGGGACCTTAATGTTTGCATTGCCCAGTTAATGCAACCCCCTTTTGAACCTCTGTCTTCTGCAGAGCTTAAGTACCTAACTTGGAAAACTGTTTTTCTAGTGGCTATCACTTCTGCCAGACGCATAAGTGAATTGCAAGCCTTGTCAGTGGAGACTGACTATTTCTTTCCACAGGGATAAGGTAGTCCTTAGGACTAATAGGAAGTTTTTGCCTAAGGTGGTTTCAGATTTCCATCTTAATCAATCTATCTCCCTTCCAGTATTTTTCACTGATCACTCCTCTTCGGGTGAGAGGAGGTTGCACAGCCTGGATGTTAAGAGAGCTCTTAGTTATTATATAGAGCGTACCAAAGGTCACAGGTTCGAATCCCTCCAACTTTTCCTTACCTATGGTGAAGTTGGGAAAGGCAAACCTGCCACTAAGAGATCAATAGCCAGGTGGATTGTCTCTTGTATCCAACTTTGTTATCAGAAAGTGGGCAGAGCCGCCCGCCCCCACTCCGGCTTTGAGGGCTCATTCTACCAGGGTAAGCTAGCTCTCTAGCTGCTGCCAGAGATATCCCTTTATTAGAGATTTGCCAGGCTGCTACTTGGAAAACGGTACACACTTTACCAAGCATTACTCCCCAGATGTCCAGGCCAGAGAGATGCTCGGTTTGGCACAGCTGTTCTTCAGAGCCTATTCCCTAAGTAGGTTCTGCCCCTCCTCCATGGAGGTACTGCTGTGTATTCTGCTAATGTCTATAATATAGCAAGACTTCATGTTGTTTGAAGAAAAAATTACTCACCTTAGTAATGTTGTTTCTTCTAATGGATTCTTGCTATATTATAGACCTCCCCCCCAACCTGCCCCTCTCAGAACCTCTACTTGGTGGGGTGCGGGCAACTTAGTGTGGGCACTACTTATGTCCTGTTAGCATTTTGTCCCCTTTGGGAATTTGGGTGTGTGTATGTGTACGCATGTGTGTGTTTTATTATACTTATGTTCCATTTTCATATTATTAGAATGGTGTTAGTATTTCTGGTCCCCTGACTTGAGTCTTGGGTGTTGGGACCATCAATGGTTGTTATTATTTAGGTAGCCATTTGGCTAGTGTAGGTTACAGCTTCCACACAGACCTTGGTGAGTTTGGCTCGTAAAGATCTGACAGTTCAAGTTTGAAATAACACAGATAGAGCTGCTCTCGTGCCAAAATTCTATTTTGGAATGGTTTTAACCATTTCACTCCGGGGCAGTTCTAGAGCTGGAACAAACTGCTAATGTCTATAATATAGCAAGACTCCATTAGAAGAAACAACATTACTAAGGTGAGTAATTTTTTCTTCTGTTCACTTGATCTGCAGGACGCGTTCTATCATGTCCCAATCTGTCCATCCCATCAGCGGTTCCTCCGCTTCAGGGTCGAGGGGACCCTGTACGAGTTCCAAGCCATGCCGTTCGGCCTGTCACAGGCCCCATGGTTCTTCACCAAGTGCATTGCATTGGTGGCAGCCCATCTTTGGCGTTTGATTACGAATCTACCCTTATCTCGAAGACTGACTCTTGGCAGGTTCTTCACTTCAGGAGGTGGAGAGGTCCAGGGATCTGCCCTCCGAATCTGCTCCCAACTTGGCCTCCTGATCAACGAGACCAAGTCAGAACTCGTGCCCTCTCAGGTGATGGGCTTCATCGGGGCAGAGCTAGACTCTTGTCAAGCCAGAGCCTGGATCCCGGTGGACAGGGCGGAGGTTCACTCCTTTGCCCGATCATTTCTGGTTGGGCACTTGCGCCCTGCCTGGGACTTTCTGCGCCTTCTGGGTTACATGGCAGCATGCACTTCAGTGGTTCGTTAAATAGGTACATGCGCCCTCCAATGGGAGCGGGCGCCCAGTGGACTCCGCGCCATCGGCTATTTCGACCAGCTGATCACTGTAACCCAGAAGATGTGGGACGCTCTCCTATGGTGGACCGCCCCTGAACAATTGCAGGAAGGGATCCTGTTTGTCCGCCCGAGCCGACGGTCATCCTTATGACCAATGCTTCTCTCATGGGCTGGGGAGCCCACATGGGGTACACAGGGCCACGGGTTCTGGCCTCCCGAGGTCCCCATGCCACATCAACCTGTAGGAGCTCAGAGCATTCAGACTGGCACTGTCAGCTTTCGCTCCTCCGCTCCGGGGTCAAGTGGTTCAAGTTCAGACGGACAATACCACAACTATGTACTACCTCAACAAACAGTGGCACGCACTCCCATCTGCTGTGCTAGGAGGCGCTCCGTATCTGGACCCTCGTAAGCCGGTTGGAGGCGAACCTCCTAGCCATTCATGTGACAGGAGTCTCAAACCAGCTGACGGATGCTCTCAGCCACATAGGTCAGACATCCCATGAGTGGTCTCTCTATCTAGAGATAGCTCACAGTCTGTTCTCCCATTAGGGCAAACCATTGGTGGACCTGTTTGCCTCCAGGGAAAATGCCAAGCTGAGGCTGTACTATGCCCGCCCCCCTCAGCAGGGTTCGCTGCAGGGGGATGCCTTCTCGAGGCCGTGGACCCCAGGCCTCCTATACGCCTTCCCTCCATTTCCCTTGATCCACAAGGTGTTACTCAAGGTGAGGAGGGACAAGGCGAAGGTGATCTTGGTAGCCCCAGATTGGCCACGCCAGTTCTGGTACCCAGATCTCCTCCGCCTCAGCTGCAGGCCCCCGGAGCGGCTTTGTACACGCCTAGACCTGATGATATTGAACCAGGAGAAGGTATTCCATCCGGACCTTCAATCCTTGCACCTCACAGCCTGGTACCTGAGCGGCTAGAGTTCCAGGCTCTGGGTCTTTCCGGGGATGTCTACACCGTGGTGGAGGCATCTCGTAAGGAATCGACCAGGAAATGCTATGCCTTCAAATGGAAAAGGTTTTCCATTTGGTGTCAGGGTAGGGTAAGAGTCGGGACCCCTTATCCTGCTCTGTGGCTAACATTCTAGACTACCTTTGGTCTCTCTCCAAATGGGGTCTGTGGTCATTGACCCTTAGGGTGCACCTGGCAGCCATTTCTGCTTACTGAGCGCAGGCCGGTCAGCCAACATTTGCGCAGGAGACAGTGGTCGGGCGCTTCTTCAAAGACCTGGGTCATATATCCCCTCCGGTGTGTGAACCTCCACCTCCATGGGATCTGTTGCTGGTTTTGGCAAAGCTCATGGGCAAGCCATTCAAACCCATGCACAAGTGTGAGCTCTCACACTTGTGGAAGACAGCCTTCCTGGTGGCTATCACGTCAGCCAAAAGGATGGAAGAGCTCCAGGCACTTTCGGTGGACTCCCCTTATCTGGTCTTTCATAGGGACAAAGTTGTCCTGCGCCCCCACCTGAAATTTCTTCCAAAGGTGGTGTCAGAATTCCACCTTAACCAGGTGTTGACTCTGCCGCTATATTACCCTAATTACACCTTGGACGCCGAGTACAGGCTCCATACTCTGGACCTGAGAGATGCTCTCTCCTATTATAAGGAAAGAACGGTGGAGATTCGTGGAGAGGTTCGCCAGCTGTTTACCTACGCTGAAGCTGCTTCTGGCGGACCTGCAGCCAAAGGGACCATTGCAAGGTGGATTACATCATGCATAGGTCTGTGCTACGAATTGGCGCGCAAGGAGCCTCCCAGAGGGATAAGAGCTCTTTCTACCCGCCATACTGCTGCATCGGTGGCTGCTTCCAGGGACATCCCTGTCCAGGAAATCTGTCCGGCTGCTACCTGGAAGTCAGGAAACACCTTTATTACCCACTACCACATCAACCCTGAGTCATGCCGGGATTCTGGTTTTGGGACCTCGGTTCTCCAATCTTTATTTTCCAAGGAGGGGGTGTGCGCCTTGCCACCCCTCCTCCCAGAGAACTGCTTGGAGTCTGCCAAGAAGTGTGGATGAAGAACAGGTTACTCACCTGTAACAGTAGTTCTAGGAGTGGTATATGTTGTTCATCCACACGCACCCACTGGGCCTCCCTGGCTTTAGGCGCACAACCTTGCTTCCAGCGGGCTAAGATCTGGCGTCATGGGTTGGAGCCGAGGTATTTACCACCGGGTGGGTGGGAGGAGCCAGCTTGAAGACTTCCGGCTAGATTTAAAGGGGAAAGGGACATGCCAGGGAGTGTGGATGAACAACATATACCACTCCTAGAACTACTGTAACAGGTGAGTAACCTGTTCTTTTGGTATGCCCGCCCTGCTGAAAATTTTGGCAAACTCTGCTGCCACTTTTGGGGCTGTTAAAGTACGCATTGGAACTGCTTCTGGGTATAAATCTATTACCCTTTTTACATTTGTCTAAAGGACTAACCACATCCATTGCAATTCTCTCAAAAGGCACATGTATCAAGGATGGGGCACCTTGTCTTTTCTAGTGACTTGGGGCTACTTTCTGACACTCGGCACAGGAATTACAATAGGTAGCAACATCTTCATGAATTTCAGGCCAGTAAAATCTATACAGTAATCTGGCAAGGGTGCAATCCCTCCCTGAGTGACCAGCCATAGGACTATCCTGTGCTATCTGTAACAACTCATATCTATACTTTTGTGGTATAACCAGTTGTTGTGTCTGGTCCTGTGTCTGAGGATTAACCCTTTACATTTTTTTTAAACTTCGGTTTACCCTGTTTTGATTTCACACACACCCCCTCCCACAACTGTTTAAATAAAGCCTGGAGTGAAACATTTTTGGCTTGTTCTGAAAGAAAATCACAATCAATGATCAGCTTAGTTTCAGCATTTTCATATGTTAACCCCTTTATGTCCATCAGTCATTTGTTGCCACAGTTTCTTCAGGCATCATCTTTCTTTCCTGGATTTCCGGATCTTGGAGCTGTGCTCAAACAAGTCCAAATCAAAATCGTCAAAAGGAAGAGTCCCCACCATGTGAAATTTTCTTTGACTGAGCTCTTGTCACCACAGCTGTTGAAACATCAGGATTTACTCCCTCTTTAATTATCTCACTAAATCCTGGAAAGTCATTTCCAATAATTACAGGTACAGGTAACTTGGGAACTACCCCTACTTTCATTTGGTGCGACACCCCATTAATAGTCAGTCACTTGGGTGGTGGGATAGTACAGTCTCTCCCCATGGATGCAGCTTACACCAGTATCTGGTTCTTTTGCACAGTTTTTTTTTCCCCCAGCACCTCAACATGCAGTAGGGTCTGTCTGCTTCCTGAATCAGTGAGTCCCTTTACAGTCTTATCCCCCACCTTCACATCTGTTAAGTACTTGCCCCAATTTGCCAAGGACAAATCTGCTCCAGTGTCACTTATTAGAAATTTCTTGCAATATGACCTGGCTTATTACGGTTCTAGCAAATAACATCTTTGGGCACAGATTTATTACCCCCTCCAGAGTTCTTATCAGACTTGGAGTTTAAAGGTGGGGAAAAAATGTCTTCTAGGGACATGGATATGTTGTTCATCCACACTGTCTGGCAGGTTCCTTGCCGCTTTAAATCTTGCCGGAAGGTCCGCCCCATGACGTCAGATCTTCCTTACCGCTTGGAAGCTCTGGTTCCCTTCTTAATGCTCTGCGTATAGACTGGATCCTAATTCTTCGGTTCGCCCAAAACTTATTCTTAAATTTTCTAGACTTCGGTCAAATTACTCCCTCGCAGCTGCAATGGACAAATCGACTCCCAGATTTTGGCGGTGCCTATGTGGGCAGAAAACGTCCAGGACAGATCCACACTCCATGTGCGTCTACTGCCTCTGCCTAGACCATGACCCATGAGCCCCTGCGAGTTATGCCGTTAGTTTTAAATAGCGTCCTGGAGGCAGCTGCCCAGTTACAGCTTAGCGCCCAAGAAGGGCTACCCGCCGTGAAGTCAAAAGAAGGCCCATTGGGCGGTGACCATGGCGCTGGCTCGCTGCTGATCAACTTGAGCAGATGATCGCCTCGAGGAGGAGGAGGTCACAGGCTGCATCATCCTCTTCCTCAGTCGCGCATTTATCCCACTCTTTGGGTTCCTTCTACTCAGCTTCTTTTTGAGGGAGTTTGCCAGTCCTTTCCACGAAGGAGAGGGGCCATCAGGACATTCTTCTTGGTCCAAAAAGGAGGACTCGAAAGGTAAGTCCCATCGTCGGCGTTCGTGGGAGTGGGAGAGGTCCCCTTCCCCGGACAGTCAGCACTCTACTTCGGTCGAGGTTGCGGCTAAGGCCGCTGGCTTCACGGTGTCCCCGTCAGGTCAGTCGACCGAGACATCCATCAACGCGGTCGAGATTTTTCTTGACCCATCGGACGGGTTGTCGACTGGTGAAGCAGACAACCCTTCTTCACCGGTTCCCCCCGGGGGAGACCGAGGACTTGCCTGCACCTCCTGTGCCAGAGTCCCCAGTCAAGGCTTCCGAGCTGAGGGAAGAGCGGGTGTCCCCAACCCCTTCCCAGACCCGTCCTCGGAAACACCAAGGGTCTTGGTCCAGCCGATCTGGCAGACATCGGCAGTCTCGGTCTCGGCACCGAAGTAAGCGGCGCTGCTGCTCGTTCTCGTCTTCCTCTTTGGAAGAGGAGAGGCTTCGGCGCAAATTGTGTCGATGCTACGAAGACCTGATATGGCAGCAGTTACTTCTGTCAGGGAACAAGCTGATGCCGTCGCCTTCCCCGGCCATCAAGTGGCTGTCGCCCAAATGGCTGAAACAACACCTCGCTGTAGTCGAGGTGCGCAAGCCTGGGCCAGTTGTTAGGCCGAAACCAGCTGCCCCACCGATTTGTGATGGAACCTTCGCCTCCACAACTGAAATTGGGGCGCCGACCAAGGACTCTCGGTCGGGTCAGGGTCTGTCCCACAGGTTGTCGGTCACCCTCATTCCCGACCGTCCTCTGCAGGTGGAGGGTGGCTCAGGCCCCAGGCAGCTCTTCGCGGACTCCTCGGAGTCCAACGAAGACTCCTCCCTGTTCTCCAGGCCCATTGACCTGGAGTCCTCTGGGGCCAGTCGATGGACGAAAGCCCATTGTCCTTTATGGGTCTGCTTGGACTCATCTCGGAGTCCACCGGGTTGCAGCTCGAGCCCGTATCCAAGCGGGCCAAGTATCCCCTAACGGACATACTGGACCGAGGGGATTCACCCACGGAGGCCTTTCCGGTGGGTGAAGCCATTGTTGGCCCAGCCTTGGAGCTCTGGCAGCGGCCTGCTTCCTGTCCTGCGCCTTCGACCAGGATGGCCAGGAAGTATGCGGTCCCTGACGGCTCTTTGTCCGTTTTTTCAGAACACCCCTCCGTCGAGGGTTGATAACAATAACGTTTTCCGGCGTTCCGGGAACGCTAGGGATGTGGATAAGCCCCCTGACAAGGAGTCCAAAAAGCTGGACTATGCCGGGCGCAAAGTGTACGCTGCATCTTCCCTTCGCCTCCGCCAGGCCAGCTCGGCTGTGCTGATGGCACACTTCTCCCACGCCCTCATGGGCTCCCTGGATGAGGTGATCCCTCATCTCCCAGCCGACCTGCTGGCCACTGTCAGGCAGGTGCGGGACCAGGGAAGGGCAGTGGCAAAACAGCAGCTCCAAATGGCTCTGGACATGGGAGACAACTGTGCTAGATCAGTTGTGGCCGCAGTGGCCATGCGCTGCAGAGCATGGCTAAGGATATCCACCTTCACGGCGGATACCCAGCATAAACATGCGGATGCCCCCTTCCTGGGGACCGACCTCTTCGGCCCTGGAGTGGAAGGTCACCTCCAGCGGATCGGAAAGTCCAGTGCCACTCTGGACTCTGTCACCTCCGACCAGAAGGACAAGGGCCATCGACAACAACAGCATAAGTCCTTTCGCCCTTCTGCATCTGCGGCACGTCCGGCCCAACAGCGGCAACACCAGGGCCAGCAGGCTCGCGCTTCGCACCCCAAAGCCAAGGCTGCGGCTGCCTCTAATAGGAAGCAAGGAGGAAAAGGCCATGGAGGTCCCTCGGCCGGTCCCTGCTCCAAGCCTGCCCAGTGACGGGTTGAGGGGTGTCTCCCCCAGCCTCGTCACTCCCCCTTCCCCGGGTTCCCCCCATGGGGGGGACGGCTCCGCCACTTCCTTTCCGCCTGGTCCGCTATCACCACTGACTGCTGGGTGTTGGAGGTGGTAGGAAAGGGCCTGCCCCTGGAGTTCAAGCAGGGCCCCGCCCTTCCGAGCCGTCGCCCCTCGGGGGGGGCTACAGGGTCTGCAGCCTCTCTGTCGGCTCGCTGAGCCGATATCGCCCTGCTCCCCGAAAAAGAGGCGATCAGGAAGGTGGCGGATCCTTCTGCAGACCCAGGGTTTGTGTCCAGGTACTTCCTGGTCCCAAAATGGACGGGGTGGCTGGCGCCCCATTCTCGACCTGAACAGGTTCCTAAGGTCTCGAACCTTCAGGGTGGTCACTCTGGCTCTGATAATCCCATCCTTGGAACGAGGCATGTGATTCTGGTCTCTGGACCTCCAGGACGCGTTCTTTCACGTCCCAATCCGTCCGTCCCACCAAAGATTCCTCCGCTTCAGGGCAGAGGGATCCCTCTACGAGTTCCGGGCCATGCCCTTCGGCCTTTCCCTAGCTCCTAAGGTCTTAACCAAATGCATGGCAGTGGTGACAGCATTCCTGCGGCGCCGAATGGTCCGGGTGTACCCCTACCTGGACGACTGGCTGATTGCAGCCCCCTCCAGAACGAAGGTAGAGCGGTCCAGAGATCTGGCCCTCCAGGTTTGCTGTCAGGTTCTCCTCCTCATCAGCGAGGCCAAGTCGGAACTCGTGCCAAAGCAGGTGATCCAATTCATCGGGGCAGAGCTCGACTCTCTACGAACCAGAGCACGGCTCCCGGTGGACAGGGCCGAGGTTCTTTCCTCCTTTGCCCAGTCATTTCAGGTTGGGCAATCGCGCCCTGCCCGGGACTTCCTGCGCCTCCTGGGCCTCATGGCGGCCTGCACCAGTGTGGTCCGTTGGGCCCGCTGGTACATGCGTCCCCTTCAATGGGGGCTGGCCAGCCAATGGTCACAGCACTTCAATCCGCTGGATCAGCTAGTGACAGTGACCCAGGGGATGTGGACCGTTCCAGCACATCTGCAGGAGGGCATCCCGTTCATCCACCCTGAGCTGATGGTCTCTCTATCGACCGATGCCTCTCTGATGGGTTGGGGTGCCCATCTGGGAGAGCACAGAGCACACGGCCTCTGGTCCCCTCAGGAGTCCCAATGCCACATCAACCTGCTGGAGCTTCGAGCGGTTCGTCTAGCCCTCACCGCCTTCACTCCGTTTCTAAGGGGTCAAGTGGTTCAGGTCCAGACGGACAATACCACGACCATGTACTACCTAAACTGCCAGAGCGGGACGCACGCCATGCCTCTGTGCAGGGAAGCTCTCCGCATTTGGTCACCCGTGCGCAGCCTGGAGGCGGATCTCCTTGCCATCCATGTGGCAGGAGCCTCCGACACTCTGGCCGATGCCTAAGCTGGATAGGGGCTGCGTCCCATGCTTGGTCTCTCCTGCCGGAGGTAGTACAAGATCTGTTCTCCCACTGGGGCACGCCTCAGGTGGACTGGTTTGCCTCCAGGGATAACGCGAAGCTGAGACTGTTTCATGCCCACCCCCCTCAGCAGGGCTTGCTGCAGGGGGATGCCTTCTTGAGGCCGTGGACCTTGGGCCTCTTCAACGCCTTTC
Source organism: Neoceratodus forsteri (assembly GCA_016271365.2). Lineage (NCBI taxonomy): Eukaryota > Metazoa > Chordata > Ceratodontiformes > Ceratodontidae > Neoceratodus > Neoceratodus forsteri. Next base: position 811,077,903 of record CM057456.1, on the reverse strand, counting down.
CCCCATTTCCCTTGATCCACAAGGTGCTTCTCAATGCAAGGAGGGACAAGGCGCAAGTGATTCTGGTAGCCCCAGACTGTCCCCGCCAGTTCTGGTATCCAGATCTCTTTAGTCTCAGCTCCAGGCTCCCGAGGCAGCTTCCAGCCCGCCCGGACCTGATCTCAGTCAATCAGGGTAAGGTATTCCATCTGGACCTTCAATCCCTGCACCTGACAGCCTGGTTCCTGAGTGGCTAGAGTTCTAGGCCTTGGGTCTTTCCAATGAGGTCCTTAATGTCGTTGAAGTGTCCCGTAAGGAGTTGACCAGAAAATGCTGCGCCTTCAAATGGAAGAGATTTTCCATTTGGTGTCAGGCCAAGGACCTGGACCCTTCCTCCTGTTTCTTGGCAAGCATTCTGGACTACCTGTGGTCCCTTTCTCAGCAAGGGCTTCAGTCGACGACCCTTAAGGTGCACCTGGCACCCATCTCTGCTTACCGGGTGCGGGCTGGGAAGCAGTCGGTGGCACAGGAGAAGGTGGTCGGGCACTTTTTCAGAGGCCTTGATCACATATCCCCTCCGGTGCAAGAATCTCTACCTCCGTGGGATCTACTGCTGGTATTAGCTAAGCTCATGGGCAAGCCATTCGAACCAGTGCACAGGTGTGACATCTCTCACCTGTCGTGGAAGACCGCCTTCTTGGTGGCTATCACATCAGCCAGAAGGATGGGAGAGCTCCAGGCGCTTTCCATCGAGTCTTCTTATCTGGTCTTCCACAGGCACAAGGTTGTCCTCGCCCCCACCGAAATTCCTTCGAAAGGTGGTGTCAGAGTTTCATCTTAACAGGTGTTAACTCTGCGGTGTTCTACCCCATCGCACCTCGGAGGCCAATATAGGCTCCATACTTGGACCCTAGGACCGCTACTTCAAGGAGGCGGGACGGCTGAAGTTCAGGGGCGGTTCGCCAGCTGTTTGTCACCTACACTGAAGCCGCACCTGGCAGACCTGCAGCCAAGCGGACGATAGGCAGGTGGATCTCCTCCTGCAGAGATCTCTGCTATAGGTTGGCGGGCATGGAGCCTCCCAGAGGGATAAGAGCTCATTCTACCCACCATACCGCTGCATCGGTGGCTGCTTCCAGGGATGTCCCTATCCAGGAAATCTGTAGGGCTGCTACCTGGAAGTCAGCACACACCTTCATCACCCACTACCACATCGACCTTGAGTCATGCCGGGATGCTGATTTTGGGGCCTCGGTTCTCTAGTCCTTATTTCCTAAGTAGGGGTTGTGCGCCTTGCCTCCCTCCTCCCGGAGAACTGCTAGGAGTCTGCCAGACAGTGTGGATGAACAACATATCCATGTCCCTAGAAATACAGGTTACTCACCTGTAACAGGATGTCTAGGAATGGTATATGTTGTTCATCCACATAACCTCACCTCCCGGCTTGCCTGTACAAGCTTCAGCGGGCTAAGATCTGGTGTCATGGGGCGTGGCCGAGGTTTACCACCGGGTGGTGGGAGGCCAACTTGAAGACCTTCCGGCGGGATTTAAAAGTGACAGGAACCTGTCAGACGAGTGTGGATGAGACAACATATACCATTCCTAGAACTCCTGTTACAGGTGGGTAACCTGTATTTCTGGGAAGCGTGGATATGTTGTTCATCCACACTCAGTCTGGCAATATCCCTCACCTAAATCTTGCGGAGAATCTTAGCTAGCTCCTCCCAGCAGGTAATAATGCCTCGGCTCCTCCCCATGGCGGCCAATCTTCCTCGCTGGAAGTGCGGGATTCCTCGCTTTGCTACTTTGCGGTGACAGAGGCCCTAGGTCAAATGCGACAGTTTCGCCGCGCTTACTTGCCTTAAAATCGTAGGTATCTGATTCAGATCTGAGCAACCGGATATGAGTACAGAGTCGTCCCCGGGTTTCGCTGGTGTCTGTGGACAAAAATGTCTCGCACCGATCCCCACCTGCAATCCTGCGTATATGCCCCTCGGACGCCATCGTGATACTTACTGCTTGCACCATCTGTTCGGCCTTCCATCCCACCATTCTGGAGGACATAAGCGCACCTTAAGTTGGGGGCAGGCTTATAATCCACCAATGAAATGGAAGGAGGCCAGGTGCTCGGTTCCGGCTGGAATCGCCGAGCAACTTCGACAAATGGCCGCCTTGAAGAGAGCTACCCAAGCTTGACCAACTGAAGCTTCTTAGTGCCGCTCAACTTGGGCTCCATCTTCACGGGATCCTTCCGGGAGTTGTGCCAATCTCTCCCTACTAAGGGTGAGGCGCCTTCGGGCTCACACTCCTCCCGATCCAAGAAGAAGGATAATGATCCTAAAGCATCTTCTTCTACTACCCAAAGAAGACGCTCCTGGGACAGAGAGCGGTCCGACTCTCAGGAGCAAGGGGTCTCAACCACGGTCGAGATCGCCTCCACGGCTGACGGCTTTGCGGACCTCCCATCAAGCCAGGGCACCGAAGTCGAGGATACGGCAGAACCGGCCGAGATTTCTCTCGACCCTATGGAGCCGTTATCGCCGACTCCCTGGAGACTTCCATTCTCTCCTTCCCCGGCGAAACCTGTCACCGGACATCCCGATCGAGACAAAGCCAGAACCCGGTTCTTACCGTCCGGCTTCTCCTGACCGACAGAGCGTGGCCGTCGGTCTCGATCCCGGTAGGACCTCATCTGTCGATTAAACCGAAAGGATCACAAACACTCCGGAGGCGCGCCTCAGGTTCCTCATCTTCCTTTGACGAGGAGAGATTTAGACAGAAGCTCAGTCCGGCGTTATGAGGACCTCAATGTGGCAGCAACCAACTTCTTTTAACAGGTCAAAGCCAGCTGCTCCTGCAATTACCGGCCGTGCCAGCCTCCAGCCTCTTAGGCCGACACCGACTCCCTCGGTTCTGAGGACTCCGGTGGGACCGGTGCACATTTCGGCTCAGCCTGTTACAGTCTCCCCACCAATTTTGGTGGAACCACCACCAAAACAGCCTCAGGGAGGGGCTCCCTCTAAGGAGGACCGACCCAACTTCTGAGCCTGCCCAATAGGTTGTCCATGCCTGGGTCACTCCTGATCGCCCTAGGCGCAGCCGAGGGGACTTAGGTGGGAGACCCTTGTGTCTGGACTCCTCGCGGATACGGACCTGACGCTTCACTCACCACGATGAGCTGTTGGTGTTAGGCATGGAAGAAGGGCCTTCCTCCTTCCAGGGCATCCATCGACTCGTTTCAGAGTCCACAGGTATGCCTCTGCAGCCCATTCAGAAGAAGGCGGAATATCCTCTCACGGATATTCTCAAGAGGGGGGGATACCCCGACGGAGGCCTTCCCAGTGGCCGAAGCCATAGTTGGCCCGGCTCTGGAACTTTGGCGTCCAGCCTCTTGCCCGGCTCCTCTGCCCACATGGTCCGCAAGTCGCGGTGCCAGCCAGGGGTCTTTGGCCTTCACTTTGAAGCATCACTCGGCAGAAAGCCTTATGACTGCCTCCAGTGTTTGGTGAGCCGGGCAGCTCTCTATGGATACAAACCGCCCTCCGGACAAGGTCAAAATGCATGGACCACTCGGAAGGTTTCTGTGACATCATCCTGGGCCGTCAGACTAGCTCAGCAGTGATCATGGCACACTTCTCTCACGCCCTTTTGGGGTCACTTGATGAAGTCCTCCCTCATCTCCCAGCAGACATGCAGACCATGGTCAAGCAGGTCCGGGACCAGGGCCGTGCTGTTGCTAAACAGCTCCAGACGGCTCTGGACATTGGCGATTCCTGTACCCGTTCACTAGCTGATGCGGTAGCCTCTCGCCGCAGGGCTTGGCTGAGGTTGTTCTCCTTTCCCGCGGATACTCAGCACAAGCTAGCTGACGTGCCCTTCCTTGGCACTGACCTCTTAGGTCCGGGAGTGGCAGGTCTTCTACAGCGCATAGGCAGTCTAATGCCACCTTAGCTGCCACCTCTGCTAAAGGTTCTTGAGGCAGAACCAGCAGCAGCGCAGAAGTCGCTACAGCATTCTTCCCTGGGTCAGACAGCCACCATCCAGGAGGTCAGCAACAGCAACAGGCTCAAGCTTGGTGCCCTAGGCCAACAAAGGTCCCCATCAGCCCAGCAAGGAGGCTGAGGTGCTGGTCAGAGTGCCTCCTCCTCCAAGCCTGCACATGGTGTGTGTCGGTGGCCTCCCCTGCACCATCACACACAGTCTGGGTCCTCCCATGGGGAGCCGGCTCCGCCACTGCATTTCACGCTGGTATGGTATCACCTGGGACAGGTGGGGTTCTGGAAGTGGTCGGGCAGGGACTGCCTCTGAGTTTGAGCAGTAGCCCCCAAGCGGGCCCGTGCCCAACGGAGAAGGATCTCAGTTGGCGCTAAGTCAGTAGCCGGAGACATTGCTCAACTCCTCCTCAAGAGGCGGTGGCTCAGTGCCTGCGGATCCTCCTTCAGACCCAGGCTTAGTCTCCCATTTACTGGTGCCCAAGCGGACGGGGGTTGGCGCCCCATTCTAGATCTCACGACCTGAATCAGTATCTTAGGTCTCGCCACCTTCCGGATGGTAACTCTGAAACAGAATCATACCATCTCTGGAGCCAAAACATATGGTTCTGTACACTGGATCTTCAGGCGCATTCTACCGTCCCAATCCGTCTGTCCCATCAGCGGTTCCTCACTTCAGGTTGAAGGACCCTATACGAGTTCAGAGCCATGCCATTTGGCCTGTCATTAGCCCAGGGTCTTCACCGTGCATCGCAGTGGTGGCAGCCCATCTGACGTCAAGGGTTCGCATTTACCCGTATCTTGACGACTGGCTCTGGCGGGTTCCTCCTTCAGGGTGGAAGGGTCAGGGACTACAGCCCTCCGAACCTGCTCCCTGGGCCTCTAATCAAGGCCAGAGTCCAGAACTCATACCTTCTCAGGTGATGGAAGCTTCATTGGGGCCCAGAGTCCGACTCTTGTCAAGCCAGAGCTCGGCTCCCGGCAGACAGGGCGGAGATTTTTTCCTCCTTTGCCCAATCATTTCTGGTTGGGCACTTGTGCCCAGCCCGGGGCTTCCTGCTCCTCCTGGGTTACATGGCGGCGTGCACCTCAGTGGTCCGCTGGGCCAGACTGCACATGCACCCCTTTCAATCGGAGCTGGCCGCCCAGTGGTCTCAGCGTCAGGGTCTCTTCGACCAGCTGGTCATGGTCACCCAGAGGATGTGGGGCGACTCTCCAGTGGTGGACCGTCCCAGGTCACTTGCAGGAAGGAATCCCGTTTGTCCGCCCGAGCCGGCGGTTGTCCTTCGACCGGCGCCTCTCTCATGGGCTGGGAGCCCATGGCGGACAACAGAGCTCAAGGTTCCTGGACCACGAGTCCGATGCCACATCAACCTGTTGGAGCTCAGGAGGATTAGACTGGCCTGTCAGCTTTCACTCCCTCAGCTCCGGGGTCAAAATGGTTCAAGTCCAGACAGCAATACCACGACCATATACTACCCCTCAACAAAGCAGGCGGACGCGCACTCCCGTCTGCTATGCAGAGGCGCTCCAGATCTGGACCGCTTGACCAGCTGGAGGTGGATCTCCTAGCCATCCATGTGGCAGGGGTCTCGAACCAACTGGCCGGATGCTCTCAGCCCTAAGGCCAGGCGTCACAGGTGGTCTCTCCATCCAGAGGTAGCTTACAATCTGTTCTCCGTTGGAGGCAGACCGTTGGTGGACCTGTTTGCCTCCAGGGAGAACACCAAGCTGAGGCTGTACCATGCCGCCCCCTCAGCGGGGCTCACTGCAGGATGCCTTCGGGCCGTGGACTGGCCTCCTCTCGCTTCCCTCCATTTCCCTTGATCCACAAGGTGTTACTCAAGGTGAGGAGGACAAAGGCGAAGAGTGACCTAGTAGCCCCAGATTGGCCACGCCAGTTCTGGTATCCAGATCTCCTCAGCCTCAGCTACCCAGGGCCCCAGAGCTGTACCAGCCCGGACCTGATGTCGTTGAACCAGGGAAGATCTTCCACTCGGACTTTCAATCCCACCTCAAGCCTGGTTCCTGCGGCTAGAGTTCCAGGCTCTGGGTCTTTCTGAGGATGTCTACACCGTGGTGGAAGCATCTCGAAAAGATCAACCAGAAATAGTATGCCTTCAAATGGAAAAGATTTTCCATTTGGTGTCAGAAAGAACCTGGACCACATCCTGCTCTGTGGCTAACATTGTAGACTACCTTTGGTCCCTCTTCAAAGGGTCTTCGGTCTCGACCTTAGGGTGCACCTGGCAGCCATCTCTGCTTGCAGTGGGCGGTCAGCCAGCGATTGGCACAGGAGGATGGTGATCGGGCGCTTTTTCAAGGCCTGGATCACACATCTCGGTCGTGAACCTCCACCTCCGTGGGATCTTTTGCTGGTTTTGGCAAAGCTCATGGGCAAGCCATTGAACCCATGCACAGTGTGAGCTCGCGCACTTGTCGTGGAAGAACTGCCTTCCTGGTGGCTATCACGTCCAGCCAGAAGGACAGGGAGCTCAGGTGCTTCGGGTGGACTCCCCTGATCTGGTCTTTCTGAGGACAAAGTTGTCACGCCCCCACCCAAAATTTCTTCCAAAGGTGATGTCAGAGTTTCACCTCAACCAGGTGTTGATTCTGCCGGTATATTACCCTAACTACACTTCGGATGCCGAGTACAGGCTCCACACTCTGGACCTCAGACGATGCTCTCTCCTACTATAAGGAGAGGACGTTGGAAATTCGGGGAGAGGTTCACCAGCCGTTTGTCACCTACGCTGAAGCCACTTCTGGCAGACCTGCAGCCAAGTGGACTATTGCAAGGTGGATTACATCATGCATTAGTCTGTGTTATGAATTGGCGGACAAGGCCTCCCAAGGATAAGGCTCATTCTACCACGATACTGCTGCCGATGGTTGCTTCAGGGCCATCCTATCCAGAAATCTGTCGGGCTGCTGCCTGGTGGCGAACACCTTCACTACTCATTACCACATAGAGCCTGAGTCACGGCGTGATGCTGGTTTGGGGCCTCGATTCTCAATCTCTTTTCTAAGTAGGGGTGTCTGCCTCCCTCCCTCCCAGAACTGCTCGGAGTCTGCCACAGTGTGGATGAACAACATATCCACGCTCCTAGAAAAACAGGATCTTCTTCGAGGTACAGCTCTTGCAGCAGGTTACACCATTAGGACTGAAGCCGGCCGGTGTCAGGACCCCAAGGAAAATTTTCTAGCTTGCAGTCTTCAGCGGGGACCGCCTCCGACGTCGGTCCCGCTCCCGACGTCAGGCGTAGTACATAAGGAGGCGGTCCCGCCAGAATCTCCAGTTCTTTCCCACCGTCGACTTGCATGTCTCGACCTCTTCGGATAGTACTAGCATGAAATTCTTCTTCAAAACTACCTTTCTTCGTCGGATGTCCTCCCCAGCTTCAGTGGAAGGCCATCCTTCTAAGTGTGCCTGTGGGAAGCAGATCCCGTTTAAAGACCCCCATTCGACCTGCGTTAGGTGCCTGGGCCGGACCACGACACCTAGCCTGCTCCTTCACCTTGGCCTTTAATAGCGGACCAGAATCCGCCCGACAGAAGGCTCTCAGGCTTTCCTCCTAGAAGAAAAGCTCAAGGCCATGGAACCTTCCTCCGAGAACCTTCAGAAAGTCCCACAGGCACCACGAAAACATCGGAGAAGGTGAGACCTAGATCCCCCTCCAGGGCCTCGGACTCCCGCAGCTCCAGCTCCAGGTCGGACCGCTCTCCGTCGAGGGCCCACTCTCAGCCTCCCCCGGCACTAGTCAAATCTGCCAGCGACTCTGCGGCCTGCCAAGACCTCCAGGCCCTCTTCTTCTGCTAAGGCCTCGTCCAGGTCAGGGGAGTATCACAAGTCTTCGTCCCGGCACTCGGTCTCAGACGTCCGGTCTGTCTCTTGCCTCCACTCCCCAATGCCAGACCAAGGCTGGCCTCCTTCAAGCGGACGTTGGACCCGGCGTCGGCAAAGTCCCTAAGCCTCCCGTGGCGGCGGCAGGTAAATCACCCTCGCCGGTCAGGCATTCTCCCCAGGACACCGGTGAGGCGGCACCTGCTGCCACAGACAGAAAACCACCGCCATCTACGACGTCGGTCGGAAGCGTGCTCGGAGAGCCCTCAGCCCGAACCAGGCGGGCGACTCCCGGACAGTCGAGCTACCACAGGAACCCTCCCAGAACCGGAGACCCCCGAGCGGCCTTGACCCCGTAGACCACCGGGCGCCCGGCCTGTCGTCGGGACTCCAGCAGCAGGGTGAAGAACTCTTCACTTTCTGGTGGACACCGTAAAAGGATATGGTCTGCAGCACCCTCCTCCACACCTGCGGCACCACCCGACACCTCGCCCCCTCCTTTGCAGAAGGGCATGAGCGAGCTTTCTTCCCCAGGAGCCAGTAGCACCTCTAGGGGCAGATCTACAGAGAGAGAAGAGGCCTCCGTCAGGGTCACCCAGCAAGGGGCAAAAAGCGTCGTATTCGGCGCAAGCGGAGGACTCCAGATCTGTCTCTAGATGCTCAGGTCTCCTTCACCGATCAGCATCCCTTCTCAGGACCCACGTGACCTCCTAGGTCTCCTCCGGGTGACCCTACGTTCTGAGATAATGAGACACATCTAAGAGAGACATGGGATGGAATCGGAGGAACTAGACCCCAAAGACTACGCTTGCCACGTACATTCGGCAAAGGACCCTAAGCATGTGGTAGTACCACCATGGTGAACACCTTGCATGGGCGATCACCAAAGGCAGCGTCGGCGATCACATTCAACTCGGCTATGCAGAAGGAAGCTGACTGCCTGTACAAGGCCCTAGGGAAGACCAGTACCTAGCTAACCATCCTCTGGCAGCTCCTGGTCATGGAATCTCATGACCAGTCTAGAAGCCGTAACATCTGAGCACAGCCACGGGATCCAAGTCCAAGCAACTGGGCGTGCTGGGAGGTGCACACTCTGTGACAGCGACTTGCGCCATCAGATCCTAATTACCTGACCCACATGGTTCAGTTTCAAGTAACGCTGTAGGAACAGACATGAGATCTGTTAGAAAATTGAAGCGGTGTGTCCCAAGGAGGGAACTTCTTTAGCTCCTCCATGCAGGTTCAGGCACGTGGGGACCCAGGTGCTCGAGGCGCGTGCAACTCCACAGGCTCTTGACCCAGGCTGACAGCCTCAGGCATATGTCTCCGGAGACACTCAGCAGCTCCGTGTCTCGAGAGTTTACCGGACATCCAGAAAAACATTTGGATACCCTTTCGTAAAGTTTTGTTTGGTGAAGCATCGGAAGGTCATCACCAAATTACAGGAAGCCAGGAAGGACGTTAGATCTGTCCGGCCATGTACATATCTATACTAAAGCTCCTTTCATAGGAACACAGTCGTTTTAGCAGCTGGACTCAGAGGCAACAACCCGTTCGGCCAGCATCAGAGGGGCTCCATGCTTTCCGGAAAGCCCAGGTCAAACGTCCCTTAGGTAGGGCCCAGCGTGCTCAAAGTCGGCCCAGCCTGCAGGACCCTCTGCTGCCACACCATGACTCCTTCATTGCCCCTCCTCAGTATCAGCGGGAAACAAAGGTCGGAGGTGCATTGCAGAACCACTTGCCAGGGTGGCGCTCGATCACCACCAAGTAGGTGCTACAACACTGATGAAAAGGCCACTTTATAGAATTCCTGAACAAAGCCCCACAAGGCCTCCTCTGCTCTCCCGTTACTCGGGTCCAATCGCCCTGCTCGCAAAAAGAAAGTGCTCGCACTTCTGCAGAAAGAAACTGTGAACACGTTTCGAAACCAGATAGGAGCAGGCTATTATTCACACTTCTTCCTGGTTCAAAAGACAGAGACCTCCGTCCAATTTTGGATCTCAGCGACCTCAACATATCGGTCGTCTACAAGCACTTCCCACGAAGTGACCCTCCTGGGACTAATCCTATGCTGAAAAAGGATGCTTTCTTGGCGTCCCTAGATATACAGGATGCCTACAGCCATCCCCATCGCTCAAGCGCACAGAGGTTCCTCGCTTGAGTTTCTCGGTCGCCACTACCAGTTCAAGGGCCACATCCCTTCGGGCTGCATCAGCACCAAGGAGTATTCACCAAGTGCATGGCAGTCGTCAGCGTCTCTGAGGAGACAGGGTCACTCGCGTTCCCTGTACCAGACGACTAGCTACTCATGGCCTCCTCCAAGAGGCATTGCTGCTAACCATTCAGCACACCAGGCTCTCTTCCAGTCTCTGGGCATCTTAATCAACTCGAGAATCTCTCCTGGTACCATCCCAGAAACTACACAGTTCATGAGGCGCAGTTCTGGACACAGTCAAAGGAAAGCCTTCCTTCCGAAGACAGGCGAGCATACAATCCTCATAAGGGACATGTCAGCGAAAAAAACAAGTCGGCGGCCAGATTTGGTCCTTAGCCTGCTTGGACACATGCTGTGGCCATTCCAACGGTCCCGATGGCAAGACTCCACATGCGGGTAACCAGTGGATGTTAAGGTGCAGTGGGACCAAAAGCCAAGACCATCTGCAGCAGCCAGTCAGAATCACGCGGACGTGGTTGGGACACAGCAATGGTAACTAGATCTGGGAACCCTCAGTGGGGTTCCCTTCACAACGCCGTCCCGTGTTGACACTCCTGAGCGCCTCAGGGCTGGGGTGAGGAGTGCCACCTGTGAACAGGTGAGGTCTCAAGGAACATGGACTACCTAGGAATCTCATCTCCATATCAACATATTGGAGATGAGGCGGTCCTGTATGCCCTGCAGGCCTTCCAGTCGGAGATTCCACCATACTGTCTGTACAAACAGACAATATTGCGGTGATGTATTACCTCAACAAACAAGGAGGCACCTCCTGATCCCTTTGCAGGGAGGCCATGGGGGTGGGGCCAGGTAATATGACACTGGCGCAAACCTCATGCGTTCACGTTCCACGTGGTGGACAACACGATGTGAATATTTACAATAGTTCCCAGGCCAGGAGTCCTGATGGGAACTTCTACAGGAGAGTGGCAGAGGATCTGTTCCACAGATGGGTTACTCAGAATTGAATCTCTTAGCCTCCCCATCAGCGCAAAACTGCGAATTTTGCTCGCTTTAGATCCAGGACTGGTTTTCTGGCCGGGCGTGGTTGTCCTTTCCACGACGCAGATTCCTCTCGCCCTTTCCTCTTTCCCGTTGATCAGAGACCTTCTCAGACTTCGCAGGAGCACGCGACACTTATTTGAGTGCGCCTTTTGGCCCAGGCAAATTTGGTTCCTGCTCGCTGAATCAGTTGTCCAGGAATATAAACACTTCCAATGAGCTCCCACCTGTTTGTCCTCGGAGGAGGTTCTCTGATCCCACCGGACTTCGTTCACTGACCCTGCATGCTTGGCTCCTAGAGACACTATACGTAGTTGCGACACGGGTCTTACAAGAGGTGGCAGGCGTGCTTTCTGCAGCGAAAACCACACAACACATGCAACATCATACGAAATGGTGCAGATTTTGCCTGTGGTCTCAGACTCGCGGTTTCTCGCCTAGACTGCCCCCGAGGCTGGTTCTGGAGTACCTGCTTTTCCTGGTGTTTAATCCGGTTAGCTTACTCCCTGATTAAAGTGCACCTTTAGTGCAATCTCAGTATCACCCCATAGGCCAATGCATGGTGGCCATCTGGACCTACCCATGTCTTTTAAGAGGTCCTCCACCTTGAGCTGCCCATCAAGGATCCCATCCCCCTTGGGATTTACCTTCGTCTTGGGCAACTTCGCTGCCACCCCGCTGAGCACGCATGAATTGCGAGCTATGGTTTCTGTCATGGAAAATGTTGTTTTGGTTGCAGTTACTTTGGCGAGAAGAATCCCAAATTACATGCTCTCATGTGCAAGAGCCTTATTTAATTTTTCCATCGGAATGGGTGTCCCGAGCAGAATCTAGTTCCTGCCTAAGGTGGTCTCAGCCCTTACTCTCAACCAGGACACCGATTTACCAGTATACTTCCCTAAATCGCATCAATCGAGGAGAAGCACTGCTTCACACCCTGGATGTGCACAGGTGTCTGAGATAGTAATTGACCAGATCCAACAGCACCGGAAAGCGAGCAGCTGTTCCATTTCATTCGCTGAGAGGATGAAAGGAGCTCCTTTCAAAGCGAGACCCTTTCACGCTGGCTCATCAGTGTATTTCCTTTTGCTATGACAAAGCGTCAGAAACCCTTACAGGGTGGTCAAGGGCCATTACGACAAGAGGAGTGGCTACCTCCTTTGCGGCACTGAAGAACGTCTCTCGTCGGCCATATGTGCTGCAGCCACCTGGGTTCAGTGCACACTTTTATCAGGCATTATAGCCTGGACTCGTACCTCAAGGAGTAGAAGCGGGATTTCGACCTTGCTGTTCTTCAGAGACGCCTCCTCCCTAGGCTCAAGAGCAGATCTGGATCTCTAGTGCCTCCTCCCGATGGCTTTTCAAGGTGCCATTGGCGGATCGGGTCCCAATGAGAACAACCTGCTGCAACAGCTGTACCCAGCGAAGAAGCTAGTAGTTACACCCAGAACTTACCGTAACAGTAGATCTTGAGAACAGCTCTTGCAGCAGGTACTTCCGCCACCATTCCCCCCTTGAAGTAGGTTCCAGCCTAACACTATCCTTAGGATCGGAAAGGTCTGTTCTTAGTCTTGGCCATCTGATGGTGGGTCCTGGTCTCCTCTTCTGATATCATCCAGCGGCGGAAGTCTCCGGCAGGAGAACTGAGGATTCTGGGCGGAGACCGCCTCCGCATCTCTCGCCTGGCGTCGGAGGCGGTCCCGTGAAGACTGCTAGCTAGAAAATTTTCCGTGGGGTCCCTGGCGCCCGGCCCGGCTTCAGTCCTAATGGTGTAACCTGCTGTAAAGAGCTGTTCTCGAAGATCTACTGTTACGGTAAGTTCTTACGTAAGTGTACTTTACTCAGCTGTAACAGTAGTTCTAGGAGTGGTATATGTTCATCCACACGCACCAACCCGACCTCCCCGGCTTAGGGCGCACAACCTGGCTTCCAGCGAGCTAAGATCTGAGCGTCATGCGGGCCCGGTATTTATCACCTGAGTGGGTGGGAGGCCAGCTTGAAGACTTCTGGCAAGATTTAAATGGGAAAGGGCAATGCCAGACGGTGTGGATGAACAACATATACCACTCCTACGTCTACTATTACAGATGAAATAACTAGTTTACCATTGTGGCTGATGCCTCACTAACAACCAAGCGTTTATCTGTGCCATTTGGTAGTCTTCTGCAGGGGTCAGCCTTGACCTTCCTGCACTAGCCAGCAGGGCAGAGTTGATAAATACAGTAGCCATAGATGTTTCCACTCAACATAATTATAATAGTAAAATTTTGATCCTTATACAGGACACAATGCAGCAAATCCAAAGAAATACTCTTGATTTTGCACATTTGTTCTGCTCCTGCTTCCAGCTCCCAGCAGAAAAAAAGACTGCAATTTATTTATTCCTTTTTGGTTGACTGGTAGTGCACTAGATAAAGGGCCCCAGTTTCAAAACAGACCCTTTCAGCTGGCTCATCCAGTATTTCCTTTTGCTATGACAAGCGTCAGAAACCCTTACCAGGAGTGGTCAAGGGCCATTCGACAAGAGGAGTGGCTACCTCCTTTGCGGCACTGAAGAACGTCTCTACGTCGGCCATATGTGCTGCAGCCACCTGGAGTTCAGTGCACACTTTTATCAGGCATTATAGCCTGGATATCGCCTCAAGGCGAAGAGCGGGTTTCGGCCTTGCTGTTCTTCAGGGCCTCCTGCCCTAGGCTCAAGACGGGTCTGGATCTCTGTATTGCCTCCTCCCGATGGCTTTTCAAGGTGCCATTGCTTGGGAATCGGTCCTAATGGTGTAACCTGCTGCAACAGCTGTACCTTGAAGAAGCTAGTAGTTACATAAGAACTTACCGTAACAGTAGATCTTCGAGAACAGCTCTTGCAGCAGGTACTTTCCCGCCCACCATTCCCCCTTGAAGGAAGTAGGTTCCAGCCTAACACTATCCTTAGGATCGGAAAGGTCTGTTCTTAGTCTTGGCCATCTGATGGTGGGTCCTCGGTCTCCTCTTCTGATATCATCCAGCGGCCGGAAGTCTCCGGCAGGAGAACTGGGGATTCTGGCGGGACCGCCTCCTTATGTACTACGCCTGGCGTCAAGGGGCGCTCGCTTGAAGATCAAGCTAGCTAGAAAAATTTTTCCGTGGGGTCCTGACGCCCGGCCGGCTTCAGTCCTAATGGTGTAACCTGCTGTAAGAGCTGTTCTCGAAGATCTACTGTTACGGTAAGTTCTTACGTAAGTGTACTTTACTCAGCTGTAACAGTAGTTCTAGGAGTGGTATATGTTCATCCACACGCACCCACCCGACCTCCCCGGCTTAGGGCGCACAACCTGGCTTCCAGCGAGCTAGATCTGGCGTCATGCAGCGGAGCCGAGGTATTTATCACCTGAGTGGGTGGGAGGAGCCAGCTTGAAGACTTCTGGCAAGATTTAAATGGGAAAGGGACAATGCCAGACAGTGTGGATGAACAACATATACCACTCCTAGAACTACTGTTACAGGTGAGTAACCTGTTTTTACCATTGCTTGGCTGATGCCTCACTGCTGTGGTTATCTGGCCATTTGTAGTCTTCGGTGGGGTCACGCTCTCTGACCTTTTACTCACAGCAGGGCAAGTTGATAAATTGCAGTAGCCCGCAGATGTTTCCACTAGCCCTTAATTATAATGGTAAATTTTGATCACTTATACAGGACACAATGCACGCAAATCCAAGAAATACTCTTGATTTTGCACATTTGTTCTGCTCCCACCTTGCTTCCAGCTCCCCAGCAGAAAAAAAGACTGCAATTTATTTATTCCTTTTTTTGTTGACTGGCTAAGTGCACTAGATAATTCAAACAACATGAAGTCTTGATATATTATGACATATGCAGTGAGTCCCAACCTTCGAACTGCTTCGGAGGTGAAAGAGTTAACTTTCCATGCAAGGCATGGAACCTTGAGTGCGAGCTCGGTTGAAAACTGTCTGTTGTTGCTCAAACTCAAACTGTCAGATTCTTTACTCCGCCTCACTGAACAGTCGCTCCGGAGATTTCTCCTTCTGCTCGGTTCGTTTGTCGGTTAAAACGTCTTATTTTTCGGTTTCTTGACCGAAATTAAACCGCAATCGGTCAGTTCCAGCTCTGTCTGTGGTATTGTAAGTAATAGATAGGCTTACATTTATTCTTCTGTGTGGAACTTGTAAACGTCTTTTTCGGTTCGGTTTGAACCGATCAGGTTGTTTTAAAAATAACTTTCTAGTCCTCTAGAGTGCGGTTCCCGGTTCTTATCGGTTCTAAAAAAAAACGGATTTCATTACGGTTTTTTCCACGACCCGTGACACGGTTGGGAACCGATAAGAGTCTCTTGCTTGGCGGATTGCCACTAACGGGCAAGTTTGGTTAGGCTGGTACTATGTCTGAGAAACCCACAAGAAAAACCGGGTCCACTGGGTTTCAACACTGTGGCCTCTGTGGGGAAGCCTTTGCTAAGGCTGACCCACACACCACTTATGTATATTGTCTGGGGTTTGACCACCTCAATGCAGACTGCCAGATTTGTAGGGAGTTTTCCGCTGCCACCATGGAAGAGAGTTGTTGGCGTCTAGGGAAAGGAGGCCTAAAAGTCCACTGACCCGATGGCCAGCCCGGTTCGGGTTCCATCCCAACCGGGAGGGAGTGTCAACCAGGGTGATACTTCCTCGGGCAAACAAAGAGCCAGCTCTGAGGAGCCGGGTTCCAACTAAAAGGATTCAGGAAGTCAGCCAGTGTGGAGCCAAAAGTTCTTTTCTCCAACCGCTGAGGAAATAGCTAAAGCAATTCAAATTGTCCAGTCTCTTTTACCGGTTCCGTCTGAACCGACACCATCAAAGAAGCGTTCGGTCCGGCCGGTTCCACCGGTTAAAGATTTTGATTTTGAGGATTTTTATGAACCGGAGGAAGGGGAGGAGGAGGAGTGAGGATAGTAGAATGTGATTTTGAAGGTCTGGATGTGCCTATTGAACCGGACATCTTTCAGACAGACCGTTAGGGGTCCTCCAGGCTATCTGAGTCCCCTTCTCATTTTATGTTCTATAAGAAAGTTGCTGAAACTCTCCAACTCCCTGTTGAGGAAGCTGTTAATGACCAAGAAGAGCCTGATTATGTAGAAATGATGGATATTCCAGAGTCTAGGAGACTGTCTATTCCCTTGCACAAATCTTTTAGGAAACAGTAAAAATTCTAAAAACTCTTCATTCTATCCTCCCTGTGGATAAAAGGATGGACAAGAGGTATGCTTTATCAGGCTCTGATACGGAGTTCCTCACTCAGCAATGCAGCCATGTGGGGGTAGTGCAGGCTGCTGCCTGTGACAAGGCAAATATTCCTCTAGCCTCTCACCCTCCTGAAAAGGACTCCAGGAGGATGGATGCCATGGCAAAGAAACAGTACATGGCAGCATCTTTAGGACTCAGACAGGCAAACTATATGGCTTGGTGCTGCTAAGTACCAGAAACCAGATGGGATACTGTGCTGGCTCTTAGCAAACAGGCCCCTGAACAGCTTGCCAGGGAGCTGGAGCAGGTGGTGCTGGATGGTATTGAGGCATCCAAGGTGCAATTTCATGCTGCAATAGACTCTAGTGATGTATCATCAAGGGTCATGGCTACATCTGTGGCTCTTCGAGAATGGCTTGGCTCATATGTACTACTCTGTCACAGGATACCCAGTCTAGGCTATGGATTTTTCCTGTTGTGGGCAATTCTCTGTTTGGGGAGCAGACAGAGAATTATATAGAAAAATGGATGAATATAGGACCACCAATAGGAGCACAGGTGGCCAGGAAAGGCAAGCCACTCCTCAAAGGCAGCAGGGCAGGGGCAGGGGCAGGCTTTTCATAGGCCTTTACCAAGCCAGGCCTCCTCTTCTGCTTATGCCCAGAGGGGGTTCTTTAGAGGAGAGGCAGACGGGGTACAAGTGACATACTTCTACCCCTCAGCCCAAAGCCCTGCCAAGCAGGCTCCCTGATGGGGTGGCCGGGCGATTCTCCACTACCAGTAGGGGGCAGGCTGGGTTACTTTGTCCAGGACTGGAAGTCTTTAACATCAGACAAGTGGGTCCTGGAAGTAGTAAGCCAGGGACTGGTTCTCAGCTTCAAAACATTTCCAAAGATGAGAGCCAGATCCTTTCCACCTGCAAATCCATCAGAGGCACTTGCCCTAGAAACAGAAGTTTCTACCTTCCTGGCTCTCATAGCTGTGGAAAGGGTTCCACCCCTACACCAGGGCAAAGGGTTGTACTCCAGGTACTTCTTACCCCAAAAAAGACAGTAGAATGGCGGCCCATCCTGGATCTCGGGTATCTAAACAAGCACCTTTTAAAACCAAAATTCAAAATGGTGACTCTGGGAATTATTTTACCCTGTCTAAGGCCAGGAGACTGGCTAGCCTCCCTGGACCTCAAGGATGTCTACTTCTATGTTCTTATCAGAAGCTCCCATCGAAAGTACCTCAGATTCGAACTGCCCTCAGGCCATTACCAGTTCAGAGCAATGCCCTTCGGCCTCACCTCGGCTCCGAGGGTATTCACAAAATGCCTGGCAGTAGCAGTTGCCCACTTAAGAAGGCAAAAGATTGTCATCTTTCCTTATCTGGACGACTGGCTCATAGTAGGCCAGTCCCCAGACCAGGTCAAACTACACCTTCAGGTAACTCAGCAACTGCTTACATCTCTAGGTTTCCTTCTCAATCTTCCAAAGTCAGTTCTAGAGCCTGTCCAGCTTCTCACCTTCATAGGCGCAGAACTGAACACAAAAGAGGCCAGAGCCTTTCTCCCTCTGGAAAGAGCAAGGACCTTGGTCTCTCTGGCCTCCTCTTTCACCCTGCAGGTCTCTCGACCAGCAAGGCATTTTCTTCAGCTCCTGGGGCACATGGCTGCTTCTACAGCAGTAGTGCAGGGAGCAAGATTTCAGATGAGGGACGTCCAGTTCCATTTGAGAGCCTTTTAGTCTCAAAGGAGAGACCCTCTAACCAAATTGATCTCAGTGACTCGAACCCTGATCCAGGCCCTTCAGTGGTGGCAGGACCAGAGCAATCTGAGACAGGGGGTTCCCTTCACTCCCAAGTCTCACTCCTTGATCCTTACTACAGATGCATCCCTCTTGGGGTGGGGAGCTCACATGGGGGACCTCACTACCCAGGGATTGTGGTCCCCACAGGAATCTCTGCTCCACATCAATTTGTTGGAACTTAGAGCAGTTTTTCTAGCACTCCAGGTTTTTTCCACATCTGTTCAGAACAAGGTTGTACAGGTCAGAACAGACAAGACCACTACAATGTGGTACATCAACAAGCAAGGAGGCACTCTGTCTACAGCCGTGTGCACCGAAGCAATGAAGTTGTGGTCTCTGGCTTATTCCCTGAACGCCTCCCTTACGGCAGTTCACCTCCCAGGCAAGAACATTGTCCTAGCAGATGCTCTCAGCAGGATTTCCCAGGGCCATCACGAATGGGCACTGGATCCCCTAGTACTGGAGGTAGTATTTACCAGTTGGGGCACCCCTCAGATAGATCTTTTTGCAGCCCCAGACAATCACCAACTTCCTCTTTTTTGCTGCAGGCCCCCAGTGTTGGGCTCAGTCCCTCTGGATGCCTTTCTCCTCAGTTGGGAAGGGAAGTTTCTCTATGCTTTCCCCCCTTCCCTCTACTCTTCAAGGTGCTAGTCAAAATCAGATCTCAACCCTGCAAGATGATCTTGATTGCTCCAGATTGGGCCAGACAGCCCTGGTACCCACTCCTCATGTCCTTAGCAGTCCACCTTCCCCTGTGTCTTCCCAGGAATCACAACCTGTTAACCTGTGCCCAGGGGAGAGTTTGGTATCCAATCTCAAGGCCTGGCTCTTGAAGAGTTAGTTTGTTGACCTACACCTCTCCCAAGGTGTATTGGATATCTTGAAGGCCTCTAGAAAGCCTTCCACCAGGGCTACTTATAATTCCAAATGGAAGAGATTTTCCATATGGTGCTCTGGCAAGCATATTCCCCAGAATCTGCTGGACGTACTCACGATCCTGGATTATTTGGTGCATTTGAATTCTTTGGGGCTGAGACCAGCTACCCTAAAAGTGCACCTGGCAGCCGTGTCTGTTTTCTTATCAGCAGGTAAACTCTCTTCTTTTTCAGCTCACCCTGTATTCTCCAAGTTTTTCAAAGGGTTGCTTCACACCAACCCTCCATTCAGGGACCCTGCCCCTGCTTGGGATCTTAATATGTGCATTGCCCAGCTTGTGCAACCCCCTTTTGAGCCATTGTCTTCAGCAGAGCTTAAGTACTTGACTTGGAAAACTGTGTTTTTGGTAGCCATCACTTCTGCCAGGCGCATAAGTGAGCTGCAAGCATTGTCAGTGGAGCCTGATTTTATCTCCTTTCACAGAGATAAGGTGGTCCTCAGGACTAACAGAAAGTTTTTGCCTAAGGTAGTTTCAGATTTCCACCTTAATCAGTCCATGTCTCTTCCTGTGTACTTCACTGACCATTCCTCCTCTGGCGAGAGGAGATTGCACAGTTTAGATGTCAAAAGAGCCTTTAGTTACTATATAGAACGTACCAAGGGTCACAGGTTTGACTCCCTCCAATTGTTCCTCACTTATGGTGAGGTTGGTAAAGGAAAACCTGCCACTAAAAGATCCATTGCCAGGTGGATTGTCTCTTGTATCTAATTTTGCTATGAAAAAACTGGGTAAGGTTCCTCCCTCAGGCCTGAGGGCTCACTCTACCAGAGGCACAGCTGCGTCTCTGGCTGCGGCCAGGGACATCCCTATCCTAGAGATATGTCAAGCAGCTACCTGGAAAACAGTTCACACTTTTACTAAGCATTACTCCCTGGAACATCCAGGCTAGGAGTGATGCTCGATTTGTCACAGCTGTGCTTCAGAGCTTATTTCCTAAGTAGGTTCTGTCCCTCCTCCATGGAGGTACTGCTGTGTAATCTGCATATGTCATAATATAGCAAGACTTCATGTTGTTTGAAGAACAAAATTACTCACCTTAGTAATGCTGTTTCTTCTAATGGAGTCTTGCTATATTATGACCTCCCCCCCAGCCTGCCCCTCTCAGAACCTCTACTTTGGGATGTGGGTGGGCAGTGCAATGTTCACACTTCATAGATGCCCACTTTATTTTCACCCTTTCTTAGGGTGCTTGGGTGTTATGTTTTATTTTCCTTTCTTGAATCCCCTGACTTGAGTCTTTGTTTTGGGATCAAGAACAAAAATGTGTTTTTGTAGTTAGTAGCCAGTGGGCTAGTGTAGGTTTTCGGCTTCCACACAGAACCTTAGTGAGTTTTGCTTGTAAAGATCTGACAGTTTGAGTTTGAGCAACAACAGAGTTTTCAACCGAGCTCGCGCTCAAGGTTCCATGCCTTGCATGGAAAGTTAACTCTTTCACCTTCGGAGCAGTTCGAAGGTTGGGACTCACTGCATATGTAATAATATAGCAAGACTCCATTAAAAGAAACAACATTACTAAGGTGAGTAATTTTTTCATCTTGCCTATTTTCAGGCACAACCCGGGGAAGGGGGATACAGATGAAAGCCAACTGACCTTGAACCAGATTAAGCTGTTGGTGGTATTTTTAGTGAATGAGGGAAATTTGGCCAGGACACCAGGAAAATTCCCCTACTCTTTTTCGGTAAGTGCCAAGGGATCTTTAACATCCACCTGAACTACCACCAATCCAGGCAGATGGGACCTCGGTTTAACGTCTCATCCGAAAGACGGTACCTCAAAAGTGCAGCACCCCTCTCATGCTGCACTACAGTGTCAGTACTGGGATATTAACCCGAGTGCCAAATGTGGGAACTGAACCCACAGCCCTCTGATCTCCCGGCCTCAGAGGTGAGTGTGCTACCTACTGAGCCATTGACACTTTTTGCCATTACAGTGAGCCTCCCCTTTGTTTTGTGACCATAGCCTACACTCTTTCTGCCCCTCCCCACACCAAACAGAGAGAGGATATCACAACAGCAAATGTTCAGTCAAGCAGTCCTAGCTCTGCGCACACAGTAGCGGACATCATCATGCAGCTCACCACACTGTCACCACCTCCCACAGAGTAATGAACAGAGTCTGGCAGAGAAAGACACTCTCGGCCCCCACTCTATAGTCAACTGGAGACCTGCACTTTTTAAAGTTTTTGTACAGTCTCAAGTGAGCCAGGAGCACATCTAAGATTTCTTTGGGGTGGGGGCTACACAAACCTAAGGGGCTTGGGAAATAGAAAACTGACATTTTTATTTGTAAGAGCATGGATTTTAATATGCTCTACCCCAATAGTAGATTTTTCTTTAACATTGTCCTTTCATCAGCCATGGGGAAACAGTACACAGGCATAACACCATACTGTTTCTGTATAGGATGATCTATGTACCCCACGAATGCCTATTTCAGAGTTTCAAATTATGTATTTTTTCAAGATTTATTTTTGTACCATATATGACCCAAAGCTTTGTTTTTAGGCTGAAAGAACATGCTGAGTGGGATAAGGGTGGAACTGTATGGATGGTGATGGCTGGCATGGTCCATTTAGAAGAGCTGCGGGCCCCCTACACTTGCCAGTAATGGCAGCTGTGGATCTCTGGATGATCACTTCAGAATCTGGTCTGCAGTGGTGTCCAGGGAAAGAACAGAGTTGAGAGATTTGGAGGGGAGAGGGAAGTTATGGTGAGGCTGGGATAAAACCCACCACCTGCAGGGACGATCCTGTATACCTCTTTGCATTTTGTCACTGAAATGTTGGATACAAACACTCAATATTTAGTGAAATGACTGGAGCACTGGTCTTAATAATATTGTTCAAATTATTAGACACAGACACATTCAGAAAACTGGAACCTAGTGACTTAACAGCACTCTACCCTTGATCACACCCTGAACACTAGCTGAAAGTCTTAACAGTGGAGTGATAATGACTCTCATTGAGTCTTTTGTGGGATCCCTCTCTTGAACTGCCAGATAATTGCAGCTCTTAATGAGCTGTTAATCACACCTGGCCATTGAGAGAGATTAGCATGAAGACTAGAGAATGCTAAAGTAGAGATATTTTTAGCTTCACTAACAGCCATGAAAATCTGCACTAGTCAAGATGGGCTAGCAGAGAGTTAGCTGCACTAGTCCTGGTCAATTTGCACTAGTGTTTGGGTTAGTAAAACAATGTTAAGATCAACCTCTGGTCTTCTGCCAAAGAAACAGCATTCTTCCCACCTTCTGGTCTGTGTTCCTTTACCCAAAGCTGCACATCTGTAGGCTGGATCTTGATGAATTGCTCCATTGCAAATGTGTCAATGATCTGTGGGACTATTTTGCCCTCTGGTTGAAGCCATTTTATCAGGAGTTCTCTGAGTTGGGTGAAGGCTTCTCGAGGATTGTTGACTGAGTTGTACTTCAGAGATCAAAATCTCTGCCCGTAGGTCTCACCTGAGATGTCATATCTTTTCAGGATTTCGCTTTTCACCAGGTCATAGTTTTCTGACTGTGCAGTGTCCATACTGCTGTAGGCAGGTTGGGCTTTCCCTGTCAGGAAGGGTACCAGTCTGATTGTCCATTGCTGCTTTGGCCATTGGCAGTCTGTGGCAGCTCTTTCAAAAGTTGTCGGGTATGCCTCGATATCATCCAAGGGACACAGTTTTGTAAGTTTAGTGACTTTTAAGTTGCTTGTGGTTTGTTGCTCATCTGGATCTGTGCCAGATCCTCTGCCTTTGATAGCTTGCAAAACCTCCAGCCATCGCTGCTCCGGTCACTGCATCTATTCTCTCGTCTGTTTTTCCATCTCTTTTTGTTGTATAGACCACCATTTGAAAAAGGCAATCAGACTTTCTGTTTCTGTCACTGCCTGTTCTTTTTCCATAACTTGTGCTGGTTGTACAATCTCAGCTTGGACTTCTGTCGCTGCTAGTTTGGGCTGCCATTCTCCTGGTAACCACTCCTGGATTTGCTGCTGCAGAATCCATACCTTTCTCTATGCTTCCCTGGTACTAGGTCCAGTACCCACGCACAAAACTTCTGGCTTAGAGTATGCATGGCGTAATGCCACTTAGGCTGACACCACCTGTTGTTGAGGCGCAGTTCAGGAAGCATAGGAAAAAACAGACGCAGTTGTCGAAATCTTAAAAAATGTTTTAGTACTAGCAGTAAAAAAAAAAAAAAAGTTTTTAGTATAAGTATTTACAAAGGCAGAATAAACAGAGAAGATCCATCTGTTTTCCTTCAATCTCTGGGTGTCTGTCTTTCCAAACATTGCATCTCTCTCTCTTAAGTCTTTGCAACCCATAGAATTTGAATTTGAATTTGACGGCAGAATAGGACCGCTTGGCCCACCCAGTCTGCCCATTTCCCTACTTGATGGATAAGCTGCAGATCCTAGTTAACCAGCAGCCTACTTCTTCCTACCCCAACCCCCTAGAATTGCCTTATGACTGTCCCATGCATGCTTGAATTCCACCACTGTTTTTGACTCCACAACCTCCTCTGGAAGACCGTTCCATACATCCACAACCCTCTCTGTGAAAAAATACTTCCTTAAATTACCTCTGAGCGGCCCCCCTTCTATCTTCAAATTGTGCCCCCTTGTTCTTGCACACCTCTTTTTTTGAAAGATGCTACCCTCTTGGACTTTGTTGATTCCCTTGAGGTACTTGAAAGTTTCTATCATGTCCCCCCTCTCCCTCCTTTCCTCGAGGCCATACATATTAAGCTCCTTAAGTCTCTCCTCATATGTCTTCCGGTACAGACCCTGCACCATTTTAGTTGCCCTCCTCTGGACAGCTTCCATCCTGTCTATGTCTTTGCAGAGATTGGGTCTCCAGAACTGCACGCAGTACTCCAGATGTGGTCTCACCAGCTGTCTGTACAGAGGGATAACAACTTCTTGTTTTCTACCAGTGATGCCTCTCCCTATGCATCCCAGTATCCCCCCAGCCCTCCTTGCTGCCCTCTCACATTGCTTGCCCGCCTTTAGGTCATCTGATATGACTACCCCCAGGTCCCTTTCCATTTTTGTTGTTGTTAGTATCTCACCAAGGGTGTAGGCAGGCATACTCACTGTACACATTTGTGTACAGTTTTGTTGAATGCCTGTCACAAACCATAAGCCACTCTGTTAATATTATCATCCTAATCTGTAGTATTTGGGTTAGTGTAGGCCACTGAGAAGTGTCCAATACATGTATAACCTCTTTAGAGAGTAGAGGAGTCATCTGACAACAATCTGACTTGTTTGGAAGGGGGTGCCATTGGAAAGGAGGTGTAAATTTTTAATTGGGGGTAACTGTTGGAGATTGTGTACAAAATGGAAATTCTAGGGACATGGATATGTTGTTCATCCACACTATCTGGCAGGTTCCTTGCCGCTTTAAATCTTGCCGGAAGGTCTTCAAGCTGGCTCCTCCCACCCACCCGGGTGGTAAAACTCTCGGCTCCGCCCCATGATGCCAGATCTTCCTTACCGCTTGGAAGCTCAGGTTCCCTCCTTAACGCTCTGCGATTAAGATTTGGTGCCTAACTCTTCAAAACTTTGAAACTTCGTTTCAATTTTACAAAACACTTTGGCTTCTTCTCTCGCGGCTGGCGATGGATAAATCGACTCGGATTCCGGAGATGCCCCTGCAGGCAGAAATGTCTCGGACAGACCCGCGACCCACGTATGCCTACTGCCTAGGCCTTGAGCACGAACACGCAGGCTTGCGACCTGTGCTCTTCCTTTTCGGGTCTATATCCTCGAGAATCGTGCTGCCGTTTGCAGTTGGGCGTCCGAGAAGAGATTTCCTCCAGTCAAGTCAAAGGAGGCCCGATTGGCGGTGTCGCGGCTGCGGGCTCTGCGGAACAGCTCGAGCAGATGATCGCCCTCGAAGAGGAGGCGAGCGCAGGCCGCTCCATCTTTGGCCACGGCATTCGTCCCGCTCTCTCTCGGCGCCTCATATTCGGCTTCTTTTAAGGAGCTTTGCCTGACCCTCTCGACTAAGGGCGAGGGTCCAACCTCTTCTGGACCGTTTTCTCGGTCAAAAAAGAGTAAGGGTAAGTCCCATCGTCGACGCTCTTGGGAGCGGGAAAGATCTCCCTCCCCTAGTCGACAGTCGACTTCGGTCGACCCTTCAGCTTCGGCCACTGGCTTCACGGTGTCCCTGTCAGGCCAGTTGACCAAGACACCCGACGACGCGGTCGAGATTTTTCTCGACCCGTTAGACGGGTTGTCGGCTGGTGAAGCTGATATTCCCCTCTCCCAGTTCCCCCGGTGAGAGTTGAGGATCCTGTCGGCTCGACTGTGCCTCCGGTTCCGGAGCCGTCGGTGCAATCTTCCGAGCCGAAGGGAGTACTGATCCTCGGTACCCCGCCGCGCCGACCTCGGCCTAGCCGAGAGTCTTGGTCTCGGACCTCATGTCCAGCCGATCCCGCCATAGGCGGTGCCCCGGTCTCGCACTGCTGCATGCGGCACCGCCACTCTTCCTCCTCCTCGGACGGGAGGCTTCACGCAAGTTGCGCCGGAAATATGAAGAGCTTATGTGGCAGCAGCTTCTGTTGGCTGTGAATAAGCCGACCCAGTCGTCTTCACCGCCATTATGGTTGTCACCGAGCGGCCAAAACAATTCCCTCATGTGGTCGAGGAACCTGTTCCCAGGCCGGTTGTTCAGCCTATTACTGCTGCCCCACCGATATTGGTGGAACCGCCGCCTCCTCAGCCGTTAGTTGGGGCTCCGACCAAGAGTTCTCGGTCGGCTCAGGGGCTGCCCCATAGGCTGTCGGTCACTCTCACTCCCGATAAACCTCGGCAGGTGGAGGGTGTCTCAGGCTCGAGGCAGCTCTTCGAAGACTCGTCGGAGTCTGAAGATGACTCCTCCTTGTTCTCCAGGCGGATGGACTTGGAGTCCTCAGGGGGGCAGTCAGTGGACGATAGCCCTTCGTCCTTCCTTGGCCTACTTCGACTCATCTCGGAGTCCACCGGGATGAAGCTCGAACCCGTTTCCAAGCGGGCCAGATATCCCCTCACGGAATTCTGGACCGGGGATTCTCCGACGGAGGCCTTTCGGTGGCGAAGCCATTGTTGAGTCGGCCTTGGAACTGGCGGCGTCCTGCCTCCCTGCCCTCGCCTTGCCGGCCAGAATATGGCTAGGAAATGCAGCGGTCCCTGCGGTTTCCTGTCAGTTTCTCGGAACACCCTCTGCCGAGGGGCTGGTTACCGACAGCGTTTTCCGGCGTGCCGAAACGCCAGGGACGTGGACAAACCACCCGACAAGGAGTCCAAGAAATTGGATTATGCCGGGCGGAAAGTCTATGCTGCATCATCTCTCGGCCTTCGTCAGGCCAGTTTGGCCGTCCTGATGGCACACTTCTCCCATGCCCTGTTGGGCTCCCTGGATGAGGTCGTTCACCATCTTCCCGCGGACCTGCAGACCACGGTCAAGCAGGTGCGGGATCAGGGCAGGGCAGTGGCAAAGCAGCAGCTCCAGACTGCTCTCGACATCGGAGACTCTTGTGCTAGATCAGTGGCGACCGCAGTGGCCATGCGCCGGCGGGCTTGGCTGAGGATATCCACCTTCACCGGATACCCAGCACAAGTTGGCGGATGTTCCCTTTTTGGGACTGACCTCTTCGGCCCTGGGTGGAAGGTCACCTCCAGAGGATCGAAAGTCCAATGCCACCTTGGACTCGGTCTCTTCGGCGCGGAAGGGACAAGGGCTGCAAGCTTCAGCCTAAGCCATTTCACCCTTCTGTGCCGATGGCGCTCCGGCCCAGCAACGTCAGGGCCAGCAGGCTCGACCTTGGTACCCCAAACCCAAGCCGTCGGCTTCCTCCAATAGGAAGCAAGGAGGAAAAGGCCCAGGAGGTCCCTCGGCCGGTCCCTCCTCCAAGCCTGCTCAGTGACGGGCTGAGGGGTGTCGCCCCCATCCCTGTCTCCTCACCCCTGGTTCCCCCCATGGGGGGACGGCTCCGGCACTTCCTTTCCGCCTGGTCCGCTGTTACCACGGACAGGTGGGTCTTGGAGGTGGTGGGAAGAGGCCTGCCTCTAGAGTTCGAACAGGCACCGCCCTACAGAGCCGTCGCCCCTCGGGCGGCTTCAGGGTCCCCAGCCTCACTGGCAGCTCGTCGAGCCGACATCGATCTCCTCCTCCAGAAGGAGGTGATAAGAGAAGTGGAGGACCCTCCGTTAGACCCGGGGTTTGTGTCCAGGTATTTCCTGGTCCCGAAACGGACGGGGGGCTGGCGTTCCATTCTCGACCTACACGACCTAAACAAGTTCCTAAGGTCTCGAACCTTCAGAATGGTCACTCTGGCTCAGATAATACCATCTCTGGAACACGGCGTGTGGTTTTGCTCTCTGGACTTTCAGGACGCGTTTTTTCACATCCCTATCCGTCCGTCTCACCGGAGGTTCCTCCGCTTCCGAGCGGAGGGATCCCTATTCGAGTTCCAAGCCATGCCCTTCGGCCTTCTCTAGCTCCCAGGGTCTTCACCAAATGCATGGCAGCGGTGATAGCTTCCTCTGCGCCCGGGTCCGGGTGTACCCTTACCTGGACGACTGGCTGATAGCAGCCCCTCCAGACAGGAGGTGGAGCGGTCCAGAGATCTGGCCCTCCAGGTTTGCTCTCAGGTCGGCCTCCTTATCAACCAGGCCAAATCGGAACCTCGAGCAAGCAGGTGATACTGTTCATCGGGCAGAGCTCGACTGTCTGAACCACGAGCCAGAGCATCGCCCGGACGGGGGCCGAGGTTCTTACCTCCTTTGCCCAATCATTTCTGGTTGGGCAGTTGCTCCTGCCCGGGACTTCCTGCGCCTCCTGGGTCTCATGGCGCCTGTACCAGCGTGAGTCCGCTGGGCACGCTAGCACATGCCCTCTTCAGTGGGGCTGGCCAGCCAGTGGTCACAAGCTGCGATCCCTTGGACCAGCTTCAGATGACGACCCAGGAGATGTGGAACACTCTCCAGTGGTGGACCGTTCCATCTCATCTGCAGGAGGGCATCCCGTTTGTCCGCCCCGAGCCGACGGTCTCTCTATCGACCGACGCCTCTTTGATGGGTTGGGGTGCCCATCTGGGGGAACACCGAGTGCACGGCTTCTGGTCCCCGCGGGAGTCCCGATGCCACATCAACCTGCTGGAGCTCCGAGCGGTCCGCCTAGCCTCACCGCCTTTGCTCCGCTTCTCCAGGGTCAGTGGTCAGAGTCCAGACGGACAATACCACGACCATGTACTACCTAAACCTGCCAGGGCGGGATCGCTCCATGCTTCTATGCAAGGAAGCTCTCCCATCTGGTCACTTGTGGCAGCCTGGAGGCGGATCTCTAGCTATTCATGTGGCAGGAGCCTCACACCTGGCCGATGCCCTGAGCCGGATAGGGGCTGCATCGCAAGCGAGTGGTCTCTCCTGCCGGAGGTAGTACAAGATCTGTTCTCCTCTGGGGCACACCTCTGGTGGATCTGTTTGCCTCAGGGAGAGCGGCTGAGCTGTTTCATGCCTGCCCCTCAGCAGGGCTCGCTGCAGGGGATGCCTCTCGAGGCCTGGACCCGGGCTTCTTTACGCCTTTCCCCTTTCCCCTGATTCACAGGGTCCTGCTCAAAGCGAGGAGGGACAAGGCGCAGGTGATTCTGATAGCCCCAGACTGGCCCCGCCAGTTCTGGTACCCAGATCTCCTCAGCCTCAGCTCCAGGCTCCCGAAGCAGCTTCCAGCTCGCCCGGACCTGCTCTCAGTCAGTCAGGGGAAGGTTTTCCATCCGGACCTTCAATCCCTGCATCTGACGGCCTGGTTCCTGAGCGGCTAGAGTTCCAGGCCTTGGGTCTTTCCGACGAGGTCCTCAACGTCGTTGAGGCGTCCCGTAAGGAGTCGACTCAGAAAATGCTACGCTTCAAATGGAAGAGATTTTCCATTTGGTGTCGGGCTAAGGGCTTGACCCTTACTCTTGTTCTGTGGCCACATTTTGGACTATCTATGGTCCCTATCTAGTCAAGGGCTTAGGCCTGACCACCCTGCTGCGCACCTGGCAGCCATCTCTGTCACCGGGCTGGCCGGTGAGCAGTCAGTGGCGCAGGAGAAGGTGGTCGGGTGCTTCAAAGGCCTTGATCACATTTCCTCCAGTGCGAGAACCCCACCTCCGTGGATTTACTGCTGGTACTGGCAAAGCTCATGGGCAAGCTATTCGAATCAATGCACAGGTGTGGTCTCTCACCTGTCGTGGAAGACCGCCTTCTGGTGGCTATCACCAGCCAGAAGGATGGGAGAACTCCAGGCTAGCATCGAGTCTCCTCACCTGGTCTTCCACAGGACAGGTTGTCTCACGCCCCCACCCGAAATTCCTTCCGAGGTGGTGTAAGCCAAGTTCACCTTAATCTGGTGGTGTTGACTCTGCCGGTGTTCTACCCCACCACACCTCGGAGGTCGTAATATAGGCTCCATACTTTGGACCCTAGAAGGGGCTTCGCCATTACAAGGAGCGACGGCTGGGATTCGGGGAGAGTTCGCCAGTTGTTTGTCACCTACGCTGAAGCCGCACCTGGCAGACCTGCAGCCAAGCGGACGATAAGCAGATGGGTCACCTCCTGCATAGATCTCTGCTATGAGTTGACAGGCATGGAGCCTCCCAGAGGGATAAGAGCTCATTCTACCCGCCATACTGCTGCATCAGTGGCTGCTTCCAGGGACGTCCCTATCCAGGAAATCTGCAGGGCTGCTACCTGGAAGTCAGCAAACACCTTCATTACCCACTCCCACATCGACCTTGAGTCACGCCGGGATGCTGGTTTTGGGGCCTCGGTTCTCCAGTCCTTATTTCCCAAGTAAGTATAAGGGGGTGTGCGCTTTGCCTCCCTCCTCCCTGGAGAACTGCTAGAGTTCGTTAGATAGTGTGGATGAACAACATATCCATGTCCCTAGAAATACAGGTTACTCACCTGTACAGGAGTTCTAGAATGGTATATGTTGTTCATCCACCACATCCACGACCTCCCTGGCGATGCACAACCTGAGCTTCCAGCGGCCAGATCTGGCGTCATGGGGCGAGCCGAGAGTTTTACCACCCGGTGGGTGGAGGAGCCAGCTGAAGACCTTCCGCAAGATTTAAAGGCAAGGAACCTGCCAGATAGTGTGGATGAACAATATATACCATTCCTAAACTCCTGTTACAGGTGAGTAACTTTGTATTTTCTGGCTACACTGTATCTCACTCCCATTGTGTACTCTTCCTGGGTTTTGTTTCAGGTGCATTACCTTGCACTTAGCATTGAATCTAAGCTGCCATACATTTGACCATTCTCTAACCTTGCCAAGTCCCTTCTCTTCCTTTCCACCCCACCTTGTGCATCAACTCTGTTGCAGATCTTTGTGTCATCTGCAAAGAGACATATTTTCCTTCCAGTCCTCTGCAATGTCGCTTATAAAGACATTGAAGAGGACCGGTCCTAATACTGAACTCAGGTACCCCCACTACTAACCCCTTTTTTCAGAGTGGACTTCATTTACTATTACTCTCTGTGTCCTATTCTCCAGCCAATTCTTTACCCAGGCTGTCATCTTGGGACCCACTCCCAGGCTGGCTAACTTGTATATTAATCTTTTGTGTGGGACTGTGTCAAATGCCTTTAAAGTCTAGGTAGGCCATGTCCACAGCCCCCTCCTGATCAACTACTTTGGTCACCCAGTCAAAGAAATCTATCAGATTTGTCTGGCATGACCTTCCCTGTGTAATCCATGCTGCCTTGGGTCCTGTGCCCCTCTGGCCTCTAGATACTCAACAGTTCTTTCCTTCAGAAGTGATTCCATCATTTTCCCTACCACTGAAGTTAAACTAACAGGTCTGTAGTTTCCTGCTTCTGCTTTGCTCCCACTTTTGTGAAGGGGAATCACATCTGCCCTCCTCCAGTCCTCAGGTACCACCCCATCCTCCCATGATTAGTTAGAGGGTAGTCAGTGGTGTCACTAGTTCTACCCTTAGTTCTTTTAGAATTCTGGGATGAATCCCATCAGGCCCCATTGCTTTGTCCACCTTCAGTTTTAAGAGCTCTTTCAGAACCCTTTCTTCTGTAAATGGGCTGGTATCAACTTCTGTATCCAGAGTGGTTTCTACTGTTTGTTTTAGGTACCTCCCCTCTTCCTTTGTAAATACTGAGCAAAAATATTTGTTTAGTATCTCTGCCTTTTCACAGTCACCTCTGCCCACCCTCCCTCCCTTATTAAGCCTCACTATCCCTCCCTTGGTCTTCCTTTGTTCCCGATGTACCTATAAAGGTTTTATCCCCTTCTAACTGAGTTGGCTGTCTTTTCCTCGGTTTGGGCCTTTGCTGTTCTGACTGCCTTTCCATCTTCCTTTTGCTTTAACTGATACAGTTCTCTGTCCTGTTCCTTCTGTGATTCCTTGTACTTCCCTGAATGCTTTCTTTTCTCTTGAAACTTCACTGCCACTTCCTTTGAGAACCATAGTGGTTTCTTACCTCGTTTGCTTTTGTTTATTTGCTTTACACAAAGGCTTGTTACCTCTGTGATGGCAGTTTTTATTATTCTCCATTGTTCTTCCAACCCTCCTTCCTGCCCATTTGCTAGTGCATTCCTTGGCACTCACTTATTTTAGGCAAGTCAGCCCTCCTAAAATCCAGTACCTTTTGTCTTTGTATGGCTTGGACTCTCTATTGCTTGTGTTTATTGTGAACATACTGTTCGATGGCGCTAGTTCCCAGATGGCTACCCACTTCTACATCTGTGATCCTCTCCATCTCCATTTGGAGAGAACCAGGTCTAAAATTGTTCTCCTTGAGTGGGCTCCAATAATAGTTGTTCAAGGCAGCCTCTGTAGGGCATCTAGATAACCCCACTCTTAGAAGTGGCTGCTGCAACTGCACTCAGTTAACATCTGGCATATTCAGATCACCCATCAGCAATATCTCCCCTTTATCTGCCATTCTAAGTATACTTTCTATCATTTCCTTGTCCATTTCCTCCCCTGAGAGGGTCTGTATACAACCCCTGTGCGGATTGTGGTGCTATTGCCTGCCTCCAAATTGACCCACAGTGTTTCTTCTCCTCCCTGTTTACCCTTTTGTTCTGTTGCTTTGATTTCTTCTCTTATGTAGAGAGCTACTCCTCCTCCTCTTTTACCCTCCCTGTCCCTCTTGTAGATGGTGTATCCTGGTATGTTTACGTCCCAGTCATGGTTCTGTGTGTACCATGTTTCTGTGACTGCCACGATATCCAGATCTTCCTCCTCCATCAAGGCCACTAATTCAGGAAGCTTGTTACCCAGACTACGGGCATTGGTACTCATTGCTCTCCATTTTTTGATGGCTTTACCTTCTAGCGCATCCCCACTGACCTTTCTGACCTTGGTCTTTTCTCATTTAGTACCCTGTTTTGTAGGGAGGCTGGGATTTTCCTGCTGCTTATAGTGCCTCACCCCTTGACTAGTTTAAAGGCTTGCCAATGAAGCATTTAAACCGATTGCCCAAAAGACTTGTTCCCTTCCTGGACAGATGCAGACCAACCCCCTCCTTAACAAGCATCCTGTTATTTTCTAAAGTGTTCTTGTAAATTTCCAATGTACTTGTCAATTTCATGTAGGTGCAGCAAGAACACAATGTCCCAGAACTAAGGTCCCTTCTCCACAGCTTCTGAAAAGGGGCTTAAACTGCAGGTACTTCCTGGTGCCAAAGTTGGACGGGGGGGCTGGTGCCCCATTCTAGACCTGCACGACCTGAACAAGTTCCTCAGGTCACCTGTCTTCAGGATGGGAACTCTGTCTTGGATCATATCTTCTCTAGAGCAAAGCGTGGTTTTGCTCCCTGGATCTTCAGGACGCATTCTTTTACATTCCAATCCATTCATCCCACCGAAGGTTCCTCTGTTTTCGAGCCGAGGGAATCCTCTACGAGTTCCGGGCCATGCCATTTGGCCTCTCCTCCACCCCCAGGGTCTTCACCAAATGCATAGCAGTGGTGGCAGCTTATCTAAGGCGCCGAGAGGTCCGTGTGTACCCCTACCTGGAAGACTGACTGACTTCAGGTCTCTCCAGGCAGAAGTTAAAGCAGTCCAGGAACCTGGCCCTCCAGACCTGCACCACCCTTGGCCTCCTGGTCGAGACCAAGTCGGAACTCGTGCACTTGCAGGTGGTCAGCTTTCCTGGGGCAGAGCTAGACTCTTGCCGAGCCAGAGCCCGGCTCCCGGTGGACAGGGCGGAGGTTCTCTCCCCTCCTTCGCCCAGTTATTTTGGGTTGGACAATTGCACCCTGCACAGGACTTCCTGCGCCTTCTGTGTTACCTGGCAGCCAGCACCAGCGTGGCCCGTTGAACCCCTTGGAATATGCGCTCCCTGCAATGGGAACTGGCCAGCCAGTGGTCTCAGAGCAAAGGTCACTTGGACCAGCTGGTCACTGTGACCCAGAAGATGTGGGACAGTCTCCAGTGGTGCCTAGTCCTGAAGCATCTACAGGAAGGGATCCTGTTTGTCCGCCCCAAGCCGACGGTCATCCTGACAATCTATGCCTCTCTCACAGGCTGGCGTGCCCATCTGGGGGAACACAATGTCCATGGGCTCTGGACTCCCAAGGAGTCCCAATGGCACATCAGCCTGCTGGAGCTCTGGGCAGTTCGGTTGGCATGGACTTCATTTGCTCCATATGTTCAGGGTCAAGTGGTCCAGGTCCAGAGTGACATCACCATAACCATGTACTACCTCAACAAGCAATGCGGGATGCACTTCCTGCCTTTGTGCAAGGAAATTCTTTGCATATGGACCCTTGTGCACAGCCTGGAGGTGGAACTCCTGGCCCTCCATGTGGCAGGAACCTCCAAACAGCTGGCGGATGCCCTCAGCCAGGTAGGCGAGGCATCTCACAACTGGTCTCTCCATCCAGACGTAGTCCATAGCCTGTTCTTCCAGTGGTGCATCCCTCAGGTGGACCTGTTCATCTCCAGGGAGAACTCAAAGCTGAGGCCGTTCTGTGCCTGCCCCCCTCAGCAGGACTCGCTGCAGGGGGGTGCCTTCTTGAGGCTGTGGACCCCAGGCCCTTCTATGCTCTTCCTCTGTCACAAACCCACTCAGCAGGTCAGCCCTCTACTCCCAAAGTGCCAACCTCCGAGCGCAGTCTTGTGAACAGTTAACAGAAACAGGGTAACCCTCCTGTCTGTTTTGTGGGATCGAATCAACCTTTGGTCTCAAATCTTGGAGGGATTCAAACTGTGAACCTCTTGTTAGCATACCCAATGTACAGGCTTAGATAATTCTGCTGTTCGGGGAGGGCCAGATATCTTTTGCCTAGGGGCACCTAACCTGGCATACAAAATGAACCCTTAAAACTCTATTAAAGACCTCAGAATAAATTCTTACCTTTTCCCAGTTTGGTAAAACCAGTAAGCTTTGTGCAGTGTCAGCTTTAACCATGTATGCTTCCCTTGTCAAGAAAAAAATTCAAAGGCGCACAAAGTAGTCTCTAAGGTAGAGGTTTACTTAAAAATAGATTAAAATACAATGTAAATACAGAAATATATATCACAAAACATACAAATCACTTAAACAAAACAGGTTTAAAAGTGCAGACAAAATCTCCTATCACAGTATACTTATTTCCTAACAGTGCCTGATGTTGCTTTTTCAGAGTCCAAACATTTGTTTGTCAAAATGGAAAACAGAATACTGTTTAAAAACTGGCTTTGCCAACCTCTTTGCATGAGGTCACCTAGTTCCTCCCTGTCAGAATATAATAAAATTTAGCTATGAAGAGATTCTCCATTTGATGTCAGGGCAAGGGGCTGGACCCTTTGTCCTGTCCAGTGGCAGCATTTTGGACTACCTGTGGTCCCTCTCCAAAGAGGGACTTCAGTCGACGACCCTTAAGGTGGACCTGGCAGCCACCTCTGCTTACCAGACACAGGCTGGTCAGCAGTCGGCACAGGAGAAGGTGGTCTGGTGCTTTTTCAAAGGCTTATATCACATTTCCCCTCGGGTGCATGAACTACCATGTGACAGGGTTGAATAGAGGGCCCTGTCCCAGAGTTTATGAAGAAAGAGTTTAAATGCAAGGATCTTCCTGGACATAAGTCTCTACCACTCATTCACACTAATGGGATAGCACCGGAGGCACTAGGACCCACCGGGAGCAAACTTTTTAGAGGGAGGGCCAGTGCCAGAGATGGAGCCGTGAGCCTCCGCTTGTGCGGCAATGACTATCTCGGCGCCGACCCTCCAACCGCCTCAGTTCCTTTTTTCCCCCGCCATCGAGTGCGCTTCAGTGATGACGTTGCTCGCCCGCCAGGAGTCAAACTTCAAACTAGCAGCATAGTTTTCAGTTTTGTTATTTTGTAGTAATATCTCGAATAAGTATCGCTTAAGTTTATTCTTATTTACAAAGAAGTCTCAGCCTACTTTGACGGAGTTGACCATGAGCAGGTCAGGTGACAGTAGAGAGACTTCGTATGAAAGCTGTTTAGTCAATCGGGCTGGGTCCAGTCTGCCGCCTTCTCTGGAAGGGGGGGGTCTGACAACGGTCAGTCCAATGCGCCAGGGGGCGGGCGGTCCCCTCAAAAGTGTAAAAATAAACGGTCGCTTTCTCGGCACTGTTCGGCCTCGAGCTCTTCTTCGGCCCACAGGTCAAAAAAGAGAAGGCACCACTCGAGGTCGCCCTCTGATATGTCTGCGCGTAGACGATCTGTTATTGGGGCTAGTTGCCGGTCTCCTCCTTCGGAGTCGCCTGCTTCTGTTTCGGTAGCCAACGTCTTCGACATCGAGCCCTACCCGCCTCTGGTAGGTCTTCAGATGAGCAGTTTCATCAGTGGGCCGCTCTTATGGAGCAGTGGGCTCGGAGGTTGGTCCAGCTGCCTGGCCCGATCACTCAGGGGCCTTCGGGCTTCTTGGGAGACCAGGTAGGGCGGTTGAGCCTTCCTGGTCACGCGGCACCGTCTTCAGTGCCGTCGACTCCGCGCATAGGTGTCCCCCCCCCCAACATGGCTGCAGCGCAGGGGACCACACCGATGCCTTTATCTCCTGCTCTTCTTCCTCCTTTCCCCTCAAATCCTGTTTTTCGGAGTCTTAGGGTGTATTCGACGTCGATGGCACGCTCGGCACCGTCTTCAGCGCTGATGCGTCTGTCAACGCTGTCCTCGGCGCCGTGTGGCGTTGCGGCGCCGCCCGTCCTCTCGGCGCCTTGTGGCTTCTCAGCGCTGTGTGGTCCTCGGCGCTGCTTCTTGGTGTCAGGCTCTTTCGGCACCAGCGCCTCAGGCACCGAGGGTTCTTAGGGCGTCATCCACTTTTCAAGACTGCTCCTTTAACTCCTTTCCTTCATCATTTTCCTCTGATTTTCACTCCTTTCCTGTCCATACAGTCCCTCCTGGACTGTCAGGAGATGACATTGAGCCTGACCCAGACCTTAGACTGGGTGATGAAGTGGAAGAAACAGTATCTATTCCTGCTGCAGAGCCTGTGGTCGAGGACCTGTCCTTTAAGTCTCTGCTAAAAAACTTGATTTCTACTCTTTCTCTCCAAACTACAGGCATCGATCCTGGGAAATTGCTAAGACTCCAATACCTCCATATTCCGGAGATCCCTACAGATTTGACTCCTCCAGTTCAGCCCTCCTTTGAGACGCTGTCTCAAATGGTATGGAATAATCCTGCTCTCATTCCTTCAGTGGCTAAATCCATAGATGGGAAATACTCAGCCCCCAAGGATCGACCCATTTTGGCGTCCCAAGCCTTTGCGGATCCTGTTGTAGTATTGGCAGAGAATGATAAGGTTGTCCTTCCCCAAACTACTACAGCTCAACCTATTAACAAAGAATCTCGTAAGATAGACACTTTAGGTGAGAGAGTCTTTGCTGCTTCCACCCTGGGTATGCGTATTGCCAGCTACCAAGGCCATTTCTCTCAATATGAGTATATCCTTTGGCACTCTCTCAAACAGATGGTTGAAGCTCTACCGGAATCGGATACAAAGCCAGAGCTGCTTCAAAGCATTACCAGGGGTATCGAATCTAACAACCAGCAGGTTAAAGCGGCTATGGATGCTTCGACACTGCTTCGGAGGCTGGTATTTGTACCGTCGTCATTCCTGGCCTGCACGCGCCTTCGAACTTCACGAGGCGACAGCAGCAGGTAATGGCGCTGCCTTTTCATGGTGTGTATCTTTTCGGCCCTCAAGTAGAACAGGCTCTAGAAGCTACAAAAGACTAGGTCAGCCATTAAGTTGGCTCAACCTCCTCCTGTCCCCTCTTGAGGGAATGTTAATAGACGCCAGTTTCATAACCGTCAGTCCTTTCGAGGCAGAGGAAGTTTTCATAAAAATCAAACTCCCCAGCCTCAAAAGAAAACGCAACAGAAGGCGCAAGGGCCTAAAGCGCCCAACGCCACCTCATGAGTTGTTGGCCCAAGTCCCACTTCAGCTGCCCGAGGTGGGCTCTTCTTCAGCAGTGGGAGGTCGTCTGATGCACTTCTATAATCAATGGAAGTCCATAACCTCAGACAAATGGGTCCTCCGAATAATCCGCGAGGGGTATTCACTCAATCTTGTGGAGACCCCTCCGGATCGTCCCCCCAAACGACAGCCCAAGCTGTCAACCCTTCAGTCAGACCTTCTCGCCGCCGAGATTCAGGGCCTTCTGAGCAACAGGGCAGTAGAAGTAGTGCCACTGCACCAATGGAACACAGGGTTCTACTCCCATTACTTTCTGGTTCCAAAGAAAACTGGTGGCATGCGCCCCATTCTGGACCTCAGAAAACTAAACAAATTTCTGCCCAAGGAGAAATTCAAAATGATTTCTCTAGGAACCTTGTTACCTTTGCTTCATCAACATGACTGGCTAGCCTCCCTAGACATGCAGGATGCTTACCAGCACACTTCTGTTCACCCAAAGCATCACAAATTCCTGAGGTTTGTGGCTCTGGGACAGCATTATCAGTTCAGAGTCCTGCCCTTTGGGCTATCCTTGGCGCCGCAAGTTTTTACAAAGTGTTGTGCAGTTCTCACAGTGCATCTCAGAAAGATCGGAATACAGGTGTTCCCTTATCTGGACGATTGGCTTCTGGCAAGTCCTTCCAGACAGGGAACTCTGGACGCCGTAGCTACGGCTTCACGCTTTCTCACGTCCATGGGAGTTCTGCTAAACCTCAAGAAATCGCAGCTGCAGCCCTCCCAGAGGCTCCTTTTTATAGGAACTCCTCTGGACACCACCTGTGCGAAGGCTTTTCTTCCAGAGGACAGGAGGAGCGATATCCTTCAGATGGCACGTTATATCGGGGAGAGCAACTCAGTTCCAGCTGTCTCGATGCAACAAATGCTAGGTCTCATGGCATCCTCAGTGTTCACTGTACCCCTAGCACACCTTCATATGAGAACTTCTCAGTGGATGCTCGGTACTCAGTGGTCCCCAACCACTCACGCGCAGTCCTTTCTCATCAAGGTGACAGAACCTCTAAAGAGGTCACTCACCTGATGGTCGCAAGAGAACAATCTTCTAGAAGGGTATCCCTTTGCTCCTCTGGATCATCAGATTTCCATTACCACAGACGCATCCCTGATGGGGTGGGGAGCTCACTGTCAGGCTCTCCACACTCTGGGTACGTGGACTCAGGTCGAGTCCCAGCTTCACATAAATGTCTTAGAAATGAGAACTGTCCTTTATGCGGTCCGGGCGTTGAAGGACATTCTCTGTCACAAGAACATTCTCCTTCAAACGGACAACAAAGCAGTGATGTATTACATCAACAAACAGTGCGGCGCCCACTCTTAGGATGCAGAGAAGTGATGAGAGTGTGGGAATGATGCCTACGGCACAAATCTCTAATTCAAGCAATCTACCTGCCAGGAGTGCAGAACGAACTGGCAGATCACCTCAGCAGAACAGACAGATCCTCACGAATGGTCTCTCGACTCAGCCATAGTTTGGTCAATATTCGCAGAGTGGGGAACTCCAGACCTGGACCTTTTTGCATCCCCACTCAACACAAAACTGCCTCTCTTCTGCTCCAGAAATCCAGGGCCTGGCATTTTCTGTCAGGATGCTCAGGCTGCGGTGGACAAAACGCTTTCTATACGCCTTTCCGCCTCTTCCTCTAATTCAGAAGGTACTTCTCAAGTTCAAATCCCAGGGGGACAAAATGATCCTCATTGCTCCCTTCTGGCCTCGACAGATGTGGTTTCCACTACTCAACAATATGTCGGCAGCTCCGCTGAAACCACTCCCCCTTCAGACGAACCTCTTGACTCAGGGGCCTGTTGTCCATCCCAACCCGAGGTCGCTTCACCTTCATGCTTGGCTCCTGAAGAGGTAGAAGTGAACAGGTTCAATGTCTCTCGCAGGGTTTCAGATATTCTTCTGGCTACACGGAAGCCAGCCACTAGGAAAACTTACACAGCCAAATGGAAGCGTTTTTCGCTCTGGTGTGCAAAGTCCTCTTTAAATCCCTTTTCCTGCCCACCAGATAAGATTTTGGAGTACCTCTTAGACCTCTCAAATTCAGGTCTGCAGTACTTTACAGTTAAAGTTCACCTTTGTGCCATTTCGGCTTATCATGAGCCGGTACTTTCCTTGTCACTGGCTCAGTTACCTGTGGTTGAGGTTTCTTAAAGGAATTCTGCATACCAGACCTCCTACAAGACGTCCAGTTGCAGCCTGGGACATTAATCTTGTGCTAGATATGCTCACTCGGAAACCTTTCGAACCTCTGGCTACCTGTGAGCTAAAATTTCTCACCTGGAAAACAGCCTTCCTGGTGGCCATTACCTCAGCCCGCAGGGTCTCTAAGATACATGCCCTGGTCACAGACCCTCTGTTTACTGTGTTCCATAAAGACAAAGTAGTCCTTAGAACCCATCCTAAATTTCTTCCTAAGGTTGTTTCAGAATTCCATCTAAACCAACCTTTGGTCCTTCCCTCTTACTTTGCGGACTTCCAAAATGAAGGAGAACATTCTCTTCATTCCTTGGATGTTAAGAGAGCTTTGCATTTCTATCTAGATAGAATGAAAGACTTTCGCAAAGCTCAACAACTGTTTGTTTCCTTCAGCGAGACCCGGCTGGGTCAACCTGTCGCTATCAGATGTATCTGGCGGAAATCCGGAGCTATCCCATTAGTGTGAGTGAGTGGTGGAGACTTGTGTCCAGGAAGATCAGAATTACGGTAGGTACATAATTTCCATATCTGTTCTCTCCTTTTCTGTCTCTTCTCTGTCTGGTTGTGCAACCAGATTTTATCATGAGACCTAGGACTTGATCACCCCAACAGTCTTGCAGTTCTCTGCCTCGTGCTATCTCTTTGCCCTCACTTGCTGTTCTGCCTTTTCTTCCCCCTTGCATATCTGCAGCTATTAAAATATATGTGAATCTTTTTATGGAAATGTAATTGATACAGGGATCCCTTTGTTTAAAACTGTATATAGTTATACTGTTGAAATGACTGCACCCTAACTAAACCCTAGCTAAAAGCTAAAACTGTATATAGTTATACTGCTATTTGGAACTCATGGGGTTAACCTGAGATGCAATTTTTTAGCCTTTTGCAGAAAATGTAAACAAGAGGTCAGTTCTGGGTCACAATGTTATTTGTGCTGCAACTGCTGAAACTGACAAAATCACTGTGTGAGAAGCATGCTATTTTCTTAACGAGCTCCTGCACAGACTTATAAAAAGGAGCTGCAATGTTTTGCAAAAGAGAAACGCAGAGACTGAGATTGGAAATTGAGAAGAAACCCAGATGGACTTTCTCTGTTTATACTGCCTTTGTAAATGGTTATACTGAACATTTTTTTTTTTTTCATTTTGTTAATAAATCATTTGTACAAATTTTACAACTGCTCCTGGTTTTTCCTATGCTTCCTGGCCTGTGCCTCGGCAACAGATGTCAGAAGTGGGATTTACCCTCCTCCTTAAGAGGAAATCTGTTTTACAAAAACAGGTTTCCAAAACTTTCTAGTAATTCTCATCTAAAATAAGCATGTAACTTTTACAGTTCAATGCATATGCAGCATAACAAACAGAGTAAGCGAAACTCATACTTTCTATTTCAACCTTCGGAATTCTCAATTCCTGATCCGTATCTGGACAGAAAATCAGCATCGACATTCTTTCCCAGATTTGTGCATCACTTTAAATTTAAATGGCTGTAGTGCCAGGTACCACCATGTGATTCTGGAATTGTTATCCTTCATTTGGTTAAGCCAACAGATAGTATTGTGATCTGTTACAAGTACAAAAGTCAGCTCCTCGTAAGTAAAAATTAAGAGACTACATTGCTCACTTTGCTGCAAGACATCCCTTTTCAGTGGTGGAGTACCTTTTTTCTGTCGTGCAACTTCTTTCTAATATAGAGAGTAGGATGTTCTGTCCCATCTATATTTTGACTCAGGACTGCACCTACGCCTACCTCTGATGCATCTGTCTGTAACAAAAACTGTTTCTCAAAGTCTGGACTTCTTAAAACAGGGGCTGAACATAATGCAGCCTTAATGGCCTGAAAAGCTTAATCGCACTCTGGTCCATTTCACATTATTTGGGAACTGTTTCTTTGTGAGTTCAGTGAGGGGAGTAGCTAACTCGGCAAAGCTAGGAACAACTCTCCGATAATAACCAGCCAGCCCTAAAAATGACCTGACATGGTTCTTGGTTTTGGGGACAGGGCTGTTCGCTACATCTTCGGTCTTGGAAACCTCTGTCTTGACTTCTTCATTTTCCCAAAACATAGCCCAAATATCTGGTTTCCTGCATGCCCAATGCACACTTGGTTGGATTAATTGTCAGACCTGCCTTTTTGATCGATTTTGGATAACTGCTTGTAGGTGTTCCAGGTGGCTTTTCCAGTCTGGACTATACACCATGACATCATCCAGGTATTCAGCACAATAAACCCCCTCAGACTGCCTGTGCCACTGCATCACCCCCCAGCTATCGCTAGGTGCCACCAGTGTACCGACGGCAGCACACACCCCTCCCAGAGAAGGAGAGCAGTCCGGCGGACACTCAATCCTTCTCCTCCCCCGATGACCCGGGCTCGTTACTGAACCCGGATCGCCGGCATGGCGCGAGGTGTGGCGTCCAGCGTCTCAACTGTCAGTGCCACTGGGTCGGGCCTGTGTCTGAGGTGTATCACAAACTCTGTACAGTAACC
Organism: Neoceratodus forsteri; assembly: GCA_016271365.2. Classification (NCBI taxonomy): domain Eukaryota; kingdom Metazoa; phylum Chordata; order Ceratodontiformes; family Ceratodontidae; genus Neoceratodus; species Neoceratodus forsteri. The sequence continues at coordinate 811,035,814 of CM057456.1, read as the reverse complement.
CATTACATTTTTTTAAACATTGGTCCACCCTGTTTTGATTTCACCTCCAGCTGCTTAAAATAACCCTGGAGAGAAACGTCATTAGCTTGCTCTGAAAGAAAATCACAGAGTTATCAGCTTAGTTTCAGCATTTTCATATGTTGACCCCTTAAGTCCATCAGTCATTTGTTGCCAGAGTTTCTTCAGGCATCGTCTTTCTTTACTGGATTTCCAGATCTTGGAGCTGTGCTCAAACAAGTCCAAATCAAAATCACTGAAAGGAAAAGTGTCCCCACCATCTGAAATTTTCTTTCCCTGAGCTCTTGTCACCACAGCTGCTGAAACATCAGGATTTACTCCCTTTTTGATTAGCTCAGTAAATCTTGGAAAGTCATTTCCAATAATCACAGGTACAGATAACTTGGGTACTACCTCACTTTCATTTGGCACAACACACCCTTAATGGTCAGAGTCACTTGGGCAGCGGGATAGTATCGAGTGCCCCTGTGGATGAAGATGACACCAATACCTGGTCCTTTTGCACAGTATTTTCCAAGCACCTCAACATGCAGTAGGGTCTGTCTGCTTTCCGAATCAATGAGTCCCTTCACAGTCTCATCCCTCACCTTCACATGTGTTAAGTACTTGCCCCAATTTGCCAAGGACAGATCTGTTCCAGTGCCACTCTCTTACTACAGCAGTTTCTTGCAGTATGGCCTGGCTTATTACAGTTATACCAAATAACATCTTTGAGCCCAGATTTTACCCCCACCAGAGTTCTTATCAGGCTTGGAGTTTAAATAGGAAAAAGTGTCTTACCAGTGCTTGACTGTTACCTCGCTGCTGTGGCATCTGTCTGGCCATTTGGTAGTCCTCAGCCAAAGAAACGGCCTAGTCCCCACTCTCTGGTCAGTGTTCCTTTACCCAAAGCTGCACATCTGTAGGCAGGATGTTGATGAATTGCTCCATGGCAAATGTGTCGATCTGTGGGACTGTTTTGCTTTCTGGTTGGAGCCATTTTATCAGGAGTTCTCTGAGTCTGGTAAAGGCTTCTCGAGGATTGTCAACTTAGTTGTACTTCAAGATCGAAATCTCTGCCTATAGTTCTCTCCTGAGACGTCATACCTTTTCAGGATTTTGCTTTTTAGCAGGTCATAGTTTTCTGACTGTGCAGTGTCCATATTGCTGTAGGCAAGTTAAGCTTTCCCTGTCAGGTAGGGTACCAGTCTGATTGTCCATTGCTGCTTTGGCCATTGGCAGGCTGTGGCAACTCTTTCAAACGTTGTCAGGTTTTCATCAGTATCCTCTGAGGGACTCATCTTTGTAAGTTTAATGGCTTTTAAGTTGCTTGTGTTTTGTTGCTCGTTTGGAAGTGTGCCAGATCCTCTGCCTTTGATAGCTTGCAAGGTATCCAGCCATCACTGCTCCTGTCGCTCCATCTCTTCTGCTCCCCTGGTACTAGGTCCAGTACCCACGCACAAAACTCCTGTCTTAGAGTGTGCACAGCGTAAATCCCACTTAGGCTGACACATCTGTCATCAAGGTACAGGTCAGGAAGCACAGGAAAAACCAGGAGCAGTTGTAAAATTAGCAAAAAAAAATTTTTTTACACTAGTAGTAACATAAAAAAATAGACTTGTTCACAATAACTATTTACAAAGAAAAAATAAACAGAATCATCAGTTTTCCTTCAATCTAGACTATGTGTGTCCATCTTTTCTTTCTCTAGCAGTTGCAGCTCAGCTCTCTTAAGTCCTTCCAACCCCCAATCCTAAGAAGCATCCTGTTCTTGTAAGTATCAGGCAGGCCCAGCAAGAACACAAGTGTGCCTGAGCTGAGGCCCCTTTTTCCACAGCTCTTCTGCAGAAGGCTTAAAAATTAGCAATCAGGAAACCTCTCGAGTTTCCAGTAGCTTTTTGCAGTCATCTGAAAATATAATTATATACATTCCAACAGTAACACAATATATTTTCTAAACAAAGGGATCCCAATATCAGTTACATTTCCATACGTGATTTGGATATATTTTTATATCAACAGATATGCAAAGGAGAAAAAAAGACAGACAGCAAGGAAAGACCACGAGAGGCAAAGGATTGTGAGAATGTCTGGGTAGTAAAGTCCAGGGTCTCACAGGAAAATTTGGTTGCACAACAAGACAGGAAAGGGGAGAATAAAACATATCCCTGCATTCAAACTCTTTCCATAACAACTGGGACGGGGTCCTACTCCACCCTGTCTCACCCACATCCTCAGGGCTACCTATGATGCAGTAGATGTCTCAGGCCAGGCATTGGTCATAGGCATTTACATGAGGCGCCATTCCTGGCTAAGGGTCTCGGGCTTGCCCATGTTTGTTTATTTAATGGGTAAAACACACTGGAATCCTAGGATTCCTTTTTCAGGTGTGACCCACAAATAATGCATACAAATACAACCAAATTTGAATACAAAAAATTCAAACATCAAGGAATACAAACGTCACTTGAAACATTGACATTCAGATAAATACTTAAAATGTTTAAACACTGAAATAGAAAAAAGACCCTAATGTAGGACTTTTCCAGTATCAAGCGGTAGATCATTCCAAGTCTTGGGGGCTGTATACTTAAAAGCTTGCTCACCACAGGCAGTTCTGATAAGTGGTCATTTTGAAACTTCCCTATCTCTAGGAGGTATCAGTTGATCAAATTTTTGTAAATACCCCACTAGAGTCACAGGGACCCTGACTTCATTACCCTATAAGTAAATCTAAGCATAGTGTAGCTAAAATGAAATTGAACTGGAAGCCAGCTCATGTCACTAAAACTTTACAGGTATGTATTTTTCGGGGAACCAAGAGAGCAAATCTACCCAAGAGCTGCATCAGAACCCTTTTTTAATTATATGCATAGAAGCATTATCTAACAATTGAGGCATAATTAACCACTGGTAACAAACCATGCTTAATAATGATTTTGGATGCTGGAGTCAGAAAAGAAATCAATCTATATAAAATAATTTTTCTATGAATTTTAGAAGACGTAGCCAGGTAAGGTTAAAAATTTAACACTGGGTCCAGTAAAACACCCAAGTACTTCCATATTTCAACATTTTCTAACATAGTTTCATGAAAACTTTTTACTTGAAGACTCTTCCCCCTATTCCTTAACAAGGAACCGTTGTTTTTGTATTATATTGGTTCAAACCCATTCTATTAGCAGATATCCACTTAAGCAAATACTCATTGCAGTAGTTAAAGTATCATTTAAATCTGAAACATCAGTTGCTTGAGAATAAACACTACATCATCTGCATATAGGATCAAACCAACATCTTCCAAAACCAGAGAAATATGATAAAAAAACAGAAAAGTCTAATATAATGGATGCCCCTTTCAGGAGTTTCAAACTTTTTGGGGGGAGTGGGGTGTTCAGGATATCTGCTACGAAATCCAGGCCTCGAGAGGGCTCTCAAATTTGTACCTTCAGGTACCATACAGTCGAGAGTCATGAGACAGCGGGCTCCCTTTTAGTCCTCCTCCTGAGGCAGGTCTAGACCCCAAGCCAGGGCAAGCAAAGTGGGGGCAGCTATCCCCACTGCCTCCCTCGCCATCCCAACAGCAGCTACTTCCACCTCCTGATTCCTTGCCAAACAGCACCACCACCCCCCGTAGCACATCAGGAGGCGGTTGTAGGGGGTCGCTTTTCTCTTCACCTGGACTGTTGGAGGGAAATAATCATAGACAACTGGGTGCTGCAGCTCATCAAGCACAAACCACACTCTAGAAGCCATAGAATGGCTTCTAGAAAAACCCTCTGGGCCATTCCTCATGCCCTCCCAACCAAATCCCCCTCATCCTGGAGGAAATTCAGGCCATCAAAAAAAGGCCATAGAATGTTTTCATGTTATAATCGTGACTTTAAAATCGCAACCGCCAAAACAGCACTGATGTAATAGCGATCTTTAAAATTGCGATTGCACAGAATAGCCCCTTACAAGTTTGCCGCCACATTAAAATAGTGATAGGCGGCCAACTACAATGTATCTGTACAAGTAGCTGAACTCTAATTTATGAACTGCTGACATTCTTTGCAAGGTAGCATTCTGAAAGGCACTAAATCCTGTTACTGCACAAGGAGATGTACACTTTCCTGTTAGCTTGCTTTGTTTTTCCCCAGAGTGCCGGGGGGAGGGGTAAACCAACTGCCCTATAACACTGATGCATGAGCCCAGGTGTATATCATGTCCATGTTTTATAAATGTAGTATGTTTAATCTGATTCACTCACTATGCTAATGGCTGAAGGAATGGAGGTTGAACTGCTGCTACCCATTCTGCATTATTTTGAGTCCACATGAGTTTGCAGGCCAAGGGGACGATCTGGCTGCAGGAGAGCAGCATTGCCACCTCATCAGTGGAACTGTCACGATGCAAGTACAAGAGGTCTAGCCTGCACCAATAATGCGGTAGAAGGCTGGCACCGAGGATTTAATAGCCAGCACGGTGCATGTCACCCAGGTGTGAGGATGCTCGTTTAGTGCCTGAAGGAGGAGCAAAAGCTGACTGAAATCAAACTGAGTATACAATTAAAATGATTTGCTTTTAATTTGGATTTTTTTTTATTCAGCTAATTGCTTTTTGGGTGGGGGGTTACATAAAGTCGCTATTTTGACATAGCAACATGATGTCAAATGAACTCTCCAATCTAGGATCGTGGATGTGATGTTCTGTCCACACTTGCTGGCATGTCCCTTTCCCTTTTAATCTTGCCGGAAGGTCTAAAAGCTGGCTCCTCCTACCCACCCTGGGTGGTATAAGCCTCGGCTCTGCCCCTTGATGCCAGATCTTCCTTTCTGCTTGGAATATTCAGGTTCCCTCCTTACCACTCTGCGTTGAGTAGGCCCTGGCGCTTAATACTTTGGCTAGTTTACGAAATAAAACTCATTCGAGTTTCTCCATGTAAATTCGTGATTGCGACCGCAATGGAGGACAAGTCCTCGCCTGGGTTCCACTGGTGTCCCTGTGGGCAGAAAATGTCCTATACTGACCCACATTCCACATGAGTCTACTGCCTGAGCCATGCACGTGACCCCCCGTCTTGCAATTTTTCTTACACCCTTCATCCACAAGTTTTGGATGATTGCCTCGCAAGCTTGTAGCTTGGACGACCAGAAAAACGGCACCTGCCGGTCAAATCTAAAGATGCCCATCATATGGTCACAGCTGCGGGATCCGCTGACCGACTGAAGCAAATGAAAGTCTTCAAGGAGGAGGAGGCTCATGCTGCCGAGCAATCCTCCTCCGAATCGGTTTTTGTTCCACTCAAACTGGGCACTTCCTTCTCCAGATCCTTCAAGGAGATGTACCAGTCTCTCCTACGAAAGGCGAGGGCCCATCCAGTTCGCACACCTCCCAGTCCCGCAAGAAGGACAGAGGATCAAGACAAGAGTCTTCACAATGGCAACGTTCTTGGGACAGAGAGATATCTCTGTCCCAGAAGTCTCCTATCTCAACTTCGGTCGAAATTGCGACCTTAGCCGCTGGCTTCATGGTACCCCCATCAGGCCAGTCGAAATTATAATCGACCTCGTCGACCCGTTGTCGACTGATGAGGCCGATAATTCTTTACTTATGACTCCAGTCCTACCGTCTGCAAGGAGACCCACCTAGCTGGTACTCTACTGTGCTCACAGTCCCCAATCTGGAGGAGCTGAGGTTCTCCCTGGCCCCTTCTGAGAAGCCTTGACGGTCATCTTCTATATCTGACCCCATCAACTGATAGGCCGAGGAAGCCTGACAGTTTACACTCCAAGAACGCGCCGCCCGCTCATCCCAAGTGAGGAGAGATGACGCAAGCTGCGCCATCACTTCCAGGACCTCATGGTGGCAACAGCTCATGGTGCCTGGTCCAAAGTTGACCCCAGCTTCTACTCCAGCCATCACTTGGCTATCACCCTCCAGGCCGAGAAAGATTTCTTCAGAGCCGCTGAAGACCCTCCTGACTTGGCCGAAGCTGGCCTCTCCACCTATCTTGGTGGAGCTGCCACCAATGCAGTCTCCATCAGGGGCTCCTGCCAATGAGTCTTGGCCTGTTCAGCATCTCCCGCGCAGGCTGTCAGTCACCCTTACTCCCGACCGCTTTCGGTAGATCGAGATTGACTCCGGTGGTTGGCCGCTTTACCTAGACTCCGGGTCCGAGGACTTGGACCTGCATTTGCGTCCTTGTGACGACGATACAATGAGTCTATCAATGGAGGAGGGTCCCACATTCTTCCTGGGCATCCTCCATCTCATCTCCAAAACCAACAGGGATACCTTCGGAGCCTGTCGAAAAATGGGCTGAATATCCCCTGACTGATATCCTCAGGAAAGGGGATTCTCCATCTGAGGTCTTCCCAGTGGCCGAGGCCATAGTTTGTCCAGCCTTGGAGCTTTGGCAGTATCCAGCCTCCTGCCCTGTGCCTTCCACTCGTATGGTCCGCAGGGACGCAGTTCCCATCGGCTCCCCCTCGTGGTTTTCACAGCATCCCTCAGGTGAGGGATTGGTGACCAAGTCTGTATTCTGGTGTTCGGGCAACTCAGGAGATACAGATAGACTTCTGGACAAAGAGTCCAAAAAGTTGGACCATGAAGCCAGAAAGGTCTATGCTGCGCACTTCTTCCATGCTCTTTTGGGCTCTCTGGATGAGATGCTTCCTCATCTCCCCACAGACCTTCAGACCATGGTCAAGCAGGTCCAAGACCAGGGCCAGGCTATTGCTAAACAGCAACTCCAGATGGCTCTGAACATCAGGAACTCTTGTGCCCGTTCAGTGGCAGCTGCTGTTGCTATGTGCCCCAGGGCCTTTCTGAGGGTCTCGACCTTTACAGCAGACACCCATCACAAACTGGCGGACGTTCTCTTCTTGTGTACTGACTTGTTCAGTCCAGGAGTTGATGGTCATCTCCAGCGTAATAAGAAGTCCAGTGTCACCTTGGACTTAGCTACTTCTGCCCAGAAAGTACCCCAGGATTCTATGAAACAACAAAAGAATCCTCTTCGGCCTTCTGCCCCTGCAGCCAAGCAGCCCCAGTATCAAACTGGGTAGCAGCAGGCTCAATCTTGATGCCCTCAGCCCAAGTCCAGGGCTTTGGCGAACCGTAAACTCGGAGGCAGAGGTCCCAGCAGCCTTGCTGCCGGCCTTTCATCCTTCAAGGCTGTGCAGTGACAGGATGGGGACAGCCATCCCCATGCCCGTCACAACCTTTCTGAGTCCCCCTGTGGGGGGCCAGCTCCGACACTTCCTTTCCTCCTGGTTCGTCGTCACAACAGACAGGTGGGTCTTGGAAGTGGTCAGCCAGGGTCTGCTTCTGGAATTCGAGCAGCACCCACCAATCTGAGCCCGTGCCCCACTGGAGGAAATGGTATCCGCCCATACTCAGTCGTCTCTCTGAGACAACATTGCCCAACTCCTCCGCAAGGATGTAGTGGTCAGAGTCGCGGATCCTCTTGTCAACCCAGGGTTCATTTCCAGGTACTTCCTGGTCCCGAAACAGACAGGGGGACTGGCGCCTCATTCTAGATCTGCACAACCTGAATCAGTTTCTTAGGTTGTGCACCTTTCTGGTGGTGATTCTGTCCCAGATCATACCATCTCTCAAGTAGAACATGTGGTTCTGCTTACTGGATCTACAGGACGCATTCTTTCACATCCCGATCTGTCCATTCCACCAAAGGTTCCTCCACTTCAGGGTGGAGGGAACTCTATATGAGTTCCAATCCATGCCGTTCGTCCTGTTATCGGCCCCCAGGGTCTTCACCAAATGCATAGCAGTGATGGCGGCCCATCTTCGGTGTTGAGAGATCAGTGTGTACCCTATCTCGACGATTAGATAATAACAGGTCCCTCCAGACTGGAGGTGGAGAGGTCCAGCGATCTGGCCCTCCACACCTGCCTCAGCCTCCTGATCAACAAAGTCAAGTCGGAACTTGTGCTCTCGCAGGTGATTTGTTTCATCAGGGCAGAGCTAGACTCTTGCCAAGCCAGAGCCAGGATCCCAGCAGACAGGGCAGAGGTTCTGTCCTCCTTTGCCCAGTCATTTCTGGTTGGGCAATTGCGCCCTGCCCAGGACTTCCTGTGATTTCTGGGTTACAAGGCAGCCTGCACTACCGTGGTCCGATGGGCCTGGTGGCATATGTGCCCCCTTTAGTGGGAGCTGGCCAGCCAGGGGTCTCAGCAACACGGTCACTTCGACCAGCTAGTCACTGTGACCTAGAAGATGTCAGATGCCCTCCAGTAGTGGACCAATCTGAAACATCTGCAGGAAGGGATCCCATTTGTCCACCCTGAGCCGACAATAGTCTTCACGACAGACTCCTCTCTTATGAGCTGGGGTTCCCACGTGGGGAATCGCAGAGTCCACAGGCTCTGGACCCACGAAGAATCCAGATGTCACATCAACCTGCTGGACCTCAGGGTGTGGCTAGCGGGCTTAGATGGCAGACGCACGTTAGGGGAGCTCCTCGGGACACAGCATTAAAATTGAATTAAACAGCTACTTAGCGCTTGACTGATATATTAGAACAGCATCTGTGTATTGAATATACCTTATGGCATCAGGCAAACAAAAAAGTAAGCAGGCTAAGCTACCTTTTAATGCCCACAACCCTCCTAAAACAGCAGGGTCACAGGTTTGCAGTCAGAAAGACCACAAGGTGGAATCCACAATCGTCCGCATACTGAAGAAATGGATTCCCTGACTAAATCTCTAGCTGGGGTTCCGAACACGCTCTTAGCGATGCAGCAGGAGATGAAGACAGGTTTTGGAAATATAACCTCGCAACTGACTCACCTCCAATCTGTAGTGGCTAGTCTGTCGGAGACAATGACAATGCATGCAGCTCAAATATCAGAACTGGAGCGCCATTTGGGGGAGTTGGAGGATTCATATGCGGGAGTTTCAGCAGAACACAATGGTCTCTTATCCACAATGGCAGATTTAAAAGAACGTATCGAGGAACAACAGAATCTCTCTAGAAGGTTGAATGTGTGTATAATAGGGCTACTGAAGGGGACCGAGAGCCGCAACCGTAATTTGGGCCTGCATCAATGGGTGGTGGCACAGTTGGGCCTACTGGAGGAGTATGCTGCGTTTGAAATAGAGAAGGCGCTTCAAGTTGGCCCCCTGCCGAAATCTGGAGACAGACCACAGCACTGCTTAATAAAGTACTTAAAATACTCCGACAAAGAGAAAATTTTGCAAAAAGCCAAACAAGTCGGCCCTATTCAATATGGCAGTGGGAAATTACATATACATCAGGACTACAGTAGGGATCTCCGGGGCTGGAGACAGCGCTTTAATGCAGTTTAAAGCAGATTGCATTACTTGGGGTGGTCATTTGCCTTTCTGTATCCTGCAAAATTACGAGTGGACAGACCTGGCCAGAAGACACGATTTTTTCAACTGCCCCAGGGAAGCGGAGAAATGGTTGACAGAGGAAGAGGCCAGAGGAAATGAAGTGCCTGATGCCTAAAGGGTTCAGTCATGCCAACATAATGAAGTAAGTGATGACGTGAGAAGTAGTTCCTTTTTTCCCTGGTGCTCTTATGTCCTCTGTTTGCGGTTAGCAGCCTTTTGAATAGGGGCTTTATAATGAGATTGGGGATCTGAGGCCACATAATACTCAACGCTATACCCTGTCTTTACACTTCACTATCTGTGTCCCGACTGGGTCTAGGGACTCGGGTCTCAGCAGGAGAGAAGGGGATCATTCAGTCAGTCTTGGCTGGAGAGTTGGAAATAATTCTCTACCTTATTTTTGTTTGGGCTAGTTGTTTTACCGATTGGGCTACTGGAATGCCAAACACTGGAAAAACCCAGGTTACGCTGGAGATAATAGCTCGCTCCCAACCATTACTAATTTTAGGTACCAGAGAGGTAAATTAGCTTTGGAAATCTGGACTCGGTGGTATACTTCAGCTGGTTCATTGAGCTGCAGATTAAAGCTGCAGTGAAGCTATACCAGAGCTCGAAGTAGGCGGATACTCGACCCAATCGCATATTTGCGGACCAAGGCATATTATAGATCTTACTTTGAGAGGACTCTTGCAGTAGAAATTACATATAGGACTGGCCTCTGACTGCAGGACATGGATGAAAAATTTCTAGCTACACGGTCTAGGCGAGGGACCCCGTCTGGTGACGGCGTCAGGCAGCGTCCGGTATAAAGAGGCGGTCCCGGACCCTACCTTCAATTCTTTCCACCGTCAGCTCTCACAGCACCCTCGGTTAAGTTCCTATCGCTCAGTCCCTGCTGTTTCGTTTTTTCCGAAGCTTCAGTATTTTTTATTTTCCTATATCGTCAGGTGAGCGTCGGTATATCGTCCCTTCAAAAATAAGTACAACCGTCACGGCCTAACTGCCTCACAAAAGCGGTCCTCCCTCTGCCTTTTCTGTCTAGGCCCGACCACGCGTTTGACAAGTGTCCGCACTGCACCTTCATTTCAACAGCGGCAACCCGCGAACCGCGCCAGCAGTCTCTTGGAGCCCATCTCCTCAAAGAAGATGATGTCCAGCGATGGAGAAGGAGTTGAAGAAAGAAACCGACGGTACGTCGACCTCCCTGAAGGAGCACAAGCGGACAGGAAGAGGCGCCAGGAGAAGGCCTCCTCCTCATGACTCCAGCCTGAGTCGCGGGCAAAGTCCCCATCTCCTCCGAAGTCAGCCCGGCGGCAGCCTCAGGTTTATGGAGGAGGCGTTGGCCCGCCCGTCGGAGTTCGCGTTCGAGCCCGCCGGGCCCCTCAGGCAAAAGAGCTCTAGCCCCCAGTACCGCTGCTGGCATGAGGCCTACTGGTGGGCTCCGGCGTCCGCCCGGGGAGAAACCGCTAAGACACCCGACCCGCCGAAGCGGCGCCCGGGCAATGTCCCGTCAGACCGGGCCTCTTCTCTCTCCTCGGTCCGTCTCGGCGAGAACCCCCAAATCCAGACGCACCGGCTCCTCTGGCGTCCGCCCGGGATCAAGCCCCTAAGTCACCGTCGACTCCTCCGGCGTGCGCCGAGCCTCGGAGCCCTCGGCATGCCCTGCCGTCTGTCGCCTGAGCTCCCGCAGCCTTGCAGCTGCCGTCAGAGGATTACCAGAAGGCTGTCCTTACCCAGGCTGGAATCTAAGATTGACTCCCTTCCCTGACTCCCAGGTCAAGCAAGAGTTAGCCGACCTGGTCCACGTTCTGCTGCGTTACCAAGCGATCGTCGTATTCTGAGGGCGACCTACGATGCAGGTGGACACCGCAGGATGGAGCTCTGCATCAGCCGTAAGTCTTGGCGTCATGCATGGCTCAGTGTGTCAGGTCTGGTCCGAGGAGATGCAGTCAGCAATTCAAAGCACCTTTCAGGGGTTCTGTGCTTTTCGGCGGTGATGTCAGGACATCATCACTGACTTGGGAGAAGGGGCCGCCAAATCTGTTGATTCAGCTCATACGTCCCATCCCACGGCGCCTTCCCCCTTCACTTGAGCGCGGCCGTCCTCAAGCGAGAAACCTCAGGAAGGCGGGCCACTAAGCGTCAGGTCCCCCACAGCTGCCAGGCCCCCGTTGCCCAAAAAAGCAACGGGTGCCCCAGCTGCGGCGCTGCCTCGCACCACCTGACTCCTTCTCTCTCCCACCGCCTCCGGACACCCCAGAGGAACCAGTAGGAGGGAGATTCTCCCTCCACCTTCCGGGTTGGGAGAGGATAACATCAGATTCATGGGTGCTTCAGATCCTAGCAGAGGGGCACTCCATAGAGTTTCTGCAGAAGCCTCCACGTCGCCCCCCTCTGAACTCCGCTTACTCAAGGGACCATCTTCCTTTGGTCAGGGAAGAAATCTCTGCTCTCCTTGTGAGACAGGCTATAGAGCCCGTCCCCCCTCGCCTCCATGGGACGGGTTACTATTCCCATTTCTTCCTTGTACCAAAGAGACTGGAATCTCAGACCCATTCTGGATCTCATCTCCTTGAACCTATATGTGGAATACAAGAGGTTCACGATGCTCTCCCTTCAAACCCTCTTGCCCTGCTGGCTAGGCCAATGGCCAGTGTGCACTGGATATGCAGGATCGTACCTGCACATCCCCATTGCCCCGCCCGCAGAAAGTACCTCAGGTTTTGCGTTCCAGGACCACTACCAATTCAGGCTCCCTTTTGGTCTTTCCTCGGCTCCCCAGTCTTTACCAAATGCCGGGCGGTGGTAGCGGCCCACCTGCATACTATGGGAGTTCAGGTTTTTCCCTACCCGGACGACTGGCTTCTAGCAGCCCCATCCAGGGAGGAACTCCTGCATTTCCTCTCCCTCACCCAGCAGGTTTTCACTGGCCTGGGTATCACCATCAACCATTCCAAGTCTCACCTGGATCCTTCTCAGAGACTCCAGTTCATCGGGGCAATCCTCGATAAGACAATGTGCAGGGCCTTCCTGCCTCCGGACAGGGGGGCCTCCCTCCAGTCCCAGATTTCCCTCCTATCAGAATACAGGAGGGTTCCGGCAGAGTCGGTGCTCCGTCTACTGGGGCTTATGGCGGCCATCCCGGCAGTTCCACAGGCCTCCACATGAAATCTCAGTGGACTCTCCGCTCTCAGTGGGATCAGCAGTGAGCGACCTAGATCATCTGGTTCTGATCTCCTCGCCGATGGTAAGAGACTTGCAGTGGTGGATGGTTCGAGAGAACCTATTCCGGGGGGTCCCCTTTTTTCATCCTACCCCCAATCAGACTCTGGCCACGGACGCTTCAGGCGAAGGTTGGGGAGCCCATCTGGGTCCTCACCGAACCCAGGGCCTATGGTCAAAACCGGAGTTAGTTCTCCACATCAACGTGCTCGAGCTTCGAGCAGTGCAGTATGCTCTCCAAGCCCTTCACCAATATATCCTTCCCAGCCACCTAGCCGTCCAAACGGACAACATGTGCGTGGTGTGGTACATCAACAAGCAGGGAGGGACTCGGTCCTACCCACTGTGCAGGGAAGCGATGAGGGTTTGGGAATGGGCAACGCTTCACAACCTTCACCTCACGGCGATCCATGTTCCAGGAGTCTACAATGTCCTGGCAGACAGGCTAAGTCGCTCGTCAGCTCTACCACACGAATGGGAACTGGACGAAAAAGTTCTAAAAAGCATCTCCCAGATTTGGGGGACTCCTCAGATAGACCTGTTCGCCTCCTCCCAAGACGCAAAGCTTCCAACCTTTTGCTCGCTTGCTCCAGAGCGAGACGCTTTCTGGAGCGACGCTCTGTCTCTAAGCTGGAAGGACAGATTCATCTATGCTTTTCCTCAATTTCCTCTGGTCCCTCGTGTGCACAGAAACTTGCTTTGGAAGGAGGCGAGAATGATTCTGATCGCTCCTTTCCGGTCAGGTAAATCTGTTCTCTCTTCTACAACAATACTCAGAGTTCCTCCTCTTCCTCTTCCTTTATCTCCGGATTGCTGACCCAGGATCAGGGACCCTGGTCCATCCGGACTCAAGTCCCTTCAACTTCATGCATGGCTCCTGCAGTTCTAAGCTCAATCTCGCTTTGGCGTTTCTCCTAAGGTGGCTGAGATTCTGGTGGAGGCTAGAAAACCCTCCACTAGGTCCACCTACTCCATGAAATGGAAAGATTTTCCATCTGGGCTCACGTCCAGGAGCAGTGACCCTTTTCCTGTCTGTGACCATTCTCCTTGATTACATCGTCATCTTTTCGACTTGGGTCTCAGTTACTCTTCTCTGAAAGTCCATGGACTATTTCAGCCTACCATGTCCCTTTCACTGATAAGACATTTGCCCAACTGGAGGTATCTAAAACTTTTCTCAGAGGGGTCCTTCATCTCAAGCCCCCTGTCCGGACTCCAGCTCCCCCTTGGGACTTAAACTTTGTCCTCAAGAAACTTACTCTTCCTCCCTTTGAGCCTGCGGCTCCGTGAACTTGAAGTTTTATCATGGAAGACTCTCTTCTTGGTGGCCATTACTTCGCTCATAAATTTCCGAGCTTCAGGCCCTTATATTACAAAATCCTTATCTGATTTTTCACAAAGAACAGTCGCTCTTCGCACGAATCCTAAGTTCCTCCCGAAGGTGGTAGCGGAATCTACCTTAAATCAGTCTATTGAATTACCTGCCTTTTTCACGCAGTACTCCAACCAAGGAGAATACTTGCTCCATACCATGGATGTCCACAGGATTCTGAGATACTACACCGATAGGACGAAGGATCTCAGAAGGACTGATCAGTTGTTCGTCTCTTTTGCTCACAAAAGGGAAGGCAATGCTGTCTCCAAGGAATGCCTCTCAAAGTGGTTGGCTCATTGCATCACTTTCTGTTATGACAAGTACAACAAGACTCTACCGGGTCAAGTCAGAGGTCACTCCACTCGTGGAGTAGCAGCCTCTGCAGCTCGTTTCAAGAACGTGTCTGCGGCAGACATCTGTGCTGCCGCCACTTGGACTTCCGTCCATACCTTCACTAAACATTACAGTTTGGACATTGCCTCTCGCCATAGAGCAGGCTTCGGGTTAGCGGTCTTGCAAGGCCTCCTTTCTTGAGGCTTGCAAGGTTTTCTTCTTCTCCTTGGAGTAGTACCTCCTCCAGTGCCTTTATTTTGTTCCAGTCTGCTTGGGATTCTGTCCTGTATGTAAGTACCTGTGCAAGAGCCCTCTCGAGTAAGATAGTACAGTTCGTAGAACTTACCGTAACAGTAGATCTTCGAGAGAGGCTCTTGTATAAATGTCTGTCCTGCCCTCCATCCCCTAGGCTTTTTCAGCTCCTTTTCCTTTGAGGGAAATATCTGCTTCTCTCTCGTCCGGGCCTCTGGTAAGAAGAACTGGAAGGCGGGCGTCCAGGACAGCCTTTATACCAACGTTGTCTGGCGGTCACTTGATGTGAGCGGTCCTCATCAGACTGCTAGCTAGAAATTTTTTTCCGTGGGGTCCTGACGGCGCCAGTCCACATGTAATTACCTACTGCAAAGAGCCTCTCTCGAGATCTACTGTTCCGGTAAGTTCTTACATAACTGTACTTTATGGTGCCAGTTCATTCTCTGGTTAAAACCCACATTAGTTTTAGTAGGGGCCAAGTCTACTGGTATTGTTTTTATTAGTGGCTAATTAGAGAGGCTTTTTGGCCATAACTACTTAATTAAGCATATAAAGTGTTCTGGTTGGCAATTTTATTATTCAGAGGGTGCTGTTCTGATTGTTTTAGTTTTGATGCTGTTAACTATTAAGAGTCCACTTTACAGTCGGTGTCCCAATATCATCTAATTTATGGCTGTTATAATACACCATTACTGCCTGTTACTTGCAGTGGGAATACTGTAGAGTTCTGTCTACCTTTGGAGGGGGGGAAGCATTACGCAGTTATCCGAGCTGGGAGCTGTGGAGGTTACATAAAGGAGATGTATGTATCAAGGAGGAATGGGGTTTACTTTAAACTGGTATATTTCCGCTTACGGCATGCGACCGGGTTCGAAACGGACTCGGGTTGCTGGAGGGAAACGGCTGAAGTGGAAGTAGGTTAGAAGCGTCCCGACTGCTCCACCTACTCCAGGGGAGGGCGGGTCTCTAGGCACGCTGCAGGGTACCTGGCTGAGGCCGGGGGCCCCAGCTTCCGTGAGCGCAACTCTGGATCGTTGAGGAGGGGCGGTGAACGCCTGCTGCGCCTGACGCTCGTGGCACACCACGCCCCCAGAAAAGCGGAAATACCAGCCTCGGGTTCGCCAGATGATGGCTGCCGCCCGCCTCGCTGGTCCGAGGTCCTGTGCCTCAATCCCACCTCAGCAGCACCCAGGGTCTGACGCCTAATGCGCTGGGGGCCCACCCCCACCTGGTGTCTTTCCCTCGGAGGAGGGACCCATCCGGCAAAGGATATGCCGGGCCACCCCTGGGTCGGCTGCGATGTGAGGTGAGGAGGGACAGGACGAGGAGGCCACGAGTGGCAGTGTGCAGCCGGAAGGAGTGGCGAACCCGGAGACACGGCGGGAGAGTAAAATAGATAACACAAAAAAAAAAATGGTATATTTCTTTGAGGGGGGCCTGCAAGGTACTGTACAGCAGAGGTGCCATTAGCGGCTGGAAACAGGCCCTGCTGCTTGTGCAGCCTTGGGGTGAGACCAGCTCACCACTGGGATACTTGGGAAGACTGTTTGCTGGGGGGTAAGGAGGGGGTATTGTTGGGGTTTATCAAAATTAAAATGGATACAGAAGTGTAGAATTTATGTGTTCAAGTTGCAAGCAGTGTGTACATCTTTGATAATAATGGCTGACAATATTAATTACAATAATTTTTATTTATATGGCGCCTTTCTATTTAGCGTGTGTCCTGGAATGTCAATGGGCTTAAATCAATCTTAAAGAGGCGAAAGGTTATGGGGGAAATAAGGAGGGTTAAAGCGAATATAGTCCTACTTCAGTAGATCCATTTTATGCCAGGGAGGAACAAAAAACAGCGAAATTTATGGGGGGCTCATGGATCTCGCCCACTTTCTCCTTAAAGGCTAGGGGGGGCATCGATATGGATTCCAAGAAGTCTCCCAGTTCAGATTCTTTAACAAAAAGTGGACCAAGGAGGAAGATGTGCATTGGCCAAAATTAATATAATAGGTAAGGGGATATTCCTAATAGGTTGTGTATGCACCAAATCCTAACAACCTTGGCTTCTTTCAAAAATTGGCACTGGATATGGCTGGATGGGAGGGCCCATGGATCCTCGGGGGAGACTATAACTGTGTTCTTGACAGTTTTCGACGGGTCTAGTAGAATTCCCATGCATAGGTCGCAGAATGCCAAAGCCCTCAAAGAAATTCAGAGAGATATTAGATTAGTAGACGCATGGCGTTATACCCACCCCAGTGGGCATGAATATAGCTTTCGGTCACATGCACACCATACATATGCCAGACTCGATAGAATCTTGGTATCCTTATTGGCGGGGGTAGAAGAGGCTACATATTGTCCGATCATTGTTTCGGACCATGCGATCCACTTGGTTGCCATTGGGGGATCGGGTGTGTTTGGAAGTGCTAGAAACTGGAAACTGGACACGTTGCTTTTGAAGGACCAGGAATATTTACAGCTGATGGAGACCAGTATATAAGAATACCTCCTCTTAAATGGGGGACACATCCCATGGTACTAGGTGGGAAGCCCTCAAAGCTTATGTAAGGGGTCAAACTATAGCCTACGCCACCCATAAGCATAAGTTGGAGACTCGAGACCTGACCGGTCTTAGGACCAAAATAGACGCATTTGAGGTAGCCCATAAACGGAACCCTACCATGACCCTATATAATATCCTCCAAAAATTGAAGTGGAAGTTTAATGCGCTTTTGAGCCCCCAACTAGAGCACTCCATATTACTTGCCTATGAAGGGTGCAAAGCCAGGAAATTGATGGCTTGGCAGTTAAAGGGAAAAGAATCTGAGCATAATGTAGGGCAGATTATCAATGACCAAAAGATATCAGTCCAAGGACAAGAAGAAATAGGGAGGGCATTTGGTGACTACTATGCGCAACTATATACTCTGAACAAAATCTGTGTCAAGCAGACTTTGATGTATTTTTTCAGAACATCCCTCTTGTTACGGTACCAGAAAATCTTAGTAAAAATCTAGACTTCCCCACTGACAAAACAAGAAATAACAGCCCTTAGGAATTTAAAAAGTAGTAAAGCCCCTGGCCCAGACAGCTGCCAATTGATTTCTTTAAAATATTCCAAACCCTCTTGATCGACCCTCTTTTTGACATGATCCTAGAAAGCCTAGATAAAGGAGAGCTACCCCCATCCACGCGGTCTGCCATGATAATGGTCCTGCCAAAACCAGGTAAAGACCCGACTGTGTGTGCCTAGTATAGGCCCAGTTCGTTGCTCGCGGCAGATTATAAGATCATGGCCAAAGCTCTGGCTGCTAGGCTAGAACCTGTGCTAGCTGAAGTGATACATCAAGATCAATCTGGCTTTGTAAAAGGAAGGTTTGGGAAACGTAACATTAGATGTACCCTAAACATCATCTATAAATGGGGCAAAACCAAACAAACACATGGAGCAGCGGTGGTTGCCCCGGATGCCAAGAAAGCATTTGACCACGTGGAATGGGGGTATCTGTTTGAGGTTTTGAAAAGATTTGGGGTAGGTCCGGTGTTTCGCTCATGGGTTAAATCACTCTATACCCACCCAAGGGCTCAGGTTCTGGTAAATGGCACCCTTACCGCCTCATTTGATCTGAGCAGGGGTACCCAACAGGGTTGCCCTTTATCTCTCCCCCCCCCCCTTGTATGCCTCATCTTTAGAACCACTAGGTAGGGCCTTAAGATCACACCTGGGCATTAGGGGCTTTGAGGGGGTGCCAAACAGCATAAAATAGCAATGTATGCAGATGACCAACTTTTGTTCTTATAACACCCAGCCCAGGATTTGCCTATAGTCCATGACTTAATGCGCACTTTTGGTCTTCTTTCAGAACATCAGGTTAACTGGACCAAAAGCAAATTGCTCCCAGTTGGGCTACAAAGCAGAGCTCAGCTGATAGCAAACTAAGTGGGCTTACAAATGGTCACCACAATTAAATACTTGGGTATTCAGATTTCGGCGTCGATCAGTTGCCTGTATGCCCTTAACTTTACCCCATTAGTGAAACTCACAGAAGATTGTGAGTGTTGGACAGTGCTCCCCCTGTCAGTGCTTGGGAGAGTGGGGGTGGTCAAAATGACCATTTTACCACGAATATTATGTCTATCAGTAGCTCCCTATAAAAGTTCCAATAAAGCACTTCCGACAACTTGACACACGTATTACCAGGTTCATATGGAAGGGAGGTAGGGTCAAAGTGAAATGAGCTACACTTCAACTTTCCTCCAAGAAGGTGGCTTAGGTTCAAACTTTAAGAAGAACTATTATTGAGGCAGCACAATTAGCTTACTTACCAAATGGGACACAAGAAGTAGGTTGCACATGGTTAGGAATAGACGATATGTTAAAAGCAACCTTAAGAATGACACTTTGGTAGGTACATTGGAGAAATTGGGGAAATGCTCATTACCTAATCCTTTCTCAAATAACACATTGCAAGTTTGGGTAAAAGCTCATCAATGTACAGGATATAGAAGTGTCAGATCTCCCAATATGAGCTTATTGAATGTTATGAGAAGTGGGCCGCAGCTAGCCCCCATAGTGATACAGCGTGTCAGCCTGGAGAAGAATGACGATAGTAGCAGTCGGTCAAATGTATGAAGGAGGTATGTTGAAAAGCTGTTGGGCCCTATGTAAAGAATGGGATTTCCCAGCGGGAGATTTCTTCTTATTCATGGACTGCGTCAAAAATGTGGGGAATTTCTAGCCCAAGAGAATGGGTGGTCTGAACCCTCACCCTTGGAGGAGGAATTGTTTAGGCTGGGGCAGGGGTCCCTTTCAGTATACTATCGTACAATCCGAGGTCATCTCCAAAACCAGCTGCAAAATAAAAGTAAATATAGATGGAGTGAGGATTTGATGGTACCAACAGGTCTTACTTCAAGGGGGTTTCTGCAGTAGGACTTCACATATAGGACTGCACCCACGGCGTCAGGTTCCAACGACAGACTTGTAGATAGCAATCAGTGGGGATCGCCCCCAACGTCAGGTGGCGTGACATCAGCCCGACTAAAGAATGGGCGGTCCCATACCTGCCCTCCAGTTCTTTCCCACCATTGCCTCAGTTCGTTCGGCCTTGAGTAGAACAGCGATTAAAAGCCCGCAGCGTTAGTTGGTTTTCTTCGCCTCATAAATACCTTTCATTCAACTTTTCGACGATTGATGTCTTTTCAACCAAAGAACTGCTCGAAGTGCGGAGCCCAAATCCCGCACAGGGACAACTATTCCCGCTGCCTGTTGAGCCTAGGCTCTAAGCACAACACCGAGGAGTGCCCCATCTGCCAAGCCTTCAACCAGGCAACTCGGACCAGGCCCAAACGGACACTCGAGGCCCAGCTCCTGCCCCGACTACTGGCGTCGATAGAAAAGGAGCTCCAGGAATTGAGGGAAAGGTCATCGTCACAGGCCCCAAGAAAGAAGAAGAGCAAGGAGAAGCGCCGGGACAAGAGTCCATTGCCACGCGGGAGGCCTCCAAAAACCATGAGTACTCCTTCTGGTACCCCGTCCCCCTCTTTGGGCCGGGCACCTTGTCCCCCTTCTGCCGAGGTGAGCAGGCAGCTGGGGGTCGCCTCTCTAGAGGTTTCTATACAGTCGCCTGTCTGCTCAGCCGATAAGTCACCCTTCTAGGGACATGGATATGTTGTTTAATCCACACTTATTGGCAGGTTTCTTGCCGCTTTAAATCTTGCCGGAAGGTCTTCAAGCTGGCTCCTCCCACCCACCCGGGTGGTAAAACTCTCGGCTCCGCCCCATGACACCAGATCTTCCTTACCGCTTGGAAGCTTAGGTTCCCTCCTTAGCGCTCTGCATTTTAGACTGGATCCTAACTCTTCGGTTCGTCCGAAATTGGTTTTGAAGTTTTCTAAACTTCGGTCTTCATCTTCCTTCATAGCTGCGATGGACAAATCTGTTCCCGGCTTTGGAGGTGCCCTTGCAGGCAGAAAATATCGGGGCGGATCCGCCTCCATCGTCTACTGCCTTAGCTAGATCATGACCCGCGAGCCTGCGAGTTGTGCCGCTTTTTTCGTCACGTCCTGGATAATCGGCGCTGCCGCTTTAGCTCGGGTGCCCCGAGCGTTTCCACTGGTAAAATCAAAAGAGGCTCTGGGCGGTTTCGCTCGCTCCTGACTTTCGGTTGAGCAGCTCGAGCAGATGATGGCCCTCAAGGAGGCGGCCCAGGCCGCATCTTCTCCCTCTTGGCAGCGGCATTTATCCCGCTCTCTGAGTTCTCAGGTACGGCGTCGCTCAAGAAGCCTTGTCAGTCCTTTTCCACGAAGGGAGAGGGGCCATCGGGACATTCTTCTCGGCCAAGAAGGAGTCGAAGGGTAAGTCCCACCGTCAGCGTTTGTGGGAGCGGGAGAGGTCCCCTTCCCCAGACAGCCGACCATCAACTTCAGTCGAAGTGCGGCTGAGGCTGCTGGCTTCACAATGTCACCGTCAGGCCAGCCTGCCAAGACTCCCATCAACGCAGTCGAGATTTTTCTCGATCCGTTAGACGGGCTGTCGACTGGTGAAGCCGACAACCCTCCTTCACCGGTTCCCCGGTGGATACTGAGATCTGCCTGTGCCTTGGGCCGCAGGTCCCTGGTTAAAGTGCCCGAGCGAGGAAAGAGCGGTATCCCGCCTTCCCAGACCCACCTGGTCCCCTCAGGGTCTCGGGTCTCGGACCTTATCTCGGCCAAGCCGATCTTACTTGAGACACAGCTCTTGCAGCAGGTTACACCATTAGGACTGAAGCCGGCAGGCGTCAGGACCCCACGGAAAAATTCTAGCTAGCTATCTTCAGCAGGGACCGCCCCCGATGTCTGTCCCGCCTCCGACGTCAGACGTAGTACATAAGGGGGCAGTCCCACCTGATTCCCCAGTTCTTTCCCGCCGTCGACTTGCATGTTTCGACCCTTTGGTTCAGCTCTAGCGCGCAACGTGTGGTTAAGTTCTTTCCTACGGGAAATTCGGATTTCTTCAAGCAAGTTTTTCTCTGATATCCTCTCTGACCTCCGGTCACTCCTCCAAGTGTGCTTGTGGGAAACAGATCCCCTTCAAAGACCCTCACGCGGCCTGCGTCCGGTGCCTAGGCCCAGACCACGACACCCGGGCCTGCTCCTTTTGCCAGGGGTTTAATAGCAGAACCCGGATCCGTGCTCAGAAGGCCCTTCAGGCTTTTGCTGGAAGAAAAGCTTAAGACCTTGTCTTCCAAGGGGACTCTTCAAAAAGGCCCACAAGCACGCTGAAAAGCGAAGGAGACGGCCCCTTCCAGGTCCCCGTCTAGGGCCTCAGACTCACGCAGCTCCTGTTCCAGATCCAACGCTCCCCTCCGGACGGCTCTCAGCCTCCCCTGCTGCGGTTAGAAGTCTTCCTCTTCTCAGGCCAAGACAGCCCAGACCTTCCTCGTCCTCCAGGGCCTTGGTCAGAATCTGGGGATCGCCACCATCACCATAAGTCAGGTTCCCACCTTTCTGAACCCGGCGTCAGGTCGCTTCCTTGCCTCACCATAAGACGTTAGGCTTACCTCTCTGAAGAAACCGTAGGACCCGGCAGATGGCCCGTGTCGTCCTCTGCTCCTGATCCCCAGAGCCGCCGTCGGCCAGGCATGCCGTTGCCAGCCGGCCAACGCACCTCATCGGACGCCGGTAGTGCGCGCCTGCTCCTATTGAGAAGAGAACCCGGCGCGGTCAGGAGACCATAACCAGGAGAATTAACTCACCCGAGGACCAGGCCAGAACGCGGTCCTGTCGAGGGCAGCCAGGGAACCCTCGCCATTACCCGAGCCCCCTGTGGAGCCGACACCGGGACCTGACGACCGTCCACCGGCGCCCAGACCATCGTCGAGCCTTTCCATGGTAGAAGTGAAGGAGCTGTTCACTTACTGGTGGGACACCATAAAGAAGGACATGGTTCCTACTCCACCTCCTCTTCCTCCTACACCGATTACTCCTCCGGTTCCTGCGCCCCCCTCCCCATCGGGGTCGGCAGGTCGATTACCTCCTCCCGGGAGCACAGAACACCTCAAGGGAGACCAGAGACAAGCAGACCTCCATCCAAATCCTCTTCCAGGTCACCCAGCCCTAGAGAGCCAGAAGCGCCCGACGGTGCCTTGACGGAGGACACGGGATCAGAGTTCTCAACATCCAGATCCCCATCTCCCTCTCCATCCCTTCTCCGGATCCACGAGATGCAAAGTCTCCTCCGGATGACCCTCGTTCTCAGATATTATGAGACACATCAGAGAGAACATGGGATGGGATGCGGAAGAGCTAGACCCCAAAGGCTACACCTTGCAAAGTATCTTGACAGAAGGACCCCAAGCCTGTGGTGGTGCCACCCTTGGTAGACACTTCCGTGGGCGTCACAAGGCAGCGTGGAAGCGTCCACATTAAGCTCCAGCGATGCGAGAGAAAGCTGATCGCTTGCAAGGCTCCCAGAAGAAGCCAGTACTTGACTCCAGCGGCCTCAGGCCGACTCTCTGGTCATAACAGCCTCACGCTGACTGGTCCCAGGGCCGCAACATCTGAGCACCCTGCCACCCGGACCCAGAGTCCAAACAGCTGGGCAGCTATGGGTGGCGCACTTATGCTTCGCTACCTGCGCCATCAGATCCTGAATTACTGACCCACCATGGTGCAGTTCCAAAATGCCTTGTGGAACAGGGTCTGGATGCGGCTGAAAAACTGCCGGAAGGTGAGCAGAAGGAGGAGATGCTTCAGCTCCTTCGTCAAGGTTCGACGGGAACCAAGTGTTACGAGCGGTGTGACTCCATGGACTCCTCGGCCGAGCAGCAGCTTCAGGCGTTTGCATCCAGAGACACTCTTGATTGCAGCGTCTCCGGCTTTACCAGACGTCCAGAAGAAATATCATGGGCGCCCCATTCAAGGAAAGTCTTGTTTGGTAAGCCCTCAGAGGATTATTCCAAACTCAAGAGGGCGGGAAGGCGGTGAGGTCAGGTTCAGCCATGTACCGACCCAAGCTTAGTTCCTTTTCGGGAACCAAAGCCGATTCGTGGGCGGACACAGAGGCAACAGTCCCGCCCGCTCCACAACAGGGGTGCCTTTGGCTTCGCAGAGGCAGAAACACCCGCAGGCCAAAGCCAGCGTACTTCAAGCGGTCCAGCCAGCGGGACCCTCAACCGCCACAGCCCGACTCCTTTCCGGCCCCGCCCCTCATGATCACAGGGGAAATCATGGTGGGGGTGGCATTCTGACTTTCTGCGGGATGGCAGGCTATAACCACCGACAGGTGGGTTCTTCAGTTAGTCGGAAGAGGCCACTTTACGCCAAATTAGCAGAAGAAGCCACCCCGAGGCCTCCCTTTGCTCTCGGTATCGGGTCAACTGAAGTCTCCTGACTTGGCAAGAACTACGCGCTCTTGCAAAGGGGCGATGATGCGTCCGGAGAACCAGAGGGACAAGGATACTATTCCCACTTCTTCCTGGTTCCAAAGAAAACAGGGGACCTCTGTCCGATTCTGGACCTCAGTGACCCCAGCGTTCGATTAGCATACAAGAGATTCCACATGGTGACTCTTCGGGTCTCATTCCGTGCTGAAGCAAGACACCTTCTTAGCGTCTATAGACATGCAGGGCCGCGTACCACATCCCACAGCTCAGGCGCACAAGAGGTTCCTGCGCTTGAGTTTCTTGACCACCACCTTCAGTTCAGGCCCTTCCATTCGGACTGTCATCCGCACCAGGTTTTACCAAATGCATGGCAGTCGTGGCAGCGTCTCTAAGGAGACAGGGCCATTATGTGTTCCGTATCTGGACGATTGGCTTCTCATGGCCACCTCAGAGGCGTTATTACGTCGTGATCCAAGCACCAGGACCTATTCGATCTCTGGGCATCCTAATCAACCACGAAGTCTCTCCTGGTACCGTCGTGAAGCTGCAATTTATAGAACGGTACTGGACACCGTTCAGGAAGAGCTTTTCTTCCAGGCGACAGGCGGGAACATCAGATCCTCATCAGGAGTTATGGTGAACAAGACCGTCCCTGCCAGGTGGGTCCTTAAGCCTTTCGGACACATGGCTGCGGCCATTTCTACCGTTATTAGCGAGGCTCCCTGCGCGGGTAACTCGGTAGATGCTCAAGGTGCAATGGGATCAAAGGAAAGACCACATACAGCATCCGGTCAGAATCCGAACACGCGATTCGAGACTAGCAGTGGTAGCCAGACCCAGATCGCTCTCCACGCGAGCGTCCGTTTGTAGCGCCGTCCCGGTGGTAATCCTCACCACAGGCGCCTCAGGTCTGGGTGGGAGCACACCTGGGCAGGTGAAGTATCCAGGAATGCGTGGACCCTTCTGGGAGCTCATCTCCATGTATCAATGTCCTAGAGATGAGGCGGTCCTTTATGCCCTGCAGGCCCTTCAATCAAATCCGCCAGTACTCTCCTGCTTCAGACAGAACAGCCCGGTGATGTATTACCTCAACAAACAGGCGCACACTCTTACCCACTTTGCAGGGAGGCCATGAGGGTGTGTGGGATTGGGTAATCCGACACGCCGTGAATCTGATCACTGTACATGTTCACGGGTGGTCATCCTACGATTGCAGACGCCTGAGTCGCTCCCAGGCCAGAGTCCACTAGTGGGAACTTCTTCAAGAGGGTAGCAGAGGATCTGTTTTTCGATGGGGAACTCCAGAGTTGGACTATTGCATCCCCATCCAACACAAAACTGCCCAATTTTTGCTCGCTAGATCAAGGGCCTGGTGTTTTTCTGGCGGGCTGTTATCCCTCTCCTGGGCGGACAGATTCCTCTCTTTCCTCTCCTTCCCATTGATCCAGAGTTCTTCTCAAACTGCATGAGGGCATGCAACAATGATCCTGGTGGCCCTTTCTGGCCAGACAGATCTGGTTCCCTGCTAATTCAGCTATACGAGAACCTCCGCTCCGTTGCCATTCAGCTCCCATCTCTTGTCTCAGGAGGAAGGTTCACTGGTCCACCTGGACTTACGCTCACTGAACCTGCATGCATGGCTCCTAGAACATAGCCATCTTGCATCACGGGGTCTCGCAAGAGGTTGCAGGATTCTTTCTGCGGCCAGAAACACGGCAATGCATGCGGCGTCGCCATGAAATGGGCGCCGTTTTAAGTTATGGTCGTGGCGACACCGATTTTTCCCCTTTAGGTTGCCGGTGGGAGTGGTGTTGGACCTGCTCTCCTTTCCGTTCGGGTCTAGCCTACTCCTCTATCAGGTGCCTTCTGCCATCTCTGCCTACCACCTTCCGGTGGGACATCCAGCACAGTGGCACAATTAGGCCTTCCGGGAATTTTTTGAGAGGTGTTGCCCTAGGCCACCAGTAAGGACCCAGTGCCTCCATGGGATTTGCTCTTTGTCCTGGAACAACTCACGCTTCCCCTCCAGAACCTGCACGCGGATTAAGAGCTGCATTTCTGTCGTGGAAAATACTGTTTTTAGTTGCTGTTACTTCAGCGAGAAAGAGTTTCTAGACTTCAAGCTCTCATGTGCAAAGCCTTATTTAGTTTTTCCACGGGACAGAGTATCCCTGAGAATGAATCAAATTTTTGCCCAGGGTGGTCTCTACACTCACTCTCAATCAGGATATTGACTGACGGTCTGCTTCCCGAATTACTCCAATAGGAGAGGCACTGCTCCACACCCTGGATGTTCACTGCAGCAGGTATTACCTCAACAGAACTAAACTGCCGTAGTTCAGAACAACTTTCGTTTCCTTTTCTGAAAGAGGATGATGGGCCAACCAGTATCAAACAGTCCCTGTCTCGCTAACTTGTCCAGTGTATTCATACTGTTTGTGATATCAAACAAAGCCCCTCCGGTATACAGTCTGAGGTCATTCTACTAGGGGTGTGGCCACCTCGCTGCTGGCACTCCACAGCGTCTCCACCTCTGCCATATGTGCTGCAGCCACTTGGAGCTCTGTGCATACATTTATCAGGCATTATAGCCTGGACACCGCCTCGTGACTTCGGCTTGGCCCGGTGCTACAGGGTCTCCTGTCCTAGATTCAGGACCTGGAATGTATTTCCCTAGTTTCCTCCTCCCAGAATGTTGCCAGGCGTTACTGCTTGGGAATCAGTCCTAATGGTGTAACCTGCAAGAGCTGTGTCTCGGTAAAGATAGTACAGTTCACGTAGAACTTACTGCAACAGTAGATCTTGGAACAGCTGCCTGCAACAATACCTTCCGCCACCTTCCCCCTTGGAGGAGGCATGGCTTTCGTCTTTACTATCAGGGTTTTTCCCTTTGACTTCTGATGGTGGATTCTCAGTCTCCCATTTAGATGTCAGCCTGCGGCCGGAAGTCTCCGGCGGGAGACCTGGGGAATCGGGCGGGACCGCCCCCTTATGTACTCGTCTGGCGTCGGAGGCGGGGCTTGACGTCGTGATCCCCGCTGAGATAATAGCTAGAATTTTCCGTGGGTTCCTGGCGCCTGCCGGCTTCAGTCCTAATGGTGTAACCTGCTGCAAGAAACTGTTCTCGAAGATCTACTGTTACGGTAAAGTTCTTCACGTGGCAACCCACTCCCGCCAACATCGGCGGTCTCGGTCCTGATGCGAGAGTAAGTGGCGACACCGTCCCACTCACCGTCCTCTTCCACCGGATGAGGAGGCTGGAATAAATTAAGTCAGCACTACGAGGAGCTTATGTGGCAGCAGTTGCTGTTGTCCAGGCCTAAGCCGACTCTGGTCCAGACCCCAGCCATCAAGTGGCTGTCGCCCGAACGACCGAAGCAACCACTCTCCCCAGTCGAGTTGCCCGCTTCAGGGCCGGTTGCTCGGCCAAAACCAGCTGCTCCAGCGATTGTGGTGGAACCTCCACCTCCACAACCGAAGTCTGGGGCACCGACCAAGGATTCCCGGTCGGGTCACGGCCTGCCCACAGGTCGTCGGTCGCTCTCACTCGACTGTCCTCGGCAGGTGAGGGTGACTCAGGGGCCGAGGCAGCTCTTGAGAATCGGCGGCGGCTGCTCCCTGTTCTCAGGCAGGTCGACCTGGAGTCCTCCGAGGGGCCAGTCATTGAAACGAGTCAGCCATCGTCCTTCTTGGGTCTGCTTTGAAGCTCATCTCGGGGGATTCACGGGGATGCAACTGAGCCCGGTGTCCGATGGGCGAGGTATCCCTAGCCAGGAGATACTGGACCGAGGATGCCCCTACGAGGCCTTTCCGGTGGCTGAGGCCATTGTCGTCCCAGCCTTGGAGCTTTGGCAGCGGTCTGCTTCCTGTCCCGCCCTTCAGCCAGGATGGCCAGGAAATATCACGGTCCCTACCGCTCTTTGCCGGTTTCGGAGCACCCCTCTGCCAAGGGTTAGTCACCGACAGCGTTTCAGTGTTCAGTAGCGCTCGGGACGTGGATAAGCCCCCCGACAAAAAGTCCAAACAGCTGGACTTTGCCGGGCGCAAGGTGTACGCTGCATCCTCCCTTGGCCTCCAACAGGCCAGCTCGGCAGTGCTGATGGCACACTTCTCCCACGCCCTCTTGGGCTCCCTGGATGAGGTTGTCCCTTATCTCCCGACCTACTTGCAGACCACGGTCCGCCAGGTGTGGGACCAGGGTAGGGCGGTGGCGAAGCAGCAGCTTCAGACTGCTCTGGACATAGGTGATTCCTGTGCCAGGTCAGTAGCGGCCACGGTGGACATGTGCCACAGGGCGTGGCTGAGGATATCCACCTTCATGGCAGATACCCAGCACAAGTTGGCGGACGTCCCCTTCTTGGGGACTGACCTCTTGGGCCCTGGAGTGGAGGGACACCTCCAGCGGATCGAAAAGTCCAGTGCCACCCTGGACTCTGTCACCTCCACTCAGAGGGACAAAGGCCGCTGTCAGCAACAGCAGAAGTCCTTTCGTCCTTCGGCCCCTGCATCTCGACCGGCCCAACAGCATCAGCAACAGGGCCAGCAGGCTCGCGCTTGGCATCCCAAACCCAAGCCAGCAGCTTCCTCCAACAGGAAGCAAGGAGGTAAAGGCCCAGGAGGTCCCTCGGCGGTTCTTCCTCAAGCCTGCCCGATACGGCGGGTTGAGGTGCGCCCCCAGCCTCGTCACTCCCCCCTGGCTTCCCCCCATGGGGGACTGCTCCGCCACTTCCTTTCCGCCTGGTCCGCTATCACCACAGACCGCTGGGTGTTGGACGTGGTAGGAAAAGCCCTGCCTCTGGAATTCAAGCAAGTTCCACCATTTCGAGCCATCGCCCCTTGGGGGGCCACGGGGTCCATAGCCTCGCTGTCTGCCTGCCGAGACGATATCGCCCTGCTCCTCGAAAAAGAGGTGATCAGGAAGGTGGCGGATCCCCTTCCAGACCCGGGGTTTGTGTCCAGGTATTTCCTGGTCCCAAAATGGACGGGGGGGCTGGCGCCCCATTCTTGACCTGCATGACCTGAACAAGTTCCTAAGGTCTCGGACCTTCAGGATGGTCACTCTGGCTCAGATAATCCCATCCTTAGAATGAGGCATGTGGTTCTGTTCCTTGGACCTCCAGGACGCATTCTTTCACGTCCCAATCCGTCCGTCTCATCAAAGATTCTTCCGCTTCAGAGCAGAAGGATCCCTTTACGAGTGCCGGGCCATGCCCTTCGGCCTCTCCCTACCTCCCAGGGTTTTCACCAAATGCATGGCAGTGGTGACAGCATTCCTATGGCGCCGAAGGGTCCGGGTGTACCCTTACCTGGACGACTGGCTGATTGCAGCCCCCTCCAGAGTGGAGGCGGAGCGGTCCAGAGACCTGGCCCTCCAGGTTTGCTCTCAAATTGGTCTCCTCATCAACGAGGCCAAGTCGGAACTCGTGCGGAAGCAGGCGATTCTCTTCATCGGGGCAGATCTCAACTCTCTTCGAGCCAGAGCTCGGCTCCCGGCAGACAGGGCCGAAGTTCTTTCCTCATTTGCCCGATCATTTCTGGTTGGGCAATCGCGCCCTGCCAGGGACTTCCTGCGCCTCCTGGGCCTCATGGCAGCCTGCACCAGTGTGGTCTGTTGGGCCCATTGGTACACGCGTCCCCTTCAATGGGTACTGGTCATCCAGTGGTCACAACGCTGCAATCCGTTGGACCAGCCCGTGACAGTGACCCAGGAGACATGGAACGCTCTCCAGTGGTGGACCGTTCCGGCACATCTGCAGGAGGGCATCCCGTTTGTCCACCCTGAGCTGACGGTCTCACTATCGACCGATGTATCTCTGGGTTGGAGTGCCCATCTGGGGGAGCACAGAGCCCACGGCCTCTGGTCCCCTCGGGAGTCCCGATGCCACATCAACCTGCTGGAGCTCCGAGCGGTCCATCTAGCTCTCACCACCTTCGCTCCGTTTGTACGGGGTCAAGTGGTTCAGGTCCAGACGGACAATACCACGACCATGTACTACCTGAACCGCCAGGGCGGGCCGCTCCATGCTGTTATGCAAAGCTCTCACCATTTGGTACAAATGCGCAGCCTGGAGGTGGATCTCCTAGCCATTCCGTGGCAGGAGCCTCCAACACCCTGGCCGATGCCCTAAGCCGGATAGGGGCTGTGTCTCACAGTGGTCTCTCCTGCTGGAGGTAGTACAAGATCTCTTCTCCCACTGAGGCCGCCTCAAGTGGACCTGTTTCCTCCAGGAGAATGCTAAGCTGAGACTGTTCCATGCCCGCCTCAGCAGGGCTCGCTGCAGGGGGATGCCTTCTTGAGGCCGTGGACCCCGGGCCTCTTCTACGCCTTTCCCCCATTTCCCTTGATCCACAAGGTGCTTCTCAAGGCGAGGAGGACAAGGCGCAGGTGATTCTGGTAGCCCCAGAATGGCCCCGCCAGTTCTGGTATCCAGATCTCCTCAGTCTCAGCTCCAGGCTCCCGAGGCGGCTTCCAGCCCGCCCGGACATGATCTCAGTCAACCAGGGAAGGTATTCCATCCGGACCTTCAATCCCTGCACCTGACGGCCTGGTTCCTGAGCGGATAGAGTTCAGGCCTTGGGTCTTCCCGACGAGGTCCTCGGCGTCGTTGAGGTGTCCCGTGAGAGTCGACCAGGAAATGCTATGCCTTCAAATGGAAGAGATTCTCCATTTGGTGTGGGGAAGGCTTGGACCCTTCCGCCTGTCCTGGCAAGCATTCTGGACTACCTGTGGTCCCTTTCTCAGCAAGGGCTTTGGTCGTGACCCTTAAGTTACCTGGCAGCCATCTCTGCTTGCAGTGGCGGGCTGGGAAGCAGTCGGTGAGTCTGGGGAAGGTGGTCGGGCGCTTTATCAAAGGCCTTGACCACATTTCCTCTCCGGTGCAAGAACCTCCACCTCCGTGGGATCTACTGCTGGTATTGGTCAAGCTCATGGGCAAGCCATTCGAACTGATGTACAGGTTGCGATATTTCCAACCCATCGTGGAAGACCGCCTTCTTGGTGGCTATCACGTCAGCCAGAAGGATGGGAGAGCTAAAGGCGCTTTTCATCGAGTCTCCTTACCTGGTCTTCCATAGGCACAAGGTTTTCCTGCGCACCCACCCAAAATTCCTTCCGAAGGTGGTGTCCGAGTTTCACCTTAGCCAGGTGTTGACTCTGCCGGTGTTCTACCCCAATCACACCTCGGAGGCTGAATATAGGCTCCATACTTTGGACCCTAGACAGGCGCTCGCTTATTATAAGGAGCGGACGGCTGAAGTTCAGGGAGAGGTTCGCCAGCTGTTTGTCACCTACGCTGAAGCCGCACCTGGCAGACCTGCAGCCAAGCGGACGATAAGCAGGTGGGTCACCTCCTGCATGGAGCTCTGCTATAGGTTGGCGGGCATGGAGCCTCCCAGAGGGATAAGAGCTCATTCTACCCGCCATACCGCTGCTACGGTAGCTGCTTCCAGGATATCTGCAGGGCTGCTACCTGGAAGTCGGCACATACCTTTTTTACCCACTACCACATCGACCTTGAGTCACGCCGGGATGCTAGTTTTGGGGCCTCGGTTCTCCAGTCTCTATTTCCCAAGTAAGTATCGGGGGTGTGTGCCTTGCCTCCCTCCTCCTGGAGAACTGCTAGGAGTCTGCCAATAAGTGTGGATTGAATAACATATCCATGTCCCTAGAAATACAGGTTACTCACCTGTACCAGGAGTTCTAGGAATGGTATATGTTCATCCAGTCGACCCACCCGGCCTCCCTGGCTTCGATGCACAACATGGCTTCCAGCGGGCTAGATCTGGCGTCGTGGGGCGGAGCCAAGAGTTTTACCACCCGGGTGGGTGGGAGGAGCCAGCTTGAAGACCTTCCGGCAAGATTTAAAGCGGCAAGGAACCTGCCAGACAGTGTGGACGAACAACATATACCATTCCTAGAACTCCTGTTACAGGTGAGTAACCTGTATTTCAACTCCGTCGAAGGGTGCACGGCTCCGGCCAGTAAGTCTAGCGGCGGTCTTCCGACCTCCACTAGCCCGGTTAGATCCGATCAGTCTGATGACGGCTCATCCATTGCCCACCCAGACACTTCCACTCTCCCGTCGGGCTCTAGCTTGGCCTCTGACGTTGGACAGAGTATGAGGCAGAGCAACTCGTCATCCCATAGGGTTCTCCACCGCAGGGATTCGTCACCCGTTCCTGCACTCACCCCTACGGCAGGATCGCAAGTTGACCTTTCGTTGTTGTCCCTCCCGGAACTTCCCCCTTGCCAGGTCTCTCGCCGGCCCCAGACAGGAGTCCGTCGCTGGCTGGGGATCCATCC
This sequence comes from Neoceratodus forsteri, assembly GCA_016271365.2. Lineage (NCBI taxonomy): Eukaryota > Metazoa > Chordata > Ceratodontiformes > Ceratodontidae > Neoceratodus > Neoceratodus forsteri. The sequence goes on along the minus strand of CM057456.1, from coordinate 811,003,608 downwards.
ACGGAGCCCCTTCCCTCGGGACCTTCAGGGGCCCTTCCGGATCCAACGCCACCTAGTGGCACTTTGGCACCTGCCCCGGTAGGTCCAGATCCTTCAGGCAGGTTCCCGGGGCCAGATCCCCATGTCCCACCACCAGGTAGCCCACTGTCTGCTTCTTAGTACCCGACTCCAGGCCATGTGCCCCCGACGCCGGGATACCCTGGGTACTCTTACCATTCTCAAGCAGTGCCGGGTTTCCAGTGTCCTCCATGGCAATATCCCCAGTACCCAGGCTACCCTAGCTTTCAGCCTCCTCCACCTCCGGCACCTGACCACGAGTCGGGCGCCCCCCCCCCATGGTGGCAGGATGCCAGAACCCAGCTTTTCATGGAGATCAGGCAGTCAGTGGGGGACATCCCCCTATGCAGGGCTCCCTCCCTCCAGAAGGGCACCGGGTGCTCTTATTGTGTGTTCTTCTGGGGTGGATCCCTCCATTCCCAGTGGTTCTGAGCCCTTGTACATGGATTCTGATTCCGAGCCTTCGGACCCCAGGTCTCCCGTTGAGGTACCTCCCAAGGAGACCCCTAAATCTCCTCCAGAGGACCCTTCCTTCAGAGACCTTTTACGCACCATTCAGGCAGCAGGAGGCTGGCCTTCGAAAGAGGTGGATCCGCAACACAAGAGACTGGCAGAACACCTGGATTTAACTACTTCTGATCCCATCCCCCCTTGGATGGGCCCTCATGAGGATCTGGTGACCACGGTATGGCAGCAGCCATTCTCCATCCTGGCGGTCTCCAGAAAGGTGGATCGGACTTATTATCCCCCAGAAGGGATTCAGCACCTCACCACTCATCCAAAGGCTGACTCTATTGTGATCACAGCCGCTCACGACCGGTCAGCTCAACCGAAACATCTGAACTCCTCACCTCCGGATGAGGACTCTCGTCAGCTGGACCAGTTTGGCCGGAAGATTTATTCCTCTTCCTCTTGCGCCATTCGGTCCCTCAACTATGTGTCTCACATGGTTGCTTTCCAGAAGGCATCTCTCTCAGAACTGGAAAGGGACCTTCTGGAGGTCCAGGACTCAACCCTTAGGAAAAAGCTTCTGGACAAGGTCAGGTTGGGAAAGTCCTCTTGCCGTCATGCATTGCGCTGAATGTATGACTCGGTGGCTAAAGCAGCAGCCACAGGGATCTGCCTCCGCCGCTTTTCTTAACTATGGAGATCAGGTCTGGCACGAGACATCCAGTCCTCCCTTTTGAACGCCCCTTGTAGGGGTTCTGTCCTCTTTGGCGGCGATGCCGAAGATATCACCGGGCTGCAGGAGTGCGGACGCTCCCTTCGGGATGTACGCTCCATGTACCGGACGGAACAGAAAAGGCAGCCTTTTCATCGCCAAAGAGGGTGGAATAAGAACCAAGGTAAGCGTCATGGCAAAAGACGCGGCCCTGGTTCAGGAGCTCAAACCTTCCCCGGGCCAAGTTCCCCAAGCCGGCCTCTGGGGCAAAAGCTCCCCTCCCCTCGGCGTCCTGACTCCTTTCCCCTCCTTCCGCTACCTCCATTAAGCAAGGAGGAACCGATCGGAGGGAGGTTCGGCCTCTGCCTGGAGGGGCAGAGGTTCGTCACCCCAGAATCTTGGGTGTTCTAGGGACACGGATATGTTGTTCGTCCACACTGTCTGGCAGGTATCCTTGCCGCTTTAAATCTTGCCGGAAGGTCTTCAAGCTGGCTCCTCCCACCCACCCGGGTGGTAAAACTCTCGGCTCCGCCCCATGACGCCAGATCTTCCTTACTGCTTGGAAGCTCAGGTTCCCTCCTTAACGCTCTGCGTATAAGACTGGTTCCTAATTCTTCGGTTTTACGAATTTAAAAGTTTTTTGCTTAATAGACTTCGGTCTTCTATCCCTCGCTGCTGCGATGGACAAATCGACTCCGGTTTTGGCGGTGCCCTTGCGGGCAGAAGATGTCTGGGACGGATCCGCACTCCACGTGTGTGTACTGTTTAGGCCTTGAGCATGACCCGCAGGCTTGCGACCTGTGCTCTTCCTTCTCAGCCTACATCCTCGAAGACCGTGCTGCCCGTTTCAACTGGGGTACCCGAGCGTTTTCCTCGGTAAAGTCTAAAGAGGCCCGGTCGGCGGTTTCCGGCCGGCAGGCTCGGCGGATCAGCTAGAGCAGATGATCGCCCTCGAAGGAAGGGCGCTGGGCCGCATCTTCCTCGACCGCGCTTTGTCCCGCTCTCCTGGGTTCCTCTTACACAGCTTCCTTTAAGGAGCTTTTGTCTGTCCCTCTACACTAGGAGAGGGACCAATGTCTCCTGGACCTTCTTCTGGTCCAAGAAGAAAGACAAGGGTAAGTCTCTTAAGTGACGCTCTTGGAGGCGGGGAAAGTTCCCTCTCCCGAGTTGTCAGCCATCGAGCTTGATTGATCGTTCAGCCGACCACTGGTCTCACGGTGTCCCCATCAGGTCAGTTGACGAGACTCCCGTCGGCGCGAGTCGAGATCTCTCGACCCATTGGACGGGTTGTCAACTGGCGGAGCCGAAAATCCCCTCTCCCCGGTTCCCCCGGTGGGAGTTGAGGATCCCGTGGGCTTGCCAGTGCCTCCGGTTCCGGAGCCCTTGGGTGTTCCCTCCGAGCCGAGGGAGGAGCCGGTTCCACCCGTCCCTTCCCCGCACCATCCTCGGAAAAGCCGAGGTTCTCTGTCTCGGACTTCTTCGCGGTCCAGCGATCCGCCCGTCATAAGGCGGTCTCGGCGCGCCGCCCGTCGATCCTCATCCTCCTCCTCGGATGAGGGAGGCTTGACGTAAAGTTAACGTCCGACGATCTGAGGACTCAGTGGCAACAGCTCCTTCTAACGGGAACAAGCGGCGCTGTCACCTTCCCCGACCATTAAATGGCTGTCACGGGCGGCCGAAACAACCCCCCGTTTTACCCGAGGAGCCTGTTATCAGGCCGGCTGTTCAGCCAAAACCAGCTGCCCCACCGATTCCGGTGGAACCTCCACAGCCGCGGTTTGGGGCTCCGACCAAGAACTCACGGTCGGCTCAGGGTCTGCCCCATAGGCTGTCGGTCACCCTCACTCCCGATCGCCCTCGGCAGGTGGAGGGTGGCTCAGGCCCGAGGCAGCTCTTTGCGGACTCTTCTGAGTCAGACGATTCCTCCTTTTTCTCCAAGCGAGTGGACTTGGAGTCCTCTGGAGGTCAGTCGCTGGATGACAGCCCTTCGTCCTTCCTGGGTTTGCTCAGACTCATCTCGGAATCCACCAGGATGCAGCTCGAGCCCGTATCCAAGCGGTCCAAGTATCCCCTCACGGAGATATTGGACCGAGGGGATTCCCCTACAGAGGCCTTCCCTGTGGCTGAGGCCATTGTGGGCCCGGCGTTGGAGCTCTGGCAGCGCCCTGCTTCCTGCCCTGCGCCTTCGGCCAGGATGGCCAGGAAGTATGCGGTCCCTACCGGTTCCCTGTCCAGTTTTTCGGAACATCCCTCGGCCGAGGGATTAGTTACCGACAGCGTTTTCGGCATGCGGAAGCTGCTGGGGCGTAGACAAACCTCCCGACAAGGAGTCCAAGAAATTTGACTATGCCGGGCGAAAAGTCTACGCTGCGTCCTCCCTTGGCCTTCGTCAGGCCAGCTCGGCCGTACTGATGGCACATTTTTCTCACGCCCTGTTGGGCTCCCTGGACGAGGTGGTCCCTCATCTCCAGGCTGGCCTGCAGACCATGGTTAAGCAAGTGCGGGACCAGGGCAGGGCAGTGGCCAAGCAGCAACTTCAGACTGCTTTGGACATGGGTGATTCATGCGCCAGGTCAGTAGCGGCCGCAGTGGCTATGCGCCGTCGGGCATGGCTGAGGATATCCACCTTCACAGCAGATACCCAGCACAAATTGGCGGATGTCCCCTTCCTGGGGACCGACCTCTTCGGCCCTGGAGTGGAAGACCACCTCCAGAGGATAGAAAAGTCCAATGCCACCTTGGACTCGGTCTCATCCACTCAGAGGGACAAGGGCCACAGACCACAACCCAAGCCCTTTCGTCCGTCTGCGCCCCCGGCACGTCCGGCCCAGCAACACCAGGGCCAGCAGGCTTGCGATTGGCGTCCCAAACCCAAGCCTGCGGCTTCCTCCTCCAGGAAGCAGGGAGGTAAAGGCCCAGGTGGTCCCTCCTCCAAGCCTGCACAGTGACGGGTTGAGGGGTGTCACCCCCAACCTCGTCACCTCACCCCAGGTTCCCCCCGTGGGGGGACGACTCCGGTACTTCCTTTCCGCCTGGTCTGCTATTACCACAGACAGGTGGGTGTTGGAGGTGGTAGGAAAGGGCCTGCCTCTGGAGTTCGAGCAGGCCCCACCCTTCAGATCTATGCACCTGAGGGGCCTCGGGGTCAGCCTCGCTGTCAGCTCGCTGAGCCGACTCGCTCTCCTCCTCGAGAAGGAGGTGATAAGAGAGGTGTGGACCCTCCCTCAAACCGAGGTTCGTGTCCAGGTACTTCCTGGTTCGAAGCAGACGGTGGGGCTGGCGCCCATTCTCGACCTACCACGCCTAAACAAGTTCCTAAGGTCTCGAACCTTCAGGATGGTCACTCTGGATCAGATAATCCCATCCTTGGAACACGTGTGGTTCTGCTCTCTGGACCTACAGGGCGCGTTCTTTCCGTCCCTATCCGTCCGTCCCATCAAAGGTTCCTTCGCTTTCGGCGGAGGGTTCCCTTGAGTTCAAGCCATGCCCTTGACTTATCTCAGCTCCAAGGGTCTTCACCAAATGCATGGCAGTGGTGACAGCATTCCTCTTGCGCCCTGAGGTCGGGTTTACCCTTACCTGAGCATCGACTGATAGCAGCCCCTCCAGACAGGAGGTGGAGGCGGTCAGAGATCTGGCCCTCCAGGTTTGCTCTCAGGTCGGCCTCCTCATCAGCGAGGAAGTCGGAACTCGAGCGAAGCAGGTGATTCTTTTCATCGAGGCAGGCTCGACTCTCTTGAGCCAGAGCACGGCTCCGGACAGGGCCGAGGTTCTTCCTCCTTTGCCCAATCATTTCTGGTTGGGCAGTGCATCTGGGACTTCCTGCGCCTCCCTGGGTCTCATGGCGGCCTGTACCAGCATGGTCCGTTGGGCCGCTGGAACATGCGCCCTCTTCAATGAGGGCTGGCCAGCCAGTGGTCCCAACACTGCGATCCATTGGACCAGCTAGTGGCGGTGACCATGGGGATGTGGGCAGCTCTCCAGTGGTGGACCATTCCAGTTCATCTGCAGGAGGGCATCCCGTTTGTCCGCCCTGAGCCGACTGTCTCCCCTGATCGACCGATGCCTCTCTGATGGATTGGGGTGCCCATCTGGGGAACACCGGCGCCACGACCTCTGGTCCCAGCGGGAGTCCCGATGCCACATCAACCTGCTGGAGCTCGAGGCGGTCGCCTAGCTCTCACCGCCTTTGCTCGTTTCTTGGGGTCAAGTGGTCGGGTCCAGGCGACAATACCACGACCATGTGCTATCTTAACCGCCAGGGCGGGACGCGCTCCATGCTTCTATGCAAGGAAGCTCTCCGCATCTGGTCACTCGTGCGCAGCCTGGAGGCAGATCTCCTAGCCATTCATGTGGCAGGAGCCTCCAACACCCTGGCCGATGCCCTAAGCCGGATAGGGGCTGCGTCCCACGAGTGGTCTCTCCTGGCGGAGGTAGTACAAGATCTGTTCTCCCATTGGGGCACACCTCAGGTGGACCTGTTTGCCTCCAGGGAGAATCCAAAGCTGAGGCTGTTCCATGCCGCTCCCAGCAGGGCTCTCTGCAGGGGATGCCTCTCGAGGCCGTGGACCCCGGGCCTCTTCGCCTTCCCCGTTCCCTTGATACACAGGTGCTGCTCAAAGCAAGGAGGGACAAGGCGCAGGTGTCCTGATAGCCCCAGACTGGCCCCCAGATACTGGTACCAGATCTCCTCAGCCTCAGCTCCAGGCTTCCGAGGCAGCTTCCAGCTCGCCCGGACCTGCTCTCAGTCAATCAGGGGAAGGTATTCCATCCGGACCTTCAATCCCTGCACCTGATGGCCTGGTTCCTGAGTGGCTAGAGTTCCAGGCCTTGGGTCTTTCCGACGAGGTCCTCAACATAGTTGAGGCGTCCCGTAAGGAGTCGACCAGAAAATGCTACGCCTTCAAATGGAAAAGATTTTCCATCTGGTGTCAGGGCAGGGCCTGGACCCTTCCTCCTGTTCCTTGGCAAGCATATTGGACTACCTGTGGTCCCTTTCTCAACAAGGGCTTGGTCGGCGACCCTTAAGGTGCACCTGGCAGCCATCTCTGCCTTGCAGTAGCAGGGCCAAGCAGTCGGTGGCACAGGAGAAGGTGGTCTGGCGCTTTTTCAAAGGCCTTGATCACATTTCCCCTCCGGTGCGAGAACCTCCACCTCCGTGGGATCTACTGCTGGTACTGGCAAAGCTCATGGGCAAGCCATTCGAACCAATGCACGGATGTGAACTTTCTCACTTGTCGTGGAAGACCGCCTTCTTGGTGGCTATCACGTCAGCCAGAAGGATGGGAGAACTCCAGGCGCTCTGCATCGAGTCTCCTTACCTGGTCTTCCACAGGGACAAGGTTGTCCTGCGCCCTCACCCGAAATTCCTTCCGAAGGTGGTGTCGGAGTTTCACCTTAACCAGGTGTTGACTCTGCCGGTGTTCTACCCCAATCACACCTCGGAGGCCGAATATAGGCTCCATACTCTGGACCCTAGAAGGGCGCTCGCTTACTATAAGGAGCGCACGGCTGAAATTCGGGGAGAGGTTCGCCAGCTGTTTGTCACCTACGCTGAAGCCGCACCTGGCAGACCTGCAGCCAAGCGGACGATAGGCAGATGGGTCACCTCCTGCATAGATCTCTGCTATAAGTTGGCGGGCATGGAGCCTCCCAGAGGGATAAGAGCTCATTCTACCCGCCATACTGCTGCATCGGTGGCTGCTTCCAGGGACGTCCCTATCCAGGAAATCTGCAGGGCTGCTACCTGGAAGTCAGCACACACCTTCATCACCCATTACCACATCGACCTTGAGTCACGCCGGGATGCTGGTTTTGGGGCCTCGGTTCTCCAGTCTCTCTTTCCCAAGTAAGTATCGGGGGTGCGCCTTGCCTCCTTCCTCCCGGAGAACTGCTAGGAGTCTGCCACACAGTGTGGATGAACAACATATCCATGTCCCTAGAAATACAGGTGACTCACCTGTAACAGGAGTTCTAGGAATGGTATATTTTGTTCATCCACATGACCTGACCTCTCCCGGCTTCGACGCACAACCTGAGCTTCCAGCGGGCCAGATCTGGCATCATGGGGCGGAGCCGAGAGTTTTACCACCCGGGTGGGTGGGAGGAGCCAGCTTGAAGACCTTCCGGCAAGATTTAAAGCGGCAAGGATACTTGCCAGACAGTGTGGATGAACAACATATACCATTTCTAGAACTCCTGTTACAGGTGAGTAACCTCTGTTTACAGCTCATCCAGCAGGGTTACTTGATAGTTTTCTGAGATTCTGGCCCCTTTTCCGCCAGGACGGTCTTTCTATCCAAGGGATCAGATCCCCATCGTCTCCCAGGAGATCCAGACCCTTCTGCTAAAGAAGGCCATAGAACCCGTCCCTCAAAACCAGATAGGGAGGGGATTTTACTCCCACTTCTTCCTAGTCCCAAAGAAGACAGGCAATCTGAGACCGATCCTGGACCTCAGCATGCTAAACCTCTTTGTCGTGAATGAAGGCACTGAGGGTGGACAAGACGCCAGGCCCAGATGGCATCCACCCCAGGGTACTGAAGGAGCTGGCAGAGGTCCTTGCAGGACCTTTGGCAGACCTATTTAATGCCTCACTAGTTTCAGGGTGTGTACCTCAGGACTGGAGGATGGCTCATGTGGTGCCCCTCCACAAGAGTGGCCCCAAGGATGAACCGGGAAACTACAGACCAGTGAGCCTCACATCCATCGTGGGGAAACTATCCTGAAGGAGAGGCTGGTGGCCCTCCTAGAGGCCAAAGGACTACAGGACAGCAGACAGCATGGCTTCATACGTGGCAGATCCTGCCAAACCAACCTGGTCGAGTTCTATGACTGGGTAACTAGGCAATTGGACAGGGACCATACAGTGGATGTCCTGTATCTGGACTTCAGTAAGGCATTCGACTCAGTGCCACATGGAAGGCTGGGAAGGAAGTTAGTAGGCACGGGGCGGGTGCAAAGCTGGTGAGGTGGGTAGGAAACTGGCTTCAGGGAAGGCAACAGAGGGTGGTGGTGGGTGGGGAGCTCTCACACCCAAGGGCAGTGACGAACAGTGTTCCACAGGGCTCAGTGTTGGGACCAGTGTTTGGGATATTCATTGCAGACATATCATGGGACATCAAGAGCAAGATCAGTCTGTTTGCTGCTGATACCAAGGTAGGCGGTGGTGGATGACCTAGGGGATGGCAGGGGTTGCAGGATGATCTGGCAAAGCTTGAAACCTGGTCAGACACCTGGCAACTGGGTTTAATGCCAAAAGTGCAAGGTGCTGCATTTCGGGATGAAGAACCCAGGAGGAGTTACCAGCTAGGGGAGTGCAGCTAGCCCAGACAGAGGAGGAGAGAAGGATCTGGTGTGCTCATTACAGGGTCAATGAACAACTCGGCACAATGTGGGAAGGCAGCTGCAAGGCCAACAAAATGCTGGGTTGTATTGCAGAAGTATATCCTCGAGGAGGGAGGAGGTGATTCTGCCACTGTATAGGTCATTAGTTAGACCACACCTGGAGTACTGCGTGCAGTACTGGCGTCCGTATCTGAAGAGGGACATTAGGTTACTGGAGGGGGTGCAGCGCAGAGCGACAAAGATGATCAAGGGGGTGGGGGACTTATCATACGAGAGGAGGTCGAGGGAGTTGAACATGTACTCACTGGAGGAGAGGAGAGACAGGGGTGACATGATTGAAACCTTAAATACATGAAAGGAATAAACAAGATAGGTACAGAGGGCTGTTCAAAGTAAGGAGGGAGGCCACCAGGGGCGTGATATGATACTGGGCGAGGAAGGTTCAGGAGGGAGATGAGGAGACACTTTTTACAGAGAGGGTGGTGGCTGGGTGGAATCGTTACCTGCTGAAGTGGTATCCAGTAGAACAGTGGACTGCTTCAAGACGAGGATGGGACAGGACAAGGGGGAGGGTTAATGAAGGGGAAGGGTGGAAGGGAGGGGCAGCTGCAGAATAAGGGGTGCTAGCTGCACATTCGAGCAGACTTGATAGACCTCTAGGCCTTTATCTGCTGGCAAATTTCGTATATTCGCATGTTGACCCTTCAGGGGCTCCTCACCCTGCTCCATCCAAACTCTTGGCTGTGCTCCTTGGATATGCAGGATGCCTACCTGCACATCCCTATCCTCCTGGTCCATTGCCGCTTTCTCAGTTTTACTTTCCTGGAGAACCATTTTCAGTTTCGAGCGCTCCCCTTTGGCCTTTCCTCGGCCCCTCGGGTGTTCATGAAGTGCTTAGCAGTGGTGGCGGCTCTTCTTCGCCACCAGGGCATTTACGTCTTCCCATACTTGGACAACTGGCTCCTCACAGCACCCTCTGCAAATAGCCTGAAAAAAGCTCTCCCTTTCACTCTGATCTTGTTTTCTTTTTGTGATGTGACTGTCAATCTACCCAAGTCCCAGCTAGTACGATCCCAACGGCTCCAGTTCATTGGAGCAGTGCTAGATACAGTTCAGAGCAAGGCTTTTCTGCCACTGGATTGAGCCGAGACTTTAGTTCATCAAGCCACTCTCGTGGCCTAGGCTCGGTGGATCCCAGCTCATGCCATGCTCAGTCTCTTGGGACTGATCGCAGTGACCATTTCCACAGTGCCCCTGGCCAGACTTCACATGAGGGTCACCCAGTGGTCTCTCTGAGTCCAGTGGTATCAGAGGATGGACGACTTGAACCAAAAAGTCATGATCTCCAACAGCCTATAGAGAGGTATCCGCTGGTGGCAGGATCTCTTCAACCTTTCGAGGAGAACACCTTTTCATTTCTCTGTTCCTACACAAATCCTCACCACGGATGCCTCAGATCTGGGCTGGGGAGCCCATCTGGGGGTACTCAAGACACAGGGGTCTTAGTCTGACCAGGAACTTATGCTCCACATCAACGTTCTGCAAACCAGGCGTTCCAGTCTTTCCTGGTACCAGGATCACTTCTGGTCCAGACGGACATCTCCACTGTCTGGTACATCAACAAACAGGGAGGAACTTGCTAGTAGCGTATCTGCAGGGAAGCAATGAGGGTCTGGTACTGGGCGATTCAGCAAAGCCTTTTCTTGACAGCAGTCCATATTCCAGGTGTAAGCAATGTCCTGGCGGACAGTCTCAGTTGATCAGTAGCCACGGCTCACAAGTGAGAGCTAAAGTTAGAGGTGGTCGAAGAACCCTTTCTTCAATGGGGTCAACCAGACATAGATGTGTTCGCCTCCCCATTCAACGCATAACTACCCAGCTTTTGCCTGCTCGTTCCCGGGCATGGTGCTTTTTGGCGAGACGCATTGTCTCTCTCCTGGACAGGGAGGTTTCTCTACACCTTTCCTCTCATTCAAAAAGTTCTGGTGAAACTTCAGCAGGAGGGAGCACATGTGGTCCTCATCGCTCCTCTTTGGCCACGCCAGATTTGGTATGCTCTTCTGCAGCAACTGGCACTGGAACGCCCAGTCCCCTTGCAATTTTCTCATGACCTTCTGACACGGGCAGGGCATACTAGTGCACCCGAGTCTTCAGTCTCTCCACCTTCATGCGTGGCACCTGCGGACATAGCAGTTTCCCACTATGGTGTCTCCTCACAGGTTGCACACATCTTAGTAGAAGGCAGAAAACCCTTTACTAGATCCACTTACGCCATGGAGTGGAAAAGATTTTCGATCTGGGCCCTAGCAAGACGCTGGGATCCCTTTTCGTGCTCGACGGCCCAGGTGTTGGAGTACTTCACACATTTATCTGAGAATGGCCTTAGCTACTCTTCAATTAAGGTCCATCTCTCTGCGGTGTCAGCCTACCGCCTCCCAGTGGAGGGCAAAACTTTGGCTTAGTTGGAGGTTGCCAAAACCTTTCTGAAAGGCATCCTTCACTTGAAACCTCCGATCCGGAATCCCCGTCCCCCCGGGACCTGAATTTCATGCTCGAGAAGCTGACCTTACCTCCGTTTGAGCCAGCTTCTAGCTGTGACATACGCTTCCTTTCCTGGAAGACTTTGTTTTTTGTCGCAGTCACTTCTGCTAGAAGGGTCTCTGAGCTTCAGGCATTCGTCTACAAGGAACCCTATTTGATTTTTCATAGGGACAGAGTAGTCCGTCGGACTAACCCTTCTTTCCTTCCCAAAGTGGTCTCAGAAACCACTCTGAATCAGAGCGTAGAATTGCCTGTCTTCTATCCCCAGCATTCTAATGGAGGGAATACCTGCTGCACACTTTGGATGTGCACTGAATTCTGAGATACTACACAAACCGGACAAAGGAGGTCCAGAAATCCAATAAACTCTTTGTAGCCTTTGCTCCCCAGTGCCAGTGCAAGGCTTTTTCCAAATAGACTATTTCCAGATGGTTAGCCAACTGCATCCATTTCACTTACCAGAAATATGGGAAGTCCCTTCTGGGGGCAGTTAAGGGTCACTCCACTCAGAGTGTTGCAGCTTCCACTGCCTTTTTCAGGAATGTGTCTTCTGCAGAGATCTGTGCAGTGGCCACATGGTCATCATCTTCACTAAGCATTACAGTCTGGACATTGCGTCTAGGCGCAAACTGGCTTTGGTCTTAGAGTTTTAGAAGGCCTTCTTTCATAATTTCCTGTGGTGACTTCTCCTCCTCCTCCTCCTCCTCCTGGATGTACCCCTCTCTTACTTGCCTTTGGGACTGCTTGGTATTCAGTCATATATGTGAAGACCTACTGCAGGAACCCTCTCGAAGTAAGATACTGCAGTTACGAAAGAACTTACCATAACAGTAGATCTTCGAGAGAGGTTCCTGCAGTAGGTCTAGTTTCCCTCCCACCTTCTTTATTCATTTAGCCCTAGCCTGCCCTGGAGTTGCTCCTTTTTGGCATGCTATACATGCGATAATGAGTAGAGTGCTAGGATACTCACCCTCTAAGTCTCTGCTAGAATTATTACTGGGAGCAGACCATTATCCGTTGGCACTCAAGTCATCAAGGACTTTATGGTCCCTAGCCCTCATTAATGCAAGGAGAACCATAGCCCAAGTGTTAATATCTCCGACTTCCCCAACTGTAACGAGATGGGCACATAATTTGAGGGCTTGTATGGCCCTAGAAAGGGCACAGAGTGTTGCCCTTGGTTGCCTTAGTGAATTTCATCTTACTTGGAAACCCTTGCTTGAGGCAGTGGAATCTGGTAGTTTCCCCACTTGAGCATAAGCTATTTACATATTGCTGAAATAACATATAGTATTGCTTCAAGTGGGGTGATCCCTACTGGTTTCTTTTTGGAGAGCCGATTAATTGTTGTGACTATCGAAAAACTATTATCATTTACTAAGAGTCTAATATATGTAAAAACATGTGTTGCTGTACGGGGTAGTGCATGCCCCTAGTGCTTAGCCCTTACCAGGACTCTTGGGCACTCGTGGTCACCCTTAATGCCCAGGTACAATATAACAACATGCCGTAGAGATTTAAACCTATGACCTTATCACGGTTGTGTCAGCTATAACTACAATACTTACCATGTCCTTTAAGATACATATTGATCTTCCTGGACATAAGTCTCCACCACTCATTCACACTAATGGGATCTGTGCCGGAGCACTAGGACAGCGGGGAGCAAACTATTACGCTGGAGGGCGGAGATGGAACGTGGAGCAGCACTGCGAGCCCCAGCCTTGAGCGGTAATGACTATCTCGGCGTCGACCCTCCAACCGCCTCAGTTCCTTTTTTTTCCACCGAGTGCGCTTCAGTGACGACGTCGCTCGCCCACTGGGAGTCAAACTTCAAACTAGCAGCATAGTTTTCAGTTTTGTTTTTTTGTAGTAATATCTCGAATAAGTATCGCTTAAGTTATTCTTAGTACAAAGAAGTCTCAGCCTACTTGACAGAGTCGACCATGAGCAGGTCAGGTGACGGTAGGGAGACTTCGTATGAAAGCTGTTCAGTCAGTCGGGCTGGGTCCGCCACCTTCTCCGGAAGGGAGGGTCTGACAACGGTCAGTCCAATGCCGGGGACTGGCGGTCCCCTGGAGCTTATAAAATAAATGGTCTTGTTCTCTGCTGGCTCGACCTTGAGCTCTTCTTGACCCCACAGGTCAAAAGAGAGGCATCACTCGAGGTCGCCCTCTGATATGTCTGCGTGTAGACTGTTGGTTATTGGGGCTAGTAGCCGGTCTCCTCCTTCGGAGTCGCCTGCTCCTGTTTCCGCTAGCCAACATCTTCGACATCGGAGCCCTACCCTGCCCTCTGGTAGGTCTTCAGATGAGCAGTTTCATCAGTGGGCCGCTCTTATGGAGCAGTGGGCTCGGAGGTTGGTTCAGCTGCTTGGCTCGGTCACTCAGGGACTTTCGGGCTTCTTGGGAGACCGGGGTAGGCGGTTGAGCCTTCCTGGTCGCGGCACGCTTCGGTGCCGTCGACTCTGCGCAGTGTCCCCCCACATGGCTGGGCGCAGGGGCCACACGATGCCTTTATCTCCTGCTCTTCCCTTCCTTTCCCTCAAATCCTTTTTTTGAGTCTTAGGATGTTTTCGTGCCCGATGGCATGCTCGTGGCGTCTTGAGGCGCTAGTGCGTCTTCTGGCCTTTCGTAGCATTGTGGCGCCGTTTGGCAAGGGCGCCATCTTCAGTGCCGTGGCGGTGCCTCGGCGGTGTTCTCGGTGCTGTGCTCTTTCTTCGCGCCGTGCACCTCCGCGGCGCCGGGGGTCCTTAGGGCGTCTTCCTCTTTTCAGGACTCCTCCTTTAACTCTCTTCCTCCATCTTTTTCCTCTGATTTTCACTCCTTTCCTGTCCATACAGTCCCTCCTGGACTGTCAGGAGATGACATTGAGCCTGACCCAGACCTTAGACTGGGTGATGAAGTGGATGAAACAGGATCTTTTCCTGCTGCAGAGCCTGTGGTCGAGGTCCTGTCCTTTAAGTCTCTGCTGAAAAATTTGATTTCTACTCTTTCTCTCTAAACTACAGACATCGATCCGGGGAAATTGCTAAGACTCCAATACCTCCATGTTCCAGAGATCCCTACGGATTTAACTCCTCTGGTTCAGCCCTCCTTTGAGACACGCTCTCAAATGGTATGGAATAATCCTGCTCTCATCCCTTCGGTGGCTAAATCCATAGATAGGAAATACTCAGCCCCCAAGGATCGACCCATTTTGGCGTCTCAAGCCTTTGCGGATCCTATTGTAGTATTGGCAGACAATGATAAGGTCCTTCCCCAAACTAGTACAGCTCGACCTATTAACAAAGAATCTCGTAAGATAAACACTTTAGGTAAGAGAGTCTTTGCTGCTTCCACCCTGAGTATGCGTATTGCCAGCTACCAAGGTTATTTATCTCAATATGAGTATGTCCATTGGCACTCTCTCATATGGTTGAAGCTCTACTGGAATCGGATACAAAGCCAGAGCTTCTTCAAACCATTACCAGGGGTATCGAATCTAACAATCAGCAGGTTAAAGCAGCTATGGATGCTTTCGACACTGCTTCCCGCGAGTGGTGGCAGCTGGTATTTGTACCCGCCGTCATTCCTGGCTGCACACTTCAGGCTTCACGAATGACGCACAGCAACAGGTAATGGCATTGCCTTTTGATGGTGTGTATCTTTTTGGCCCTCAGGTAGAACAGGCTCTAGAAGCTACACAAAAGACTAGGTCAGCCATTAAGTTGGCTCGACCTCCTCCTGTCCCCTCTCGAGGGAGTGTTAATGAATGACAGTTTCATAACCATCAGTCCTTTCGAGGCAGAGGAAGTTTTCATAAAAATCAAACTCCCCAGCCTCAAAAGAAAATGCAGCAGAAGGCGCAAGGGCCTAAAGCGCCACCTTATGAGTTGTTGGCCCAAGTCCCATCTCAGCTGCCCGAGGTGGACTTTTCCTCAGCGGTGGGAGGTCATCTGATGCACTTCTTCAGTCAATGGAAGTACATAACCTCAGACAAATGGGTCCTCCAGATAATCCGAGAGGGGTATTCACTCAATCTTGTGGAGACCCCTCCGGATCGTCCCCCCAAACGACAACCCAGGCTGTCAACCCTTCAGTCAAACCTTCTCACCGCTGAGATTCAGGGCCTTCTGGACAACAGGGTAGTAGAGGTAGTGCCGCTGCATCAACGGAACACAGGGTTCTACTCCCATTACTTTCTGGTTCCAAAGAAAACTGGGGGCATGCGCCCCATTTTAGACCTCAGAAGACTAAACAAATTTCTGCCCAAGGAGAAATTCAAAATGATTTCTCTAGGAACCTTGTTATCTTTGCTTCATCAACATGAATGGCTAGCCTCCCTAGACATGCAGGATGCTTACGAACACGTTCCTATTCACCCAAAGCATCACAAATTCCTGAGGTTTGTGGCTCTGGGACATCATTATCAAGTCAGAGTCCTGCCCTTTGGGCTATCCTCGGTGCCGCAAGTTTTTACAAAGTGCTGTGCAGTTCTCGCAGCGCATCTCAGAAAGATCGGAATACAGGTGTTCCCTTATCTGGACGATTGGCTTCTGGCAATTCCCTCCAGGCAGGGAACTCTGGATGTGGTAGACATGGCTTCACACTTTCTAACGTCCATGGGAATTCTCCTAAACCTCAAAAAATCGCAGTTGCAGCCGTCCCAGAGGCTCATTTTTATAGAAACTCTTCTGGACACCTCCTGTGCGAAGGCTTTTCTTCCGGAGGACAGAAGAAGTGATATCTTTCAGATGGCCCGTCACATCAGGGAGAACAACTCTGTTCCAGCTCTCTCGATGCAACGGATGCTAGGTCTCATGGCATCTTCGGTGTTCACTGTACCCTTAGCACGCCTACACATGAGAACCTCTCAGTGGATGCTCAGTACTCAGTGGTCCCCAACCACTCACCAGCAGTCCTATCCCATCAGGTGACAGAAGGAGGCAGTATGGCGCAGTGGGTTAAGGCTCCGAGCTGCAAATCTGGAGACCTGGGTTTGAATCCCACAGCCCCCTAGGTGCATACTGTGTGACCTTGAGCAAGTCATTTAACTTCCTTGTGCTCCCAGGTTGCACCTGCAAACAAGCTTTCAGCTTAGTGTGTCTCACCTTGTAAAATAATTGGTAAAAAAAAACCTCAAGAGGTCTCTTACCTGGTGGTCACAAGAGAACAATCTCCTAGAAGGATATCCCTTTGCTCCTCTGGATCATCAGATCTCCATTACCACAGACGCATCCCTGATGGGGTGGGGAGCTCACTGTCAGGCTCTCCACACTCAAGGTACGTGGACTCGGGTCGAGTCCCAGCTTCACATAAATGTCTTAGAAATGAGAGCCATCCTTTATGCGGTCCGAGCGTTGAAGGACATTCTCTGTCACAAGAACCTTCTCCTTCAAGCGGACAACAAAGCAGTGATGTATTACATCAACAAGCGGGCGGTGCTCATTTTACCCTTATACAGGGAAGCGAGGAGGTATGGAATGGTGCTTGGAGCACAAGGCTCTAATTCAAGTGGTCTACCTGCGGGAGTACAAAGCGAACTGGCAGACCGTCTCAACAGAACAGAGACAGATCCTCACGAATGGTCTCGACTTAACCGTAGTTCAGTCACTATTCAAAGAGTGGGGAACTCCAGACCTGGACCTTTTTGCATCCCCACTGAACACAAAACTGCCTCTCTTCTGCTCCAGAAATCCAGGGCCTGGCATTTTTTGTCAGGATGCGTTCAGGCTGCAGTGGACAAAATGCTTTCTATACGCCTTTCCACCTCTTCCTCTAATTCAGAGGGTACTTCTCAAGTTCGAATCCCAGGGGGACAGAGTGATCCTCGTTGCTTCCTTCTGGCCTCGACAGATGTCGTTTTCACTACTCAACAATATGTCGGCAGCTCCGCCAAAACCACTCCCCCTTCAGACAAACCTCTTGACTCAGGGGCCTGTTGTTCATCCCAATCTGAGGTCGCTTCACCTTCACGCTTGGCTCCTGAAGAAAGTAGAAGTGAACAGGTTCAATGTCTCTCGCAGGGTTTCAGATATTCTTCTGGCTGCACGGAAGCCAGCCACTAGGAAAACTTACACAGCCAAATGGAAGCGTTTTGCGCTCTGGTGTGCAAAATCCTCTTTCCTGCCCACCAGATAAAATTTTGGAGTACCTCTTAGACCTCTCAAATTCAGGTCTGCAGTACTTTACAGTCAAAGTTCACCTTTGTGCCATTTCAGCTTATCATAAGCCGGTACTTTCCTTGTCACTGGCTCAGTTACCGGTGGTTAAGAGGTTTCTTAAAGGAATTCTGCATACCAGACCTCCTACAAGACGTCCAGTTGCAGCCTGGGACATTAATCTTGTGCTAGATATGCTCACTCGGAAACCTTTCGAACCTTTGGCTACCTGTGAGCTAAAATTTCTCACCTGGAAAACGGCCTTCATGGTGGCCATTACCTCAGCCCACAGGGTCTCTGAGATACATGCCCTGGTCACAGACCCTCCGTATAATGTGTTCCATAAAGACAAAGTAGTCCTTAGAACCCATCCTAAATTTCCTCCTAAGGTTGTGTCGGGTATTTCATCTAAACCAACCTTTGGTCCTTCCGTCTTACTTTGCAGACTTCCAAAATGAAAGAGAACGATCTCTTCATTCCTTGGACGTTAAGAGAGCTTTGCGTTTCTATCTAGATAGAACGAAAGACATTCGCAAAGCTCAACAGTTGTTTGTTTCCTTCAGCGAGACCCGGCTGGGTCAACCTGTCGCTATCAGATGTATCTCAGCATGGCTAGTGGCATGCCTTCGCCACTGCTATTCCATGGCACAGGTTAAGTTGGAGGGCAGAGTTTACGCTCACTCTACTACAGCGGTCACGGCATCTCTGGCGGAAATCCGCAACGTGCCTATTGCAGATATTTGGAACGCGGCTACCTGGAGCTCAGTGCATACTTTCATTAAACACTATGCACTGGATGTCCATGCCAGACGACATTCTTCCTTTGGCAGAACCATCCTTAATGGACTTCTGTCCTAGAACTGTGAGCTCTTGGTCTCTCCTGCCGCCCTCTCGGGGGATTATTAGCTTGGTACTCTCCCATTAGTGTGAATGAGTGGTGGAGACTTATGTCCAGGAAGATATGAAAATTACGTACCTACCGTAATTCTTGATCTTCTTGGACGAGTCTCCACCACTCATTCACACGCCCACCCTTCATCCCCCGTGCTCACCTCTGTTGTTGGTCTTCACTCCCTCAGATCTTAGGCTGTGAAGGCTTCTTTGTTGACCCTTCTTATACGGGTCGTCTGGACTATCTTATGTCCGGTTTTTGGTTAGGCTATCCTTCTTGGTTAGTTACGCTGCACCTCCTCGGAAAAAAAGGTACTGAGGCGGTTGGAGGGTCGACGCCGAGATAGTCATTACCGCTCGCAGTGCCACTCCTCATGGCTCCATCTCCGGCCCTCCAGTGAAAAAGTTTGCTCCTGCTGGGTCCTAGTGCCTCCTGCGCAGATCCCATTAGTGTGAATGAGTGGTGGAGACTCGTCCAAGAAGATCAAGAATTACTGTAGGCACGTAATTTTCATTTTTGAATGACGTGTATCATAAGCTATGTATGAACTGTATGATCTGAATAGTTCTGTACCCTTAATAAAAAATAAGTGTAAAAAAAAAAAAAAAACTTGCGGGATCTCTGAGCAGATCGGCTGGCACTGGCTGTATTCGCTCCATTCCTTCGGGGTCAAGTGGTCCAAGTTCATACTGACAACACCACAACCATGTACTGCCTCAACAAATAGTGCGGCATGCACATCCGGCCTCTGTTCAGGGAAGCGCTCCACATCTGGATCCTCGTGAACTGACTGGAGGCAGATCTCCTAGCCATTCTGCTGCTAGCTCTTGGAAGACAGAAATATTACTTTTAGGGCAGAAAGCAGCTGACTAAAAAGGCTACAGTTTTTCTTACTAATTGTTGTCTATCCCCCCTCCACCCTCCCACCCTTAGCCAGTTCTACTTTTATAGCCACTGGATTTGACTGACAACAGGAACTTCCTATTTGGCAGTAGGACGGGAAGGATCATAAAGAAACATCAGA
The DNA here is from genome assembly GCA_016271365.2 of Neoceratodus forsteri. Taxonomy (NCBI): domain Eukaryota; kingdom Metazoa; phylum Chordata; order Ceratodontiformes; family Ceratodontidae; genus Neoceratodus; species Neoceratodus forsteri. The sequence continues at coordinate 810,984,443 of CM057456.1, read as the reverse complement.
ACTTACTTTGAGAGGGTTCCTTCGGTAGGTCATCACATATAGGACCGGCACCACATGGCGTCGGGCCGCATAGCAGACTTTTCTAACAATACCTGACAGGGAACCAACATCACGTGACTGACGTCAGCGTGACTGTATATAGTGGGCAGTCCCCATGCCCACCGTCCAGTTCTTTCCCGCTGTCGCCTCGTGTCAGTCGCATTGCAGACTTCTATATAGCGATCATCGAGAAAGTGTCTTGCATCGGAATATCCTTTGCTTATTTTCCAACTATTTCAAGTATATTATTGATGTCTTCACCAAAGAAGTGCTCGTCCTGTGGCACGCAGATCCCGCACAAAGACAGTCACCTCAAGTGTGTCCTCTGTTTAGGCCCAGACCATCCTGTCTCCTCCTGCCCCGAGTGCCAGACCTTTAACCAGGCAACAAAAAAGAGGAGACAGCAGGCTTTGGAGGCCCATCTGCTAAAAGCCCGCCTGGCTTCCCTCAAGAAGAAGAAGAAGAAGATGGATCAGCTTAGACATTCTTTGTCTGAAAAGGCTTCTCCTTCTAAAAAACATGAGAAATCTAGGGAGCGGGAGTGCTCTGGGGACAATGCCAGACCCTCGACAAGCAAGACCCAGCCGCTGCCCAGCAAGGACGATAAGTCTGGTAAATCCACAGCAGGTCAGTAGGCCGTTGGCTCAGACAACGACCGTACCACCTCGGCCGATAAGTCGGCCTCCAGAGACTGCACAGCGGCCGGTAAGACAACTACCCAGGCTATGGGTACTCACCCGGCACCGGTCGATAAGCCAGCCGAGGGCTCCTCTCCCACTCGCCCAACTCCACCCAATAAGTCGGCCGTCCGTGACGACCGCACGGGTGCAATTCCCCCATTGAGGCATGACCGCGCCTCACCAGACGTCCGGCAGAACCAGAGGGAGAAAGCCCCTCTCCCTCCTCCTTCTTCCTTGCCCATACCCTCCAAATCCCCGGCAGGTACCTCCGGCGATGACGACGGAGAGCCTCTCGAATCTGTCGATGCCTTGGGGTCTGCTCCGCTTTCCCCTCTCAGGGTCAAGGAGAAGGAGGCTCCTCTTCAGCCATCCAGCCTTACTATAGAGGCCCCATCTCCACCTTCTGGCGGGCTCCCGGCACCTCTGACACCGGTTGTCCCGATGACTGTCCTGCAGCAGGGACCGGTTGTCCAGCCTCTGCCTGTGGCCCCGACGCAGGATCAGGTCTCGCCGCCAGGGCCCCTTGTCCGGATCAGATGCCGGTTCAGACGTCGGTTCCCCTGATGTGGGCTGTCCCGACACCAGACCCTCTACCTTTTTATACTATGGCGGGTCCGACATGGGTACCCCAATGCCAGATCTGTCGAGGATTTATACCAGACCACGAACTGTCCCGCATTACCCGCAAGGGTATCCTGGGGGCTACTATCCAGGGTCCCCACTCCAGACTGGAGTAATTTTTTGACAGTTCTACCCTGGATCCAATCCCTGCTTGAAATTTCAGGGATTCCAGGGTTATTACCCTCCACTGGTTCCTGTTCCCCCTCCTCCTCCCCGTCAGTCTCTGCCTACTCCACCCCTCCTGTCACCCCGTATTTCAAGGCTTTAATCCAGTCTTGGTGGCAGGGGGCATGGTCAGAGTTGGTCTCGGACCTGGAGATTAGGCTCCCACAACCGCGGTCTCCCAGGCCCCCTTATCCGAGCAGTTCTTCCATCACCACTGTTCATATCTCGGGAAAGACTCGGCAGGACGTTTCCCTCCCGGATACCAGACGTCGTCCTGTCAAGGAGGTGGACGACGATAGTTCAGAAGGGGCAGACGATTCTTCAGAGGAGGTTCCGGAGGACCCTGACGACACGACAGGCAAGGAATCCCCGAAGTCTCCACCAGAGGACCCTGCCTTTTCAGATCTGTTGAGGTCCATGAAGGATTACTTCAACTGGAAGTCGGAGGAACAGGACCCCATGAGACGTAGACTGGCGGAGCATCTCAACCTAGAATCTCTGTCTCCGGTCCCCATTTCTCCCTGGATGGCACCTCACCAAGATCTCACCACTACTATCTGGCAAATGCCTCATACCCTCCCGGCTGTCCCCAAACGGGCACACAGTCTTTACCGGGCGCCGAAGGATGCCCCGTTCCTGAAGGTTCATCCTAAGGCTGACTCTGTGGTCGTCTCTGCAGCTCATGATCGCTCCTCAACACCAAAGCACATGAGCATCTCTCCTCCGGACAGAGTTGAGGCAGATGGACCAGTTCGGGAAAAAAGATATGCTCGTCTGCCATGTGCGCCCTTCGGTCCCTCAATTACATGGCCCACATGGTGTCCCATCAGAAGGCTACCTTGGCCAGGCTAGAAGCGCGAGTCCAGTCTATGGACCTTTCGCCTTTGAAGGAGGAACTTGCCAAGGATCTCCGTCTCTCCAAAGTTTCATGTAGGTATGCCTTATGCGCCACTTGTGACTCGGTGGCTTGTACCTCGGCAACTGCCGTTGCCTTTAGACAGCATTCCTGGCTTCGCCTTTCTGGACTCTCCAACGAAGTCCTGTCGGCGATTCAGGATGCCCCTTTTAGAGGCTTGGTACTTTTTGGTGGGGACACCAAAGACATTATCACAGACCTACAGGACAAAGGCCTTGCACTTAGGTCTGGTTTCGGAAAAGGACCTGGAGGCAGAGAAAGAACGTTCAAGCGCGCTGCCAAGGGAAGCGGAAGGTCACAGGTACAGCCACCCCTTCTGCCTCGAAAAATCAGAGATGTTCAGGAGGCCCTCCCCCTGAATGTCCCGCCACTTCTTGACTCTCCACTGCCTCCTCAGTTTCGTGACGGGGTGCAGGTGGGAGGGAAGTTGGCCCACCAAGCACAGGAGTGGAGAGCAATCACCTCCGACAAATGGGTCCTGCAACTAGTGTCCATCGGACGCACCATAGAATTTCTGGAAATCCCTCCAGAAACTCTACAAAAAAAGTCCTCTTATTCTCAGGACCAGGCTCTCCTACTTCGCGAGGAGGTAAACTCACTCTTGCTCAAAGAAGCAATCGAGCGTGTCCCCTTCAGGCAAAGGAGAAAGGGATTTTACTTCCACTTTTTCCTAGTTCCAGAAAAGACTGGGGACTTCAGACCCATACTCAACCTAAGTCAACTAAATCAGTTTGTAGAGTACAAAAAATTTCGAATGCTGATGGAGAACCACTGGCTCTTCGCACTGGATATGCAGGGTGCCTACCTGCACATCCCCATCTTACCCAGCCACTGCCGATTCCTGTGCTTTCGCTTCCAAGGGGAACACTTCCAGTTCCGAGCAGTCCCTCTTTTGGTCTGTCTTCGGGACCACAGGTTTTTACCACATGCCTGACTGTGGTCGCAGCGTTCTTGCACTGCAGGGGTATTGCGGTTTTCCTTTACCTGGACGATTGGTTGATTTCAGACCCGTCCAGGGATTCTTTGTTGGAGGCGTTTACCTTTGCCCTATACCTTTTCAGCAGACCAGGGATCACAGTCCATGTTCCCAAGTCATCCCTTATCCCTGCTCAGAGACTTCAGTTCATTGGGGCAGTCCTGGATACGGTCCAGTGCAGAGCCTTCCTGCCTCCAGACAGGGTGGAGACCCTTATCTCTCTGGCCTCCAAAGTGGCTTCTCGCAGAACCGTCCCAGCTCGGGAGGTCCTATGCTTTCTGGGCCTGATGGCGGCCACCATCACAACCATTCCCCTAGCAAGACTTCACATTAGGGTCACTCAGTGGTCACTGTGGGTGCAGTGGGATCAGCTCCTGGACGACCTGAACCATCCGGTTCTGGTCTCCTCTGCGGTTCAAAAAGAATTGCAGTGGTGGGTGGAGTCTCGCAATCTTTCTGTGCGACTTCCCTTTCGGAGCCCTGCACCACTAGCTACCCTCACCATGGATGCTTTGAATATGGGGTGGGGAGCTCATCTCGGGGAGCACCAAGCCCAGGGACTATGGACTGGCGTGGAGACTCCTTTGCACATCAGTGTTCTGGAATTGAAGGTGGTCCTATACGCCTTTCAGGCCCTACTTCCAAAGGGATCACTGCTGATCCAAACGGACATGTTAGTAGTTTGGTACATCAACAAACAAGGAGGAACCCAGTCGTACCCTCCTGTGTAGGGAGACAACATGGGTGGGGAACTGGGCAGTCCAGAAACATCTGGTCCTCGTGGCCGTGCACGTTCCGGGTGTTTTGAACGTCCTGGCGGACAGTCTCAGCAGATCTCGGAACCTAGCCCCCGAGTGGGAACTGCATCAGGAAGTGGCGGAATCCATCTTCCAACGTTGGGGGCGTCCGGAAATCGACCTGTTCGCCTCCGAATCAAACGCAAAGCTTCCCAGCTTTTGCTCGCTCATTCCAGGGCATAGTGCTTTCTGGAATGACACATTGTCTCTATCTCGGACAGGGAAATTTGCGTACGCATTCCCTCAGTTTCTCATTCTGCAGAGGGTTCTTCTCAAGCTTCAAGCGGAGAAGGCAAGGATGATCATCATTGCTCCTTTCTGGCCGAGAGAGATCTGGTTCCCGCTGCTGCAGCAGCTTTCCAGGAAACCACCGGTTCCACTTCCAGTGACTCACGACCTCCTGACCCAGGATCAAGGTAGGCTATTGCACCTGGGGCTCAGGACCCTGCATCTCCATGCATGGCTTCTGCAGACATAGCTATCTCCCATTTCAGGGTTTCCTCCAAGGTTGCTCAAGTCCTCATTGAGGCTGGAAAGCCCTGCCTGCTCCATTATGCCATGGCTGAAGCGGTTTTCAGCCCGCTAAGTGTTGAACTCCCTTCACTTATCAGTCTGTCCTACTCTTCCTCTTAAGGTCCATATCTCGGCTATCTCATCATACCATGAGCTAGTAGATCGTAAACCCGTGGCTCAGTTGGAGGTCTCAAAAACCTTTCTGAAAGGGATTCTCCATCTGAAATACCCCCCCCAATCTACAGCCCAACTCTGCCTTGGGACTTGAACTTCGTCCTGGAAAAGCTCACCCTTCCTTTTTTTGAGTTGGCTATGAGCTGTGATTTGCGCTTTCTGTCTTGGAAGATGCTTTTTCTTGTGAGTATCATGTCAGCCCGAAGGATTTCAGAACTTCGCGCTCTAGTCTGCAAGGAGCCGTATCTGATTTTCCATAGGGACCGGGCAGTCCTCAGAACTCATCCGAAGTTTCTTCCCAAGGTGGTGTCAGAAGCCACGCTGAATCAATCAGTAGAGTTTCCGGTGTATTATCCGTCCCCCTCTAACAGAGGTGACTCACTCCTTCATACAATGGACGTCCATCAGATTCTCCGATGCTACACCCACGGAACCAAAGAGTTCCACTTTTGCAACCAGTTTGTTTCCTTTGCCCCGAGATCGAAGGGCAAACCAGTTTCTAAGCAGGGCCTGTCTAACTGGTTAGGCAACTGCATTAGAGTCTGTTACCAGAAGTACGAAAAGCCTCTGCCGGGTTCTATCAGAGGTCATTCTACCAGGAGCATGGCTGCCTCCGCGGCCTTCCTACGGAATGTTTCAGCTGCTACTTGGAGTTCTGTCCATACCTTTATCAAGCATTACAGTCTGGACATTGCTTCTAAGCGGAGGGCTGGCTTTGGCCTTGCCGTCCTACAGGGCCTTCTGTCCTAAGACTGGGTCCATTTTGGATTTCAGTTTTTTCCGTTGGAGTTCGTTTTCCTTCTCCCTAGTTTCTCTGTCTCTCTTTAGAGGAACTGCTTAGGACTCTGCCCTATATGTGATGACCTACTGAAGGAACCCTCTCGAAGTAAGATAGTACAGTTACGTAGGAACTTACCATAACAGTAGCTCTTCGAGAGAGGTTCCTTCAGTAGGTCATGTGTTTCCCCCTCCCTTCTTCCCCTCATTTCTGTTTTACAGGGACTCCAAATCCTGTTCGCTTCTGCTGTCAGGCCTCTTTCTGGCTCCGGCAGGAGAACTGGAGGGCGGGCGTGGGGTTTAAACTTGTGAAGGGGGAAGGGATGGGAGAAAAGGCTGTCAAGGGGGTGCTGATAAAGGAGGGACTCTGTCTCCACCCCCCTGGGGAGCTGGAGGATTGTGGGAAAAGGCCGACTGGTAAAGTGCAGACCAGGGGAAAACAGAATCCCCATGGGAACACGAGCAGGGGAAATGGAAGTATAGGGAATGGGTGGAAGGTAGTCCTGCTAAATGCCAGGAGCTTGGGCAATAAAATGCCTGAGCTCCAGGCGATGCTAACTGAGGGAGCAGTGGATGTGGCAGCGGTCACTGAGACCTGGGCCACTGCAGGACACGACTGGGACCTGAACCTGGAGGGTTACACTATGTTCAGGAAGGACGGGGGAGGGAAGGGGAGGAGGGGTAGCAATGATAGTCAAAAACTGCATTGGCATAGGGGGAGTAGAGGAGGCGGAGGGAACCGTGGAGGCCATTTGGGTCACCTTGATAACAAGGGGGGGCAAGAGAGTAAAAGTAGGAGTGGTGTATAGACCCCCTGCCCTGGCGGAGGAGCTGGAGGAGAGTTTGGTGGCAGATGTTGGGAGACACTGCAGACTTGGCAGAGGAACGGTGGTGGTGTTGGGGGACTTAAACATGCCAGGAACAGACTGGGAGACTATGACATCCTCTGTGACCAGGGAACAGAGGTTGTTGGATGTCTTTCAGGATGCTCTAACTCAGCAGGTGGGGAACCGACCAGGAGGCGGGTACTGGATGTGGTCCTGGCAGACAGTGACCAGATTGGGGGCCTGGAGGTAAGGGACCCATTGGCGGGGAGTGACCATGCCACGGTCTGGTTCTGCCTGGACCTAGGAGGGCTAGAAGGCTGCACAAAGACGGAGGTAACTGACTTCAGGGGACAGATTTTAAGGAAATGGGAAGGATCCTTAAGGAGCATTTGGATGTGATTGGGTCAGACATGGACGCTGATAGTAGGTGGGAAATCATCAGGAAAGGGGTGCAGGATGCTACCAGCACCTGTGCAAGAGTAAGACAAAATGCAGTAGGGCCCAAACCCTGCTGGTGGACCAGGGAGGTCCAGGAGGTGGTGCGGGGAAAGAAGGCAGCCTATAGGCAATTCAAGTGCTCAAGGAGTGAAAGGGATCGAGGGGAGTATGAGCTGATGACTAGAAGGGCCACTAGGGTGGTGAGGGTGGCTAAGGCAAGGAAGGAGCAGAACCTGGCCAGGAAGTTAGGAGAGGAAACAAGGGTTCTTCAGATACATTGGGAAAAACGAAGGTGAAGGGCAGATTAGCAGGATTAAATCGGGGAGATGGGCACAAGACCGGGGAGCAGGCTGAGGTACTAAATGAGTACTTCACCTCAGTTTCACCAAGGAAGATGAGTGCTGCATCACAGTGGGAGGAGACAGAGATACTGAGGAGGGGGACCCTACCGATCGGGTCTGGGAGAGGGGGAGGCATCACTGGCAGGAGGGGGGAGGGCTAAGCAGGGAGAAGAGGTACCAGAAGTGGAAATCACAGCAGAGAGAGTGAGGGAAGCCCTCAGCTCCCTTAAGACAGAGAAAGCACCGGGGCCGGATAAATTACATCCCAGAGTGCTGAAGGAACTTGCAGATGTCCTGGCGAAACCCCTGGCGGAGCTTTTCACCATCTCTCTGAGGACAGGGTGGGTGCCCCAGGACTGGAAGGTGGCGAATATAGTGCCTGTCCACAAGGGGGGATCAAGGGAGGTGGCAGGGAACTACAGGCCTGTCAGCCTGACATCGGTGGTGGGCAAGGTGATGGAGGGCATTGTCAAGGAGAGGCTGGGGGGGACCTGGAAAAGTCAGGGTGCCTGGACGATAGACAGCATGGATTTGTCCCGGGGAAATCGTGTCAGACAAACCTTGTGGAGTTCTATGACTGGGTGACGAGTGCCTTGGACCTGGGTAGACCAGTGGACGTCCTCTTTCTAGACTTCAGCAAGGCATTTGACTCTGTTCCTCCGTTGGCCTGTTGGATAAGCTGGGAGAAATGGGGTGGGGAACCAGATAATCAGATGGATAGGCAATTGGCTCCAGGACCGCATACAGAGGGTCGTGAGTTGGCGGATAGTCTCATCCCCAAGGAGGGTCATTAGTGGGGTCCCAAAGGGATCAGTCCTGGGCCTCTCCTTCAATGCCTACGCCTCTTGACATAAGGACAGGAATCAAGAGTGAGATGAGTCTCTTTGGATGACTCAAAACTGGGGCGTGGTGGATGGGGAGGAGGGAGGGTGGCCTCACAGGGGACCTGGAGGCTCTGGAAAGATGGTCTAGAAGTAGAAGCTGAGGTTCAATGCAGGAAATGCAAGGTACTCCACCTGGGGCCAGAAACCCAGGCCAAGTGTGCACCCTGGGGGGGGGGGAATGCTACAAGTCTCGATGGCTGAGAGGGACCTGGGGGTGGTAGTGGATGTCAAGATGAACAACTCGGAGACTTGTAGGAGGGCAGCAGCCAAGGCCAACAGGATGCTGGGATGCATCGCTAGGGGGATCACCTCCAGAAGGAGGGAAGTGATACTCCCTCTGTATAACTGCTTGGTGAGGCCACTACTCGAGTACTGCATGCAGTTTTGGAGGCCACACTTGAAGAGGGACATTACCCTCCTGGAGAGGGTCCAGAGGAGGGCAACCAAAATGATTTGGGGCTTGGGGGACAGGACCAATGAGGAGAGGCTCGAAGAGCTAAATATGTACACATTGGAAGAGAGAAGGGACCTGGGGACATGATAGAGGTCTTCAGGTACATGAAGAGGGTAAATAGGGAGGAACAGTCAGGGTGCTTCGAAGGAAGGAGGAGGGGCCACTAGAGGAATGGGTGGAAGCTGGAGGGGAAGATTCAGGGAGAAAGGAGGAGGTGCTACTCACTGAGACGGTGGTGCAGCCATGGAATGCGCTGCCTAGGGGCTGGTGGAGGCAGAGACAGTGGAGGGTTCAAGAGGGGTGGACAGGTACAGGAAGGGTTCTGGAAGCAAAATCCAATGCAGCAAGAATATCCAGAACTGGGAAGGGAGAAGCCAGAGGAGGCGAGGGGGGCAGCAAGGTCAGCACCCAGGGTGGAGGCTGACCAAACGAGCAGACACGAAAGACCGTTAGGCCTATTCTGCTGGCATTTTAGTATGTTAGTATATACAGTCAAGCTGACGTCAGTCACGTGACATCGGGTGGGTGGTCCCCCCGTCAGGTATTGCTAGAAAAGTCTGCTATGCTGGCCGATGCCAGGTGGCGCCAGTCCTATATGTGATGACCTACTGAAGGAACCTCTCTCGAAAATCTACTGTTCCGGTAAGTTCCTATGTAACTGTACTTTTTGTCAACCCTGAAGGAAAAAAGCAGCTCTTTCTCGTCTCTGTGCCCCCTTCCCCCCCAGCTGCTGGAGGGTCTGACTCTGAGCAAGGAAGTAGTAGACTACTGAAGAATACAGGAAGTTGCGGTCCCAGAACAGGAAGGATGAGAACAACAGGAGAGGGGACAGAAAATAAGACATGATAGGAGTGGTGCAGTGCAGTGGCTGTGGGGTGGCAGTGTTCCAGGAGACATTATGGAGCCTGTGATGCTGCCCTATTTTCAGGCACCTCTCTGGTCTGAGGGAGGAGGTTACCCGTCTCCAGGCTGACCTGGCTAGGTTTCGTGAAACCTCTACCCCCACCCAGGGACCATCATGGCCACCGTCACTACCTCAGATGTTGCCAAGAAAGAGGAGCGGCTGGACCAAGGTGGGCTCAGGGAGGGAGAGGGTGGTGGAACAGAGGTGCATCCCTCCAGCTGTATGTCTCCACAATTCATACGCTGTTCTGGCGGATAGTGGTTCCTCTACGGAGGCACTTGCAATGGAGACCAAGGAGGATGCTGGGAACCTCCACAAAGGAGACCTACAGGAGGGTGGCACGGGACCCCACAGGGAAAGGAAACAACTCCTGGTGGGAAACTCGGTCATTAGGGGGGTAGAAGTGGGGGAGGAAGGGGAGAGGGAGGTAAGATGCCTGCCTGGTGCCACGGCTGGGAGGGACAGAAAACATATCCTCAGGATTGTGGGAGCAGCTGCACGAGGGAGGGAGTTGGATGTCATTGTCCACCTAGGGACAAATGACCTGGCTGGTAATGGGATCAGAGCGGCGCAAGAGAAGTGTAGAGTTGGGGAGGGGCCTTAGACAAGCGGCGCATACGGTAACCTTCTCGGAGGTGCTGCCTGTCTGTGGCAAGGGTGGTGCTAGGGTATTCCATACCATGGAGTTCAATGAATGGTTGAAAAACTGGTGTTGAGCTCAGGGTTTTGGCTTCCTTCGGGACTGGGAAGTCACCTGGAGGGATGCAGGCCTATACTGGGGCGATGGTCTGCATCTGTCTGGGGGGGGACCAGTATCCTAGGTGATAGGTTTAAATGCTTCATTGGCAAGCATTTAAACTAGCCAAGGAGGGAATCAATGAAAAGGAGCAGGGAAATCCCAGCCTTCCCCCACAAAACACAGTAATTAGCAAGGTAAACACCAAGGTAGAGAAGTCATTAGGGAGCAGGACAGAGGTAAATGCAAAAAAAGACAACGGCAGTAAGGACAGAGATGGGGCTAAAAGGGGTAAGGCCATCAAAAAATGGAGGCTGATGAGTACCAATGCCCGTAGTCTGTGTAACAAGCTCCCTGAACTAGTGGCCTTGATGGAAGAGGGATGCCTGGATATTGTGGCAGTCACAGAAACATGGTACACAGAGAACCATGACTGGGATGTTAACATACCAGGATACACAATCTACAGGAGGGACACAGAGGAGGAGTAGTTCTCTATGTAAGGTAAAGCAAGGTTAGCAGAATGGTCAAATGTATGGCAGCTTAGATTCAATGCTAAGAAGTGCAAGATAATGCACCTGGGAAACAAAAACCCAGGGGAAGAGTACACAATGGGGGGTGAGATACTAACAACTACAAAAATTGAAAGGGACCTGGGGTAGTCATATCAGATGACCTAAAGGTGGGCAAGCAATGTGAGAGGGCAGCAAGGAGGGCTGGGGGGATACTGGGATGCATGAGCATCACCAGTAGAAAACAGGAAGTTATTATCCTCTGTACAGACAGCTGGTCAGACCCCATCTGGAGTACTGCGTGCAGTTCTGGAGACCCAATCTCCGCAAAGACATAAACAGGATGGAGGCTGTCCAGAGGAGGGCACTAAAATGGTGCAGGGTCTGCACCGAAGACATATGAAGAGAGACTTAAGGAGCTTAATATGTATAGCCTCAAGGAAAGGAGGAGAGGGGACATGATAGAAACTTTCAAGTACCTCAAGGAATCAACAAAGTCCAAGAGGGTAGCATCTTTCAAAAAGAGGTGTGCAAGAAGAAGGGGCACAATTTGAAGATGGAGGAGGGCGGCCTCAGGAGTAATTTAAGGAAATATTTTTCACAGAGAGGGTTGTGGATGCATGGAACGGCCTGCCGGAGGAGGGTTGTAGAGTCAAAAACAGTGGTGGAATTCAAGCATGCATGGGACAGTCATAAGGCAATTCTAGGGGTTGGGGGCAGGAAGAAGTAGGCTGCTGGTTAACTAGGATCTGCAGCTTATCCATTAGGTAGGGAAATGGGCAGACTGGGTGGGCCAAGTGGTCCTTATCTGCCGTCAAATTCTATGTTTTTATGAATCAAAGCAACAGAACTAGAGAGTTAACAGGGAGCAGATGAGGCACCCTGGGTCACCCTGGAGACAGAAAATGGCACCACAATCCGCATGGGGGTTGTACACAGACCCCCATCTCAGTGGGAGGGAATGAACAAGGAAATGATAGATGGCATCCTTAGAATGGCAGAAAAAGGGGAGATATTGTTGATGGGGAACCCGAATATGCCAGATGTTAACTGGAGCACATTTGCTACAGGCACATCCAAGAGCAGGGTCATTCTTGATGCCCTACAAGGGGCATGCCTCAGACAGCTAGTGTTGGAACCCACTCGGGAGGGAACAATCTTAGACCTGATACTCTCAAACTGGGACGGAGAAAGAATCTCTGATTTAGAAGTGGGTAGCCATCTGGGAGCAAGCGACCACCAAACAATGTGGTTCATGATAAACACAGCCATACAAAAGCGAGGGTAGTGGACTTTAGGAGTGCTGACTTTGGGAAAATGAGAGAGTGCCTCAGAAAAGCACTAGCAAACAGGCAGGAAGGAGTGGTGGAGGAACAATGGGGAGTGATCAAAACAGCCATCACGGAGGCAACAAGCTTTTGTGTGAAGCAAATAAAACACAATGAAGGAAAAAAACACTATGGTTCTCAAAAGAGATGGCAGGGAAGGTTAAGGAGAAAAGGATAGCATTCAGGAAATATAAGGAAAACACAGAAGGAGCAGGACAGAGAACTTTTATCAGTTAAAGCAGAAAAAGGCAGGCAAGGCACTTAGAATAGCAAAGGCCCAAACCGAGGAAAGGATAGCCAACTCCGTTAAGAAGGGGGATAAGACCTTTTATAGGTACATTAGGGAGCGAAGAAAGATCAAGGGAGGAATACTGAGGCTTAATAAAGGGAAGGGAATTTGGGCAGAGGGCGACAGTGAAAAAGCAGGGATACTGAACGAATATTTCTGCTCAGTATTCGCAAAGGAAGGGGAGGGGAAGGTACCTAAACCAAACAAGAGAAACACTGTGAATAGGGGGGTCGATACCAGTCCATTCACAGAAGAAAGGGTTGTGAAAGAACTAGTAAAACTAAAGGTGGACAGAGCAATGGGGCCTGATGGGATTCACCCAAGAATTCTCAAAGAAATAAGTGTAGAATTAGTGACACCACTGACTACTCTGTTTAACAAATCATGGGAGGATGGGGTGGTACCTGAGGACTGGCGGAGGGCGGATGTGATTCCTCTTCACAAAAGTGGGAGCAGGGCAGAGGCAGGAAACTACAGACCAGTTAGTTTAACCTCAGTGGTAGGGAAAATGATGGAATCACTTGTGAAGGAAAGAATTGAGTACCTAGAGGCCAGTGGGACACGGGACCCAAGGCAGCATGGATTCACAGCAGGAAGGTCGTGTCAGACGAATCTAATAGATTTCTATGACTGGGTGACCAAAGTAGTAGACCAGGGAGGGGCTGTGGACGTGGCCTACCTAGATTTTAGGAAGGCATTTGATACAGTCCCCCACAAAAGATTAATATACAAGTTAGCCAGACTTGGAGTGGGTCCCAAGGTGATAGCCTGGATAAATAATTGGCTGGACAACAGGACGCAAAGGGTAATAGTAAACTGAGTCCACAGTGAAGAAAGGAGGGATACTAGCAGGGTATCGCAAGGTTCAGTACTGGGACCGGTCCTTTTTAATATCTTTAAGTGACATTGCAGAGGAACTGGAAGGAAAAGCATGTCTCTTTGCAGATGACACAAAGATCTGCAACAGGGTTGATGCACAAGATGGGGAGTGGAAATAATGAGAATGGACTTGGCAAAGTTGGAGGAATGGTCAAATGTATGGCAGCTCAGAGTCAATGCAGAGAAGTGCAAGGTAATGCACCTGGGAAACAAAAACCCAGGGAAGAGTACACAATGGGGGGTGAGATGCTGACAACAACAAAAATGGAAAGGGACCTGGAGGTAATTATATGAGATGACCTAAAGGTGGGCAAGCAATGTGAGAAGGCAGTAAGGAGGGCTTGGGGGATACTGGGATGCACAGGGAGCGGCATCAATAGTAGAAAAGAGGCAGTTGGTATCCCTCTGTACAGACAGTTGGTGAGACCCCATCTGGAGTACTGTGTGCAATTCTGGAGACCCCATCTCCACAAAGACATAGACAAAGTGGAGGCTGTCCAGAGGAGTGCAACCAAAATGATGCAGGGTCTGCACCAGAAGACATATGAAGAGAGACTAAAGGAGCTTAATATGTATACCCTTGAGGAAGGGGGCATGATAGAAACTTTCAAGTACCTCAAGGGACTCAACAGTCCAAGAGGGCAGTATCTTTCAGAAAAAGAGATGTGCAAGAATGGGGGGAACAATTTGAAGATAACGGGGGTGGTGGTTCAGAGGTAATGTGAAGAAGTATTTTTTCATAGAGAGGGTTGTGGATGCATGGAACAGCCTTCCTAAGGAGGTCATGGAGTCAAGAACAGTGGGGGAATTCAAGAACGCATGGGACAGACATAAGGTAGTTCTAGTGAGGGGTAGGAGGAAGTAGGCTGTTGGTTAACTAGGATCTGCAGCGTATCCATCACATAGGAAAATGGGCACACTAGGTGGGCCAAGCGGTCCTTATCTGCCGTCAAATTCTATGATCTTACTTCGAGAGGGTTCCTGCAGTAGGTCTTCACGTATAGGACTCGGCCCCCTGGCATCAGGTTCCAACGGCAAACTTGTAGATAGCAATCAGCAGGGACCGCCCCCGATGTCAAGTGACGTGACGTCAGCCCAACTATAAAAGAGGCGGTCCCATGCCCACCCTCCAGTTCTTTCCCGCCGTCTCCTCAGTTTGTTCGGCTCACGAGATAGGACAGCGATCTAACGCCCGCACGTCAAAGTTTTTTCTTCATTCCTTAAAAATGTTTCTTCAGTTATTTAACCGATTGTATGTCAACTGGAGTCGAGAAGAAGTGCTCAAAGTGCAGAGCCCAAATCCCGCACAGGGATGACCATTCCAACTGCCTCTTGTGCTTAGGCCCCAAGCACAACTTGGACGAGTGTGCCATCTGCCAGGCCTTCCATCAAGCCACCAGGACCAGGCGCAAGTGGACCCTCGAGGCCCACCTCCTTACCCGGCGGCTGGCATCAATGTAAAAGGAGCTCCAGGAATTGTGGGAAAGGTCATCGTCACCAACCCCTGGAAAAAAGAAGAGCAAGGAGAAGTGCCGGGACAGGAGTCCATCGCCACATGGGAGGCCTGCTCCAAAAACCATGAGTACTCCTTCTGGTGCCCCGTCTGCCTCTTTGGGCCGACACCTTCTCCCTCTCCTACTGAGGTAAGTGGGCAGTTGGGGATAGCCTCTCTCGAGGTTTCAATTGTGTCTCCTCCTAGCACCACTGGTAAGTCTCCCCTCAACCCTGTCGATGGGGTCACGGCTTTGACTGATAAGCCTAGCGGCGGCCGTCCCGCTGCCACTAGCCCGGTTAGGTCCAATCAGTCGGACGGCAGATCCCCTGTCACCCGCCCGGACTCCTCTCTCCCATAGAGCTGCCGATGCTGGCCAGAGTGTGCTCTTGAGAGACCCTGTATCCCTCCGGGTCTTGCACCCCAGGGATTCGCCACCCGAGCCTGCTCTGTCCCTGTCGACAGGATCGTTGTTCGACCTTTCGTTGGGGTCCCTTCTGGAACTTCCCCCTTCGCCAAGGTCTATTGACGCCTCCAGACAAGAGTCTGCCGCCAGCAAAGGATCCTGATATGGAGCCTCCACGTTCGGGAAGGGGGGCCCTCCCGGATCCCATGCCACCCAGTGGCCCTATGGCACCTCCCCCGGTAGGTCCAATCGAACCTGCTGGCGGTCTTCCACAGCCAGATCCATGAGCACCACTACAGGCTGCCGCCGTCTGCTCCTCAGTACTAGACGCCAGGCCACGTGCCTCTGACGCACGGATACACTGGGTATAACCCTTATGGCTATTCTCCTGGATTGCCGGGTTTTCAGTACCCTTCTTGGCAATACCGGCAGCACCCAGGTTATGCGGGTACCAGCCTCCTCCTCCTCCTCTAGTGCCAGATCGGGAGACGATCCCCACATGGTGACAGGATGCCAGGACCCAGCTCATCACAGAGCTTAGGCAGTCTGTGGGAGACATCCCTCTTCCAAGGCCCCTCCCCCACTGATACCCTCCGGCAGGGCAGCGGTTGCTCTACCTGTATTCTCATCTGGGGCAGACCCTTTCATCCCCAGTGGTTCTGGGCCTTCTTACATGGACTTTGATTACGAGCCTTCGGACCCTCTGTCCTTGTCGAGGTACCACCAAGGAATCCCAAAATCTCCTCTGAGGATCCTTCCTTTGGGATCTTTTGCACACACTATCCAGGAGGCTGGCGAACATTTGGATCTAGCTACACGGGACCCTCTACCATCCCCGGATGGAGTCCTCATGAGGATCTTGTGACTACTATCTGGCAGCAGCCATCATCCATCCCGGCTGTCTCCAGAAAGGCTCACCGTACCTACTATCCCCCGGAAGGGATTCAACATCTCACGACTCATCCCAAAGCTGACTCTATGGTAATCATGACCGCCCACAACCAGTCAGCGCAACCAAAGCACTTGAGTTCCTCTCCTCCCAACAAGGACTCTCAGCAGCTGGATCAGTTTGGCTGGAAGGTTTATTCTGCCATCCGGTCCCTCAACTATGTCTCTCACATGATGGCATTCCAGAAGGCCTCTTTCTCAGAGCTGGAGAGGGATCTTCAGGAAGTCCAGGATGAGTCGCTCCGTAACAAAGTCAGAATGGGCAAGTCTTCCTGTCATCATGCTTTGCGTGCAACGTATGACTCCGTAGACTCAGTGGCCAGGGCGGCAGCCACGAGGGATCTGCATCCGTCGCCTTTCCTGGCCCGGATTGCAGGTTTCAGCCTGAACATCAGTCCTCCTTCTGGATGCCCTTTTGGAGTTCAGTCCTTTTCGGCGGTGATGCCAAAGGTGATATTACCGGGCTGCAAGAGAGCGGACGCTCCCTTCGAGATGTATGTTCAATGTACCGGATGGGGCAGAAAAAGCAGCAACCTTTTTGTCGCCAAAGGAGATAGAACAAAAACCAGGGTAAATGTCAGGGCAAACGATGAGCCCCTTGTTCGGGAGCCGAAACCCCCCAGGCCAAGTTCCCCAAGCCAGCCTCCGGGGTAAAAGCTCCCCTTCACGTCCTGACTCATTTCCCTCTCCTCCTGCTGCCTCCAGCAGTCTCTGAGGAACTGGTAGCAGGGAGGTTCAGCCTCCACCTGGAGGGGTGAAGGTTAGTCACGGCAGAAGCATGGGTGCTTCAACTTATCCAGCGCGGTCACTCTTGATAGAGTTTTCTGAGATCCCTGCCCCTCATCCTCCGGGACGGTCCTTTTAGCCACAGGATCAGATCCCCATTGTCTTCCAGGAAATACAGGCCCTCCTGTTAAAAGCGGCCATAGAGCCCATCCCTCAAAACCAGCTAGAAAGGGAATTTTACTCCCACTTCCTAGTTCCAAAGAAGACTGGTGATCTGAGACCGATCCTGGACCTCAGCATGCTCAACCTCTTCGAGTACAAGAAGTTTCACATGCTGACCATTCAGGGACTTCTCCCCTTGCTCCAAACAAAGTCTTGGCTGTGCTCCCTGGACATGCAGGATGCCTACCTGCATATCCCTATCCCTATCCTTCCAGCCCACCGCCACTTCCTCCGTTTTACTTTTCCGGAGAACCATTTTCAGTTCCAAGCACTCCCCTTTGGCCTTTCTCAGCCCCGGGTGCTTGGGCAGCCAGGTGGTTCTGGCTTCTGCCTCCAGGGCATTTATGTGCTCCTGTATCTGGATGATTGGCTGCTCACAGCACCCTGTCTGAACAGCTTAAAAGAATCTTTCTTTCACTCTGAGCTTGTTTGCTCTTCTGGGTATCACGGTCAGTTTTCCTAAGTCCCAGCTAGTACCATCTCAACGTCTCCAATTCATTGGAGCAGTACTAGACAAAAGTTCAGAGCAAGGCTTTTCTGCCATCAGATCGAGCCAAGACCCTAGTTTCTCAAGCCACTCTCGTGGCCCAGGCTCGATGGATCCCAGCACATGCTGTACTTAGTCTTTTGGGACCGATGGCAGTGGCCATTCCCACGGTCTCCTTGGCCAGACTTCACATGAAGATCACCCAATGGTCTCTTCGAGTCTAATGGGATCAGAGGACAGACATGACTCAGATGGTCATCATCTCCAACAGCCTACAGAGAGATTTTTGCTGGTGGCAAGATCTCTCCAACCTCAGATTCAACTCCAGGACTGGCCAGCCGTGTGCCCTGTAAACGCAGTTGAACCCCAGCGCCTCCACCAACAGCATAAAAACCCCTCATTCCAAGCTGGATCCGACTCCAGGACCACGCTAGCCGTGTGCCCCATAGGCACGGTTCGGCCCCGGACGGTTTCCACCAGCGCCGCAGAAACTCCCTCACTCCAGACGGATCCGACTCCAGGACCAGCCAGCTGTGTGCCCTGTAGGCACGGTTCAGGGCTCCCTGGCGCCTCCACCAGGCTCTGCAAAACCCTCCTCCAAGCGGATCCAACTTCAGGACCCGGCCAGTCGTGTGCCCTGTAGGCGCGGTTCAGAACCCCCCAGTGCCTACCAGCCCTGCAAAACCCCTCACTCCAGCGGATCCGACTCCAGGACTGGACAGCCGTGTGCCCTGTAGGCACAGTTCAGAACCCCCTGGCGCCTCCACCAGCCGCCCATAAACCCTCACTCAAGCCGGGTAAGGACTTCCACTGGGCCGGGGAAGCTGGGATCGGCTGCTATTGGCCAACCGCACTCCGAGCCACACGCCCATTGGCCACCGGTTCCAGCCACTGAATTCCGACTGGTGCTGCTGAACTTGTGCTTTGCTGGGCTCCGCGCCCATTCACTTGCACTGCTCTGTGCCGAATTTTACGCCTGGACATTTCTCTGCTTTACAATTTCTCTGATTACTGTATGAATCTCTTAGCAGCAGCAGATATATCAAATTGTTCCAGCAAGTTGCCTAATCTGTTACACTGCACTAGCATTCACACGTTCCCATAGTGTTTTAATTGATTTATTTGCATCTGCTTTTATTGCCGTTGTTCGATTGCCATAATGTTAAATTACTGTCTCAGTACCTACAGTAGCAGAGTATAAGTTTGATGTATTTTTAGCTACCATATTTCTATTATTCAGTGCTCTAGCTCCTTTTAGTCCAAATTGATTGCTTTTCTCCTTATTTATGTGCGTGGCTAGCCTGCACAAACTTGCTCTCAAACTGTTTACTAAATTCTGCCACTGGTCTTTCCTGCACAAACCTACCACCTCGGACAGTCCTACTGAGGTCTGCCCTTCCGCCATATGTCAAACTCTGTGCTGCGGTCAAGGCCTCGCTCTCTCTGCCTTAATTTCTCAAGTGTCCTGTTTCTTCTCACTGGAGGACTCCTGCAGACTCTTGCTCTCTTTTCCACCTTTTCCCTGCCTGCCTACCCTGTCTACTACCACTGTCCACTAAACTCCGTTTCTCTATGCACCTCTGTCTCTCATTCATTATTACCTCCATCTCACTCTCAAGCTGCTCTCTTTCCGTTTCTCCCTCGCCCCTTCCCTATTAGACTTGATTTGCCCAAACCGTCCCACCCAGCCGGCGTCAGTGCCATTGATTCTCAGACTTGATCGTTCTCTGGCTGCCACCCCAACCCCCCGCTATTTCCTAAGGCTACTCTGTTGTTAATTTGTTTTTCTCTCTTTTCAAACTCCTGTTTACTCCACATCCCGCTGCACTCGCTTGCCCTGTCCCCCCTGCCCCCGTGACTTAACGACCTGTCTGCGTCACTACTCTATTGTTTTTGCTCTCTATTCCTTCCTGTTAAAACTGCATACTCACTCTGCCTCTCTCCTTTTACTCCAGATCCGACTGCAGGACCGGCCAGCCGTGTGCTCCGTAGGCACGGTTCGGGGCCCCCCGATGCCTCCACCAGCCGCCGCAAAAAACCCTTACTCAAGCCGGGTAAGGACTTCCACTGGGCAGGAGCTGGGATCGCTGCTACTGTTAGCCAACCCGCGCCCGACCCGCCCATTGGCCACCGGTTCCAGCCACTGAATTCCGATTGGTGCTGCTGAACTTGTGCTTTGCTAGGCTCTGCGCCCATTCACTTGCACTGCTCCTTGCCGAATTTTTACGCCCCCGCCCCGACCTTTATTAAATAGTCTCTTTGCTCCGCCCCTGCCCTAAGGACCCACCCTCTATCCTGCCTCCCATCCTGTCCTACAGCTTATACACTCCCCCTCCTCTTTTGCCCTGTTAGATTTTCCCCTACAGCACCAAGCATATCTCACAAAGCCCCTGATTCTCAAGTTTCCTCCTATTTCTTTTTCTTTTCTGCCCTTGCCTCTCACTACCTCGAGCACATCACAGTGCTCTGTCCCCCTAAAATGCCTCTCCTTAGAAACCTCCTCATGTCTCTTCTAGCCCTCTCCCTCTTTCTTCCACTATGCCAACTTCCAATTTCCTCCTACCCCTCCCAACCTCTCACACTAACCATCCAAGCTTGTTACCTGCAGCATGGCACCATGGCAAATCCTCCTCACCCTCACTTGTGGCAACCCCCCCTACTAAGGACTGGGTGCAAATGGCAGCACACTCCGTCGGAAAGATGACAAATCAACACCTGCCACTAGCCATCACCCTCTGCTGGGACCCAAAACGACTACTCTGTACCCAAACCCGTAAGCAACAGAGGCGTAACGTGTCATACTATGAGCTTCGGCAGATGTCCCTAAAACTCCTGCTCCTCCTCCTTCTAATGTCGGAAGGGGTCAACCCAAACCCTGGCCCTGTCTCAAACAGGTTAACAAATCTAGCAGAAGCAGAGGGGGGTCTCACCATCGCTACCCTAAATATCTGCAGCCTCCTTCCTAAGCTGGCATCCCTTCAAGTCTTTGTCGGTCAATACAGTCCTGACATCCTAGCCCTTGTTGAAACCTGGCTGTCACCAAGCACTCCGGATCATGCCATCTTGCTTCAAGGCTACAATCTTTTCAGACTCAACAGGTCTAATAAAAGGGGAAGGGGGTGTGCTATTTACATTAAGGACAACCTCTCTAGTCACTCTGTCAGATTCTCCTTCACAAACACCCCAGTGCAATTTCTCCCTGTCAAGCTACTACTTGGTGCCCAAAATAAAGTGCTGTGGCCGCTGTCTATATCCCTCCTAAAGATCCTGGGTCCGGCCTCCAGACAGTTCTTGAATTTGTAAGATTGCAACCACCTGACACTGAGCTCCTCCTCCTTGGTGATTTCAATATAAATTGGCTCGCCTCAGATGCTGGTTCCATCAAGGATGCTGTCCTAGCAGCTAACCTAACGCAGATGGTTAGCTCCCCGACTAGAAAAAAACTAAAAGACTGGAACTTGCACTGTCATTGACTGGATACTTGCTAGTCACCCGGACCACATAAAAAACACAACTGTTCTCCCGGACTCTCTTAGTGACCACTCCCCTGTGATCTGTACCTGGTCTAATAAATTCCAAAAACCAACCCCCAAAAAAACATCTCAAGCAGAGTGCTACCCCATGGAAATCTCACTAAACTCAAGACTTGTCTCTTACAACAAGACTGGTCCCCAGTTTACAATACTCTAGATGTTGACGTTGACCTAGACTATTTTATCACAACTTTCAACACTGCCTGTGACACCTACGCACCAGTAAAAAAGCGTAACATCAAAGCGCCCTCAAATCCTTGGCTCACGGCTAAACTACTGGCTCAACTCAATGCTCGGGACCACCTCTGGGCCATAGCCAGAGCCACAGGCTCCTTGACGGATATACAGAAGTATAAGCAGGCATGAAACCAATGCACCACACAAATCAGGCTAATGAAGAGCTCCTTTTTCAAAAATGCCCTAGCAAACACGTGGGGTGACGGGAGATCTTTCTGGGACAACATCCGAAATATTACGGGAAAGCAGTCCAAATCCTCTCCCACTATAATGAATGCTGATGGCTCCACTACCCTTGACCCAATGGTCATGGCAAAGGCCCTAAATAAAACTTTCACAGACCTCAGTGGGTTCCTTCCGCCAGACTTCTTCTCTGACACGATCTTGCCAAAACCAGTATCCTCTACTGCCTCACTTGAACAACCGCTTTTTCACTTTAAAATAGTTAAGGCACATGAAGCCTACAAATACATAAAAAAGGCTATCTCTAAATGCAGAACAAGCAGTGATACTATTGATCTTAAAATTCTGTCTCTTACCTTGGAAGAAGTGATCCACCCTCTCACTAAAATTCTCAAGCTCTCCCTCAATTTCCAAGCAAATGGAAGTCTGCTATAGTCACACCAGTGTTTAAAGGGGGTGATAAATCCATGTCAGGGAATTATCAACCAATGTCAGTACTTCCACCCCTCTCTAAGGCCCTTGAATGCATCGTGGCTGACCAACTCACAGACTACCTGCATAAGTATAATATACTCAGCTTGCAGCAACATGGATTTAGGAAAGGACACAGTACACCAACGGCCATACTAGAATTCTCAGGAGAAATTCACAATGCCTTGGAGAAAGGATATCAAACCGGAGCTGTTTTCATTGACCTTACAAAAGCGTTTGATACTGTACACCATGGCTTACTTATCACACAACTACACAGTATTGGGCTGTCTGAAGGACCAGGTGCCTGGGTTAAAAGTTACCTGGCACAGCTCACAATCAGCAAAATCTCTGATGTTCTCTCAGACTCAAACCAGGTCCTCTCAGGTGTCCCACAGGGATCAATTCTAGGCCCTCTCCTTTTCAGCCTGTTCCTAAACTCTCTCCCTGATTCCTGCTTGGAAAAAATAATTCTATACGCTGATGACGCCGTAATTCTCTCCTCTCACAAGGAGCCCAAACCATTACTCCAGAGCCTGCAACTTGCTTTCTCCAATGTAGAAAAGTGGTTCCTAGATCACAAGCTGGTCCTAAATCACAAAAAAAAAAAACAAAAGCCATGCTTTTCTCCAGTCCTCAAAACAGAAAAAGACAAATTCCACTCATAATAAAAACATACCCTGGAAATACACTTCAACAAGTGCCTACATTTAAATACCTTGGAATCACTTTTGATCAAGGTCTTACCTTTGTGACCTACATTGATAACACAACAAAAACAGTGAACCAACGCATTGGAATCGTGTTCCGGAACTGGCAATTCCTTAACCAAGCTGCTCTGAGGATTGCTATATAAAGCTCTGTCATCTCAATCATAGACTATGGCCTAATTATACAAACATACAAAATTTGCCAGCAGATAAAGGCCTAGAGGTCTATCAAGTCTGCTCGAATGTGCAGCTAGCACCCCTTATTCTGCAGCTGCCCCTCCCTTCTACCCTTCCCCTTCATTAACCCCCCCCCTTGTCCTGTCCCATCCTCGTTTGAAGCAGTCCACTGTTCCCACTGCATACCACTTCAGGAGGTAACGATTCCACCCAGCCACCACCCTCTCTGTAAAAAGTGTCTCCTCATCTCCCTCCTGAACCTTCCTCGCCCAGTATCATATCATGGCCCTGGTGGCCTCCCTCCCTTACTTGAACAGCCCTCTGTACCCGTCTTGTTTATTCCTTTCATGTATTTAAAGGTTTGAATCATGTCACCCCTGTCTCTCCTCTCCTCCAGTGAGTACATGTTCAACTCCCTCGACCTCCTCTCGTATGAGTAAGTCCCCCAGACCCTTGATCATCTTTGTCGCTCTGCGCTGCACCCCCTCCAGTAACCTAATGTCCCTCTTCAGATACTGGCGCCAGTACTGCACGCAGTACTCCAGGTGTGGTCTAACTAATGACCTATACAGTGGCAGAATCACCTCCTCCCTCCTCGAGGATATACCCTTGCAATACAACCCAGCATTTTGTTGGCTGCAGCTGCCTTCCTACATTGTGCCGAGTTGTTCATTGACCCTGTAATGAGCACACCCAGATCCTTCTCCTCCTCTGTCTGGGCTAGCTGCACTCCCCCTAGCTGGTAACTCCTCCTTGGGTTCTTCATCCCGAAATGCAGCACCTTGCACTTTTTGGCATTAAAGCCCAGTTGCCAGGTGTCTGACCAGATTTCAAGCTTTGCCAGATCATCCTGCCATCCCCCTAGGTCATCCACCACCGCGCCTACCTTGATATCAGCAGCAAACAGACTGATCTGGCTCTTGATGTCCCATGATATGTCTGCAATGAATATCCCAAACAACACTGGTCCCAACACTGAGCCCTGTGGAACACCGTTCGTCACTACCCTTGGGTGTGAGAGCTCCCCACCCACCACCACCCTCTGTTGCCTTCCCTGCAGCCAGTCTCCTACCTATTATCTATGGCTCTGCTACTACCACCACACTAAGGCACATCTCAACCACCCTAAACAAGGCCTGTCGACTTCTCACTGAAGCGCAAAGACGGACTCATACATGTGAGCTCTGCACGGAAACCGGTTGGTTGCAACTCTCAAATCGCCTAAGGTACCTCACATGCTTGATGGCAAAAAAATCAGTCTTGGGCCTCACTCTGCCGTGTATCCAAGACCTACTCTGCCCAAATACCAGCATCCATCCCACCAGAAGATCTGAACACCAGCCTCTCCAGGTCCCCAGATGCCGGACCACTCAGGGCCAAAGATCTTTTGCCTACCGTGCCCCTATCTGGTACAATGCCCTGAGCTAGCCCACTTTATCCTCCACATCACTAGGAGCTTTCAAATCTATTCTTTACGCTCACCTCTCAGCCTCTAGCTCCTGTGACTGCCTTGACAAATTACTCTTCCCTCTTGGCTGCTCTGATAGTTTTTTATCCTTCTCCTCGGCCCCTCTCTTGACAAAGACATTCTGAGTACCTCTAACTACTCCAAGTCTGCTACAGTTTCCCCTTTATCTCCTCATACTTTTCCCACCTGACCCTTCCTTAAATGTCCCTGAGTTTCTTTTTTTTTTTTCCTTCTCTCTTTTTTTATCTAGGAAGTAAATGCATTATACTGACTTATTGCAGCCTATGTAAATTGCTGACCATTTACTGTAACATGTCTTGTTTGTATGTACATTTGTTGACGTGGAACCTTTGTAAAAGAGCCATTGGCTCAAAGGTAATAATTCCTAGAACAATAAACTAAACTAAACCTATCACAGGGGCCCTTTCCATTCCCCTATCCCAACCCAGATCCTTACCACGGACACCTCAGACCTGGGCTGGGGAGCCCATCTGGGGGTTCACAAGACACACGGGTCTTGATCCGACAAGGAGCTTCTGCTCCATATCAGTTTTCTGGAGACCAGAGCAGTTCTGTGCGTCCTCCAGGTGTTCCAGTCCCTTCTTTTACCAGGATCACTTCTTGTCCAGATGGACAACATGTCCACTGTCTAGTACATCAACAAACAGGGAGGAACTCGCTCACACCACCCTGTAGCCCCTGGGTCAGTATGTTTTGTACCCTGTGGTTGTCTACATACAATACCACGGCTTCTCCTCCTTCTGTACAGCACGCACCTTACAAAATGTTTTTGCTCCTGAATACAATAACTGTCTGTGTATCTACCTGTAATCTGTAATTTATTCTGTACCGTATGCATCTGACAAAATGTTATCTCTGTAACTACTACTCTGTCTCATTGTTGGAGTATGCCCACTCCTGATTGTAATAGTCTCCAATGCTCCTGATTGTAATTGTTGTCCATGTATCCTCTCCCTTGTAATTACCTTGTTATTCTCCCGGGTCGCACCTGAAAATAGGCACTGGCTGTCTAGTGTGCTTACCCGGTTACCAAAAGCAAATAAATAAATACCCTGTCTGCAGAGAAGCGTTGAGGGTTTGGTACTGGGCGATTCAGCACAGCCTTTTCCTGACAGCAGTCCACGTTCCAGGCGTAAGCAACATCCTGGCGAACAGTTTGTCGATCAGCGGCCAGGGCTCACCTGTGAGAATTAAAGCTAGAGGTAGTCGAAGATCTTTCTTCGATGGGATCGACCAGAGATGGATCTGTTTGCCTCCCCATTCAATGCAAAACTACCCAACTTTTGCTCTCTTGTTCCTGGGCATGGTGTTTTTGGCCGAGTCGCACTCTCTTTCGGACGGGGAGGTTTCTTTGCGCTTTTCCTCCCTTTCATCTCATTCAGAAGGTTCTGGTGAAACTTCAGGAGGAAGGTGCACATTTGATTCTGATTGCTCCTCTGTGGCCACGCCAGGTTTGGTTCCCTCTTTTACAGCATCTGGCGCTAGAACTTCCAGCTCCCCTGCCATTATCCCATGGCCTTCTGACTCAGGAGCAGAGCACCCTGATGCACCCCAGCCTACGGTCTCTTCACCTTCAGGCGTGGCACCTGTGGACATAGCGGCCTCCCGCTATGGGGTTTCTACACAGGTTGCCCATATCCTGGTGGAAGCCAGAAAACCCTCTACCAGACCCACCTACGCCATGAAGTGGAAGAGAGTCTCGGTCTGGGCCCTAGCCAGAAGCTGGGATCCCTTTTCGTGTTCGGTTGCCCAGGTGTTGGAGTACCTTGCACATTTATCAGTGTCGGGCCTTAGCTATTTCTCCATTAAGGTCCATCTCTCTGCGGTGTTGGCCTACCACCTCCCAGTGGAGGGCAAACCTTTGGCTCAATTGGAGGTTGCTAAGACTTTTTTTAAACGCATCCTCCACTTGAAACCGCTGATCCAGAATCCATGTCCCCGCTGGGAACTGAATTTTATGTTGGAAAACTGACCTTACCTTCTTTTGAACCAGCCCCTAGCTGTGACTTGCACTTCCTTTCCTGGAAGATTCTATTTTTAGTTACATAGATACATAGACAGTGTCGGCACATAAGGTCCTATGGCCCACCCAGTCTGCCCATTTGAGCTTGTAAGTTCAGTTTATGTTTTCCTAGAAGTCTGTTGCCCCTAACCCCTGACCTCCAGAATTCCTTTATGTCTCTCTCATGCATTCATAAATCCCGTGATTGTTTCAGCCCCCACCACTTCCTCTAGCAGGGTGTTCCACTTGTCCACCACCTGTTCTGTGAAGAAATTCTTCCTCACGTTTCCTCTGAATCGTCCTCCCTCCAACTTCATCCCATGCCCTCTAGTCCTGGAACATCTTTTGCGCTTAAAAATAGTGTATTCCTGCACCCTGTTCCTCCCTGTAAGATACTTGTATGTCTCTATCATATTCATCTTTCGGATGAGACGTTAAACCGAGGTCCCATCTGCCTGGATTGGTGGTAGTTCAGGTGGATGTTACAGATCCCATGGCACTTCTCGAAAAGAGTAGGGGAATTTCCCCGGTGTCCTGGCCAAATTTCCCTCATTCACTAAAAATACCAGCAACAGCTTAATCTGGTTCAAGGTCAGTTGGCATTCATCTGTATCCCCTTCCCCCGGGTCGTGCCTGAAAATAGGCAGGATTTGTCTAGTGCACTTACCCGTCAACAAAAACTAAATAAATAAATATCTCCTCTCTCCCTCCTCTCCTCCAGGGAGTACATGTTCAGTTCCTTCAACCTATCTTCATAGGACTTGTGATGCAATCCATGCACCATCTTTGTTGCCCTCCTCTGAACGTTCTCTACCCTGTCTATGTCCTTACATAGGTATGGTCTCCAGAACTGTACACTGTACTCCAGGTGGGGCCTCACTAGTGTCTTGTATAGTGGAATTATGACCTCCCTTTTCCTGCTGGTGATGCCCCTGCCTATACATCCCGGCATCCTAGTTGCAGTCACTTCTGCCCGAAGGGTCTCGGAACTTCAGGCATTTGTCTATAAGGAAACCTATCTGATTTTCCATAGGGACAGAGAAGTCCATTGGACAAACTCTTCATTTCTTTCTAAGGTGTTCTCAGGAAACCACTGTCAACCAGAGTGTCAAACTGACGGTCTATTATCAACAGCATTCCAACAGGGGGGGAATACCTTCTGCACACTCTTGATGTGCACAGGATTCTGAGGTATTACGCTAAGCGGACTAAAGAGGCCCGTAAGACAAATCAGCTCTTTGTGGCCTTTGCCACCCAGTGCCAGGGCAAGGGCATTTCCAAACAGACCATTTCTAGGTGGTTGGCTAACTGCATCCACTTCACCTACCAAAAGCATGGAAAATCCCTTCTGGGGGCGGTTCAGGGTCACTCCACTAGAAGTGTTGCTACTTCTGCCGCCTTTTTCAGGAATGTGTCCGCTGCAGAAATCTATGCAGTGGCCACATGGTCGTCTGTCCACACCTTCACTAAATATTACAATCTGGACATCGCCCCTAGGTGCAGTACTGGCTTTGGTCTTGCGGTTCTGCAAGGCCTCCTGTCATAACTAGCAGTTGGCGATTTCTCCTCCCGGATGTACCTCAGTTTTATTTCTTTGGGACTGCTTGTATTCAGTCCTATATGTGAAGACCTACTACAGGAACCCTCTCGAAGTAAGATATTGCAGTTACGTAAGAACTTACCGTAACAGTAGATCTTCGAGAGAGGTTCCTGCATTAGGTATAGTTTCCCACCCACCTTCTGCCTACTTCTGGATCATTTCCTTCATTTTCATCCTGACTAGCACTTGAGTCTAGAGAGGAAGCATGGTTCTAGGAGTCTTCACTCCTATTTTTTCTACTTATCTGTTTCTAGGTCTCCAGTGGAAAAGAACTGGAGGGCGTGTGCGGGACTGCCCCTTTTATAGTCGGGCTCACGTCATGTCACCTGGCATCGGAGGCGGTCCCTGATGATTGCTATCTACAAGTTTGCCGTTGGAACCTGACGCCAGGGGACGCAGTCCTGGTATATGAAGACCTACTGCAGGAACCTCTCTCGAAGATCTACTGTTAAGGTAAGTTCTTGCACAACTGCAATTTTCTGTTCATGTGGCAGGAGCCTCGAATCAGTTGGTGGACATCTTCAGCTGTGTGGGTGAGGCATCTCACGTGTGGTCTCTCCATCCAGAGGTAGCTCAGTCTGTTATCCCAGTGTGGCACCCCTCAGGAGACCTGTTCGCCTCCAGGGAGAACACAAAGCTGAGGCTGTTTCATGCCCACCCTCCTCAGCAGGGCTTGCTGCAGGGGGATGCCTTCTCGAGCCATGGACCACGGGCCTCTTCTCTGCCTTCCCTCCACAAGATGCTCCTCAAGGTCAGGAGAGCCGAGGCACGGGTGATCCTGGTAGCCCTAGACTGGCCAAGCCAGTTCTAGTATTTAGATCTCCTCAGCCTCAGCACCAGGCTCCTGAAGAGTCTTCCAGCATGCCTGGACCTGCTCTCCATCAAGCAGTGGAAGGTATTCCATCCGGACCTTCAATCCCTGCACCTGACAGCCTTGTTCCTGAGGGGCTAGAATTCCAGGCTTTGGGTCTTTGACAGTGTACTCAATTGAGTTATGGCATCTAGGAAGGAGTCGACCAGGAGGTGATATGCCTTCAAATGGAAGAGATTATCCATTTGGTGTCGGGGCAAGGGCCTGGACCCTTCGTCCTGTCCAGTGACTAGCATCCTCGACTACCTTTGGTCCCTGTCCAAAGGAAGTTTCTAGAAGCATGGATATGTTGTTCATCCACACTGTCTGGCATTGTCCCTTTCCCCTTTAAATCTTGCTGGAAGTCTTCAAGCTGGCTCCTCCCACCCACCCGGGTGGCAAATACCTCGGTTCCGCCCCATGACGCCAGATCTTCCTTTCCGCTGAAAGGTACAGGTTCCCTCGTGCTACTTTGCAGCAATAGAGGCCCTGGAGTCAAATCGACGATTTTCGCCGCACCTACTCACCTTAAAACTCATAAGAGTGTACGACTCAGATCCGAATGTTTCGGATATGGAGGACAAGTCATCCCCCGGGTTTCGCCGGTGTCCTTGTGGACAAAAAATGTTGTGCACCGATCCCCACCTCTCGTGCGTATACTGCCTCGGTACCGTGCATGATACCTCGGCATGCACTATTTGCTCTCCCTTCCATCCCACCGTTTTGGAGGACCATAATGCACGCCTGAAGCTCGGGAGACCGGAGCTTCACAATCCACTGGTGAAATCGAAGGAGGCCAGGTGGGCGGTTTCTGCGGCTGCAGGATCCGTCGAGCAGATGGCGGTCTTAGAGGAAGAAGCTGCCCAAGCTTCGGCCAACCCAAGCTTCTTCGTGCTGATTAACTTGGGCTCCACCTTCACGGGATCCTTCCGGGAGTTGTGCCAGTCTCTCCCTACTAAGGGTGAGGCCCCCTCGGGCTTGCACTCCTCCCGATCCAAGAAGAAGGATAAGGATCCAAAACCATCTTCTTCTTGCCAAAGAAGACGCTCCTGGGACCGAGAGCGGTCCGACTCTCAGGAGCAGGGGGTCTCGACTATGGTCAAGATTGCCTCCTCGGCTGCCGGCTTTTCGGACCTTCCGTCTGGCCAGGGCACCAAAGTCGAGGACACGGCTGAACCGGCCGAGATATCTCTTGACCCGATCGAGCCATTGTCGCCGACACCTGTCGATGACTCTCTTGAGAGGACACCTATTCTCTCCTTCCCCGACGAGGAGACCCGTCCTTTGGGTATCCCGATCGAGGGACAGGAGCCGGAACCTCGGTTTTCACCGAATCCGGCTTCCCCTGACCAACAGAGCCGACGCCGTCAGTCTCGATCGAGGAGTAAGACCCCGTCGGTCGGAAGACCTAAGAAGGGCCACAAACACTCCCGAAAGAGGCGCCGCCACCATTCCTCATCCTCCTCGGACGAGGAGAAGCTTAGACGGAAACTCCGTCGACGCTATGAGGACCTTATGTGGCAGCAACTTCTGTTGACAGGTCAGAAGCTGGCTGCCCCGGCAGTACCGGCCATTACTTGGCCTCAGCCTCTTCGGCCGACACCGACTCCCTCGGTTCCGAGGACTCCGGTTCTCCCTCTGGTGAGCCCGGTGCGCCTTTTGGCTCGGCCTGTAGCAAGCTCCCCACCAATTTTGGTGGAACCACCACCAAAACAGCCTCAGGAAGGGGTTCCCTCTAAGGAGGACCAACCGTCTTCGGGCCTACCCCACAGGCTGTCCATCACGGTCACTCCTGATCGCCCTAGGCACATCGAGGGGGATTTAGGTAGGAAGCCTTTGTATCTGATCTCCTCGGATTCGGATAACACCGGCCTTCGTTCTCATGATGAGCTGTCGGTGTCAGGCATGGAAGAAGGGCCTTCCTCCTTCCAGGGCATCCTTCGACTCATTTCAGAGTCCACGGGCGTGCCTTTGCAGCCTATTCAGAAGAAGGCAGAATATCCTCTTACAGATATTCTCAAGAGGGGGATACCCCAACGGAGGCCTTCCCAATGGCCGAGGCCATAGTTGGCCCGGCTCTGGAACTCTGGCAGTGTCCAGCTTCCTGCCCGGCTCCCTCTGCCCGCATGGCCCGCAAGTACACGGTGCCCATGGGGTCCTTGGCGGGCTTTATTGAGCACCCCTCGGCGGAAAGCCTTGTGACTGCCTCAGTATTCAGGCAAACGGGCAGGTCTACAGATACTGACCGCCCTCCAGACAAGGAGTCCAAACTTATGGATCACTCGGCTCGGAAGGTCTACGTGGCATCATCCTTAGGTCTTCGTCAGGCTAGCTCAGCAGTGATCATGCCATACTTCTCTCATGCCCTTTTGGGGTCGCTGGATGAAGTTCTTCCTCATCTCCCAGCGGACATGCAGACCACTGTCGAGCAGGTCCGGGTCCAGGGCCGGGCTGTTGCCAAACAGCTCCAGACAGCTCTGGACATTGGTGATTCCTGTTCCCGTTCACTAGCTGCCGTGGTAGCCACTCGCTGCAGAGCTTGGCTGAGGTTGTTCTCCTTTCCCTCGGATACTCGGCACAAGCTAGCTGACGTGCCCTTCCTTGGCACCGACCTCTCCGGTCCAGGAGTGGCAGCTCATCTACAGCACATTGAGCAGTCTAATGCCACCTTAGATGCCACCTCTGCTAAAGGTTCTTCGGGCAAGAACCAGCAGAAGCGCAAGAAGTCCTTTCGGCATTCTTCCTCTGCGGTCGGACAGCCCTCCTTCCAGGGAGGTCAGGAACAGCAGCAGGCTCAAGGCGCACAATCTGGCTTCCAGCGGGCTAGATCTGGCGTCATGGGGCAGAGCCGAGGTATTTACCACCTGGGTGGGTGGGTGGAGGAGCCAGCTTGAAGACTTCCGGCAAGATTTAAAGGGGAAAGGGACAATGCCAAACAATGTGGATGAACAACATATACCACTCCTAGAACTACTGTTACAGGCGAGTAACCTGTTTTTCTTTGCTCTTTGGGCTGCACTGCATTGCACCATTTAGATCCCTTCACCTGTCCAATAGATCAGGTCCTGGAGTACCTTCTGTCCCTTTCAGACTCAGGTTTGCTTACTCCTCTATCGAGGTACATCTTTCTGCCATCTCTGCAGATCATGTGCATGTGGATGGATGTTCAGTGGCCCAACTTGATGCATCTCGTACATTCTTAAATTCTGCATTTAAAGCCCCCGATCAGTGACCCTGTCCCACCTTGGGAGCTTAATTTTGTGCTAGAAAAGCTTATGCAGCCTCCCTTTGAACCGGCTGCATCTTGTGAGCTGCGCTTTCTGTCATGGGAAGTGTTCCTTTTAGTTGCCCTTACTTGTGCTTGAAAGATTTCTGAGCTTCAGGCCCTCGTGTGTAAGCCTTATTTGAGTTTTCACAAAGACACAGTGTCTTTGCATACCAGTCCTAAGTTTCTTCCTAAGGTAGCGTCAGAGTTTACTTTGAATCAGTCCATCCACCTGCCTGTTACCTGGAGCATTCCAGTCAAGGGGAGGCATTGCTCCATACCGTAAATGTGCGTAGAACCTTGAGGTACTATACACTAAGAATTGCGGGAAGTCTAATCAGTTGTTTCATTCGCCCCAGAGAAAATCCAGACAGCGTTGTCTAAATTAGCCAGTTGCATTGTCTTTTGTTAACAGAAGTACGGCAAGGAACTTCCTGGAGGAGTTAAAGGCCATTCTACGAGGGATATGGCCACCTTGGTAGCTTATTTCAGAAATGTGACAGCTGCTCACATTTGCGCTGCTGCCACTTGGAGCAATGTCCACATGTTCACCAAATATTATAGTCTGGATATCGCTTCTAGGCAACAGGCCAACTTCTGCATAGCTGTTCTTCAAGACCTCCTGTCATAGGATATTATTTTTTGCCTACCACCCGAATGGTGTGTCTGTAGTGCCAGAATTGCTTGTGACTCAGTCCTACTGGTGATGACCTCCTACAAGAGATGCCCTCGAAGTCGGCTAGTACAATTACATAAGAACTTACCATAACAATAGCTCTTTGAGAGGATCTCTTGCAGCAGGCCCTGCTTTCCCACCATCCTTCTCCTGTGTCTGTCTCTCTCTCTCTCTCTGGCAAGCCTTTTCCATTTCTTTTTCTATGCTCTTGGGATACTACAAAATCCTCCCAGTTCCCCTTATGGCATCCCACTTTTGGTCTCTGGCGAGAGAACTGTGGGGAAGGTATGAGGGCCACCAGCCTTTATAGAATTGGCTGATATCAGAGGAGGGTGGCCCCCTCTGGTAGACTGCTAGCTAGAAGATTTCCGTGTGGCCCTAGCGCCTGTCAGCTTAGTCCTCCCGGTGATGGCCTGCTGCAAGAGATTTCTCTCAAAGATCTGTTGTTTTGGTAAGTTCTTACGTAACTGTACTTTTTTTTTCCTGTTCTCTTCACACCTTCCCTGGTATGGGCAGAGGGTTCTTGGTGGCCTTGACTATACAGAGTAACATCCCTTAGGAGACAGAGCAAGTGCCCTTGGCCCACCAAAGGGGTCTCTGCAGCACTGGTGCCAGCACCAACTGTACCCAACCACAGTGCACTGTGAACGCAGCTGCTGCAGTCCAACCTCTCTCCCAGTGCAGCTTCCCAAACCTGCTACCGAACTCTGAGCAGCATCCAAATACAGTGTCCTGAATAAGATAGAAGTGCATAAGAAAATTTCAAGAGATTGGGCTGCCCAATAGCCTAGTGGGTAGCACTACATGCTTCTACTTGGTGACCTGGGTTTGGACACAAGCCCAGAAAGCTGGTTGAACAACTTTGAGAGCCAAGGAGGTGCTGCAGTATAACAGCACTCCCAACCGGGAAGGGTTGGCATCAGGTTCTGCTTCTCTAGCAACCTATGCAATGGGTCATGGAGCTTGTCTCTTCTGCAGGGGTGCGCTGGAGCATGGAAGTCTGCATCGGGGCACATCCTGACACCAGAGAGGAGGGTGGGGTCAAGAACAAGGAAATCAGCCGCAGGATGATTTCCCTGTCACTTCAGTCCTCGCACCACCTACAAGGCCCTGGTGGATTCTTGATTGTGCTGCAGGGTGGGGAGGATGGGCCTCCCTCTTCTGACCCCACCAACAGTGGGTATATCCGTGGTGGACCTCCCCAAGGGAAGTCATTGGGATGGTGGATAACTGGGTGGGGGACTGAGGAAGAAGGAGGTGGCTGCGTAAGAGGGGGGAAGTAATACAGAAAAACAGTTTCAGGAGATTCTGCATTTTTGATTTTTGATTTTGATTTTTTTTAATGTGCCATTTTTAATTATAGGGTCAACTGTGTGAGATGGAAAACATGCGCATAGAAATGCAGGCTTTGGATATTAAATGCCACGACTTGCAACGCCAGCTGGATAATGCTCAGAGAGGAGGGAGGAACAGGTAAAAACTGTGAAATATGAATGTGGTGTTTGTCATTGAGGCACAGGTCAGGAAGCATAGGAAAAACCAGGAGCAGTTGTAGAATTTGCAAAAAGTGTTTATTAGTACTAATAGTAACATAAAAATAAAATTGTTCAGAATAACTGTTTACAAAGGCAGAATAAACAGAGAAGATCCATCTGAGTTTTCCTTCAGTTTCTGTGCGTCTCTTGCAAGAAATTGCAGCTCTGTTTTATACGTCCTTGCAACCCCCCTCCTTAAAAAGCATCCTGTTTTTTTTTTTCTAAAATGTTCTTGTACATTTCCAGTGTTCTTGTAAGCGTCAGGCAGGTGCAGCAAGAACACAATGTCCCAGAACTGAGGCCCCTTCTCCACCGCTCTTCCAAAAAAGGGCTTAAAAACTGCTCTCGGGTTAACCCCTTGAGTTCCCAATCATTTTTGCAGTCATCTCAAACTATAATTATATACATTTCAACAGTAACACTATATACTTTATAAACAAAGGGATCCCAATATCAGTTACATTTCCACATAATGATTTGCATATATTTTTATACCAGCAGATACGCAAGGGAGGAAAACAAAGAACAGCAAGTGAGGGTTGAGAGACAGTGAGAGGGGCAAAGAACTGCGAGACTGTCGGGGTGATCAAATCCTAGATCTCACAAGAAAATGTGGTTGCGCAACCAGACACACAAGACACAGGAAAGGACAGAACAGATCCCTGCATTCAAACTCTCCGTAACAACTGGGACAGGGCCCTATTCAACCCTGTCATAGTGGTGTCATGAAAAATGAGTTTAGTTAGGTAAGCCCACTCCCCTCCCCTGTATCTGAAGAGTCTTATCATTTTTCTCCCCCTGGGCAGCCAGTCAGCCTTACCTTCCACGTCTTGGCATCCTCCGTGGTTTTCAGGCCACCATCCCGAGGACCTTCCTCAGCTCCTATTCGGGTCCTGCAGCTTCATCCCTGTGGCTTACCCACCACGGCAGGGAGGTGGTGAGCCTCCCTCTGCTTGTCCACCAGGACCGGATCCAGTACTGCTGTGTTCCCCTCAGAGCCAAAGCTTCCCCCATAGAGAGGCCATCATGCCACGCCGTGACCAGTGCCCAGTTTTCCCTGTTCAAGTTATCCAAGACGTGTGAGGCGTGCAATGATGCCAAGGGACAGGAGCGCACACGCTTCCGCATGCACGCCTTCCCTGCATCTGCCCCACCATGTCCCCCAGTATTGCCAGGAAACACTGCGTCACCCCTGCCTCCATAAGGGGCCGTCAATGCTCCGGCTGCACCCCCCTCCCGGAGGAAGGCTTTGATCTGTGGACACTCAATCCCTCTCCACCCTGCTAACCCCGACGATCCAGGTCCGAACCTGGGTCGCCAGTGTGATATGAGGTGTGGCGTCCAGCGCCTCAACCCTCAGTGCCACTGGGCTGGGCATCTGAAGGGTCTTTGATATGGTTTTTGCAGTTATACTGCCTTAATAAAATCATGAAGTTGAAAAGAAACTAGCTGGTGCCTTTGTCTACCAATAAGCACTAAATAAAAATATCTGTAAAAGGGCTAGCCTATACATGTTATACGTAGAGGTTTTTACTGTGTTACTGGAGGTTGGCACTTTTCCCAGCTATCGCTTTTCTTGACTTCTTACAAATTGTTTTATTGGTTGTAATGCCGTTATTTCTATGCTATTTTCTTTATAACTACCTGTATTCTTTTCACTTAGTCACACTAGTACAGATACACTGAGCATGTACAAAGTAGTCAAAAAAAAAAAAAAATAGTGCTTTGATAGAAACAGAATGTGTCGGCAGAAAAGGAACAGTGGACCCATCTAGTCTCCCCTATTTTCCCTGCCTGTTACTACACCCTAGGCCCCATTTTGTCACAGGTGTCCCTCCTTTTCCTCTACTATTATGAAAGAAACTTTCAAACACCAAACAGTGCATATTTACGTGTAACTTTCATCAGTTTATTTTTGTTTCATTCTGGTAAACTGGCCACCTTAAAACTCCAGTGTTTTGCACATCAATTCTGCTTTTTCAAGGAGTGGACCTATAAGATAAATACCAGACTAGTATACGTAAGTGATTTCATAACAAGCCATGTATTACCCCTAAAACATAGCTTTTAATGATCTCTTGTGAATCACGGAAATTTATGTGGCAACTGAACAAGAAAGCCTAAAATGCCCACACCATTTAAAAATGATGTACTCGCAAATTTCCAAAGGAAGCATTTCCCAAAACATGCCCAGTCACTCACAGAGGTCTTTAAAATCCAGCTCTGTGCCAGAAAAGCATGCTGGCTCAGTGCTGACCAGCCACACCTTATAAGCAGCTTGTGGCATCAAAACATCAGCGAGTACTGACATGCAACACAGTGACATCATCACACCGAGCACCTGAGGATGAGCACTACTCAGTTTGCTTTAAAACCAAAAATGGGTGTCAAAGTCCCATTCCTATTAATGAAACATAATAACAGTGTTGTTCGAGAGATCGATAGAATCATTGAAGGAGTTTGAGGCCAAGAAATCTTACCTGTCTGAAGCAACCACTCTTAAAAGCCTGGAACAGGATGAAGCAGTTATAATAAAAAGTCTGATAAGGGGGCATGAGATAGTAATTTTAGATCTTACTTTGAGAGGGTTCCTGCAGTAGGTCTTCACATATAGGACTGTGCCCCCTGGTGTCAGGTTCCAATGGCAAACTTGTAGCTAGCAATCATCAACGGAGACCGCCCCCGACATCAGGTGACACAACGTCAGCCCAACTATAAAAGGGGCAGTCCCGCGCCCACCCCCAAGTTCTTTCCCACTGTTGCCTCAGTTCATTCGGCTCACGAGTAAGAACAGCGATCTAACACCCGCGTCAATCGGAAGTTTTTTCTTCATTCCTATATTTTTTTCCGACATCTGATTCGACTGCTTGTATGTCGACTTGCCCAAAGAAGTGCTCTAAGTGCGGAGCTCAAATCCCGCACGGGGACGACCATTCCCGTTGCCTCTTGTGTCTAGGCCCCAAGCACAACTCGGATGAGTGTGCTGTCTGTCAGGCCTTCAATCAAGCCACCCGGACCAGACGCAAGTGGACCCTTGAGGCCCACCTCCTTACCCGACGGTTGGTGTCGATGGAAAAGAACTCCAGGAGTTGAGAGAAAGGGCGTTGTCGCTGGCCCCGAGAAAAAAGGACAAGGAGAAGCGCCGAGACAGGAGTCCGTCGCCACACAGGAGGCCTGCTCCAGAAACTCTGAGTACTCCTTCAGGTACCCCGTCTGCCTCTTTGGGCCAGGCACCTACTCCCCCTCCTGCCAAGGTGAGCGGGCAGCCAGGGGTAGCCTCTATCGAGGTAGTTGCTGTGTCTCCTCCCAGCACTGCCGATAAATCACCGCTCTACTCCGTCGGGTGCCCGGCCGTGACCCATCAGCCCAGTGAAGGCCTTGCTGCTTCCACTAGCCCGGTCCAGTCCGATAAGTCAGACGGGGATCTTCCATCACCCACCCAGACCCCTCTTCTCGCCCGTTGGGCTCCCGTGAGGCCCCAGACACTGACTCAAGTGTGCTGTCAAGAGACTCTTCATCCCTCTGGGTCCTTCACCCCAGGGATTCGCCACCTGATCCTGTCTTTTCTCTGCCGTCAGGATCGTTATTAGACCTTTCGTTGGGGCCCTTTCTGGAATTACCCCCATCGCCTGGTCTCTTGCCGCCTCCGGAGAGGAGTCCGTCGCCAGCCAAGGATCCTTCTATGGAGCCCTCCCCCCCCCCCCGCCCCGAACTGTCGGGGGCTCTCCTGGATACCACGCCAACTTGTGGCCCTCTGGCAGCTCCCCCCGCTAGGTCCAGTCGAACCTGCAGGCGGCCTTCCGGGGCCAAACCCCAATGCTTCCGGGCGGCCCGCCATCCGCACCAATTTCCCCGCCAGGTCACGTGCCTCCATCGCCAGGATACCCTGGGTACAACCCTTACGGCTATAACCCAGGAATGCCAGGTTTCCATTACCCTTCTTGGCAATACCCGCAGTATCCAGGTTACCCGGGCTACTGGCCTTCTCCTCCACCTCCAACGCCAGATCGAGAGACGATCCCTGTGTGGTGGCAGGATGCCAGGACCCAGCTTATCACGGAGTTAAGGCAGTCTGTGGGTGATATCCCCCTACCTAGGGTCCCTCCCCCACCGACACCCTCCAGACGAGCAGCAGGTGCTCCTCCAGTAGGCCCCTCTGGGGTGGACCCTTCCATCCCCAGCAGTTCTGAGCCTTCCAACTCGGACACCGACTCCGACACTTTGTACCATCGGTCCCCAGTCGAGTTTCCACCCAAGGAATCCCCAAAATCTCCTCCAGAAGATCCCTCCTTTGGGGACCTTCTACATGCCATACAGGCAGCAGGAGGCTGGTCTTCCAAGGAAGTGGATCCCCAGCGTAAGTGACTGGCAGAAGACTTGGATCTGGCCACTGCAGATCCTTTACCCATTCCCCCTGGATGGGTCCTTTTGAGGATCTGGTAACTACTATCTGGCAACAGCTGTCCTCTATGCCTGCTGTTTCCAGAAAGGCCGATCGTACCTACTATCCCCCGGAAGGGATTCAACATCTTTCTGCTCATCCTAAGGCTGACTCCATGTTCATTACTGCCTCTCACGACCAGTCGGCCCAGCCAAAACATTTGAGTTCCTGCCCCCTGACAAGGAATCAAGACAGTTGGATCAGTTTGGCTGGAAGGTTTACTTCTCTTCCTCCTGTGCAATCTGGTCCTTGAACTATGTTTCACAAATGTTGGCCTTCCAGAAGGCCTCCCTCCCTCTCCGAGCTGGAGAGGGACCTTCAGGAGGTCCAGGATGAGACACTCCGTAATGAGTTGCTGGACAAAGTCCGAATGAGCAAGTCCTCCTGTCGTCATACTAGAAGAGCAACGTATGATTCGATGGACTCAGTGGCTAGGGTGGCAGCCACAGGAATCTGCATCCATCGCCTTTCTTGGCTCAGGATTGCAGGTCTGGCACAAGATGTCCAGTCGTCCCTCCTGGATGCCCCTTTTAGGGGTTCCATCCTTTTTGGCAGCGACGCAAAAGATATAATCACTGGGCTGCAGGAGAGCAGACACTTTCTTTGGGACATACGCTCCATGTACCGGACGGGGCAGAAAAAGCAGTCTTTTTGTCGCCAAAGATGATGGAATAAAAACCAGGGTAAACATCAGGGAAACGAACGAGACCTTGGTTCAGGAGCCCAAACCCCCCAGGCCAAATTTCCTAAGCCGACCTCCGGGGCTGAATCTCCCCTCAGCGTCCTGACTCCTTTCCCCTCCTCCCGCTACCTCCAACCAACAAGGAGGAACCTGAAGGAGGGAGGTTTGGCCTCCACCTGGAGGGGTGGAGGGCCGTCACCACAGATTCTTGGGTGTTACAACTCATCCAGCGAGGTCACTCGCTATAGTTCACAGAGTTACCTGCCCCTCTTCCTCCGGGACGGTCTTTTTATCCAAAGGATCAGATTCCCATAGTCCTCCAGGAGTTTCAGGCCCTCCTGCTAAAAGCAGCCATAGAACCCGTCCCTCAAAACCAACTAGGAAGGGGATTTTACTCCCATTACTTCCTAGTTCCAAAGAAGATGGGCGATCTGAGACTGATCCTGGACCTCAGCATGCTAAGCCTCTTCATAGAGTACAAGAGGTTTCGCATGTTGACCCTTCAGGGGCTTATTCCCATGCTCCAAACAAATTCTTGGCTGTGCTCCCTGGACATGCAGGATGGCCTACCTCCATATCCCCATCCTCCCGTCCCACCGCCGCTTTCTCCGTTGTACTTTTCAGGAGGCCCATTTTCAATTCCGAGTACTCCCCTTTGCTCAGCCCCCTGGGTGTTCACCTAGTGTTTGGTGAGGGGTGCGGCTTTTTTTCGCCGCCAGGGCATTTATGTGTTCCCATATCTGGACAACTGGCTCCTCGCAGCACCCTCTCCGAACAGCCTGAAAGAGTCACTCTCTTTCACTCTGAACTTGTTTGCTCTTCTGGGTATAACGGTCAACCTGCCCAAGTCCCAACTAGTACCTTCCCAACGACTCCAGTTCATTGGAGCAGTACTAGACACGGTTCAGAGCAAGGATTTTCTGCCATCAGATCGAGCAGAGACCTTAGTTTCTCAAGCCACTGTCGTGGCTCAGGCTCGGTGGATCCCAGCAAACGCTGTGCTCCGTCTTTTGGGACTGATGGCAGTGGCCATTTCGATGGTTCCCCTGGCCAGATTACATATGAGGGTCACTCAGTGGTCTCTTCGAGTCCAGTGGGATCAGAGGACGACGACATGAACCAGAAGGTCATGATCTCCAACAGCTTGCAGTGAGATCTTCACTGGTAGCAAGATCTTTCCAATCTTCGAGGGGAAGCCCCCTTTCATTCCCCTATCCCTTCATAGATCCTTACCATGGATGCCTCGGACTTGGGCTGGGGAGCCCATCTGGGGGTTCACAAGACTCCAGGGTCTTGGTCGACCAGGAGCTTCTGCTCCACATTAACGTTCTGGAGACAAGAGCAGTTCTGTATGCCCTCCAGGCGTTCCAGTCCCCCCCCTCCTGCCAGGATCACTCCTTAACCAGACAGACAATATGTCAACAGTCTGGTATATCAACAAACAGAGAAGAACTGACTCGTACCCTCTCTGCAGAGAAGCAATGAGAGTTTGGTACTGGGTGATTCAGCACAGCTTTTTCTTAACAGCAGTCCACGTCCCAGGCGTAAGCAACATCCTTGCAGACAGTCTCAGTCAATCAGTGGCCAGGGTTCATGAGTGGGAGATGAAGCTAGAGGTGGTCGAAGATCTCTTTCTTCGATTAGGTCAGCCAGAAATTGATCTGTTTGCCTCCCTATTCAACACAAAACTACCCTGCTTTTGGTCACTGGTTCCCGGGCATGGTGCTTTTTGGCAAGACTCGCTGTTTCTCTCTCTTGGACAGGGAGGTTTCTTTACGCTTTTCCTCTCATTCAGAAGGTCCTGGTGAAAATTCAGGAGGAATGAGCACATTTGATTCTGATCGCTCCCCTCTGGCCCCACCAGATGTAGTACCCTCTCTTGCAACATCTGGCACTAGAACCTCCGGTTCCCCTGCCGTTATCCCACGACCATCTGACTCAGGAGCAGGGCACCCTAGTGCACCCGATCCTTCAATCTATCCACCTTCATGCGTGGCACCTGTGGACATAGCGGCCTCTCACTATGGTGTTTCCTCCCAGGTTGCTCATATTTTGGTAGAAGCCAGAAAACCACCTACCAGATCCACCTATGCCATGAAGTGGAAAAGATTCTCGATCTGGGCCCTAGCCAAGGGCTGGGATCCCTTTTCGTGTTCGGCAGCACAGGTGTTGGAGGACCTCGCACATCTGTTGGAGACTGGGCTTAGTTATTCCTCTATCAAGGTCCATCTCTCTTCGGTGTCGGCCTACCACCTCCTGGTGGAGGGCAAAACTTTGGCTCAATTGAAGGTTGCCAAAACCTTTCTGAAAGGCATCTTCCACTTGAAACCTCCGGTCTGGAACCCCTGTCCCCCCCCAGGACTTTAACTTCATGTTAGAGAAGCTGACCTTACCTCCCTTTGAGCCAGCTTCAAGCTGTGATATGCGCTTCCTTTCTTGGAAGACTTTGTTTTTAGTTGCAGTCACTTCCGCCAGAAGGGTTTCAGAACTTTAGGTGTTTGTCTGTAAGGAACCCTATTTGATTTGCCATAGGGACAGAGTCGTCCTGCGGACTATTCCTTCCTTCCTTCCTTCCCCTCTCAACCAGAGAGTTGAACTACCGGTCTATTATCCCCAACATTTGAACAGGAGGGAATATCTTTTGCACACATTAGATGTGCATACGATTCTGAGGTGTTACACAAACCGGACTAAAGAGGTCCGTAATACCAATCAGCTCTTTGTGGCCTTCACTCCCCAGTGCCAGGGCAAGGCTATTTCCAAACAGACCATTTCGAGGTGGTTGGCTAATTGCATCCACTTCACTTACCAAAAGCATGGGAAATACCTTCCGGCGGCAGTTAAGGGTCACTTCACTCAGAGTGTTGCTACTTCTACCACCTTTTTCAGGAATGTGTCCACAGCAGAGATCTGCGCAGCGGTCACATGGTCATCTGTCCACACCTTCACTAAGCATTACAGTCTGGGCATTGCCTCTAGGCGCAGGACTGGTTTCGGTCTTGCAGTTCTGCAAGGCCTCCTGTCATAACTCACTCATTTCGTGATCTCTCCTCCTCCCAGATGTATCTCCTAATTTTTCTTTTGGACTGCTAGGTATTCAATCCTATATGTGAAGACCTACTGCAGGAACCCTCTAGAAGTAAGATATTGCAGTTGCGTAAGAACTTACCGTAACAGTAGATCTTCGAGAGCGGTTCCTGCAGTAGGTCTAGTTTCTCTCCCACCTTCCCCCAACTCCTGGAATCTTTTCTTTTATTTTTCATCCTGCCTAGCCCTTGGGTCTAGAGAGGAAGCATGGTCCTAGGAGTTATCATTCCTTCCTTTCTACTTACCTTTCTTTAGGTCTCCGGTGGAAAAGAACTGGAGAGGGTGCAGACCGCCCTTTTGTAGTCGGGTTGATGTCACATACCTGACGGGCAGTCCTCACGATGATTGTTAGTTACAAGTTTGCCGTTGGAACCCAACGCCAGGGGGCACAAGGGCACAATCCTATATGTGAAGACCTACTGCAGGAACCTCTCTCGAAGATCTACTGTTATGGTAAATTCTTACGTAACTGCAGTATTCTAGGGGCATGCATGTGGTGCACTAGCCAAACTTCTGGCAGAATTCTTTTCCCTTTAAGAATTGCTGGAAGGTCTTCAAGCTGGCTCCTCCCATGTGGCATCAGGTCTTCTTTTCTGCTGGAAGAAGGTTCCCTCCCTATTGCTCCACATTTGTATAGGCCCTGTCATTCTTTTTGGTCTTCGAGCTTGCTTCGCAGTTTCACCATCGTAGTGTGACTGAATCAGCTGGTTCCAAGTCAGCACCCAGTTTCAAACGTGCATGCAGACAAAAAATGTCGTACACAGACCCTCACGCCACGTGCATGCACTACCTGGGCCAGAACCACGACTTCCAGGCTTGCTGCCTGTGCCGCACCTTATACCCCTCCACTTTGGAGGACTGGTACACACAACTTTTGATTGATCGCCTGGATGAGTGGGACCCTCCTGTTTAGTCCAAGAATGCCTGTAGTGCGGTGCGGGGT
Source organism: Neoceratodus forsteri (assembly GCA_016271365.2). Lineage (NCBI taxonomy): Eukaryota > Metazoa > Chordata > Ceratodontiformes > Ceratodontidae > Neoceratodus > Neoceratodus forsteri. The sequence goes on along the minus strand of CM057456.1, from coordinate 810,941,031 downwards.
CTGCTGAACAGTTAGTTGCTTTCGAAGAAACTGCAGCCCAGTCTGCGGCAGGCACTTCATAAGTGTCCACAATGGTTCAGCTGAGCTTTGGCACCTCTTTCACAGAGGCGTTCTGGGACTTATGCCAGTCCCTTCCCACCCTCAAAGAGGGCCCTTCCCGTGGGTCAAAGGCTTCAGAGTCTTCGAAGAAGGACTCCAAGGTGAAACCTAAGAAGTCCCGCTGCAGGTCATGGGACTGCGAACGTTCTCAGGCCTCTGGTTCCTGTGCTCCTGCTTCGTTAAACTTCCTCGACGAGTCTGCTTCTGCAGACACTTTTGTCCAGGCCGCTGGCCCCATGGTGTCCAATCGGGCCTGTTGGCTGAAAAGTGAGCTGACCAACCTCTCGAGATTTTCCTCAACCCGGTTGAGCCATTGTCGCCAGATGAGAGGGATGCTTCCTTCAATCTCCAGGATTAGTCGGATGAGCTTCCTGAGCTGGTCCCTAACCCTTAGGACCCCGAGCCTTCTAGGAATCCTATGTGTTCTTCACCGGTTCCTGTCTCCCCTTGTCATCCAGTCCACTGGCAGTCAGGAGTCCCGCAGCTCGAGGTTGAAAAGCTCTCGCCAAGGTCGCTGGTCTCACTCTTGACACTTGGTAAAACTACTGTTCCTCCTCCTTGGGGGAGGATTGGCTCCACCACAAGTTGCAGTGGCGCTGCGAGGAGCTCATGAGGCAGCAGCACCTTTTGGGTGCCAGGCCTAGGTCTGTTCCGGCTCCTACCCTGGCACTCCCTTGGCTTGAACATCTTCCAGATCGTCCGTTCCATACCCCTCAGCGAGAGGAGGTCCACACGTTATGGGACACCCCCTACTACTCCTGGGCTGCTTCTTCAGCTGTTGATTATGGTCACTCATGCCGACGAGCCCTGCAAAGTTAACAGGAACTTTTGGGGGGGGGGGTGTCAGCCGGTCTTCTATGAATCCTCGGACAATGCCATGCATTTGTGCCATATTGACCTAGAGTTGAGAGAGGATTTGTCGATGGACCATGGGTCCTACCTCCTTCGTGGCTTGCTCTGCCTGATTTCGGAGGCTTCCGGGATCCAGTTGGAGCCCGCCCAGAAAAGGGCTGAGTATCTCCTTACTGAAATCCTTGACCAGGACAACTCCCCTGGGGCCGCCTTCCTGGTGGCTGAAGCCATTCTTGGACTCATGTTGGGGCACTGGCAACGTCCAGCCTCCTGTACTACGCCATCTGCCTGTATAGCCCACAAGTATGTGGTTATTATGAGCTCCCTCTCTGGGTTTATGGAACACCCTTCAGCTGAAGGATTGGTCGCCAGTTTGGTGTTCAGACGGGGGGCAGTGTCTGACGTTGACAAGCCTCCCGACAAAGAATACAAGAAATTGGATCATGAAGCCAAGAAAGTGTGCGTCTTCATCTCTCAGCCTTAAGCAGGCTAGTTCAGCCTTAATGATGGCCCACTTTGCACATGCCTTGTTGGGCACCCTTGATCAGGCACTCCCTTGACTCCCAGCGGACCTTCAGATGACGGTCAAGCAAGTCCGGGACCAAGGCCGTGCTGTGGCTAAACAGCAGCTCCAGAGAGTCACAGGCATTGGCGACTCCTGTGTCAGGTCTGTGGCCGCAGCGGTGGCTGTGCGCCGCAGGGCTTAGCTAAGGATCTCGACCTTCACAGCAGATACCCAGCACAAATTGGCAGGTGTCCCCTTCCTGGGCACCAACTTATTTGGGCCGGGGTGGATGATCATCCCACCAGAATTGAGAAGTCCAGTGCCACCTTGGACTCCATCACCTCCATCCAAAAGGATATTAAGGGCTCTGAACCTCAGAAGTATGCTCCTGTGGCTAAGCCATCCCAGTCCCCAGTTGGGCAACATCAGGCATGGCATCCCAAATCCAAGTCTGTGGCTTCTGTGGTCTGAAAGCCTGGCGGTTGATGCCCAGCTGCATCCTCAGCAGGTCCTACCTCTGCCTCCAAGACTGCCCATTGACAGTTTAGGAGGTAGCCCCTCCCTGCCTCTCCTGTCTCCCTTAGGTCCTCCCGGGAAGGGGGGGCTGGCGCCGCCACTTTCTTTCCTCCTGATCCAGTGTTCCCACAGACAGATGGGTGCTAGAAGTGGTCGGCCAGGGCTTGCCTCTGGAGTCAGAGGCTCTTCCGCCAAGCCTGCACCCCTTGAGAGGATGTGTTGTCTGCAGACATGTTGTCTGCCCTTCAAGAGGGCATCACTCAGCTCCTCCAGATGATGGAGGTAGTGGTTTGTGTCCCGGACTCACCAGCTGATCCAGGGTTTGTCTCCAGATACTTTCTAGTTCCAAAACAGACAGGTGGCTGGTACCCCATTTTAGACCTGCACAACCTGAACAAGTTTCTAAGGTCATGCACCTTCAGGATGGTCACTCTGAACCAGATCATTCTGTCCCTGGAGAACATGTGGTTCTGCTCCCTGGACCTCCAGGACACCTTCTTTCTTGTTTCCATCCGTCCATCCCACCGACAGCTCCTCCAGTTTCACATGGAAGGGGCCCTCTACGAGTTCCAGGCAGTGCCTTTCGGCCTCTCTTCAGCCCCCAGGGTCTTCAGATGCATAGCAGTGGTGTCAGTCTTCCTGGGGCACTGAGGGGTCCAGGTGTGCCTGTGACTGGACAACTGGCTGATTGCAGGCCCCTCCAAAGTGGAGGTAGAGCATTCCAGGGACCTGACCCTCCAGACCTGCTTGAGCCTTGACCGATTGGTCAACAAGGCCAAGTCGGAACTCATACCCTCACAGGTGATTCACCTCATTGGGTGGAGCTTGACTGTTGCCGAGCCCGGCTCCTGGAGGACAAGTCTGAGGATCTTTCCTCCTTTGCCTGATCATTTCACGTTGGAGCCAGGGACTTCCTGTGCCTCCTGGGTGACATGGCATGCTGTAACAGCATGGTCCATTGTGCCCGCTGAGAATGCAGCCCCTGCAGTGGGGGTTGGCCCATCAGTGGTCTCAGCATCTGGCCCACCTTGTGGGGGGAAACACAGGAGTCCACAGTCTCTGGTCCCCCAAGGAGTCCTGAAGTCACATCTACCTGCTGGAGCTTCGGGCTGTTCATCTGGCCGTGACAGCCTTCATTCCACATCTCTGGGGTCAGGTCATCCAGGTCCAGAAGGACAACATGATGACCATGTACTACCTTAACAAGCAGGGTGGAGCACATTCCCTACCTCTGTGCCAGGAAGCTCTCCGCATCTGGACCTATGTGCTGAGCCTCAATGCTGACCTTCTGGCCATTCATATGGCTGACATGTGCAATCAGCTGGCGGACGCCTTCAGCTGAGTGGGTGAGGCTTCTCTCACGTGATCCCTTCATCAGGAGGTGGTAGACTGACTTCTTCTCCCAGTGGGCCACCCCTCAGGTGGATCCGTTTGCCTCTCATGAGAAGGCCCAACTGAGTCTGTTTTGTCCCTGGGTCTCCCCTCCTTTTCCTCTGATCCACAAGGTGCTGATCAAAGCTTGGAGGAACCAAGGCACGGACGATCCTACCCCGATCTCCTCAGCCTCAGCAGCAGGCCTCCGTGATGTCTGCCAGTTCACCCGGACCTGCTCTCTGGGGTGTCTTCCACCCAGACCTTCGATACCTGCACCTGACAGACTGGTTCCTGAGCTGCTAGAGTTTCAGGCTTTGGGTTTCTCCAAGGTCCTCCATGTACAGTAGTTGAGGCCTCTCAGAAGGAGCCGACTCATTGATGCCATGCCTTTAAATAGAAGAGATTCTCCATTTGGTGCCAGGTCAAGGAGCTTGACCCCCTGTCTTGTCCCTTGGCTAGCATCCTCAATTACTTGTGGCCTCTCTCCCTCTCACTCTGTGTCGGGCCTTCAGTCAGCGACCCTTAAAGTGCACCTGGCAGCCATCTCTACATACCAGGTGCGGGCTGGTATGCCGATGGTGGCGCAGGAGAGGGTGGTCGGGCCCTTCTTTAAGGGCCTTAACCACATTTCCCCTCTGGTGTGTGAACCACCACCATCTTGTTCTTTTGTTGCTGGTGTTGGCAATGCTCACGGCCAAGCCATTCGAGCCATTGCACAGGTGTGAGATGTCATACCTGTTGTGGAAGACCGCCTTCTTGGTGGCCATCACATCCGCCAGAAGGATCAGTGAGCTCCAAGCGCTCTGTGGAGTCTCCTTACCTGGTCCTTTCCCAGGGACAGGGTTGTCCTTCACCCCAACCCGAAGTTCCTTCCGAAGGTTGTCTGAGTTTCACCTTAACCAGGTGATCAATCTCCCAGTGTACTTAACCAGTCACACCTCGGAGGCCAAGCACAGGCTCCATACTCTGGACATGCCACGTGCTCGCTCTCTCCTGCTACAAGGAGTACACAGCTAGAAAGCAGGGAGAGGTTCACCAGCTGTTTGTCATCTACGCTGGAGCCACACCTGGCAGACTGGCAGCAAAGTGGACAGTTGGCAGGTGTATAGCATCCTGCATGAACCTCTGTTAGTTGGCTGGTAGGGAGCCTCAAGTAGGGCTCAGGGCTCATTTCCAGACATACCACTGCCTCAGTGGCTGCTTCCGGTGACATCCCTATCCAGATCATCTGCAGGGCTGCTACCTGGAAGTCATTACACACCTTAATCTCCCATTGCCACATCAACCTTGAATTATGCCAGGATGCTGGTTTGGGGGCCTTGGTTCTCCAATCTCTGTTCCCTAAGGAGGTGTGCACACCTTTTCCCTACCTCCTGGAGAACTGCTAGGAGTCTGCCAGAAGTATGGATAGTCCACCATATTCACGCCCCTAGAAAAACAAGTTACTCACCTGTAATTGTTGATCTTCCACAGGGTGATCTCTTTCAGAAGGTAATACACTTGGGTCGTCCCCACTGGTCGCTGTGATGCACGACAGCTCTTTTAGCAGTCTTTTGCCAGGGGCCACCTACACATGACCTCATCAGTCTGTTGCCTATATAAAAGTGGGCAGTCCCTGGCATCCTCAATTCATTTTTCTATTGTCTTCATCTCGCACGCAGCAGCTAGTGCATAGTGTAAGCAGTCATCGATGAGAAACTGAGCTACAGGAACGTTTTTTTCTCCATTCCACTCCATCAACGGATGTCAGAAGGATCTCCAAGTAAATAGCCACTATTTCGTACCCGTCGTAATAGAAAAATCTACCATTACGACAACCACGTTGTCTGTGCCAGTTGTCTGGGACCCACACACAACTCATCCTCCTGCAACTTTTTTCAAGAGTTTAATCTAGCAACTCGTCGTCGACGATTACTTGACATACAGGCTTACCTTATGGAACAAAAAGCTGCCCTTTTAGAGAAGCAAGGAGCACATCCCAAGGACCTCACTCCAGCTACTTCGCATAAGAAGCACAAGCGGGACAATGATGCTTCTACTTCAGCATCCTGCTGTAAGCACCTGTCGACGATGACCATGTCAGGTCATTCCTCGTCGACAGCGCCCTTGAACACTGCTTCCTTGTCAACGGGAGTTGACTCCCTCTCATCGACGGCGCTTTCTAGCGCTTTATCAGCAGTTTCTACTGAACCCTCTGCTACTGCCATTGGTGCCCCGTCGACAGTGCCTCATCTCTCGTTGATGGCAATAGCTACTACACATTTAAAATCGTCCTCCTTTTCTGCCTTGTCGATGATGAGCCAGGATCCTTTGGGACACCCAATGGATTTTACTTTTTCTGCTGACCCTTCTCCCTCAAGACCCTTCATTCACAGGAGTCAGCCTGATTGGAACCGGGATCCCGGGCTTGATCATCCAGGTTCCAGGCCAACTTATACCCCACGTCCACTTTCCTCTATTGTCCCTGGGTTTCTCAGAAACCTCCTCCCCCTCCCTCCACTACATCAGTGGACGTGGCCACAGTGGTACAGCAGGTCCTGGACATAATGAGGCATTCACAACCTCCCACTGTTGGTATGGGGGGGATCACCCATCCCGGTCTCCCACGCCTCCACCAAAACGATTTCTTGGTGAGGGGCCTCTTTCTCCACCTGGGTTCCCATCTGATTATGAGGAAGAATACTATTCTGAGGATCTAGAATTTCCGGACGGCATCCTGGACAATCTGGAGGATATTGACCTTCAAGATCTGGAGTCACGTCCTACGTCCTCAATCTCGACCATTTAATCTCTGCACGAGGACCTTTCCTGCCATGTGGCGGCCTCACCTCCTGATGATCCATCGTTTCACGAACTGATGGTCCGGATACAAAAAATCATGGGTTTCTAGGGACGTGGATATGCTGTTCATCCACACTTCTTGGCATGTCCCTTTTCGCTTTAATACTCGCCGGAAGGTCTTAAAGCTGACTTCTTCCACCCACCCGGGTGGTATAACACTCTGCTCTGCCCCACGATGCCAGATCTTCCTTTCCGCTGGAAGAATCGGGTTGTCTCCTCTCCGCCACTGCGTTTTGTAGGCCATGACTTCAAATTCTTCAGATTCTCTGACGATTCGGCTCATTCGAGCTAGCGATTGTAATTTGTGCTATTCGATAATGGAAAAAAAATCTTCTCTCGGATTTCACCAGTGCCTGTGCGGCCAGAAAATGTCACGCACTGACCCATGTACCGCGTGCGTTTACTGATTGGGTGTTAGCCATGACACCCAGGCTTGTGAGATGTGTCTCGCCTTTCATCCAAATGTCCTCGATGATCATCTCACACGTCTCAAGTTGGGCAGGCCCGAGAAACGGAACCCTCCTGTGAAATCCAGAGATGCCCAGTGGGCAGTCTCCGCAGCTGCATGGTCCGCCGATCAGTTGGAATAAATGCAGGCCTTCGAAGAAGTGGTGCGGGCTGCAGAGCTGTCTTCTCTGCCAATCTTCGTTCCCCTCAACCTGGGCTCCACGTTCTTGGGTTCCTTCAGGAAGCTGTGCCTATCTCTCCCCACTAAGTGTGAGGGACCTTCAGGCTCACGTATCTCCCGGTCCTGTGAAAAGGAGAAGGAAGCAAGAGATTCTTCGTCTCGGTGAAGACATTCTTGGGATCATGAGTGATCTCGGTCCCAGGAAACTTCAGTCGAGACTGCTTCCTCGGCTGTTGATTTCTCGGCTTTGCCATCTGGTCAGTTGGCCGAGGCCTTGATCGACGATGCGGTTGAGATCACGCTCGATCCTGTCGATCTGTTGTCGCCTGACGAGACCAACAACTCATGGATACATAGATACATAGACAGTGTCGGCAGATAAGGGCCTATGGCCCACCCGGTCTGCCCATTTGAGCTTGTAAGTTCAGTTCGTTTTCCTAGAAGTCTGTTGCCCCTAACCCCTGACCTCCAGAATTCCTTTATGTCTATCCCATGCATTCTTAATCCCTTGATTGTTTCAGCCCCCACCACTTCCTCTGGCAGGGTGTTCCACTGTCCACCACCCGCTTCTGTGAAGAAATTCTTTCTCATGTTTCCTCTGAATCGCCCTCCTCCAACTTCATCCCATGCCCTCTAGTCCTGGAACATCTTTTCGCTTAAAATAGTGTTTTCCTGCACCCTGTTCCTCCCCTGTAAGATACTTGTATGTCTCTATCATATCCCCTCTCTCCTCCTCTCTCCAGGGAGTACATGTTCAGTTCCTTCAACCTGTCTTCATAGGACTTGTGATGCAATCCATGCACCATCTTTGTTGCCCTCCTCTGAACCTTCTCTACCCTGTTCATGTCCTTCACGTAGGTATGGTCTCCAGAACTGTACACTGTACTCCAGGTGGGGCCTCACTAGTGTCTTGTATAGTGGAATTATGACCTCCTTTTCCTGCTGGTGATGCCCTGCCTATACATCCCGGCATCCTATTTGCTTTTACCTGCTGCCTTGTCACACTGTTTCCCTACCTTGAGGTTATCAGAGATGACAACCCCAAGATCCCTTCCTGCTTGGTGCATGCTATATCCTCACCCTCAACTGATATATTGTGCCAGGGTTTTTGTGCCCCATATGCATTATCTTGCACTTCTTTGCATTGAATTTCAACTGCCAAACCCCTGACCATTCTTCAAGTTTCTGCAGGTCGCTCTCATTCTGTCTACACCCTCTGGTGTGTCTACTCGTTACAGAGCTTTGTGTCATCAGCGAACAGTGAAATTCTGCCTTCTAGGTCCCAAGTAATGTCACTGATGAAGATGTTGAATAGGACCGTCCCAGCACTGATCCCTGTGGTACCCCACTGGTCACTCTTCCCTCTGTGGAGGACAGCCATTTACCACCACCCTCTGTGTCCTGCCACCCAGCCAGTTACCTACCCACCACACTACTGTCCTGCCCACACCCATATTCCGAGTTTGTGTAATAGTCTTCTATGTGGCACAGTGTCAGAGGCCTTGCTGAAGTCCAGATAGCCATGTCCACTGCCCTCCCCTGATCCACCTCCCTAGTCACCCAGTCAAAAAATTCAACGAGGTTGGTCTGACATGACCTCCCCCCTGGTGAAACCATGCTGCCTTGGGTCCTGTAGTCCATTGACAACCAGATGTTCCACCAATCTCTCCTTCAGTAGTGCTTCCATGATCTTCCCCACTACCGAGGTGAGGCTGACTGGTCTGTAGTTCCCTGCTTCCTCTTTGTTCCCACTTTTGTATAAGGGGACTACATCTGCTGTCCTCCAGTCTTTGGATACCTCCTCTAACTCTTTGACTAGGACCCCAGTCCTGCCTCTTCCTGATGAGGAGACCCAGCCAGCCGGGCATCCCATTGAGGAACCGGTCCCCGATCCTGGAAAATCGCCGGTTCCCCCATTGTCTCCTAAGCAACCAACTCAGCCAGTCTGATCAAGGACGAGATCTCGGACCCCCTCGACCGAAGGCGCATAAATGCACTAAGAGGAAACGCCACTGTTCATCCTTATCCTCCTCGGATTATGAGAGGCTTCGGCGGAAACTCCGATGCTACAAGGATTTAATTTGGCAACAGCTGATTGTGTCTGGGCAGAAACCTTCCACGGGTTCCACCCCAGCTATTACTTGGCTTTCGCCTCCTAGGCTGAAGCAGACTCCACTGGAACTGGTGAAATCTGCTCCCCTGCCCGTGGAGCCGGTAAAACCTACCCCGGTTCGGCCAAAATCGGTCTCTAGACCAATAGTGGTGGAGCCACCACCTAAACAGCCTTCGGGAGGGGCTCATACGAAGAAAGCTCTGACAACTCCGGGTCTTCCATGCAGAATATCAGTCACCCTCACGTCTGATTGCCCCAGGCGTGTAGAGGGGGACCTTGGTGGCCGACTGATTCATCTGGATACTTAGGATTTTGATCACACTGACCTTCACTCTCATCCGCTGGATGTTGAGTCAATGGGTAGTCTGTCGACGGGGAAGGGCCCTTCGTCATTCTTGGGAATTCTCCGCCTTATCTCTGAATCTACGGGGATGCCCCTGGAACCTGTCCAGAAAAGGGCGGAGTACCCTTTTACAGATATTCTTAAGAGAGGATAATCCCATGGAGGCCTTCCCAGTGGCCGAGGCCATTGTCAGCCCGGCTTTGGAGCTCTGGCAGCATCCTGCCTCCTGCCCAGCACTGTCTGCCTGGATGGCCCACAAGTATGCGGTGCCCATTGGGTCCCTCTCATGATTCACATAACATCTCTCAGCAGAGGGGTTAGTGACCGCTTCAGTGTTCCGACGCACAGGCAGCTCTGCCGACACCGATAGACCTCCAGACAAGGAGTCCAAAAAACTGTACGACACTGCCAGGTAGGTCTATGCAGCCTTCTCTCTAGGCCTCCGTCAGGCAACCTCTGCCATCATCATGGTGCACTTCTCCCACGCCCTCTTGGGCTCCTTGGACGAAGTTCTCCCACACCTTCCCGCGGACCTTCAGACTACGGTCAAACAGGTCCAGGGCCAAGCCGTTGCCAAGCAGCAACTTCAGACGGCCCTGGACCTCTGGGACTCTTGCGCCCGTTCGGTGGCAGCCACGGTTACAGTGTGCTGCAGGGCTTGGCTGAGGCTTTCCACCTTCATGTCAGATTCCCAGCACAAACTCACTGCTGTTCCTTTCCTGGGTACCGATCTCTTCAGCCCAGGTGTGGATGGTCAACTTAAGCGAATCGAGCAGTCCAGTGCCACCTTGGACTCTCCTACTTCTGTCCAAAAAGATGCCCTTGGCTCTAAAAAGCAGCAGAAGAAGCCTTTTTGGCACCCTGCTCCAGGCAGTCCTCCTTTCAGGCTGGGCTGCAACAGCAGGCACAATCTTGGCACCCTCAGCCCACGTTCGGGCCTCCAGCGGCCCACAGAAAGGGAGGTTGGGGTTCAGGCAGCTACCAATCTGGACCCTCTTCCTCCAAGCCTGCCGAGTGACTGGATAGGGGCTGCCACCCCTATTCCCGTCACGCCAGCTCTGGGTCCTCCTGTGGGGGTCCGGTTCCACCACTTTCTTTCCACCTGGTCCGCTGTTACCACGGACAGGTGGGTCTTAAGTGGTCGGCCAAGGTCTACCTCTACAATTCGAGCAGTACCCTCCTCATTGTTCTCCACGCCCACGGGAGGAGAGAGAATATCGCCCACACCTCGGCTCTGGGCTCTGAACACTATAGCCCAGCTCCTCCTCCTCAAGGAGGCAGTGGTTCAAGTGGCAGATCCTCCAGTCAACCCAAGGTTAATTTCCAGGTACTTCCTGGTCCCAAAGTGGACTCTGTATCTCAGGTCACGCACCTTCAGGATAGTAACTCTGTCCCAGATCATACCATCCCTGGAGCAAAGCATGTGGTTGTCCTCACTGGATCTCCAGGACGTGTTCCTTCACATCCCAATCTGTCCGTCCCACCAGCGGTTCTTCCGCTTCAGAGCAGAGGGGACCCTGTACGAGTTCCAAGCCATTCCATTTGTCCTGTCATGGGCCCCACGAGTCTTCACTAAATGCATTGCAGTGACGGCAGCCTACCTCGGGCGTCAGAGTCAGTGTACCTATACCTTGACGATTGGCTCTTAGCATGTTCCACTCAGCAAGAGGTGGTGAGGTCCAGGGACCTTGGCCTCTTGATCAACGAGACCAAGTCAGAGCTCATGCCATCTCAGGTGATGTGCTTCATCGGGGCGGAGCTCGACTCTTGCCGAGCCAGAGCACGGCTCTCAGCGGACAGGGTGAAGGTTCTCTCCTCCTTTGCCCAATCATTTCTGGTTGGGCACGTGCGCCCAGCCCGGGACTTTCTGCACCTTCCGGATTACATGGTGGCCTGCACCACTGTGGTCTGTTGGACCTGGTGGCATATGCACCCTGTTCAGTAGGAGCTGGCCACCCAGTGGACTCAGCACCTAGGTCATTCGACCAGCTGATCACTGTGACCCAGAAGATGTAGGATAATATCCAGTGGTGGGCCATCCTAGACTACATGCAGGAAGGGATCCCGTTTGTCTGCCCCGAGCTGACGGTCGTCCTCACGACCGATGCCTCTCTCACGGGCTGGGGAGCCCACATGGGAAACCACAGAGCCCACAGGTTCTGGACCCCCAATGAATTCCGATACCATATCAACCTGTTGGAGCTTAGAGTGGTCAGACTGGCGTTGTCAGCATTCGCTCAGCAGCTTCGGGGTCAAGTGGTTCAAGTCCAGATGGACAATACCACGACAATGTACTACCTCAGCAAGCAGGGTGGCACGCACTCCCAACTGCTGTGCAGGGAAGCGTTCTGCATCTGGATAGTTGTGAGCCAACTGGAGGTGGATCTCCCAGCCATCCATGTGGCAGGAGCCTCCATTCAACTGGCGGATGCTCTCAGCCGCATAGGCAAAACATCCCATAAGTGGTCTCTCCATCCAGAGGTAGCTCACAGCCTGTTCTTCCACTGGGGCAAACCGATGGTGGACCTGTTTGACTCCAGGGAAAACACCAAGCTGAGGCTGTTTCATGCCCGCCCCCCTCAGCGGAGATCCCTGCAGGGGAATGCCTTCTTAAGGCTGTGGATCCCAGGCCTCTTCTACTCCTTCCCTCCATTTCCCTTGATCCACAAGGTACTCCTCAAGGTGAGGAGGGACAAGGTGCAGGTGATCCTGGTAGCCCCAGATTGGCCCCGCCAGTTCTGGTATCAAGATCTCCTGAGCCTCAGCAACAGGCTCCCGAGGTGTCTTCCAGCATGCCCGGACCCGATATCGGTCAGTCAGGGGAAGGCATTCCATCCGAACCTTCAATCCCTGCACCTGACAGCCTGGTACTTGAGCAGCTAGAGTTCCAGGCTTTGGGTGTCTCTGAGGATGTACTCATAGTAGTGGAAGCATCCAGAAAGTAGTCGACCAGGAGGTGCTACGCCTTCAAATGGAAAAGGTTTTTCATTTGGTGTCAGGGCAAGGGCCTGGACCCTCTGTCCTGTGGCTAGCATTTTAGACTACTTTTGGTCTCTGTCCAAAGTGGGTCTATAGTCTTCGACCCTTAAGGTGCACCTGTCAGCTATCTCTGCTTATTGGGCACAGGCCAGTCAGCAGACGGCACAGGAGAAGGCGGTTTTGTGCTTCTTCAAGGGCCTAGATCACATATTCGCTCCAGTGCATGAACCTCCACCTCCGTGGGATTTACTACTGGTTTTGGCTAAACTTATGGGCAAGCCATTCGAACCAATGCACAAGTGTGAGCTATCGCACTTGTGGAAGACTGCCTTCCTAAAGGCTGTCACATCAGCCAGAAGGACTGGAGAGCTCCAGGCGCTTTCGGTGGAGTCTCCTTATCTGGTCTTCCACAGGGGTAAGGTTGTCCTGCGCCCCCATCCGAAATTCCTCCCGAAGGTGGTGTCAGTTTCACCTTTATCAGGTTTTGACTCTACCTGTGTTCTACCCAAACTACACCTCTGATGCCAAATACAGGCTCCATATCTTGGACATGAGATGAGCTCTCTCCTGTTATACGGAGAGGAGAGCGGAAATTCGGGGAGTGGTTAGCCAGCTGTTTGTCACTTAAGCAAACCTGGCAGACCTGCAGCAAAATGGACGATTGGCAAATGGACTACATCTTGCATTGATCTCTGCTATAGGTTGGTGGGTAGGGAGCCTTCCATAGGACTAAAGGCTCATTCCACCCATCATACCACTGCATCGGTGGCTGCTTCCAGGGACATCCCTATCCAGGAAATCTGCCAGGCTTCTACCTGGAAGACAGCAAACACCTTCATCACCCATTACAACATCGACCTTGAGTCACGCCGGGATGCTAGTTTTGGGGCTTCAGTTCTCCAGTCTCTGTTCCTTAAATAGGGTGTGTGTGCCTTGCCTCCCTCCTCCTGGAGAACTGCTATGAGTCTGCCAAGAAGTGTGGATGAATAACATATCCACGTCCCTAGAAAAACGAGTTACTCACCAGTAACAGTAGTTCTAGGAGTGGTATGTGTTGTTCATCCACAGTGACCCACCCGACCTCCTCGGCTGCGACACACAAACGTGGTTTCCAGCATGCTAAGATCTGGCATCTTGCGGCGGAGCCGAGAGTTATACCACCCAGGTGGATGGGAGAAGCCAGCTTGAACACCTTCCGGCGAGTTTTAAAGGGGAAAGGGACATGCTAAGAAGTGTGGATGAACACCATATACCACTCCTAGAACTACTGCTACAGGTGAGTAACCTGTTTTTCTCAACCACCGAACGTGATAAGCAGAGAAAAGACCATCTCAAACTACCGGAGGAACCTGTAGTAGTAGTGGTACCCCCACTCAGGGCCCCGATTTTTCTGCGGCACATCGGAGCAAAGTTCTGCAGCAGGGTTCTCATTTGCCACAGAACTTCTGCGGCACGCAACACCAATTTCTTCGGCAATTCTGCGGCACATTTTTACCCTTAATTTTTTTCTTGCCATATCTGACACAATGCACGCTCGTAACACAGTCATTTTATGGGTGTTTGTCACCAAATTTTCAACATAGCCAGTTTAAGACCTCCTGCTCATGAACAGTATCACTGTGATTTTATTAATCTGTCCGGACATTGATTTCAAGATCACCGACTGCCCTTCTGCGCTACAAGGGTGGAAACACATTTTGGGTGAGATGTGAAAATGACAGCTGTACTACTCATAAGACAGTGTGGTGAAATGGCAATGTTGAAACTCTGGAGTGAAAATATTGAAATTAGCGAACTTCATTAGAGCTCATGTGAGGAACTGCGCAATGCACGCCGTTAAACAGTCATTTATTGGAATTATTTCACCAAATTTTCAACATAGCCATTTCAAGACCTCTGCTCATGAACAGTGTCACTGTGATTTTCTTAATTTGTCCCGTACATTGATTTCGCACACCAACTGCGCCATTCTGCGCTACAAGGGTGGAAGCACATTTTGGGTGAGATGGGAAAAATGACAGCTGTACTACTCATAAGACAGTGTGGTGAAATGGCAATTTTGAAACTCTGGAGTGAAAATATTGAAATTTCACGAACTTACGAGCCTGCGTTGGAACTGCGCAACGCATGCTCGTTAAACAGTCATTTTTTGGAATTTTGGCACCAAATTTTCAACATGGGGGTTTTGGGCCCTCTTCTCATGAATGATGTCACTGTCATGGCGGTATTCGGTCCCGAAGGGTGATTTCGCAGTCACTGCACGAAATCACCCTTCGAGCCCGAATAACGCCATGACAGTGACATCATTCATGAGAAGGGGTCCCAAAACCCCATGTTGAAAATTTGGTGCAAAATGCCTGAGATATGCACAAAGCTGAACCCTCCTATCTAGCCCATTATACAGCTTACCGGCATTTCCTCAGTTCGCGTCGCTTTGAAGAGTGCAGACGTGTTCCCGGTCCACCAAGATCATCGCTCGGAGTGTAGTATGGGGTGGGTGTGGGGAGGCTGGGTGCGAGTGGGTGGGTGTGGGATGTGAGAGGGGGCTCGGGAGACGCTGCGGGACAGTTTTTGTTTTACAGGGGAAAAAGACGTCACTGGACGCTTGCCACGCTGGGGTGGGCTCCCAGCGTGGCACAACGACTGTGGGGTGTTCAGCCGACGGGGATTGGGCACTCTGGCCGGCAAAAAAACTATTGGTGACTGCCACACGCTGGGGTGGGCCTCAGCGGGCACAAGGACCCTTGGGGGTGTTCAGCTGATGGGGATTGGGCACCCCCCGCAAAATTGTCGATTGCCACGCCAGTGGGCCTCAGCGGCATGTAAGCATTTGAGGGGGACAGTGAAGCCGACGGGGATTGGGCACCCCATCAGCAAATGAAGTGGACGCTTGTTCATGGGCGGCCGCGACCTGCTGGTGGATGGAAAATTCGGCGGATATTTCTGCGGTTTGCCGCATCCGCGGAATCGCGGAAAACTCGGGGCCCTGCCCCCACTTATCCAAACCTACCAAAATCCTTTGGCGGCTACCTGGAACCAAGCCTCGGATGTTCCAGCTCTTCCACGGAAGACGGATCGTCTTTATCAGGCTCCCCTGACCACCCTTTTTTTCGTATCTAATCCCGAGGCAGATTCAGTGGTCATTGCTGCCGCTCATAACCGCACCAAATGCCCACAGCATATGAGCCCCTTGCCTCCAGACAGGGAATCCTGCCGCCTGGACTATCTGGGAAAGAAAGTTTTTCAGGCAGGCACGATGAACCTAAGAATTTTAAATGATATGGGGGACATGGCGAGTTACCGACATATCCTTTGGTCCTCAGCAATTGACAAAGTCCATAAAATCCCTGCTTCTCAGGAGAAGGATCAGATCTTCCTGGACATAGTCTCCACCACTCATTCACACTAATGGGAACTGCGTCGGAGGCACTAGGACCCAGCGGGAGTAAACTTTTTGCTAGAGGGTCGGCGCCAGAGATGGAACTGCGAGGAGTGGCATCGCAAGCCTCGGCTCGTGCGGTAATGACTATCTCGGCATCGACCCTCCAGCCGCCTCAGTTCCTTTATTCCCGCTGTCAAGTGCACTTCAGTGACGACGTCGGTCGCCCGCTGGGAGTCAAACTTCGAACTAGCAGCTTCGTTTTACAGTTTTATTGTTTTGTAGTAATATTTCGAATAAGTTTGGCTTAGTTTATTTTTTCTTAATTAAACAAGAAGTCTCGGCCTACATTGACGGAGTCGACCATGAGCGGGTCAGGTGATGGTAGGAAGACTTTGTATGAAAGCTGTTCAGTCAGCCGGGCTGGGTCCGGTCCGCCGCCTTCTCTTGGGTCTGACAACGGACAGTCCGGTGCCCAAGGGGGTGGACGGTCCCTTCGAAAGCATAAAAGTAAACGGTCGCACACTCTGCACCGTTCGGCCTCGAGCTCATCTTCGACCCACAAGTCAAGAAAGAGAAGGCATCACTCGAGGTCGCCCTCTGATATGTCTGCTCATAGACGGTCAGTTATTGGGGCTAGTTGCTGGTCTCCTCCTTCGGAGTCACCGGTTTCTGTCTTTGGTAGCCGATGTCTTCGACATCGGAGCCCTACCCCGCCTTCTGGTAGGTCTTCAGATGGAACAGTTTCATCACTGGGCTGCTCTTATGGAGCAATAGGCTCGGAGGTTGGTCCAGCTGCTGGCCCAGTCACTGAGGGGCCTTCGGGCTTATTCGGAGATCAGGTAGGGCGGTTTAGCCTCCCTAGTCGTGCGGCACAGTCTTTGGTGCCGTTGACTCTGCGCTTAGGTGCCCCCCACACACACACACAAACACACACACGGCTGCGGCGCAGGGGGCCACACTGATGCCTTTATCTCCTGGTGTTCATCCTTTTCTTTCCTCAAATCCTGTTTTTGGAGTCTTGGGATGTTTTCGACGCCCTCGGTGTCTATGGCACGCTTCGGCATGATGCCTGTCGCGCCTGCCTTCGCGCGCCTGGCTTTTTCGACGCCATGCATATTTTCAGCACCATGCTTCTTCGGCACCGAGGCCTGTGAGGACGTCATCCAGCCTTCAGGACTCCTTTAACCCTTTTCCTTCCTCATTCCCTTCTATTTTTCACTCCTTTCCTGTCCATACAGTCCCTCTGGGACTGTCGGGAGATGACACTAAGCCTGACCCAGACCTTAGGCTGGGTGATGATGTGGAAGAAACAGGGCCTATTCCTACTGCAGAGCTTGTGCTCAAGGACCTGTCTTTTGAGTCTCTGCTGAAAAACTTGATTTCTACTCTTTCTCTCCAAACTACAGATATCGATCCTGGGAAACTGTTAAGACTTCAATACCTCCAAGTCCCGGAGATCCCTATGGATTTGACTCCTCCGGTACAGCCCTCCTTTGAGACGCTATCTCAAATGGTATGGAATAATCCTGCTCTCATTCCTTCGGTAGCTAAGTCCATAGATAGGAAATATGCTGCTCCCAAAGATCAACCCATTTTGGCATCCCAAGCTTTTGCGGATCCTGTTGTAGTCTTGGCAGAGAATGATAAGGTCGTCCTTCCACAAACTACTACAGCTCGACCTATTAACAAAGAATCTCATAAGATAGACACTTTAGGTAAGAGAGTATTTGCTGCTTCCACCCTATGTATGCGTATTGCCAGTTACCAAGGCTATTTCTCTCAATATTAGTATATCCTTTGGCATTCACTCAAACAAATGGTTGAAGCTCTACCAGAGTCGGACAATAATTCAGAGCTTCTTCAAACCATAACCAGGGGTATAGAGTCCAGCAACCAGCAGGTTAAAGCAGCTATGGACGCTTTCGATACTGCTTCCCGAGCTGCGTCGGCAGGCATTTGTACCCGCCGTCATTACTGGCTGCGCACTTCAGGTTTCACGAATGATGCTCAGCAACAGGTAATGGCGTTGCCCTTCGATAGTGTGTATCTCTTTGGCCCTCAAGTAGAACAGGCTCTAGAGGCTACACGAAAGACTAGGTCAGCCATTAAATTGGCTCGACCTCCTCCTGTTTCCTGTTGAGGGGGTGTTAATAAATGCCAGTTTCATAACCGTCAGTCCTTTCAAGGCAAAGGCAGGGGAAGTTTTAATAAAAACCAAGCCCCCCAGCCTCAAAAGATAGCGCAGCAGAAGGCGCAAGGACCCAAAGCACCCAGTGCCGCCTTCTGATTTGATGGCCCAAGTCCCACCTCAGCTGCCCGAGGTGGACTCTTCTTCAGCTGTGGGAGGTCGTCTGACTCACTTCTACAGTCAATGGAAGTCCATAACCTCGGACAAGTGGGTCTTTTGGATAATCCGCAAGGGGTATTCCCTCAATCTTTTGGACACCCCTCTGGATCGTCCCCCCAGACGACAGCCCAGGCTGTCAGCTGTTCAGTCAGATCTTCTCGCCTCCAAAATACAGGGCCTTCTGAACAACAGGGCAGTGCAAGTAGTTCCGTTGGATCAACGAAACACAGGGTTCTACTCCCATTACTTTCTAGTTCCCAAGAAAACCAGGGGCATGCGCCCCATTTTGGACCTTAGAAAGCTAAACAAATTCCTTTCCAGAGAGAAATTCAAAATATCATCACTAGGAAGCCTGTTACCTTTGCTTCATCAACACGATTGGTTAGCCTCCCTGGACATGCAGGATGCTTACCAGCTCATTCGTATTCACCCAAAGCATCACAAATACCTAAGATTCGTGGCTTGGGACAACATTATCAGTTCAGAGTCCTGCCCTTTGGGCTATCCTCGGCGCCACGAGTTTTTACAAAGTGTGCAATTCTCACAGCACATCTCAGAAAAATCGGGATACAGGTGTTCCCATATCTGGACGATTGGCTTCTAACAAGCCCTACCAGACAGGGAACTCGCGATGCCATAGCCACGGCTTCACACTTTCTTCACGTCCATAGGAGTCCTGCTAAACCTAAAAAAATCGCAATTGTAGCCCTCCCAAAGGCTCCTTTTCATAGGAACCCTTCTGGACACCTCCTGTGCGAAAGCTTTTCTTCCAGAGGACAACAGGAGCGATATCCTTCGGATGGCCCAATACATACGAGAGAACAGCTCGGTTTCAGCTCTCTCGATGCAACGGATGCTGGGTCTCATGGCATCCGCGGTGTTCACTGTACCCCTAGCTCGCCTCCACGTGAGAACCCTTCAATGGATGCTCAGTTCTCAGTGGTCTCCGATCACTCACCCTCAGTCCTTTCTCATCAAGGTGACAGACCCTCTGAAGATATCACTCTCCTGGTGGTTGCAAGAGGACAATCTTCTAGAAGGGTATCCCTTTGCTCCTTAGGATCATCAGATTTCCATTACCACAGATGCGTCCCTGATGGGGTGGGGAGCTCACTGTCAGACTCTCCACACTCAAGGTACATGGACTCAGGACGAGTCCCAGCTTCACATAAATGTCTTAGAAATGAGAGCTGTCCTTTATGCAGTCCGGGCTTTGAAGGACATTCTCCTTTAAACAGACAACAAAGCAGTGATGTATTACATCAACAAGCAGGCCGGTGCTCACTCTTACCCTTATGCAGAGAAGCAATGAGAGTGTGGGAATGGTGCTTGGAGCACAGGGCTCTAATTCAAGCGGTCTGCCGCTGGGAGTGCAGAACGAACTGGCAGACCGTCTCAGCAGAACAGACAGATCCTCACGAATGGTCTCTCGACTCAACCATAGTTCAGTCACTATTCGCAGAGTTGGGGAACTCCAGACGTGGACCTTTTTGCATCCCCACTCAACACAAAACTGCCTCTCTTCTGCTCCAGAAATCCAGGGCCTGGCATTTTCTGTCAGGATGCGTTCAGGCTGCAGTGGACAAAACGCTTTCTGTACGCCTTTCCGCCTCTTCCTCTAATTCAGAGGGTACTTCTCAAGTTCGAGTCCCAGGGCGACAAAATGATCCTCATTGCTCACTTCTGGCCTCGACAGATATGGTTTCCACTACTCAACAGTATGTCGGAAGCCCCTCTAAAACCACTTCCCCTTCAGATGAACCTTCTGACTCAGGGGCCTGTGGTCCATCCCAATCTGAGGTCGCTTCACCTTCATGCTTGGCTCCTGAAGAGATAGAAGTGAACAGGTTCAATCAATGTCTCTCGCAGGGTTTCAGATATTCTTCTGGCTGCGCGCAAGCCAGCCACTAGGAAAACTTACACAGCCAAATGGAAGCGTTTTTCGCTCTGGTGTGCAAAATCCTCTTTGAATCCCTTTCCCTGCCCACCAGATAAAGTTCTAGAGTACCTCTTAGACCTCTCAAATTCAGGTCTGCAATGCTCTACAGTTAAGGTTCACCTTTGTGCCATCTCGGCTTATCATGAGCCAGTACTTTCCTTGTCGCTAGCTCAGTTACCTGTGGTTAAGAGGTTTCTTAAGGGAATTCTGCATACCAAACCTCCAATAAGACATCCAGTCGCAGCCTGGGACATTAATCTTGTGCTAGACATGCTCACTCGAAAACCTTTCGAGCCACTAGCTACCTGTGAGTTAAAATTTCTCATTTGGAAAACGGCCTTCCTAGTGGCCATTACCTCAGCCTGCAGGGTCTCTGAGATACATGCCCTAGTCACAGACCCCCCCATATATGGTGTTTCATAAAGACAAAGTAGTTCTTAGGACCCATCCTAAATTTCCCCCAAGGTTGTTTCAGAATTTCACCTAAACCAACCTTTGGTCCTTCCTACTTACTTTACGAACTTCCAAAATGAAGGAGAGCGTTCTGTTCATTCCTTGGATGTCAAGAGAGCTTTGCGCTTCTGTCTAGATAGAACAAAAGATTTCCTCAAAGCTCAACAACTGTTTGTTTCCTTCAGCGAGACCCGGCTGGGTCAGCCCGTCTCTATCGGATACATTTCTGCATGGCTGGTGGCATGCCTTTGCCACTGTTATTCCATGGTGCAGGTTAAGCTGGAGGGCAGAGTGTACGCTCACTCTACTAGAGTGGTCACGGCATCCCTAGCAGAAGTCCGCAACGTGCCCATTGCAGACATTTGCAATGCGGCTACCTGGAGCTCAGTGCATACTTTTGTCAAACACTATGCCCTGGATGTCCATGCCAGACGACATCTTTCTTTTGGCAGAACCATCCTTAATGGACTCCTTTCCTGAAACTGTGAGCTCTTGGTCTCCTGCTGCCCTCTTGAGGGATTATTAGCTCGGTACTCTCCCATTAGTGTGAATGAGTGGTGGAGACTTTATGTACAGGAAGATATGGAAATTTCGTACCTACCATAATTCTTGATCTTCTTGGACGAGTCTCCACCACTCATTCACACACCCACCCTCCATCCCCCAAGCTCACCTCTGTTATTGGTCTTCACTACCTCAATCTTTAGGCTGTGAAGACTTCTGTGTTGATCCTTCTTACACGGGTCATCCGGACTGTTTTGTGTCCGGTCTTTTTAGTTAGGCTATCTTTCTAGGTTGGAAGTTCACGCTGCAGCTCCTGGGGGGGGGTACTAAGGCGGTTGGAGGGTTGGCCTTCGAGATAATTACCATGAGCTGAGGCTCGCAGTGCCTCTCCTCGCGGCCCATCTTTGGCGCCGACCCTTTAGCAAAAAGTTTGCTCCTGCTGGGTCCTAGTACCTCCGGCGCAGTTCCCATTAGTGTGAGTGAGTGGTGGAGACTCGTCCAAGACGATAAAGAATTACGGTAGGTACATAATTTCCATTTGTTGGCTACAGTTTCCACAGGAAATTCCATTTCTAGGCATCTTCTCTACTCAGGATATGATGCCGTGGATACCTCAACCCGGGCTACGGCTACAGGGGTCATCCTTCGCCGCCACGCCTGGCTGCGTATCTCAGGTTTTCAACCAGACATACAACATTAAACTAGTCAATGCCCATTTAATGGCTCTAAACTTTTCGGCCCCAGTACTCAAACGCTATTGGATGATCTCCAAGCTTCGGGCCATACCCTCCGTACTGTGCATGGTAGGTACCACACACCGCAGCCATCATACCAGTACCGTTCTCAATTTTTCAGTCCAAACAGAGAGGCGAAAACAGAGGAGCCTGTAGAGGTGGCTCCTGGGGACGTTTCCAAACCACCTCCCAGGCCACCACCCTGGTTTCAAAAGGCCCCCAATGGGGCCGGCCACCCACCTGCCCAGTGACCCAGTACAGCTTGCCCCTGGCTTCCTCATTCAGGCCTTGGCAGCTGTCAGGGCCGCTTTGACCTTCATCTAGAGGCGTGGAAAGCCATTACATCGGACGAGTGGGTACTCCCAAATCTTCTCTACGGGGCACACTCTGGAGCTTACGTTTCCACCCCCACCCCCACCCCACCCCATCCTGCATCCTACTCGCTCAGTCCATTACCTACCCGACCATATCCCCATCCTCCAAGAGGAACTTCAGGCACTTTTAAACAAACAAGCCATCTATCCTGTTCCTCATCTGGAGTACCATCATGGGTTTTACTCCGGTTTCTTTCTGGTCCCCAAACATACGGTAGACTTCAGGTCTGTACTAGACCTCAGGCAACTGAGTATACACATTCAGTACAAGAGATTCTGGGTGGTCACGTTAACGTTCATTTTACTGATGTTAAAACGGTGGGATTGGTTATGCACCCTGGAAATGAAAGACGCATATCTGTCCACCCCACCCACCATCGGTTGCTATGCTTTCACCTGCTAGGGCACCACTACCAGTTTCAAGCACTTCCTTTTGGCCTCTCATCCACTCAGAGAGTGTTCACCAAGTGCCTTGCCGTAGTAGCAGCAGCAGCCCTGAGAAGGGATGGACATTTCATCTTCTCATACCTAGACAATTGGCTTATAAAGACAAGTTCTGAAGCCGCTCTGCTAATGTCCCTACAGGTCACCCTTACCCTATTCCAGTCTCTGGGCATTACCGTTAATTGGCCCAAATCCAATCTGACTCCTACCCAATCACTTTAGTACATAGGAGCAGTTCTGAACACAATCTCCACCAGGGTGTACTTCCCTGTCGACAGACAAGACAAACTCCTTTCTCTGGCTTCTCACACCTGATCCCAGCAATACATAACAGCCTGAAGTTTTCTGCGCCTTCTGGGGCATATGGCGGCTGCCATCCCCACAGTGCCTTTCACCCATCTCCATACGAGACCAGTACAGTGGGTGCTTCAGAACCAGTGGCGCCAATGGTCAGGCAACTTCGAGGACAACATCAAGATCACCCCTTCCCTCCATTCTGCCTTGGAATGGTGGACACGTCAGGACAACCTAACACAGGGCATGCCATTCCAGGTCTCTCCCCCATAGCAAACGTTAAGCATGGGTGCTTCCCTGGTACGCAGGACAGTTTGCCTCGATTCTCCATATTGCCCCACATAAATTTGTTGGAGATGAGGGCATTCGCCTTGCCCTTCGTGCCTTTCGTCCCTTACCTTTGCCGAGGACCTTTACTGATCCAATCAGACAACACCTCTGTGGTGTTCTATCTGAACAAAAAGGGAGGCACCAGATCTTGCGCTCTCTGCAGGAAAGCGCTGCTAGTCTGGCAAGAAGCCATTTCCCAACAATTGACACTGATTGCCGTCCATCTACCAAGATGCCACAATACCCTGGCAGACATTCTCAGCCTCCAGTCCTCCACGCATGAGTGGACTCTTCATCACGAAGTTCTTCAGACGATCTTTCAGTTGTGGGGGACCCCACAATTGGATCTGTTTGCGTCTCCCATCAATCATAGATTCCCCAAATACTTTTCCATTATCCCGAACAAATGGGGATTGTCTACAGATGCTCTGTCCCGACCGTGGACAGGACTCTTCTTATATGCTTCCCCCGTCCCGCTCCTGCAATGGACCCTGCTGAAACTACAACTCGAACCTGCCACGAAGATCCTCATAGCCCCCTTGTGGCCCAGGCAGGTGTGGTTTACCCTGCTTCAACAACTTTCTGTAGCAGACCCCATTCCATTGCCGATCAGACCAGATCTCTTAACCCAGGAGTGGGGCGCCCTCCAGCACCCCAACCTGAAATCTCTACACCTTAATGCTTGCCTCCTGAAGACGCTTTCATAGCCCATCTTCACGTCTCCTGCCCTGTGGCCAATATTCTCTTGGCCTCACGTAAACCATCCACCAGGGAAACATATAACGCTAAATGGAAACGTTTTTCCATATGGGCTACTTCCTGTTCTCTAAATCCATTTTTATGTCCCTTAACCAAAGTTTTGGACTACTTGGCCTCTTTGGCCAAGACGGGCCTCAGCTATTCCTCTATTAAGGTTCATCTGGCCTCTATTTCGGCTTTTCCCGAACCATGTGAAGGTAATCTACTGTACCAACATCATCTTGCCAAGAGGCATGTTACATATCAAACCTCCCATCAAGCAGCCCTCCCCTCCTTGGGATCTAAATGTCATATTTGAAAAACTCACCCTCACTCCCTTCGAGCCAGCAGCTACGTCCAATCTCCACTTCCTTTCCTGGAAGATGGTGTTTTTGGTGGCAGTTAATTAGGTTCGCTGAATTTCCGCGCTTCATGCCCTGATGTGTCGAGAGCCTTACTTAGTCTTCCACAGGGACAGAGTGCTTCTCTGCACCAATACCTCCTTTCTTCCCAAGGTGGTTTCAGAACACACTTTAAATCAGACCATGGAATCACCTGTCTACTACCTTGAGCATTCTAATCCAGGGGAACATCTACACACCTTAGATGTTCATCGTATCCTGAGGTACTATATAAACCATGCAAAATCTCTGAGAAAGACCTGTCAATTATTTGTCACCCTTGCCTCAATGAGGAAGGTTCCCCGGTTGCTAAGAAAACTGTTTCCAGCTGGTTAGCAAATTGCATCACGTTCTGTTATACAAAGTACAACAAACCCCTACCGAGGACCGTTTAAGCCCATTTCACTAGAGCTATGGCCGCCACAGCGGCCTGCTTCAAAGGGGCTTCAATCACGAATATCCGCAATGCAATGCAGCCACATGGCTCATAATACATACTTTCACGAAGCATTACAATCTGGATGTTGCTTCTCACCATAGGACGGCCTTTGGCCAAGCTGTCCTAAAGTGTTTCCTATCCTAATTCCACCCACTTTGGGTACACTGCTTGGGAATCATCCCAAGTGTATTTCCTGCTGCAAGAGACCACCCAATGGAAGATGGTACAGTTATGTAGAATCGTACCGTAACAGTAGATCTTTGAGGGGTGTCTCTTGCACCAGGTATGTTTCCTTCCTCCATCCCCCTCCTTCTGTAAGAGAAAGATTTTGCTCCACTTGGCACGTGGGAAGAGACACCGATGGTACCTCTGATCCCCTCGGTCCTCGCTTAGCGAGCTGAATCCGGTGGGGAACTGAGGATACCAGGGAACACCCATTCTTTTATATAGGCAGCAGGCTGACGATGTAATGTGTGGGCGGCCCCTGGCAAAAGACTGCTAGAAAAGCTGCCGAGCACCACAGCAACCTCTGGTGACGACCCAAGTGTATTACCTTGGCAAACCAATCCAGTTGTGGGTTCCCCCACAGATAAAAGATTTTCTGAAGCACTTTGTGGTGGTGTCCATTCGTGCGCAAACGACTGGCGACTGTGAAGGTCAGCCAGGTGGTTGTGACATCCTGATAGATGAACGGCTGTCAGTACAAGGTGTTGCCGAATGGCCTCCAGCCAAACTGCAAGCATCTCCTTGCATAGAGAACGGGACTTCGTACCTTCTTGTTTGTTGAGGTCGAATACTACTGCGGTGTTGTCTGACTGAATCAGCAATGGTCCTGGAGACAAGTGAGGTTGAAAAGCCTAAAGGACTAAGCAAACCGCCCTCATCTCCAGGAGATTGATGTAAGGGATGGAATTGGTCCACTTGCCTTGTGTCCTGTAAGGACCCCGGTGCACACCCCACCCTTCCAGGATATGTAGATATGTATCCTTGATGTCTAGGGCACATAGCCAGTCCACTTGTTTCAGCATTGGCATGATGGTGAAAATGCGGCCCCTGTTGATGGGATGTCAAAGGGAACCCAACAGAGGTTTATCATAGACTGCCGTCAACGCGCTGGAAAGCGCCGTCGACAGGCGGGTATAACCTCCCGTCGACGAGGAGGCAGTCTGAGAACGCATCATCGACAGTGGGGCACCTGTAATGCTGGCCATCAGAGCGCTAAGGCATGGAGGTTGAGGAGGGCTTCTCCTTCTCCTTTTCATGCCTGTTATGAGAATCAGTGGAGGGAGAGCTCTTGGGACGAGACCCCTGATTCTCAGAGACAATTTCTGCTCCATTAAATGTTTCTTGATTTCCTGCAGCCGTCGTTGACTGGTTGCCTGGTTGAAATTTTGGCAATGTATGTAGGAAGTGGTGTCTTGTGTTGGTCCCAAACACCTTACACAAGTGGTGTGGTTGTCAAAGCGGTAGATCCTTCTGCCGCAATGGCAGCAATGAAATAGCATTACCTTGCTTGAAGATTCTTTGGACATTCGTCATTTGCTTAAATTGTCGTCGAGGACTGCTGCTTAAGTTGCTCTAGCTTGCTGCGTGCGAGCTGAAGACAGCAGGAAAATGAACTGAGGGATACCAGGCACTTCCCACACTTATATAGGAAACAGAAAGCTGATGTCATGTGTGGGTGGCCCCTGGAAAAGACTGCTAGAAGAGCTGCCATGTGCCACAGCGACTCTGGCAACAACCCAAGTGTATTACCCTGCTGCAAGATACCACTCCGTGGAAGATCCACAATTAGCGGTGACTAACTTGTTTTCCTAGGAGCATGGATATGTTCATCCACACTCTGGCATGTCCCTTTCCCCTTTAAATCTGGCCGGAAAGTCTTCAAGCTGGCTCCTCCCACCTACCCGGGTGGTAAATACCTCGGCTCCACCCCATGACGCCAGATCTTCCTTTCCACTGGACGATTCAGGTTCCCTCGTGCTACTTCTGCAGTTCGTAGGCCCTGGACTCTCAACGACAGTTTTCACCGCAAACGCTTTCTCTAAAACTCATTAGAGTTTATGATACCGATCCGAGCGCATCGAACATGGAGGACAAGTCGTCCTCCGGATTTCGCTGGTGTCCCCTGCGGACAGAAAATGTCGCGCACCGATCCCCACCTCTCATGTGTCTACTGCTTGGGTGTTGTACATGACACCACCTCTTGCACCATCTGTCTGGCCTTCCATCCCAAAGTCCTGGACGACCGCAAGGCGCACCTAAAATTGGGGAGCCTGGAGCTTCGCAATCCACTGGTGAAATCGGAGGAGGCAAGGTGGGTGGTTTCTGCGGCCGCAGGATCCACCAACCAGCTCTATCAGATGGCGGCTTTCGAAGAGGAAGCTGCTCAAGCTTTGGCCAGCCAAAGTTTTTTCGTGCCTCTTAACCTTGGCACTACCTTCACTGGGTCCTTTCAGGAGCTGTCAGTCTCTCCCCACCAGGGGTGAGGCGCCTTTGGGCTCGCACTCCTCCCGCCCTAGGAAAAAGGACAAGGACCCCAAGTCTTATTCATCCCGAAGGAGACGTTCCTGGGACCGAGAGAGGTCCGATTCTCAGGAACTTGCAGTCTCGAGGGAAAGATGCCGGAACCTCGGTTCTCCCCATCTCTGGCTTCTCCTGATCAAAAGAGCCGACCGCGTTGCTCTCCAATCGAGGACCAGGACCCCTTCGATCAAAAAAACGAAGAAAGGTCACAAGCACTCCAGGAAGAGGCGTCAACACCGATCGTCCTCCTCCTCGGACGGGGAGAGACTTCGATGGAAGCTCCATCGACGTTATGAGGATCTTGTGGCAACAGCTGATTCTGACTGATCCGCAGCCGGCGCCGCCAGCAACACCAGCCATTACTTGGCCCCAGCCTCTTAGGCCGACGTCGACCCCTCCGGAACCGAAGGTCTCGGTTCCCCCACCCTTAGGGCCGGCACGCATTCCAGCTTGGCCTGTTTCGGTCTCCCCACTGACATTGGTGGAACCACTGCCTAAGCAACCTCAGGAAGGAGCTCCCTCCAAAGAGAATCGGACAGACACCGGCCTCCCCTGTCATCTGCTCATTACTGTTGTCACCGATAGCCCTCGGCGTATCGAGGGAGACGTAGGCAGGAAACCTTTATATCCCGACTCTTCAGACTCTGATGCCACTGGTCTGCACTCGCATCCTGGGGATGACGAGTCATCAGTGGCAGGCTTGGAGGAAGATCTTTACTCTTTTCAAGGCATCCTCCGCCTGATTTCCGAATCAACCGGAATGCCCTTGGAGCCTATCCAAAAGACGGCGGAATACCTCCTCACGGATATCTTCAAGGGGGGAATACCCCGACGGAGGCATTTCCAGTGACCAAAGCCATTGTTGGCCCGGCCCTTGAGCTATGGCAACGCCCTGCCTCCTGCCCAGCTCTGTCTGCCCGCAAGTATACGGTATCCATGGGGTCCCTGGCGGGTTTCACAGAGCATCCCTCGGCCGTGAGCCTTGTGACTGCTTCTGTGTTTAGGTGCACAGGTAGCTCAACTGACACTGACCGCCCTCCAAACAAGGAGTCCAAGAATATGGACCATTCTTCCCGGAAGGTTTATGCGGCCTCATCCTTGGGCCTTCGTCAGGCCAGTTCTGCTGTGATCATGGCACACTTCTCTCATGCCCTCTTGGGGTCACTAAATGAAGTCCTCCCTCATCTCCCAGTGGACATGCAGACCACGGTGAAGTAGGTCTGTGACTACGGCCATGCTGTTGCGAAACAGCAGCTCCAGATGGCCCTGGACATTGGAGATTCCTGTGCCTGCTCCTTAGCAGCTGCAGTGGCCACTCACCGCAGGGCCTGGCTGAGGTTATCCTCCTTTCCGGCGGATACTCAGCACAAGTTAGCTTACGTGCCCTTCCTTGGCACCCACCTCTTCGGTCCGGGAGTGGCAGGTCACCTCCAGCGAATACAGCAGTCCAATGCCACCTTGGATACTACCTCTGCAAAGGGTTCTTTGGGCAAGAACCAGCAGAAGTGCAAGAAGAAGCCCTTCCGGCACTCTTCCCCTGTGGTTAGACAGCCCTCCTATCAAGGAGGTCAGCAGCAACAGCAGGCTCAAGTTTGGTGCCCCAGGCCCAAGCAGGGTCCTCAACAGCCCCGTAAAGGAGGCAGAGGTGCCGGTCCAGGAGCCTCCTCCTCTAAGCCTGCTCAGTGATGGGTCAGGGGTTGCCACCCCTACACCCGTCACGCCAGCTCTGGGTTCTCCCTTGGGGGGCCGGCTCAGTCACTTTCTTTCCACCTGGTCCGGTATCATGTCGGACAGGTGGGTTCTGGAAGTGGTCAGCCAGGGACTGCCTCTAGAATTAGAGCAGTACCCTCCCAGCCGAGCCCGCGCCCCTCAGGAAGAAAGGATCTCCACTCGCACTCAGTCAGCCCTTCGGGACGACATTGCTCAGCTCCTCCACAAGGAGGTGGTAGCTCCAGTGCCGGATCCTCCTACAGACCCAGGCTTCGTGTCCAGGTATTTCCTGGTGCCCAAGCGGACTGGGGGTTGGCGCCCCATCCTAGATCTCCACGACCTGAATCAATATCTCTGATCTCGCACCTTCCGGATGGTAACTCTGAACCAGATCATACCATCTCTGGAGCGAAACATGTGGTTATGTTCACTGGATTTACAGGATGCGTTCTTTCACGTCCCGATCCGACCGTGCCACCAGCAGTTCCTCCACTTCAGGGTCGAAGGGACTCTGTACAAGTTCCGAGCCATGGCATTCGGCCTGTCATCGGCCCCTCGGGTCTTCACCAAGTGCATTGCAGTGGTGGCAGCCCATCTTCGGCGCCGAGGAGTTCGAATATACCCCTATCTCGACGACTGGCTCCTGGCGGGTTCCTCCCTTCAGGAGGTGGAGAGGTCCAGGGATCTGGCCCTCCAAACCTGCTCCCAGCTAGGCCTCCTGATCGGGGCAGAGCTCGACTCTCGTCAAGCTAGAGCTCGGCTCCCGGCGGACAGGGCGGAGGTTCTCTCCTCCTTTGCCCAATCATTTCTGGTTGTGCACTTGCGCCCTGCCCGTGACTTTCTGCGCCTTTTGGGCTACATGGCGGCATGCACCTCGGTAGTCCGTTGGGCCAGGTGGTACATGCGCCCCCTCCAATGGGAGCTGGCCGCCCAGTGGACTCAGCAATATGGTCACTTCGACCAGCTGATCACTGTAACCCAAAAGATCTGGGACGCTCTCCAATGGTGGACCGTCCCAGACCGATTGCAGGAAGGAATCCCGTTTGTCCGCCCTGAGCCGACTGTCGTCCTGACGACCGATGCGCCTCTCATGGGCTGGGGAGCCCACATGGGGGACAACAGGGCCCACGGGTTCTGGACTCCTGAGGAGTCCCGATGCCACATCAACCTGTTGGAGCTTAGAGCAGTCAGACTGGCCCTGTCAGCTTTCGCTCCTCAGCTCCTCGGTCAAGTGGTTAAAGTCCAGACGGACAATACCACGACCATGTACTACCTCAACAAACAGGGTGGCACGCACTCCTGTCTGCTATGCAAGGAGGCGCTCTGAATCTGGACCCTTGTCAGCTGGTTGGAGCCGGATCTCCTAGCCATCCATGTGGCAGGAGTCTCGAACCAACTGGCGGATGCTGTCAGCCACTTAGGCCAGACATCCCACTAGTGGTCTCTCCATCCAGAGGTAGCTTATAATCTGTTCTTCCGTTAGGGCAAACCGTTGGTGGACCTGTTTGCCTCCAGGGAGAATGCCAAGCTGAGCCTGTACCATGCCTGACCCCCTCAGCAGGGCTCGCTGCAGGGGAATGCCTTCTCGAGGTCGTGGACCCAAGGACCTCTCTACGCCTTCCCTCCATTTCCCTTGATCCACAAGGTGCTATTCAAGGTGAGGCGGGGCAAGGCGAAGGTGATTCTGGTAGCCCCAGATTGGCCCCGCCAGTTCTGGTATCCAGATCTCCTCAGCCTCAGCTGCAGGGCTCCGGAGCGGCTTTGTACACGCCCGGACCTTCAATCCCTGCACCTCACAGTCTGGTACCTGGGCAGCTAGAGTTCCAGGCTCTGGGTCTTTCCGAGGATGTCTACACTGTGGTGGAGGCACCTCGTAAGGAATCAACCAGGAAGTGTTATGCCTTCAAATGGAAAAGGTTTTCCATTTGGTGTCAGGGTAAGAGTCTGGACCCCTTATCCTGCTCTGTGGCTAACATTTTAGACTACCTTTGGGGTGTCTCCAAAGGGGGTCTCCGGTCATCGACCCTTCAGGTGCACCTGGCAGCCATCTCTGCTTACCGGGCGTGGGCCGGTCAGCCGGCATTGGCACAGGAGACAGTGGTTGGGCGCTTTTTCAAAGGCCTGGATCACATATCCCCTCCGGTGCGTGAACCTCCACCTCCATGGGATCTTTTGCTGGTTTTGGCAAAGCTCATGGGCAAGCCATTCGAACCCATGCACAAGTGTGAGCTCTCACACTTGTCGTGGAAGATGGCCTTCCTGGTGGCTATCACGTCAGCCAGAAGGACAGGGGAGCTCCAGGCGGTTTTGGTGGACTCCCCTTATCTGGTCTTTCACAGGGACAAAGTTGTCCTGCACTCCCACCCGAAATACCTTCCAAAAGTGGTGTCAGAATTTCACCTTAACCAGGTGTTGACTCTGCCGGTATACTACCCTAATTACACCTCGGACGCCAAGTACAGGCTCTATACTCTGGACCTCAGACGTACTTTCTCCTATTATAAGGAGAGGATGGTGGAAATTCGGGGAGAGGTTTACCAGCTGTTTGTCACTTACACTGACACCGCTTCTGGCAGACCTGCAGCCAAACGGACCATTGCGAGATGGATTACATCATGCATAGGTCTGTGCTATGAGTTGGTGGGCAAGGAGCCTCCCAGAGGGATAAGAGCTCATTCTACCCACCATACTGCTACATCGGTGGCTGCTCCCAGGGACATCCCTATCCAGGAGATATGTCAGGCTGCTACTGGAAGTCAGCAAACACCTTCATTACCCACTACAACATCGACCTTGAGTCACGCCGGGATGCTGGTTTTGGGGCTTCGGTTCTCCAATCTCTGTTTCCTAAATAGGGTGTGTGTGCCTTACCTCCCTCCTCCCAGAGAACTGCTTGGAGTCTGCCAGAGTGTGTGGATGAACAACATATCCACGCTCCTAGAACAACAGGTTACTCACCTGTAACAGTAGTTCTAGGAGTGGTATATGCGGTTTATCCACACGCACCCACCCGACCTCCCCGGCTTTAGGCGCACCACCCGCTTCCAGCGGCTGCCATGATCTACGCCATGGGGGCAGAGCCGGTATCTACCACCCGGTGGGTGGAGGTGCCAGGTTGAAGATTTTCTGGCCAGATTTTAAGGGGAAAGGGACATGCCAGAGAGTGTGGATGAACAACATATACCACTCCTAGAACTACTGTTACAGGTGAGTAACCTGTTCTTATCAAGTCTGTAAGGATGAATGTATGAGACCACTTAATAACACTACCAGCTATGAAAAGATTGACGGGAATCCCACTGAGGATGTACATATTGATTTTCTCTGGTCAGCAGAGGTTTAGAGAATGTTTAATTGCCACATATTAAATGTTTGTGATTCACAAGAGATCATTAAAGCTATGTATTAGGGGTAATGCATGACTTGTTATGAAATCGCACTTTATACTATTCTGGTGCTTATCATATAGGTCACTCTCCTTGAAAAAGCATAATTGATGTGTAAAAACAGTTTTAAAGTAGCCAGATTACCTGAATGAAATAGAAATACTGATGGAAGCTGCTAGCAACTGTACGCTTTTTGGTGTTTGAGAGTTTCTTTAGTTTTGAACTGTCCTATTGCAGACCCAGAGTGCACCTGAATTCTTGATAAATAATCACTGAAAATTTGGGAATCATCCTTTCTTGCCTCTGCCTGTTATGCTGATGTGCCTATCCTATGCATGATTGAAGCCCTCACTGTCTTCGCCCCACCACCTCTTCTGGCAAGCTGTCCACCCTTTCTGTGAAGAAGTGTTTCCTCACATCCCTCTTGACCCCCCCCCCCCAAGCTTCCTCTTCCTCTGAAATGGACTCCCCTCCTGCACCCTGTTCACCCCAGTGAGGTACTTGCATATCTCAATCATGTCCCTTCTCGCTCACTGCTCATGCAGAGTGTATGTGTTGCATTCCTGCAGCCTGTCATTGTATGGTTTCTTGTGGAACCCCTGCACCATTTTCGTAGTCATGCTCTGGACACTTCCACTCTTTGTGTCCTTGCAGGTGCAGCCTACAAAACTGGACGGAGTACTCTAGGTGGAATCTCAGTAGTGAGCAGTACAGTGGCAACACCACCTCCCTTCTCCTGCTAGAAATCCCCCTCCCTAAGCAACCCAGTGCCCGGCTAGCCTTGCCTATTGTCTTGTAGCACTGCCCTGCCTCATTTAGATATCAGATACAAGTAACACCCCTTCCCCTTTCAATCTTATACACAGCCCCCCGGGTTTCCTCACCCCAGGTGTATGACTTTGCACCCTTTAGCATTGAAATCCACCTCCCACACCCTAGACCTGTCCTCTAGTTTCCTCAGATCCCTTTGCATTCTCTTCACTCCCCTTGGGTGTCCACCCTGTTGCAGATATTTGTGTAATCTGCAAACACACCTTCCCCTCCAGTTCTTCAGCAATCTCACTTATGAAGACAAGATCCAGTACCAATCCCTGTGGTACTCCACTGGTCACTCTCCCTTCCCCCAAGTGACTGCTGTTTGCCACCACTGCTGCCTCCTATCTTTCAACCAGTTCGATACCAGCTAACCACCTTCTCCCCCAACTCCCAGGTTGCTAAATTTCTTAATCAGCTTCCTGTGTGGTACCATGTCAAAGGCCTTACTGAAGTCCAGATTTCTACATCTGTCGCATATCTAAATGCAAAGGGTGCAGAGCCAGAGAACTACGTGATTGTGTGGTAGGAAGAGGCGAGCTTGAGGACTGTTCCAGTGACTGAGCATGCTCAGTGTAAGATTGTCTAGGTGTAAATGTGAACTGAAGACTAGTAGCAGAACTATGGTCACAAGTAAATAACCTTTGTTTTGTTTTTTAATTGTGATCGAGGAGGTGATACCCCCAACCCATGCTGAAGGTATTCCTTACGCTCTGCACTGAAATTACATCAGCATATGTTCATCTTTTAAATACATTTTTATTGTAAAGTGAACTGTCTAATTACTGATGCAGTTTAAGTAACCAGATCATCATTATGAAGCATGCATTGTTGGGGTGTGAGTTTATTTACAATTTTTGACCAGGAAAGGCACATTAAGCTGCAATATCTTATTTTCAGGTATGTCCTGGGGGTGGGGTTCATGGACCTGTTTGTATTGATGAAGGAATGGTAGCCATCGTGACACTGGGAAGGTTCTCCTACTTTTCATTGGTGAGTGCCATAGGATCTCGTGTTCAGCTGGACAGTGACAGCAGATGGGGAGAAGAGACCTTGGTTTAATGGCTCATCCAGTGGATGGCACCTTAATTGTGCAGCGCCTGCTTTTGCTGCGCTACAGTCTCAGATCTTCCAAGAATCCATCTTCACCATTCATTGCCGGTGGGTCTGTGCTGGAGACACTAGGACCTTGCAGGAGCATACAGCTTTAAAATTTTAGAGCTAAGGGACAGTGCCACCCACATTGCAGACAAATGATGTGGCGCTCGCGGGCTGGCCAGTAACCGATGCCAGCCCTGCTCTCCTCAGTTCTGTTCTTTCCGCCATCAAGGTCTCACTCTGTGGGAGCATTTGCCATTTTCTAGCTGCGCAATTCTGTTCGTTGCCACTTGTTCAACGTCATAACCTTTTTCTCAACTTTTTTCCATCGCTGCTTCTTTTTTCTGTCCTGCTAGAGCACCAAGCTCAGTGTCTGCTGTTTTTATGTTATTTTCTATAGTCAGTCATGTTCCGGATCTTAGGGGCCTAAGAAGTCAAAGAAGACTGAGTGCCCCTGTGGGGAAAATGTCAGTCTGGAACACACATGACCGCTGCCAAACCTGCCTTGGGTCGCAACATGATATGGTCCGCTGCGATGCTTGCTTCTCAGTGGACTCCCACACTTTAGAAACCCACATGATGATATAGGGGTTGGTCGTCCCACACTTTCAAGGGCAGGCATTGTACAAGGGACTCTAAGGTAAGGTCTCTGGGCTTTTCCCTAGCGTCCCTCCCAGTATTATACATACAGAGAGAGATCAGGTATCTTCTAGTCCTCATCTCAGCAAGACCGAGATCCTCAGGCAGGGGTCTGTGGCGGTTGCACATCCCTCCCAGTCTGGGACCACCTCAGTGGTCCAGATGCCCCTGATGGTGAGGTCAGAGCTATATGGTGGGCCTGCACCGGTGGACTGCTTGGGGTCGTGACCCGGCACCGCTTCAGCTCTTGGCACTTTGGCCAGTGCCAGTGAGCAGGGTGTCACCATCCATGTAGTCGGGTCCCCTCTTGATGCCATTTGCAACACTAGGAGAGGAGAGGTTTCTGGAGCCAGTGGCCTGGTGGAGATCTTATGGATCTCGTCCCCTGAGCAGTCTGATGACCCGGGGGGGGGGGGGTGATTGATGACCGGAATGATCCTGACTGGCTTCCGAGCTCTGGCTATGAAGGAAGCCCTTCTGGGCCTAGTCCTAGACCTCTGTGTCATCCCTGGCTGCTTCCCAGCCTAGTGCTGGCCTTGGCACCGCCCCTTACATCCCGCAGCGGTGCAGATTCCTGTGCCGAAAGAGGGGCCAGTGCCGGGTCAGGTTCCAGTGCCAGGTCTGACAGATGCCTTTCGCTGTGCAGACAAGGGGTTATGTTGCTGCCTGTGGTGCCGGCTCCCCCTTGGCTCAGGTTCCTGATGTTGGTTCTGTCTTTGGGCCTAGCCCAAGGGGCAGAGCCCATTTCAGTGAGATGGGGGCTGGTAAATATCCCGGTAGGCACCTCGCTCCACGTCCAGGGCTGCTGGTGTCTCTGGCAGGAGTCCCAGTGCTGACTCTGGTCCTCTGTCTTTTCCAGAATCATTTGGGCCTGTTGTAGGTGGGGATAGGGGCTGCTCCGTGGGACTTCTACAGCTCCAGTCTCCCCGTCTAGGGGTTCCACTCAGGCAAAGGCCCCTATACGCTTTTGTGCCCAGGCATGGGATCTGGCCTAGCTTGCAAGTCTTGCCCCCTCCTCCTCTCCTGGTCATTTCAGGATGTAGGGGGCTGTTCACCTGGGACCATTTCAGTTCATCGTCGAGTGCCTTCCCTCCATTCCTTCCCCACTTACCTTATGGCACCAGATCAAGCTATTTTCAAGCTTGAGACCCCGGCACCACCACCCCCTAAGTCCAGCTCCTCCTCATCTTCGTCTTCCTCTTCTGTGGAAGATGACTGTTCCCTTCATTTGTCCTCTGACATTGAGTACCCTCGTTACCAGCAGTTCTTGTGGAAATGATGAGGGAGCTGTGACTACCCCACTTTACAGGCCGCAATCCTGCACGTCTGATACTGTCCTCCTTTTGGGTGTACAATAATACCTCTGTGGTCTAGGTCATTTGCGGAGGTGTATAGAAATGTCTGGCTCCATCCCTGTGCCCCATCTCCAGCCCTGAGGGACGCCCAGTGCAGGTATTGCACACCCGTGGGTTTCCAGGAGCCATGCCACACCCCACTTCTGATGTCTAGCTCCTGGACACTCCCTGTGGGCAAAGGCACCCAGTGTGTGACCATCCCCCAGAGTTTTGGACTCTGCTGAGTTTGATGCTTGAGGTCAAAGAGTTTTCTCAGCAGCAGATGCCATGTTGTGCATCTCTGCACACCAGGCATCCTGTGACAGGCTCCTGAGGATGATGCTGCGATAGCTCCTGGCATTCATGCCAGACTGTGAGCAAACCAGACAAGTCGTGCACCTTGCTGCACAGAGCCTGGAGCTGGCGAGACACCAGGCAAGTGCATCCTACGACACCAATGAAGTAGCCTCAAGGTTAGTGGGAACCCCAGTGTGCATGGGGTGAACGGTGTAGCTTCGTCTCTTCATGCTGCCACCTTTGGCCTGGTGTAGGGTGATTGCCTCACTATTCCAGGGGGTTCGCTTCTTCCCCCACATGACCAGGCATGAGCTTGCAGGGCACATTCCTGCTCCCAGACCACGGTAGCCTCCGCTCTCCTCAGACCAGTCTCTTGCCTCGCCAAACCCATAAGGAGGGCCCCCACTTCTGTGTTTTCTCCTCCCATAGAAGGCTTGAGGGAACAACCATTTCCCTCGGGTTGGTCAACACCGTCCTTGGTGGTATGCTAAGCACTCTGACCCACCAGTAATGTATTTGGTGGCCGAAAATAAGTACCTTAAACACATCAGGGCCTTGGTAATAAAGAAAAACATGCACCACAGAAATTTAGGCCTTATCTGTTTACTTCTATTCAGCTCAGATACAGGGGGAACACTTTTCTTAACACACACACGAAGAGTTACAGTAAATGCATTCCTTAAAGCTATACTGTGTAACATTTCTTAAAGCTGCACTACACATAATCCCTCCTGACTTAGCTAGAAAGTACGCAAGTCAATAATTCAGAAGTAATATGAAGCTGTTAAAAGTTATTACTGCAATGTCCCTTTAGTTTATGTCATTAGGCTATATCTCTATTAGTCCATTCTCTTTGGTTGACGTCTTATACGATGTAGGACTGGAGGCTGTTGCTCTGGAATCTGATTAGCATCAGCCACATCTTGTCGCAAATGCTGTGGTTCCACTATCCCTTCCTGTTCTTGTTCTGGAAGAAATAATGCTGGATAACTACCCCAAAGTACAGTTACGCAAGAACTTACCGTAACAATAGAGCTTCGAGTGAGGCTCTTGCAGTAGGTATTCACATATAGGTTTGACCTGCAAGGCGTCAGGACCTCACGGAAAAACTTCTAGCTAGTAGTCTCTGGCGGAGGACCACCCCCACATCAGGTGATGTCAGTATAAAGGGGCGGTCCCCACGCCTGCCTTCCAGTTCTTTCCCACCAAAAGCCAAAGAGGCAAGACGAGAGGGAGGATATTTCCCTATGGAAATGGAGCAAAAGCTTGGGGAATGGCGCGGGAAGTGTATGTTTACTGTAAGAGCCTCTCTCAAGATCTACTGTTATGGTAGGTTCTTACATAACTATACTATCTTACTTCGAGAGGGCTCTTGTAGTAGGTATTCACATATAGGACTGAGTCCCAAGTAGTCTGGAACAAGGAAAAGTACTCGGGAGGAGACTTGATATCCATAGCATGGAATCTCGGGGCTGAATGGGTCTCACGAAAGGAGACCTTGTAGGACAGCCAACCCGAAGCCTGCTCTACGGCGAGAGGCGATGTCCAAACTGTAGTGTTTCATGAAGGTATGGACAGAAGTCCAAGTTGTGGCTGCACATATGTCTGCCGCTGACACATTTTTGAAACAAGCCGCCGAGGCAGCTACTACTGTGGTGGAGTGACCTCTGACTTGACCCGGCAGGGTCTTGTTGTACTTGTCATAACAGAAAGTGATACAGTGAGCCAACCATTTTGATAGGCATTGCTTAGAAACAGCATTGCCTTCTCTTCTGTAAGCAACGGAGACAAAAAGCTGATCTGTTTTCCTGAGATCTCTAGTCCGAGTGGTGTAGTACCTCAGTATTCTGTGAACATCCAAAGTATGCAAGAGGTACTCCCCTTGATTGGAGTGTTGCGTAAAGAAAGCAGGTAGCTCAACAGATTGACTCAGCATAGATTCAGCCACCACCTTAGGGCGAAACTTAGGGTTGGTGCATAGAGCCACACGTTCCTTGTGAAAAAT
Source organism: Neoceratodus forsteri (assembly GCA_016271365.2). Taxonomy (NCBI): domain Eukaryota; kingdom Metazoa; phylum Chordata; order Ceratodontiformes; family Ceratodontidae; genus Neoceratodus; species Neoceratodus forsteri. Next base: position 810,902,594 of record CM057456.1, on the reverse strand, counting down.
AAAGTACGGGATTTTGCACATCAAGGCCTGAAGCTCTGAATTCCCTGAGCAGACGTAATGGCCATTAGGAAGTGTGTCTTCCAAGAAAGGAACTTTAAATTAGTTGTAGCTGCCGGCTCGAAGGGAGGCAGGGTAAGTTTCTCCAGAATGAAATTCAAGTCCCAAGGAGGGACAGGAATGCGGATGGGGGGTCTCAAATGGAGAACCCTTCTAAGGAAAGTCTTGGCGACTTCCAACTCGGCAAAAGTCCTGTCTCCAAAGGGAACATGGTAGACTGAAATAGCGGCCATGGGGACTTTTAACAAGGAATGGCTGTGACCCAGAACGAATAGGTGACGCATGTAGTCCAGGACTTTATTGGCTGGGCACGAGCAAGGTTCGAAGTCCTTCGAATTGGCCCAAATAGAAAACTTTCCACTTCATGGCGTAGGTGGACCTGGTGGAAGGCTTCCTGGCCTCTACCAAGATGTCCGCTACGAGAGGAGAAACTCTGAAGTGGGCTTTAGCCACGTTTACAGGAGCCACGCATGTAAATGAAGGGATCTGAGACCTGGATGAATAAGGGTCCCTTTATCCTGGGTCAACAGTTGTTGTGACAGAGGAAGAGGAAGTGGAGGTTCCTCTGAAAACTGTTGCAGAAGAGAGACCCAAACTTGCCTGGGCCAGAAGGGAGCGGTGAGAATCATTCGAGCTCCCTCCGATCTGAGTTTGTTCAGGACCCTCAGAATTAAAGGAATGGGAGGGAAGACATAAACAAATCTGTCCCTCCAAGCGAGAAACAGAGCGTCCCACCAAAAAATGTCTCACCCTGGAGCGAGGGACCAGAAAGCAGGAAGTTTTGGGCAAAGGCAAAGAGGCCTATCTTAGGCGTCCCCCATCACTGAAAGATGTCATTTAGAACTTGTTGATCTAACTCCCATTCATGGGACCTGGCTGAGGATCGACTGAGTTGGTCTGTCAGTGTGTTTTCTAGTCCCAGAACGTGAACCACAGTAAAGTGAAAGTGGGTCAAAAAGTTCAAAAACTTAGGGACTAGCGAATGACTGTGGCTTGTTCTACCGCAAGGAACTTTCTACAAGCCAACGGGCGGAAAGAATTGGAAGGCGGGCGTGGGGACCGCCTTTTATACTGACGTCTTTTGACGCCGGTCACCTGACGTGGGGACGGTCACCCGCCAGAGACTGCTAGCTAGAAGTTTTTCCATGGGGTTCTGACGCTTGGCAGGTCAGTCCTATATATGAATACCTACTGCAAGAGCCCTCTCGAAGTAAGATCTCTGGGTATTCCTTTTTTGTTCTATCTCAGTTCTAGTACATAATTGATCCACATGTTTTTTCACTCTCCTCTGGTTAGTCAGTCGAACAGTATAGACATTTCCGAACTTTTTTTCTACCACGCCTTCTAGCTATCTCTTCGGGCCTGCATACATCCTGACCCACACAAGATCATTGGGTTTGAAAGATCTGGTCTTAGGAAGCATTTCACTTACTGACTTATAGCCTAGAGGGTGAAGAAGGTCCAATTGAGTTTGAATCTGCCGTCCAAACAGCAATTCTGCAGGGGATATTCCCATGACACAATGTGGTGTTATTTGATACAACGCAAGAAAGTCCAAAAGGGCTATTTGTATTGCCGTCGGTGTAGTAGGATTAGCTTTGTCCATACTCTCTTTAAAAATCTGAACCAGGCATTCCGCTTCTCCATTTGAACTTGGATGGTAGGGAGGTATGAAAATATGGTGGATATCATGTTGCTGGCAAAATGCTTGGAATTCAACAAACGTGAACCAGGTGCCGTGACCAGGGCTGATAAAGCGACAGCGGAACCGCAGGATAAAGGGGAAAAAAAGAGTAACCACATGGAATTTCAATAGGGTCCTGCAAAATCAACATGCAACCTTTGCCAGGGTTTTTCAGGTCGTTCCCAGTGGTGAACTGGAGCTCTTGCCGGATTTCCCATAGATACTGCACAACCTTCACATCTTTGCACAACCTGGTGTGTGTCTCTTATCAATGGAAGGCTACCATACGTGAAGTCTGGCCAGGGATTTCATTTTAGCAATGCCTGAATGGGCCCGCATGCAAAACTCAACTCATTTGAGTGATAACATTTGGGTACTATGACACGCAATCCCCATAGAAGATGCCCCTCAGCAATGGACAGCTGCTCAACCCTCAAATGTATACTGATACACTTGTTTCAAAATTACATTCTAGTACTGGAAGCTGATCTAACTGTTGTAGCTCCATTGCACGCACAACAGTAGAATCCTCCATATCTTTGAATTGCGCAGGAAAACCATCTGGCATACTAATGGCTCCTCTTAAGTCCCATATCGAACTCCATTTCTGTGGATATTGGTAACATTGATAAGGCATCTGCATTTCCATGCTGGTCTGTTGGTTGATATGTAACCTCAAAATTATAGGCAGATAATATTAATGCCCATCGTTGAAGTCGACTAGCGACTGTTTCTGGAATTCCTTTTTCTGGACTGAAAATTGTCACGAGTGGCTTGTGATCCGTCTTCAGATGAAACTTGCGACCTAGCAAGTATTGGCAAAATTTCTGGACTCCAAACAATCACTAATGCCTCTCTCTGAATCTGCATAATTCATTTCAGCTGCAGTAAGTTTGCATGAAGCATGGGCTATCTGCTTCTCCACTCCTTCTGGATCTGTATGGAAAAGGACAGCTCCTATACCCACAGGACTAGCATCACAGGCCAATGTGATCAATAAGTTAGGGTCATAATGAGTTAAATTATTCACATCAGTTAGAGAGAGCTTGATGGGTTGAACTGCCTTACTGTGTCCCTTGGTCCACTTCCACGGAGTACCCTAATGTAACCGTTCATTTAGGATAGCACATTTAGTGGCTAAGCCAGGTATGAAACGGTCATAATAGCGCACCATACCCAAGAATGAGCACAGCTCTGAAACATTCTGTGGTTCAGGCATGTGCACAGTGGCTTCCACCTTTTCATCATTCAGATGAATTCCATCTTTGTCAATAGTGTGACCTAAGAAATGACACTTGGTTGACAAATTTAGCATTTTTCTTTCCTGAGTCTGAATCCACTCTGTTGCAATCTCTAAAGTCTTTTGTAAGTTAAGTGCTCTGCTTCTGTCTTGCCTGTGACAATGTCATCCAAATAACAAGCAACACCTGGTATATCACCCACCGTTTGCTCAATCACGTTTTAAACAATAGCCGGTGCAGAACTAAGGCCAAAACATAACTGTTTGTACTTGTACAGTCCTTGGTGTGTATTAATCACTACCAATTTCTGAGAGTCTATCCAGTTCTACTTGAAGATATGCATCAGCGAGGTCCAGTTTAGAGAACCCCCCACCACCATTCAGTCTGTGAAAAAGTTCCTCTGATAAGGGTAAAGGAAATACATCTGTTTTAAGTACTGGATTAAGTGTCACCTTAAAATCTCCACATATTCTACCCTTACCACCTGGTTTAGATACCACCACAATTGGAGTAGCCCAGTCTGAACTTGAAATCTTTTCCAGCACACCTGCTTTTTCCAGTCTGTCCAATTCTGCCCCAACCACCAGTTTTAAGGCAAAAAGAAGTTTCCGTGGTTCACAAAACTTAGGAACTGCATTAGGCTTTGTAACTACATAGATACATAGACAGTGTCGGCAGATAAGGGCCTATGGCCCACCCAGTCTGCCCATTTGAGCTTGTAAGTTCAGTTTGTTTTCCTAGAAGTCTGTTTCCCCTTACCCCTGACCTCCAGAATTCCTTTATGTCTATCCCATGCATTCTTAAATCCCGTGATTGTTTCAGCCCCCACCACTTCCTCTGGCAGGGTGTTCCACCTGTCCACCACCCGTTCTGTGAAGAAATTCTTTCTCATGTTTCCTCTGAGTTCAGCTTGGCTTTAGCTGTTGTGCAACATCCCAGGCTTTTCCACAACTCTGGATATATGTCTAAAATCTCTCCAAGCTTAGGTGGATTACTGCTTTGTGGTACCTGGACAGCAGCAAGTAGGCCCAAATCTGCTGGATCAGTTTGTGAATGTTTAGAAGAACCTGAGCGTCTCTGCCCAAAATGTTGACACTCTTTTTTTTTTTGAAACCAGAAAAGTTAAAGGTGTACTAGGAGAATCAGTCCTGTGTACTAAAGTGGTAAACGAGCCCAGTGGCTAAATTGGTAGCCCTTCAGATGCATGCAGCAACTTATTACAAGGAGACAGTGGTGGTTTATCCAGATCAGACCATGTTTGATGGTTAATAAAAGTAACAGGGGAAGCACAGTCTACCATTAAATGCAACTGATGCCTCAGTTGTGGCAACTGAAGTAACACATAGAAAGGAGGAACATCTTTAGTCTGCATTTGTGGTGCAGTAGGAATCTCTGAACTGATCACTGCAGTTCTCCTCCTTCTGCAAACTTTAGCCATATGACCCTGAAGTTAACATGCATGACACTGAACTTCTCTGAATTATGCACTAGTCCCTGCTATGCTGAGATGACCCACATGATGCACATTTGTACTGGCCATGCAGTTTGGGTGGAGTGGTTGAATTTTTTCTTTGAAAACAGTGGTTTAGACTTAGGTTTGAGCTGTTTCAATTTGGGGTTTACTGCAGTTACTTGTACCTCATTTTTAGTGTTCATCTTAGCATGTGCTTCATTTTCCGCAGCCTCATACATTTGTGCGAACTGTAAAAGTTCATCAGCAGACTTCTTGACACTTCTAGAAAATAATTGCTGAATATGATCATTATTCAACCCCATAACAAACTTATCAGCTAAATTAGATTCAAGATGCTCCTTGCTTCACTCCTATGAGAGCTAAGTTTCTGATTTCAGCCAAATAAGATTATAATGACTGACCTGGTTTCTGCTGGTAACTGTAGAATTTATAACGTTCAGCCCTTGGAAAAGTTGTTAAACTGTATTGTGCATTCAGTTTAGCCTTTAGCTCTTGATATGACAAATCTTTTGGCCGGTCCAGTGCATACAGATTGCATAACAGTTTGAAGGCTTCACTCCCCAAGAAAGTACAAAAAGCAGCTTGAATAAGCTCACCCTGTAGCTTTTCATTTGCTGATTGTATGGCAGGATTAAGTAATAACCACTGATCAAACCGTCTGGACCATGTATCCCAGTCTGTTCCTGTAAAAATCTCAAAGCTGGCTGAAGTTGCCGTGATACTGTACAGTTCCAAATTGCTTACTTGCCTCCAATGCAGAAAGTCACAAAATGGTGTAATTCAGAAAGCTGGAGCTGTGAAAATGTTCACCATCCTTGTCGCCAGTTAGTTGTATTTGGTGGCTGAAAATAAGTACCTTAAACACATCAGGGTCTTGGTAATAAAGAAAAACATGCACCACAGAAATTTAGGCCTTCTCTGTTTACTTCTGTTCAGCTCAGATACAGGGGGAACACTTTTCTCAACACACACACAGGAAGAGTTGCAGTAAATGCATTCCTTAAAGCTATACTGTCTAACATTTCTTCAAGGTGCACTACACATAACAGTAATGAATGGTGAAGATTGATTCTTGGAAGATATGAAAAATACATACTCACCGTAATTCTTGATCTTCCAGAATAGTATCACCATTCATTACTGCATCCCACCCAACTTCTCCCTCATCAGCCAGGCTTCTCGACCGTTTTTCTTCCTCTCCTTCTCTCTCACCATCTGCTTCCTTTGTGAGATGCTCTATTTAAATAAAGAAAAGAAAGAGGGAGGCACTTTGAGGGGGGCAGGGGACACAATGGAAGACTGGTTTACCTCTTGTGTGGCCCTCAAAAAAAAAAAAAGACAAAAATATTTTTTCCTGACTCCCTATCTCCTCAAGTCCACTTCTTGTTTTTTTTTTTTTTTTTTTTTGAGGACAAAAAAGTTTTTGGGAGGGAGCGTTCTTGCGCCCCCATAGAGTCGAGTAAGCTGTTTGCTGTCGGAGAAGTTCCTTTTTCCTTTCCGCTTTTAAACAGGAAGGGCATGCAGGGGTAGAAGGGGACCAGGAGACATATTCTGGAGTTCCAGCCCAGACTGGTGCAGCTCTCCTTTTTCCCTTACAGTACACCTCCTGTGCTTTCTTTTCCAGCCAGCCAGCTACATTTTTCTTTCTTTTACATCCCTCTTTCTAGGGAGTCTTTTGGTATGAAAAGAGAAAGATGTGTCCAGAGAATCGCAGGATATCTTTGATTTTCTCAGTTGCTATCTGTCCTTTCTAGCAGGGCCCCCTACTACCAATTTATTTTGTCTCTCCTTTTCTTCAGTTCAAGAACACTGGTCAGTAGTGCATCTCATGGGCCCTGGCTCTTCTGATTACTATGCTTCAGGGGACCAGACAGTGACAGCACTAAAGGTTATAAACCGTGGTTCAAATTAGACCCACTGGTGTAAAGGATGTGGGTCAAAATGAGAAAATATTGGGTCGAAACTTAATCAAAAGTAAAAAGTTCACTAGTACAGAAGCTAAAACTTGTCAAGAAAAAATACTTTTTTGTTCACGTTTCCATCTTTCAGCTACAGTCACACACCAGGTCCACCATCAAGTGGAAGGTGGGTAATTTCTGGGCAGGCTGCAACTTTTTCCCTTTCTGTCCCATCTAGCGCTGTACCTGGAACCGGGACTCTTTCAATAAACTGTATCCCATATTTTTGTAGTGGTTATATGGGATCTCTGAGCCCCGACCTCTGCAGTTCACCTATGTGCAGGTGAAGAACCTTTCTGATAACACAGTTTCAGTGCTCATAGTTCTAGTATTCCTGTGTCTTGCAGGGAGGTGGCACCTACGTCAGGAATTCATCCCATACTTTTGCTTGGTCATATGGGATTTCTGGGACCTTTGACTTCACCTGAAGTCGTATAATCTGCAAGGGAACACAGCTGAATTTCCCTGCAGTTGCAAGGAAGCCTAAAAGCAGTGATCTACTGGGAGCTCAGGGTTCCCGCTACACACACACACACACACACTTTCTCTCTCTCTCTCTCCTGTCCAGTTGTCCTGATCATTTTTTAACCCGCTACCTAGGCCCTCTCTCCCAACCTCTTTCTCTCCTCTGTTTGCTGGGTTTTATTGCTTTGTTCTTTCTATATCCTGTATCATTTTTCTGTTCCTTGGGCAAACTTGCCTCATCCTTTCTTTTTTCTTACCCTTTGTTTCCTCTCCTAGCAATCAGAACTGAGGAGAGCAGGGTGCCAGTGTTTGGTACTAGCTAGCCTGTGAGCGCCACTTCATGCGTCTACTTATGGGCTGCACCGTCCCTGACATTAGTCCTCAATCTCTAAAATTTTAAAGCTGTATGCTCCTACGGGATCCTAGGGCCTCTAGCACAGACCCACTAGTAATGAATGGTGAAGAAATTCTGGAAAATCAAGATTTACAATGAGTACGTAATTTTCATTTATGTGTATTACACCAAGCACCTGGTATGGGACAAGAACCCACAACCATCTGATCTTCCAGCCCCAAAGACAGGAGTGCCACCCATTGAGCGACTAACACAGCTGTTGTGTGTCCAACAGTTTTAATTTGGAGGAGTGTGGGCTGTTAGGTAACAGTTGGTCTCGTCAGAATCTTGGATAGCGTATTTTACTTACGTTTTCACCCCTAGAATGAAAGGTACTAATTTTAGACATTAACAAACAGCTGGACGCTAAAAAGATGTCTTGAACTGCACTCTACCTCATAGCCACCTGATTAGGAAATCGACCCCCAGATCCTCCACATGGGAAATGCATGTGCTAACCAGTACAGGGCTTGCTGTAGTACAGTAGAGGTCAGCTTGATGCTACTTGAAATGGGGGGGGAGGGGTCAGTCCAGAAGCTCTGGGATCATTCATATGTTGGAGTGTCTTTTTATTACACTGCCTGACTTTCTTGTAATAATACAGGTGCAGTCTTTCAATGTGTAGTACAGTGTCCTGCTTTTCTTGTTGTGCTTCATATTCCATTTGGGGACTTAAATAGCAGGCTAACACAAGCCCTGCCATCAGACAGTGTTAAATATGGTCTTTGATTGTTCTCCTAACTTGTTCTTTTACAGCGGGGATAAGGTTCCTGTCCTTCAACAGCAGAAACCTGAGACTGAGAAGGAGCTTACTGAAGAAAAAATGGCTAAGGTACAACTTGATCCTGTTTCATTTTTCTCCCCTAAATGTGTTTTCTGTGCAAATGGGAATCAAAGTTTGCCATCCAGTTCCTTTTTATAACTCTTGGTTAGAGCTGGGTGTGATGCAGATGTGCAGATCTTGCCCCTGATTGTTTCTGTGTAACTGCAGTGACACTGAGATATACCTGTATTTCAGGACACAACTGAACACCACGATTACCTTGAAATTTGCACTTCTGTAATATATGTTAATACTGCAATCAAGACCACTCTTGGAGTTGTAAGAGTGGTCTCGCATGCATTCATACTGTCAATTTGGTCTGTACCTAAAAAAAAGTCTGGAGCATTGGTTGTATCAGTTTCTGTACTGTAATGTTTGTTCTAGGGACATAGATATGTTGTTCATCCACACAGTCTGGCAGGTTTCTTGCCGCTTTAAATCTTGTCGGAAGGTCTTCAAGCTGGCTCCTCCCACCCACCCGGGTGGTAAAACTCTCGGCTCCGCCCCATGACGCCAGATCTTCCTTACTGCTTGGAAGCTCAGGTTCCCTCCTTAGCGCTCTGCGTTTTAGACTGGATCCTAACTCTTCAATTCGTCCGAAACTAGTTTTGAAGTTTTCTAACCTCGGTCTTTTCCCTCGCGGCTGCGATGGACAAATTGATTCCCGGCTTTCGGAGGTGCCCTGGCGGGCAAAAGATGTCCAGGACGGATCCGCACTCCACGTGCGTGTACTGCCTCGACCTAGACCACAACCCGCAGGTCTGCGAGTTGTGCCGCTCTTTTTCGGCCAACGTCCTGGAGGATCGTGCTGCCCGATTGAAGCTCGGGCGCCCCAAGAAGCGTTACCTGCCGGTTAAATCCAAAGAGGCTCATTGGGCGGTGTCCGCGGCGGTTGGCTCAGCTGAGCAGCTCGAGCACATTATCGCCCTTGAGGAGGAGGAGGCGGCCCAGGCCGCATCTTCCTCCTCCTTGGTCGCGGCGTTTATCCCGCTCTCTCTGAGTTCCTCTTATTCGGCTTTGTGCAAGGAGCATCGCCAGTCCCTTTCCACGAAGGGAGAAGGGCCATCGGGACTTTCCTCTCGGCCCAAGAAGAGGGAGTCGAAGGGTAAGTCCCATCGTCGGCGTTCGGGGGATCGAGAGAGCTCTCCTTCCCCGGACAGCCGACCGTCGACTGGAGGTCGAGGTTGTGGCTCAGGCCGCTGGCTTCACGGCGTCCCGTCAGGCCAACCTGCCGAGATACTGACGGGCGGTGGGCGACTGGTAGGCCGACAACCCTCTTCGCGGTTTCACGGTGGGGCCGAGGATCTGCCCGTGCCTTGGGCGGCAGTCCCGGTTAAAGTGTCGAGCCGAGGAAGGCGGGTGTCCCGCCCTTCCAGGCCTGCCCTGATTTCACGAGGTCTCGATCTCGGACTTCATCTCGGTCAGGCCGCTTCCGCCGACATCGGCGGTCTCGGTATACGCACCGAAGTAAGTGGCGACACCGCTCCTCCTCGTCCTCCTGCTCGGATGAGGAGAGGTTTTGACACAGATTGCGTCGGCGTTACGAGGAGCTTATGTGGCAGCAGTTGCTGTTGTCCGGGAGTAAGTCAACTCCGATTCCTTCCCCGGCTATCAAGTGGCTGCCGCCCGTATGGCCAAAGCAACCGCTCGGCGCAGTCGAGAGGCCCATTTCTGGGCCAGTTGTTCGGCCAAATCTAGCTGCCCCACCGATTGTGGTGGAACCTCGGCCGGGTCACGGCCTGCCCCACAGGCTGTTGGTTCCTCGGCAGGTGAAGGGTGGCTCAGGCCTGAGGCAGCTCTTCACAGACTCTTCGGAGTCTGATGACGAGTCCTCCCTGTTCCCCAGGTGGGTCGGCCTGGAGTCCCTCGGGGGCCAGTCTCTGGACGATAGACCATTGTCCTTCATGGGTCTGCTTCGGCTCATCTTGGGGTCCACCGGGATGCAGCTCGAGCCCTTGGAACTAGGCGTGTGGTTTTGTTCCCTGGACCTACAGGACGTGTTCTTCTCGTCCCGATCCGTCCGTCTCATCAGATTCCTCTGCTTCGGAGGGACCTCTTTACAAGTTCCGGGCCATGCCCTTCAGCCTCTTTCCAGCTCCCAGGGTCTTCACCAATTGCAAGGCAGTGGTGACAGCATTCCTGCGGCGCCAAAGGGTCCGGGTGTACCCCTACCCGGTCGACTGGCTGTTTGCAGCCCCCTCCAGAGCGCAGGTGGAGCGGTCCAGAGATCTGGCCCTCCGGGTTTGCTCTGACTGGCCTTCTCATCAGTGAGGCCAAGTCGGAACTTGTGGCAAAGCAGGTGATACACTTCATCGGGGCAGAGCTCTACTCTCTTAGAGCCAGAGCTCGGCTCCCGGCGGACAGGGCCGAGGTTCTTCCTCCTTGCCCAATCATTTCTGGTTGGGCAATTGCATCCTGCCCGGGACTTCCTGCGCCTCCTGGGCCTCATGGCGGCCTGCACCAGCGTGGTCCATTGGGCCCGTTGGTACATGCGTCCCTTCAATGGGGACTGGCCAGCCAGTGGTCACAACACTATGATCCATTGGATCAGTTGGTGACAGTGACCCAGGAAATGTGGAACGCTCTCCAGTGGTGGACCGTTCCAGCACATCTGCAGGAGGGCATCCCGTTCGTCCGCCCCGAGCCGACAGTCTCTTTATCGACCGACGCATCTCTGATGGGTTGGGGTGTCCATCTGGGGGAGCGCACGGCCTCTGGTCCCCTCGGGAGTCCCGATGCCATTTCAACCTGCTGGAGCTCCGAGCGGTCCGCCTAGCTTTCACCGCCTTCGCTCCGTTTCTACGGGGTCAAGTGGTTCAGGTCCAGATGGACAATTCCACGACCATGTACTACCTAAACCGCCAGGGCGGGACGCACTTCATGCTGTTATGCAAGGAAGCTCTCCGCATATGGTCTCTCGTGCGCAGCCTGGAGGTGGATCTCCTAGCCATTCACGTGGCAAGAGCCTCCAACACCCTGGCCGATGCCCTAAGCCAGATAGGGGCTGCATCTCACGAGTGGTCTCTACTGTCGGAGGTAGTACAAGATCTCTTCTCCCATTGGGGCACGTCTCAGGCGGACCTGTTTGCCTCCAGGGAGAATGCGAAGCTGAGACTGTTCCATGCCCGCCCCCCTCAGCAGGGCTCGCTGCAGGGGGATGCCTTCTCGAGGCCGTGGACCCCGGGCCTCTTCTACGCCCTTCCCCCATTTTCCTTGATCCACAAGGTGCTTCTCAAGGCAAGGAGGGACAAGGCGCAGGTGATTCTGGTAGCCCCAGACTGGCCCTGCCAGTTCTCGTATCCAGATCTCCTCAGTCTCAGCTCCAGGCTCCCGAGGCGGCTTCCAGCCCGCCCTGACCTGATCTCAGTTAATCAGGGGAAGGTATTCCATCCGAACCTTCAATCTCTGCACCTGATGGCCTGGTTTCTGAGCGGCTAGAGTTCCAGGCCTTGGGTCTTTCTGACAAGGTCTTCAACGTCGTTGAGGCGTCCCGTAAGGAGTCGACCAGAAAATGCTATGCCTTCAAATGGAAGAGAGTCTCCATTTGGTGTCAGGGAAAGGGCCTGGACCCTTCCTCCTGTTCCTTGGCAAGCATTCCGGACTACCTGTGGTCCTTTTTCTCAGCAAGGGCTTCGGTCGACGACCCTTAAGGTGCACCTGGCAGCCATCTCTGCTTACAGGCGGAGGGCCGGAAAGCAGTCGGTGGTGCAGGAGAAGGTGGTCTGGTGCTTTCTAAGGCCTTGATCACATTTCCCCTCCGGTGCGAGAACCTCCGCCTCCGGGGGATCTACTGCTGGTATTGGCCAAGCTCATGGGCAAGCCATTCGAACCATGTACAGGTGCAATATCTCCCACCTGTCGTGGAAGACCGCCTTCTTGGTGGCTATATCGTCAACCAGAAGGATGGGAGAGCTCCAGGTGCCTTCCATCGAGTCTCCTTATCTGGTCTTCCACAGGGACAAGGTTGTCCTGCGCCCCCACCCGAAGTTCCTTCCGAAGGTGGTGTCGGAGTTTCACCTTAACCAGGTGTTGACTCCGCCGGTGTTCTACCCCAATCACACCTCAGAGGCCGAATATAGGCTCCATATTTGGACCCTAGCAGAGCGATCGCTTACTTAAGGAGCGGACGGCTGAAGTTCGGGTAGAGGTTCGCCAGCTGTTTGTCACCTACGCTGAAGCCACACCTGGCAGACCTGCAGCCAAGCGGACAATAAGCAGGTGGGTCACCTCCTGCATAGATCTCCGCTATAGGTTGGCGGGCATGGAGCCTCCCAGAGGGATAAGAGCTCATTTTACCCGCCATACCGCTGCATCGGTAGCTGCTTCCAGGGATGTCCCTATCCAGGATATCTGCAGGGCTGCTACCTGGAAGTTCACATGCCTTTATTACCCACCACATAGAGCCTTGAGTCACGCCGGGATGCTGGTTTTGGGGCTTCGGTTCTCAGTCTTTATTTCCTAAGTTAGGGGGTGTACCTTGCCTCTCCTCCCGGAGAACGCTAGGAGTCTGCCAGACAGTGTGGATGAACAACATATCCATGTCCCTAGAAATACAGGTTACTCACCTGCTAACAGGAGTTCTAGGAGTGGTATATATTGTTCATCCACCATTACAACTCCCGGCTTGGCGCACAGCCTGGCTTCCATGAGCTGGGTCTAGCGTCATGGTGAGCCGAGTTTACCACCCGGGTGGGTGGGAGGAGCCAGCTTGAAGACCTTCCGGCAAGATTTAAAGCGGCAAGGAACCTGCCAGACAGTGTGGATGAACAACATATACCATTCCTAGAACTTCTGTTACAGGTGAGTAACCTGTATTTCACGCACTCTATGTAAGCCTTGCTGCACTGTACATTTCGTTTGCACTGGTTTTTCCCCTCCCTCTAGGTACATGTAACTAAACCCGGGTCACCCCTGAAAAAGGGACCGCAAGGTTCCAGTGGGCCTACCCGGTTACCGAGATATAAATAAATAAAATTCATAGGGTATGAGAACTGCAAACCATAAGTGAGTAAAAATACAGTGCCCTCCTTGACCTCATTGTGCTGAGGCTTCAGAGGCCTTGGTTATTTGGGTCTGGGAGGTCAGCTGATATCACTCCACAGTGGCAGGGCTGAGAGTATATGCCTGGTACACACTAGTGGACACCTCGACGCAGTCCCATTCCCCCACCCCCAAGTGCTTTTTACTGGTTGTGGCAAGTGGGCAGGCTTTCAGCCCTGTTCCTGTTCCCCACAACTGATATCGCCTCCCCTGACCCCATGGGGCTTGTTGCAGGGCCAGGGGGAGGGCCGTGCCCCCCCCCCACCACTTTCCTGGTGAATGTCCTCATTACTCCAGTGGTCAGGCAGTAGCATGAGCCAATGGAGAGTGAGCCAGGGCTTTATGAAGTCTGCCTGTCCCCATTTTCCGTTTTCTGCCATTCTCTGCCACAGCGACACGTAAGGACAAGCAGCCAGAGGGGAGCACGCATTTCAGAGTCACAGTCCCTCCCTTAGTTACTTGCAACCTGCACTATCAACGAACCTCCACTAGGTGACAGTCAGGCCAAGACAGCTTGCCTCCCCTGGAGAGGAGAGCAGTTCTTGGAATGCTTGATACTCTCCCACCTCTGCCAGCCCAAGGCAAACCATGGTCATTCCTGAACACAGGTCACCAGCATGGCAAGTGGTAAGGTATTTAACACCTCAGCCCTTCACAACACCAGACTAGCCTAAACACGTCCAAACTGGTTGAGAGCCAGGTCACTAGCTCCATGGTAGCCCCATCAGGCTTATCAACCTTGACACCAGTCGACCAGGCAGTTAAGATTTTGTTCATCCTAGTCTACTAGTTGTCTGAGGAGGTCGACCAGGAGTCCATCTCCAAGACCCCCACGTTCCTGGACCTCACCCAGGAGGACGTGGAGCTGTTGGTGTCCCTGGCCGCTGCCACTCAGGAACAGCCTCCACCAGATGTCGTTCCACCAAAGCTGGTGCACGTTATCTATACGGCATCCCCGGCAGCTTTCTCCTCAAAATCGGCCCTGTGGTCGAGGTCAAGACACTCTTTGTACTCTGTCCCACTTGACTAGGACATGTCACCATCTGTGTTCCTTCCCGTCCTCCCCTTCAGATGGCAAGAGGCTCTACTGACACCAGTGGGCCGTGGTCCAAAGTAGGGCTCTACCCCAACCACTATGGTTGATTGGCCAGTGCCAGTCAAGCCCACGCCTGTCCTCCCAAGACAGTTGCCATTGACACCTGTCTCCACCCTTTCTGGAACTGCTGCCACCACAGCCTTTGCAAGGAGCTCCAACCAAGGATTCCCATGCTATGAATGGCTTGTCAGGCTGGCTCTCAGTGGAAATCACTCAGAAGACTCTACGGTAGTTCATGGCAGCAAACAGTAGAGGGCCTTGTTTGATGAGTCCTTGGACAACTCAGGTGGGTCCTCCATGCAGTCGTCGACGAATCGGTCAAGGAGTTGACCACTGACCATGGGCCAATGTAATTTGGAGCTCTACTCCAGTTTATGTCTGAGTCCATTAATGTTCCTTAGGAGCCTGTTTAAAAAAGAGCCAAGTACCCTTTTACTAACATCCTGGATGGGGATGAACCCCCGGGGTTTGCCTTTGCCGTGGTGGAGGCTATTTTGGAAGGGAGCTCAAGCACCATTCTGCCCAGCACCCTCAGCCCATATGATCTGCAAGTATGCGCTCTCTGTCTGGGTCCTCTGACCACCCCTGGCCGAGGGTCTGGTCTTGGACTCGGTCTTCCAGAAATCCCAAAATACTGAGGACATGCACAAGCCCCCCAACAAGGAAAGCTTGACTGTCCGGACAAGTAGGCCTGTGCCACTATCTTACTCAGTCTTTGTCAGGCTAGCTATGCCTTGATTATGGCCCACTTTGGTCACTCCCTGCTGGGAGTGCTAGATAATGTCCTCCCTCACCTTCCTGCTGACAAGCAATTGCCGGTGAGAGTGGTTAGAGACCAGGGTCAAGCACTGGCTAAACACCACCTTCAGACAGCCTTGAGCATGGGCAACTCCACTGCCCTTGCCATGGCAGTGACAGTCACCATGCATCACAAGGCCTGGCTAAAGCTGTCAACCTTTATGGCTAATACTCGGCATAAGCTGGCTGATGTCCCTTTCTTGGGCACCGACCTCTTTGGTCTGGGGTGGACGGTCATCTCACTCGAATTGAGAAGTCCAGCACCACACTGGACTCTGTGGCTTCATCCCAGAAGGACACAAAGGCCCAGAAACCGACAAAAGCCTTTTAATTTCAGTCCTTTCAGCCACAGCAGCCTTGGCCGCATCAGCCCAAGCAGGGGCAATACCAAGCCTGGCACCCCTAGGCCAAGTTCTCAAGCCAGGGGCCAAAAAGAGGCGAGGTAGATGAAGTGGTGCCCCTTCAGCTCCAGCGGCTAGTGCCCCCTCCGTAGTTGCCCAGTGACTGGTTGGGGGGTGTCTAATTCCTGCCTGCCCAGTCTCTGACCCATCTGCCTGAGGGGGTTCGCATCGCCACTTCAGGCCACACTGGTCCGTCATTACCATGAACAAGTGGGTTCTCCAGGTGGTAGCAGAGGGTTGCCTCTCTCTTTTTTACTAATCCCATGTTCTGAGGGAGTCCTCTGTTGCAGGACACATCCGCCCTTAGGAAGGACTCCTTGCAAAATGAGCTATAGTCCACGTCCCCCATGCCATGGCAAGTCAGGAGTACAAGTACAGATACTTCCTGGTCCTGAAACAAACTGGTGGCTGACACCCCATACTGGATCTGCACAATCTCAACAAGTTCATGCAGAATTGCAAGTTCCAGATCTGAACCCCTGAACCACAGGGTAACAATGCAATGGCTTTGGGCCTACCTGCTCTGTGGGTACCTGCTAAGCATAGCAAATAATACAGCCTCACCTACAAAACTGCCCACAGCACACAACCCCCATGGCTGCCAACTCCTCAAAAACAGGAACACTCCCCATTGACCTCAGTACAAACCCCCTCATGGTCAGGAAAAATTTCAGCCACCATGATGGACCAAACCCTGGAAGGACACATGCCCAAAGTTTCAAGCCTCACAGCCTCCTCACTACTTGGGGATAAGAAAAGGTATAAACCACGTAGCGGATACGTGCCTAGCACTAAACACATAAAGAATAGAACATTATAGAGGACACCTAGGGAGCCTAATATTAAGGGCCCCCATTCTCACAGCATACCTCCTGGTATGCATAGACATAACCCAAACCCAGGCCCATCCACCCCAGGCAGCAAGACAACTGTGCACATCCTGAGAGGAGAATGGCTAAGCATCCTGCATTTCAATGCCCTGCAACATAGTAAACAAAATTCGCCACATCACTGAATGGGTCATTGAACACGCTCCCGATGTCATGGTCATCATGGAATCATGGCTGTCCAGCAAAATAGACAACCCACAAATCGGCATTCCCAGGTACAACCACTGGAGGAAAGATGGGACTAAAAGGGGGGGGGGGTCATAAAATACAGAAAAACAAGCCTGGATTTTAAAGAAATAGACAGTACCCTGGACTGGATGGGCTCAGAAGTCCTAGTACTGGAGCTAAAACTTCCTTTCCATGAACCCATCCTGATGACTGGCGTCTACCGCCCACCTAAAGCAAATGTAGAAATATTCAACACACTACAAGACCTCGTAAGCCTGTACCTGAAGAATCACGAGATCTTACTTCGAGAGGGCTCTTGCAGTAGGTAATTACATATAGGACTGACGCTGGCAGGCGATAGGACCACACGGAAATATTTCTAGCTAGCAGTCCCTGGCGAGGGACCGCCCCCACGTCAGGTGACCAGCGTCTGGCGACATCGGTATAAAGGCGGTTCCTGGCATCCGTCTTCAATTCTTTCCATGATTGGTCGTACAGCCTCGCGGAAAAGTTAGATAACCGTCCAGCCCTACCTTACGTCGTTTTTTTTGCAGAAAAATCCTATTTTTCGACAACGTCAACATTAATGTTGGTGTATGTCGTCCCCTACACCCTCCGAGCACAAGAACAAGTGCGATTCGTGCGGCTCCCAACTACCGCACAAGGACAGCAACTCCCTGTGCCTGTTCTGCCTAGGCCTGGATCATCAAGTCGAGAAGTGCCAGCATTGCCTTAGCTTCAACGCGGCCACCCGAAAAAGATGGCAGCAATCCCTGGAGGCCCATATTCTTAAACAGAAAATGAGCTCGATGGAGAAGGAGCTTAAAAAGCTAAGGCAGGCGTCCACTTCCCCCGAAGGCCATCGAAAGAAGAGGGACAAGGAGAGGCACCGGGACAAAGGCTCCTCCACCACGTCTCCCTCAGGAGTCGCGGGCATACAGGTAACATCCCCTCCGAGGGATCACTCCTCAACGGCCACCTCGGAGGTTTCTGAGGCGGCGTCGGCCCGCCCGTCTGGCTCGGGCCTTGCGGGCGCCTCCAGGCTCTTGAAGGCCTCGGCCCCTGGTTCAGCCACAGGCTTGCGGCCTACCATCGCTGGCGACTCCGATAAGCTGGGTGTCGGCTCCTCTGACGTCCGCCCAGAGAGAGCTGGTAAGACGTCCGACCCTTCGGGGCGACGCACGGCTTCTACCCAACCGGACCAGGCCGACCTTTCCTCTCGACCTGCCTCCGGTGAAGGCTCTCGTAAGTCGTATGTCGGCTCCTCCGACGCCCACTGAGAGCTCGCCTCACATCTGCTCGTCCGGCTGGCGAGAGAACCGACGACGGACCCCCCCCAACGTCCGTCGTTCCCGGTTCACCACAGCTTTCGCTGCCGTCTGGGGAACCAGAGTCGTCCCCCCATCCTGACCCCAGGTGCAGTTGGGGATGTTTTGCCTCTGTAAGTCCCTCTTCCATCTGGAGCGACGGACCTGACGTCGGCTCCCTGGACGCCGGCCCCTCCGACATCGGTACCTCCGATGTCAGGTCCTCCACCTTCGGCCCTGACGTCGGCCTTACCGACTCAGGAGAGTTCCTGATGCCATCGGGCCTCCCTCCGGGCTCTCCGTGCGGACTCACCCGCGAGGTTCCCAACCAGGCCGTCTTGGGCGCCCGGCATCCGGGTACCACCACGCCGTCTTGTTGCGACACTGGTGTACCGGGGCATGGTATCCAGGCCCGCAGTACCGGAAGCCACAGTACTCGACGTCTCAATGCCAGATGCCGGGTTACCCGCAGCCAGGTTTTGGATATGCTCCATATGGGTATAGCCCATATCCTTATCCCCCACCTCCTCCTCCACCGCCCTCGCGGCCGCCGGTGGACCTGCAGGAGACTCTGGCCTCCTGGTGGGCTGAGGCCAAGGCTCAACTCACCAAAGAGGTAGAGGGCCCCCTTCCAGCGACAGTGCCGTCCCAGGTTCCTGTACGCCCCAGGCGGCACACTCCGTCACCACCTCCGGACTCCAGGGTTCTTCCGTCTGGGTCCAGGGAGGGGCAGGACACGTGTCCCCGGGGACTACTCAGGGGACCCGTTCCTCCCACGGGTCGGGAAAGGGAGTCTTACTTTTCTTCTTCTTCCTCTTCACTCTCGGGACTCTTCCGATGGCTGCTTCGAGAGAGAGGACGAGCCTCGCTCTCTGTCGAAGCCCCGGCTGAGGACTCCTCCGAAGTCTCCTCCAGAGGATCCTTCTTTTACAGAGTTGCTTAGAAAAATCCAGGAGGTCCATCAGTGGTGCTCTTTGGAACCAGATCCTCAGCGTCTGAAACTCACTGAACATCTAGATCTGCCCGTGACAGCTCCTATACTAGTGCCACCCTGGATAGAGCCTCACGCCGACCTTGTCACCACGATATGGAAACAGCCGTCGGCCTTAGCCCCACTTCCCAGGAAGTCGAACAGGTTGTATCAGGCTCCAGAGGGTGTTGATTTCTTAGATTCTCACCCTCGTGCCGACTCTGTCGTGATTTGCGCCGCTCATGGCCGGTCGGCGAACCCAAAGCATCTTAGCTCGTCACCTCCTGATAAGGAATCTCGCCTTCTGGACCAGTACGGGAGGAAGATTTACGCTTCCTCCACACTGGGGATTCGGGCCCTGAACTACGTCGGCCACATGGGGGTCTACCAGAAGGCCATCCTTACTCAGGTGGAAGCCAAGCGGGACTCCTTGCCTGACTCACAAGTCAAACAGGAGTTGGCTGATCTCGTCCGCTTTGCTCGTTCGGCCAGTCAACACATGTTACGTGCGACATACGACGCAGTGGACACTGCTGGGCGGAGCTCTGCTTTCGCCATAGGCCTACGGCGTCATGCTTGGCTCCGTGTGTCAGGTCTGGTCCCAGAGGTGCAATCTGCCATTGAGGAAGCACATTTCCGGGGGTCGGTGCTTTTCGGGGGTGATGTCAAGGACATCATTACCGATTTGCAAGAGAAGGGGACGGCTCTGAAGTCAGTTGATTCGTTGTACTGTCCCCATCAGCAGCAGCGCCGTCCCTTTCGCAGACGGAATCGGCCAAAGGCGAAACCCCAGGGAAGGCGGGCCACAAAACGTCGGGCCCCCGCGGCTGCTAAGCTCCCTCCGCCCAAAAAAGCAGCGGGTGCTTCAGCTGTGGCGCTGCCCCACACCACATGACTCCTTTTCTCTCCCACTGCCTCCGGACTCCCCGGAGGAACCGGTAGGAGGGAGGTTTTCCCTCCATTTTCCGGGATGGGAGAGGATAACCACGGATTCTTGGGTGCTCCAGCTTATAGCAGAAGAACATTCCATAGAGTTTCTTCAGAAACCACCCCGCCACCCTCCTCTGAAGTCGTTGTATTCATGGGAACACCTTCCTTTAGTCCAGGAGGAAATCTCTGTGCTTCTGTTGAAGCAAGCGATAAAGCCCGTCCCCCTTCATCTTCAGGGGACGAGTTACTATTCCCATTTCTTCCTGGTCCCAAAGAAGACGGGAGATCTCAGACCGATTTTAGATCTCCGTTCCCTGAATCTTTATGTAGAGTACAAAAGGTTCAGGATGCTCTCTCTGCAGAGCCTTCTGCCCCTCCTCCGGCCGGGTCAATGGCTTTGTGCCCTGGATACGCAGGATGCCTATCTGCACATTCCCATTTGCCCCTCCCATCGCAAATACCTTCGTTTTGCATTTCAGGGGGACCACTACCAGTTCAAGGCTCTCTTGTTTGGTCTGTCCTCGGCCCCCCGAGTATTTACCAAATGCCTGGCAGTGGTGGCGGCCCACCTGCGTACCAAGGGAGTACAGGTGTTCCCTTACCTGGACGACTGGCTCCTGGCGGCCTCGTCCAGGAAGGAACTCCTGCGTTTCCTCTCCCTTACCCAGCAGGTTTTTGCCTCCCTGGGTATTGCCATCAACCATTCCAAGTCTCATCTGGACCCTTCCCAGAGGCTACAGTTCATCGGGGCGATCCTCGATATGACCATAGGCAAGGCCTTCCTGCCTCCGGACAGGATGGTCTCGGCGAGGTCGGTCCTTTGCCTTCTCGAGCTTATGGCGGCCACCATACCGACAGTCCCACGCGCTCGACTCCACATGAGGATCTCTCAGTGGATTCTACGCTCTCAGTGGGATCAACTAGTGGACGACCTAGATCATTGAGTTCTGATCTCATCGCCGATGATGCGAGACTTACAATGGTGGATGGTTTGAGAGAACCTGTTCCGGGGGGGTTCCTTTCTTTCATCCTCCCCCCTTCCAGATTCTAACCACAGACTCCTCAGGCGAAGGTTGGGGAGCCCATCTAGGCCCTCATCAGACCCAGGGCTCTTGGTCCAGGCTAGAACAAGCTCTTCACATAAATGTGCTCGAGCTTCGAGCAGTGTTGTACGCTCTCCAAGCCCTTCACCACTACATCCTTTCCGGCCACCTAACCGTCCAGACGGACAACATGTGCGTAGTGTGGTACATCAACAAACAGGGAGGAACTTGGTCCTACCCTCTATGCAGGGAGGCAATGAGGGTTTGGGATTGGGCAACACAACATGACCTTCACCTCACGGCGATTCATGTGCCAGGAGTCGACAACACCCTAGCAGACAGGCTAAGTCGCTCTTCTGCTCTGACTCACTTAGTGGAACTGGACCAGGGGTCCTAGACAATATCTTCCAACTTTGGGGAATACCACAGGTCGACCTGTTAGCATCCCTAAAGCGCAAAACTTCCCACCTTCTGCTACGCTCGTTTCCCGAGGGCGAGGCGCTTTCTGGAACGACGCTCTGTCTCTAGACTGGAAGGACAGATTCGTCTATGCCTTTTCCCCCAATTCCTCTTATCCCACGAGTCTTGCAGAAACTGGCTTCAGAAGGAGCGAGAATGATTTTGATCGCTCCTTTTTGGCCCAGGCAAATCTGGTTCTCTCTTCTACAACAATATTCAGAGGATCCTCCTCTTCCTCTATCTCAAGGTTTGTTGACCCAGGATCAGGCGACCCTGGTCCATCCAGGCCTCAAATCCCATCAACTGCATGCATGGCTAGCCCAATCCCGTTTTGGTGCGTCTCCCAAAGTGGCGGCGATTTTAGTGGAGGCCAGAAAACCCTCCACCAGGTCCACTTATACCATAAAATGGAAAAGATTTACTAGTTGGGCCGCCTCCAAGAACGTGGAACCTTTTTCTTGTTCAGCGGGGCTTCTGCTGGAGTATCTACGTCATCTGTTCGACCTGGGTCTCAGCCATTCCTCTTTGAAGGTACACATGGCGGCTATTTCGGCCTATCATGTTCCCTTCGCAGACGAAGCTTTCACTCAACTGGAGGCCTCCAAGACCTTTCTCAGAGGGGTCCTCCATCTGAGGCCCCCCATCCGTACTCCTGCCCCCCTTGGGACTTGAATTTTGTTCTCGAAACTTACCCTTTCTCCCTTCGAACCTGCAGCTTCTGCTGATTTGAAGTTTCTTTCATGGAAGACATTCTTCTTGGTGGCCATTACCTGATTTCCAAGAATCTCCGAGCTCCAGGCCCTGATGTGCAAAATCCTCTACTTGATTTTTCACAAGGAACGAGTTGCTCTTCGCACGAATCCTAAGTTTCTACCTAAAGTAGTAGCAGAGTCTACCTTAAATCAGTCCATAGAGCTACCTGCCTTTTTTACGCAGTACTCTAACCAAGGGGAATATTTACTGCACACTATGGATGTTCACCGGATTCTAAGATACTACACCAACAGGACGAAGGATCTCAGAAAGACTGATCAGTTGTTCGTCTCTTTTGCTCACAAAAGGGAAGGCAATGCTGTTTCCAAGCAATGCCTGTCTAAGTGGTTGGCTCATTGCATCACTTTCTGTTATGACAAGTACCACAAGACCCTCCCGGGTCAAGTCAGAGGCCACTCCACAAGAGGAGTAGCTGCCTCTGCAGCTTGTTTCAAGAATGTGTCTGCGGCAGACATATGCACTGCCGCCACCTGGACTTCCGTCCATACCTTTACGAAACACTACAGTTTGGATATTGCCTCTTGCCGTAGAGCAGGCTTCGGGCTAGCTGTTTTGCAAGGTCTCCTGTCTTGAGGCTCGCACGGCTAGAGCTATTTCATGGAGTAGTTTCCTCCTCCCGGTGCCTTTTTTCCTTATTCCAGACTGCTTGGGATTCAGTCCTATATGTAATTACCTACTGCAAGAGCCCTCTTGAAGTAAGATAGTATAGTTACGTAAGAACCACGTAACAGTAGATCTTCGAGAGAGGCTCTTTCAGTAGGTAACATCTTCCCACCCTCCATCCCCTAGGCTTTTTCAGCTCCTTTTCCATATAGAAAATATCGCTCCCTCTCGTCCGGCCTCTCTTGGCCTGTGGCGGAAAGAACTGAAGGTGGCGTCGGGGACCGCCTTATACCGGCCGTCGCCTGGCGCGGTCACCTGGTCAGGCGGATCTTGCCAGGGACGCTAGCTAGAAATTTCTCCGTGGGATCCTGCCGCCTGCCGGCGTCAGTCCTATATGTAATTATCTACTGCAAGAGCCTCTCTCGAAGATCTACATTTACGGTAAGTTGTTACGTAACTGTACTTTACTGATACTAGGAACCTTACTGTAGACTGGACTAGAACTGGCACAAACCACAACCTAATTGAGTTAGCATGTAGCCTGGGCTTGACCCAACTTACAACTGACTTAACAAGGCTAAACAGTAAAGACCACACGGTGTCAGCTCCCCTATACATAATATTAACCAACCCAGACTGCTATGCCACATCAGGCATACTGCCGGACTCTTTCTTTGACCACCAAATAATCTGCTGTATCAGAAAGACGGGGAAACACAGGGGCCCCAGTGAAACATCCCAATACAGAACTTATTCAGTTTCACAAAAAATTTTCTCCTGCACTTGAAGCAGTGCACTGCAAGTGTTGCAAACCCAACTAGTAGACACAAAATTCAAAAGGCAGCGCAACCACAATCTCAAAACAGTATACACTGAAAACTTCTGTTATTTAGGCTGAGAGTCAGCATTTATTCTGTTAAAATTCAGTACAGCAGTGCAGTGCTCACCCAAAGCAGGAAGCCCCTAGCGCCTCAGCATTAAGCCTTCCGGGGGGGGGTGTATACTTTTCCATGGAATGTTACTCATTTTAAACACATTACAAGTTGTGACATCACCAGAAAACTCATGTGATTGGACAATACACTTATTAAAAAAAAAAAAAAAAACTACACAACTGTCGCTTCTTACTATTTACAATTAATACACAGTGTAGTTGCAGACAATGAGCAAGCAAAATAAAATTCCAATTTATATTGCTTATAATTCTGGACCAGTAAATATTTATACTAAATTGCCTGAAGAACTACTGGGATCTTCTAACATAGAGCTCTACCTAGTTATTCCTAATTCCGCTGTCCAGTAAAATACAGTATATTAGTCACTTAGGAACTCGCTCCTAGCTGCAGGTAGAAACAAAAGAAAAGCAAAGGTCAGAATTGCATCTTGTCGCCAGCTGTTCCGGAAAAAGCAAAAATATAATATGTAATTATAAAAGGCTTTACAACAGTTTCCTTAACTTTTTCAGAATTCAAGATTCAAAACACTCTTAACAATTACATCAAAATTGAGGTTCTCTTTGATATTGGGGGGAGATGAAAGGGGGAAGGAGATAACTGGAAGGAGGGAGGTGGGTGTTTATGGGAAAGAGGGGAAAAAAGCGGATGAAAAAGAGTGGGGGTTGGAATATAGGGGGAAAGGGAGAAAAGACAAAAGAAAAGGAACACACTTCACAAACATCTGTAATACAAAAACTTTATTTCCTAGCTCTCAAAAATGGTTTTCTAGGGACGTGGATATGTTCATCCACACTTCTTGGCATGTCCCTTTCCCTTTTAATTCTAGGTCTTAAAGCTGGCTCCTCCCACCCAAACGGGTGGTATAACCCTCTGCTCCACCCCATGACGACAGATCTTCCTTTCCTCTGGAAGATGCATGTTGCATCCTCACCGCTCCCGCGTTCTGTAGGCCCTGGCTTTATTTTCTTTGGATTCTTTGAAGAGTAAGCTTGTCCGAGCTAGCGATTGCAATTGTTGCTTCTCAATCATGGAAGATAAATCCCCCCCCCCCCCGGTTTCCGCCAGTGCCCATGCAGCCAGAAAATGTACCCTGACCCACATATCTCATGCGTCTACTGTTTGAGTGTTGGCCATGACCCTCAGGCCTACGAGATTGTCTCGCTTTTCACCCGAACATCCTTGCCGACCATCTCACACGTCTCAAGCTGGGTAGCCCAAAAAAACTGAATCCACCAGTGAAATCGAAGGAGGCCTGGTGAGCAGTCTCCGCTGCTGCAGGGTCCGCTGAGCAGTTAGAGCAAATGCAGTCCTCTGAGAAAGAGGCAGCGAGGGCTGCGGAGATATCCTCTCAGCCAATTTTTGTTCCACTCAGCCTGGGTTCCACCTTTTCGGGCTCCTTCTGGGAGATGTGCCAGTCTCTCCCCACTAAGGACGAGGGACCTTCGGGCGCGCATGCTTCCCGGTCTTGTAAAAAGGACAAGGAACTAAGAGATTCTTCATCTCTGCGAAGACGTTCTTGGGATCGAGAGCGATCTCTGTCCCAGGGATCTTCGGTCGAGATGGCTACTTTGGCTGCCGGCTTCTCGGCTTTGCCGACTAGTTAGCTGGTTGAAGTCTCGATCGACGCGGTGGAGATCACTCTTGACCTGTAGATCTGTTGTCGCCCAACGAGGCTGACAACTCCCTTGCCTCTTCACGATGAGGAGACCCACCCCGCTGGCAATCCCATTGAAGAAATGGTCCCTGATCCGAGAAACTCACCGGTCCCCCCAGTAACTCCCGAGTGGCCCAGTCAGCCAGCCCAATCGAGATCGAGATTTCTGACCCCCTCGACCGAAAGGCAGAGGAAGGCACATAAGCGCTCAAAGAAAAGGCGACGCCAACATTCATCTTCGTCCTCCTCAGATAAGGAGAGGCTTCGACGGAAGCTCCGTCGACGCTACGAAGATCTCATGTGGCAACAGCTGATCTTGTCCAGCCAGAAACTGGCTTCGGTTTCAACACCAGCCATTACTTGGCTTTCGCCTTCTAGGCCGTAGCTGGCTCCATTGAAACCGATCATCTCGGTTCCTTTGCCCGCGGAGCCAGTAGAACCCACCCTGGTTTGGCCAAAATCGTCCTCTCCACCAATAGTGGTGGAGACGCCACCTAAACGGCCCATGGGAAGGGCTCCTTCGAAGGAAGCTTGGACTGTTCTGGGTCTTCCCTGCAGGATTTCGGTCACCCTCACGCCTGACCGTCCCAGGCGCATGGAAGGGGACCTTGGTGGCTAGCCGATCTATCCAGTTCCTGATGACTTCGACCTACACTCTCGTCCACTTGCCGATGAGTCAGTGGGCAATCTGTCGACAGAGGAAGATCCTTCGTCCTTTTTGGGGATTCTCTACCTCATTTCCGAATCCACGGGGATGCTCCTGGAACCTGTCCAGAGTACCCTCTTACAGACATTCTTGAGAGGGGATACTTCTATGGAAGCCTTCCCAGTGGCCAAGGCCATTGTTGGTCCATCTTTGGAGCTTTGGCATTACCTGCCTCCTGCCCAGCGCCATCTGCCTGGATGGCCCGCAGGTACGTAATGCCCATTGGGTCCCTCTCTGGGTTCACGGAACACCACTCGGCGGAGGGGTTGGTGACTGCTTCCGTGTTCAGATGCACAGGTAGTTCTGCCAATACTGATAGACCTCCAGACAAGGAGTCAAAAAAACTGGACCACTCTGCCAGGAAGGTTTATGTTGCCTCCTCACCAGGCCTCCATCAGGCAAGCTCGGCCATCGTCATGGCGTACTTCTCCCATGTTCAGCTGGGCTCCTTGGATCAGGTTTTATTTATGTCTTTGATTACCGGGTAAGTGCACTGATCCAGAGGACTATTTTCAGTCACGACCCGGGCCGGTTCTCCCGCACCTCCCTGCGGCTCTTCAGACTGCGGCCAAGCAGCGCCAGGCCGTTGCCAAGCAGCAATTTCAGACGGCCCTGGACCTCGGGGCCTCATGTGCCCATTCGGTGGCTGCCGCGGTTACCATACGTCGCAGGGTTTGGCTGAGGCTTTCCACCTTCATGGCAAATACCCAGCACAAACTCACTGATGTTCCTTTCCTGGGCACCGATCTCTTCGGCCCAGGTATGGGTGGTCACTGTCAGCAAATCGAGCAGTCCACTGCCACCTTGCACTCAGCTACTTCTGCTCAGAAAGACTCCCCTGGTGCCAAGAAACGGCAGAAGCCATTTCGGCACCCTGCTCCTGCGGCCAAGCAGCCCTCCTTCCAGGGTGGGCAACAGCAGGCACAGGATTGGCGTCCCCGGCTCAAGTCCAGGCCTCCAGCGGCCTGCAGAGGAGGTTGAGGTTCAGGCAGCTTCCAATCTGGACCCTCTTCTTCCAAGCCTGCCCAGTGACGGGATAGGGGCTGCCACCCCTATTCCCATCACGCCAACTCTGGGTCCTCCTGTGGGGAGCCGGCTCCAACACTTTCTTTCCACCTGGTCCACTGTTACTACGGACAGGTGGGTCTTAGAAGTGGTCAGCCAGGGTCTGCCTCTAGAGTTCGAGCAATACCCTCCCAGCTGAGCCCATGCCCCACGGGAGGAAAAGTTTTCATTCCACACTGTCGGCTTTGAGAGATGACATAGCCCAACTCCTCTTCAAGGAGATAGTGGCCAGAGTGACAGATCCTCCAGTCAACCCAGGGTTCATTTCCAGGTACTTCCTGGTCCCGAAGCGGACGGGGGGCTGGCGCCCCATTCTAGATCTGCATGACCTGAACCAGTTTCTCAGGCCACGCACCTTCAGGATGGTAACTCTGTCCCTGATCATACCATCCCTGGAGCAGAACATGTGGTTCTGCTAACTGGATCTCCAGGATGCATTTTTTCATGTCCCAATCCGTCCGTCTCACCAGCGGTTCCTCTACTTCAGAGCAGAAGGAACCCTATACGAGTTCCGAGCCATGCCAGTTCGGCCTGTCATCGGCCCCACAGGTCTTCACCAAATGCATTGCACTGGTGGTAGCCCACCCACCTCAGGCGTTGATGGGTCAGAGTCTACCCCTACCTTGACGATTGACTCTTAGCAGGTTCCACCTAGCAAGAGGTGGAGAGGTCCAAGGATTTGGCCCTCCAGAACTGCACTCAGCTTGGCCTCCTGATCAGTGAGGTCAAGTCTGAGTTCATGCCTTCGCAGGTGATATGCTTCATCGGGGCAGAGCTCGACTCCTGCCGAGCCAAAGCCCAGCTCCCGGCGGACAGGGCAGAGGTTTTCTCCTCCTTTGCCCAATCATTTCTGGTTGGGCACTTGCACCCTGCCTGGGACTTTCTGCGCCTTCTGGGGTACATGGCAGCCTGCACCACCAAGGTCCGATGGGCCTGGTGACATATGTGCCCCCTTCAATGGGAGCTGGCTGCTCAGTGGACTTAGCACTATGGTCACTTCGACCAGCTGATCACTGTGACCTAGAAGATTTGGGACGCTCTCCAGTGGTGGACTGTCCTAGACCATCTGCAGGAAAGGATCCCATTTGTCCACCCCAAGCAGACGGTCGTCCTCATGACCAATGCCTCTTTCACAGGCTGGGGAGCCCACATGGGGAACAACAGGGTCCACGGGTTCTGGGCCCCCGAGGAGTCCCGATACCATATCAACCTGTTGGAGCTCAGAGCAGCGCTGTCAGCATTCGTTCAGCAGCTTTGGGTTCAAGTCCAGACGGACAATACCACGACCATGTACTACCTCAACAGACGGGCCGGCACGCACTCCCGGCTGCTGTGCAAGGAAGCGATCCTCATCTGGACACTCGTGAGCTGACTGGAGGCAGATCTCCCAGCCATCCAGGTGTCAAGAGCCTCAAATCAACTGGTGGATGCGCTCAGCTGCATAGGCGAGACATCCCATGAGTGGTCTCTCCATCCAGAGGAAGCTCACAGCCTGTTCTCCCACTGGGGCAAACCGATGGTGGACCTGTTTGCCTCCAGGACTGTTTCATGCCCACCCCCTCAGCGGGGATCGCTGCAGGGGGATGCCTTCTCAAGGCCGTGGACCCCAGGCCTCTTATACGCCTTCCCTCCTTTTCTCTTGATCCACAAGGTGCTTCTCAAGGTGAGGAGGGACAAGGCGCAGGTGATCCTGGTAGCCCCAGATTGGCCCTGCCAGTTCTGGTATCCAGATCTCCTCAGCCTCAGCAACAGGCTCCCAAGGCGTCTTTCAGCACGCCTGGACCTAATATCAGTCAGTGAGGGGAAGGTATTCCATCCGGACCTTCAATCCTTGCACCTGACAGCCTGGTACCTGAGCAGCTAGAGTCCGAGGCTTTGGGTCTCTCTGAGGATGTACTCACAGTACTGGAAGCATCTAGGAAGGAGTCAACCAGGAGGAGCTACGCCTTCAAATGGAAAAGGTTTTCCATTTGGTGTCAGGGCAAGGGCCTGGACCCGCTGTCCTGTCCTGTGGCTAGCATTTTTGGACTACCTTTGGTCTCTGTCCAAAGGGGGTCTACGGTCTTCGACCCTTAAGGTGCACCTGGCAGCCATCTCTGTTTACCAGATGTGGGCTGGTCAGCAGACGGTGGCACAGGAGAAGGTGGTCTGGTGCTTCAAGGGCCTAGATCACATATCCCCTCAGGTGCGTGAACCTCTTCCTCCATGGGATTTACTGCTGGTTTTGGCAAAACTCATGGGCAAGCCATTGGAACCAATGCACAAGTGTGAGCTATCACACTTGTCGAAGACGGCCTTCCTGGTGGCTATCACGTCTACCAGAAGGACTGGGGAGCTACAAGCGCTTTCGGTGGAGTCTCCTTACCTGGTCTTCCACAGGGACAAGGTTGTGCTGTGCCCCCACCTGAAATTCCTCCCGAAGGTGGTGTCAGAGTTCCATCTCAACTAGGTGATGACTCTGCCTGTGTCCTACCCGAACTACACCTCGGATGCAGAGTACAGGCTCCATACTCTGGACCTGAGATGAGCTCTCTCTTATTGGAAGAGGACGGTGGAAATTCGGGGCAAGGTTCACCAGCTGTTGGTCACCTACGCTGAAGCCGTTTCTGGCAGACTTGCAACAAAGAGGACGATTGCAAGATGGATTACATCTTGCATTGATCTCTGCTATAGGTTGGCGGGCAAGGAGCATCCCAGAGGGATAAGAGCTCATTCTACCCACCATATCGCTGCTTCGGTGGCTGCTTCCAGGGACATCTCTATCCAAGAAATCTTTCAGGCTGCCACCTGGAAGACAGCAAACACCTTCATCACTCATTACCACATCGACCTTGAGTCATGCCGGGATGCTGGTTTTGGGGCCTCGGTTCTCCAGTCTGTGTTCCCAAAGTATGGGGTGTGCTCCTTGCCTCCCTCCTCCCGGAGAACTGCTAAGAGTCTGCCAAGAAGTGTGGATGAACAACATATCCATGTCCCTAGAAACACGGTTCTGGAGCGTGGATATGTTGTTCATCCACACTTTGGCATGTCCTTCCCTTTAACTAGCCGGAAAGTCTTCTAGCTGGCTCTCCCATCCACCGGGTGATAACACCGGTTCGCCCCATGACTCCAGATCTTCCTTTCCGCTGGAAGATTCAGGTTGTCTCGTGCTACTTCTGCAGTTCTTAGGCCCTGGATTCTCAACGACGGTTTTCACCTCAGTTGCTTTCTTTAAAACTCATCAGAGTTTACGATTCCGATCCGAGCGCATCGGACATGGAGGACAAGTCATCCCCCGGATTTCGCCGGTGTCCCTGCGGACAGAAAATGTCACACACCGTTCCCCACCGCTTGTGTCGTGCATGACACCACTTCTTGCACCATAGACATCATAGAAGGAGTAAGATGGCGGCCACGCTGGGCTGCCGTCTATGAGCTCCAGTCTTTGGCCCGATTTTTATTTTATTATAATGTTATTGTTTTTATAAATTGTATTGTTTATTTGCTTTGCTGTTAATTTTGAGTTACAGTATCGCTCGCTGTTATAGTCACTAGCAGTTGTTTATTATCGCGACTACTAACATTTCGTTATTTAAAATTGAGACGTTTTTGGAGAGACTGACCTGAGTGTATTTCCTTAGTGGCTTGTCGTGGACAGCTCGTTTTGAGTGGTGTGCTGGGTGTCGGTCTACTTGGATGCTTTGAGAAGTCGGTGGCCTGTGGCTTGGAGGTTGGTGGCGGTTCTCCCTTTTGTTGGAACCCAGCTGTCTAACTGCAGTTTCTGTTCAGGGATATAATTTACCGGACCATAGAAAGAGGTTACCGCTTTTAATGTGTGGAACCATTGGAACAAGGAAGTGGAAGGCAGAAGAACGGCAGTGAAGATTAGTGATAGTTCGTCACATAATTCGGAGGTTTGGCTCCCTGGTCCAGACGGAGGCTGGTTTTCCTGCCTCCAGAGGGTGGTGGAGTTTGCTTTGCTCCTGGGTGAGGCAGGGTGCTATCGGAGGGTGGTCCTGCCTGCCTCATCGTAGCGAGGGTCGGGTGAGCTGGAGCCTGTGGCTGGAATCTGTGGAGGTGGAGGAGTTGTTTGTGCTGTCTGCTGCTGCTGCCTCCAGGATCTTGGCTACTGGGAATTCTGGATATTTTGATTGTAGCTGGAGCTGTGTGGACTTGGCGTGGATTGCTCGAACTTGGTGAAGTATCCCTGAATTATTGTTGTAGCTACTGTGTCTTAACTATCGGGAGACCACTAGGAAATTTAACTATAACTGAGTTCATTTACAACTATCAGTCTCATGAGAGGAGTCTGATTAATGTTGGAGCCATACTGTGTGGTGAGAGCACAGAAGTGTGGACCTACAAAAGACCTTGAACTCTGCTTTTTGGGTTAAACGAGGGTACTGATGAATGGGTTTTAAAGTGATGGGCCATTTTTTGTGATTTTAGGTGGTAGGCTCCTCTCCCCAGTGGTGAGAGTACTGTGGTTGGGGTAGAAATATATGTTTTGATAATTTGACAGCACTAAATTTGCTAATAGATTTTGTATTATATTATGATTTGTTTAGTGTTTTATTTTAAGTTTTATTTGTAATTTTGTTTTATATAGGTTGAGTAGGGTTTATTATTATTAATTGTGGTGTGAATTATGTGCTGGAATGACAATAAGACGGTCGGGTATTATTCCCCCTCTACGCTCAGGGACCTCCATCCTTTCTCCTGTCCCCCTTTGTCACCGGGAGTCTATAGAAAGTGTAGGGCTCTGGGGATTGTGAGAGGGAGACGGAGGGTTGGTGCTGGGCCTGGGGGGGAATGGAAAGGAGTGGGTGGATAGGGATAGTGGGGTCAAGGAGACGCCCTGGGGCAAAATGGGCACAGGAGGGATTTCCCTGTCTTGTGTCCATACCCAAGGGTTCAGATCTGGATCAGCGGTGAGGCGGTCATTATCGGAGGTTTATCCTACTCGGCGGTGTTATGCAATGCCAGGTTATTGAAAACAAGACGGCTGTTGTAGCGATCTTGTTGGGTCATCTGACTTTGATGCATCACCGAGACTTGGCTGGATGAAAATGCTGGGCCAGTTTTAGCCACAGCAGTTCCAGCTGGTACTGTGATACACCGCCCAAGGCAGGATCTGAGGACAGGGGTGTTGCCATGTTTTAAGTCAGAACTGGGCCTGGTGGAGGTACCAAGGAGTCACCAGATCCTTTGAGTGTATTCTGGTGAGGGTGGGGTGCAGGATACTTCGTGATACCGGCCCACCAGGTGACGAGAATGTTTTCCTGCAGGAAGTCTCAGACTTCATTGTCGACCTGACGTTGGGGTCCCCCAGATGGTTGGTTCTGGGGGATTTCAATGCTTGGGTCGACGATGAATTCTCTCGATTTCGTCAAGACTTCCTCCAGTTGATGATATCATTGGGCTTCACACAGGTGGTTTCCTCCTCGACCCATATTGGTGGACACTCATTGGACCTGGTGTTCCTTCTGGGGATCCGACTTGGTGGTGGAACCGGTCAGATGGTCTGACCATCACCCCATTAGGTTCAGTTTTGAGGCCACCCCTGTTAGGTCTGCACCTTTGGAGATGGTCCGATACCGCCCTTTGAGGGGTGTATCCCCAGATGACCTGATGGCGTGTATTGGACCTATCAAGCCTACCGATAGATTGCTTAGATCCAGGTGACCTGGTACATGCTTATAATGAGGCAGTGACAGGGCCTGGATTCTATTGCACAGTTCGTGTTAAAAGTCCTCTTACTCCTCGCCCCAGGTCTCCTTGGTTTGATGAGACCATGAGGGAGCTGAGGAGGGTTGACGAGGCTGGAGAGGTGTTGGCGGAGGTCCGGTCTTGATGATGACAGGCTTAGTTTGATGGACCATTATTTGGCTTATCAATCATAATCTCGTAAGAAGGCAGAGTTCCTGTCCAGAGAGATAGCGGCTGCCTCGGAATAGACCAGCTCAGCTCTTTGGACTGTGGACAGACTGGCAATCCAGTCTGTCTTCAGCTAGAAGAGCCTTATCTCAAGAATGGTGTGATGAACTTGCTCTCTTCTTTGCAGATAAGGTTGTCAAAATCAGATTGGATATACGCTCTTCCCTCCCCAAAGGGCTGACGGTGGTCGGCAGGAGATGTCGAACACCCAGTTTAGATGGTCTGACTTCAGCCTTCCCACAATCGATGATGTTGTGATGATCATTCGAGCACTGCGACCGACTAGCTGTGATTTGGACCCTGGCCCCACACGCCTCTTAGTGGGTTGTGTGGATAAAATCGGCCTAGTCCTGGCTTTGACCGTCTGGAAGTCTGTGGAGAGGGGGATCTTTCCAGATCCCCTTAAAGAGGCTATAGTTAAGCCTCTATTAAAGAAATCCTCCTTAGATCCAGATTGTCTAGCAAATTACAGACCAGTCTCTAACTTACCCTTTGTGGGTAAAGTTATTGAGAAAGTGGTCGCAGTACAGTTGGAGGATCATCTGACCAATAACAATATCTACGATTCTCTCCAGTCCGGATTTAGGAAAAGGCATAGTACCGAGACAGCGCTTGTACGGGTACTAAATGACCTCCTAATAGCGAGAGATCGTAGGACCCGATCCATCTTGGTACTACCTGATCTCTCTGCAGCGTTTGACACCGTTGACCATGGTGTGCTGTTAGAGCGTTTGCGGTCTGTCTGTGGACTGTCTGGTACGATCCTCAGATGGTTTCGATCTTACCTCGAGGGTAGGACTCAGAGAGTGGTGTCAGGAATTTTTTCCTCGGCATCACTCTCCCTATCCTGCGGGGTACCGCAGGGTTCTATCTTAGCGCTTATGTTGTTGCGTGTGTATATGCTGCCGTTAGGGGTGATTATTAGATGATACAGTTTGGGTTTTCATTGCTATGCAGATGATACCCAGCTGTATATGTCTTTCGTGCCCGCCAGGACGCTGCCTTGTTGGTATTTAATAACTGCTTGTAGAAATCCAAGACTGGATGACTGGGAGTTGACTGAGGTTAAACCCGGAGAAAACTGAGGTGTTGGTTGTGGACAAAGGCCGCTGTGAGGCGGGTCTGCCGGAGGGATCACCCTCAGGCTTATGGCTTGGAGGTGTTCAACTGGCGACCTCAGATCAGATGCGGAATCTTGGCATAATAATTGACGACCATCTGACACTTAAATTTCAGGTGTCAGCGGTGGTCAAAACTTCCTTTTTCCATCTGAGGAATATTGCCAGAGTGAAGCACCTGGTTCCTCCAGAGGACCTCCCAACATTGATCCACGCCTTCGTTACCTCCCGTCTTGACTACTGTAATTCCCTGTACCTAGGGCTATCGGGGGTTGAACTTCGCCGTCTGCAGCTAGTGCAGAATGCGGCAGCCAGGTTGTTGACTGGATCTTCTAGATCCAGCCATATAATGCCTGTGCTTCGCGGACTGCACTGGCTGCCAGTGTTTTGACGAATCACCTTCAAGGTCGGTTTACTGACCTATAAAGCCCTACATGATCTGGGACCTACCTACCTGAAAGAGCTCCTTTGCCGCTACTGTCCTTCCCGCTCCCTCCGATCCACTGACGAGGGATTGCTAGAGATTCCCAGGATTCATTTGAAAACATCAGGTGCTAGATCATTTAGTTTTATGGCACCGACCCTGTGGAATTCTCTGCCTCGTCAGGTGCGAAATTGCCCGACCGTCCTTAGTTTTAAAGGAGCTTTGAAGACCCACCTTTTTGGCATAGCTTTTAAGGATTTATATTAGTTTTAATTTTATTGTATTTATTGTTTTGTGAATTTGTACAGGCGCTTTGATTTTAAGAAAAGCGCCTTTTAAAAATAAAGATGAATTGAATTGAATTGAATTTGTTTGGCCTTCCATCCCAACGTCCTGGACGACTGCAAGGCGTGCCTAAAACTAGGGAGACCGGAGCTTTGCAACCCACCAGTGAAATCGAAGGAGGCCAGGTGGGCGGTTTCAGCAGCCGCAGGATCTGCCGATCAGTTCGAACAGATGGCGGCTTTCGAAGAGGAAGATGCTCAAGCTTTGGCCAGCTGAAGTTTTTTTGTGCCGCTTAACCTGGGCTCCACCTTCACTGGGTCCTTTTGGGAGCTGTGCCAGTCTCTCCCCACCAGGGGTGAGCCGTCCTCGGGCTCGCATTCCTCCCACCCTAAGAAAAGGGACAAGGACCCTAAATTATCTTCTGCCTGAAGAAGACGTTTTTGGGACCGAGAGCGGTCCAATTCCCAGGGTCTTGCAGTCTCAACCTCGGTCGAGATCGCTTCCTCATCCGCCGGCTTCTTGGACCTTCCGTCAGGCCAGGGTACTGAGGCCGAGGACACGGCTGAACCGGCAGAGATTACTCTCGACTCGATCGAGCCATTGTCGCTGACTCCCGTCGACGACAGCTTGGAAAGGACACCTAGCCTTTCCTTCCCCGAAGAGGAGACCCAGACCTCGGGTATCCTGATCGAGGGAAAGGTGCTGGAACCTCGGTTCTCACAGACTCCGGCTTCTCCCGATCGACCCAGCCAACCCCGTCGGTCTCGATCGAGGACTAGGACCCCTTCGGTCGAAAAACCAAGGAAAGGTCACAAGCACTCTAGAAAGAGGCGGCGCCACCGATCCTACTTGGATGAGGAGAGACTTCAACAGAAACTCCGACGTTATGAGGATCTCATGTGGCAACAGCTGATTCTGACTGGTCAGAAGCCAGCTGCGCCGGCACCACCGGTCATTACTTGGCCACAGCCTCTTAGGCAGACACCGATTCCTCCGGAACTGAAGATTCCGGTTCCTCCACCAGTAGGGCCAGTACGCATTCCAGCTCAGCCTGTTTCGGTCTCCCCACCGATTTTTGGTGGAACCACCACATAAGCAGCCTCGGGGAGGGGCTCCCTCAAAATAGGATAGGACAGACACCGGCCTTCCCCGTCGTTTGTCCATTACAGTGGTCCCCGATCGCCTTCGGCGTATCGAGGGAAACATGGGTGGGAGACCCTTGTATCCTGATTCTTCGGACTCTGATGCCACTGGTCTGCACTCGCATCCAGGGGATGACGAGTCCTCAGTGGCAGGCTTGGAGGAAGGTCCTTCTTCCTTTCAGGGCATCCTCTGCCTCATTTCAGAATCAACCGGAATGCCCTTGGAGCCCATCCAAAAGAAGTCGGAGTACCCCCTCACGGATATCCTCAAGAGGGGGGATACCCCGACGGAGGCCTTTCCAATGGCCGAAGCCATTATTGGCACGGCCCTTTAGCTATGGCAACATCCTGCCTCTTGCCCAGCTCCATCTGCCTGCATGGCCCGCAAGTATACGGTATCCATGGGGTCCCTAACGGCTTTCACAGAGCATCCCTAGGCCGAGAGCCTTGTGACTGCTTCTGTGTTTAGTCGCACGGGTAGCTCAGCTGATACAGACCACCCTCTGGACAAGGAGTCCAAGTATATGGACCATCCTGCCTAGAAGGTTTATGTGGCCTCATCCTTGGGCCTTCGTCAGGCCAGCTCGGCTGTGATCATGGCACACTTCTCTCATTGCCTTCTGGGGTCACTAGATGAAGTCCTCCCTCATCTCCCAGTGGACATTCAGACCACGGTGAAGCAGATCCGTGACCAGGGCCGTGCTGTTGCGAAACAGCAGCTCCAGATGGCCCTGGACATTGGAGATTCCTGTTCCCGCTCCTTAGCAGCCGCAGTGGCCACTCGCCACAGGGCTTGGCTGAGGTTATCCTCATTTCCGGCAGATACTCAGCACAAGTTAGCTGACATGCCCTTCCTCGGCACAGACCTCTTCGGTCCGGGAGTGGCAGGTCACCTCCAACATATAGAGCAGTCCAGTGCCACTTGGATGCTACCTCTGCAAAGGGTTCTTTGGGCAAGAACCAGCAGAAGCACAAGAAGAAGCCTTTTCGGCACTCTTCCCCTGTGGTTAGACAGCCCTCCTATCAAGGAGGTCTGCAGCAACAGCAGCAGGCTCAAGCTTGGCACCCCAGGCCCAAGCAGGGTTCTCAACAGCCCCATAAAGGAGGCTGAGGTGCCGGTCCAGGAGCCTCCTCCTCCTCCTCCTCCAAGCCTGCTCAGTGACGGGTCAGGGGTTGCAACCCCTGCACCTGTCACGCCAGCTCAGCGTCCTCCCGTGGGGAGCTGGCTCCACCACTTTCTTTCCGCCTGGTCTGGTGTCACTTCGGACAGGTGGGTTCTCGAAGTGGTCGGCCAGGGACTGCCTCTGGAATTCGAGCAGTACCCTCCCAGCTGAGCCCATGCCCCAAGGGAGGAAAGGATCTCAGCTCTCACTCAGTCAGCCCTTCGGGACGACATTGCTCAGCTTCTCCGCAAGGAGGCGATAGCTCCAGTGCCAGATCCTCCTACAGACCCAGGCTTTGTGTCCAGGTACTTCCTAGTGGCCAAGCGGACGGGGGGTTGGTGCCCCATCCTAGATCTCCACGACCTGAATCAATATCTCAGGTCTTGCACCTTCCGGATGGTAACTCTGAACCAGATCATACCATCTCTGGAGCGAAACATGTGGTTCTGTTCACTGGATCTACAGGATGCGTTCTTTCACGTCCCAATCCGTCCGTCCCACCAGTGGTTCCTCCGCTTCAGGGTGGACGGGACCCTGTACGAGTTCCGAGCCATGCCATTCGGCCTGTCATTGGCCCTCCGGGTCTTCACCAAATGCATTGCAGCGGTGGCAGCCCATCCACGGCGTCGAGGAGTTCGGATATACCCCTATCTCGACGACTGGCTCCTGGCGGGTTCCTCCCTTCAGGAGGTGGAGAGTTCCAGGGATCTGGCCCTCCGAAACTGCTCCCAACTATGCCTCCTGATCAACGAGGCCAAGTCGGAACTCGTGCCCTCTCAGGTGTTGGGCTTTATCGGGGCAGAGCTCGACTCTCGCCAAGCCAGAGCTCTGCTCACGGCGGACAGGGTGGAGGTTCTTTTCTCCCTTGCCCAATCATTTCTGGTTGGGCACTCGCGCCCTGCCCGGGACTTTCTGCTCCTTCTCGGCTACATGGCGGCGTGCACCTCGGTGGTCCGTTGGGCCAGGTGGCAAATGCACACCCTTCAGTGGGAGCTGGCCGCCCAGTGGACTCAGCGTCACTTCGACCAGCTGATCACTGTAACTCAGAAGATATGGGACGCTCTCCAATGGTGGACCGCCCCAGACCAATTGCAGGAAGGGATCCCATTTGTCGCCCTGAGCGGACGGTCGTCCTGGCGACCCGATCGCCTCTCATGGGCTGGGAGCCCACATGGGGACAACAGGGCCCATGGGTTCTGGACCCCGAGGAGTCGATGCCACATCAACCAGTTGGAGCTCAGAGCAGTCAGACTGGCCCTGTCAGCTTTGCTCCTCAGCTCCGGGGTCAAGTGGTTCAAGTCCAGACAGACAATACCACGACCATGTACTACCTCAACAAACAGGGCAGCACACACTCCCATCTGCTGTGCAAGGAGGCGCTCCGAATCTGGACCCTCGTCAGCCGGTTTGAGGCGGATCTCCTTGCCATCCATGTGGCAGGAGTCTTGAACCAACTGGCGGATGCTCTCAGCCGCTTAGGCCAGACATCCCGCAAGTGGTCTCTCCATCCAGAGGTAGCTTACAATCTGTTCTCCCATTGGGGCAAACCGTTGATGGACCTGTTTGCCTCCAGGGAGAACACCAAGCTGAGACTGTACCATGCCCACCCCCCTCAGCAGGGCTCGCTGCAGGGGGATGCCTTCTCGAGGCCGTGGACCCCAGGCCTCTTCTCACTCTTTCCCCCATTTCTCTTGATCCACAAGGTGCTTCTCAAGGCGAGGAGGGACAAGGCGCAGGTGATCAGGGGAAGATATTCCATCCGGACCTTCAATCCCTGCACCTGACGTCCTGGTTCCTGAGCGGCTACAGTTCCAAGCCTTGGGTCTTTCCAACGAGGTCCTCAACGTGGTTGTGGCGTCCTGTAAGGAGTCGGCCAGGAAATGCTATTCCTTTAAATGGAAGAGATTCTCCATTTGGTGTCAGGGCAAGGGCCTGGACCCTTCCTCCTGTTCCTTGACTAGCATTCTGGACTACCCGTGGTCCCTTTCTCAGCAAGGGCTTCGGTCGACGACCCTCAAGATGCACCTGGCAGCCATCTCTGCTTACCGGGCACGGGCCAGGAAGCAGTCGGTGCCGCAGGAGAAGGTGATCAGGCGCTTTTTCAAAGGCCTTGATCACATATCCCCTCAGTGGCGAGAACCTCCACCTCCATGGGATCTACTGCTGGTATTGGCTAAGCTCTTGGGCAAGCCATTCAAACCGATGCACAGGTGTGATATCTCTCACCTGTCGTGGAAGACCGCCTTCTTGGTGGCTATCACGTCAGCCAGAAGGATGGGAGAGCTCCAGGCGCTTTCCATCGAGTCTCCTTATCTGGTCTTCCACAGGGACAAGGTTGTCCTCGCCCCCACCCGAAATTCCTTCCGAAGGTGGTGTCAGAGTTTCACCTTAATCAGGTGTTGACTCTGCCGGTGTTCTATCCCAGTCACACCTCGGAGGCCGAATATAGGCTCCATACTTTGGATCCTAGAAGAGCGCTCGCTTACTACAAGGAGCAGACGGCTGAAGTTCGGGGAGAGGTTCGCCAGCTGTTGGTCACCTACACTGAAGCCGCACCTGGCAGACCTGCAGCCAAGCGGACGATTGACAGGTGGGTCACCTCCTGCATAGAGATCTGCTATAGGTTGGCGGGCATGGAGCCTCCCAGAGGGATAAGCGCTCATTCTACCAGCCATACCGCTGCATCGGTGGCTACTTCAGGGACGTCCCTATCTAGGACATCTGCAGGGCTGCTACCTGGAAGTCAGCACACACCTTCATCACCCACTACCACATCGACCTTGAGTCATGCCGGGATGCTGGTTTTGGGGCCTCGGTTCTCCAGTCTTTATTTCCTAAGTAGGGGGTGTGCGCCTTGCCTTCCTCCTCCCGAAGAACTGCTAGGAGTCTGCCAGACAGTGTGGATGAACAACATATCCATGTCCCTAGAAATACAGGTTACTCACCTGTAACAGGAGTTCTAGGAATGGTATATGTTGTTCATCCATACGACCCACCTGACCTCCCCGGCTTCGATGCACAACCTGGCTTCCAGCGGGCTAGATCTGGCATCATGGGGTGGAGCCAAGAGTTTTACCACCCGGGTGGGTGGGAGGAGCCAGCTTGAAGACCTTCCGGCAAGATTAAAGGCAGCAAGGAACCTGCCAGACAGTGTGGATGAACAACATATACCATTGTTAGAACTCCTGTGACAGGTGAGTAACCTGTATTTCTTGTGGCCATCATTTCTGCTTGACGAATCTCAGAGCTTCATGCCCTTATGTGCAGGGAACCTTATCTTATTTTTCACAAGGACAGAGTGGTGCTTCGCACTAACCCTTCCTTTCTGCCTAAAGTGGTTTCAGAACAAACTTTGAATCAATCCTTGGAGTTACCGTTTTTTTTACCCTCAGTACTCCAATCCTGGTGGAAATATTTTACATACTATGGATGTCCATCGCATCCTCCATTATGATACTGATCGGACAAAGTCCTTTCACAAAACCTCAACTGTTTGTCACCTTTGCTCCGGGTCGTGAGGGCCTTCTGGTTGCTGAGCGCACCTTCTCTTGCTGGCTATCCCATTGCATTACATTTTGTTACAAAAAATGCAATAAGCCCTTACTGAGCCATGTCCAAGCCCATTCCACTAGAGCCATGACAGCCATGGCAGCTTGTTTCAAGGTTGCCTCTATTACAGATATATGCAATGCGGCCACCTGGTCTACCATCCATATCTTTACCAGGCATTACAATCTGGATGTTGCCGCGAGATGCAGAATGGCCTTCGTCCGAGCCGTCTTACAGTGCATCCTTTCATAATTGTCCTCCCACATGGACATAAATGCTGGGAACTCTCCCAGAAATAATGACCTACTGCAAGAGACCATTCCGTTGAAGATAGTGTGGTTACCTAAAAACTTACCGTAAAAGTAGATCTTCGAGGAATGTCTCTTGCAGTAGATCTGATCCCGCCCTCCGTCCCCCTGCCTTCTCTAACAGAGAAGTTTCTGATCCAAGGACTTAGGATTGGGACTTACTGGTAACTCGTTTTCCCTCGGTCCTCGCCTTTGCGAGCTGAATCCAGCGGGGAACAGAGGATACCAGGGACTGCCCACATTTATATAGGGAGCAAGGAGATGATGTCATGGGAGGGCGGACCCTGGTAAAAGACTGCTAGAAGAAGCTGCCGTGAGACAGCGCCCTCTGCTGGAACCTCCCAGAACCTACTGCAAGAGACATTCCTCGAAGATCTACTATTGCAGAAAGTTCTTACGTAACCGCACTTTCTAGGAGTGGTATATGTTGTTCATCCACACTGACTCACTTGACTTTGGCGCACAAACTTGTCTTCCAGCGGGCTAAGATCTGGCGTCATGCGGCGGAGCCGAGGATTATACTACCCAGGTGGGTGGGAGGAGCCAGCTTTAAGACCTTCCGGCAAGAATTAAAGGGGAAAGGGACATGCCAAGAAGTGTGGATGAACAACATATACCACTCCTAGAACTACTGTTACAGGTGAGTAACCTGTGCTTAAATCCCATCTATCATTTAAACTTTTGGGTCAAACAGTGTCAACTTTAAAAATCCAATAACTCCCGTTGGAGTAAGAGATTAGGCCTGTCACCCCCTCTCATTGGTCTTTGCACCCATTCCAAGGCCATACATCTGAAACTACTCATATCAGAATTATGGGTTTCCAAAAAATGTCCTACTGAGGTGTCCCCTTTCTGATTTGTAATGGAGCGTATATGTTGTTGTATACGTTTTTTTAAGCATCCTAACGGTTTTGCCAATATAAAACGACTTACAACTGCACCATAAGATATAAACCACAAATGCAGTACTGCATGAAATAAAATCCTAGAGCCACAGTATAGAAATATTTTTGGGTACAAGTAAATGCCTGTTAGACCGACTGACTCTGTTTAAGTTTAGCGTCGGGGAATAGCGCGAATTGCCAGTTATGTCGGCCGCTCCGTCGAGCACAAATACCTTTTACCATAGACACCTTCTTTCCCCAACCCCCCTCCTTCCACTGTTTTCTCCTTTTTCCCCCTTTCATCTCCCCTACCCTTCTTTTCCCTTTCCTATTCCCCTAACATCAGAGAGCCTCATTTTTGAAGTAATTGTTGAGTGTTTTGAATCTTGAATTCTGAAAAAGTTAAGGAAACTGTTGTAAAACCTTTTGCAATTATATTTTTCTTAATAGGTTGTAAAGATGTTTCTATCTTCCCCCAACCCGACAGCTGTGCCACGAGATGTAATTCTGACCTTTGCCTTTTTTGTTTCTACTTGCAGCTAGGAGTGCGTTCCTAAATGACTAATATACTGTATTTTACTGGACAGCAGAAGAATTAGGACTAACTAGGTAGATCTCTCTGTTAGAAGATCCAGTAGTTCTTCAGGCAATTTAGTATAAGTATTTACTGGTCCAGAATTATAAGCAATATAAATTGGAACTTTATATTGTTTGCTCATTGTCTGCAACTACACTGTGTATTAATTGTAAATAGTAAGGAATGACATAGTTTTGTAGTTTTTTTTTTGAATAAGTGTACTGTCCAATCACATAAGTTTTCTGGTGCTGTCACAACTTATAACGTGTTTAAAATGTGTAACATTCCATGGAAAAGTCTACACCCCCCTGGAAGGCTGAATGCCAGGGCGCTAGGGGCTTCCTGCTTTGGGCGAGCACTGCACTGCTGCACTGACTTTAAGTAGAATAAATGCTGACTCTCAGCCTAAATAACAGCAGTTTTCGGTATGCACTTTTCTGTGATTGTGGTTACAATACATATCTTACAAAAGGCTTCGACTATGTGAACTTAATGATCGACCTGGAATCCAAAGACTGGAATAGGGTCGAGCTAATCCCCACTGTAGACAAAGCATAGGATTTCATTTATCATGAATTTATGGACGGCTGCAACAAATTCACTCAACTGCTTACCAGAAAACGAAAGCATAAAAACTCCCCCTGGTACAATGCCCAGCTCCACAGGCTAAACCGTGGTAGGGGTAACGCCTGGAAATTAGCAATGTAATAACGCCCAGGCCTGGAATAGGTATAAACAAACCTGAAACAATGCTCTTGAAGTACGCAGCCCCAATAATAGCAACTGCCCTGGTGCAACTTTTCAGCATGTCCTTAGAATCTGAGATCTAGCCCTGGTGGTACAAGTACACAAATCTAGACTGAAAAATAAGATAGAGAACTACCACCAATCTCCCTGCTGCCCCTAGTCACTAAGACCTTCGAGAGGGTGGTATATGCACAACTTACACATTTCCTCGAAGCGGAAAACCTACTAAGCGACTGCCAGTACAGCTTCAGACCACTACACAGCACCACCTCAGCAGTAATCGAGGTCACCGTAGACTTCCAGGAGGAAAGCAGTGGGCACAGTCTTTGTTGACCAGTCAAAAACATTTGACACCCTGGACCACGACATCCTCCTGATCAGGCTGAACTGCGTGGGGGTCACTGGCGGCACAGTGGACTGCTTTAGGTTGTACCTCAAAGGACACAAATAAATGGTATCCATAAACTGTTTCAAATTCTCCCTCGCCACAGTAGTATCAGGGATACATAAGGCTCAATCTTGGGACCTTATGCTGTTCAACATCTGCATGAACACACTTACCCTGTCCAACCCCCCTCATCAAACTCCACCTCTACGTGGACAATACAATACTCTACACAGCAGGTACGGATGTCACAGAAATCGAATCCAGGATACAATCAGCCTTTGATGAACTTCAGAACTTATACATAAACTCAAAGCTACCCCTGAATACCAAAAGCCCAAGTGATATGCTTAAGCAGAACTGCAGGCCAAGACACAGCTGGCTGCACACTACAAATCAAAACAGCAGACTTAGTTATACTCCATCAGGTAGACAACTACCACTACCTGGGTGTATGGCTGGATGAGAAGATCAGATGGAACATGCACATAGAAAATCTAACAAAAAATTTGGGGAAATGTCTAGGAGCACTGTACAAAATCAAACACTCAACAGACACCCTAACCAGGAAAAAAATAGTCAAATTGACAGTCCTCCCAGTCCTGGACTATGACGATCTGTTGTATGCAGGAACTCCCAGTCTGGCCTTGGCCAAATTGGAAACCATGTATGGCAGATTCGCCCACTTCATACTGGTTGCCCACCACAGAGCACACAGGTGTGAACTCTTTAACAGACTAGGCTGGCAAAGACGACAAGACAGAAGGAACTTGCATCATATTATGTACATACACAAATGCTACAAGAAAAAAGCACCAGATTACATAACATGCAGCATCCACACAAGAACTATCAAGGGGTCACTAAAGTCCATGGAAGGGTTAGAATTCATGCTCCTAAACAGATACCAGGAAGTGGGTAAGCAACACTTCCTCTACACGGGTCCCAAACTCTGGAACACCCTACCCATCCACCTCAGAGTGGCAGGCAAACTCAGGAAATGACACCTGGAACACTACAACAGGCCACGGCCCTGCTGCTCAGCCACACAGTAAGCCTCGATTCCCTCACCCCAAACACCACACCCCCTTCCCCTCTACGCGATCATGAACCAAGCCTGCATACTTGGCAAATCCTTGACTTGTCACTTTTGAC
This sequence comes from Neoceratodus forsteri, assembly GCA_016271365.2. NCBI lineage: Eukaryota > Metazoa > Chordata > Ceratodontiformes > Ceratodontidae > Neoceratodus > Neoceratodus forsteri. The sequence goes on along the minus strand of CM057456.1, from coordinate 810,857,985 downwards.
ATAGCTGCTGTAACCCATTTTAACCTTACCAAGAGCACTATATGCAACCCCAATGTAAATCCTGTAAAAGATGGTGACTCATGACTATGAATGTTGTAAGTATAGCCTATGTATGTTCATGTCCATGTTAAACTTGTACCTTGAGCACTACGCCGGGAGGGCTGGGGGGATACTGGGATGTATAAGGAGAGGCATCACCAGCAGAAAACAGGAAGTTGTTTTCCCCTGCACAGACAGTTGGTGAGACCCCCATCTGGAGTACTGCGTCCAGTTCTGGAAACCCCATCTCCGCAAGGACATAGGATGGAGGCAGTTCAGAGGAGGCAACTAAAATGGTGCAGGGTCTGCAAGAAGAAGCCATATGAGGAGAGACTAAAGTAGCTTAATATGTATACCCTTGAGGAAAGGAGGAAGGGGGGGACATGATAGAAACGTTTAAGTACCTCAGTGGAATCAACAAAGTCCAAGAGGGTAGGATCTTTCAGAAAAAGAGATGTGCAAGAACAAGGGGACACAATTTGAAGATGGAGGGGGGAGCGGCTCAGGGGCAATATGAGGAAGTATTTTTTTACAGAGGGGGTGGTTGACGCATGGAACAGCCTTCCTGAGGAGGTTGTGGGGTCTAAAACTGTGAGAATTCAAGAATGCATGGGACAGACATAAGGCAATTTTTGTGGGGGGTAGGAAGAAATAGGCTGTTGGTTAAATAGGATCTGCAGCTTATCCTCTAGATAGGGAAATGGGCAGACTAGGTGGGCCAAGCGGTCCTCATCTGCCGTCAGAGTCTTATGTTTCATTGAAAATGATCTCTGCTCAACTGAGTATCCTATTCATACTTTGATGATGAATAACATATCCAGTTGATTGAACCAGATTATATACCTAGAGCAGGGTCTGTGGTTCTGCTCTCTGGACCTCAAGGATGTGTTCTTCCACATCTCACTCCACCACATCAACACAGACCACACTGACTGACATCACTAGTAACCACTGAGAACCATTTCTCAGTACCAGGTTTCACTTTTACATGAAGCAGCAGGGAGGAGCTCCCCCTGGTTACTATTGATGTCACAATTTCCTGCATTTTGATTGGTAGCTTGTGAGAATCAGTGCTCAGGCTGCAAGGATTGTGGTTCCTCAAGGTATTTGATCTAATTTCTAACAATGTAGTGGGAGGAACAAAACTGATTTTTTTTTTTCCACACATCACACCAGTACTGTCAGGTGGAAAATTTTCTAATTAATAAACAAAAAAGAAAAAATACTTGAGATATAAGAAGTGATAGCTGACTGCATCTGAAAATTACTATTAATCCCAAGCAGTACACTAGCTCTTTAAGAGAATGTACTCCACGTTGTGGATGCCTCCCAAAAAAGTCTGCTCACTAGTGCTATGCCATAGAAAAGGTTTTCCATTTGGAGTCTGGGCAAGGAGCTTGATCCCCTTGCCTGCCCTGTGGCTGGTATTCTTGAGTGCCTCTGGTCCCTCTCCCCGGTGGAGCCATGAGCGATAACCCTCAAGGTGCACTTAGCAGCCATCTCTACATACTGGGTGTGGGCTGGAATGTCGACGATGACCCAGGAGAAGTTGGTTGGGTGCTTTTTTTAAAGGCCTGTATGTGACAGGGTTAAATAAGGCCCTGTCCCATTTGTTATGCAGAAAGAGTTAAACGCAATGATTTTCTCTGATCTTCCTGGACTAAAAGTCTCCACCACTCATTCACATTAGTGGGACTATGCTGGAGGCGCTAGGACCCAGCAGGAGCCAGAAATCTTCAGGAGGGCTGGTGCCGAGGTAGGACCACGCATGCAAGTCACTGCGAGACTGGCTCGTGCCGTATAGGCTATCTCTGCATTGACCCTCCAACCGCCTCGGTTCTTTTCTTCCCCCCTCGTCGTTGAGTGCGCTTCAGTAGCAACGTCGCTCACTGGGAGTCAAATCTTCACATCTATATGACAGCAGCTTAGTCGTTCAGTATTTGATTGTGTTTTTAGTAGTATTTATTTTTTTTTTTTTTAAAAGTGTTTTTCTAATTTTAAACTGAAATAACAAAGAAAAGAAGTCTTCTTCAGCCTGCCATTGATGGAGTAGACTATGAACGGTGCCGGTAACAGTAGGGAAACTTTGCTTAAAAGCTGTTTTGACAGCGGGGCTGGGTCCGGTCCACTGCCCTCTTGGGAGGTCTGACCATGGGCATTCCAGTGCTCAGGAGGAAGGGCGGTCCTCCTGAAAACACACAAAGAAGCGGCCCCAATCAGGGGCTCGGCACTGCTGGGCCTCGAACTCTTCTTCCTCCCACTGGTCAAGGAAGCGGTACTGCTCGAGGTCACCCTCTGATACATGTGCATGGAGATCATCGGTAGCAGGGGACGGAAGGCAGACCCTCGCTCCGTCTGGGTCACCTGTGCCCTCGGTCTCTAGCAGCCGTGTCCTCAGCTCCGGCGTCCAGCCCCACCCCTGGGGGGGCCTTCTGGTGAGCAGTTTAATCAGTGGGCCGCTCTTATGGAGCAGTGGGTCTGGCGGTTGTCCTGACTGCCCTTGCCTGCGAACTCTGCCCCTGAGGCCTGTTGGCATGCGGGTAGAGCAGTTGGGTCAGCTTGATTGCATGACACCTCTTTCAGTGCCATCAATGACACTTCCTCGTGCCTTTCCCCCTCACATGGCTGCGGCGCAGGTGCCAGCACAGGTACTGCATTCTCCTCCTACTCTTCATACTTTCAGGTCTCCGGTGGTGCTGCAACCTTCGGGTGTCCCGGTCTTGGGTTTGGGGTCCCCAGGTGCTCATTTGGTGCCAGCTGCAGCTATGGTGTCGTTGCTGGTGCTCAGCAGAGAGTCATGAATTTCCCCTTTGGTGTTTATCTGTTTGGCCCACAAGTGGAGCAGGCACTGGAGGCTGTCGCTGAGGCACAGGTCAGGAAGCATAGGAAAACCAGGAGCAGTTGTAAAATTCAAACAAGTGATTTATTTTCTCTAAGAACAGTAAAATAAAGTTATTCAAAATAACTATTTACAAAGGCAGAATAAACAGAGAAAGTCCATCTGGATTTCTTCTCAATTTCCTATCTCAGGCTCTGTGTTTCTGTGTCTGTCTTGCAAGAAATTGCAGCTGTTTTTATGTCTTTGCATCCCCCACTTGTTAAGAAAATAGCATGCTTCTCGCATAGTGTTCTTGTAAGTTTCAACAAGTGCAGCAAAAAGAACATTGTGACCCAGAACTGACCTGTTGCTTACAGCTTCAGAGAGTTTGCAAAGCGGTTAACCCCCCTTGAGTTCCAAACAACTTTTTGCAATCATTTCAACAGTAAAACCATATACGTTTCAACAGTGAAACTGCATACACTTCTAAACAAAGGGATCACAGTATTGGTTACATTTCCACATAATGATTCACATGTACTTTTATACCAGCAGATATGCAAGGGGGGAGAAAAGATAGAATAGCAAGAGAAGGTAGAGAGAGATAGTGAGAGGCAGAGAACTGCAAGACCATCGGGGTGATTAAGTCCTAGGTCTAGTGAGAAAATTTGGTTGCGCAACCGGACAGAGAAGAGACAGAAGAGGAGAGAATAGAACAGGTCCTTACATTTAAACTCTTTCTGCATAATAAATGGGACAGAGCCTTATTTAACCCTCTCACAGAAGCCATTCTGAAAACCAGGACTGCTATTAAGACTGCCAGACCGGCCCCTGCCACCCCTTAGCGGGGCGTAAACAGCTGACAGGTTCATAACCGACAGTCCTTTCGAGGTAAAGGCCGAGGAGCTTTTAAAGAAAACCAAACCCCTCAGCCGCAGAAGAAAATGCAGCAGAAGGCACAGGCCCCAAAAGCACCCAGTGCCACTTTCTGAAGATCCAGCCCATGTCCCACCTCAACTACCCAAGTGGGACTCTTCGGCAGTAAAGGGGCATCTGACTCAATTTTATAATTGTTGGAAGTCCCTTATAATGGACAAATAGGCCCTCAGGATAATTCAGGAGGGTTACTCTCTCAATTTCTCAGAGACCCCCCAAATCGTCCGTCCAAACAGCAACCCAAGCTGTTTACCTCTGTCAGACCTCCTTGCTTCCGAGATTCAAGACCTTCTGAACAACAGGGCAGTAGAAGTGGGTCTACAAACGGAACGAAACACAGGTTTCTACTCCCACTACTTCCTAGTTGCAAAGAAAACAGGCGGTATGCACCCTATTCTGGACCTAAAGGAGTTAAGCAAATACCTGTTTGTCGTTGATGCACGGGTTCGGGAAGCATAGGAAAAACCAGGTGCAGTTGTAGAATTCACAAAAAAGGATTTTTACTAGCAGTAACATAAAAAAATAAAATCGTTCAGTATAATTATTTACACAGGCAGAAAATGCATCTGAATTTTCCTTCAGTCTCTGTGTCCTTTCATGCAAGCAGTTGCAGCTCTGTCTTATAAGTCCTTCCCAATCCCCATTCTTCGAGCATCCTGTTTCTTCCAAAGTGTTCTTGTATGTTTCAGGAAGGTGCTGGCAGGAACACAGTGTCCTGAGCTGAGGCCCCTTTTTTCACAGCTCTTCTGCAAAAGGCTTAAAAATTGCACTACGGTAACCTCTTGATTTTCCAATATTTTTTTTTTTTTTTGCAGTAATCTCAAACTCTAATTATATACATTTCAAAAATTAACATTATATTATTTCTGAAGAAAGGGACCCCAATATCAGTTACATTTCCATACAATGATTTGCATATATTTTTATATCAGCAGATATGCAAAGGAGGAAAAGACAATCAGCAAGGGAAGACTGAGAGATAGCAAGAGGCAAATATTGCAAGATTGTTGGGATGATCAAATCCTAGGTCTCGCAGGAAAATTTGGTTGTGCAACCAGAAGACAGAAAAGGAGAGAATAGAACAGATCCCTGCATTCAAACTCTTTCCATAACAACTGGGATAGGGTCCTATTCCACCCTGTCACACTATTAAGAGAAAAAGTCAAGATCTTGCTGGGAACTCTTCTGCCTCTTGCTCATCAGAATGAGTGGGTGGCATCTCTGGACATGCAGAATGCCTACCAGCATGTTCCAGTGCACCCAAGCCACCACAAATACCTACGTTTGTGGCCCTGGGTCAGCACTATCAATTCAGAGTCCTGTTATTTGGGCTCTCCTTGGCACCATGAGTCTTTACAAAGTGCTTTGCGGCACATCTCAGAAAAATCTGAATTCAGGTGTACCCATACCTGGACGATTGGCTCCTAGCAAGCCCTTCCAGACAGGGGACACAGGAAGCGGTTTCCACAACTTCCAAGTTCCTCACATCCATTGGAGTGCTACTGAACCTGGAGAAATCGCAGCTTCAGCCCTTGCAGCAGCTTCTCTTCATAGGAGCTCTTCTGGACACCTCCAGGGCAAGAGCCTTCCTTCCAGAGGACAAGAGAAATGACATTCTCCAGATGGCTCGCTTCATCAAGGAGAACTCTGTTCAAGCTCTCTCAGTGCAGCAGATGCTAGGTCTCATGGCATCATCCCTATTCACGGTGCCCCTAGCCCGCTTGCACTTGAGAACCACACAATGGATGCGCAGCATTCAGTGATCTCCAGCCACACACTCGCAATCCTTCCACATCAAGGTGACAGAGCCTCTAACGAAGTTGCTCACTTGGTGGACTCAGGAAGACGACCTTCTCCAGGGTTTCCCCTTTGCCACACTGGAGGCGCAGATTACCATCGCCACAGATGCATCTCTGACCGGTTGGGGAGCTCACTGCCAGGATCTCCACACCCAGGGCCTGTGGAGCCAGGAGGAGTACAATCTGCACATAAATGTCCTGGAGATGAGAGCTGTCCTATACACTGTCCTAGCCGTGAAGGATGTCCTCTGTCACAAAGTAATACTCCTTCAGACGGACAGCAAGGCATTGATGTACTACATCAACAAGCAGGGTAGAATGCACTCTTACCTCTGTGCAGAGAGGCCATGAGAGTGTGGGAGCGGTGTCTTGAGCATGAAGCCCTGATCCAGGCAGTCTACCTGCCGGGAATGCAGAACGCTCTGGTGGACCGCCTCAGCAGAACGGAAGCGGATCCACACGAGTGGTCTCTTGACTCAAGCGTCATGCAGTCGCTATTCGAAGAGTGGGGCACTCTGGACCTGGAACTTTTTGCGTCCCCACTCGAGGCAAAACTGCCTCTATTCTGCTCCAGAAATCCAGAGCCTGGCGCTTTCTGTCAGGATGCATTCAGACTGCGGTGAACAAGATGCTTTCTGTAAGCATTTTCTCCTTCCCTTAATTCAGAGGGTGCTGCTCAAATTGAAGGCGAAGGGGGACAGCCTGATTCTCATCACCTCATACTGGCCTCATCAGATATGGTTTCCATTCATCAACAGATTGTTGGAAGTCCCTCCAAAGCAACTTTCTCTGCAGACAGACCTCCTAACACAAGGTCCCGTGGTCCATACCAACCTACGATCCCTTCATCTCCATGCCTGGCTCCTGAAGTGATAGAAGTGGGTAGGTTTAATGTCTCTCAGAGAATCTCAGAAATCCTCTTATCTGCGCATAAGCCATCCACTAGGAAGACTTACATGGCAAAATGGAAGCACTTTTCCGTTTGGTGCGCAAAGTCTGCACTGGACCCCTTTGTTTGCCCACCAAGTACGGTGTTGGACTACCTCCTAGACCTGTCAAATGCAGGACTGCAATACTCAACAGTAAAGGTACACCTCTGCACGATTTCTGCCTATCCTGAGCCAGTACAAAATATGTCGGTGGCTGTTACCACTAGTCAGGAGATGCCTTGAAGGTATCCTGCACAGCAGGCCGCCAATCAGGAGACCGGTGCCCACTTGGGATATCAGTCTTGTGCTAGGCATGCTCTCTCGTAAACCTTTTGAGCCTCTAGCAACCTGCGACTTGAAGTTCCTGACCTGGAAGACAGCCTTCCTAGTGGCCATTACTTCCACTTTTGCAGGGTCTCTGAAATACATGCCCTGGTCACAGATCCCCCTTATACAGTATATCACAAGGACAAAGTGGTTCTCAGAACTCACCCTAAGTTCCTGCCCAAAGTGGTCTCAAAATTTCACCTTAACCAGCCCTTGGTCCTTCCAACCTACTTTGCAAATTTCCAGAATGAAGGGGTCAAAATCTAGATTTAGTACTTGGGAACGCACCCTTCACTCTCTGGATGTCAAAAGGGTTTTGTGATTATACATTGATAGAACAAAAGAGATTCGCAAATCCAAACAACTTTGCTTGTTCCCCCTAGGGAAGAGTCTTTCCTGGCGGAACACCCTACGGCAGATTCTACAGTGATTACGTCTGCTCACGATAGATTGAAGAAGCCTAATCATTGGAGTACTCAGCCTCCCGACCAAGAATCCAGATACATCGAACAGATGGGCAAAAAGGTTTACTCATCCTCCACTTGCTCATATCAGGTCTCTTAACTTTCTCACACACATGGTTAAATACCAGAATGCCCTGTGGGAGAAAGGTATGGAGATAGCTCAGGCCCTTCCAGACTCCACACAGAAAACTGAGCTCCTGGACCTCCTCAAATCGGGGTCGAATGTAGGCACCCATGTTCTGCGTGCCTCATACGATACTGTGGAAACGGCGGCTTTGGGCGTCTGCCTCAGGCGCCATGCCTGGCTTAGAGTTTCAGGATTCACCCAGGATCTACAGTCTGGCATCTTGGACCTCCCCTTCAAGGGCTCGGCCCTCTTTGGTGATGAGACAGAGACACTGATCACCTGTCTCCAAGACTCCAGGAAGTCCATTTGGTCTGCCCAGAAAATATGTAAGGGGGACCAAAGACCCTTTAAGAAGTGGCCATTTTGGAAGCCCTCAGGTCTGTAGCACCAGAACCAGCCTCAGCAGAGGGGAGGCTACAAAAGAAAGGTCACCTCCCAGACTCCTGGAAGCTCTGCCTCTTGGGGTCCCAAAGTCCTCCCAGGCTCCTCTGTCTACTCCCAGAGAAACACAATGACTCCATGCAAGACCCGCCACTCCCTCTCCAGAGGAGTCAGTGGGGGAAGCTGTAAAGGGTCACTTTTCCCTCTGTTTTGAGGGTTGAAGAAAAATAACAACCGACCTCTGGTTTTTACAACTCGTAGAGAGAGAGAGAGCATACTCTGGAGTTCGAACAAGTGTCTCCGGAAACTCCACCAGTGTCCTCCGACTATCCTCCTTCTCATGTCCCCCTGACTGAAGGAAAAAATCAGGCCCTCCTACAAAAGTGGGCTATATAGCCAGTTCCCCCAGCTCAAAGGGGAAATTGATTTTATTACCACTTTTTCCTAGTTCCCAGAAAGACCGGGAACCTTTTCAGCCTATACTGGATCTCAATTTCCTGAACAAATTCATTGAGTACAAGAGGTACAGGATGGTCACGCTGCTGAGTCTGATCCCCCTCCTGCACCAGGGGAACTGGCTGTGCTCTCTAGATATGCAGGACACATACCTGCACATCCTAGTAATCTTACTTCGAGAGGGTTCTTGCAGTAGGTCTTCACTGATAGGACTGTGCCCCCTGGCGTCAGGATTGGACAGCAAACTTCTAGCTAGCAGTCCATGGCGGAACCACCCCCAGCATCGCATGATGGGACAGAGGCATGACAGTATATATGGGGGTGGTCCCCACGCCTGCCCTCCAGTTCTTTCCCTGAGTAGACCTGCAGCACAGTCGGACCTACGCCAGTGAACTCGGCTACAGTCTACCACCGTTTACAAGTATTTCTGTTCTTTTTTCTAAGTCCTTTTTCTATAGTTAATGCATGTCTTCGTGTAAATCTAATAAGTGCTCACTGTGCGGCCCTCAGATTCCGCACAGGGATGATCACTCCCGCTGCGTCCTTTGCTTAGGCCCAAAACATCGGGTTGTCGACTGTGACATCTGCCAGTCCTTTAACCAGGCCATGCACATCAGGCGCCAGAAAGCCCTCGATGCCCACCTTTTGAAAAAAACATCTTGCATCGATGGAAAAGGAGCTTCAGGAGCTGAGGGAACATTCGTCCCCTTCTACCCAGCATCACCAGACAGGTGGGGCTTCCACCTCGGTGACTACTCCTCCTCCACGGTCGCCGTCCGCTCCGGCTGATAGGTCACCGACTCCCCCTCCCGCCTTGGTCAGTGGGCGACTGGGGTATTCTTCCCAGGAGGATTCTACTTTGGGGCCTGTCGACAGCTCTCCAGTCGATCAGTCATCCTCCGGCTTTGCCACTGGGTGCACGGCCTCGGTCATTAAGCCAGACTCCATCTATTGTCATCACAGCTGCCCACGATAGGTCGGCTCAACCTAAACATCTGAGTGCCTCACCTGCAGACAGAGTCCAAGCAGATGGACCAGTATGGCCGCAAAGTGTATGCTTCCTCCACCTGTGCAATCCGGTCTCTTAATTACGTGGCCCACATGATCTCTTACCAGAAGTCATCTCTGACCAACGTGGAGAAAGAGATTGTCTATTCCAGATGAGGAACTTTAAAATAAGCTGATGGACAAGGTAGGACTTAACAAGCCTTCTTGTCGCCATGCATTGCATGCCACCTATGACTTGGTGGCCCGATGCACAGCTTCGGGAGTTTGCATGAGATGTCTGGCATGGCTCCGTCTTGCAGGACTGGCACAAGACATCCAGACCACTGTACTGGACGCCCCCTTCAGGGGTTCCGTCCTGTTTGGAGGCGACGCCAAAGATACAATAACCGAACTACAGGAGAGCGGCAACTCCCTGTGGGATGTCCGCGCCATGTGTTGCTCAGGTCAAAAACCCAAGCGGCCTTTTCGTCACCCCCAAGAGATGGAACAGGCCGAACCAGAATAGATGCCAGGGTAAACACCGCACCCTGGTTCTGTCGCCCAGACCTCTTGGGCAAAAGCCCAGAAGGCTACTGGAGGCAGCAAAGCGGCTCTTTCCTCTGCCTCCTGACTTGAGGGGACCTCCTCCACCTCCTCCCGTGTTCACAGAGGAGCCCATGGGGGAAGGTTCACCCTCCACCTAGACGGCTGGGAGTCAGTAACTGCCGATGCTTGGATCCTTCAACTCCTCGCAAGAGGGCACTCAATCAAGTTCCTGGACAGGACCCCAGGACGATCTGCCAGGCAGTTCTCATTACCGGTCAGGTCACTTGATTCTCATTCAGCAGGAAATCCAGGCTGTATTAGACAAATCAGACATAGAGCCAGTTCCTCCTGGGCAGATAGGAAGGGGATATTACTCCCATATCTTCCTGGTGCCCAAAAGGACGGGCGATCTCAGGCCCATCCTGGACCTCAGCCTGCTCAACCTCTGTAGAATACAGGAGGTGCCGCATGCTTACCCTCCAGAGACTCTTACCCCTGCTTCAGCAGAGCCAGTGGCTGTGCTCGCTGGACATGCAGGATGCTTACCTACATATCCCCATCCTCCAGGCCCACTGCCGTTTCCTTTGGTTCCCTTTTCAGGAGAACCATTTGCAATTCATGGCCCTTCCTTTTGGCCTCTCTTCGTCACCCTGGGTTTTTAGCAAGTGCCTGGCAGTGGTAGCTGTGACGCTGCACCGCAAGGGGATTTATGTGTTCCCATACCTGGACGACTGACTGCTGTCGGCCCCGTCTCAGGACTGTCTGATGGAGGCAGTCACCACCATCCTGGACCTCTCTTTCCAGCTTGGAATCACTGTGAACTATCCCAAGTCTTGACTCTCACCATCTCAGCACCTCCAATTCATTGGAGCAGTGGTGGATATGGTCCAGGGCAGGGCCTTTTTACCTCAAGGCAGGATGGATACTCTGATTCAACAAGCTTTGTCTGTGTTCAACTCTCACTGGACCACAGCATGCTCCATCCTCCGCCTGTTGGGCCTAATGGCGGCAAAGAACTGCGAGACTGTCGGGGTGATCAAATCCTAGGTATCACGAGACAAATGTGATTGCACAACCAGACATACAAGAGACAGGAAAGGAAAGACCAGAACAGATGCCTGCATTTAAACTCTCCATAACAACTGGGGCAGGGTCCTATTCAACTCTGTCACACACCCATCCGGCCTCGAAGTCTTCGTCAGACCCCGGTTTGGGGTTCGACGGTCCATCAGACCAATGCCTGCTGTCACCCGTTCTCTCTGCGCAGCAGCCTGCTTTTGGGGGTTCCCCCGCCCCACACACACACACACACACACACGGTGTCTTCAGCTTCACAGCCGCCACCAGTGTTTTCCCTCTCAGGGTTCTTCCCACCAGGCACCGGTAAAGCCTTCCTCCGCCAGTCTCCTGTCTACAGACCCGGCACCAAGCCGTCCTTCGCCGGAGCCAGCAGGTTTCCCCCATTTGAGTCAGGCGCCCTCAACCTCCTAGCCCTTCAGTCACCACTTCAGCTCACCAGGAGTCTTTTACTACCTCAGACCCCCTCGGGGTATTTGCCAGATCAGTAGCAACTACTGGTTCTTATCTTGGACTGTGCCTCGAACCCTCTGGTTCCGGGCTTGGACCTCCAGTCCACACCCTTTGGGCGTTGTCAGGCCCACCAGGTGAAACGTCAGGCCCTGTTTACGGACTTATGACACATTACCCAGTGCTAGACTGCTCCTTCCACACTCTGCCGGATGTCTGTGGACTACAGCACCCTTCTCAAGGCATGATGGGCATCGGACCAAAGACAGGCCACCGCCCAACAAGTGCCGTCTCCAGCTCATCCACTGGTGAGGGACTGCCCTTCTGCCCTTTGTCTGACATGGATGCGCCCCCCCCCCCCCGGAAATGGAACACTTTCTGGGTGCTGGGATTCAGTCATGACCTCAGCTAGTGCCACTTCCACCTCTGCATCAGATTCAGAGGACTCGCTACATGTGGCCTCAGATTCCCTGATTTCCCCCTCCACATTCGCTTCACAAGGAAGTGTGGATCGGGGTCATCCCTAAGTCCCCTCCAGAGGACCTCTTCTTCCTGGCCATGATGAAGATGATTCAGGCTTCACAGGGGTGGTGTACTGAGGAGCAGGAACCTCCAAGATGCCATCTGGCACAATATCTGTGCCTTCTGGAGGTTGAGTCGGTGTTTATCCCCTCTCCCCCCACCCCCCACACACTTTAGTGGTACCACACAACAACATTTCGTCTAAGTTTGGCAACAGCTGGCATCCGTCCTGGCCGTTCCATGGAAGGCTGACAGGCTCTTTCATGCTCCTGACAGTAAGTCCCACTTTGACTTCCACTCCAGGGCTGACCCTCCCATATTATCGGGGGCCCAGAAGGAGTGTGGGGGAACCAGTAGTCAGGGTGATTTCCCTCCAGACCGGGAGTCCAAGCATTTGGACCTTCTGGGGCACAGGGTCTATGCCTCTTCGACCCTGGCCTTACGGGTTCAGAACTACCTTACACACATGCTGTTGCATGAGCAATCCCTTCCTGGGCAGGTGGGGGACTTGCTTCACTTCATTCCGGAATCCTCTGCTTAGTCTCAGATTGAACAGCTCTTGGGTTCGGCCTCTAACATAGGCTTTCACGCCCTCCGTGACCCATATGACACGGTGGACGCTGCCGCCCGCTGCTTGGCATCTACCATCTGTATCAGACATCATGCTTGGTTAACACCTGACCGATTTTACCCCAGCAGTTCAGGCTTCCATTATGGATGCCCTTTTCCAGGGCCCTTCATTGTTTGGGGAGGATGTACAGGCCTTGCTGTCTGCTCTACAGGAGTCAGGAACGGTCCTTTGTGATGCTTCCCATGCTCAGCAGGGTGGATTGTATCGGCCTCTGGCCCGCCAATGAGGTCAGCGTCCTCAGTGCTCAGGGACTCTGGGTGAGCGCCAGGCCTCTTCGGTCCCCGCTACTCCATCTGTTATGGGCCCACAGGTCAGAGGCGGAAGCGCCCTTGGCGCCTACAACTTCTTCTTACAGCCCCAGTCCGGTAGTCCCTCCCCCAGTTTCTTGTGCTTTTGTTTTGTCGGTTGGGGGACTGGGGGTACTAGAAATGGGGTCAAGGGTTCTCCTCTACCCTTTGCGCTTTCAGCTCTGTTTTCTTTTCAGTGTTTATGCCGTACTAGGGCTGCCTCATTGTGGGGCATTAGCCCAGGTTTCTGCCTTACAAACGGACCTTTCAGGTTCTCTTTAGGTAAGGGGGTGTTACCTTTCCTATCCTTGTTGCTCCCGGTGGGTTGGGTGCTATGTCCCGTCCTCCAGGGCTTCCAGGCCTTGCCTTTGTCTTGGCCCCTGTTCTCTCCCACACCGGGCCGCTCCAGGGCCTGTTGCTAAGCCAGGATAGGAACATCACATTCACTGCAGATGGGCTTATTCCCTTGTCGTCCTCCTTTCAGCAAGGGATGGTTTCCTCCTCCAGGGAGGTTAGGGCTGGAGTAGGACTCTGGTCCTCCCAGGTCACCCAGGCCAGGTGGTTGCTTTGTGCTGTCCCTCTACACCTTTTCAAGGCCCTCACTTTACATTGGCATTGCACCAGCGCCTGACGCAGGCCCATCGTCCCCTTTCATTCCCCTCCCCTTTTCTAGGGGGTAAGATGTGGGTCTGAGACTGCTGGGTCCCTCCCCTCCTCCTGATGGAGGTTGCAGCCATTCAAGGAGCGAACTACAGGGGGTTTTCCATTTGTCCTTGTATTCTTATGGAAGTTACCCTCTTCCTGACCCAAGACACCTTTAGTCAGAGATGTCTGTAACACTCACTCTTTCCGATCCCTCCAGTGGCTTCTTTTCTTGTTTGAGGAAGTCTTTGCAGACTGCGGGTTCCGTCGACTTCGGCCTCAGTTCACCCTTCTTTACCCAGATAGGGTCAACATAGGTTTCCCGGTCACTTAGAGCAGGGAAAGTCTCATCTGTCCTGGGCTCTTATTTGGTTCTTGGAGTGCTCCTAGGTAGTGAGGGTTGGTATGAGAGTGTCCTAGAGTCTCCATTAAGTGGGGGATGACTAGGTCAGGTCCTCTTCCTTCAAGACTGGACGACTTCAGTCTCTGTCCCTGTGGGTAGGCTTTTGTTCATCAACCTTTCCGTCGCTGGGTACATGGGGTAGCTTGATGAGCCTTCCCCGGGGCTGGCAGGGGGTACTGTTTTTACACAGCCCTTCCCTGTGCCTGTTTAGTTTTGCTTTTTTTTTATTTTTATTTTTTTTTTTTTGCTGCCATTTGGGCTTGTCCTACCTGCAGTTGCGGGATAGCCCTGTCTTTGGGACCCAGGTTCCCGCTTTGCAGGAGCATTCCTAGGTTATCCAGTATTCAACAGCAGCGACAACAGGTGGGGCATGGCTCTTTGTCTCCCTCCCCTGGGTCAGTCCTGGTAAGTAATCTGTCTGACCTTTGTTCTCCCCGTTCTTCTTAACCCCCCCTCCCCCACTTCCCCTGTGAGGGGTGGGGCAGTGGGTCTCTCTTGTGGCACTCCTCATTAAGAGAGGTGATGAAAGGGACATTTCTGACCCGGAGAAGTCATCATGAGGTTCCTTCCTGGGCGATCTCGGCCCCTTGCCTATCTTAGGCAGCCGTGGTCAGGCCATATTGGTGTCCCTCAGAGTATTTGATGGGGTGACAAGTTCCCTATTTGGTCCTTTTTCTGTACTACACAGAGCTATTCCAGCTTTGTGCTTCCCTTTTTTCTGATTATTACTACGCTTGGGGATTCACATCCCTTCCTTCCAGACACGGGAAGATCCCTACCCAGGTGATCTTTATTTATTGCCTCCTGTCAGAAATGCAGATTCTTTCCTTTTGCAGGATGGTCTCCTCCTGGGGTTCTCAAGCCCTTGGGACTTAATCACATGTCATCCTGGGGTGTTGGGTTGCTCCTTAGTACTAGGAGACGAGCCAGTTTGGTTACCCTGTATGACTGACGCCAGGGGACTTTATCTTGTCCTGCTTCAGTCCACCTCTGGTTATTTATTTCCTCGGAGGGACTGGGTAAGGTATCCCCATGGAGGAGGCTACACTGCATATTTGGCAGCTCCCAGACCCAAGATGCTCTGAGGTATCCTGACCCTTAACCTTTTTAGGTTTTGCCCTGTTTCTCTGGGACATAGCATTCCTTCTACTACCCTCTTCTTCAGAGGACTGGCTTTGGGCTGAGTACCTTCTTAGGTCTTTCTTCTTCCTTCTCTGCCTTTGGCAGTGTTCCTCCTCCTGGGAGTTTTTACCCCACTTGTGGCAGTGCTTGAGACTCTGTCCTAACGGTGTTGCCTACTGCAAGAGCCCCCTCGAAGTAAAACAGTACAGCTACATAGCAACTTACCGTAACAGTAGATCTTCGAGAAGAGTTCTTGCAATAAGCAGGGATTTTCCCTCCCTCCATCCCCCTGCTCCTTTTTCTACCTCGGCCTCTCTTGGCACCAGGTGTCCTCTCTTTCTCCTGTTGGACCTTGTCTTAGGGTCTGCGGCAGGGGGAACTGAGGTGGGCGGGGGGGCACTGCCCCTCTTACACCGGTGCAGATGTCGACGTGCCATCAGGAGGCGGTCCCCCATTGTAGACTGCTAGCTAGAAATATTCTGAGTGGTCCTGGCGGCTTAGTCCTAACGGTGTTGCCTGCTGCAAGAGCTCCTCTCATTATGGTAAGTTCTTGCATAACTGCAATTTGTCAGGGTCATTTCTGTTATTACGAGTACACCCTTTGGAATTCTCTTAAATCAATGATCAAGAACATCCCAGACTATCACCAGCGGCATAGAGTCCAATAGTCGTCAGCTAAAAGCTTCTATGGCTGCCTATGACGCTGGGATCTGTATCAGACAGAACTACTAGCTCAGAACATCAGGTTTCTCACCCGATGCTCAACAGCAGGTTATGTATGTCCCCATTGATGGTGCTTGTCTGTTCATCCCTCAAGTTGAGCAAGTGCTAGAGGTCACCCAGAAAACCAGGACTGCCATCAAAACAGCCAGGCTGGTGCCTTCTGCCCCTCAGAGGGGTGGGAACCATTGACAATTTAGTAACATTCAGTCCTTTCTAGGTAAAGGCAGAGGAGCCTTTAAGAAAAGCCAGACTCCTCAGCCACAAAAGAAAACGCAGCAAGAAGTACAGGGTCCAGAAGCACCCAGTGCCACCCTCTGAAAATCTGGCCCCAGTCTCACCTTAGCTGTCCGAGGTGTACACCTCCATGGCAGCGGGAGGTCGTCAGACTCCATTTTAGAACCAGTGGAGGTCCATTACAACTGACAAATGAGTCCTCAGGCTTATTCGAGAGGGTTACTCTCTCAATTATGCAGAAATCCTTCTGGATCTTTCACCCAAGCAATAGCACAGTCTGCCACAGCTCAGTCAGACCTTCTCACTTCCAAGATACAGGGCCTTCTCAGAAACAGGGCAGTAGAAGTTGTTCCTGGGTAGAAAGGAACACAGGTTTTTACTACCATTACTTTCTGGTTCCAAAGACAGGCGGCATGCGCCCAGTTCTCTACCTCAGAAAGTTAAACAAGTATCTGTTCAGGGAGAAGTTCAAGATGATCTTCCTGGGAACCTTGCTTCCACTCCTCCATCAGTATGGATGGCTGGCATCCCTAGATATGCAGGATGCCACCAGCACGTCCTGGTACACCCAAGTCATCACAAGTATATCTGCTTCGTGGCCTTGGGTCAACACTACAAGTTCAGAGTCCTGCCCTTTGGGCTTTCCTTGGCACCTCAAGTCTTTTCAAAGTGTTTCGCAGTTCTCACGGCACACCTCCAAAAGCTTGGCGTCCAAGTCTTCCCCCTACTTGGACGATTGGCTCCTAGCAGTCAGGAGACACAGGAAGCAGTCTCCACAGCTTCTCGGTTCCTCACCTCCATGGGGGTTCTACTGAATCTGGAAAAATCCCAGCTTCAACCCACTCAGCAGCTCCTCTTCATAGGAGCCCTCCTGGATACCTCCAGGGCGAGGGCCTTCCTTCCAGAGGACAGGAGGAATGAAATTCTCCAGATGGCTGGATACATCAGGGAGAACACCTCTGTTCGAGCACTCACCATACAGCGGAAGTTGGGCCTCATGGCCTTGTCCACGTTCACAGTACCTGTAGCCCATCTACACATGAGGACAACCCAATGGATGCTTAGCATACAGTGGTTGCCGTATAAAAGTGACAGACCCTCTGACGAGATCACTTGTATGGTGGACACCGGAAGACGAGCTCCTTCAGGATCTTCCCTTTGCCCCACCGGAGTCTCAGATCACCATCACCACGGATGCATCCTTGATCGGTTGGGGAGCTCACTGTCAAGATCTCCATGCTCATGGGGTGTGGAGCCAGGAGGAGTCTCATCTACACATAAATGCTCTAGAGATGAGAGCTTGTCTCTATGCTGTCCGAGCCTTGAAGGATGTTGTCTGCCACAAGGTAGTTCTTCTTCAGACGGACAGCAAGGCTGTGATGTACTACATCAACAAACAGGGTGGAGCGCACTCCTACCCTCTGCTGGGAGGTCATGAGGGTGTGGGAGTGGTGCCTCGAGCACAATATTCTGATTCAGGCAGTCTACCTGCTGGAGACTCGGAACGACCTGGCGAATCGCCTCAGCAGGACAGATGTGGATCCACACTAATGGCCGCTTGCACCAAATGTTGTGCAATCGCTATTCGAGTGGGCAGCCCAGACCCGCACCTTTTTGCGTCCCCACTCAACACTAAACTGCCTCTATTCTGCTCCAGAAATCAAGAACCTGACGTTTTCTGTCAGGATGCATTCAGACTGTGGTGGACAAGACGCTTTTTGTACACATTTCCACATCTTCCTTTCATTCAGAGGGTGCTGTTCAGACTGGATACACAAAGGGGTAGAATGATACTAATTGCCCCATACTGGCCTTGACTGATAAGGTTTCCAAGATCAACAGGTTGTCGGTAGTCTCTCTGAGGCAACTTCCTCTGCGAACCGACGACCTGACACAGGGGCCACTGGTCCATCCCAACCTGCACTACCTTCATCTCCATGCCTGGCTCCTGAGGAGATAAAAGTGAGTAGGTTTGAGGTTTCTCAGAGAATAGGTTTCGCAGAGAATCTCAGAAATCCTCTTGACAGCGCGTAAGCCCTCCACTAGGAAGACTTACACAGCTAAATGGAAGTGCTTCTCGATTTGGTGTGCAAACTCCTATCTGGATCCCTTCCATTGCCCACCGAATAAGGTGTTGGAGTACCTCTTAGACCTGTCAAATGCAGGACTGCAATACTCAACAGTGAAGGTGCACCTCTGCGCAATTTCTGTCTATCATGAGCCAGTGCAGAACATGAAGCTGGCTCAGTTGCCGCTAGTCAAGAGGTTTCTCAAGGGCATCCTGCACACTAGACCCCTAGTCAGGAAACTGGTGGCTGTGTAGGGCGTTAACCTCGTGCTAGACGTGTTCACTCGTAAACCTTTTGAGCCTCTAGCCACCTGTGACTTCAGGTTTCTGACCTGAAAGATCGCCTTCCTGGTGGCCATCACTTCCGCTCACAGGGTCTCCGAAATACATGCCTTGATCACGGGCTCCATATACTGTCTTTCACAAGCATAAGGTGGTAAAGTACTTTGTACACACCCTAAGTTCCTGCCCAAAGTGGCTTTGGACTTTCACCTCAATCAGCCCTTGGTTCTCTCCACTTATTTTGCTAACTCCCAGAATGGAGGTGAACGCACCCTTCACTCTCTGGATGTCAAGAGGACTCTATGATTCTACATCGATAGAACAGGGGAGATCTGTAAAACCAAGCAACTCTTTGTATCGTTCAGCATTGCCCGACTGGGCCAGCCAGTGGCCATCAGATGCATTTCTGCTTGGATAGTGGCATGCCTTCACTACTTTATGGTGCAAGGCAGGTTGGAAGGCCGTGTGTACGTCCACTCTACCAGAGCGGTGGCAGCGTCCCTGGCAGAGATCCATTCTGTTCCCATTGCAGAAATTTGCAAAGCAGCTACTTGGAGCTCAGTGCATACCTTTATGAAGCGATGCGCTCTATATGTCTGTGCCAAGCAGTATACTTCTTTTGGCAGGACAATCCTTAATGGACTTCTGTCCTGAGTGAGTTCTCTCTCCTGCCGCCCCACTCAAGGGGTTGGTTTTTTTAGCTTGGTACTCACCCGCCAGTATGAATTTATGAATGGTGAAGACCAAGTCCAGGAAGATATGAGAGTAATGTACCTACCATAATTTTTGATCTTCTTGGACAAGTCTTCACCATTCATTCATAGAACCACCCATCATCCCCCAGGCTCACTCTTCCTGTTTCTGGTCTTCACTACCTCATGTGTTGGGCTGTGAAGACTGTTTCTGGACCCTTCTTATATGGGTCAACCGGGATATCTTATGTCCGGATTAGGTTCGGTGTTTTCCTAAGTTAGTTTACGCTGAACCCCCTCAGTCAAAAAGGTACTGAGGCGGTTGGAGGTCGATGTCAAGATAGCCTACACAGGTACCACGCATGTGTGGTCCTACCTCAGCACTGACCCTCCTGAAGATTTTTGGCTCCCGCTGCATCCTAACGCCTTTAGCATGGTACCCAGCAGTATAAGAGAATGGTGAAGACTTGTCTAAGACATTCAAGAATTACGGTAGGTATGTAATTTTCATATTTGGTTGCCCTTCTTATATGGGTCACCATGGACTGTCTTATGCAGTTAGTTAGTACATAGAAACTCATTAGGTTCATGTGCTGCCAGCTCCCACCAGAAAAGTTCTGGCTTCCATAGTGTCTTATAGCCACCGGCTCAGACCTGTTAGTGGTAATCTGTTGAGAAGATCTTCAGAAAGATCAGTAGGTAGGCAAGTAGATAACTTTTATATTTTCCTGAATTCCTTCTCCATCGAGTACCGTGACCCACCCTCCATACCTTAGAGTCACTACAGTATTCTTCTGTTGTGCTTGTCTTCCACCCCTTTGTTGACAGGTTGGGCCTTGAAGACACTGTGCTTTATGTTGGAGTTATTGGCCCCTTTAATAGGGGCCAGCAAGGCAGGTTACTCATAGGTTTTGTTTCATGCTACTGTAGGCATTGGTTTAAAAAAAAAAAAAAAAAAACTTTTGAGGTGGTTAGGAGCAGGCACATGCAGGTGACATGCACATGGAGCATAGTCGTGCTCCAAGCACCCAAAAGGCCTGGCTGCAGCTTGGTCTTTGAACCTTTGGGCTCAGACCAGTAAGTGGTACTCCATGGAGAAGGTATTCAGCAAGATCTTCAGTTACATTCCATTCCATGGGGTTTTAGTGCCTCCAGGTCTAAAACCAAAGAGTGTGGTTTTATGGAAAAGATACCTTAGAAGATCAAGAGTTGCGGTAAGCAACTTTATATTATACTAAAATAATATTTCTAGGGACATGGATATGTTGTTCATCCACACTTATTGGCAGGTTCCTTGCCGCTTTAAATCTTGCCGGAAGGTCTTCAAGCTAGCTCCTCCCACCCACCCGGGTGGTAAAACTCTCGGCTCCGCCCCATGACGCCAGATCTTCCTTACCGCTCGGAAGCTCAGGTTCCCTCCTTAACGCTCTGCGATTAAGTTTTGGGCCTAAAATCCTTCGGTTTCAAAAACAAAAAAAAAAACCATAACTGCTTTCGGTCTTCTTCCTTGGCGGCTACGATGGACCAATCGACTCGGATTCCGGAGATGTCCCTGTGGGCAGAAGATGTCTCGGACGGACCCGCACTCCGCGTCGCGTTTATTGCCTTGACCAGGACCGCGACCCGCAGGCTTGCGACCTGTGTTCCTCCTTCTCGGTCGTCCTCGGGGACCGCGCTGCCGCTTTTTCTGGGCGTCGAAGATGATTTCCTCGGTCAAATCAAAAGAGGCCCGACTGGCGGTTTCAGCGGCTGCGAGATCCGCCGAACAACTAGAGAGGTTGGTCGCTTCGAGCAGAGCGGCTCAGGCGCTTCCTCTTCTGCTGACCTTTGTCCCCTCTATCGCTCGGGTCCTCATATTCAGCTTCCTTTAAGAAGCTTTGTTGACCCTCTCAACTAAAGGCGAGGTCCCTGCTTCTTCGAGTCCGTTTCACCGATTCGAAGAAGTCTAAACAAGTCTCATCGTCGGCGCTTGGGAGCGGAAAGATCCCCTCCCTCGTCGACAATCGACTTGGTCAATTCGGCCGTGCCACTGGCTTCACGGTGCCCCGTCAGGCCAGCTGACTGAGACTCCCCCCGGCGAGGTCGAGATTTTTCTCGACCCGTTGAAACCGAGTTGTCGGCTGGGCTTGAGATTCCCTCTCCAGTTCCCCGGTGAGGGTTGAGGATATCGTCGGCTCTCCGGTACCGGTGAATCAGGAGCGTCGGTTTGCCGACCGAACCGAGGGATCGCCGATCTCGGCTCCCGCCTCACCGACCTCGGCTAGCGAGTTTCGATCTCGGACATCTTACGTGGTCAGCCGTTCCGTCGACACAGGCGGTCCGGCACCAGCGGCAAGGAAGTCGCCGCTCTTCCTCTTCTTCCTCACCGGCCGAGGAGGAAGGCTTCGGTAAGCTCGCCGAAGAATGCGAGACCTCATGTAACGCTAATTTTCAGCCAATAAGCAGGCTCAAGCCTCTTCTCCAGCCATTGAAGTGGTTGCCACGGACCGGAAGTATTGTGGTCGAGGCCTGTTCCAGGCCAGTTGTCCGACCTATTCCGGCTGCCCCCACCAATTGTGGGTGGAACCGCCTCCCACCTCAGCCGACAGCTGGGGCTCCGGCGAAAGATTCGCCGGTTGGCCAAAGGCCTTCCCGTAGGCTGTCGGTCACTCTCCGCCTGACAAGCCTCGGCAAGTGGAGGGTGGCTCAGGCTCCAGGCAACAGTCGACAACTCGTCGGGAGTCGGATGACTCCTCCCTGTTCTCCAAAGCGCCTTGACTTGGGGTCCTCTGAGGGCAGTCAGTGGGCGATAGCCCGCCGTCCTTCCTAGGACTTCTTAGGCTCATCTCAGAATCCACTGGGATGAAGCTTGAACCCGTATCCAAGCGGGCCCAGATATCCCCTCACCGAGATTCTGGACGAGGATTCTCCCAAGGCCTTTCCAGTGGCGAAGCCATTGTCGGGCAGCCCCTGGAACTTTGTAGCGTCGGCTTCCTGTCCCTGCGCCTTGGCCAGGATAGCCCAGGAAATGTCGGTCCCTACTGGCTCTCTGTCCGGGTTTCTGACACCCCTCGGCTGAAGGGCTGGTCACGGACAGTGTTTTCCGGCGTGCCCGGTAATACCAGGGGCGATGGACAAACCGCCCGACAAAAGAGTCAGAAATTGGACTACTCGGGCGGAAGTGTATGCCTCTTCTCTCGGCCTTACGTCGAGGCCAGTTAATCCCTCATGGCACATTTCTCCCATGCCCTGTTGGGTTCCTGGATGAGGCGGTCCCTCATCTTCCCGTGACCACCAGACTCGGTCAAGCAGGTGCGGGATCAGGAACAGGCAGTAGCCAAACAACAGCTCCAGACTGCTCTGGATATAGGAGACTCATGTGCCCGGTCAGTGTGACCGCTGTGGCCATGCGTCGTGAGCGTGGCTGCGAATATCCACCTTTACCGCGGATACCCAGCACAAGCTGCGGACGTTCCTTTCCTGGGAACAGACCTGTTCGGCCCTGGGTGGAAGGCCACCTCCAGAGGATGAAAAATCAATGCCACGGATTCGGCCTCGTCAGCGCGCAGAGGGAAAAGGGTCATAAGCCCCAGCCAAGCCCTTAGTCTCCCTCTGCTCCGCCCGCCGCCCGGCCCAACAGCAGTGTCAGGGCCAGCAGGCTAGACAGTATTCAGCCCAAGCCATGGCTTCCTCATGGGAAGCAAGGAGGAAAAGGCCTGGTGGTCCCCAGGCGGTCCTTCCTCCAAGCCTGCTAAGTAGCGGGCTGGGGGTGTCACCCCATCCCCGTCACCTAGCCCCTAGTTCCCCGTGAAGGCAACTCCACTTCTTCCTTTCCGCCTGGTCCGCTGTTACCACGGACAGGTGGGTTTCAGAGGTGGTGGGGAAGGCTCTGGGTGAGCAGGCTCCACCCCTTTGAAACCGTCGCCCAGCAGCTTTGGGGTCCCAGGTCTCTGCAGGCTCGTCGGGCCGACGCCGCCCTCCTCCCGCCCTTCAGAAAGGGTGATAAAGAGATAGGACCTTCACCAGAACCAGGTTCGTGTCCAGGTACTTCCTGGTCCCGAAGCAGACAGAGGCTGGGCGCCCCATCTTGAACCTCCACGACCTGAACAAGTTCACAGGTCTCGAACCTTCAGAATGGTCACTGGCTCAGATAATACCACCTCTGGAACACGGCGTGTGGTTCTGTTCTCTGGACTTCCAGGGCCAGCGTTTTCACGTCCTATCGTCCGTCTCATCAGAATTCCTCCGCTTCAGGCGGAGGATCCCTCAACAGTTCAGGCCATGCCCTCCGGCCTTTCTTCAACTCCCAGGGTCTTCACAAATGCATTACAGCGGTGACAGCTTTCCTCTGGCCCTGAGGGGTCGGGTGTACCCTTACCTGGGCGATTGGCTGATAACAGCCTCAGGTTGGAGGTAGAGCGGTCCAGAAATCTGGCCCTCCGGGTTGCTCTCAACTGGGCCTCCTGGTCAGCGAGGCCAAGTCGAACTCGAGCGAGCAGGTGATATCCTTCATCTGGGCAGGCTCGACTCTCTTGAGCCAGGCACGGCTCAGCCGGACGGGCGAGGTTCTACCTCCTTTGCCCAATCATTTCTGGTTGAGCAATCGCGCCCTACCCGGGACTTCCTGCGACTCCTGGGTCTTATGGCGGCCTGTACCAGCGTAGTCCGTTGGGCGCGGCTGGCACATGCGCCCCTCCAGTAGATCTGGCCGGCCCAGTGGTCAACGTTGCGATCCTCTGGACCAGCGTGTGGGCGACCCAGGAGATGTGGGCGCTCTCCAGTGGTGGGCCGTTCCGTCCCATCTCAGGAGAGGTATCCCGTTTGTCCGCCCGAGCCACGGTCTCTCTATCGACCGCGCCTCTTTGATGGGTTGAAATTGCCCATCTGGGGAACACGAGCACGGCCTCTGGTCCCGGAGTCGATGCCATATCAACCTGCTGGAGCTCCGTGCGGTCCTTCAGCTCTCACCGCCTTTGCTCCATTCTCCGGGGTCAAGTGGTCCGAGTCCAGGCGGACAATACCACGACCATGTACTATCTAAACCGCCCAGGGTGGGGCACGCTCCTTGCCTCTATGCAAGAAGCTCTCGCATCTGGTCACTAGTGCGCAGCCTGGAGGCGGATCTCCTGGCCATTCATGTGGCAGGGCCTCCAACACCCTGGCCGATGCCCTGGGCGGATAGGGGCTGCATCGCGCAGTGGTCTCTCCTGCGGAGATAGTACAAGACCTGTTCTCCCGCTGGGGCACACCTCTAGTGGATCTGTTTGCCTCCAGGAGAGCAGGCTGAGACTGTTTCATGCCGCCCCCTCAGCAGGGGCCGCTGCAGAGGATGCAGCTTCGAGGCAGTGGACCCCGGACCTCTTTTCGCCTTTCCCCCATTCCCTGATTCACAGGGTCCTGCTGAAAGCCGAGGAGGGACAGGCGCAGGTGATTCTGATAGCCCCAGACTGGCCTCGCCAGTTCTGGTACCCAGATCTCTCAGTCTCAGCTCCAGGACTCCATGGCAGCTTCAGCTCGCCGGACCTGCTCTCAGTCAATCAGGGGAAGGTGTTCCATCCGGACCTTCAATCTCTGCACCTGGGCCTGGTTCCTGGCTGGCAAGTTCCAGGGCCTTGGGTGCCTTCCATGAGGTCCTCAGCGTGCGTTGGGCGTCCCGTAAGTCGACAGAAAGATACTATGCCTTCAAATGGAAGAGGTTCTCCATTTGGTGTCGGGAAAAAGGGTTGGACCCTTTCTGTGTCCTGTAAGCGAGCATTTTGGACTATCTATGGTCCCTATCTAGGTCAAGGGCTTAGGTCGGCGACCCTTAAGGTGCACCTGGCAGCCATTTCTGCTTACGGCGCGGGCGGTCAGCAGTCAGTGGCGCAGGAAAAGTGGTCGGGGCCTTTTCAAGGCCTTGATCACATTTCCCTCCAGTCTGGGAACCCCCACCTCAAGTGGATTTACTGCTGGTACTGGCAAAGCTCATGGGCAAGCCATTCGAACCAATGCACGGTGTGGTCTCCCACACTTCGTGGAAAACCGCCTTCTTGGTGGCTATCACTCAGCCAGAAGGATGGGAGAACTCAGGCGCTAAGCATCGAGTCTCCTTACCTGGTCTTCCACAGGGACAAGGTTGTCCCACGCCCCCACCGAAATTCCTTCCGAAGGTGGTACAGGAGTTTCACGCTTAATCAGGTATTGACTCTGCGGTGTTCTACCCCACAATCACCACCGGAGGCCGAATATAGGCTCATACTCTGGACCTTAGAGGCGCTCGCTTATTATAAGGAGCTGCAGCTGAAAGTCAGGGAGAGGTTAGCCAGCTGTTTGTCACCTACGCTGAAGCCGCACCTGGCAGACCTGCAGCCAAGCGGACGATAGGCAGATGGGTCACCTCCTGCGCCATAAATCTGCTATGAGTTAGCGGGCATGGAGCCTCCCAGAGGGATAAGAGCTCATTCTACCGCCATACTACTGCACTCGGTGGCTGCTTCCAGGGATGTCCCTATCCAGGAGATCTGCAGGGCTGCTACCTGGAAGTCAGCACACACCTTTATTTCCCACTACCACATCGACCTTGAGTCACGCCGGGATGTTGCTTTTGGGGCCTCGGTTCTCCAATCTTTGTTCCCCAAGTAAGTATTAGGGTGTGTGCGCCTTGCCTCCCTCCTCCCGGAGAACTGCTAGGAGTCTGCCAATAAGTGTGGATGAACAACATATCCATGTCCCTAGAAATACAGGTTACTCACCTGTAACAGGAGTTCTAGGAATGGTATATAGTTGTTCATCCTACGAACTCCCTCCGACCTCGGCCAGGCGCACAGCCTGAGCTGGCGGGCCCAGATCTGGGCGTCATGGGCGGGCGAGGTTTTACCACCCTGAATTGGGTGGGAGGAGCTAACGAAGACCTTCCGGCAAGATTTAAAGCGGCAAGGAACCTGCCAATAAGTGTGGATGAACAGCATATACCATTCCTAGAACTCCTGTTACAGGTGAGTAACCTGTATTTCTGGAGCATGGATATGTTGTTCATCCACTCTCTTCAGTGTCCTTTCCTTCAACTAAGCGGAAAAGAATCTTTCAAACTGGCTCCTCCACCCACCAGCTATGCTCTGCCAGCTCCGCCCCATGGCGTCAGATCCTTTCCGCTGGAAGAATCCGATCCCTCGTACTAACTCTAGCCATCCTCAGGCCCTGGACTGCGCCGTCAGTTCTTACCAATTTATCTCTCAAACTGTCAGTAGTTTTTTGATTCCGGTAATAGCGCGCCGGATATGGAGGACAGTCATCCCCAGATTTACGCGTATGCGTGCAGCCAGAAAATGTCACGCACCGATCCCCACCTTACCTGCGTGTACTGCCTAGGTGTTGGTCATGACACCACCACCTGTACCTTTTGTTTGCCTTTCCATCCCAATGTCCTTGATGACCGCATGGCACGCCTTAAGCTGGGGAGACCGGAGAAAAGGAACCCGCCGGCGAAATCGAAAGAAGTGAGGTGGGCAGGATCCGCAGCCGTGGAATCCGCCGAGCAGATGAAGGCCTTCGAGGAAGAAGCTGCCCAAGCTTCGGCCCACTGAAGTTACTTTGTGCCTCTCAACCTCGGTTCTTCCTTCACAGGTTCCTTCAGGGAGATGTGCCAGTCTCTCCCCACCAGGGGTGAGGCGCCCTCGGGCTCACACTCCTCCCGCCCTCGGAAGAGGGACAAGGATCCTACGTCTTCGAAAAGGGGACGTTCCTGGGACCGCGAGAGGTCCGAGTCCCAGGACACTGCGACCTTGATTTTGGCCGAGATCGCTTCCTCGGCCGCGGGCTTCACGGATCTTCCATCTGGCCAGGCAGAGACTGAGAAATCGGCTAATCTGGCCGAGATTGTTCTCGAGCCAATTGAGCCGATTTCGCTGACTCCGGTTGACTATTCTTTAGAGAGGACTCCGTTCCTTTCTTTCCCCGATGACGAGACACTTCCTTCGGGTGTCCCCATCAAGGGAATAGATCCGGAGCCCGGTTTCTCCCGATCCTGGCCGACCCCATCGGTCTCGATCAAGGACTCTGTCTCCTTCTTCGGCGGGAAAACAGAAGAAAGGCCACCAACATTAAAAAAAGAGGTGCCTCCACAGGTCCTCATCCTCCTCGGATGAGGAGAGGCTTTGACGGAAACTCAGTCGACGCTATGAGGAGCTTATGTGGCAACAGCTGATTTTGGCTGGACAGAAGCCCCGTCCACCCTGGCCATTACTTGGCCTGCGCCTCAAGGGCCGACACCGACCCCTTCGGACCCAAAATCTTCGGTTCCTCCACCTGTGGGGCCGGCCATTATTCCTAAGCCCATACCGGTCTCACCACCGATTAGGGTGGAACCACTGCCTAAACAGCCTATCTCGGGGGCTCCCTCGAAAGGGAACCGTCCAGACACCGGGCTTCCCCGACACCTGTCCATCACAGTTACCCCTGACCGCCCTCGGCGTATCGAGGGGGACATAGGCGGGAGACCGCTGTATCCCGACTCTTCGGATTCAGATGCTACTGGTTTGCACTCCCATCTGGGTGATGAGTCACTCTCGGCAGGCCTGGAGGAAGGTCCTTCCTCCTTTCAGGGCATCCTCCTCCTCATTTCTGATTCCACCAGAATGCCCTTGGAGTCCATCCAGAAAAAGGCAGAGTACCCCCTTACGGATATCCTTAAGAGGGGGATACCCCGACGGAGGTCTTCCCAGTGGCTGAAGCCGTTATTGGTCCAGCCCTTGGCCTTTGGCAGCGTTCAGCCTCCTGCCCAGCACCATCTGCCCATATGGCCCGTAAGTATGCGGTGCCTATGGGATCTCTACCGGGATTCACGGAACATCCCTCGGCTGAGAGCCTGGTGACTGCTTCCGTCTTTAGACGTACTGGTAGCTTGGCCGACACCGACCGACCTCCGGACAAGAAGTCCGAGAACATAGACCACTCTGCCCGTAAGGTCTGCGCGGCCTCTTCCTTGGGCCTTTGTCAGGCCAGTTTGTCTGTAATCATGGCACATTTCTCCCATGCCCTCCTAGGGTCACTGGATGAAGTACTTCCTCACCTCCCCTCGAACATGCAAACCACGGTCAAGCAAGTCTGTGATCAGGGCCGTGCTGCCGCCAAACAGCAGCTCCAGATGGCCCTAGACATCGGGGATTCTTGTACCCGCTCTTTAGCAGCCGCAGTGGCCACCCGCCGTAGGGCTTGGCTGCTGTTATCCTCCTTTCTGGTGTATATCCAGCACAAGTTAGCTGATCTGCCTTTCCTTGGTACCGACATTGTTCGGCCCAGAATGTGAGCCACCTTCAGCGTGTTGAGACAGTCCAATGCCACGCCCGTGGCCACTTCTGCTAAAGGGTTCTCGGGCAGAACCAGCAGAAGAGGAAGCCTTTACGGCAGTCCTCCCTTGCGGTCAGGCAGCCCCTTATCAAGGAGGTCAGCAGCACCAACAGCAGCAGCAGGCTCAAGCTTGGCGCCCTAGGCCCAAGCAGGGCCCGCAACAGCCCGGTAAAGGAGGCAGAGACGCTGGTCCAGGAGCTTCCTCCTTCTCCTCCTCCTCCAAGCCTGCTCAGTGATGGGTTGGGGGTTGCCACCCCTACTCCCGTCACGCCTGCCTAGGTCCTCCCGTGGGGGGGGGGGTCAGCTCCGCCACTTTCTTTCCGCCTGGTCTGATATCACTTAGGACAGGTGGGTTCTAGAAGTGGTCGAGCAGGGACTGCCTCTGGGATTCGAGCAGTACCCGCCCAGCCGAGCCTGTGCCCCTCGAGAGGAAAGGATCTCAGCTCGCACACAGTCGGCTCTTCGGGACGACATAGCTCAGCTCCTCCACAAGGAGGCGGTAGCTCCAGTGCTGGATCCGCCTTTATACCCAGGCTTCGTATCCAGGTACTTCCTGGTGCCCAAGCAGACAGGGGGTTGGCGCCCCATCCTAGATCTCCACGATCTGAACCAGTATCTCAGGTCTTGCACCTTCCAGATGGTAACTCTGAAATAGATCATACCATCCCTGGAGCGAAACATGTGCTTTTGTTCTCTGGATCAGCAGGACGCGTTCTTTCACGTGCCAATCATCCCCGTCCTGGCGGTTCCTCTGCTTCGGGTCGAGGACCTGTCACGAGTTCGAGCCATGCCATTTGGCCTGTCCAGGGATGGTAGCCCCGGATTGGCGCGCCAATCTGGTACCCAGATCTCCTCAGCCTCAGCTGCAGGCCCCCGGAGCGGCTTTGCACATGCTCGGACCTGATATCATTAAACCAGGTAAGGTCTTCCATCCGGACCTTCAATCCTGCACCTCACAGCCTGGTACCTGAGCAGCTACAGTTCCAGGCTCTGGGTCTTTCCGAGGATGTCTACACTATGGTGGAGGCATCTCGCAAGGAATCGACAAGGAAATGTTATGCCTTCAAATGGAAGAGATTTTCCGTTTGGTGTCAGGGTAAGAATCTGGACCCCTTATCCTGCTCTGTGGCTAACATTCTAGACTACCTTTGGTCTCTCTCTCTCTCCAAAGGGGGTCTGCGGTCCTCGACCCTTAGGGTGCACCTGGCAGCCATTTCTGCTTACCAGGCGTGGGCCGGTCAGCCGACATTGGCACAGGCGACAGTGGTCGGCGCTTCTTCAAAGGCCTGGATCACATATCCCCTCCGGTGCGTGAACCTCCACCTCCATGGGATCTCTTGCTGGTTTTGGCAAAGCTCATGGGCAAGCCATTCGAACCCATGCACAAGTGTGAGCTCTCACACTTGTCGTGGAAGACTGCCTTCCTGGTGGCTATCACGTCAGCCAGAAGGACAGGGGATCTCCAGACGCTGTCGGTGGACTCCCCTTATCTGGTCTTTCACAGGGACAAAGTTGTCCTGCGCCCCAACCCGAAATTCCTTCCAAAGGTGGTCTGAGTTTCACCTCAATCAGGTGTTGACTCTGCCGGTATGCTACCCTAACTACACCTCGGATGCAGAGTACAGGCTCCATACTCTGGACCTGAGACGTGCTCTCTGCTACTATAAGGAAAGAACAGCGGAAATTCATGGAGAGGTTTGCCAGCTGTTTGTCACCTATGCTGAAGCCGCCTCTGGCAGACCTGCAGCCAAATGGACCATTGCAAGATGGATCACATCATGCATAGGTCTGTGCTCTGAGTTCGCAGGCAAGGCGCCTCCCAGAGGGTTAAGAGCTCATTCTACCTGCCATACTGCTGCATCGGTGGCTGCTTCCAGGGACATCCCTATCCAGGAAATCTGTCGGGCTGCAACCTGGAAGTCAGCAAACACCTTCATTACCCACTACCACATCGACCTTGAGTCACGCCGGGATGCTGGTTTTGGGGCCTCGGTTCTCCAATCTCTGTTTCCTAAGTAGGGGGTGTGCCCCTTGCCTCCCTCCTCCCGGAGAACTGCTAGGAGTCTGCCAAAGAGTGTGGATGAACAACATATCCACGCTCCTAGAAGAGCTGAGTTACACCTGTAACAGTAGTTCTAGGAGTGGTATATGTTCATCCACACGCACCCACCCAACCTCCCCGGCTTTAGGCGCATCGCCTGCTTCCAGCAGGCTAAGATCTGGCGGCATGGGGCAGAGCCGAGGTATTTACCACCCGGGTGGGTGGGAGGAGCCAGCTTGAAGACTTTCCGGCGAGATTTAAAGGGAAAGGGATATGCCAAAGAGTGTGGATGAACAACATATACCACTCCTAGAACTACTGTTACAGGTGAGTAACTTGTTCTTTTGGGACTCAGTAGTCTCATCTGCGTGGAACCTCTAGGTATAAAAACTTCTGCCTTTGTTCAGACTGTTGAAGCACCTGAAAAAGAACTCTTTCTGGCCTTTGTCATTGAGGCACAAGTCAGGAAGCATAGGAAAGCCAGGAGCAGTTGTATAATTTGCAACATGTGTTTTATTATTAATAGTAAAATAAAAGAAATACAATTTTTCAGTATAACTATTTACAACGGCAGAACAAACACACAGAAAGCAGAGTCCTTTTTCTTCTCAATTTCAAATCTGTCTCCCTCAGTCTCTATCCTTCTCTTGCAAGAAATAGCGGCGCTTTGTTATGTCTTTGCGATCCCTGCTCGTTAACAGACATCCTGTTTTCCTAAAATGTCCTTGTCAATTTCTTGCAGGTGCAGCAAAACAGTACATGGTGATCCAGAACTGAGCTCTTGTTTACAACTTCCCAGAGCTTCTCAGTTTAATCCCTCGAGTTCCAAGCAGCTTTTTGCAGTCATTTAAACAGTATAACTATATACAGTTTTAAACAAAGGGATCCCAGTATCAGTGAGATTCCCACATAAAGATTCACATATATTTTTATACCCGCAGATATGCAAGGGGGAGGAAAAGACAGAACAGCAAGTGAAGGCAGAGAGATAGCGAGAGGTGGAGAACTGCGAAACCGTCTGAGTGATCAGTTCGTAGGTCTCACAAGAAAATCTGGTTGCACAACCAGACAGACGAGACAGGAAAGGAGAGAATAGAACAGATCCTTGCATTGAAACTCTTTCTGAATAACAGCTGGGACAGAGCCTTATTCAACCCTGTCACATAGTCCTGTTATGCTTGGTCCCCACACTCTGACTGGATACCCATTGTGCACCATAGACAATATCTATGTTATGCTATATGGTACGCAAATGCTTATCACTAATATTTAGGGCATTGGTCCTTACCGTATAAGCGTAAGTGACCAGGGACGCTTTATGATTATATGCAACATTACTAAGAAATGTATTGCGAGTACTGTGCTGCGATACAGCTCTGCACAAGCCTAACCTAAAATTTCCTTCTTGTCTCTTATTTCCTCACATCGGCCCTCCCAGCCTTCTACTCAGACTGCAACTACCAGTCCCGTCCAGCCCAACACATCACTCAAGCAAGCTCCACCTATCCTCAACTAGGCACCCACCCTGTAACTCTTCCAACCGCTTCCCTTCTTATTTGTCCCAGAATCCTGCCTCCCCTGATGCTAACCCCCGCATCGCTTATCAGGTCTGTAAGACCTGCCCCCAAAGTCATCCTGCACATCAGATTTAAACTCCCAGCTGCATACTCCTTCCTTCTTCTCTTCCTACTCCTTGTTGGAGACATTGAACCCAATCCGGGTCGCCAGGATGGTCCCTAAGCTCCCACAAAGGTCTCTCGAATCGCCCACATTAACATCAGAAGCCTTCTACCTAAAATTGACCAACTAACCTGCTGGATAACTGAGCACTCTCCCAATATCCTAAGCTTAACTGAAACCTGGCTCTCTGCTAGGACCTCCAGCACCTTCCTAACTACACCTTGCTCAGACAGGACTGTGGAAAAAGGGGCAGAGGTGTAGTCATCTACACAAAACAACCCCTCTCACGCACGGTCACTTTGAAGGAAGCACACCCAAGCTCCCATGAAATCCTCCTGTCCCATCCCGCCCTTTCTGCCTCTCTCCCTTTATTTATTGGGGTACTTTATGCCTTACCCCATCTCACAAAAGAGTCTGTAGTCTCCACCATAGCCACCTTACCTGACCTCCAAAGGGGAACTCGTTTGCTAGGTGATTTCAACCTGGATTGACTCACCCCCTCCTCGAAGGCCCACTCTTCCAATATTGAATTCCCTAATCTTACTCAACTGCTCAACGAACCCACCTACTACAACCTAAACTTCCAGAACCACTCCCTCCTAAATTGGATCCTCACTTTCCACCCCCACATAGTAACCTCTGCTGGCATTCTTGCAAATGCATTAAGTGACCACTGCATTACATACTGTATCAGGAAAAACTCGCGTGCCCAAGTCTGCTCCCATGTACATTAATACACACTCCCTAAATGCATTGGACACTGAATGCCTGCTAACTAGCCTTAGTCACGCTGACTGGAGCCTGGTGTACTCATCCCCAAACGTCGACGCTGCCCTCTCCAGCTTCCTGCATACATTTATGACAATCTGGGACGCTCACGTCCCTCTGAAAAAGCTCAGGGTAAAAAAGCAACAGCATCAGTGGATCTCCACTCCCATACTTGGTAAACGCAAAGCCAGAGACAAAGCCTGATCTGTTTTCAAATCTCTCTAACCCTTTAAATAGGCAAGCCTACAACACCCTCTGCAACCAATGCACTAAGGCCATAAGACAAGCGAAAAGCAGATTACTTCAAATCACAACTGGCTCATGCTCACCCCTCTAACTTCTGGAATGTCGTACACTCACTTTTTGACCCACCTACACAACCCAGTTCCCCTACCTTCATGCAACATGGCCAGCTTATTACCGACCCCATTGGCATTGCTGAAACCCTTAAAAAATGTTTCACATATTGCGCCATGCCACACGGTCCCACCCACAATCCTTTGCACCCCCCGGTCACTTCAATTTCTCATCCGTCTCTGAACAAGAGGTCTTGGCATTAAATACATTGCATAAATGGCATTGGTCTCCGCTCATTAAATACTAGCAAATCGAGCCCAGACGGGATCCACCCTGAGCTCCTGCAGACACTAAGCTTCTTGACTCATCTACTCAACCTCCCGTTTTCCACAGGCTTGATCCCCCAGGCCTGGAAATCCGCCTCCGTCATTCCCCTTCACAAATGCGGTGACTCCTCTTCGCCTAGGAATTACAGGCCAGTCTCCCTCCTCCCAGCTCTTGCTAAGCTACAGGAGCCTCTGACCACTCTAGGCTGTCTGAATATCTAACTGCAAACAATCTCCTATCTCCCCACCAGTCTGGCTTCAGGGAAACAGCACTCCATTATCTCCTCACTCCTGCATGTCACAAATCAGGTTCACACTGCCTCTGATCAAGGTCTCCTCACCGCCACTGTATTTATCAACCTGGCCAAAGCCTTTGATTCCGTTTCCCACCCTCTCCTCCTAACTAAACTTAAAGCTGCAGGCCTAATACCTATCACCATGCAGTGGTTCAGCTCCTACCTTTCCAGCAGTTCACAGTCAGTCAAAATCTTGGCTTTCTCATCCCCCTCCCCATCCTAGCTGGCGACCCTCAAGGCTCTGTTCTTGGTCCCATCCTCTTCTCCTTCTTCATAAACGACCTTCCCTCCTACTGCACAAAATCCATCATACACATGTATGCGGATGACACAATCCTCTTCACCTCAGGCCCATCAATTCGCGAAGTCCAGGCTACCCTCCAGTGTGATATTGATAATATTCAGCACTGGTTCAGACAAAACCAATTAAAATTAAACACCTCCAAAACTGAATCTATGATATTTGGCACATCACAAAAGTTTTGTTGCTCCTCCTCCCCTCCCCCATCACTTGCCTGAATGGTACTTGACCCCACCTATCCTCCTTATCTCACATTGATGCAACTGTTGTGAAACTACGCCCCAAACTTGGTATATTATACCGGCACAAAGACTCCCTTCCACTTCCTGCAAGATGTCAAATTGTAACTAAAATGATCCTCCCCATTGTTGATTACACAGTCTGGTCTACTGCACAGCCCCCGCAACCTCGCTATCTAAGCTGGACACCCTCCTAAACTCCTTCTGCCGCCTTGCTACTAACTCACCCCTTAGAACTCATCACTGTGATCTTTACCCCCTTCTTGGACTAACTCCGCTGTCCCACAGATGTTGTATCCACTCCCTCAACCTAATATCTAAATCCAGGTTCAACATGCTACCCTTCTTCCTGTTGGATAGTCTCTCCCCTGCCTCTCCCCCCCACCATGAACTGAGACACAGAAATGAACACTCCTTTTGCATACCCCGTCCATCCTCCTGTTTTGGCAAGGCTGCCTTCTCCTTCCGACTTCCCAGTTTGTGGAACAAGCTAGCCCCCTCCTTAAGGAACTCCTCCTCTTATCTTGCCTGCAAGCAACAATTTTGCTCCCTTCCATCTCCCCCCTGCCACTGTCCCAGGTGATCTCAACCCTCATCCGTCTCTAGTGTCTACTGCCTCCTAAGCACTTACTTTACAACTTTTCTCAGTGTGTGCACTCTACAAATGTAATTTCATATCTCCTGTCACTTGATCTGAAATGACATTCTCTGATTGACGTACTTTGAATTATCAATGTAACTGATGTCCGCCTGTCTCAATGACCAGTTACAATCAGTTCTGCTGTATCTGCTGTTTATGTAATATTGCTGTAATTTTTATCTTGTAAGCAAATTATATGTACTCCCATCCCCCAAGTCGCACTGGAATTGAGCCTCGGCTCAGTGTGCCTTTCACGGTTATCAATCGTTTAAATAAATAAAAATTAATAAAAAATACACTTATGTGCTCTGTTATTCTTCTGAGAAGTCGCTGTGTAGCCTACACTGCCATCATGCATATTTATGTAACACTGCACTACATCCTGTATTTTGTATGAGTCCTTTGTTTTCATTTTTAGCAGACTTCACGAATATTGTATATCTGTAGATAGATAACACTGTGGAGTAGGGGTGTTACAATAATACAATTTTGACAGTAAATAACCTTTATGAAATTGATTTATTTGTTGATTTATTTATTTAGAAGTTGATAACCGGGAAAGGCACACCTAGCCAAAGCTCATTTCCCGGTGTGACCCGGGATAACCTTGTTGTCCTGATAATTTTGCCACTTGTGCAACAATGTTAGAAAACGTTATTTAAATTCAACTTTTTGTACATAATTTACGTATTAAACTCATTTTCTATCAACGCTATGCATTTATTCACATTATTTTGAAGTCTTTGTGAAATAATGCAAATAGAGTTAGATATTTAAAAAAATATTTATTTTTTCACATTAAAATCTATGAATTGTATAAAACTGCAATTTCTAAAAATTCAAATACACAATATATGTGTTATACACATGCACACACAGAGTACAATACATTTTAAAAGGTGAAAGAACAAATCTTTTTTACTTGCTTGTTTAAAGGTTACAGGAAATTTTGTGCTAATTGTCAGCACTTTTCCTCTCAGCCTCCCCCCTCCAGCTTCATAGTGTGACCCTCTTGCCCTCAAGCATATTTTTCTTTGGAAGATGCTCCCTCCCTGTACCTTGTTTATACATGTGAGGTATTTGAATCTTTCAATTATATCCTCCTTTCCCTCCTTCCTTCTAGGGAGTACATATCTAATTCCTTAAGCCTTTCTACATAGGGCTTCTGGTGCAGGCCCTGCACCATTTTTGTTTCCCTCCTCTGTACCATCTCCACCCTTGTCAGTGTCATTTCGGAGTTGGGGTATCCAGAACTATACATAGTACTTGAGGTGGGGTCTCACCAGTGATCTATACAGGGGTATTATTGTGACACTCAGCTGGTTCTGATTAAGCTATGATTTTTGTATTATAAAAATGTGTTATTGAATGTCTCTCATGAGAGATGCTGACAGTCTATGGGATGACACCCCCTTCCCAAGTTTTAGCTACAATGTGTTACCTGGAAGGCCAAGAGATAATTACAGGTTAGAAGAGACTTATAATTTAGGATGATCTGTTTATGTGACTAATTGCAGCTTGCCAACTGCCAAGATAGGTCATAAACTTTTATGACGTTCAGAGGAAACACAGTTAATATTCACATGGTGATACAAAGCATGTTGCACCTCCGTGAGATCTGGCAGAGAGACATAACAAGTCATTTGATGTCCTGGAAAGGGGAAGCTGCTCATGAGATCAAAGAAAGTCATATGAGAAAATGAGTTGTGCTGAGATCACAGAATTTAATACTTTAAGACATCATCCTGTTTTGCATATATATATTATTTTATATTCTGACAGGGAGAAGCTAGGTGACCTCATGCAAAGAGGTTGGCAAAGCCAGTTTTTAAACAGTGTTCTGTTTTCCATTTACACACAAATGTTCAGACTCTGAAAGCTACAACATGCTAGCAGCACTGTAAGAGATACATTAGATCAAGTCTAATTGTCTGGTGGTAGGAAATTGCACTTTTAAAATGTTTTTTTAATTTTTAAGTGATTGTATGTTTTTGTGATATATAGTTCTGTGTTTTACATTTTACATTCTTATCTATTTTTAAGTAAACATCTCACTTTTAAATGGACTGTTTGTGTCTTCCAAGTCCTTCTGTTTTTGCCTGTGATGCGTGGATGGTTAAGAGTGTGACAACACTGTGCATGAGCTTATATGGTAATACCAAACTGGGGACAGGTAAGAGTTATCTGAGGTCTTTATTAGAGTTTTTAAGGGTTCATTTTGTACACCTGGTTAGGTGCCCGTAGGCGAAAGATATATGCGCCCCCACCCCCGAAGAGCAGAATTATCTGAGCCTATACATTAGGTATGCTAACAAGAGGTTCACAGTTTGAATCCCTCCAGAACTGAGACCAAAGGTTGAATTGAACCCACAAAACAGACAGGAGGGTTACCCTGTTTGTGTTTCCTGTTCACAATACTACGCTCTGAGGTTGGCACTTTGGGAGTAGAGGGCTGACCTGCTGAGGGGGTTTGTGACAGATTGGTTGGCAGCGGTGCAAAAAATTTTGGTGTTACAAGCTCTGATTGTTCAGTGTGTCAGCTTAAGACTGTCAGCTCACTTGCAAAAAAAAAATATGGGGCAGTAATTTTTTTTAAAAAAAGGAGACAGAACTATATCACTTGGTGTACAGTCAAGTTCCTACCTGTTGTATTTTTTTTTTCTAAAGTGCAAGTCAGAGTAGCCTTAGTTAGTGAAGAAGATGGCTTCCAACTACAGCAGGCATACTGTAGACTACTTAAAGCAGTTGTGCGGGGACAGAGGAGTCCTGTTCGAGGTGAAAGCCAGCCAACGGAACCTTGTGGATGCCCTGATGATTGCAGATACCCAGAGCATCGAGTCACAGACAGTGACTGGAAAGGACCAAACCTTGAGTGTGGCAGGGCTAGCAGCCAGTGCAGTGTCCAGATCCGATGAGGAGGGCAATAGGGCCACTGTCAGCGAGGGGCCACAGCAACAGGGGAAGGTCACCAGTATCCTGGATCTAGAAGTACTCAGGCTGCAAATTGAGTTGTGCAGAATGGAGCTAGAGTTCCAGAGGGAGCGGGACCTTGAACAGCGGGAGGCAGACCGTGAGACAAAGTGAGAACGCCAAGAGGCAGACCATGAGGAGCGTGAGTGCCAGCGAGCTGCAGAGGAGAAG
This sequence comes from Neoceratodus forsteri, assembly GCA_016271365.2. Lineage (NCBI taxonomy): Eukaryota > Metazoa > Chordata > Ceratodontiformes > Ceratodontidae > Neoceratodus > Neoceratodus forsteri. The sequence continues at coordinate 810,820,011 of CM057456.1, read as the reverse complement.
ATGCAGAGCGAGAATGCCGAGAGGCAGAGTGGGAACAGCGGGAGGCTGATCGTGAGGAGCATGAGCACCAGAGGCAACATGAACTGGAGAAGCTACCACTCCAACCACCAGCACCAGAGCAGGTAAGTGGCTTGGGTTTAACTGGGACTACAGGACTGGGTTACCAATTGAATTCCAAATTGATAGCCGAATTTAAAGAGGGGGAGGATATGGATGCCTTTTTAAATTCTTTTGAAAAAGTTTGTATTCAGGCTAAAATTCCTAGGGAGTCCTGGAGCTTCCAGCTATCCCCGCTACTTACCTGGAAAGCTTGGGATGCATTGTGTCAAATGGACAGTGAGGACAGTGATGATTACAGCAAACTTAAAACTGCACTGTTAAAGAAATTTGAATTAACTGCTGAATCATACAGAGCTAAATTCCGTAAGCTCAGGAGAAGCCCTGACATGAGCTACAAGGAGCTAGCCATGAAACGACGTCAGTTTTTAAAACGTTGGTGGGAAGGAATTGGAGCAAACTCTATTGATAAAATTGAAAATGAACAGTTTTGCTGGCCATGCCCAGCAGAGCTGAAAACCTGGCTGGAGGACCGAGATCCCAAAGCGGTTGCAAGAGGCTGCTGAACTCTCCGGACCACTATGCCAAGAGCAGATCTGCTCTGAGAAGGCAATCATTGAGCGGTGGCAGCGCAGAAAAGAGAGCGCCTTCAAGTGCAGTTAAAGCGCTCATTGCTTCCACCGAAACCAGTTAGCCCCAGGTTTCAGAGAAGAGTTCTCTGAAAAGAGAAATGAATGTTGGTTATGTAAAGAAACTGGGCATATTGCCAGACAGTGTCCCAAAAGAATGAGCAATAATACGCAGAATGGTACTAGAAAAGAAGTGGGTTGTTTGTGTGTCCCTGGAAGCATGCCTGTGAACATGCACCCAGTCATGGTGAATGGTGTACAGACGCAAGGGTTAAGGGATACAGGGACATCTCTGACATTGGTAAAAAGGGATCTGGTACAGCCTGGTCAGCTTATACCCAATAAATACGTCACTGTACAAGGGTTCACTGGTGAAGAGAAAACATTGCCACTGGCCAATGTTCTTCTGGACTGGGGTGAAACCGGGGTAACTGTGCAACAGGTGGCTATAGCCAAAACGTTAGCAGTGGATGTGATCCTGGGCAACAATCTCAAAAAGGGGATGGTATGTGCAGTTACCCGTAGCCAAGCGGCAAGGGAAAATTGTAGTTCCCTGAACCCCACAGAAGCTATTGTGGAAACCACTGAGAGGCTGGTTCACCAGCCTGTCTCTCCAGAGGGGGAGACTAATGGAAAGGGAGTAGAAATTTCCCCAGTAGCAGTCAACCACACAGCTACAGAGAGTTACTCTGAAGAGGAAGGGGTGACCCATTGTCAGAGGGTTGGGATTGACAGTGATCCCGAGTGCCCTGATGCTAGTGCTAGGGACCCTAGTTTAGCGACTGAAGGGGACTTGTCCCATGCCTTGGAAATGTGTGAGGGGTTTGCAGCTGCTCAGAGAAGTGACCCTAGTCTAGAGAAGCTGAGGGCTTGGGTAGACTTGGATGGGCGCACAGGGAGGTGACAGCAGACATAACGTTTATTGGGAAAATGGACTTATTTATACTGAGGCAGTACAGACAGAGGGAGGGGTGCTAGGCAGGCAGCTTGTCGTTCCCCAGGGGTATCGTAAGCAGTTGCTCAAGATTTCACATGATATTCCCTTGTCTGCTCATCTGGGAATCGCATGCATGATGCAGCGGTTGGCCCAGAATTTCTACCGGTCTAACTTCACCCAGCAAGTGAAGGAGTATTGCAGGCCTTGTCACCAGTGCCAAGAAATAGGAAAGGTAGGCAAGAAAACCCAAGTCGCCCTGATTCCATTGCCCATAGTGGAGGAGCCATTCCAGAGGTTGGGAATGGATATTATGGAGCCTTTAAATACCCCCATCTCCTCAGGGAAGAGATTCATCCTGACTGTGGTGGATTATGCCACCCGTTACCCAGAGGCTGTCGCCCTATCCTCACTGAGGACAGACAAAGTGGCAGATGCCTTACTTGGGATTTTCTCCCGTGTTGGGTTTCCGCAGGAGGTTATCACCGATCAAGGGGGTTCCTTCATGTCGGACTCAATGAAATGTTTATGGGAGAAGTGTGGGGTGGTGCAGAGATGCACAACTCCATATCGCCCACAAAACAATGGGCTTGTGGAAAGATTCAATGGTACCTTGAAGTCAATGCTCCGGGCGTTTGCTGAACAGCATGGGAGGGACTGGGAGAAATACCTTTCCCACCTGTTGTTTGCATACAGGGAGGTGCCCCAAGAGTCGACAGGATTTTCCCCCTTCGAACTCTCATATGGATGCCGGGTCCATGGGCCCCTAAACTTGATCCGGGAGGACTGGGAGGGAAAGCACGCTTCCCAGGGAACTCCCATAGTGGATTATGTCCTTAGGTTTAGGGAAAGACTGAAGGAGCTAATGGGGACAGCCCAGAGCAACCTAGCAGCTTCCCAGCAGAAACAAAAAGTGTGGTATGACCGCAGAGCCAGAGCTCGCTCGTACATGGTGGGTCAAGAAGTCATGGTCCTTATTTCGGTCCGGAACGACAAGCTGCAGGCTGAGTGGGCAGGACCGTACAAAGTGGTTAGGAAGGTAAATGACGTGAACTACATTGTAGAGTTACCTGACTGAAGACAGACAGAAAGGATGTACCATGTCAGCATGCTGAAACCATATGCAAATAGGGCTGACATGGTGTTTGCAGTGTGTAGTCCTGGGGAGGGGAAGGACGGAGGAGACCCCCTTCTGGACTTGCTGGAAGAAAGTAAGCATGAGTCCTCTGTGGAGGCAGTTAAATCGTCTCCCCAGCTGACCCCGGACCAGATCCAGAAAGTAAGGGAGGTTTTAGCAGGCTTTGCACCATTGTTTAGCGCCAAACCTGGACTAACCCCCTTAGCGACTCATGACGTGGAGACGGGGACACAGACGCCCATACGGCAGACAGCGTATCGGGTGTCAGAGGCTGTCCAAAAGGACATTAGGAGGGAAGTGGAGGAGATGCTGGATTTAAGGGTAATCCAGAGATCCCACAGGCCCTGGGTCTCACCCGTAGTCCTTGTGCCCAAGCCAGATGGCTCTACTCGTTTATGTGTGGATTATGGTGGACTGAATGCAATCACAAAGTCAGACGCCCACCCAATGCCCCGGACGGACGAACTCCTGGACAAGTTGGAAGGGGCAACCTACCTTATGACGATTGACCTGACAAAGGGGTATTGGCAGGTAGAGTTGACAGAGCTAGGGAGAGGTCGGCCTTCATCACTCCGATAGGCTTATTTGAATTTAAAGTAATGCCTTCCGGAATGAAGAACGCCCCGGCCACTTTCCAAAGGTTGGTGAACCAGGTGTTAAATGGTGCTGAGGAGTACGCCGTGGTGTACCTGGATGACATTGCCATCTTTACTGCCAGCTGGGAGGAACACCTGTCCCACCTTAGGGAAGTGCTGGGCAGGATACAGAGGGCCGGGCTCACTGTCAAAGCCGAGAAGTGCCAGGTGGCCATGGGAGAAGTGGCATACCTTGGCCATGTGGTAGGCCGGGGACATCTCCATCCTAACCAAATACAAATAGAGGTAATCCAGGTGTGGCCCAGACCAGAAACACAGAAGCAGGTCAGGAGTTTTCTAGGAACAGCAGGATACTACAGGAAATTTGTACCCAATTACAGTGCCCTGGCTGCTCCCCTATCTGATCTGACAAAGAAAAGGATGCCCAAGAAAATTACCTGGGGCCCAGCATGTGAGGAAGCTTTTTCCAAACTAAAGGAGGCACTGTGCAGTGCTCCTGTTTTGACAAGTCCTGACTATAGCAAACCCTTTATAGTTCAGACTGACGCCTGAGACGTGGGTATTGGGGCAGTACTGAGTCAGACATCCAGCCCAGTCAGGGATCACCCAATGGCCTACCTAAGTAAAAAGTTAGTTCCCAGGGAGCAGGCATACTCCTCAGTGGAAAAGGAGTGACTTGCCATAGTGTGGGCCCTAAAGAAATTGGAGCCATACTTATATGGACAGCATTTTGTGGTGCCGACTGACCACAACCCCCTGGTTTGGCTGACGCAGATGGGGAAAAACAATGGTAGATTGCTAAGATGGAGTCTGGCTTTGCAAGGGTATGATATGTCAATTCTACATAGGGCTGGAACCAAAAATTAGAACTCCAATGGGCTGTCTCGTTTTTACGAGGAGTGAACTGATTTGGGAAGCTCATCCCATGCAGGGGATAGAGCCCCCAAATTCAGTCTAGGTGGGGAGGAATTGTGACACTCAGACAGCTGGTTCTGATGAATCTATGATTTTTGTAGTATAACATGTGTTATTGAATGTCTCTCATGAGAGATTCTGACAGTCTGTGGAAATGAGAGATGCTGACAGTCTGTGGAAATGACACCCCCCATCCCAGGTTTTGGCTACATGTTACCTGGAAGGCCAAGAGATAATTACAGGTTAGAAGAGACTTAAAATTTAGGATCTCCTGTTTATGTGACTAATTGCAGCTTGCAAACTGCCAAGATAGGTCATAAACTTTTATGACGTTCAGAGGAAACACAGTTAATAGTCACATGGTGATGCAAAGCATGTTGCACCTCCATGAGATCTGGCAGAGAGACATAACAAGTCCTTTGATGTCCTGGAAAGGGGAAGCTGCTCATGAGATCAGAGAGTCATATGAGAAAAGGAGTTGTGCTGAGGTCACAGAGTTTAATACTTTGATAAAACATCCTGTTTTGCATAGATATATTTTTTTATATTCTGACAGGGAGGAGCTAGGTGACCTCACCAAAGAGGTTGTCAAAGCCAGTTTTTAAACAGTATTCTGTTTTCCATTTACATGCAAATGTTTGGACTCTGAAAGCTACAACATGCTAGCAGCACTGTAAGAGATGCATTAGATAGATCGTCTAATTGTCTGGTGGTAGGAAATTGCACTTTTAAAATCTTGTGGTTTTTTTTTTTTTGTGATTGTATGTTTTTGTGATATGTGGTTCTATGTTTTACATTCTTATCTATTTTTAAGCAAACATCTCATTTTTAAATAGACTATTTGTGTCTTCCAAGTCCTTCTGTTTTTGCCTGTGATGCGTGGATGGTTAAGAGTGTGAGAACACTGTGCATGAGCTTATATGGTAATACCAAACTGGGAACAGGTTAGAGTTATTTGAGGTCTTTATTACAGTTTTTAAGGGTTCATTTTGTACACCTGGTTAGGTGCCCGTAGGCGAAAGATATCTGGCCCGCCCGAAGAGCAGAATTATCTGAGCCTATACATTGGGTACGCTAACAAGAGGCTCACAGTTTGAATCCCTCCAGAACTAAGACTAAAGGTTGATTCGAACCCACGAAACAGACAGGAGGGTTACCCTGTTTCTGTTTCCTGTTCACAGTACTATGCTCGGAGGTTGGCACTTTGGGAGTAGGGAGCTGACCTGCTGAGTGGGGCTGTAACAATTACCACCTCCCTCTTTCTGCTGGTGATACCCCTGCCTGTGCATCCAAGCATCCCACTAGCCTTTCCAACTGTCTTGTCACGCTGTTTAGCTACCTTCAGATCATCAGTAATAATAACCCCTGGTCCCTTGCTTGCTTTGTGACTGCTAGTACTTCTCCCATTTGGTACATTGCCCCCGGATTTCTGAGCTCCCAAGTGCATGATTTTGCACTTTTTTCCTTTAAAGCCCAGCTGCCAAGCTCGTGACCATTCTTCTTGCTTTTTTAAATCTTCCCTTATTCTTTCCACCCTCCTGGTGTGTCATCTCTGTTGCAGATTTTTGTGTCATCTGCGGACAGACATTCCTTCCCTTCAGTCCTTCTGCAATGTAATTAATAAAGACTTTGAAAAGAACGGGGCCTAGTACTGACCCTTGTGGCATCCCACTGGTCACTTTACCTTCTCCAGAGTGGACGCCATTTACCACCACCCTCTGACTCCTATTACCTAGCCAGCTCACTACCCATCTTACTACTAGGGCCTTCTGCTAGGCTTCTCAGCTTGCTTACCAGCCTCCTATGTGGAACGGGGTCGAGGCCTTGCTGAAATCCAGGTAGGCCATGTCAACTGCTCCCCTCTAGAACTCTATCAGGTTTGTCTGGCAAGACCCCCCACAATGAAACCATGTTGTCTTCTCTCCTGTAGTCCACTGGTAACAAGATATTCCCCAATCCTTTCCTTCAGTAGTGACTCCATTACTTTGCCCACTACCAAAGTCTGGCTGACAGGCCTAATGTTTCCTGCCTCCTCTTTGCTTCCACTTTTGTGGAGTGGGACTACATCAGCTCTTCAGTCTCCTGTTTCTTGTGACAGGTTGAACAGGGCTGTCCAAAGAGCAGCCAGCTCCTTTGTGAGCTCCCTCGATAATCTTGGGTGCACCACGTCTGGTTTCATTGCCTTGTCTACTTTTAACTGTGACAGTTCCCTTAGGACTCTTTCCTCAGTAAAGGGGCTAGTGTCCACCTCCTATCCCTTAATGACCCCGTCTTTTATCATAGGCCCGCTACCTACCCTCTCCTCCGTAAATACTGAATAAAAGAATTTGCTCAGTATGTCCGCTTTTTGGCAGTCTTCTTCCACACAAGCCCCTCCTTCCCCTTTCAGCCTTACTATCCCTCCCTAGGTCTTTCTCTTTTTGCTTATGTATCCAAAAAATGTCTTGCGTCTTTAAATGTCTTTAAAAAAGTGTGACATAAAGATGTTACACATACTCAGCCCCAGCCCCTGCACTCAGTCAGAAGGCTGTAACTGCTGCATCATCCAGCCTCTTCTAGATGGCGACTACACACACACAAAGGAGGAGAGCTGTCAATGGATGATCAGTCCTCCTTCATGCAACCAGCCCTCGAGCGACCCCGGTCTATTCCTGAACCTGGTTTACCAGCATGGCAGCAGGTGATGCACCCATGCCCTCAAAACTCCATGCCACAGGGCCGGCACTGAGTTTCTGATTTTAAGGAAAAATAGTAAAAATCTGATAGGAGGATGGTGAGGAATCAGGAATCATGGCTGCACCTGGAAAGGGACACGCTACTGGAAAAGCAAGCTGAGGTGCTTTATCATGGTAAATCGTGGTATATCATGCTGCACGATAATTGCGGTGTTGTTTTTTTACAACGATAAATTATCGTCCGTAGTAATTATCGTGATGTATCGTTATATCGTGTTATCGTGACATCGCTACTGTGGAGCCACATAACTTTTAGCCAGTAGGGTTTATTTTATGTGTCTAGTCTTTTAGTAACCATAGTAATTATCTAACTATAGAAGTCGTTGTATTACATATTCCCCACTGAGACCATCTTCACTCCTAGGGGTATTGGGAAACTTTCAGCTCCTAGTGTCTGTTGGCAAGACCTGTTTTCAGGCATCTGCTTACTTTTGTGTAAAAACAAGTTTATTAACACCATCCCGGTGGTTTGGAGGGCTGAGGCACTGACGCCTTACCTCTTACCACTCTGGTGACCCGGGGTCGGAAGTGAGCTCGAGTGGCCGAGGGGGAGAGAGAGGACTGAGCTTCCAATGGACAGCTCTCGTGTCTCAGGGAGGGCTGGGTCGTGGATCCCTGGCAGCAGCGACACCACGCAGAGGTGTGCTGTACACAGCCACACGAGGAATCAGGAGGGGGGGGTGACTGCAGATGTCCGCGGGAGGAGTGCGGAAGCATGCTCGTACCCACGATGGACGTCATTGCACGTCCGTGCCTCCGGGGGGGTGGACTCAATGTAAAATCAAGAAAACCCCAAACGTTGGGAGGAAGACTCCTCATGAGACCACTATGTCCTCCACTGACTCCTGCTCTCCAAGTCTGAAAACCCCTGACCTCAGTCTGTGCCTGGAACTGCATAAGAAGTATGTTCGCCAAGGAGCAGTGGCGGCCACACCCCAGGGAGTACCTCACAGGTGAGTAGCGGGTGGGAAGGGGGAACAGGTGTCTGGTAACAGAGGAGCACAGCAGTACGGAACAGGGCAGTGCTGGCCGATGGGGCCCCAACGCACCAAGACCATAGGGAAAAATGGTTAACAAAAAAAAAAAGTTTATCACCAATTATGCAACTTGTTCATTGTCTCCTTTGCTGAAGAATCTGTACAGGGCTGAGCACCCTGACACCCCACTCTTTAAGAAGGAACCTGATTTACAAAACAAGTTTACAAAACTTTGTCATCTAACATAAGCATATAACCTTTACAGATCTTACTTCAAGAGTCAGCTCTTGCAGCATGTAATAGAATCAGGACTGATGCTGGCAGGTGTCTGGACCCAACGGCAAACGCCTAGCCAGCAGTAGCAGGTGGGGATCGCCCCCAACATCCTACATGGTATAAAGGGTGGCAGTCCCTGGCGTGCCCCAGTTCTTTTCCCACTGTTGACATGCGTGCATCGGCTCCACGGTTTGACTCGCGCCAGTCTGTACGCCATTTTCCCTGTCATTATAACTTTCTTATTTTCATCAATCAGTATGCTTATTCCAAGCCTTTTCCTTCTGTATGTAGTCTCCCCCATCTTCTTCGAGGCACACTAACAAGTGTGCCTGTGGGAAGCAAATCCCCCGCAAAAGACAGCCGTTCGGCCTGCCTGCTGTGCCTGGGCCCCAACCACAATACAGAGTCTTGCCAGGACTGTCAGTGATTCAACAGCCAGACCCGGATCCAATGCCAGAAAACCTTGCAGGCCCTCCTCACTGAACTAAAATTGGCCGCCATGCAGCGGGACTCCTTCTCGGAGAGGGAATCTTCCCACCACTCCCACAAGAAACTGGGGAAACATTCTTCTGAAAAGCATAAGGAAAAACAGAGAGAGCAGGAAAGATACCATTCTAGATGAAGATCCTCGGGTTCGCACTCTGCCTCAAAGGGCAGCTCTGACTGCGCCAGCCATGACCCCAGGCTTACCTTCATGAAGGATCCAGCGGTGGCCTCTCAGGGCATAAGGAGCAGGGTTCTGGGTCATCTACACCCTCTCTCCAGCCTATCAAGATTAGGCCTCTGGTTCCACCGACAGGATGCTCTTCTGACCCAGGTAAGGGACATCAGCCTGCCCGGTCGGCCTCTGTATGTAGCGCCGACCCCGGGAGAGAAAAAAGACCTCAGGCTCCTCAGGGAGGTATTCTCTTCCACCCAAAACAACCTAAAAAATCATCGGAAATATCTCACAGACCGCTGCTGGACAAGCGGTCATCCAACAAGCGTCCTCCTTCCAAGTCCTCGTCGGGCCACCACTGACGCTGGACCTCTGACGATGCTTCTAGCATTTCTCATACGCCAGTCCTACAGGCAGGAACCCCATCACCTCCAGCATCACGTCCTCTTCGACTGACGACCGGACCGTCAACACCCACGTGGAAGAAGAGGAACAGATGTCAGTCCCTCAAGGGAAGCAGTTACCCGACGTTGGCATAGCTATCCTCCTGGTGCCACCCCCGGTGGATCAACAGATGCCGGCCCAACCCAACGACGATACGGACACCAGGGCTGGCACAGGTACTGGACCGACCCCAGATCCAGAGCCTAGACTGAACCAACCCAGGTCAAAGATTTATTTAGCCACTAGTGGGAGACCATTAAACCAGATATCCCCCAAAGGCCATCACGTTACGCCACCAAATTCAGTTATGCCACATTTGGATGGGAGAGTGCCCACAGAACCCCCTCTCCAACTCCGGACAAAGAGAAGGTCCCTCAACCACCACCCAGTGAGGATCGTGGTAAAGAGCCTGCCCCTTGGGATAAGCCGAAAAGGAAAGATCTCTAGGAAGAGATGCCACAGATCCAGGTCACAGAGCCTTTCAAGCTTTCCTGACAGACGTGGACACAAGAAAAGGCAATATAGGTCTTCCTCCATCTCCTCCTCAGACTCTTACCAGTCCTCAGAATCCTCCTATGAGGACTTGTCATTAGGGGATTTATCTCCTCTGGACCCACGACACTCCCAAATCACCTCTGGATGTTCTCTCTTTTATGGAGGTTATGAGGCACATCCAGACCAACTTTGGTTGGGACACTGAGAACCTTGACCCGGTAAGAATGCATCTGGCTAAGTACCTCAGACAGAAAGATCCGAAGCCAGTCGTTATCCTGCCCTGCCTGACATCTTTATGGACGTCACCCAAGCAGCCTGGAAGCATCCTCATTCCTCTGCAGCGGTCCCCAAGAAGGCAGATCACCTGTACAGGGCACCCAAGGATCAACCATTTCTGTCCGAACACCCCACTACGGATTCAATGGCAATTTCAGTGGCGCATGACTGCTCCCAGAGACCGAAACACCTTATCACCCAACCACCAGATAGGGAGTCCAAGCAGCTGGACTCCATGGGATGTAAGGTATACACCTCCGCAACTTGCAATATTCGGAGTGTGAATTTCTTGATCCATATGATCCAGTTTCAGAATGCTCCCTGGGGGGGCAGGGGCTGGACATTGTACAGGAACTGCCGGACTGCCCACAGAAGGCAGAGCTTTCTAAGCTCCTACATACCGGATCGGATGTTGGCAACCATGTACTGTGATCCATGTATGACTCAGCACAGACAGCGTCGAGGGCAGCAGCAACCGGAGTGTGCTTCCACCATCATTCTTGGTCTCAGGGTTCACACAGGACATTCAGTCGAACCTCCTGGATGCACCCTTTCACGGATCCATCCTCTTTGGCGAGGACACCGAAAGGATCATTAACAGGCTCCAGGATACTGGGAAGGCTGTCAGGACAGTTCAGTTCATGTATCGCCCAAAACAGACAGTTTCGTAGATCTCGTTTTCATGGCAGAGGGGGACATCAACCACAGCAACCCTGTTTTCAGCCACAACAACCTCAACGGGGAGGCTATAGCTGGAGGGGAGCTCACAGAGGATCGGCTGGACCCTCTTCTCACCAGGCAAATCTGACCCAGGCAACCTTCCCACCCCCTACCACTGCCTGGCTCTTCGCTGGACCCACCCTTCCCCAGTACCCCACCAGGGGAGGTAGCCGGAGACCACTTTTCCCTTTATGCTGTGGCATGGAGAAAAGTGTCCTCCAACCAGTGGGTCCACCAACGTTTTGAGAAAGTACACTCTATAGAGTTTGTCCAATTCCCACCAGACAGGGCCCCCCACCACCACCACCATTATTCAGCGGAGCATGCAGGTCTCGACAGATTTGGTTCCCGCTGTTGCAGCAGCTAGCGATGGAACCTCTGACCACTTTACCTTTGAGCACGCACTTGCTCTCTCAGAACAATGGGACCTTGATTCACCCAAACCTGCGGTCCCTCCACCTTCATGCATGGTTTCTGAGGACTCAGACTACGTTTTGGAGTTTCTGACAAGGTCGCCGATGTTATTGTGGCAGCCAGAAAACCTTCTACCAGAGTGACATACGCGATGAAGTGGAAGCATTTTGTTTGTGGGCCATGGCTCGTCACCTTGACCCTCTGGCCTGTCTGGTGAATATTATCCTGGAGTACCTCTTTTCCCTTTCGGACTCAAGATTGGGGTACTCCTCCTTTAAAGTGCATTTGGCTGCCCTTTCTGCCTATCGCACCCCTGTTCAAGGCAGAACGGTGGCACAGTTAACCCATGCCTTCCTTAGACGTATCTTTCATATTAAACCTCCCATCAGGGACCCTGTCCCTCCTTGAGATTTGCTATTTGTTTTGGAGAAGCTGACCTTACCCCCTTTTGAACCGGCCGTGGATTGCAAGCTACGTTTTCTATCTTGGAAAACATTGTTTTTAGTTGCTGTTACTTCTACTCGAAGAATTTCCAAGCTTCAGGCGCTGATGTGCAAGGAGCCATATTTTTTTTTCACAAGGACACGGTGGCCTTGAGAACCAGTCCTAAGTTTTTACCTAAAGTGGTGTCTGAGATGATCCTAAACCAGGACATCCAGCTTCCTGTTTATTTTACTAATCATACAAATAGGGAGGAGGCTCTTCTCCACAATCTAGACGTGCATCGAATTTTGCGCTATTTGTCCAGAACAGGCATTCTGACCAATTGTTTGTCTCCTTCGCGGCCAGAATCCCAGGGACTCCTGTGACCAAACAGACACTGTCCAAGTGGCTAGTGCACTGTATTTCTTTCTGTTATCAGAAACATGACAAACCCCCTACCAGGATTGGTCCGGGGTCATTCAACAAGAGCTGTGGCAGCTTCCTTTGCCGTGCTGAAAAAGTATCAGCTTCAGACATTTGTGCGGCAGCTACGTGGCACACAGTTCACACCTTCATTTGTCATTACAGTCTGGACGTTGCCTCAAGAAACAGAGCAGGCTTCTGGCTCCGCAGTTCTGCAGCATCTCTTCTCGTAAGGGATCTTTCCCCTTCTCCTGTTCACCTTGGGAATCAGTCCTAATTGTGTTACATTCTGTAAGAGCTGACTCTCGAAGTAAGATAGTACAGTTACGTAAGAACTTACCGTAACAGTAGATCTTCAAGAGAGGCTCTTGCAGCAGGTATACTTCCCACCCTTCTTCCTCCTGGATGTCCCCTGCTGTGAGTGAACAATATCGCCCCTACTTTCACCAGTTCTCTGAGGTATTACCCGAGGTTTTCTGCTCGGATCACGTTGCATTCGGACACCAAAGTCTCTGACGGAAAAAGAACTGGGGACCGCCCACACTTTATACCATGTGGGATGTTGGGGGCGGGCCAACATCGAAGGGGGCAGTGCCCATCTGGTACTGCCGGCTAGAAGTTTGCCGTGGGGTGCTGACGCCTGCCGGCATCAGTCCGAAGTGTATTACCTGCTGTAAAAGCTTCTCTCGAAGATCTACTGTTATGGTAAGATCTTACTTGAGACACAGCTCTTGCAGCAGGTTACCCCATAGAACTGAAGCGGCAGGCGTCAGGACCTGGGAAAATTCTGCCAGCTATCTTCAGCGGGGACCGCCTCGGCGTCGGTTCCGCCTCCGGCGTCAGGCGTGTACATAAGGAGTGGTCGCCAGATTCCCCATTCTTTCCGCCGTCGACTTGCATGTCGACCCTTCGGTTTCAGTCTGCGCGGCGCAGCGTGGTTCAGACTTTCTGGAAATTCATTTTCTTCAAGCAAGATTGTTGCTGATGTCCTCTCGACCTCCGGTCATCCCTCAAGTGTGCTTGGAAACAGATCCCTTCAAGGACCCCCACACGGCCTGCGTTAGGTGCCTGGGCCCAGAACCACGATACCTGGGCCTGTTCGTTTTGCCAGGGGTTCAACAGCCGAACCAGGATCCGACGTCAGAAGGCCCTCCAGGCTTTTTTGTTGGAGGAAAACTGAAGACCATGTCCTCCAAGGAGAATCTTGACCAAATCCCACAAGCACGCGAGAAAGAAGGAGAGGAGGCCCTTCCAGGGCTTGAGTCCGCAGCTCCGGTTCTCGGTCCGACCGCTCTCCTTCCAGGGCCAGCTCTCAGCCTCCCCTGGCTGCGGTAAGAAAGCCTTCTTCTCAGGCCAAGTCCGCCAGGCCGTCGTCGTCTTCCTCTTCCAAGGCCTTGGCGAAGTCCGGGGAGCGCCACCACCACCATCATCATAAGTCGGGTTCCGGCCCTCCGGCTCCCGACGTCCGGTCGTCTTCTGTGCCTCCTCGCAAAACTTTGGAGCTCACACCGTTGAAGAGACCTGTGGACCCGATGCCGGCTCGACCGTCGTCGGCCGTACGTCATTCCTTCCTGGAGCCGTCCGGACGGCCGTCGTCAGCCAAACCATCCCAGCGGACGCCGGTTGGGGGACCGACGTCCGTTCCTCCTGAGAAGAGGGCTCCCACGCCTCCGACCGACGTCGGTCAGGAGACGTTGACTGAGGAGGACTTAACGCAGCCCGAGGACCAGGCGGGCGGCCGGCCTCGCTTGAAACTCCCAGGGCCCCTCACTCTCCCGAGGCCCTGTGGAGCCGCGCCAGGACCAGGCGACCGCCCACCGGCTCCTGGGCCGTCGTTGGGACTTTCTTTAGCAGAAGTGAAGGATCTCTTCACTTACTGGTGGGACACCATTAAAAGGGACATGGCCCCCACCGCTCCTCCTCCTCTCCCCCCTCCTCCTCCAGTACCGGCCCCTTTCACCTTCGGGGTCGGCAGGCCGCTTACCTCCCCCCCCGGGAGCCTAGATCCTCTCCCAGGGGAAGATCAGAAAAACGGAGACCTCCGTCGAAATCCTCTTCTGGATCACCCAGCCCCAAGAGATCCAGGAGACACCGACGTTCGCCGTCGACGGAGGACACGGGATCAGTCTACTTTTCCTCTAGATCCCCATCTCCTCTCTCCATCCCTTCTCCGGACCCACGTGAGACACCGAGATCTCCTCCGGATGACCCTTCGTTCATGGATATTATGAGACATATCCAAGAGAACATGGGATGGGATGCAGAAGAACTAGATCCCGAAAGGTTACGCCTTGCCAAATATCTTCGGCAGAAGGACCCCAAGCCTGTGGTGGTACCACCCTTGGTGGACACTTTCGTGGACGTCGCCAAGGCAGCGTGGAAGCGTCCACATTCGCTCCCGGCGGTGCCGAAGAAAGCTGATCGTCTGTACAAGGCTCCTAAGGATGACCAGTACCTGACACAGCAGCCTCAGGCTGACTCTCTGGTCATCACAGCCTCACATGACCGGTCACAGAGGCCGCAACATTTGAGCACCCTGCCACCGGACCCAGAGTCCAAACAGTTGGACGCACTGGGCAGGTGCACGTACGCTTCCGCTACCTGCGCCATCAGATCCTTGAACTACCTGATCCACATGGTTCAATTCCAGAACGCTTTGTGGGAATAGGGTCTGGAGGCGGCTGAAAAGCTGCCCGAAGGGTTCAGACGTGGGGACCCAAGTGCTTCGAGCCGCGTACAACTCCGCGGACTCATCAGCCCGAGCAGCAGCTTCTGGTGTATGCCTCCGGAGACACTCCTGGTTACGTGTCTCCGGCTTTACCCCGGATGTCCAGAAAAACATTATGGATGCTCCGTTCGAGGGAGAAGTTTTATTTGTAATCCTTCCGAGAAGATCATTACCAAACTTCAAGAGGCCGGGGAGGCGGTAAGGTCGGTTCAAGCCATGTACCAACCCAAGCTGGGTTCCTTTCGTAGGAACCAAAGCTGTTTTCGTGGGCGGACACAGAGGCAGCAGCCCCGCTCCGCTACACATCAGAGGGGCTCCAGTTTCCGTAGAACCCAGGGAAAACAGCCCGCCAACCGAGGTCAGCGTTCCCCTAGGCCGACCCAGCCAGCAGGCCCATCTGCCGCCACAGCCTGACTCCTTTCCGGCCCCGGCCCCTCAGCATCAACGGGAAATCATGGTCGGGGGTCGCATTGTGAACTTCCTGCCGGGATGGCAGGCCATTACCACCAACAGGTGGGTTCTGCAGTTGGTCAGTCTAGGCCACTTTATAGAATTCGCAGAAAAGCCACCCTCGAGGCATCCTTTGCTCTCCCGGTATCCGGGTCAGCACAAAAATTTGATCTGGCAAGAGGTACTCGCGCTCCTAAGAAAAGAAGCGATAGAGTACGTCCCGGAGAACCAGAGGACGAGGATATTATTCCCACTTCTTCCTGGTTCCCAAAAAATCAGGGGACCTCCGTCCGATTCTGGACCTCAGCGACCTCAATGTGTCGGTCGCCTACAAAAGATTCCGCATGGTGACTCTTCCAGGCCTTATTCCCATGCTGAAACAAGACGCCTTTTTAGCGTCTCTAGACATGCAGGATGCATACCTGCATATCCCCATAGCTCACGCGCACCAGAGGTTCCTGCGCTCGAGTTTCTCGACCACCACTTTCAGTTCGAGCTCTTCCCGTTCGGACTGTTGTCCGCACTCAAGGGTCTTTACCAAGTGCATGGCAGTCGTGGCAGCATCTCTGAGGAACAGGGCCACTATGTGTTCCCGTCCTCGACGCACTGACTTCTCATGGCCGCCTCAGAGGCGTTATTATCAGGGTCCAGAGCACCTCAGGACTTGTTCCAATCTCTGGGCATTCTCATAAATTACTTGAAGTCTCTCCTGTTACCGCCGCAGAAACTGCAGTTTATAGGCGAGTACTGGACACTGTTGGGAAGAGCTTTTCTTCTGGACGACAGAGCGAGCGCATCAGATCCCTCATAAGGATTTGTCGTTGAACAAGATCGTACCTGCCAGGTCGGTCCTTCGCTTGCTCGGACACATGGCTGCAGCCATTCCTACTGTCCCTTTCGCAAGGCTCCACATGCGGGTAACCCAGTGGATGCTCAAGGTGCAATGGGACCAAAGGCAAGACCACTTGCAGCATCCGGTCAGGATCACGAACTCAGTGATCCGAGACTGGCAGTGGTGGCTAGTCCCCGGGTCGCTCTCCAAGGGCATCCCGTTTGTAGCGCCGTCCCCGGAGGTAACCCTCACCATGGACGCCTCAGGTCTCGGGTGGGGGGCACACCTGGACGGGGTAAAGTCCCAGAGTACGTGGACCCCGTTGGAAGCTCATCTCCATATCAATGTCCTAGAGATGAGGGCGGTTCTCTATGCCCTGCAGGCTTTTCAGTCAGTAATCCCACCGTATACTCTCCTGCTTCAGACAGACAACACGGCGGTAATGTATTACCTCAACAAACAAGGAGGCTCACACTCTTACCCGCTTTGCAGGGAGGCCATGAGGGTGTAGGATTGGGTAATTGGACATGGCGCAAATCTGATCACTGTGCATGTTCCCGGAGTGGACAACACGATTGCAGACGGCCTGAGTCATTCCCAGGCCAGAATCCACGAGTGGGAACTCCTTCAAGAGGTAGCAGAGGACCTGTTTCTTCGTTGGGGAATTCCAGAACTAGACTTGTTCGCATCCCCATCCAACTCAAAACTGCCCAATTTTTGCTCGCTAGATCCAGGGCCTGGTGTTTTCTGGCGAGACGCGTTATCCCTCTCCTGGGAGACCAGATTCCTCTACGCTTTCCCTCCCTTCGATCCAGAGAGTTCTTCTCAAACTGCGCAGGGAGCACGCACACATGATTCTGGTGGCCCCATTCTGGCCCAGACAGATCTGGTTCCCTTTGTTGGTTCAGCTATCTCGAGAACCCTCGCTCATGTTGCCGCTCAGCTCCCACTTACTGTCTCAGGAGAAAGGTTCATTGGTCCATCCGGATCTACGTTCTCTGAACCTGCATGCTTGGCTCCTAGAGACATAGCCATCTTGCGTCACGGGGTCTTGCAAGAGGTTGCAGAGGTTCTTTCTGCAGCCAGAAAACCGGCAACGCATGCGACGTATGCCATGAAATGGCGCCGTTTTTGTTTATGGTCACGTGCTCGTGATTTTCCCTTTAGGTTGTCCTGTGGGAGTAGTGTTGGATTATCTCCTCTCCTTTTCATTCAGGCCTAGCCCTCCTCTATTAAGGTACATCTTTGTGCCATTTCTGCCTATCACCTCGGTGGGCATCGTACAGTAGCTCAATTGGCGCCTCGGGAATTTCTTGGGAGTGTTACACCTTAGGCCTCCCATTAGGGACCTGTGCCTCTATGGGATCTGCTCTTTGTCCTGGAACAGCTCACGCTTCCTCCCTTTGAACCTGCCGCGGATTGCAGCTACGTTTTCTGTCGTGGAAGCGTTATTTTAGTTGCTGTTACTTCAGCGAGAAGAATTTCTGAGCTTCACGCCTCAGTGCAAAGAGCCTTATTTAGTTTTCCACCGGGCAGAGTATCCCTGAGACCTAACCCTAAGTTTTTGCCTAAGGTGGTTTCTTCACTCACTCTAAACCAAGATATTGACCTTCCGGTCTATTTCCCAGTCATTCAAATAGAGGAGAGGCTTTGCTCCACACCCTGGATGTTCACGCAGCCTGAGGTATTACCTCAACAGAACTAAACCCTCTCGTAGTTCTGATCAGCTTTTCGCTTCTCTGAGAGAATGATGGGCCAATCAGTATCCAAACAGACTTTGTCTCGCTGGCTTGTCCAGTGTATTACCTACTGTTATGATATAAAACAAAAGCTCCTCCCGGGTTCTATCCGGGGTCATTCTACCAGGGGTGTGGCCACATCCTTTGCAGCACTCAAAAACGTGTCCATCTCTGCTATTTGTGCTGCAGCCACTTGGAGCTCTGTGCATACCTTTATCAGGCATTATAGCCTGGACATCGCCTCTCAGCGTAGGGCTGGTTTCGGCCTTGCGGTGCTGCAGGGTCTCCTGTCCTAGGTTCAGGACCTGGAATGTATTTCCTATTATCCTCCTCCCGAATTTCTGGCAGCGTTACTGCTTGGGAATCAGTCTAATGGTGTAACCTGCTGCAAGAGCTGTGTCTCGAAGTAAGATAGTACAGTTACGTAAGAACTTACCATAACAGTAGATCTTTGAGAACAGCTCTTGCAGCAGGTACCTTCCTGCCCACCTTCCCCCTTGGAGGAGGCATGGCTTTACCTCTACATGTTGGGATTTTCATTCCTTATTTTCTTCTGACGGTGGATCCTCGGTCTCCCATTCTGATGTCATCCTGCAGCCGGGAGTCTCCGGTGGGAGAACTGGGGAATCTGGCGGCACCGCCCTCTTATGTACCACGCCTGACGTCGGAGACGGGACTGACGTCGTGGGCGGTCCCCGCTGAAGATAGCTAGCTAGAATTTTTCCGTGGGGTCCTGACGCCTGCCGGCTTCAGTTCTAATGGTGTAACCTACTGCAAGAGCTGTTCTCGAAGATCTACTGTTACGGTAAGTTCTTACGTAACTGTACTTGCGTAACTGTACTTTCTGTGCATATGCAGTATACTTTTTTCTATAACAGCACAGCAAATAATGAAGTTTAAACTCACACATTTGTCTTTCAACCTTTGGAATTCTCAATTCTTGATCCATATCTTGACAGAAAATCAGCATTGACATTCTCTTTTCCAAATTTGTGCATCACCTTGAATTTAAATGGCTGTAGTGCCAGGTACCACCGAGTGATTCTAGAATTTTTATCCTTCATTTGGTTAAGCCAACAGGGAGGATTGTGATCTGTTACAAGTATAAAGTCAGCTCATAGGAAGTAAAACTTAAGGTACTCCATGTCCCACTTTGCCGCTAGACATTCCTTTAAATTGGTAGAGTACCTTTTCTCTCTGTCGTGCAACTTCCTACTTATGTACAGAACAGGATGTTCCATTCCATCTATATTTTGACTCAGGGCTGCACCTAAGCCTACCTCTGATGTATCTGTTTGTAACAAAAATGGTTTCTAAAAATCTGGGCTTCTCAAAACGGGGGCTGAACATAATGCAGCCTTAATGGTTCAAAAAGCTTCATCACAGTCTGGTCCATTTCACATTATTCGGGAACCATTTCTTTGAGAGTTCAGTGAGGGGAGTAGCTAACTCGGCAAAGCTGGGAACAAATCTCCGATAATAACCAGCCAGCCCGCCCTAAAAATTACCTGACATGCTTCTTTGTTTTAGGGACAGGGCTGTTAGCTACCGGTTCTATTTTGGAAACCTGACTTGACTTCTCCATTTCCCAAAATATATCCCAAATATTTGGTTTCCTGCATGCCCAATGCACACTTGGTAGGATTAATTGTCAGACCTGCTTTTTTGATCAATTGGATAACTGCTTATAGGTGTTCCAGGTGGTTATTCTAGTATGGACTGTACACCACATCATCATCCAGGTATGCAGCACAATAACCAGTGTGAGGGGATAAAATTACATCCATGTACCACTGGAATGTAGCGGGTGCACCATGTAAATCAAACGGTATGGTGGTGAACTGCTAGAATCCTACAGGAGTGGCAAATGCAGTTTTGTCACTGGATTCTTTAGCTGGGGGATTTGCCAGTAACCCTTGGTGAGATTGAGGGTACTGATATACTTGGCACTTTCCAATCTGTCCACCAAATCATCTATTCTGGGCATAGGATAACTTGTCAAATTCTGATACTTGATTGTTTCCTAAAATCAAGGCAGATTCTTACATGCACTTCTCAACTCTTCTATGATACCCAGTTCTTTCATTTTTTGTATTTCCTTAACCATGTCAGCTCTTAACCGCTCTGGTAATCTGTATGTTTCTAGGGATGTGTATATGTTGTTCAATCCACACTGATTGGCAGGTTCCTTGCCGCTTTAAATCTTGCCAGAAGGTCTTCAAGCTGGCTCCTCCCACCCACCACCGGGTGGTAAAGCTAATGCTCCCCCATGACGCCAGATCTTCCTTACCGCTTGGAAGCTCCGGTTCCTCCCTAGTGCTCTGCGCTTTAGGCCTGGATCCACGCTCTACGGTTAACCTGAAACTAATTCTCAAATTTACAAGACTTCAGTCTTCTTTTTCCCTCGCGGCTGCGATGGACAAATAGACTCCTGGATTTCGTCGGTGCCCCTGTGAGCAGATGCCCCGGACCAACACGCACTCCACGTGCGTCTACTGCCTAGGGCTCTGCCATGATTCGCAGGCTTGCGATTTGTGTAAATCCTTTCGCTTCGTCTTGAGGACCACGCTGCTCAACTTCTGGGACGCCCTGAAAACTGTGTCCTACCGGGTCAAGTCGAAGGAGGCCCATTGGACAGTGTCCGCGGCTGCGGGCTTGGCTGAACAGCTGGAGCAGATGATCGCCCTCGAGGAGGAGGTGGCCCAGGCCGCATCATCATCATCCTTGATCACGGCATTTATCCCACTCTCCTTGGAATCCTCCTACACAGCTTCTTTCAAGGAGCTTTGCCAATCTCTCTCCACCAAGGGAGAAGGCCCTTTGCGACATTCCTCTCGGTCGAAAAAGAAGGACCTAAGGTAAGTCCCACCGTCGACATTCGTGGGGAGTGGGAGAGGTCCCTTCGCGGATAGTCGACACTCTACTGGTTGAGGTTATGGCTAAGGCCGCCGCTTCATCGGTAAGTCCCGTCAGGTCAGCCAGCCGAGACACCCGCTGATCGCAGAGATTTTTCTCAACCCGTAGGATGGGCTGTCGACCGGAGAAGCTGACCACCCTTCTTCACCGGTTCCCCCGGTGGAAACCGAGGACTTGCCTGTGCCTCCTGCGCCGGAGTCCCCGGTTAAGGTCCCTGAACCGAGGGAGGAGCGGGTTTCCCCTGCCCCCTCTCAGACCTCTTCCCGGTCCAGCCAATCCTGCCGACATCGGCAGTCTCGGCATCGTGGAAAGCGGCAGCGCCGCTTATCCTCGTCCTCTTTGGAGGATAGGCTCCGGCGGAAATTGCGTTGGTGCTTTGAGAAGCTAATGTGGCAGCAGCTCCTTTTGACCGGGAATAAGCCAGCTCCGGCCTTCCCCTACCGTGATGGCTGTCACGGCGGCGAAACAACCCTCGTAGTCGTAGAGGAGCCGAAGCCGGCATCGGTTGTTCAGCCGAAACCGGCTGCGCCACCCATTGTGGTGGAACCTCCGCCTCCACAACTGAAGACTGGGGCCCTGACCAAGGATTCTCAGTCTGGTCAGGGTTTGCCCCATAGGTTGTCGGTCACCCTCACTCCCGATCGACCTCGGCAGGTGGAGGGTGGCTCAGGTGCTTGGCAGCTGTTTGCAGACTCCTCTGAGTCTGATGACGATGACTTCTTGTTCTCCAGGCCGCTTGACTTGGAGTCCACTGGGGGGTCAGTCGGTGGACGAGAGCTCATCCTCGTTTCTGGGAATGCTTCAGCTCATCTGAGTCCACTGGGATGAAGCTCGAACCCGTTTCAAAATGGGTCAAGTATCCCCTCACAGAGATACTGGACCGAGTGGATTCCCCCATGGAGGCCTTCCCGGTGGCCGTAGCCATTGTTGGCCCGGCACTGGAGCTGTGGCAGCGGCCAGCTTCTTGTCCAGCACCTTCAGCCAGGATGGCTCGGAAGTATGCTGTTCCCACCGGTTCACTCTCCGGTTTCTCAGAGCAGCCCTCTGTGGAGGGGCTGATGACCGATAGCGTTTTCCGGCGTTCCGGGAACGCTCTGGACATAGACAAGCCTCCCGACAAGCAGTCCAAGAAGTTGGACTACTCCAGGCGGAAAGTTTATGCTGTTTCCTCCCTAGGCCTTCGTCAGGCCAGCTCGGCCATCGTGATGGCACACTTTTCACACGCCCTTTTGGGCTCCTTGGATGAGGTGAGTCCTCATCTCCCGGCTGACCTCCAAACTACGGTCAAGCAGGTGCGGGATCAGGGAAGGGCGGTGGCCAAACAGCAGCTTCAGACTTCCCTGGACATCACTGACTCGTGTGCCCGGTCAGTAGCGGCCGCAGTGGCAGATACCCAGCACAAGCTGGCAGGCGTTCCCTTACTGGGTACCGACTTGTTCGGTCCCAGGGTTGAGGGGCATCTTCAGTGGATCGAGAAGTCCAATGTCACCTTGGACTCAGTCACGTCTGCCCAGAAGGACAAAGGCCACTAGCAGCAGCTTAAGCCCTTTCATCCTTCAGCCCCTGTGGCACGTCCGGCCCAGCAACACCAGCATCAGGTCCAGCAGGCTCGCACTTAGCACCCCAACGCCATGCCTGCTGCTTCCTCCAATAGGAAGCCGTGAGGGAAAGGTCCAGGAAGCTCCTCGGCCGGTCCTTCCTCCAAGCCTGCCCAGTGACGGGTTGAGGGGTGTTGCACCCAACCTCGTCACTCCTCCCCGGGTTCCCCCTGTGGGGGGACGGCTCCGCCACTTCCTTTCCACCTGGTCCGATGTCACCACGGACCGCTGGGTGCTGGAAGTGGTAGGAAAGGGTCTGCCGCTGGAATTCGAGCAGTCCCCACCCCATCGAGCCGTCGCCCCATGGTGGGGGGGGCTATGGGGTCCGCAGCCTCTCTGTCTGCCCGTTAAGCCGACATTGCCCTGCTCCTCCAGAAGGAGGTGATCAGGGAGGTGGCGGATCCTCCATGAGACCCAGGGTTTGTGTTCAGGTACTTCCTGGTCCCAAAACAGATGGGGGGCTGGCGCCCTATTCTAGATCTACACGACCTGAACAAGTTCCTAAAGTCTCGAACCTTCAGGATGGTCACTCTGGCTCAGATCATCCCATCCTTGGAACAAGGCATGTGATTCTGTTCTCTGGACCGTCAGGACGTGTTCTTTCATGTCCCAATCTGTCCGTCCCACAGCGATTCCTCTGCTTCAGAGCGGATGTATCCGTTTTCGAGTTCCTGGCCATGCCCTTCGGCCTCTCTCCAGCTCCCAGGGTCTTCACCAAATGCAAGGCAGTGGTGGCAGCATTCCTGCGGCGTCGAAGGGTCAGGGTGTACCCCTACCAAGCCGGAGGTGGAGCAATCCAGGGATCTGGCCGTCCAGATCTGCTCTCAGATTGGCCTCCTCATCAACGAGACCAAATCGGAACTCGTGCCAACGCAGGTGATTCAGTTCATCGGGGCAGAGCTCGACTCTCTTCGAGCCAGAGCACGGCTCCCGGCGGACAGGGCCAAGGTTCTTTCCTCCTTTGCCCAATCATTTCTGGTTGGGCAGTTGCGCCCTGCCCGGGACTTCCTGCGCCTCCTGGTCCTCATGGCGGCCTGCACCAGCGTGGTCCGTTGTGCCCGCTGGCACATGCGTCCCCTGCAATGGGGACTGGCCCGCCAATGGTCACAGCGCTCCAGTCCTCTGGACCAGCCAGTGATAGTGACCCAGGAGATGGGGAACGCTCTCCAGTGGTGGATCGTTCCGGCTCATCTGCAGGAGGGTATCCAGTTTGTCCGCCCAGAGTCGATGGTCACTCTAACGACCGACGCCTCTCTGATGGGTTGGGGTGCCCATCTGGGGGAGAACAGAGCTCATGGCCTCTGGTCCCATCAGGAGTCCTGATGCCACATCAACCTGCTGGAGCTTCGAGCGGTCCGACTAGCCCTCACAGCCTCTGCTCCGTTTGTACGGGGTCAAGTGGTCCAGGTCCAGACGGACAACACCACGACCATGTACTAACTAAACCGCCAGGGCGGGATGTGCTCTTTGCCTCTGTGCAAGGAAGCTCTCCGCACTTGGTCTCTCGTGGGCAGACTGGAGGCGGATCTCCTAGCCATTCACGTGGCGGGAGCCTCCAACACTCTGGCAGATGCCCTCAGCCGGATAGGTGCTGCATCTCACGAGTGGTCTCTCCTGCCAGAGGTAGTACACTATCTGTTCTCCCACTGGGGCACGCCTCAGGTGGACCTGTTTGCCTCCAGGGAGAATGCGAAGCTGAGGCTGTTTCATGCCCGCCCCTCAGCAGGGTTCACTGCAGGGATGCCTTCTCGAGGCTGTGGACCCGGGCCTCTCTCACGCCTTCCCATTTCCTTGATCCCAAGGTGCTTCTCAAGGCGGGAGGGACAAGCAGGTGATTCTGGTAGCCCCAGACTGGCCCCGCCAGTTCTGGTATCCAGATCTCCTCAACCTCAGCTCCAGGCTCCCAGGCGGCTTCCAGCCCGCCCGGACCTGATCTCAGTCAATAAGGGAAGGTACCACCCGGACCTTCAATCCCTGCACTTGACGGCCTGGTTCCTGAGCGGCTAGAGTTCCAGGCCTTGTGTCTTTCCGACGAGGTCCTCAACGTTGTTGAGGCATCCCGTAAGGAGTCAACCAGAAAATGCTGTGCCTTCAAATGGAAGAGATTCTCTATTTGGTGTCAGGGCAAGGGGTTGGACCCTTCCTCCTGTTCTTTGGCTAGCATCCTGGACTACCTGTGGTCCCTTTCTCAGCTAGGGCTTCGGTCGACAACCCTCAAGGTGCACCTGGCAGCCATCTCTGCTTACCGGGCGGGGGCCAGCAAGCAGTCAGTGGTGCAGGAAAAGGTGGTCGGGTGCTTTTTCAAAGGCCTTGATCACATATCCCCTCTGGTGCGAGAACCTCCACCTCCGTGAGATCTACTGCTGGTATTGGCTAAGCTCATGGGCAAGCCATTCGAACCAATGCACAGGTGTGACATATCTCACCTGTTGTGGAAGACCGCCTTCTTGGTGGCTATTACATCAGCCAGAAAGATGGGAGAGCTTCAGGCGCTTTCCATCAAGTCTCCTTATCTGGTCTTCCACAGGGACAAGATTGTCCTATGCTCCCACCTGAAATTCCTTCCAAAGGTGGTGTCGGAGTTTCACCTTAACCGGGTGTTGACTATGCCGGTGTTCTATCCCAGTCACACCTCAGAGGCCGAATATAGGCTCCATACTTTGGACCCTAGAAGAGCACTCTCTTACTATAAGGAGCGGATGGCTGAAGTTCGGGGAGAAGTTCGCCAGCTGTTTGTCACCTATGCTGAAGCCGCACCTGGCAGACCTGCAGCCAAGCGAATCATAGGCAGGTTGGTCACCGCCTGCATAGATCTCTGCTATAGGTTGGTGGGCATGGAGCCTCCCAAAGGGATAAGAGCTCATTCTACCTGCCATACCGCTGCTTCGTCGGCTGCTTCCACGGATGTCCCTATCCAGGAAATCTGCAGGGCTGCTACCTGGAAGTCAGCACACACCTTCATTACCCACTACCACATCGACCTTGAGTCACGCCGGGATGCCGGTTTCAGGACCTCGGTTCTCCATCTTTATTTCCCAAGTAGAGGTTGCGCGCCTTGCCTCCCTCTTCCCAGAGAACTGCTAGGAGTCTGCCAGTAAGTGTGGATTGAACAACATATCCACGTCCCTAGAAATACAGGTTAATCACCTGTAACAGGAGTTCTAGGAGTGGTATATGTTGTTCATCCACACAACCCACCCGACCTCCCTGGCTTCAACGCGCAACCTGCCTTCCAGCGGGCTAGATCTGGCGTCATGGGGTGGTGCCGAGAGTTTTACCACCTGGGTGGGTGGGAGGAGTCATTTTAAGACCTTCCAGCAAGATTTAAAGCGGCAAGAAACCTGCCAATAAGTGTGGATGAACAACATATACCACTCCTAGCACTCCTGTTACAGGTGAGTAACCTGTATTTTTCGTCTAATAGGGTAAGCTTTTGTTGTCAGTATTACGTGCTCGACCCCTTTTTCTCTGCCTGGTACTGTAGTAAAAAACTGTTAAATGTCTTTTGCAAGTTACAAATTTCTGCAATTTGTTCAGAGGTTAAGGAAACATTCACCTCTACAGCATCAGCAGTTAGTTTGTTCCAGTCTGTCATAAGCTACATCAGTATTTCTTCATCAGTTTCTGGTAAAATCAGCAAAACAGCTTTTGGTGTGTTTTCAACCCATTTCTTGAGGAGGTTAGCATGGTATATCTTAGGATTTTTCCTATCGGGGTATCGATCTCATAGTTAACTGTGCCAGTATGTCTAAGCACTTTATAAGGCCCTCGCCACTTCATTAACAGTTTATTTTCTTTAGTGGGTAACTGTAGCAAGACCTTTTCACCTTGCTCAAAAACTTTTTTCTTCTAGGAGCGTGGATATGTTGTTCATCCACACTGTCTGGCATTGTTCCTTCCCCTTTAAATCTTGCCGGAAGTCTTCAAGTTGGCTCCTCCCACCCACCCGGGTGGTAAATACCTCGGCTCCGCCCCATGACACGAGATCTTCCTTTCCGCTGGAAGATACAGGTTCCCTCGTGCTTTTCTGCAGCGATTGAGGCCCTGGATTCAATTCGACGGTTTTCACCGCATCTTCTCGCTTTGAAACTCGTAAGAGTTTACGACTCGGATTCGGACATGGATGACAAGTCGTCCCCCGGGTTTCGCCGGTGTCCTTGCGGACAGAAAATGTCGTGCACCGACCCCCACCTCTCATGCGTTTACTGCCTCGGTACTGTTCATGATACCTCGCAATGTACCATTTGCACTTCCTTCCATCCGACCGTTTTGGAGGATCGTCAGGCGCGCCTGAAGCTGGGGAGACCGGAGCTTCGCAATCCACCGGTAAAATCTAAGGAGGCCAGGTGGGCGGTTTCGCGGCCGCGGGATCCGCCGAGCAGCTCGAGCAAATGGCGGCCTTCGAGGGAGGAAGGCCGCCCAAGCTTCCGCCAGCCAAGGCTTCTTCGCGGTCACCAACTTGGGCTTCACTTTTTCAGGATCCCAACGGTTGTGCCAGTCTCTCCCTACCAAGGGTGAGGCGCCCTCGGGCTCGCACTCCTCCCATTCTAGGAAAAAGGATCCAAAACCTTTTTCTTCGAGTCGAAGACGACGCTCCTGGGATCGGGAGCGGTCCAAGGTCTTGACTACGGTCGAGATCGCCTCCTCGGCTGCCGAGTTTTCAGACCTTCCGTCTGGACCAGGCACAGAAGTCGAGGAGACAGCTGAACCGGCCGAGATTTCTCTCGACCCTATCGAGCCGTTGTCACTGACACCTGTCGATGATTCTTTGGAGAGAACGCCTATTCTCTCCTTCCCCGACGAGGAGACCTGTCCCGCGGGCCTCCCGATCGAGGGGCAGGAACCGAATCCTCGGTTTTCGCCGAGTCCGGTTTCTCCTGATCGACAAAGCAGACACCATCGGTCTCGATCGAGGAGTAAGTCCTCTTCGGTTGGTCGACCCAAGAAAGGACACAGACACTCCCGGAAGAGGTGCTGCCACCGTTCCTCATCCTCCTCGGACGAGGAGAGGCTTCGACGGAAGATCCGTCGATGCTGTGAGGATCTTATGTGGCAGCAACTCCTGCTAGCAGGCCAGAAGCTGGCTCCCTCGGTGGTCCCGGCTATCACTTGGCCTCAGCCTCTTCGGCCTACTCCGACACCAATTCCTTCGGCACCGGTCCCTTCGGGGGCCCCGGTGCGCCTTTCAGCGCTGACGGTTACAGGCTCCCACCAATATTGGTGGAACCTCCACCAAAGCTGCCCCTGCAGGGGTCCCTCCAAGGAGGACCGACAGTCTCCAGCGTCTTCCCCACAGACTGTCGACACTGTCACCCCTGATCGCCCTCAGGTGTCGAGGAGATTGAGGTGGACAGCCTTTGTATCTCGACTCCTCCAATTCAGATAATACAGGCCTTCATTCTCACAATGAGCTATCGGTGTCAGGCATGAAAGAAGGGCCTTCCTCCTTCTGGGGCATCCTCCGGCTCATTTCTGAGTCCACGGGGATGGCAGAATATCCCCTTACGGATATTCTTAAGGGGGGGGGAATACCCCTACGGAGGCCTTTCCAGTCGCCGAAGCCATACTTGGCAAGTACGTGGTGCCCACAGGGTCCTTGGCGGGGTTTATTGAGCACCCCTCAGCGGAAAGCCTTGTGACTGCCTCAGTGTTCAGGTGGATGGGCAGCTTGGCGGATACTGACCGCCCTCCGGACAAGGAGTCCAAACTTATGGACCACTCGGCCCCGAAGGTCTATGCAGCATCTTCCTTGGGCGTCATCAGGCAAGCTCAGCAGTGATTATGGCACACTTCTCTCACGCCCTTTTGGGGTCGCTGGACGAAGTTCTTCCTCACCTCCCAGCTGACATGCAGACCACGGTCAAGCAGGTCAAGGACCCGGGCAGGGCTGTTGCTAAACAGCAGCTCCAGACTGCACTGGACATGGGTGATTCCTGTGCCCATTCACTAGCTGCAGCGGTATCCACTCGCCGCAGGGCTTGGCTGAGGTTATCCTCCTTTCCCGTGGATACTCGGCACAAGCTAGCTGATGTGCCCTTCCTTGGCACTGACCTCTTTGGGCCAGGAGTGGCACGTCATCTGCAGCGCATCGAACAGTCTAATGCCACCTTAGATGCCACCTCTGCTAAAGGTTCTTCAAGTAAGAACCAGCAGAAGCGCAGGAAGAAGCCCTTTCGACATTCTTCCCCTGTGGTCAGACAACCACCCTTCCAGGGGGGTCAGCAACAGCAGCAGGCTCAGGCTTGGCTCCCTAGGCCCAAGCAAGGTCCCCAGCAGCCCCGCAAAGGAGGCAGAGGCGCTGGTCCAGGTGCCTCCTCCTCCAAGCCTGCCCAGTGATGGGCCAGGGGCGGCCTCCCCTGTACCGTCACACCGGCTCTGGGTCCTCCCGTGAGACCGGCTCCGCCATTCCTTTCCGCCTGGTCCGGTATCACCGGACAGGTGGGTTCTAGAAGTGGTCGGGCAGGGTCTGCCCTAGAATTCGAGCAGTTCCTCCCAGCCGAGCCCGTGCCCCGAGGAGGAATGGATCTCAGTTGCCCAGTCTGCCCTTCAGGGCGACATTGCGCTTCTCCTCCTCAAAGCAGGGGCCCAGTGCCGGATCCTCCTTCAGACCCAGGCTTTGTCTCCAGGTATTTCCTGGTGCCCAAACGGACGGGGGGTTGGCGCCCCATTCTAGATCTGCACGACCTGAATTGGTATCTCAGGTCTCGCACCTTTCGGATGGTAACTCTGAACCAGATCATACCATCTCTGGAGCAAAACATGTGGTTTTGTACACTGGATCTTCAGGACGCTTTTTTCCACGTCCCTATCCGTCCGTCCCATCAGCGGTTCCTCCGCTTCAGGGTCGAAGGGACCCTGTACGAGTTCAGAGCCATGCCGTTCGGCCTGTCACGGCCCCAAGGGTCTTCACCAAATGCATCGCGTGGTGGCAGCCCATCTCTGGCGTCAGGGGTTCGTGTTACCCCTACCTAGACGACTGGCTCCTGGAGGTTCCTCCCTTCAGGAGGTGGAGAGGTCAAGGGACCTGACCCTCCAAACCTGCTCATACTTGGGCCTTCTGATCAACGAGGCCAAATCGGATCTCGTACCTTCTCAGGTGATGGGCTTCATCGGGGCAGAGCTCGACTCTCGTCAAGCCAGAGCTCGGCTCCCGTCAGACAGGGCGGAGGTTCTCTCCTCCTTTGCCCAATCATTTCTGGTTGGGCACTCGCGCCCTGCCCGGTACTTTCTGCGCCTTCTGGGTTACATGGCGGCGTGCACTTCAGTGGTCCACTGGGCCAGACTGCACATGCGCCCCCTTCAGTGGGAGCTGGCCGCCCAGTGGTCTCAGCGTCCGGGTCTTTTCGACCAGCTGATCACAGTCACCCAGAGGATGTGGGACACTCTCCAATGGTGGACTGTCCGAGTCATCTGCAGGAAGGAATCCCGTTTGTCCGCCCGAGCAGTGATCGGTCACCCGACCGATGCCCCTCTCATGGGCTGGGAGCCCACAGGGGACAACAGGGCCGACGCCCTGGACCCCGGAGTCCCGATGCCACATCAACCTGCTGGAGCTCAGGGCAGTCAGACTGGCTCTGTCAGCTTTCGCTCCTCAGCTCCGGGGTCAAGTGGTTCAAGTCCAGACGGACAATACCACGACCATGTACTACCTCAACAAACAGGGCGGCACGCACTCGTCTGCTATGCAAGGAGGCGCTCCGGATCTGGACCTTCGTCAGCCGGCTGGAGGCGGATCTCCTAGCCATCCATGTGGCAGGAGTCGCGAATCAACTGGCGGATGCTCTCAGCCGCTTAGGCCAGACATCCCACGAGTGGTCTCTCCATCCAGAGGTAGCTTACGACCTGTTCTCTCGTTGGGGCAAACCGTTGGTGGACCTGTTTGCCTCAAGGGAGAACACCAAGCTGAGGCTGTACCATGCCTGCCCCCCTCAGCAGGGTTCGCTGCAGGGGGATGCCTTCTCGAGGCCGTGGACCCCAGGCCTCTTTTACGCCTTTCCCCATTTCCCTTGATCCACAAGGTGTTACTCAAGGTGAGGAGGGACAAGGCGAGGTGATCCTGGTAGCCCCAGATTGGCCACGCCAGTTCTGGTATCCAGATCTCCTCAGCCTCGGCCGCAGGGCCCCGGAGCGGCTGTGTACACACCCGGACCTGATATCAATGAACCAGGGGAAGGTCTTTCCTCCGGACCTTCAATCCCTGCACCTCACAGCCTGGTTCCTGAGCGGCTAGAGTTCCAGGCTTTGGGTCTTTCTGGAGATGTCTACACTGTGGTTGAGGCATCTCGAAAAGAATCGACCAGGAAATGTTATGCCTTCAAATGGAAGAGATTTTCCATTTGGTATCAGGGCAAAAGCCTGGACCCCTTATCCTGCTCTGTGGCTAACATTCTGGACTACCTTTGGTCCCTCTCCAAAGGGGGTCTTCGGTCATCGACCCTTAGGGTGCACCTAGCGACCATATCAGCTTACCGGGCGCGGGTTGGTCAGCCGACGTTGGCTCAGGAAAAGGTGATCGGGCGCTTTTTCAAAGGCCTGGATCACATATCCCCTCCAGTGCGTGAACCTCCACCTCCGTGGGATCTTTTGCTGGTTTTGGCAAAGCTCATGGGCAAGCCATTCAAACCTATGCACAAGTCTGCGCTTTCGCACTTGTCGTGGAAGACTGCCTTCTTGGTGGCTATTACGTCAGCCAGAAGGACGGGGGAGCTCAGGCGCTTTCAGTGGACTCCCCTATCTGGTCTTTCACAGGGACAAAGTTGTCCTCGCCCCACCGAAATTCCTTCGAAGGTGGTGTCAGAGTTTCACCTCAACCAGGTGTTGACTCTGCGGTATACTACCCTAATTACACCTCTGATGCCGAGTACAGGCTCCATACTCTGGACCTCAGGCGTGCTCTCTCCTACTATAAGGAGAGGACGGCGGAAATTCGGGGAGAGGTTCGCCAGCTGTTTGTCACCTACGCTGAAGCCGCTTCTTGCAGACCTGCAGCCAAGCGGACTATTGCGAGATGGATTACATCATGCATAGGTCTGTGCTATGAATTGGCGGGTAAGGAGCCTCCCAAAGGGATAAGGGTTCATTCTACCCGCCATACTGCTGCTTCGGTGGCTGCTTCCAGGGACATCCCTATCAAGGAAATCTGTCGGGCTGCTACCTGGAAGTCAGCAAACACCTTTATTACCCATTACCACGTCGACCTAGAGTCACGCCAGGATGCTGGTTTTGGGGCCTCTGTTCTCCAATCTCTGTTCCCTAAGTAGGGGGTGTGCGCCTTGCCTCCCTCCTCCCGGAGAAGTGCTTGGAGTCTGCCAGACAGTGTGGATGAACAACATATCCACGCTCCTAGAAGAACAGGTTACTCACCTGTAACAGTAGTTCTAGGAGTGGTATATGTTGTTCATCCACACGCACCCACCCTACCTCCCCGGCTTTAGGCGCACAACCTGGCTTCCAGCGGGCTAGATCTGGTGTCATGGGCCGGAGCCGAGGTATTTACCACCCGGGTGGGTGGGAGGAGCCAGCTTGAAGACTTCCGGCAAGATTTAAAGGGGAAGGAACAATGCCAGACAGTGTGGATGAACAACATATACACTTCTAGAACTACTGTTACAGGTGAGTAACCTGTTCTTTTACCCCATGGTCATAATACACTACCTGCTGGTTTTGGGCCTCTTCCTGATTACTATGGGGATTTCAACATATTTTGCCAACTTCTTTCTCTGGGCACACATATAAGATGTAATAGATTGTTTCTGATTGGGGTTATCTTCCCATGTTTCTTTTATTACATCTAGTGGCCCTCTAGGTTGTCTACCATACAGCCTTTCAAATTGTGAAAAACCTGTTGATGCCTGTGGCACTTACCTTATCTGCTTTTTGCTTACAGAGAAGTATTGGTACCAGTCTTTCCCTTCTCCTTTTACAAATCTTTTTAACTTGCGTTTTAGGGTTTGATTAAAACAACCAATGAGACCGTCTGTCTGAGGGTGATAAGGGGAGGTTCTTAAGGTAGTGATATCTAGTAGACAATAGAGCTCCTTCAGTAATGCAGCACCTAAATTACTATCCTGATCAGCAATAATCTACTTGGGTATGCCCACTCTGCTGCCACTTTTGGGGCTGTGACAGTACGCATGGGAACTGCCTCTGGCTATCGAGTAGCACAGTCACATATTACCAAAATGAATCCATTACCCTTTTTACTTTTGTCTAAGGGGCCAACCACATCCATTCCAATTCTCTCAAAAGGCACATCTATCAAGGGTAGGGGCATCTTGTCTTTTTTAGTCACTGGGGCTACTTTCTGACACTCGGTACAGGAACTGCAATAGGTAGCAACATCTTCATGAATTCCAGGCCAGTACAGCAATCTGGCAAGGTTGCAATCCCTCCCTGAGTGACCAGCCATAGTACCATCATATGTTATCTGTAACAACTCATATCTATACATTTGTGGTATAACCAGTTGTTCTATAGGGTCCTGTGTCTGATGTTTATTTTATTTATGTAGTGATTCGGAAAAGACCTTTGAGCGCAAGCTCTTTTATAAAGGTTCCATGTCACAGATTGCAAAACAAAGTACAATAGGAGAAAGCAAAGATACATTACAATGAATGATACAGCTTGGATTCAGAACTTACAGAATAACTCAAAACATAGGTACAAGTTAAATAACAAGAAAAACACTGTGTGTGTGTGGGGGGGAGAATAAGTAGCCGCAAAGTGCCTTGTCAGTAGTTCAGAGGGACAGGAATAGCTGGCAGTGGGGTGAAGAAAAGAAGTACGAGAGTGAGGTATGTGCTGTGGTGGAGGTGAACAGTGGGGGAAGAAGGGCAATAAGGTATAGGGAGAAATGGTGGGGTGAGAGGAGGCTGAGCGGAGAGGACATGCTAGAGTAAAATGGTGGGGTGTGAGGAGGCATGGCCAGGCAGCCTGCATTAGTAGTGACTGTTAGGGAAACTCACGGGACTGTGAGGTGGGGGAAGGGGGTGGCTGGTGCCAAAGGAGCATGATGCAAACTGATTGCTGAGGCAAGTCATGAGAAGGGACAGAGGGAGGGGGTACCTGAGGCCTGCCTAGCGCTTGATGGGGGGCAGAGAGAGCAGGTGTGGCTGGGCTCAGGGACAGGTGCACTTGGAGTGTGTTATTAGGTGCTTTTTAAGGTCAGTTTTGAACTGTGCCAGACAATTGGTGGCCAAGAGGTGCCCAGAGAGTCCATTCATCCATACGGGGACCCGGTAGGCAAATGCACGTTGCCCAAGTGGGATGCGATGGAAGGGGATAGCCAAGGCCCCTCTAGTCCTCCCTCTGGTGACCTGTTACGAGTTGGCCTCCTTGATCAAATTGCCTACACAAAGTGGTGTTTTACCCAATAGAGCCACCTTCCCTAGGATGCAAGTCTGGAATTTGACCCTGATTCTTAATAACAGCCAATTTGCACGTTCATACAGAGTACAGGTGTGAGTGCCACACTCAGCATCCAGGGTGAGTCTGCAGGCTTTGTTGAGCGCTGTATCCATTGCCGCCCCATAGACCACTAGTCCATAGTCAATAGTAGATATAATTGAACTGTAGGCTGAGAGGTGGAGGGCCCCCAGAGAAAGGTATTGCTTTGCCTGTACAGGACACCAATCTTGGTATTGACTGTCTTGACCAGAGAGTCAATATGGTGCTCAAACGTGAGGGTATCCTCTATTATGACTCCCAGATACTTGAACAAGTAAACTTGTTCCAGCGGCTCACTGCATGAGTTGGAGATGATGAGGGGGTGGCGCTTATTTTTGTTGTGGGGGTTGGACGTAAGCATGACCTTGGTCTTCTTGTAGTTTATTAGCAACTTATGACTACAGAATCATTCCTCGAGTTTGGAGAAGGAGTTCTGCAGCTCAGATTGTAAGGCAGCCTGAGACTTGATGCTGCTCAGGAGGACAGCATCATCTGCGTATAGTATGAGTTTGGTGTTGCAGGCTGTGGGAAAGTCATTTAAGAAGATGCTGAAGAGTAGGAGCCCCAGTATTGATCCCTGGGGTACCCCTAATGATACCTCTCTTGCGCTGGATACTGTTTGCCCAATTTTGGCACATTGATTTCTCTGTATCAGGTAGTCTTGGAACCAGCAAAGGGCATTGGGCGCCACACCCATGTTTCACAGTTGTCGGTAAAGACAGACCCCACTGGTTTGCCTTCATCCAGGGCCTTATGTACATAGTTCGTGTAGTCCAGCAGGGCAGTGGTGGTACTGTGATATTGTCTGAAGCCATGCTGGTTGGGGCATAGTAGATTATATTTATTGAGGTAGTCGAGTTGACCCGCCACACTCTTTTCCAGTGCCTTGGACAGGGGGGAGAGGATCGAGATGGGTCTGTAGTTGGCTACCAGAGACTTGTCGCCTCCTTTATGCAATGGCGTAACTAGGGCCTGCTTCAAAACCGCCGGGAAGTGGGCCAGGGGACTTATTGTACAGCGTGGTAATGGGCACTATAAGAGCTTCCAGGGTGAGGGATAGAAGTTTAATGTCTATCCCATCACTGCCCAGTCTGGTCTTACCTAGTATTTTCTTGACCATTGTAGGGGCCTCCTTCATAGTCACCCTTTTAAAGTAGAAGGTCTGGTGAGAACACTCTGTAGATACGTTGTTGGAGTGGTTCAAACCAGGTTGAATATAGGCAGGTGGTAGCACTGGGGTAAAATCGGTGAAGGCCTTATTGTACAGAAGCCCATTACATTTTTAAACATGGGCTGACTCTGTTTGGTTTCACCCCCAAATGCTTAAAATAACCCTGGAGAGTAACCTCATTAGCTTGCTCTGAAAGAAAATCACAATCAGTGATCAGTGTAGTTTCAGCATTTTCATATGTTAACCCCTTATGTCCAATCTTTCGTTGCCACTGTTTTTTCAGGTGTCATCTTTCTTTCCTGGATTTCCAGATCTTGGAGCTGTGCTCAAACAAGTCTGAATCAAAATCTGCAAAAGGAAGAGAGTCCCCAGCATCTGAGATTTTCTTTGCTTGAGCTCTTGTCACCACAGCTGCTGAAACATCAGGATTTACTCCCTCTTTAACTCAGTAAATCCTGGAAAGTAATTTCCAGTAATCATAGGTACAGATAACTTGGGTTCTACCCCCACTTTCATTTGATGTGACACCCCATTAATAGTCACTTGGCTGGTGGGATAATATCAGATGTCCCGTGGATGCAGATATCCTAGTGCCTGGTCCTTTTGGACATGGTTTTCCCGCACTTCAGTAAGCACTAGGGTCTGTCTGCTACCCAAATCTATATTGTCCCTTCACAGTCTTGTCTCTCACCTTCACACCTGTTAAGTACTTGCCCCAATTTGCTAGGACAAATCTGCTCCAGTGTCACTCTTCTTACTATGGCAATGTCTTGCAATATGACCTGGCTTATTGCAGTTATAGCAAATAAAGTCTTTGGGCACAGATATGTTACCCCCACCAGAGTTCTTATCAAACGTGGAGCTTAAGTGGGAAAAAGTGTCTTACCAGTGCTTGGCTGTTACCCTGCTGCTGTGGCGTCTCTGGTCATTTGACAGTCTTCAGCCAAAGAAATAGCCTTTTCCCCATTTTCTGGTTGGTGTTCTTTTACTCAAAGCTGTACGTCTGTAGGCAGGATGTTGATGAATTGCTCCGTTGCAAGTGTGTCACTCTGTGGGCTTGTTTTGCCCTCTGGTTGGAGCCATTTTATCAGTAGTTCTCTGAGTCTGGTAAAGGCTTCTCGAGGATTGTCTACCGAGTTTTACTTCAGAGACCAAAATCTCTGCCTGTAGGTCTTTACTGAGATGATTTCAGGATTTCGCTTTTCACCAGGTCATAGTTTACTGACTGTGCAGTGTCCATATTGCTGTAGGCAAGTTGGGCTTTACCTGTCAGGTAAGGTACCAGTCTAATTGCCCATTGCTGCTTTGGCCACTGGCAGACTGCTACAACACTTTCAAAAGTGTTAGGTATGCTTCGATATCATGCAAGGAATACAAATTTGTAAGTTTAAGTTGTTTGTGTCTTGTTGCTGTGCTGGACCAGTGCCAGATCCTCCAGTTTTGATAACTTGTAAGGCATCTATCCATCGCTGTATCTCTTCTCCTCTTTGCTGCTGCTGTCACTGCATCTCTTCTTTTCTCTGCTTTGCAAGTTGTGCATCTAAACATTGAATCACTTTTTCTCTGCTGCATCTCTTCTCCATCTCTTTTTGTTGTATAGCACACCATTTGAAAAAGGCAGTCAGGCTTTCAGGTTCTGTCAGTTCCTGATCTTTTTTCATAACTGGTGCTAGCTGTACTGTCTCAGCTTAGACTTCTGTCTGTGCTAGTTTGGCAGCCATTCTCCTGGTAACCACTCCTGGGTTTGCTGCTGCAGAACCCATACCTTTCTTCTATGCTTCCCTGGTACCAGGTCTAGTACCCACCCACAAAACTCCTGGCTTAGAGTATGCACGGTGTAAATCCCACTTAGGCTGACACCATCTGTCGTCAAGGCACAGGTCAGGAAGCATCACGAAAACAGGAGCAGTTGTAAATTAAGCAACAAGTGATCTTCCATTGTCGGTCTTTACCACTCATTACTGCTGGGTGTAAGCGGGCCTTTCTTGACTTTTTTTTTTTTTTTTGTGTGGGAGGAGTCGGTGCTGATATTGCCGACACACTGCATGGCACTCACAGGTTGGACATTAGGTGCCACTTCCTCCTCCTCCACCCCAGTTCTGTTTCTCCCACCGTAGAGGAGGTACCTGCTTGCACACTTGGAAAGAGTTGCCTCAGCAACTTAGTTTTCGCCTCGACATCGTTCAGTTCTTGATGCCGTTCGACTGTTTTCCTGCATCCATCTCGGTTCTGAGATTGCTCACCCAGTGCCGTTTCTCCAACTCCCGGTAAGCCCATTCCATTTATTTTAAATTTGTTACTGGCAGCTCCGGGTCTGTTTCTGTAATTTCTGTAATATTATTTTGGCATCCTGTCTGGTTCGGGGGGCTAGAAAGAAATCATAAGCGGGCCACGCCCCAATGTGTCGGAGCCTCTGTGGCTGGCATTTCTCCATTTCAGACCAGCATGACGTCTGTCTTCGCTGCCTGAGACCTAACCACGACATGGACAACTGCAATGCCTGCTTCTCCATGGACTGCCATGTGTTAGAAATCTGCACATTTAAAGTTGGCAGGGCCCCGTCAACTTTCTGAGGGTGGCATCATTGTAGGGATTCCATAGCAAGAATTCTTAACCCTTCCTCCGGGTTCCTCCCGGGTCTATCGGCCGGAGGAAAAACCACCTCATCTGATTCAAGCCTTGGTATTACGGTTTCTTCCGCAGTGCTGGAGGAATGGCTCTGATCTTCCTTGTCAATCTTCACCATTCATTACTGGCAGGTTGGTGCGGGCCGCGCACCCTTCAGGATTTTTTTTTTGGAGTCGGCTCCAACGGCGCCGCTCTCGAGTGCGTTGTACTGCGTTATGCGCGAGGGGCGGCTGTTGGGTGCCGCAGACGACTCCTCTATCTCAGTTCTGTTTCTCCCGCCATCGAGGCTGCACCTGCTGCGCAGTAGTTAGCGATAGTTAATGGTTATACGTCAAGACTCCTCGTTTCTTCTTCAGTGACTCGCTCGACGCCATCTCCTGGTAAGACCGTTCTTTTATTTTCTATCGACGGCGCCGAGTGCTTTATTGCAGTTTTTTGCCTTGTTTAGTTCACATCATGTCAGGTTTGGAGGCAGGCCATGCCCCTATGCGTCGGTGCTCCTGTGGCCGGCATTTCTCCGTCTTGGACCGGCATGATGTCTCTCTCCATTGCCTGGGACCCAACCACGATATGGACGCATGCGACGCGTGTTTCTCCATGGACCGTCGTGTCCTCGAAGTCCGTGCGTTCAAGATCGGCAAGGCCCCGCCGACCTTCGGGGGACAGCGGCGCTCAAGGGATTCCCAGGTAAGGTCTCTAGGCCCTTCCTCCGGGTCCCCTCTTGGGCCTCTACGGTCCGTGGAGGAGGAGGCTTCCTCCTCTTCTCTTGCCGAGGAAGCTTCTTCGCGGTGTCGGAGGCGTTGTGGTCCCTCCGGGGGCCATGGCGGACACCGCCTCGGCAGTCACCTCCTCGGGAGGTGCAAGTTCCCCCAGTGAGGCCCGCGCCTGCTGGGCCCGGCACGGTGGACCCTCGATGCCGCCCTCAGCGCCGTTCAGATCCAGCGGCACCGGTGATCGAGGCGGCGCCCGCGGCGGTTCACCTCTCGGTGGTGCGGGTGGGGTTCAGCGCCCGGGTGGCGCCGTGGGCTAACCGGCCTGTGCGGAAGCCAGGGCGGGCCTAGCGGTGTCCGGTGGGCCAAGGTCGCCCGGCGCCGTCTCTGGCACCAGCGCTGTTCGTGGCGCCCGCTTTCTCCGGGGACCCCCGGGGTTGCTAGCATCGTGGTTCAGCTGGTCTCTTCCTCTTCGGAGGTCGATGACTCAGACGTGGACCCATCCTGGCAACCTGACTTTTCGAAGTCAGGGTCCCCAGTGGCACGTGGTGCTAGGCGGCACAGCGGACCTCTCCCACTGTCCCCGCTACTGTCCTCCCCTGAGGGCCCTCTGGCTAGGGGTGGTCCTGGGTCCCAGGGGGGCGATGGAGTAGGGGCGGAGGGAGGGGCTCTCCTTCCTGGGGGGCTCGTGACAGCTACCCTTCCGGGTGCTGTTGCCACCGCTCGAGGTGGGAGAACGCTGGGGTCGAGGAGGAGGGCGCTGTCGGAGTCCGAGGGGTCGAGGGGCAGGGTGCAGTCGTCGCGGTCTCTGCCGGCCACCCTTGGGGGGGTGGCTAGGAGCCGTAGCACTGGGCCCCGCCTTTCCCTCTTGGACCCCGGGGTCCCCTCCGGTGGCGTTGCTGCAGACTGCCCTTCTGGATCCATGCAGTCCCAGGTTTGTCACAGGGGAGGATCCCCTTCTGGGCTCTTCAAGGGTTCGCATCCCCAGGGTTCCGTTTTGCGACCTGGTCTGTTGTCCGGAATCCCGCCAGCTCGGG
The DNA here is from genome assembly GCA_016271365.2 of Neoceratodus forsteri. Classification (NCBI taxonomy): domain Eukaryota; kingdom Metazoa; phylum Chordata; order Ceratodontiformes; family Ceratodontidae; genus Neoceratodus; species Neoceratodus forsteri. The sequence goes on along the minus strand of CM057456.1, from coordinate 810,780,647 downwards.
CTCCGTTCTCCGGATTTCAGAGCCCTAGCAGAGGTCAGTTGCCTCTTCGTAGGTGCCCATCTCCAGTGCCTCTGCAGCCATCCCCTGCCTTTCCCTCTTGGACCCCGGGGTCCCCTCCGGTGGCGTTGCTGCAGACTGCCCTTCTGGATCCATGCAGTCCCAGGTTTGTCACAGGGGAGGATCCCCTTCTGGGCTCTTCCAGGGTTCGCATCCCCAGGGTTCCGTTTTGCGACCTGGTCTGTTGTCCGGAATCCCGCCAGCTCGGGCTCCGTTCTCCGGATTTCAGAGCCCTAGCAGAGGTCAGTTGCCTCTTCGTAGGTGCCCATCTCCAGTGCCTCTGCAGCCATCCCCTGCTCTTCCAGGCCATGTCGGTCCTACAGGCCCGTTATCCTGGGAGCAGTTCAGAGGTTCTGCGGTGGCCTTCCTCTCATATGTCAGGTATATGCATGAGCGGGTCTTTCGCCTCTCCCCACTGCCGCAGGAATCTTCTGCACACTCGAGCTCTCCATCATCCTCGTCTCCCTCTTCTGAGGGAGAGGAACCCTCTGCTCATATATCCTCCGATGCTGATTTCACTGAATATCAGCGATTCCTTTCGAGGATGGTGAGGGATCTTCGAATCTCCTACGTTAGGCGAGACAATACCGAACGGGAGACGTGTGAATTCCTTGGAGAATTCAGTGCCCAGCACCTGGTGGTACCTTCCTGGCCTATCCCCTTCCAGGAGGCGTCTATCCGTTCCTGGCAATCGCCAGCCGCCCCTTCTCCAGCCCCGGCAGACTATTGTGAAGGTATTGTGCACGCCGAGTCCCTGGGTACACTTCCCAACCCGCCCTCGGGTTTGGTGTACCCTAGAAGACTCCTTCCGGGCGCCGCCCGCTGGCACCTGACCCGATACGGATTCAGATTCCCTACAATTCGACGGTGGGGATAAAGTATTCTCTTCCTCTCGTGCGATAGCTTGCATTGCATCACATCAGGCTCATCACGCTGCCTACAGTAGGCATCTGTGGTCGATGCTCTCTCAGCTCTTAGCATCAATGCCTGATACGGAGCAAACCAGACAGGCTATTGCCCTCTCCGCTATAGGCCTGGAGCTGGCAAGACACCAAGCAAGGGCATCTTATGGCGCCAATGAGGGTGGCTTCCAGGCTTGCGGGGACAGCGATCTGCATTAGGCGGACGGCATACCCCGTGTATCAAGGTTGTTACCCTGGCGGCGTGGGGTGATTAGCTCCGGCTTTCCGGGGACCCGTCTCTTTTCCTCCAGAGCTAGGAGATTGCTGCAGGGCTTCCTCCGTCTCCCGTCCTCGGGGCACCTCCTAGCTCTTCTCCCCATAGGCTTCTCTCTAGATTGCAGGGTCTTCCCCTTCTGTTTCTCACCAGCAGGAGGCTGGGGTCTTATTCCCTCAGGGTTCTACCCCCTTTTTTAAGGGGGCTTAGTCATCCCAAGCAGTAATGAATGGTGAGATTGACAAGGGAATATGAAACACGCACTACTGTAATTTCTTGATCTTCTTGTATCTTCACCATTCATTACTGATACCCTCCACCTTCCCTCAGTGGCCTCCTTCTGTGGCGTCTCCCCTCCGTCTCGTTCCTCTTCCTTCCTTTGGCCTTTGTGCAAAAAAAAAAAAACTGTGTTCCATTCTTAATGAATGGTTCCTTTTTCCTCAAGGTAAGGAGGAGCGAGCACGGTTCTGCACATTGTCTTATTCGAGGAACTCTTTCTGACCACCCTTGAGGTGCGACTTCTAAATACCTTCTTCAGGTTATGCAGTTTCACAGCTTAAGACCGTGCTCTAACTCTGCCTCAGCAACATTTAGAATCCCCTGGCAGGTATTATCTTTGAGATCATTCTAGCTGCTGCTTGAACTTGTCAGCCTTGAGCATCTGCTTGCCTTGCCTAGGAGTCTGATTGAGTTCCACTCTATCCTTCATACAAAGCTGCCTTCGGAAAGGTATAATTTTTCCCATACACGGCTGTGTTAGCACTTAACAGGGTGCTAAGGGACTGAGTCCCCTTCTTGGGTGGGCGCTCTTCCTGGAACAGGTTCAGCCCGGGCAGTCCATGAGCCCTCAGCTAGGATGTAGGGACTTGGCATGTTGAGAGTTCAGAGATGTTGCCCTCATTCGGATCTGTCCAGGTGGTTCGGTTGAACCTCCCCTCAGTCCTAGCAACTGGGATTCTTGCTCTCTTGTTAGTCTCAAGCCTTTAAGCCTCTCAACCAATGCTTGATGGGCACTATTCTCCCTCTCAACATGCCTCCTTCTCTTCTTCTCCTTCTTCTTTCTCTTTCCCTCTCTCTGTTCCTCCCCTAGAGCCGCCCCGGAAAGGAGGCCCTGCGGTCCCTTAGGGTAGGAATTCTCTCTCCTCTCCCTATTCTCTACCGGCTTATTCCTTTTCAGTTTATATCCCTTTCCTTTTCTGTCCCTCGGCCTCTCTTGCCTCGCTTTCCTTTTTCTTACCCTTTATTTTGGCCTCTCCGGCTACCAGAACTGAGATAGAGGAGGAGTCTGGGCACTGTCGACTGCCCCTGCGCGCATGGCTGTGTCGTCGGCGGCTGAGTCGCGCCGTTGAGCCGACTCAAAAAGAAAAAAAAAAACCTCCCATAAGCGTGCGCGCCTCCGGCACTAACCCAAGCAGTAATGAATGGTGAAGATACAAGAGAAGATCAAGAATTACGGTGAGTGCGTAATTTTCATTTCCCTCCGAGCGATTACGAAGCACCACTCAGTAGTCATCTCGCGGAGATACAGACTTCCCGGTGTTGCGGCCCCAGCTATTGGGCCGGCGCAGCAGACCCTCAGCACACATGGTGGTGCTGTGTCCATGATGGCACCATTAGCAGGGGCTCCTGAGGTTGCCTGTTTGGAGGTGTGCGTGGTGGTCTCCTCTTCAGAGGGGATTACCCATTGGCCGACCGGATTGCAACCCGATTTCCTCGATGATCGAGGCCGCCCCGGTCGTGGCACCTGGTGCTCCAGTTCTTGTCCCTCGGTGGCCCCAGACACTGCAGTCTCTGTGGGACCCCACACCGATGACAGCATCAGGGGCCCGGTGGTGGATAATGGCTCTGGGGTCACCGTGTTGATGTTCCCGGCTTCAGGGGCCAGGGCAGCTGCCATTCCTGGTGCTGCCCTGGCTACTGGGGTTGGAGCAGGGGCTTCCTCTCCTGCGGTCTCGCTTGGGGTCCCCATTGGCACTGGGTACAGGATGAGGCAGCCTCACAGTCAGAAGGTTGAGGGTCAGAAAGCTGACTGCAGGGTCTTCCTCCATTTCTCTTCCCGCTTCTCTTCCTCTGAGACTTCAGGGCGCCTTGATAGGCGTTGAGCTGCCCTTCTGAAACCATGCAGCCCCAGTCACACCACAAGGAGAGTTCCTTTCAACCTTAAATTACTATAGTTAGTATGTTTTAGTCATACAGACTAAAATGTGCTGAAATTCTAAGTTTTGGGGGAACTATGTCACATTTGAGCCCTGCTGATACCAACTGCAGTTTTATTTGTAGCAAACCTGAAAATAATTTTCAGTGACTACACCCAGCCTCTTTCCTTCACATCTCTAATGCATAGTAGTTATTTTTTTTTAAATCTTCCCCCTTCCCCATTTTTTTTTTGCACTTCGCTCAGTGATTCTCTTATCCTTGATTTTATTAATCTACTGTTTCTTATTTCCTCTTTATATACTCTCCACATACACTTTTCTCTGATTGTTTCCTGTTTGTGTTGCTTTATTTTATTTATTTTGAAACTGGTGACCGAGAAAGGCACACTGATCTGAGGCTCATTTCCAGGTGTGACCCATGAGAAGGGAATAGAGGGGTACGAATACATAGCACATACACAATTCGGAGTTACAACAAAGCAATTAAAGAACACAAATTAATTACAGGAGTCCGTTCAAAATGAGTAATCAAGGTAAAAACGACAAAATAAGGCACCTCAGCCACCCCTATACCAGGGTAGGGCCAAATAAAAGGGGAACAGTCAAGTAGAAGGAAGACGGGAGCAGGGAGGGGTTTCAGCTGATACCTGAGAGAGGCAGTAAAGCAGAGGGAAGATGGTAGCTGGTTCCAAAGTGATGGGAGATGATAGGAAAAGGCTGATTGCCCAGCAGAGGAGTGGGGATAAAGAATGGCGAAGGTGTGAGGATCCCTAGAGTGAAGGGAGCAGAAAGTGGAATGGATGAGAGAGAGAGAGGAGTGGTGAGAGGTAAGGGGGAATGGACCCAAACCAGAATTTGGATATGAATGAGGCACAGTGGATCTGGCGAAGTGAAGATAGAGGGAGAATGGCTAAAGAGGAATAGAGTGAGCAATAATGAGAATGAAAGGGGAGTTCTTCACAAAGTGGCAGGAGGAGTTGCAGTGGGTGTCCAGTCTGGTTATGGAGGTTGAGGGAACAGTAGCATAGACCATGTCTGCATAGTGAAAGACCGAGAGCACCATTTGGTGACAAGCTCATGATGGACCTGCTGAGACAGGCGATAGTCTTTGCAATACAGTGTGCCAAGTTTAGGGTGAAGCTTGGCATGAATGGCGTCAATGTGGGAAGAGAAGCCAAATTTGCTGTCTAACCGCACACCGAGGTACTTGAAGGACTGAACCACTTCTAGAGGTGTGCCATCCAAGGTGGAGAAGATGAGCAGAGTTGTGTCTAGACAATTTCTTGGTGCCAAAGGTCACAGACACAGTTTTATTTGAGTTGATCTAGAGCTGGTTTGACTGGAACCAGCGCAGGGCATTGTGGAAGTCATGCTGGAGCACACACCATCCACAACGGTAATAGAGGGGCCAAAGGTGTAGAAGACTATTTATACAACATGTGTGGGGCTCTTTTTCAGAAAGATAGATCTTTCACTGACCACATGTGAGATATTATTTTCACAGCTGGGTATGTCACAAAAGGTTCTGAACTCATTTAGAATGTTCGGTCTCAGTAGCAGTACTAACCGTATTCAATTGCAAATAATTTTAAAATGAAAAATGATAGTATGGTACTGTGAGCACAAAAGTTGTTCAGCATAAAAAGATCTACAAAATGAGTGATGTGTCACTGTCGGATACTTTTGAGTTTTTTTTTATAATTGACAAAAACAGCACAAAATACTCACTAGTCACCCGGACCGGATAAAAAAACACTACTGTTCTCTCGGACTCTCTGTGACCACTCCCCTGCGATCTGTACCTGGTCAAATAAATTCCTTAAACAGCCCCCCCAAAATCATCTCAAGTAGAGTGCTACCACACGGAAATCTCACTAAACTCAAGACCTGTCTCCTGCAACAAGACTGGTCCCCAATTTTCAATATGTTAGATGTTGATGCTGCCCTAGAATACTTTATCACAACTTTCAACACTGCCTGTGACACACTCCATTAAAAAAGCGTAAAATCAAAGCTCTGTCTAATCCTTGGCTCACAGCCAAACTACTGGCTCAACTCAAAGCTCGTGATCATCGCTGGGCCATAGCCAAAGCCACAGGCTCCTTGAAGGACATACAGAAGTACAAACAGGCACGAAACCTATGCACTTCACAAATCAGGCAAATGAAGAGCTCCTATTTCAAAAATGCCCTTGCAACAACCTGGGGTGACAGGAGATCCTTCTGGGACAACATCCGAAATATTACGGGGAAGCAGTCAAAATCCTCTCCCACTTTTATGAATGTTGATGGCTCCACTACCCTTGACCCAAAGGTTATGGCTGATGCCCTAAATAAAACCTTCACAGACCTCTGTGGGGTCCTCCCGTCAGATTTCTTCTCGGACTTGCCCTTGCCAAATCTCGTATCCCAAATCACCTCAACTGACCAACCGCTATTTCACTTCAAAATAGTCAAAGCACATGAAGCCTACAAATATATAAAAAGGGCCTGCTCTAAATCCAGAACAAGCAGTGATACTATTGATCTAAAAATTCTGTCCCTCATCTTGGAAGAAGTGATCCACCCTCTCACCAAAATTCTCAATCTTTCCCTCTGCCAAAGTCAATTTCCCAGCAAATGGAAGTCTGCTATAGTTACACCAGTGCTCAAAGGGGGTGACAAATCCATACCAGGGAACTATCGACCTATATCTATACTTCCACCCCTCTCCAAAGCACTTGAACAGATTGTGGCTGACCAACTCTCGGACTACCTGCAAAAGTATAACCTACTCTGTACGCAGCAACACAGATTTAGGAAAGGGCACAGCACGTCAACAGCCCTACTAGATTTCTCAGGAGAAGTTCACACTGCTATGGACAAAGGATACCAAACCGGAGCGGTTTTCATTGACCTCACAAAAGCGTTTGATACTGTTCCCCATGGCTTACTAATCTCACTACTGCTCAGGCTTGGGCTCGCTGAAGGACCAGGTGCCTGGGTTAAAAGTTACCTGACACAACGTTCACAGGCAGTAAAAATCTCTGACGTACTCTCTGACTCTAAACCTGTCCTCTCAGGTGTCCCTCAGGGATCGATCCTAGGCCCTCTCCTTTTTAGCCTGTTCCTAAACTCTCTCCCTGAATCCTGCCCAGAAAAATTAATCTTATATGCTGATGACGCCGTAATTCTCTCCTCCCACAAGGATCCCAACCCATCACGTCAGAGCCTGCAACTTGCCTTCTCTCGTGTCGAAAAGTGGTTCCTTGATCACAAGTTGGTCCTAAATCACAGAAAACCAAAAACCATGCTTTTCACCAGTCATCAAAGCTGAAAGACATATTCCACTCACTATAAAAACTTCCCCTGGAAATACACTTGAACAAGTGAATACCTTCAAATACTTTGGCATCACCTTTGATCAAGGTCTTACCTTTGCGACCCACATTGACAACACTGCGAAAACAGTGAACCAACGCATTGGAATACTGTTTCGGAACCGTCAATTCCTTAACCAAGCTGCCCTGAGGATTGCTATACAAAGCTCCATAATCTCAATCATAGACTATGGCCTAATTATCTATGGCTCAGCCACTACCACCGCACTAAGGCGCATCTCAACCGCCCTAAACAAGGCCTGTCGACTCCTCATTGGTGCACAGAGACGGACCCACACCTGTGAGCTCTACTCTGAAACCGGCTGGTTACAATTCTCTAATCGCCTCGTGTATCTCACCTGCTTGATGGCAGAAAAATCAATCCTGGGACTGACTCCACCATGTATCCAAGACCTACTCTGCCTGAATAACGGCTCACATCCCACTAGAAGATCTGAGCACCAACCTTTTTAGGTCCCCAGATGCGGACTGCTCAGGTCAAAGATCTTATGCCTACCGGGCCCTACCTGGTACAATGCCCTTAACTTACTCTATCCTCCACATCACTGGGAGCTTTCAAATCCATGCTCTACGCTCACCTCTCAGCCTCCAGCTCCTGTGACTGCTTTGACTAAAGGCTTATCCCTCTGACTGCTCTCACAGTTGTCCATCCCTCACCACAGCCCTTCACTTGACAAAGACACTCGGAGTACCACAAACTGGTCCTGTCTGCTACTGAGTCTTTATTTTTTTTATTTTTTTTCTTCTCTTTCTCCTTCTATCTCCTCCTACTTTTTCCATCCTTATCTTTCCTTAAATGCCTCTGAATTTCTTTCTTTCTTGAAAAAGAATTATTATTGATTTATTGCTGCGTTTGTAAATTGCTGAACATTTTGTTATTACATGTCTTGTTTTTATGTACTATTTGACGTGGAACCTTTGTAAAAGAGCCTTGGCTCAAAGGTATTAATTCCTATACCAATAAACTAAACTAAAATCCAGTTTTTTCACTTTTTGCAACAAACAAATGTAAATAACTTTAAAACTGAAAAAAGAGACACAATTGTTGTATAAATCATTGTCATTGAACTCTAGGTATCCCACTCGTAGCTTCGCCACTCGTGGGCTATTAAGAGTTCAGTGGCAACTCCTGGAGATATTTCTTTCATCTCACTCTCACCCGTGTCTTATCCTGTATGTGTATAAGTGAGCTGTCACAAGCTATGGGAGGTTGTTAAGGAAGATGGAGAAGGATAAGGAGGTTAAGGATATTTATTTGTTTTTTGTTAACCAGGTAAAACCACAGGGAACCAAGCCCATTTTCAAAGATGACCTGGAGTGACAACAAGATTGTTTGCACACATTTTATATCTGGAGCACAATAGCAGAAAACATTCCACAGTAGAACAGTTCACACATTCAGTGCCTTTACAGAGCTGCTATATAAATATGGCACTTACAAATATCAGTCTGTTTTATGTGAAACACTTCCACTTTTTTTATTCTTTGGTAACTGGGTAAGGCCCACTGGGCACAAGTCCCATTTGCAGGGGCAACCCAGGAGCACTTGGAAGGTTAAGTAACTTGCTCAGAGTCGCACAGTATACAAGTGGAGGTTGTAAGAGTCAAGGAAGACTTTAAACCGTTTGGCAGCAGTGGGTGTTGATGTTTCGCAACTAATAAAGATGCAGTTTTTTATCTGACTCCATTGTTTGGGATTTTTACCAGCAACAACCTGTGTTCCGCTTTTGTGGTGTGTGGTGATGGGATCAACCCAGGTCTGCTGGATGTAACAAACATAGAACATGACTGCAGATTAGGACCAACCGGTCCACCTACTCTGCCCATTTCCCCACTTGTTTGGCAATCCCTACCCTTATCTGGACTGTTGTTCCCCCACTCTGCTGCACAGCAGGGTGCCTTTATGTTTATCCCATGCACTTTTGAATTGCTGTACTGTTTTCGCTTCCATCGCCTCCGCTGGTAGGCTGTTCCATGGATTCACCACCCTGTCTGTGTAAAAATACTTCCTCACATTCCCCCTAAGCCTTCCTCCAGCCTCATGGTATATCCCTTTGTCCTTGTGCACTTTCTTGTCTGAAGTATGCTCCCCCCTGTTTATTCCTCTAAGGTATTTGAAAGTCTCTGTCATATCCCATCTCTCCCTTCTCTCTTTCAGTGAATACAGGTAGATGCTAAGTTCCCCGAGTCTTTCCTCATAAGGCTTGTGGTGCAGTGCATGTATAATTTTTGTTGCTCTTCTCTGGACTACTCCCATTTTATGTCCTTCTTGAGATGTGATCTCCAGAATTGGACACACTATTCCAGATGAGGCCTCACCAGTGATCTATACAGTGGCATCACCACTTTGCTCTTCCTACTGGTTATGCCCCTTCCTATGCACCCCAGCATTCTATTTGCTTTCCCTGCTGCTTTTCCATATTGTTTGGATGACTTCAGGTCATCAGATATGATAACCCCCATGTCTCTCTCCTGACTTGTGGTGGCTAGAACCTGCTCCCCCAGCCTGTATTCCTCTCTTGGGGTTCTGTGTCCCAGGTGCACTATTTTGCACTTCTTAGCGTTGAAACCCAGCTGCCAAACTCTTGACCATTCCTCAAGTAGACTTAAGTCATTTTTCATTTTATCTAGCCCCTCCTGCGTGTCAACACTGTTGCAGACCTTGGTGTGGTCTGCGAACAGCCATACTATCCCTCAGCCCCTCTGCAGTGTAAGCTTCAGAGACATTGAATAGGACTGGACCCAGCACCCGATCCCTATGGCACCCGCTGGTCACCTCCCCCTCTTCGGATTTCATGCCATTTACTACCACCATCTGGGTCCTGCCTTTTAGCCAGTTTCCAACCCACTTTATCATTTTAGAGCCCACACCCAGATTTCCCAATTTAAGTAACCTTCTATGCGGAACGGTGTCGAAGCCCTTGCTGAAATCTAGGTAGGCCACATCCACTGCCCTTCCCTGATCCAATACCCTGATCACACAGTCAAAGAAATCGATAAGATTAGTCTGACAGGACCTTCCCTCAGTGAATCCATGCTGCCTTGGGTCTTTTGCACCGCTTGACTCCAGAAACTTCGCTACTCTCTCCTTTAGCAGGGACTCCATCAGCTTCCCCACCACTGAGGTCAGGCTTACAGGTCTGTAACTGCCTGCCTCCTTCCTACTTCCACTCTTGTGCAGGGAGACCATCTCTGCCCTCCTCCAGTCCCTAGGTACCTCCCCCGTCTCTAGTGATTGGCTGAAAAGGGTCGTCAGTGGTCCTACTAGGACTTCCCTGAGTTCCTTCAAAACTCTAGGATAAATCCCTTCTGGCCCCATTGCCTTGTCTGTCTTTACTTTCCCTAGTTCCTGCAAGACTCTATCCACCATAAATGGGCTGGTGTCCACTTCTCCCCCCTTATAAACCTTTCCTCGTGAGTCTAGGCCCCTCCCCTGCCTCTTCCTTGGTAAATACTGAGCAAAAATACTTGTTCAGCATCTCCGCTCTTTCAAGGTCATCCACCCTCCCCCACCTCTCCCTTCTTTAGCCTAGCAATACCATTCTAGTGGTAAATCTTCCTCTACGCTAATATTACGGAAGAAGGTCTTGTCTCCCTTCTTAATAGCCTGTGCTGTTCCTTCCTCCATTCTTCCTTAGCCCTTCTTGATGGCTTTCCCAGCTTCTCTGCTTCTCCAGATATTTCTCTGTCTTCGTCTTTCTGTGTCTCTCTGTATTTCCTAAATGCCTTACTTTTTCTCGCACTTTCTCAGCTACTGACTTAGAGAACCACAGTGGCCGCTTTTTGCTTTTGCTAAGCAGTCTGACACATTGACTTGTCACTCCTGCTATGAATCTCTTGAGCCTAACCCACTGTTCTTCTACCCCGGTACCTTCTGCTGCCAGGGCAATTTTGATCTGTTACCCCATCTCCACAAAGTTGGCCTTTCAGAATCTAGGACATTAATTTTTATATGGCTTTCTTCTGCCAGCGTGTTGACTCTAAACCACACAGTTCTGTGGTCACTGGTACCAAGGAACTGCCCACCTCAACATCCATGATTCTGTCCATGTTTGTGAACACTAAGTCCAATACAGCCCCTCCTGGTGGGCTCGTCCACAAGCTTCCTTAGTTTTGCCCCACACATGGCTGAACATGAGGCCCCTGCTCCTTGATATACTTGCAGTCTGGGTATTCCAATCTGCATCTGGCATGTTCCTAAAACTCACTAAACATCCAGTATTCAAAAAAATACCAAACAGCTTAATCTGGTTTAAGATCAGTTGGCATTCATCTGCATCCCCTCCCTGGGTTGTGTCTGAAAATAGGCAGGATTTGTCTAGTGCACTTACCCAGTCAACAAAAACTAAATAATAAAATAAATAAATGTTGGTCACCCACTAGTACTACTTCCCCTTTGGCCCCCATATTATGGATGGCCTCCACTAATACTAGATCTTACTTCGAGAGGGCTCCTGCAGTAGGTAATTACATATAGGACTGAAGCTGGCAGGCACCAGGACCCCACGAAAAAATTTCTAGGTAGCAGTCTCTGGCAAGGGACCGCCCCCACGTCAGGTGACCGGCGTCGGGAGATGTCAGTATAAAGGGGTGGTCCCTCACGCCCGCCTTCCTGTTCTTTCCCGCCGTTAGCTCATGCCAACGCCTTGCGGTAAAGTTCATCACTCGTCAGCTTCTATCGTCGGTAGTTTTGACCAAGTATTTTTTGATTTTTCGATCAATTGTCAGGTATTCGTCAGTGTATGTCGTCCCCTACACCCTCTGAGCACAAGAACAAGTGCGACTCGTGCGGCGTCCAACTCCTGCACAAGGATGGCCATTCCCAGTGCGTCTTTTGCCTAGGCCCCAACCATCTGGTGGAGAAGTGCCAGCATTGCCTCAAATTCAGCGCGGCCACCTGAAGACGGCGGCAGCAGTCCCTGGAGGCCCATATTTTAAAGAAGAAAATGAACTCCATGGAAAAGGAATTAAAAAAGATCCAGCAGGCGTCCACTTCCCCCGAAGGCCATCGAAAGAAAAAAGACGAGGAGAAGCACCGGGACAAGGGCTCTTCATCCACCGCGTCTTCTTGGGGAATTGCGTGATCAGGTAACTTCCCCCTGCAGAGGGACTGCTCCGCGACAGCCGCCTTTAGAGGGCTTCTAAGGCGGCACCACTGTCTGGCTCACGCTTAGCCCTTCGACGCCTCTCAGCTTTGGAGGCCTCTGCTCCCGGTGCCGTCCTGGTGCAGCCTACTGGTGTGAGTGGCTCCGTAAGCCGGACGTCGGCTCCTCCGGCGCCCGCATGGAGAAGGTCGATGAAATCGCCCGACCCTTGGGGGTGACATGCGGCCTATTCGGCTCGACCAGGCCGCCTCTCTCGCGGCCTGCCTCAGGCGATAGGTCCACTAAGTCGAACACCGCTGCTCCGGCGCCCGCCCAGATCCCGCTTGATAAGTCTGATGTCGCCGCCTGAGCATCCAGACAGCGATGAGCCACGCCCCCCAACGCCTGCCGCTCCCCAGCTCCCCACAGCCTTCGCTGCCCTCCGGGGACCCTGGGTCTCCTCAGCCTGACCGAGGATTTTCTCCTCCATCCCTGGGTGGTTCCGAGGTTCCTGCTCTGCCCCATCAGACCATCCACCCAGGGCCGACCGATCTGGCGTTGGCTCCTGGAGGTCGGCCCTGGCGCTGGCTCCTTGGCCGCCCGGCCCAGGCGCCAGTCTTGCTGACACCAGGCGACATCCCGCTCCCAGATGCCGCTCCAACGCTGGGCCCTCCGCCCACGGGCCTTCTGCTCCGCAGCCCCGGGTATCCGCCCCAGTACGACGCCGCAGTACCTGGTGCCTCAATACCCAATGCCAGGCTTCCTGCCGTCGGGTTACGGATACGCGCCTTACAGGTATAATTCATACCCGTATCCCCCTCCTCCAGCCGCCGGTGGACTTGCAGGAGGCGCTGGGCTCCTGGTGGGCTGAGGCCAAGGCTCAGCTCACCAGAGAGGTGGAGAGTCATCTTCCGACAACGGTGCCGGTTCCGATTCCCGTACATCCATGAAGACAAACTCCCTCACCACCTCTGGACACCAGGGCTAAACCCTCTGGTTCCAGGGAGGGGCAGGACACGCTTCCCTGAGGGCTTCCCAAGGGGTCCGTTCCTCCCCCACGTTGGGAGAGGGAGTCTTCTTCATCACCATCCTCTTCTTCCTCAGATGCTTCCCGAGGTTGTTCTGAGCGGATGACGAGCCACGCTCTCCGTCTAAGCCCAGGCCAAGGACTCCTCCAAGTCTCCTCCAGAAGATTCTTTCTTTACGGAGTTGCTAGGCAAACCAGGAGGTTCATAAGTGGCATTCCTGGAGCCGGATCCCAGCGAAGAAACTCGCTTGAGCATCTGGATTTGCCTGTGACAGCTCCCACCTTGGTGCCACCCTGGATTGAGCCTCATGCCGATCTTGTTTCCACTATTTGGAAATGGCCGTCGGCTTTAGCCCCACTTCTCGAAGTCCAATAGGCTATATCAGGCTCCGAGGGTGTTGAATTTTTAGACTCTCACCCTCGAGCTGATTCGGTTGTGATTAGGGCCGCTCATGGTCGGTCAGCTAACCCGAGGCATTTGAACTCGTCTCCACCTGACAAAGAATCCCATCTTCTGGACCAGTATGGTAAGATCTTCGCTTCTTCCACTCTGGGTATTAGGGCCTTGAATTATGTCTGTCACATGGGTGATTATCAGAAGGCAATTCTTAGTGAGGTGGAATCCAAATTGGACTCCCTTCATACTCTCAAGTCAAACAGGAAGTGGCTGACCTCATCTGCTCTGCACGTTTGGCCAGTCAGCACATGCTTCGTGCGACTTACGATGCAGTGGACACTGCTGGTAGGAGCTCAGCTTTCGCCATAGGCTTACGGCGTCATGCCTGGCTCCATGCGTCAGGGTTGGTCCCGGAAATGCAGTCCGCCATTCAGGAAGCACCCTTCAGGAGTTCGGTGCTGTTCTGTGGTGATGTCAAGGACATCATTACTGATCTGCAGAGAGGGGCGACACTGAAGTCTTTGACTCCATGTATCATCCCTATCAAGCGCTGGCGTCCCGCCTTTCGCCAGACTGAATCGGCAAAGGCGAAACCTAGGGAAGTGGGCCGATAAACGCCGGGCCCCTCCAGCTGCCAAGCCCCCTCCGCCCGAAAAAGCAGCGGGTGCTTCAGCTGCAATGCTTCCCCACACCACCTGACTCCTTCCCTCTCCCACAGCCTGTGGGCCTCCCGGAGGAACCGGTGGGAGGGAGGTTTTCCCTCCATCTCCCGGGCTGGGAGAGGATAACTTCAGATTCCTAGGTGCTCCAGCTGATCGCAGAAGGACACTCAATAGAGTTTCTACAGAAACCACCTCATCACAGGTCGTCGTACTCTCGGGAACACCACCTTCTGGTCCAGGAAGAGAGTTCAGCACTTTTGCTGAAAGAGGCAATAGAGCCCATCCCCCTTTCTCTACAGGGAACTGGTTACTATTCCCACTTTTTCCTGGTCCCGAAGAAGACAGGAGATGTAAGGCTGATTCTAGATCTCAGTTCCCTGAACTTATTCGTGGAGTACAAGAGGCTAAGGATGCTCTCCCTGCAGGACCTCCTGCCCCCTCCTTCGGTCAGGACAGTGGCTGTGCACTCTGGATATGCAGGATGCTTACCTGCACATCCCTATCCACGCTTCTCACCACAAATACCTCCGTTTTGCTTTCCAGGGGGACCACTACCAGTTCAAGGCTCTCCCATTTGGTCTTTCCTCGGCACCCCGGGTGTTCACCAAATGCCTTGCGGTGGTAGAGGCCTACCTGCGTACCCGGGGGTGCAGGTTTTCCCATACCTGGATGATTGGCTCCTGTCTGCCTCGTCCAGGGAGGAACTCCTGCACTTCCTCTCCCTTACCCAGCCGGTCTTTGCCTGCGTGGGTATTACCATCAACCATACCAAGTCCCACTTGATCCCACCCAGAGGCTCCAGTTTATCGGAGCGATCCTGGACACGACTTTGGGCAGGGCCTTCCTGCCACAGGCAGGGGCGGCCACACTCCAGGCTCAGGTCGACCTGTTGTCCGGCCCAAGGCAGGTCAATGCAGTTGGTTCTTCGCCTCCTCAGACTTATGGTGGCTGCTATCCCAACAGTCCCTCGCACTCGACTCCACATGAGGGTCTCTCTCTGGATGCTTTGGTCTCAATGGGATCAGTTGGTGGACGACCTGGACCAGCTTGTCCTAGTCTCCTCCCCCATGGTTCGGGACTTGTAGTGGTGGATGGCTCGAGAGAACCTTTGTCGGGGAGTTCCCTTCTGCCTTTCTCCCCCCTCCCAGACCCTGACCACAGATGCCTCGGGCGAAGGTTGGGGAGCTCATCTCGGACCTCACAGGACCCAGGGCTCCTAGTCCAAGCTCGAAAAAACACTTCACATCAATGTGCTCGAGCTTCGGGCAGTGCTTTATGCTCTTCAGGCTCTGCATCTCCTTCCCAACCACTTAGCCATATAGACGGACAGTATGTGTGTGGTATGGTACATCAACAAACAGGGAGGAACTCGTTCCTACCGTCTTTGCAGGGAAGCGATGCGAGTTTGGGATTGGGCAGTACAGCACAACCGCCACCTCACGGCACTTCACGTCCCGGGGGTCGAGAACACCTTAGCAGACAAACTCTCTCTCATCTGCTCAAGCTCACGAGTGGGAACTGGATCAGGGGGTCTTAGATGATATCTTCCTGCTTTGGGGAATGCCACAGGTGGACCTGTCGCCTCACCTCTAAACGCAAAGCTTCCCGACTTCTGCTCGCTCGCTCCAGAGCGTGGCATTTTCTGGAGAGACACTCTGTCTCTAGATTGGAAGGACAGATTCATCTATGCCTTTCCCCCGATCCCTTTGATTATGAGAGCCTTACAGAAACTCTACTCAGAAGGAGCACGAATGTTTCTGATCGCTCCTTTCTGGCCCAGGCAAGTTTGGTTCTCTCTTCTGCAACAGTACTCAGAGGAACTTCCTCTTCCTCTGTCGCGACTTTTACTGACCCAGGATCAGGGGACCCTGGTCCATCCAGGTCTCAAGTCCCTCCAACTGCACGCATGGCTCCTGCAGACATAGCTCAAGCCCGATTTAGGGTTTCACCCCAAGTGGCTGAGATCCTGGTGAAGGCTAGAAAACCCTCCACTAGGTCTACCTATGCCATGAAATGGAAACAGTTTACAATCTGGGCCGCTTCAAAAGATTTTGAGCCTTTCTCATGCTCTGTTGGGCGGCTGCTGGAGTACCTGCACCATCTTTTTTATCTGGGTCTTAGTCACTCGTCCCTGAAGGTACACATGGTGGCCATTTCAGCCTACTATGTCCCTTTTGCAGACAGGACGTTTGCTCAGCTGGAAGTCTCTGAGACTTTCCTCAGAGGGGTTCTCCACTTAAGACCCCTATCAGAGTTCCCGCCCCTCCTTGGGACTTGAATTTCATTCTTGAGAAGCTTACTCTGCCTCCTTTCGAACCGGCAGCCTCAGCAGACATGAAGTTCCTTTCATGGAAGACTCTTTTCCTAGTGGCCTAGGAAAGAGTAAGGACTGCAAACAGTTAAGGGGCCAGAAATAAGACATGATTGAGTGGTGCAGTGCAGTGGCTGTGGAGCAGCAGTCTTCCGGGAGACGTTCTGGAGGATGCGGTGTTGTCCCATCTGCAGGCACCTCTCTGGGCTGAGGGAGGAGGTTGCTCATCTCCAGGCTGAGTTGACCAGGATTTGTGGGACCTCCTCTTCCATCCAGGGACCACCAGTGCCACTGCCGTTGCCTCAGAGGTTGCCAAGAAAGAGGAGCGGTTGGACCACAGTGGGCTCAGGGAGGGTGAGGGTGGTGGAACAGAGGCGCATTCCTCCAGTTGTACCTCTGCACAATTCCTATGCCATTCTGGCAAAGTGTGGTTCCTCTATGGAGGCACCCGCAGTGGAGACCAAGGAGGATGCTGGGAACCTCCACAAAGGAGACCCACAGGAGGGTGGCAGGGGACCCTGCAGGGGAAGGAAACAATTCCTGGTGGGGGACTCCCATTGTTAGGAAGGTAGAACTGGGGGAGGAAGGGAGAGGGAGGTAGGTGCCTGCCTGGCGCCATGGCTTGGAGGGACAGGGAGCGAATCCTCAGGATTGCCAGAGCAGCTGCACAGGGGAGGGAGCTGGATGTCATTGTCCACCTAGGGACAAATGACCTGGCTAAGAAAGGGATTAAAGAAGTGCAGAAAGAGTTTGTGGAATTGGGAAGGGGCCTTAGTCAAGTAGCACGCACGGTAACCTACTCGGAGGTGCTGCCCATCTATGGCATAGGAGAGGCTAGGGTGTTCCGCACCATGGGATTCAATCAGTGGTTGAAAAACTGGTGTGGAGCTCAGGATTTGGCTTCAATGGGGACTGGGGTCCACCTGGAGTGATGCAAGCCTATACTGGCATGATGGGCTGCATCTGTCCGGAGGAACCAGGATCCTAGGTGATAGGTTTAAATGCTTCATTGGCAAGCTTTTAAACTAGCCAAGGGAGGCACTGGAAAAGAGCTGAAATCTTGCCCCCAAATAATCACAGTAGTAGTCGGCAGACACCAACATAGAGGTGTCGATAGGGAGAAGGGCAGGGGTAAATGGAGAAAGTGACAAAGGCAAGAAGGACAGGGATGGGGCAAAGGGAGTAAGGCCATCAGGAAATGGAGGGTAATGAGTACCGATGTCTGTAGTCTGGGCAACAAGCTCCCTGAGCTGGTGGCCTTGATGGAAGAGGATGCCTGGATATCGTAGCAGTCACAGAAACATGGTACGTAGAGAACCATGACTGGGATGTTAACATACCAGGGTACATAACCTACAGGAGAGACAGACAGGGGAGAAGAGGGGAGGAGTGCTCTCATGTAAAGGAAGGATAAAAGCAACTGAACAAAAGAGTAAACAGGAGAGAGGAGGCACTGTGGGTCATCTTGGAGACTAGAAAGGGCACCACAGTCCGCACAGGGGGTGTGTACAGACCCCCATGTCAGGGGGAGGGAATGGACAAGGACATGATAGAAGGCATTCTTAGAATGGCAGAGAAAGGGGAGATACTATTGACTGGAGACCTGAATATGCCAGATGTTAACTGGAGCACATTTGCTGCAGCCACATCCAAAGAGCAGGGCCATTCTTGATGCCCTACAGGTGGCAGGCATTAGACAGCTAGTTTGGAACCCACCGTGAGGAGCAATCTTAGACCTCGTGTACTCAAATGGGGCAGTGAGAGGATCTCAGATCTAGAAGTGGGTTGCCATCTGGGGACAAGTGACCATCAAACAGTGTGGTTCACGTTAAACTCAGCTACAGAGTCAAGCCATACAAAAGTGAGGGTACTGGACTTTAGGAGAGCTGACTTTGGCAAGATGGGAGAGTGCCTCAGAAAAGCACTAGCAAACAGGCTAGAAGGAGGTGTGGAGCAACAATGGGGAATCATCAAAACTGCCATCACAGAGGCAACAAGCCTTTTGTGAAGCAAATAAACAAATCAAAGCGAAAGAAAAAGCCACTATGGTTCTCAAAGGGTGGCTGTGAAAGTCAGAAGAAAAGATAGCATTCGGAAGTATAAGGAAACACAGAAGGAGCAGGACAGAGGCTGTACCAGTTAAGGCAGAAGGAAGCAGGAGGGAGTCAGAATAGCAAAGGCCCAAACTGAGGAAAAGATAGCCAACCAGTTAAGAAGGGGATAAAACCTTTTATAGGTACATCAGCAGTAGAAAGACAAAGGAGGGATAGTGAGGCTGAATAGAATGAGCGGTGGGTGGGCAGAGGGACAGTGAAAAGCAGGGATACTGAATGAATATTTCTGCTCAGTATTCACAAAGAGGAGGGGAAGTGCCTAATCCAGTTAACAGAAGCACTCTTGATAGAGGGTCGATCCCAGTCCTTTCACAGAAGAAAGGGTTCTGCAAGAACTCCTAAAACTGAAGGTGGACAAAGCAATGGGTCCTGATGGAATTCACCCCAGAATTCTAAAATAATTAAGGGAGGAACTAGTGAAACTACTGGCTACTCTTTTTAATAAATCATGGGAGGATGGTGTGGTACCCGAGGACTGGAGGAAGGCGGATGTGATTCCCCTTCACAAAAGTGGGACGAAGACAGAGGCAGGAAACCACAGACCTGTCAGTCTGACCTCTGTGGTAGGGAAAGTGATGGGAGTCACTTCTGAAGGAAAGAATAGTTGAATACCTAGAGGCCAGTGGAGCACAGGACCCAAGGCAGCATGGATTCACAGCAGGAAGGTCATGTCAGACGAATCTAATAGATTTCTTTGACTGGGTGACCAAAGTAGTAGGCCAGGGAGGGGCTGTGGACATGGCCTACCTAGACTTTAGCAAGGCATTTGGCACAGTCCCACACAAAAGATTAATAGTCAAATTAACCAGCCTGGGAGTGGGTCCCAGGGTGGTAGCCTGGGTAAAACATTGGCTGCACAACAGGACACAGAAGGTAATTGTAAATGGAGTCCACTCTGAAGAAAGAGAGGTTACTAGTGGGGAACCGCAGGGTTCAGTATTGGGTCCAGTCCTTTTTAATGTCTTCATCAATGACATTGCAGAGGGACTGGAAGGAAAAGTATGCCTTTTTGCAGATGACACAAAGATCTGCAACAGGGTTGATACACAAGGAGGCGTGGAAAGGATGAAAAGGGACTTGGCAAGGTTGGAGGAATGGTCAGAAGTATGGCAGCTAGGATTCAATGCAAAGAAGTGCAAAATAATGCACCTGGAAACAAGAACCCAGGGAAGAATACACAATGGGTGGGGAGGTAGTAACAACAACAAAAAGGAAAGGGACCTGGGGGTAATCATATCAGATGACCTTAAGGTTAGCAAGCAATGTGAGAAGGCAGTAGGGAGGGCTGGGGTATACTGAGATGTATAGGAGAGGCATCAGCAGCAGAAAACAGGAAGTTGTTATCCTCTCACAGACAGTTGGTGAGACCCCATCTGAGTACTGTGTCCAGTTCTGGAGACCCCATCTCCATAAGGACATAGACAGGATAGAGGTAGTCCAGAGGAGGCAACTAAAATGGTGCAGGGTCTGCAAGAGAAGCTGTATGAGGAGAGACTAAAGGAGCTTAATATGTATACCCTTGAGGAAAGAAGGGAGAGGGGGGACATGATAGAAACTTTTAAGTACCTCAGTGGAATCAACAAAGTCCAAGATGGTAGCATCTTTCAGAAAAGAGACTTGCAAGAACAAGGGACACAATTTAAAGATAGAAGGAGGCGGTTAGGGGCAATGTGAGGAAGTATTATTTCACAGAGGGTGAGTGGATGTATGGAACAGCCTTCCTGAGGAGGTTGTGGGGTCTAAAACTGTGGGAGAATTCAAGAATGCATGGGACAGACATAAGGCAATTCTTGTGGGGGTAGGAAGAAATAGGCTGTTGGTTAACTAGGATCTACGGCCTATCCTGTAGGTAGGGAAATGGGCAGACTAGATGGGCCAGCGGTCCTTATCTGCCGTCAAAGTCTGTGTTTCTATGAGTCACTGCCTTGGCGGCTTGTTTCAAGAATGTGTCAGTGGCACATTTGTGCTTCCGCCACTTGGACTTCCGTCCAGAGCATTACAGTTTTGGATATTGCCTCTTGCCGTGAGCAGGCTTGGGCTTGCTGTCCTGCAAGGCCTCCTTTCTTAAGGCCTTCACAGCTAGAGGATCTACTTTGAGCAGCTTTCCTTCTCCCGTTTGCTTTTTTTTGTTTCAGACTGCTTGGGACTCAGTCCTGTATGTAATTACCTACTGCAAGAGCCCTCTCGAAGTAAGATAGTACAGTTACGTAAGAACTCACCGTAACAGTAGATCTTCGAGAGAGGCTCTTGCAGTAGGTACTACCTTCCTGCCCTCCGTCCCCTAGCTTTTCTCAGCTCCTTTCCAGTGAAGGAAATATCCGCCATCTCTAGTCTGGCCTTTTTTGGCCTTTTGATGGGAAAGAACTGAAGGCTGGTCACCTGACATGGAAGCGGTCCTCGCCAGAGACGGCCAGCTGCTAGAAATTTTTTCCGTGGGGTCCCATGCGCCCAGCTTCAATCCTATATGTAATTACCTATTGTAAGAGCCTCTCTCAAGATCTACTGTTACTAAAGTTCTATGTAACTGTACTATCTATATCCTCCTCCTGTGGGAGGCCTAAAACGACTCCAGCACGGATGGCCGTTTGTTCCCTGGATCCCTGAGCCTCTGTAGCTTTAGTCCCTTCCTTCACATGCATAGCAACCCTCCCCCATCCTTTCTAAAAGTGTATACCCTGGTATGGCTGCATCCCAGTCATAGTTCCCTGCGTGCCATGTCTCTGTAAGTCACCATGTCCAGGTTTGTGTCTGCCATCAGTGTCGTTAGGTCTGGGATTTTGTTTCCTAGACTGTTTCCCAGATTGCGGGCATTTGTGCACATGACCTTCCACTCTGTGTACCCCTAGCTCAACAAGCTCTTTACTCTAAGCTATCCTGCCAGTTCTATACTCAACTCAACGACTACAGTTTTGTTCCATGTTATTTGGTATTATTAAATCTGCTGCTTCTTCCTTTACCCAGCTCTTGTGCATTTTTACTTAAAGCTGCTGTTTGCCATAGTGACATGGCTTTGTTTACAGAATCTTGAAACTGACAGGCTGAAGCAGAGTCCCAGAGAATCCTTTGACAGCAGACAGGGTCCTCATCTTGCAGGCTTCCTGTAACCTTTATGTGTCCCTCTGGTGGCTTGGGCACCACGATGCTCTTCAGGTATAGT
This sequence comes from Neoceratodus forsteri, assembly GCA_016271365.2. NCBI lineage: Eukaryota > Metazoa > Chordata > Ceratodontiformes > Ceratodontidae > Neoceratodus > Neoceratodus forsteri. The sequence continues at coordinate 810,759,127 of CM057456.1, read as the reverse complement.
GTAAATGACACAATGATGCTTATGATATCTGCTGTTGAAGCAGCCCTTCCCAACTCGAAAGCAAGCTCTGTGGCCCAAGAGGGAGGTCGTGAGGGGCCCCTGTTGAAGCAACCCTCCCAAATCTGAAAGCAAGGTACAGCGGTGTTTAGGGCAGTTCAGAGCCAAGACGTTTTCCTTGTGAATGAATTTTGGCACCATTTTCAGGTTTGAAAGGACTGCTCAGTTTGATGTCGCAATAGGACTGCCTCAGTATTTTAAGTGTTGGCACAAGTCTACAGATAGTTTTTACACTGCATCAATATCTACAAACTTCTTCAATTCTGGCTTATTGTGTAGGCTACCTTAAAGGGATTTATAGGATTTAAAACTGCTTTCTCTAAGAATAACACCTGTGCTGGCTTACTGTATTAGGGTACCTTCAGGGACTAATAAATGATGTGAAAATACCTATGATCTTCCTGGACATAAAGTCTCCACCACTCATTCACACTAATGGGATCTTCACGGGCGCTTAGGACCCAGCGGGAGCAAACTTTTTGCAGGAGGGTCAGCGCCAGAGATGGAGCCGCAAGCCTCTGCCCATGTGGCAGTGACTATCTCGGCTTCGACCTTCCAACCGCTTCAGTACCCTTTTTTCCCACCGTCGAGTGCACTTCAGTGACGACGTCGCTCACCCGCTTGGAGTCAAACTTCAAACTAGCAGCATAGTTTTCAGTTTTTTATTTTGTACTATTTTTCAAATAAAGTACCGCTTACGATAATTTATTCTTATTAAAGAAAGAAGTCTCAGCCTACATTGAGGGAGTCGACCGTGAGCGGGTCAGGTGACGGTAGGGAGACTTTGTTAAGCTGTTCAGTCGGCCGGGCTGGGTCCGGTCCGCCCGCCTTCTCCAAGGGGGATCTGACGGCCAGACGGTCCAGTGCCCAAGGAAGAGGCGGTCCCAGAAGCATAAAGAAAACTGTGCATTCTCGGCACCATTACGCCTCGAGCTCTTCTTCAGCCCGTAGGTCAAAAGAAGGCATCATGAAATAACCTTCTGATGATATGTCTCCCAGCGTTGACGGTCGGTCCTCTGGGGTCAGTTGCGGTCTCCTCATTCAGAGTTGCGGTTTCTGTTTCTGGTCACCAACCTCTTAGACACGGGCCCTTCCCGCCTTCTGGTAGGGCTTCCAATGAGCAGTTTCATCAGTGGGCTGCTCTTGGGGAGCAGTGGGCTCGGAGGTTGGTCCAGCTGCCTGGCCCGTCACTCCGGGGCCTTTGGTTTTCAGGAGATCAGGCAGGCGTTTGGGCCTTCCTGGTGGCTTGGCACCTTCAGTGCCGTCGACTCCAGCGCTCAGGTGTCCCCCCCACCCCACCCCTCACATAACTGCAGCAGGGGCCACCCGATGCCTCTATCCCTGGTATTCTTTCTTCTTTGCCCTCAAATCTCAATTGCGGGGGCCCTGGGTTAATTAACCGGCATCGGTGTGTTGCTTAGCCACGATCATATCGAGCCCTTGCGCGGCTTCTCGCCGAGGCAGGCTTTTCATCAGCCAATATTCAGAGCTTCTCCTCCCGAATTCTTTTCCTGCTGATTTTCATTCCTTTCCTATCCATACAGTCCCTCCTGGACTATCAGGAGATGATATTGAGCCCGACCCAGATCTTAGACTGGGTGATGATGTGAAAGGAGCAGGACCTAATCCTGTTACAGAGCCTGTGGTCAAGGACCTTCTTTTAAGTCTCTGTTGAAAATTTGAATTCCACTCTTTCTCTCAGACTATGGACACATCGCTCATGGGAAGCTTTGAAGACTCCAATACCTTCATGTTCCGGACATCCCTATGGATTTAACTCCCCCGGTACAACCCTCCTTTGAGACGCTGTCTCAAATGGCATGGAATAATCCTGCTCTCATTCCTTCTGTGGCTAAGTCCATAGATAAGAAGTATGCTGCTCCCAAGGATGGACCTATTTTGTCCTCCCAAGCCTTTGCGGATCCTATTGTAGTCTTGGCAGAGATCAAGGTCAACCTTCCTCAGACTACTACAGCTCAACCTATAAACAAAGAATCTCGTAAGACAGATACTTTAGGTAAGAGAGTATTTGCTGCATCCACCCTAGATATGTGTATCGCCAGCTACCAGGGCTATTTCTCTCAATATAAGTATATTTTTTGGCATTCACTCAAGCAAATGGTTGAGGCTCTACCGGACTCTGAGGCTAATTCAGAGCTGCTTCAAGCCATAACCAAGGGTAGTGAGTCCAATAACCAGCAGGTTAAAACAGCTATGGACGCCTTCGATACAGCCTCACAAGCAGTGGGCATTTGTACCCACCACCATTTCTGGCTGCGCACTTCAGGTTTCACGAATGATGCCCAGCAACAGGTCATGTCGTTGCCCTTCGATGGTGTGTATCTCTTTGGCCCTCAAGTAGAACAGGCTCTAGAGGCCACAAGACTAGGTCAGCCATTAAATTGGCTTGACCTCCTCCAGCCCCTTCTCGGGGAGTTAAGCTCAGTTTCATAAGTCAGTCCTTTCAAAGGCCGGAGTTCAATAAAACCAAGCCCCTCAGCCTCAAAGAAAATGCAACAGAGGCGCAAGGACCAAAGCGCCCAGTGCTGCCTTCTGAGTTGTTGGCCCAAGTCCCATCTCAGCTGCCTGAGGGGCTCTTCCTCAGCAGTAGGAGGTCATCTGACTCAATTCTACAATCAGTGGAAGTCCATAACATTGGACAAATGGGTCCTCCGGATAATCCATGAGGGGTATTCCGCAGTCTTGTAGAAACCCCTCCGGATTGTCCTCCCAAGCGACAGCCAGGCTGTCAGTACTTAAATCAGAACTTCTCGCCTCTGAGATACTAGGCCTTCTGAACAACAGGGCAGTGGAAGTAGCTCTGCTGGATCAACGGAAACAGGGTTCTACTCCATTACTTTCTATTTCAAAGAAAACCAGGGGCATGCGCCCCATTTTGGACCTCAGAAAAGTAAACAAATTTCTTCCCAAAGAGAAATTCAAAATGTTATCGCTAGGAACCCTGTTACCTTTGCTTCATCAACACGACTGTTTGGCCTCCCTGGACATGCATGATTCTTACCAACATATCCATATTCACCCAAGGCATCGCAAATACCTAAGGTTCGTGGCTTTGGGCCAGCATTATCAGTTCAGAGTCCTGCCCTTTGGGCTGTCCTCGGCACCGTGAGTTTTTACAAAGTGTTGTGCAATACTTGCAGCGCATCTCAGAAAAATCGGAATACAAGTGTTCCCATACCTGGACAACTGGCTTCTAGCAAGCCCTTCCAGGCAGGGAACCCTTGATTCGCCACACGGCCTCAGAATTTTACATCCATGGGAGTCCTGCTAAACCTCAAGAAATCACAGCTGCAGCCCTCCAGAGGCTCCTTTTCATAGGAACTCTTCTGGACACCTCCTGTGCAAAACTTTTCTACCAGAGGACAGAAGGACCGATTATCCTGCAGATGGCCCAATACATCAGAGAGAACAGCTCGGTCACGAGCTATCTCGTATGCAGCGGATCTCTAGGTCTCATGGCATCCTCGTGTTCACTGTACCCTAGCACGCCTGCACATGAGACTCTCTCACTGGATGCTCAGTACTCAGTGAACTCCTACCACTCACCCTCAGTCCTTTCTCATCAAGGTGACAGAACCTCTGAAGAAGTCACTCACCTGGTGGTCGCAAGAGGACAACCTTCTGAAAGGTATCCTTTGCTCCTCTCGAACATCAGATTTCCATTACCACAGACGCATCCCTGATAGGGTGGGATGGGAGCTCACTGTCAGACTCTCCACACTCAAGGTACATGGACTCAGGAAGAGTCCCAGCTCCACATAAATGTCCTAGAAATGAGGGCGTCCTTTATGCAGTCCGGGCTTTGAAGGACATTCTCTGTCTCAAGAACATTCTCCTTCAAATGGACAACAAAGCAGTGATGTACTGCATCAACAAGCAGGGCGATGCTCACTCTTACCCCTTATGCAGGGAAGCAATGAGAGTGTGGGAATGGTGCTTGGAACACAAGACTCTAATTTAGGCGGTCTACCTGCCAGGAGTGCAGAACGAACTGACAGACCGTCTCAGCAGTACAGAGACAGATCCTCACGAATGGTCTCTCGACTCAACCGTAGTTCAATCACTATCCACAGAGTGGGGATCTCCAGACCTGGACCTTTTTGCATCCCCACTCAACACAAAACTGCCTCTCTTCTGCTCCAGAAATCCAGGGCCTGGCATTTTCTGTAGGGATGCATTCAGGCTGCAGTGGACAAAACGCTTTCTATACGCCTCTTCCTCTAATTCAGAGGTACTTCTCAGTTCGAGTCCCAGGGGACAAAATGATTCTCATTGCTCCTTTCTGGCCTCAACAAATATGGTTTCGTTACTCAACAGTATGTGAAACCCTCTGGCAAGCTTCCCCTTCAGATGAACCTTTTGACTCGGGGCCTGTGGTCCATCCAGTCTGAGATCACTTCACCTTCACGCTTGGCTCCTGAAGATAGAAGTGAACAGGTTCAATGTCTCGCAGAGTTTCAGATATTCTTCTGGCTGCGTGCAAGCCAGCCACTAGAGAAAACTTACACAGCCAAATGGAGCGTTTTTGCTCTGGTGTGCAAAATCCTCTTTGAATCCTTTTCCTGCCCACCAAATAAAGTTCTAGAGTACCTTTTAGACCTCTCAAATTCAGGTCTGCAATACTCTACAGTCAAGGTTCACCTTTGTGCCATTCAGCTTATCATGAGCCAGTTCTTCCTGGCTCAGTTGCCTGTAGTTAAGAGGTTTCTTAAGGAATTCTGCATACCAGACCTCCTATCAGACATCCAGTCACAGCCTGGGACGTTAATCTTGTGCTATACATGCTCACTCAAACCTTTCGAGCCTCTAGCTACCTGTGAGTTGAAAGTTCTCACTTGGAAAATGGCCTTCCTGGTGGCCATTACCTCAAGCCCTAGGGTCTCTGAGATGCATGCCTTGGTCACAGACCCTCCATTATACTGTGTTTCATAAAGACAGAGTAGATCTTACTTTGAGATACAGCTCTTGCAGCAGGTTACACCATTAGGACTGAAGCGGCAGGCGTCAGGACCCACGAATCTTCTAGCTAGCAGTCTTCCAGCGAGGACCATCCTCAGGCGTCGGTCTCACGCCCGTCAGGCGTAGTACATAAGGAGGCGGTCCCGTGAATTCTCCAGTTCTTTCCTGCCGTCGACTTGCATGTCCTAGACCCTTCGATTCGTTTCTAGTCGCGCACACCTGGTTAAGTTCTTCCGTTTGGAAAAAGTTTGTTTTCTCTTCAAAATTGCTGTCTGATGTCCTCTCCAACTTCTGTGGAAGGCCATCCGTCCAAGTGCGCCTGTGGGAAGCAAATCCCATTTAAAGACCCCTGATAAACGGTGAACAGAGTGCCAAGTGGCGGCAGCACAAATCAGTCATTGACACCCTCTTGAATGCTGCAAAAAAGTAGTAACTGCTCTGGTGGAATGCGCCCTGACCGCACCTGGAAGGGTTTTCTCACCCTTTTCATAACAGAAGGATATGCAGTTGACCAACCAATGCGAAAGTGTTTGTTGGGTAACTGGGCGCCTCAAGGACCTGTCTGCAAAGGACACAAAAAGCTGATCAAATTGCCTGGCCTCCTTAGTTCTGGACAGGTAACAGCATAAAGCTCTATGCACATCTAAGGTGTGCAGAAGCACCTCATCCCTGTTGGAGTGTTCCGGGTAATAAACCGGAAGCTGAACCGACTGATTAAGAGCAAGCTCCGAGACTACCTTAGGAAGGAATTTTGGATTGGTGTGGAGATCCACCCTATCCTTACGAAAAATCAGATAAGGTTCTCAACACATCAAAGCATGAAGCTCAGAAATGTGTCTAGCAGAGGTGACTGCTACCAAAAGCAACGTCTTCCAGGAGAGGTAACGAAGCTCACAACTCAAGGTTGGTTCAAATGGGGGAAGTGTAAGCCTTTCCAGAGCAAACAATAAGTCCCAAGGAGGAACAGAATCCTGAACAGGGGTACGGAGATGCAGGATCCCCTAAAGAAAGGTTTTAACCATCTCCAATTGAGCCACTGTCCCGTCATGGACGCAGTGATGACAGGCAGAAACAGTGGCCAGGTGTACTTTTATGGAGGAGTAACTGAGACCTGACTCTGAAAGGGATAACAGGTATTGTAAGATAGAGTTGACCAGACACAGCAGAGAGTCCAATCTCCTGGTTGTGGCCCATAGACAAAAGCATTTCCATTTCATGGTGTAAGTGGCCCTGGTAGCGGGCTTCCACGCCTCAATCAAGATTTGAGCTACTTTGTCAGATATTCCAAATCTGAGCTTCGCTAGGTCCTGAGGAGCCAAGCATGCAGGTAGAGTGAGCGTAAGTTGTGATGGACCAAAGCTTCCTGTTGCCGAGAGAGTAGCTGACGTGAAAGTTGAAGGGGCCATGGAGGCTCCACTGTCAGATGCCTGAGCAGTGGGAAACAAATCTGTCTGGGCCACAGAGGTGCTATCAGGATCATGACCACCCTCTCTGATTGGGCTTTGAGTAGAACTCACTGCAAGAGGGGGAAGGGAGAAAATGCATCAAGGAACCTCCCTTTCCTGGATAGGGACAATGAGTCTTGCCAAAAAGCTCCAGTCTCAGGACTGCTCGAGCAGAAATTGGGCAGTTTTGCATTGCACTGAGACGCAAAAAGGTCCAACTCTGGCATCCTCCATCTGGCGAACAGGATGTCTGCTACAGACTGTAGTAGGGACCACTCGTGAGTTAATGGTTTGGCAAGGCTGAGAACGTCTGCAGCCACGTTCAGAGAATGTGGACTGCCGATAGACTGAGCTGATGCTCCATTGCCCAGTCCCACACTCTCATGGCTTCCCAACAAAGGGGGTAAGTGCGCCTCCCTGCTTGTTGACGTAGAACACCACAGAGGTGTTGTCTGTCTGAACTCGAAGGTGACCGGGCAGTAGGAATGGAGTCAGTGCCTGTAGAGAGTATAGGACAGCTCTTAGCTCAAGCACATTGATATGCAGGTTCTCCTCTAATTGGGACCACAGTCATCGATTCCTGTGACTGCCCAGATGAGCCCCCCCGAACCTGTCCCAGACGCATCTGTACTGAGAGTCTGGGTAGGTGTATCTGGCTGGAATGGGAGGCCTCTGCAGAGATTCTGAGGCCCCCCCACCAGTGGAGTTCCCGATGAATTGGTTCTGTGATCTGGATGGGCAAATCCAAGTCATCCCTTGTTTGGTCCCACTGGACGCAGAGTGTCCAGTGAATGGTGCGCATGTGCAGTCTAGCGAAGGGGACCGAGACTATGGCGGCCGCCTTGTGTCCCAGAAGCCGAAGGATGGATCTGTTGGGGATGACAGATACTGAACAAGTTTGAATTGCTAGTGCCCTGAGGCGCTCTGCTCTGTCGGAAGGCCTTCCCCAAGGAGGTATCCAGTAGGGCTCCTATAAACTGTAGACGCCGGGAGGGAAGGAGCTGTGACTTTTCTGGGTTCACTGTGATCCCCAGGTGCCGACAGAGAGAGAGTGTCCAGGATGGTCTCCCAGAGATGAGACCTGGACGAGGCCAGCTGAAGCCAACTGTCTAGCTAGGGGAACAGGAAATGTCAGTTTCAGCGCAGTGCCACTGAGACGACAGCAAGGCATTTTGTGAAGACCCTGGGGAAGAGGAAAGGCCGAAAGGAAGGACGTTGAACTGGTAGGGCTGACCTTCGAACCTGAATCTCAGATGATTTTGGCAGATGGGAATGTGCAGATATGCATCCTGCATGTCCATGGACGCTATCCAATCCCCGAACACAAGGAAGGGGAAGAGATCTGGAAGAGACACCAATGCGGAATGTCCAATAGGAAACCCACCGGTTGAGGTCATGAAGATCCAGGATGGATTTTAGGTCCCCAGACTTCTTGGGGAAACAGGAAGACGTGGGAGTAAAAACCAGAGTCTACCTCTGCCTCCAGGACGCATTCTATGACGTCCTTGGCCAGGATAGACTGGATCTCCTGTCTGATAGGAGCCTTGTGGTCTCCCGGGTAGTGAGATGGGGGCGGGTGGTCTGCCCGGGGGTAAAGACTCGAACTCTATGGAGTGCCCGAACTCCACAAGGTTGAGGACCCACTGGTTGGAGGTCACTTCTCTCCAGGCCTGGGTGTAAAGAGAAAAACGACCTCCCACTGACTCTCCTGACGACAGGTCTGGGAGAGGCGGGGTCGCTCAGATAGTCAGGTTGAAGGATGGGGAGGGAGGTTGGCTGCAGAAGTTCTAGTCTGTCTAGAGGAGGTTGAGGCAGCACCTCTGGACTCACCTCTTCGACCAAAGCCTCCCTGCTGCATGTGAGACTGAACACGGGGCTGCAGAGGCTGATGTCCCCCGCCCGCCACAAACACGGGGCCAGCGAAAACGCTCCTGTTTTGGGCGGTACATAGGCTGCACGGAACAGATGGCCTTTCCAGAGTCCTGTAGTTTAAGAATGACCTTCTCTGTGTCCACCAAAGAGCACAGTCTCTGAAAGGGGCATCCAGAAGAGAAGTTTGAACCTCTGGGTTGAGCCCTGAGACCTGGAGCCAGGAATGGCGCCGAAGACAAATTCCAGTTGCAGCTGCCCTCACTGAGGTGTCCGCAGAGTAATACGCTGCTTGGAGGATGTGAGTACCCACACCCGAGCCTCTCTGCAAAAGCTTTGCAAGCTCTGCCTTTTGAGGGCAGTTGGGCATGCCCTGCAGGATGTCCAGTCCTTGGTCCCAAAGGGAATTCTGGAACTGGACCTGTGTGTCAAAAAATTGAGGCTACGTATGCTGCAGGTGGCAGACGAGTACACCCTACGCTCTAAAGAATCCAGCTGCTTAGACTCCCTATCTGGCGGCTGGGTACTTAGGTGCTTCGGCCTCTGCGAACGATTGTGTCAACTGATATAACCATAAAATCAGCTGTGGGATGTTCGGCTAGTAAGAGTGGTCCTTGGGGGCCCGGTACAAATGATTTGCCTTTTGGGCACCGCAGAGGAAGCGTGTGGATGCTTCCAAGTGGCAAGAGTAACGTCTTGGAAGGTATCCACTAATGGGGAGGGGGGGGGGAGGATAACCACTGGCTTGGGGTCCTTCTGGCACAAATACTTTGTCAGATGCAAGCATTCGGGGTCCAGGACCTCTGCATCCCATCCCATGTTCTCCTGCATGTGCCTCATGACCTCCATAAAGTTGGGGTCATCGGGTGGAGACTTTGGCTGGTCCACTGTGTCTCCAGAAAGTGAACCAGGGTCAAAATCAGAGTAGAAAGGCTCCGATTCTCCATAGGCCTCTGAAGAAGAGAAGGAGGAACGTCATCTCCTCTTCCTATGTCTGGGTCTTCTGGGTGAAGGAGAGCAGGAGGAGAAAGAGGATCTGGGTCCTCCTGCGCTTAGTTTTGTGCTTCCTGGGGCTAGTGGGGGTTTTGTCCTCCTCATTCCCAGATGGAACAGGGGTGACCTGAACATCTAGCTCAGGGGCGACAGGAAGCAGCTTAGGAGTAGGAGCAGAAGGAGACACCAAATCCTGCTTAACAGTCTCCCACCAATAGGTGAAAAGTTCTTTAACCTGTAACTTGCCCAGCCTTGGTGACTCAGATTTTGGAGGACGCTCGTCGGCCTTCTCCCAACAGGCGCCGTTGGATCCGCATCGGCCAATGGGCGACGCCTGTGGTACCTCCCGTGGTACTGTCGCCTGGGTTCCGCTCAGGTGGACCGGAGTATGGTCCCTAGGAGACGTCGGGGGGACCGACGACTGCCGTGGTACAGTGGACAGCTCATCTGATGGATGTCCCTTGACAGGAGAAGGGTTGGGACGGTTGGAGCGCGAAGAGGGCTTGGCTGGCCTATCAGAAGATTTGTGGTGCTTGTCCAAGGGGCGGACGGACGCCAGTTGGACTTATGCTTCAGCAGCAGGGACGAAGCCCTGGAAGAAGAGTGCCCCGCTGTCTGCTTGGACTCCCGGGGATCGACAGAGGCCGATTGGGAAGAGGACTTGCTCTTTGCCGCTATGGAGCCGGCATCGGAGGGCCTTTCTGCCACCCCAGAACCGGTGTTTGAGTGCCCTTTAGCCGCTGTGGAACCGGAGTCTGGGGGCCTGATCTTGACAGGCTGAAGAGAAGTCCCTTTGATGCAAAAAGCTGAGGCGGGAGGCTTAAGGGAGGTAAGCCGGGCCTCATGACCGGAGGAGCCGGAGTGGCTAGCGGACTGGGAGCCGGAAGACCTGGGTCTGGAGGGTGGGTGATCCCGGTCCCGGTGGTGGCACTTCTCCTTTCTGTGTTTCTTGGGTGGAGAGGGGGAATGAGATTCCCTCCTGGAGGATGTCTCCTGCTGCATCTGGGCCAAACATTGTTGGGCTAGGTAAGCCTGGAGAGACTTCTGTCTCTGAATCCTGGTCCGGCTGTTGAAGGCCTGGCAATGGGTACAGGTGCTGGTGTCTTGGTCTGGGCCCAGGCAAAAGAGGTAGGCCGAATGTCCATCCTTGGAAGGGATCTGCTTCTCACAAGAGCACTTATTACGGCACCCTGTCGGCAGAGAGGACACACGTTGAAGAATTGCTAAAGCGAGACAGAGAAATAACGGTTTTAAAGCTCAGGAACTGGTTAGAGAGCCGAGAGCCAATGCGTTGCCGCAGTGGGAAAGAACTGGAGCACATGGAGACTGCCTCCTGCCTTTATACTGGGTGACGTCGGGGTTGAGTCGATGTCGGGTGGGTGGTCTCACGTCGGTACTGCTGGAAAAAAGTATTGCAGAGATCTGGCGTCAATCCTATATGTGTTACCTGCTGCAAGAGCTTCCTCTCGAAGTAAGATCTTAGGATTCATGTGCAAAGACACCCCGTCTTTGTGGAAAAAATCAAATAAGGCTGCTCACATCAGGGCCTGAAGCTCTGAAATTCTTCAAGCAGTAGTAACAGCAACTAAAAATAACGCCTTCCAGGAAAGAAAGAGTAGCTCGCAAGTTGTGACTAGCTCAAAGGAGACAGGGCCAGCTCCTCCAAAACAAAATTCAAATCCCAAGCTGGGACAAGAGATCAATTAGGGGTTTCAGATGGAGGATGCCCCTCAAAAAGGCAGCGAGCAGCAATTGGGCAGTTTTGCATTGAGTGGGGATGCAAAAAGGTCCAGCTCTGGATGACCCCATCTTTCGAATAGGTCTTCTGCGATGGATGAGAGGAGTTCCCACTCATGCTTGCTAGACTGAGTCTGGCTTAGGCTGTCCACCAGAGTGTTTAGCACTCCTGGAACGTGAACCGCCAAGAGGGTCCAGTCATGGTTTAATGCCCAATACCACATTCTCATGGCCTCCCTGCATAGGGGGTACGAATGTACCCTTCTCCCCCCCTAAATTTGTTGATGTGGTACACTACACTTGAGGTTGTCCGATTGAATCAGCAACTGACCCGGAAGAAGATGGTTCTGAAAAGCCTGGCACACAGAACTGCCCGCATCTCCAGACACTGATATGCAGGGAGGTTTCGATCTGGGATCAAGAGCCCGAAGTTTGAAAGGGACCCAGATGGGCTCCTCAGTCCAAGTCAGAGGCATCTGTGGTGCGGATTTGCTGTGGAGAGGAGATCTGGAATGGGACTCCTCACAACAGGTTCAATGGGCCATCCACCACTGGAACACTTTGTGGACAGGGGAAGAGACCAGCACTAACTGAACTAATTCATTAGTTCGCTGGTCCCACTGCACTCAGTGTCCGCTGGAGGATGCGCATGTGGAGCCTGGCCAGTGTAACAGTGGGGATGGCAGCCATCAGCCCCAACAGCCGCAGGTACACCCTGGCAGGAATATAATGGCTCTGGGCCACCTCCTGAGCCTGGGCAATAAGGCACTCCACCCTGTTTTGAGGCAGGAAGGCTTCCCCTTGCACCTAGTCTAGAACCACCCCTATGTATTGCAGCCTTTGGGATGGAGCCAGGACCAACTTGGGCAGGTTGATGGTAATGCCCAGGGAGAGAAATAACTGAACAGTTCTCTCTAAAGTCCCCAGGAGCTGTTCTCTGGACACGGCCTTTAGGAGCCAATCATCCAGATAAGGGAAAACGTATAGTGCCTCCCATCTGAGGGCTGCTGATACTGCTGCTAAGCACTTGGTAAAGACATGCGATGCAGAGGACAAGCCGAAAGGCAGCACTTTGAACTGGTAGTGCTCACACTGGAAAAGAAACTAGAGGAACCTCCTGTGGGGAGCAAAAACTGAGATGCAAAGTTAAGCATTCTGCATGTCCAGAGAACACAGCCAGTTGCCTTTCTTGAGAAGGGGCATTAGACTTGGCAAAGGTACCACTCGGGTCTTTTTGTACTGGACATACAGATTCAGATCTTTTAGGTTTAAAATAGGTCTCAGATCCCCCGTCATTTTGGGTACCAGGAAGAGCCTGGAATAAAACCTCTTGTTTCTCGGGCACTGGCTCGACTGCCTGTTTGCGCAGAAGGGACTGTACCTCCTCCAAAAGAACAGACAGATGGTCTGGGTGGTAGCCGGAGGGCAGAGGAGTCATGTCTGGGGGTGACTCAGTGAGCTCCAGAGTGTGACCCATTTCTATGATTTGAAGAATCCAGGCATCTGACGTAATTGTTCTCCATTGATTCAGATGGAGGGAGACTTGACCTCCTACCACCACCTCTTGGTCGGGGACCAGAAGAGGGGGGTCTGGCAAGGAGTCAAGCGGAGTTCAATCCAGCCACAGGGCTGGTCCATCACTTCTAGTGTGCTTGACGGCGGACCCTGCAGTGGAGGGGGCAGGTAAGGCGGTGGAGGCTCTGCACTTGCCTTGGGGGAGAGAGGCTGCTCCCTGCCTATTGGGTCCCTTACGAAAGGGAGGGCGCTGGCAGCTCTTAGGCTACATGTGATAGAGCGAGTGGACAAATTTGATAGCCCTGCCAGATGCCTGCAAGTCATTAATGATGTCCTGGACAGCCGGCTAAAAGAGCTTAGTGTCACTGAAGTAAGCATTAAGCCATGAGAAAAGATGGGTCTACTATGGAATGAATCCATGGTTTGGGTGGGGGAGAGTTGGGGCTCGAAGGCGCAGGCAGAGTGCCTCCAACCACCCAACCATGTATCAATTCCACAGCAGACTCATCTTTTCGAGTGCCTTAATGCTCTTGTAACATGGCAATCTTTGTACTGCTGTTATATGACTAAAATAAGATAAGAGACAGTGATTGTGTTTTTAAAACGTTTATGCTTTACTCTGAAACGCGCAAACATTTTTTTTGGAACTTGTAACGGAGAAAAAATTTTACATGCACATCTTACAAATATGGTGGTTATGCTTCTTTTAGAAAACATTTGCTAGGAAGCTGCAAGGTTTATGACTGTAGAAAAAAAACAGGTTACTCACCTGTAACAGTAGTTCTAGGAGTGGTATATGTTGTTCATCCACACTGTCTGGCATGTCCCTTTCCCCTTTAACTCTTGCCGGAAGTCTTCAAGCTGGCTCCTCCCACCCACCTGGGTGGTAAATACCTCGGCTCTGCCCCATGACGCCAGATCTTAGCCCGCTGGAAGCAAGGTGGTGCGCCTAAAGCTGGGGAGGTCGGGTGGGTGCGTGTGGATGAACAACATATACCACTCCTAGAACTACTGTTACAGGTGAGTAACCTGTTTTTCTAGGAGCGTGGATAAGTTGTTCATCCACACTGTCTGGCAGACTCCTAGCAGTTCTCCGGGAGGAGGGAGGCAAGGCGCACACCCCCTACTTAGGGAACAGAGATTGGAGAACTGAGGCCCCAAAACCAGCATCTCGGCGTGACTCAAGGTCGATGTCGTAGTGGAAATAAAGGTGTTTGCTGACTTCCACATTCCTGGATAGAATGTCCTGGAAAGCAGCAGCCAACGATGCAGCAGTATGGCGGGTAGAATGAGCTTTAACCCACTGGGAGGCTCCTTGCCCGCTAACTCATAACACAGACCTATGCATGATGTGATCCATCTTGCAATAGTCCGTTTGGCTGCAGGTCTGCCAGAAGCGGCTTCAGCGTAGATGACAAACAGCTGGCGAACCTCTCCCCGATTTCTGACGTCCTCTCCTTGTAGTAGGAGAGAGAGCACGTCTAAGGTCCAGGGTATGGAGCCTATACTCTGTGTCCGAGGTGTAATTAGGGTAATATACCAGCAGAGTCAACACCTGGTTAAGGTGAAACTCTGACACTACCTTCAGAAGCAATTTCAGGTGGGGGCGCAGGACAACTTTGTCCCTGTGAAAGACCAGATAAGGGGAGTCCACCAAGAGCACCTGGAGCTCCCCAGTCGTTCTGGCGGACGTGATAGCCACCAGAAAGGCAGTCTTCCACGACAAGTGTGAGAGCTCACACTTGTGCATGGGTTCGAATGGCTTGCCCTTGAGCTTTGCCAAAACCATCAAAAGATCCCACGGAGGTGGAGGTTCATGCACCGGAGGGGATATATGATCCAGGCCCTTGAAAAAGCACCCGACTACTGTCTCCTGTGCCAATGTCGACTGACCGGCCTGCATCCGGAAAGCAGAAATGGCTGCCAGGTGCACCTTAAGGGTCGATGACCGCAGACCCCCTTTGGAGAGTGATCAAAGGTAGTCTAAAATGTTAGCCACAGAGCAAGATAAGGGGTCCAGATTCTTACCCTGACACCAAATGGAAAACCTTTTCCATTTGAAGGCATAACATTTCCTGGTCGATTCCTTACGAGATGCCTCCACCACAGTGTAGACATCCTCGGAAAGACCCAGAGCCTGGAACTCTAGTCGCTCAGGAACCAGGCTGCCAGGTGCAGGGATTGAAGGTCCGGGTGGAATACCTTCCCTGGTTCAATGATATCAGGTCCGGGCGTACAAAGTCGCCCGGGCCCTGCAGCTGAGGCTGAGGAGATCTGGATACCAGAACTGGCGGCCAATCTGGGGCTACCAGGATCACCTTCGCCTTGTCCCTTCTCACCTTGAGTAACATCTTGTGGATCAAGGGAAATGGAGGGAAGGCGTAGAAGAGGCCTGGGGTCCACGGCCTCGAGAAGGCATCCCCCTGCAGCGAGCCCTGCTGAGGGGGGCGGGAATGGTACAGCCTCAGCTTGGTGTTCTCCCTGGAGGCAAACAGGTCCGCCAACGGTTTGCCCCAACGGGAGAACCGACTGTAAGCTACCTCTGGATGGAAAGACCACTCGTGGGATGTCTGGCCTAAGCGGCTGAGAGCATCCGCCAGTTGGTTCGAGGCTCCTGCCACATGAATGGCAAGGAGCTCTGCCTCCAGCCGGCTGACGAAGGTCCAGATCCGGAGCACCTCCTTGCATAGCAGACGGGAGTGCGCGCCGCCCTGTTTCTTGAGGTAGTACATGGTCGTGGTACTGTCCGCCTGGACTTGAACCACTTGACCCCGAGCTGGGGAGCGAAAGCCTGACAGTGCCAGTCTGACTGCTCTGAGCTCCAACAGGTTGATGTGGCAACGGACTCTTGGGGTCCAGAACCCGTGCTCTGTGGTCCCCTATGTGACACCCCAGCCCATGAGAGGCATTGGTCGTGAGGACTACCATCGGCTCGGGGTGGACAAATGGGATCCCTTCCCACAGATGACTTGGGACGGTCCACCACTGGAGAGCGTCCCACATCCTCTGGGTGACAGTGACCAATTGGTCGATAAGACCCTGACGCTGAGACTACTGAGCGGCCAGCTCCCATTGGAGGGGGCGCATGAGCAATCTGGCCCAACAGACCACTGAGGTGCATGCCGCCATGTAACCCAGAAGGCGGAGGAAGTCCCAGGCAGGGCGCAAGTGCCCAACCAGAAATGATTGGGCAAAGGAGGAAAGAACCTCCGCCCTGTCCACCGGAAGCCGAGCTCTGGCTTGACGAGAGTCGAGCTCTGCCCCGATAAAGCCCATCACCTGAGAGGGCATGAGTTCTGACTTGGCCTTGTTGATCAGGAGGCCTAGATGGGAACAGGTTTGAAGGCCCAGGTCCCTGGATCTCTCCACCTCCTGCAGGGAGGAACCCGCCAGGAGCCAATCATCGAGACAGGGGTATATGCGAACCCCTTGACACCGTAGATGGGCTGCCACCACTGCAATGCATTTGGTAAAGACCCGTGGGGCTGATGACAGGCCAAACGGCATGGCTTGGAACTCGTACAGGGTCCCTTCGACCCTGAAGCGGAGGAACCGCTGGTGGGACGGACGGATTGGGACGTGAAAGAACGCGTCCTGTAGATCCAGTGACCAGAACCACATGTTTTGCTCTAGAGATGGTATGATCTGGTTCAGAGTTACCATCCGGAAGGTGTGAGACCTGAGATACTGATTCAGGTCGTGGAGATCTAAGATGGGGCGCCAACCCCCCCGTCTGCTTGGGCACCAGGAAGTACCTGTACACGAAGCCTGGGTCTAAAGGAGGATCCGGCACAGGAGCTACCGCCTCTTTGCAGAGGAGCTGAGCAATGTCATCCCGAAGGGCTGACTGAGCGCCAACTGAGATCCTTTCCTCCCGTGGGGCACGGGCTCAGCTGGGGGGGTACTGCTCGAACTCTAGAGGCAGTCCCTGACCGACCACTTCCAAAACCCACCTGTCCAAAGTGATGCCGGACCAGGCGGAAAGAAAGTGGCGGAGCCAGCCCCCCCACGGGAGGACCCAGAACTGGTGTGACGGGTGTAGGGGTGGCCACCCCCCGACCCATCACTGCGCAGGCTTAGAGGAGGAGGAGGCACCTCGGCCTCCTTTGCGGGGCTGTTGGGGACCCTGCTTGGGCCTAGGGCACCAAGCTTCAGCCTGCTGATGCTGCTGACCTCCTTGGAAGGAGGGCTGCCTAACCGCAGGGGAAGAGTGCCGAAAAGGCTTCTTCTTGCGCTTCTGCTGGTTCTTGCCCAAAGAACCCTTAGCAAAGGTGGCATCTAAGGTGGCATTAGACTGCTCAATGCGCTGGAGGTGACCTGCTACTCCTGAACCGAAGAGATCGGTGCCAAGGAAGGGCACGTCAGCTAGCTTGTGCTGAGTATCCACTGGAAAGGAGGATAATCTCAGCCAGGCCCTGCGGCGAGTGGCCACTGCGGCAGCTAGTTAATGGGCACAGGAATCTCTAATGTCCAGAGCCGTCTGGAGCTGCTGTTTTGTAACAGCACGGCCCTGGTCACGGACCTACTTGACCGTGGTCTGCATGTCTGCTGGGAGATGAGGGAGGACTTCATCCAGCGACCCCAGCAGGGCATGAGAGAAGTGTGCCATGATCACTGCCGAGCTGGCCTGACGAAGGCCCAGGGATGAGGCCGCATATACTTTCCGGGCAGGCAGAGTGGTTCATATTTTTGGACTCCTTGTCCGGAGGGCGTCAGTATCCGCAGCAGAGCCCATGCCGCAAACACTGAGGCAGTCATGAGGTTCTTGGCTGAGGATGCTCAGTGAAACCGCTAAGGACCCCATGGGTACAGTGTACTCACGAGCCATGCGTGCAGAGGGAGCCGGGCAGAGGCAGGGTGTTGCCAGAGCTCTAGTGTCAATAACAATGGCTTCGCCACTGGAAGGCCTCGTTGGGTATCCTCTTAGGACATATCCATGAGCGGATATTCGGCTTCTTTAGAATAGGCTGTGAGGGCATGCCCGTGGACTGGAAATGAGTCAAGGATGCCCTGGAAGGAGGAAGGGTTTCCTCCAGGCCTGTCACTGACAGCTCATCGTCATGGTGTGAGTGAAGGCCAGTGGTATTAGAGTCCGAAGAATCAGGATACAGGGTCTCCCGCCCCACGTCCCTTCACACGCCTAGGGCGATCTGGAACGACGGTGATAGATAGCCGACGGGCAAGCCCGTATCCGTGCCCGATCCTCCTTCAAGGAGCCCCTCCTGAGGCTGCTTGCGGTGGTTCCACCGATATTGGTGGGGAGACTGGAACAGGCCGAGCTGGAATACGTGCAGGTCCCACCGGAGGGAGAACCGGAGTCCTCAGTCCTGAGGGTCGTGTGTCGGTCAAGAGGCTGCCAAGTAATGGCAGGCGACAGCAGGAGTAGATGGCTTTGAACGGTCGAAAGTAGCTGCTGCCATGAGGTCCTCATAACATCGACGGAGCTTCCATCTAAGTCTCTTCTCTCCGAGGAGGATGAGGAGCGGTGGTGCCTCTTGCGGAGTGTTTATGACCCTTTTCGCGTTTCAACCGGCGAGTCCACTCCTCGATCGAGATAGATGTGTCGCTTCTGTCGATCGTGAGAAGCTGGATCCGCGAAAACTGAGGTTCCGGTCTTGTCCTCGATCGGATACCTGAAGGACGGGTCTCCTCATCGGGGAAGAAAGGATGGAGTTCTCTCCAAGAGTCGTTGACAGGAGTTGGCGACAGCGGCTCGATCGGGTAGAGAGAATCTCGGCCGGTTCTGCCGTATCCTCGCCACGGTGCCTTATTGTCAACGGAAGGTCAGAGAAGCCAGCAGTTTATGGTTGATCTCAACCGAGGCCACCCCATATCTCTGTGTGTCGGACCGCCTCGGTCCCAGGAACGTCTTTCAGCTAGAAGATGATGATTTGGGGTCCTTGTCCTTTTTCTTGGAGCGGGAGGAGTGTGAGCCCGAGAGTGCCTCACCTTTAGTAGGGAGAGACTGGCACAACTCCCGAAAGGACCCAGGAAAGGTGGAGCCCAGGTTGAGCGGCACAAAAAAGCTTCGGCTGGCCGAAGCTTGGGCAGCTTCCTCCTCAAAAGCCGCCATCTGTTCGAGCTGCTCGGCGGATCCCGCGGCCGCGGAAACCGCCCACCTGGCCTCTTCGATTTCACCGGTGGATTCTTGAAGTCGGTCTCCCAGCTGGCGCCTTCAGTCTTCCAGGATGGTGGGATGGAAGGCCAGACAGATGGTGCAAGCCAAGTATTGCACGGCGCCTAAGCAGTAAATGACACGAGAGGTGGGGATCGTGTGAGACATTTTCTGTCCAGAAGGGACACCGGCGAAATCCCATGCCTGAAGCGCTCGGATTCGAAGTCGCAAACTCTAAACGTAGTTTTAAAGAGAGCAAATGCGGCGAAAAACCGGCTCATTACACTCCAGGCCTACTTGAAAAGTAGAACGAGGGAACCTGTATCTTCCAGCGGAAAGGAAGATCTGGCACCATGGGGCGGAGGCGAGTATTTACCACCGGTGGTGGGAGAAGCCAGCTTGAAGACTGATGACAAGAGTTAAAGGAAAAGGACATGCCAGACAGTGTGGATGAACAACATATCCACGCCCTAGAACATTTATTTTCTTTCCATACATACTTTTGATTCTTCTGTTTTACTCCCCCGGCAACAGTGTACACATGTGTAGCAGCGGAGGCGTGACGCACACACCAGGATCCGTGGCCCCTTCTGCACCTCCTCAGATTTGCATCACCGCCTCTGACCGCCTGCGCCATTCTACCAACCTCCACCTGGTGGGAGCAGGACTACAGCGAGCAGGTATTCACCTCTATGGAAGGGAGAGCCATAGCTCAATCCCATTCCAACCCCCGTGGCCAGAGGTCATTCCTGAACCCGATAGCCAGCATGGTACGAGATAAGGCGCCAGCCCTCTGCACCACCGGCCAGCCAGAAAAATTTCTAAATGTCTGCACACTTACTGTTTTTCTATGCTGCTCAATAATCCTGGTTTTGGGATCGTGCTATGCTGCTTTATGGGAAGATGTCACGACATCACATTTTGCATACAGCCCGCCAGTAAGCAAGGAGCAACAGTATGCCATTTCTAATTTTAAAATGTAGTGGCAGTTTCTAATTTTAATACATTTTTATTCCTGCACAAATACCAATGAATGAACTGATACTATACCGTTTATCGTTTTCCACTATGGAAAGAGCTGTAGAAATGGCGGATTAGTGTAGCAAGTGTCTCAATTGGGATAGTTTTTAAATCTACTGTTTCTTCACGGATTTGAGCTAGTTAAAGAAAACATTAACAGACCAGGATGTATTCTTGTGAGTATTTTTCTCATTTTTCTTTTTTTCTAACTGGTCTAAATCATCTGGTGTGATCATGGCATGTTGGGTGCTCGTTTGTACATTGCAGACGCTTGTAGGAGTTTCACCAAGCTCATTAAACTTTGTCTTAAACTGCAGATTGCTGTCAGGTACTGCTAATTTACTTACTGTACTTCTAGTTGCCTGATCTGCATAGTGGGTGTCCACCCACCATGGAATGTGTGTTTCTAGGTTACAGATGCTTGCAGTATAAATTTGACTGACCTCACTTGAACTTCCTCTTCAGCTGGGGATTGCTGTGAGATACTGCTGATTTACTTATTGTATTTGTAGTAGCCATATCTCCGTAGTGGGAGTCCACCAACCGTGTAATGCCTACTACTCCACACAATGCAAACATGCCTACAACTCCACACAATGAAAACGTGGCATTGAAGTGCTCCATTTTAATTTTTGTTGGCGAATGACAGACTTCAGGGTGGATGGGAGGGAAATACAAAACATGTTTCACTGCTGATGTTTACTTTGGTGGTTTAGAACGATATTAAATGAGCAACCATGGTCTACATGGAAATTAGACCATGGTTGCTCTGTGATCACCTTTTGCACTTGCACCAATGGAAACGCTGCATTTCACATTCACAATTAATGCCATGTTACAAGGGGACATTAAGTAGCTTCTGCTGAACATCAACAGCAAAGACAGAGACCTTCAGCCAGGAGTGCCTACGGAGACAAATATTGGTGGCAGCAGCCCTGGCAAAAGTGTCCGAGATATCATAGAGGGCCCACAGGAGGTGCTTCTAACATCCTCAGCGGTTTGCAAGCATTTAAAACCCCTGCTTCTGGGTACCTTCTGAAAGGCTCGGGCAGGCCTTGCCCTTCTTCCAGTTGGTATTCTGGTATTTTACCAAATGGGACAAGTAGTTGGTAATCCTCAGCCCAAGGGTGGAGGAAGCATAAACCCTCTTGCCCCAAAGATCAGTTCTAAATGACTCTTTGTCGGGGCAGGTAGCTAAAGTGCTTGGCACCTTAAGACCGGTCATAAGCTGCCTTTATGACCACTGAATCTGTTTCAGGCTGGGCAGCATAATGTGGAACCCCTAAGCGGCATGATAAAGTTAATACTTCGGGCATAGCTGTCACCATGTTAGGCCTGTGCCTGGTTGTAGTAATTGCATTCCTCAAAGCAGGTAAAAGAAGAGAAATGATCTTGGGAGGACTCGGATCTCAAGAAATCCACCAAATCCTTTCTGGTGGAATCCTCTTCCTCAGTATGGAAGCCCATGGCTGAGGACAACTGCTTTATGAATGATATTAAAGAAGGTAGGGTTCTCTGGAGGAGACCTAGGTGTGTGTTTGACAGAATACTCACTGACTGAGGAAGCTGTGGATCTGTCTGAGCTGAGGGGTTCTTCCTCCTCCTCATCAGAAAGAATAAGATCAGGGTGGTACTCCTCCTCGACATCAACCTCCTCCAGATCAAGTTCCGACGATGATGCAGGCGATGAAGGTGCCTAACTGATGGACTATCACCAAAGTGAATTTGGTCAAAATTTCGTTGAGGTCAACAACAGTTGAGGACTGCGTCGACAAAGGGGAGGTGGGTCGACAGTGCAGGGAGCGATAACCTGTAGCCAGATACCCCTGGGGAAGCATCAGGCCTCAATGAGAGGGCCGCTGATGACTATCCAGTTATAGATGAGGAAGGAGATGATGGCGACTGGCCACCCTGAATGTCAGGCGGGGCACTGTCAGTATGGATCTGGTAGGCACTGAGACTTGGACAGCAGTCTTGCAATGTCAGTGTAGCACCTGTCGACAAAAGTACCCATGTCTGCAGGATGAAGAGGCCATCGGGAAGCGGACCACTGCTGGGGGTGGGGTCCCAATCTCGGTCTTTCTTATGACATTTCCCCAAGCTTGTCTTGGGCTTTAGCAGCCTGGGGTTGATGACCCTGCCGCACTGGGAAGCAGGGACCCTTGAGGATCCCAGCCCGAACTGACTACCTGCTGCTCCATCAGGAAACTTAAGTGCCTTTTGCATCGCCTGAGGGTTGCTTGATTAAACTTCTGGCAGAGCTCACAGTCGGAGACTTCATGGTCAGGCCCAAGACAGCAGACAGAGTAGTGTTTATTTGTGGAGGCAATCTTTCCGCAGCAACAGCGGCGGAAGAGAAGTTGAAGGATTAACTCTTGACATAAATAAAATAAAGAATCTCTAGAAAGAGATTCTAAAAAATTAACATGAAAATGCCGAAGGTGAAAAGGGTGCAAAACGCTGGAGTGTCCGCAGAGACCCATGTGAACAAGTTGACGTCGGGAAAGAACTGAGGATGGAACGAGGCCGCTCACGCCTTTATAGGATTGATGTCAGCAGACGGCGTTGCCGCCCCAGTTGAACTGCTGACAATCTTCTGTATAGAACCAGCGTCACCAATGGTGAAGTTCCTCACGGTGTGACCTGATGATTGAGATACCCCGAAGAAGATATGTAGGTACTGCCTTGGTTGGGGGCTGCAAACCATAACATGCAGATAGGTATCCTGCATGTCCAGGGAGCATAGCCAGTCACCCATCGGAGCAGAGGAAGATGGCTGTGTAGAGTTACTATCCAGAACTTTCTGTATTGGATGTAAAGATTCAGCTCCTTGAGGTCTAGAATGGGCTTCAAGTCCCCAGTTCTTTTGGGATCCAGGAAGAACCGGCAGTAGAACCCTTTGTTCCTTTGCTGCCTGGGCACTGGTTCTCTGGCCCTTTTGTGTAGCAAGGTGAACACCTCCTCCTGGAGCACAGCTGTGTGGTCTGGAGGATAAGAGGTGGGAGCTATTGGAACATCTGGAGGCTGTTCTAGAGCATGGCCCTGTTTGATTATCTGCAGGATCCAAGCATCTGTGGTAGTGGTTCTCCACTGGGACAGACCGAGGGATAACCGACCTCCGACCACCACCTCAGGCTTGAAACAAAAGGAGGGGGGTATGGTAAGGAGTCAGGCTGAGGCAGAAGCCATGGCCAGGGCTGCTCCTCCACCCCTGGAGTGCTTAGCAGAGGGACCAGCGGAGGAGGAGGGGGCAGGCAAGGCAGAACTGGCCCTGTGCTTGCCCTGAAGCTTGGTTCTGGAGCCAGACATGGGAGAGACCTTATGAAAGGAGGACCTCAGTCTGCTCCTAGGCCGGGTATGATAAAGGAAGTGCAGACACATAATGGCCCTGCCAGAGACATGCAGGTCATTAATAACATCCTGCACATCAGGACCAAAATGTTCCACACCTTTTCCTGAACATCAGCAGCAAAGTCAGAGACTCTAAGTCATGAGTGCCTTCTAAGGCAAATGCCAGTGGCAGCTGCCCTGGCTGTTATCAGCTATATCATAGGTGGTTCTGAGGAGATGCTTACTAACATCTTCAGAGGCCTGGAGAATTTTGAGAAGCTCCAGTCTCTGGGAACTCTCAGGAAGGGCCTGAGCAGCCTTGCCCATCTTCCAGAGGGTATTCTGGTACTTGATCATATGAGACAAGCATTTGGCAATTCTAAGGCCCAAAGTGGCTGAAGCAAAAGTCCTCTTGCCCCAGAGGTCAATCCTCCGAGAGTCCAGGTCGGGGGGGTGGAGAGCTAAGGTGCTTGGGTGCCTTAGACCTGGCATGAGCTGTCTGATTACCAATGAGTTCATTTAGCCTTTCTGGGTATTGCAGGAATCAAGTTGGGCCTACGTCAAGCAGCACTAGCAGCATCCTGCAGTGCTAGAAGCAGAGGAGGAATACCTTTAGATGGAGATTCTGGGATCTCCAAGAAATCCACCAGGTTCTTTCTTGTGACATCCTCCTCCTCAGTCTGGAACCCCATAGTGGAGGAGAACTGTTTCATAATATTAAAGGAGGGGGTCCTCTGGGGGGACCATGGGGTGTGTTTGACCGAGTCCTCACTCCTGGAGGAGACAGACCTGCCAGAGGAGTCAACCTCAACATCTCCCTCTTGATCACGGCGATACTCCTCCTAGACGTCAGCCTGTTCTGGAGCCGGGACCGATAGCCAGAGTACCGATGGCTCTCCAGAGTGCGAGGCGGATAGGTCATTCTGGCGTCAACACCAAAGCAGTGCCCGATGGCAAGGGTGATGAAGGCCCAGGCCATGGCACAAACTGTTGGATGAGAGCCCAGGTTATAGAAATAAGAACCACACTGAGGTCAACGGCAGGGTAAGAAAGCACAGTTGACACAGGTATCAATGGAGAGGACAAAGCCCTGCTCCGATGAACCACCACTAGCCAAAGTAGAGGTGGTGGGGCCCAGTGCCTGTGGACCTTGCGGTTCAAGAGGTCGTGATGCGGGGCTGAAGCCAACGACCCCTTCGCAGCCCTAAGAAAAAATTACTTACCGTAGTAATCGTGTTTCTTCCAAGGTACTATTCTTCAGTATGATTAACTCTAGCAGTCCGCCTCCTGTATTGAACTGCCTCGGAAAGAAAATACAGGTTACTCACCTGTAACAGGAGTTCTAGGAATGGTATATGTTGTTCATCCACACTGTCTGGCAGGTTCCTTGCCGCTTTAAATCTTGCCGGAAGGTCTTCAAGCTGGCTCCTCCCACCCACCCGGGTGGTAAAACTCTCGGCTCCGCCCCATGACGCCAGATCTGGCCCGCTGGAAGCTCAGGTTGTGCATCGAAGCCAGGAGGTCGGTGGGTCGTGTGGATGAACATACCATTCCTAGAACTCCTGTTACAGGTGAGTAACCTGTATTTCTAGGGACATGGATATGTTGTTCATCCACACTGTCTGGCAGACTCCTAGCAGTTCTCCGGGAGGAGGGAGGCAAGGCGCATACCCCCTACTTAGGAAATAGAGACTGGAGAACCGAGGCCCCAAAACCAGCATCCCGGCGTGACTCAAGGTCGATGTGGTAATGGGTAATAAAGGTGTGTGCTGACTTCCAGGTAGCAGCCCTGCAGATTTCCTGGATAGGGACGTCCCTGGAAGCAGCCACCGATGCAGCAGTATGACGGGTAGAATGAGCTCTTATCCCTCTGGGAGGCTCCATGCCCGCCAACTTATAGCAGAGATCTATGCAGGAGGTGACCCACCTGCTTATCGTCTGCTTGGCTGCAGGTCTGCCAGGTGCGGCTTCAGCGTAGGTGACAAACAGCTGGCGAACCTCTCCCCGAATTTCAGCCGTGCGCTCCTTATAATAAGCGAGCGCCCTTCTAGGGTCCAAAGTATGGAGCCCGTATTCGGCCTCCGAGGTGAATGGGGTAGAACACCGCAGAGTCAACACCTGGTTAAGGTGAAACTCTGACACCACCTTCGGAAGGAATTTCGGGTGGGGGCAGGACAACCTTGTCCCTGTGGAAGACCAGGTAAGAAGACCCAATGCAGAGCGCCTGGAGTTCTCCCATCCTTCTGGCTGACGTGATAGCCACCAAGAAGGCGGTCTTCCACGACAGGTGAGAGTTCACACCTGTGCATTGGTTCGAATGGCTTGCCCATGAGCTTGCCAGTACCAGCAGTAAATCCCACGGAGGTGGAGGTTCCCGTGACCGGAGGGGAATGTGGATCAAGGCTCTTGAAAAGCGCCAGACCACCTTCTCCTGTAACACCGACTGCCCCGCCCGCGCCTCCGGTAGCAGAGATGGCTGCCAGGTGCACCTTTAGGGTCGCCGACCTAAGCCCTTGACTCAGAAAGGGACCATAAATAGTCCAAAATGCTTGCCAAAGAACAGGAGGAAGGGTCCAAGCCCTTGTTCTGACACCAAATGGAAAATCTCTTCCATTTGAAGGCATAGCATTTCCTGGTCGACTCTCACGGACGCCTCAACAACATTGAGGACCTCGCCGGAAGACCCAAGGCCTGGAACCTAGCTGCTCAAGAACCAGGCTCAGGTGGTGGGATTGAAGGTCCGGATGGAACACCTCCCCTGATTGACTGAGAGCAGGTCCGGCGAGCTGGAAGCTGCCTCGGAGCCTGGAGCTGAGGCGGAGGAGATCCGGTACCTGTAACTGGCGGGCCAGTCTGGGGCATCAGAATCACCTGCGCCTTGTCCCTCCTTGCCTTGAGAAGCACCTTGTGAATCAAGGAAATGGGGAAAGGCGTAAAGAGGCCCGGGTCCACAGCCTCGAGAAGGCATCCCTGCAGCGAGCCCTGCTGAGGGGTGGGCATGAAACAGCCTCAGCTCTGCTCTCCCTGAGGCAAACAGGTCCACCTGAGGTGTGCCCCAGTGGGAGAACAGATCTTGTACTACCTCCGGCAGGAGAGACCACTTTCGTGAGATGCAGCCCCTATCCGGCTCAAGGGCATCGGTGAGGGTGGTTGAGGCTCCTGCCACTGAATAGCTATGAGTCCGCCTCCAGGCTGCGCAGACGAGTGACCAAATGCGGAGAGCCTGCATAGAAGCATGGACGTCCCCCGCTCTGGCGGTTTAGGTAGTACATGGTCGCGGGTATTGTCCGCCTGACTCGGACCACTTGACCCCGGAGAAACGGAGCAAAGGCGGGAGCTAGGTGGACCGCCGAACTCCAGCAGGTTGATGTGGCATCGGGACTCGCTGGGACCAGAGGCCTGGCACTCGGTGTTCCCCAGATGGGCACCCCAACCCATCAGAGAGGCATCGGTCGCTGAGAGACATCGTCGCCTCGGTGACAAACGGGATGCCCTCCTGCAGATGAGATGGAACGGTCCACCACTGAGAGCGGCTGCCACGCCTCCCTGGTCACCATCACCAGCTGGTCCAATGGATCCGCGGCCAGACCACCGGCTGGCCAGTCCTCACTCGAAGGGGCGCAAAGCATGTGCCCAACGACCACGCTGGTACAGGGCGGCCATGAGACCCAGGAGGCGAGGAAGTCCCGGGCAGGGCGCGATTGCCCAACCAGAATGATTGGGCAAAGGAGGTGAACCTCGCCCTGTCCGCCGGGAGCCATGCTTCTGGCTTCAAGAGAGTCGAGCTCTGCCCGATAAACAGAATCACCTGCCTGCTCGGAGTCTGACTTGGCCTCGTGATGAGAAGGCCGACTTGAGAGCAAACCTGAGGGTCAGGGTTCTGGACCGCTTCCACCTCCTGTCTGAGGCTATCATCAGCCAATCGCCCAGGTAAGGGTACACCCGACCCCTCGGCGCGCCAAGCTGTCACCACTGCAATGCACTGGTGAAGACCCTGGGAGCTGAGACAGGCCAAGGGCATGGCTCGAACTCTCAAGAGGATCCCTCTGCTCGAAAGCTTAAGGAATCTCCGATGATGACGGATAGGGACGTGAAAGAACGCGTCCTGCAGGTCCAGAGAAGCAGAACCACACGCCGTGTTCCAGAGATGGTATTATCGCCAGAGTGACCATCCTGAAGGTTCGAGACCTTAAGAACTTGTTCAGGTCGTGTAGGTCGAGAATGGGTACTCAGCCCCCGTCCGCTGAACCAGGAAGTACCTGGACACGAACCCCGGGTCTGAGGGGGTCCTCACCTCCTGATCACCCTTTGGAGAGGAGAGCGATGTTGGCCTCGACGAGCCGACAGTGAGGCTGCAGACCCCGAGGCCCCCGAGGTGCGCACGCCTGAAGGGCGGGCCTGCTCGACTTAGAGGCAGGCCTTTTCCCACCACTTCAGTACCCACCTGTCCCGTGGTAATATAGGACCAGGCGGAAAGGGAAGAAGTGGAGCAGTCTCCTCCATGGGGAACTAGGGGGAGGTGACGGGATGGGGCGAGCATCCCTCAGCCCGTCATCACTGGCTTTTTTTGAGGAGGGCCGTAGGGACCTCCTGGCTTTTCCCTCCTCGCTTCCTGTTGGGAGGAAGCCGACGGCTTGGGTTAGATGCCAAGCTGAGCCTGCTGGCCCTGGACGCTGTTGGGTCGGGCGCTGCGGCGCAGAAGGACCTAATGGCTTAGGCTTTTGCGTCCTTCTGAGCGGAAGAGACAGAGTCCAAGGTAGCACTGACTTCATCCTCTGCAGGTGACCTTCCAACCCAGGGGTCAAGAGGTCAGTCCCCAAAAAGGGAACATCCGCCAACTTGTGCTGGGTATCCAGGTAAAGGTGGATATCCTCAGCCAAGCTCGACGACGCATGGCCACCGCGCCGCCACACCCTGGCTACATGAGTCCCCAATGTCTAAAGCAGTCTGAGTTGCTGTTTGGCCCCTTCCCTTCGGTCACGCACCTGCCTGACCGTAGATCTGCAGATCCTTGGAAGATGAGGACAACTCATCCAGGAGCCCAACAGGGCATGAGAAAAATGTGCCATGAGGATGGTCGAACTGGCCTGACGTCGGCGAAGAGGACGCAGCATAGACTTTTTCGCCTGCATAACCACTTTCGATCCTTGTCGGGAGGTTTGTCCATCCCTTTGCGCTCGGGCGCCGAAAACGCTGTCGGTAACCAACCCCTCAGCAGAGGGGTGTTCAAAAACCGACACGGAACCTGGGGACCAAGACACTTCCTGGCCATCCTGGCCGGGCGAGGGCAGGAAGCAGGGCGCTGCTGGAAGCTCCAAGGCCGACCCATGGCCTCTGCCACCGGAAAGCCTCTGTAGGGGAATCCTCGGTCCAGAATCTCCGTGAGGGGATACCTGGCCCGTTAGAAACGGTTCGAGCTTCAACTCCGGTGGACTCAGAGATGAGCCCGAAGCAATCCTAGGAAGGACTAAGGGCTATCGTCCACTGACTGTCCTCCTGAGGACCCAAGTCCATTCGCTAGAGAAAGGGAGGAATCATCCTCGGACTCGAAGAGTCCTCAAAGAGCTGCCGGCCTGAGCCACCCTCCACCTGCCGAGGTCTATCAGGAGTGAGGGTGACAGACAGCCTACGGGCAAACCCTGAGCCGACTCGAGAACTTTGGTCGGAGCCCCAACTAACGGCTGTGAGACGGAGGTTCCACCAGAATCGGTGGGGCAGCTGGATTTGGCTGAACAACCGGCCTGGGAACAGGCTCCTCGGCTACAACGAGGGGTTGTTTCGGCCGCTCCGGTGACAGCCACTTAATGGCCGGGGAAGACGACTGGGTCGGCTTATTCCCAGTCAGAAGGAGCTGTTGCCACATGAGTTCTTCATACCTCCGACGCAACTTGCGCCGAAGCCTCCCCTCGTCCAAGGAGGAGGAAGAGGAAGAGCGGCGGCGGTGCCTGTGAGGTGTTGAGACCCAGACCACCTATGACGGCGGACCGGCTGACTGCCAAGATGTGTCCGAGATCGAGAATTCGCTAGCCGAGAATGGTGCGAGGGAGGTGTCAGAATCGCACCTCGGTTCGATGACTCTACTGAAGGCCTGAACCGAGGCACAGACGAGCCGATGGATCCTCAACTCCTACCGGGGAACTGGGAGAGAGGGTTCTCAGCTTCTCCAGCTGAAAACCTGTTCAACGGTCGAGAAAATCTCGACCGGCCGGGACGGGAGTCTTGGTCAACTGGCCTGATGGGGACACCGTGGAAGCCAGTGGTCAGGCTGAGGGCTCGAATCAAGTCGGACTGCCTGCCAACAAGGGAGGGGATCTTTCCGCCCCAAGAGCGCCGCCGACGGTGAGACTTACTTTTGCTTCTTTGGACCGAGAAAAGGTCCAGAAGAGTTGGACCTCACCTTTCATCGAGAGGGTCAGACAGAGCTCCTTAAAGGAAGCGAATGTGAGGCACCGAGAGAGAGCGGGACAAATGCCGCAGCTGAGGTAGAACGCCGCCTGCGCCTCCTCCTCTTGAGGCGATCATCTGCTCGAGCTGATCCGCCGAGCCCGCCGCCGAGGACACCGCCAACCGGGCCTCTTTAGATTTAACCGGAGGAAATCTTTTCTTGGGACGCCTCAGCTGTAAACGGGCAGCATGATCTTTGAGGACGTAGGCCGAAAAAGAAGAGCACAGGTCGCAAGCCTGCGGGTCGTGCTCAAGGCCCAAGCAGTAGACGCACGTGGAGTGCGGATCCGTCCGAGACATCTTCTGCCCGCAAGGGCATCTCTGGAAACCGGGAGTCTATTTGTCCATCGCAGCTGCGAGGGAGAGAAGACCGAAGTCTTTTTAGCAAAAACTTTGATTTAAATTTCAAGAATTAGAACCAGTCTTATACGCAGAGCATTAAGGAGGGAACCTGAACTTCCAAGCGGTAAGGAAGATCTACGGCCATGGGGCGGAGCGAGAGTTTTACCTACCGTGGGTGGGAGGAGCCAGCTTGAAGACCTTCCGCAAGATTTAAAGCGGCAAGGAACCTGCCAGACAGTGTGGATGAACAACATATCCATGTCCCTAGAATGGAACTTATGCAAATGATGGAACATCTATTGGATCGTGTCACCATTCAAATTGCTGCTTTTACCAACTGCTGCGTTCTATAACCGCACAGATTCACTGAAGCCTGCAGGGTTAAGACCCCTTAACTAAGCTATTCTAACTATGGTAACAAAATTTCAATAACAAATTCTGCTTTAACCTGTCCCTGGTAATACCAGATAGGACCAACAAGAGAAAACAGGAGCCATCTGGTTTTAAAACTTAACCAGTGTATGACCATCCTAACAATAAGAGACACCAGCTGTGATGCACAGGCTAACTGGTTCTGGAAGGTAGGAGAGTTAATCATACTGAAGAATACGTGGGGGAAAAGATTACCACGGGAGTCATTTTTCTTTAACCCCAGGAATTCTTCAATATGATTAACTCCAGCAGACTATGAAGCAGTACCTTTAGAGGTGGACACAGAACCTTATTTAGGAAACCAGCTCTGCAGCACTGATGTGCCAAACCTGGCATCACTTCTGGATTGAGTGTCCAGACTGTAATGCTTTGTAAAGGTATGCACTGTTCTCCACGTAGCTGCTTTGCAGATCTCCAATAGGGGAATATCCCTGGCAGCTGCTGCTGTAGCAGCAATGCCCCTTGTGGAGTGTGCCCTCAGGCCTACTGAGGACTCCTTACCAGCTTTACTGTAACAGAATTGGATACATGTCACTATCCTGTATGCAACTGTCCTTTTTTGAAGCTGGCTTTCCTTTCCCACATCCCCATATGTCAGGAACAGCTACTGTCTTGTCCTGCCTGTGGGCCTTGGTGTGATCAATATAGTAACTATCAAGATAGTGACATCCAGGCTATGCAGCCTGTGTTAACCTGAACTAGAATGTTCAGTAAAGAAGACTAGCAAAGTGATTGACTGGTTCAGGTGGAAGTCAAGAGACTACTTTTGGAAGGAATGTCATGTTAGTCCTAAGTACCACCTTGTCCCTGTGGAAAGAGATGTAATTTTGCTCTATATATAGGGTTTGTAACTCACTTATCCTCCTGGCTGAGGTAATAGCCACTAGGAATACAGCTTTCCAAGTGACAAATGTGTTGTAGCCATGTGCTCAAATGGAGGTTCCATGAGCTTGGCAGTGCAGACATTGTGGTCCCAAGAGGGCCAGTTCCTGTGAGGAGAGTGCAGGTGAGCTAACCTTTAAGAACTTTTTGGAAAATAGGTTATCAGCCAAACAGACACCCTAGCCCGCTGAGAGATACGCCGAGACTGATGCCAGGTGGACCTTAAGGGTAGTGGGTTTTAGGCCCAGCTGAATGCAGGTGGGTGAGATAATTCAACAAAACTGGTAACCCTCCTGGGAAGGTACTGTGCTGTATTACACCAGATATAAAACCTCTTCCACTTGGGCATAGTTTTTTGGTGGAGGGCTTCCTGAAACCCCAAGAACCCTAAGTACAACCCTGGAGAGGTGTAAGCCAGCGTATTCTAGGTTGTCAAGAGCCATGCTCTGAGTCTGAAAGACATGAGGTTCGGGTACAGGATCTTCCTCTGAGAGGAGGTCAGCAAGTTGTGCCTCTGAAGGAGGTGTATGGGTTGGGCCACTGATAGGGAGAGCAGCAGTGAGTACCACGGCTGTCTGGCCCAGTCTGGAGCTATCAGAATCATAGAAGCTAGTTTGGACCAGAGTTTGATCAGGACCCTGAGCAACAGAGAAAATGCATACAGGCTCTTCCCTGACCAATCTAGTACCAGGGCATCCATTTGGCACTGTGCCCTTTGCTGGTGGCCTGCAACAGAATTTGGGCAACTGATGATTCTCTTTTGAAGCAAAGAGATCCATCTCTGGGGTGCCCCACCTTTGAAACACCACCTCCAGCACCGGTCTGTTGAGAGACCATTCATGATGGTTTTGGTCGATTCTGCCGAGTGCATCTGCCAGGGTATTGTCCTTCCTTGGAATGTGGATGGCTAACAGGGATACCTGTAAGGGTAACCAGGCTCCATATTTTCATTGCCTCTACACAGCAGAGTTGGACCTTGTCCCTCCTTGCTTGTTGATGCAATAGATTGTGAGGTAGTATTATGTCCTGACCTGTACCTTCTTTTCCTTACCAGGGATGCAGAAGGATTGCAGTGCCAGAACACTACCCTGATCTCTAGTAGCTATATTTGCAAGAGTGACTCCATAGGGGACCAAGTGCCGAGCATTGTATGCTCTTCCAGATGTGCCCCCCATCCTAGGAGAGAAACACATCTGTCGTGAGTACCAGTGTGGAGACTCCTTCTCGAATGGGACCCCCCCCCCGGGAGTTGCTTCTGTCTTGCCACCATTGCAGGGCCTGCAACAGTGTCCCTGACACTGGCACCAGCTTTGAGACAGAATCTCTCCAATGACACTAGTGTGCTCTGAGGTGAAACTGAATGTCTCCTCTAAAATCCGCAACCTTGTACTATTCCTGTTGCTGCTTCCATGTGTACCAGCAACTATAGGCAGTGTCTTGCTTGCCTTGGCTTGTTGAAACGGAATGTTCCTGAAGTCTGCTAGATACGGTCTACCCTGTCCTGAGGGAGGAATGCCCTCCCTTGCAGGGTATCCAAATCTGCCCCTGATTTATGGACACTGATGAGGAAAGTACAGTTACGTAAGAATGTACCGTAACAGTAGAGCTTTGAGAAGAGCTCTTGCAGCAGGTAATAACCATGAGGACTCTGCCACCAGGCACGAGGACCCCACAGGAAAATTCTAGCGAGCAATCCAAGGTCCACCCCTGATGTCACCAATGGTATAAAGAGGGCGCTTTCCCGGCACCACCTCAGTTTGCCCTCCGGAGACCCGACTGGCATAAAGGATGGGGAACCAAGGAGGTTCCAACATCTCTCAAAGAGAAGAAAATTTATATAAGCATGGGGGAAGGTGGGAGGAAAGAAAAATTACTTACCATAGTAATCTTGTTTCTTTCAAGGGAATCTTACTGTATTCTGATTTCTGCAGTGTGGTCTCACCATAAGACTGCCCCGGAGCCGAAATGGTTAATAGAACCCATGCTAATCATGGAATGTTAGGCTTGAGCTCAGTTTTCAAACCACTGTCCCTGGTAAACATTCTACAACAGTCAGATTCTTATGAAGCAAAGCTAATAAGCTACTCAACTATATACTAATAATTAACTAATAATCAACTAACAATTTAATAACACCCAACACCAAGTATTCTCCTTTATTCAAATATGTGGGCTACAGTAAGACTTAAGTCACTAAGTCCTAGAAAAACACCCATAGGATCTGAACAGCATGAACAGCTGTGTTGCAATGCCTACAGGTTCTAGCAGGGGAGGAAGGGTAGGAGCTCAGAATACAGTAAGATTCCCTTGGAAGAAACAAGATTACTATGGTAAGTAATTTTTTCAAACCCCATAAAATACAGTATTATTGTATTCTGACTTCTGCAGACTACCCAAGCAGCACCTTTGGAGGAGGTGTAGAAACTATTTAGGGAAACCGGTTCATAGTACTGCTGTGCCAAACCTGGTATCACTTTTTGCCTGGTATCCAGGCTGTAGTGTTTGCAAAGGTGTGAACTGTTTTCCAGGTTGCTGCTTTGCAGATTTCCAACAAAGGGAATATCTCAGCAGCTTCTATACCCTTTGTAGAGTGGCCCGAGGCCTACAGGAGACTCTTATCCACTTTGCTGTAGCAAAACTGGATACAGGCAACATCCAGTGGGCAATGGTCCTCTTTGAGGTGGGTTTGCCCTTCCCTACTTCTCCATAGGTCAGGAAGAGCGGGTTCTATCCAACCTGTGCCCCTTCGTGTGATCCAAATAGTAGCTTATAGCTCTCCTGACATCAAGGCGATGTAGTTTTCTCTCCCCTGAATTGGAATAATCAGCGAAGAAGACTTGCAAAGTCATGAACTGATTAAGGTGGAAGTCTGAAACCACCTTCGGAAGAATTTCCTATTGGTCCTAAGGACGACCTTGTCCCTGTGGACTGCTATATAGTCCGGCTCTGTGGACAAGGCCTGGAGCCCACTGATCCTCCTGGCTGAAGTGACGGCTACCAGGAACACTGTTTTCCATGTCACATACTTAAGCTCTGTTGAGGACATGGGTTCGAATGGTGGCTGCATTAGCTGGCCAATGCATATACTGAGGTCCCATAGAGGAGTGGGTTCCCTAATAGGGGGATGCAAATGCAATAGATCCTGGAAAAACTTCCTGAATACCTGGTTAGAGGTCAGGGATGCTCCCTTCTCTGCAGAGAGGTATGCAAAGACAGCTGCTAAGTGTACCTTGAGGGTGGAAGGCCGCAGGCCCAAAGAATGCAGATGTGTCAAGTAGTCCAAGACTACTGATGAGTCAGCTTGGCGGTGATCTATCTACCTTTGTCCACACCAAATAGAAAACCTCCTAAATTTGGATGAATAAGTCTTTCTAGTGGAAGTTTTGTTTTCTAGACGTCCTGAGGCCCTCCAGCACCCCTTTCGAGAGGTGAAGGTCAGCATACTCAGTAAGTCCTCAAGAGCCAAGTTCTGAGTCTGAGGGATTCTAGGTTGGGACACAGGACTCTGCTCTGGGAGGAAGTTAGAAGATTGTGTCTCCTGGGTAGGGAGACTGGTTTGCAGATTGACAGGGTCAGTACCAGGGCTGTCTGGAGCAATGAGAATCACTGTTGCTGGCTGAACCCTGAGCTTGTTCAGTACTCTGAGCAGCAAGGGGAATGGTGGAAAGGCAGACAGAAACTTCCCTGTCAAATCCAGCAGTAATGCATCTAGAGGCACTGTGCCCAGTGCAGGGGGTTTGCAACAGAACAGTGGCAACTGGTGACCATCTGGGGCTGCAAAAGGTCCACCTCTGGGGTGCCCCATCTTTTGAACACTACCTGCAGGACCTGCCTGTTTAATGACCACTCGTGGTGGTTCTAGTTGATCCCGCTGAGGGCATCTGCTAGAACGTTGTCCTTCCCTGGGAGATGAACTGCTGAGAGGGAGATCCCCAGTGAGCAAGCTACGCCCATAGCTTCTGTATGGGAGACTTGTGCCCCCCTTTGTTTGTTGATGTAGTAACATTGTGGTTGTACTGTCTGTTCTGACTTGAACCACCTTGCCCTACAACATTGCAGCTAAGGATTGAATGCCCAAATAAACTGCCCTGAGTTCCAGCAGGTTTATGTGGAGTGGAGCCAGGTACCGTGGGCAGTATGCTTCCCTAGGTGGACACCCCATCCTAGGAGGGAGGCATCTGTTGTCAAAACTGCTGTTGGAGGTTTTTGGATGAAAGGCACTCCTTTCCTGAGGTTACCCTTTTCTTGTCACCACTGCAATACTTTGAGAAGGGTTCCCGTGACTGGTACCATTTTTGACAGGGAGTCCCTTTTCTGAGACCAATGAGCCCTGAGAAGGAACTGAATTTCTCGTCTGGAACCTTGGTCGAGACACTGTTGCTGTTGATGCAGCCATGTGACCCAGCAGCTGGAGAAAATGACTTGCTGGTCTAGGGACATGGAGCCGAAAGGAGTTTGCCAGCTGTACCAGATTGTCCACCCTTCCCTGAGGAATCCACACGAACTTGTTTTTTTTCTCTTTTAGATATTTCCTGAAGAAGACCTAAGGTCGAAACGTAGATTTTTAACTCTATTTTCTATTTTCAGCGTGCATTTAATATAACCATTTTGTTTTGCTTTTAGACCACATGCTGACGCAGCGCCTTGTCTTTGTTTTTTTACATTCCTCTTAGGGTATCCAATACCATTCCTATAAACAGAAAGACTTGAACGGGGGTTAGCACTGATTTCTTCTGGTTTACCATGAAGCCCAGTGCCTTCAGTGTGTCTTGAGTAGTGGATAGTGCCTCCTGTACCTGTTGAGGAGACTGACCTACCACCAACCAGTCATCCAAATATGGGAAGACTGAGACCCCCCCCCCCGCCTCCTTACGTGTGCCACCACCACTGCTAGGCACTTGGTGAACACCCTTGGAGCAAAGGTCAGGCCGAAGGGCATGGCCCTGAACTGGTAGTGGCCTGATGGCAATCTGAACCTAAGGTACTTTCTGTGTGATTGCCTGATGGGAATGTGGAAATAGGCATCCTTTAGATCCAGGGATGACAACCAGTCTCCCTGTCTTAGTGTGGGGAGGACAGTAACCAGACTGATCATCTTGAACTTTGGTTTTGTCAAGTATTTGTTTAAAATCTGAGATCGAGAATGGGCTGCCACTCCCAGCTTTCTTTAGAATGAGGAAGTATCTTGAGTACAGACCTTTCTTCCCCTTTGAACCAAGGGATTAGGTTCTACTGCATTGTCCTGAATGAGCTTTGCTACATCCTCCTCTAACAGGGATGCCTCTGATGGGTTGGCAGGTCTGAATAGTCTTGCTGTCAACATGGGCAGAAACTTGAAACTAAGAGCAAGGCCCTGGCTCACTACCTTCAGGACCCACTTGTCTGTGGTAACACACTGCCAGGCCTGGAAGTAGTGAGATAGCCTGCCCCTACTGGAAGTGGGGAGGCGACTCCAGCAGACCTCTTAGGGGGGGTCTCACTTTGCCTATGCACTAGCCTGAGTGCTGGGGCCAGCCCTGCTGCTGCCCCTTCTGCCTCTGCCTCTAAAGTACTCCCTCTGGGACTGGTAGGTGGCAGAGCCTGTGCCTGGAAGATGGGCTTATAATGGGTTCCACCCTGCCCCCTGGAATTTCTGAGGTGTTGTTGCTTTCTCCTTAGCAGCAGCACCACCTTTGTAAGCCACCTTGTAATCCTCCATCTTTTCATGTAAGCCTCAGTTTGCTCACTGAAGAGGATGTGGGTCTGCTAGGAAAATCCAGTGCTTTTTCTCTGGGTATCCTGAGACAAATTTGTTGCTCTTAGCCAAGCAAATCTCCTCAGAGAGACAGAGTTTGCCATTTGCCTGGCTGCAATGTCACTGGCATCCACTGCCATCCGAAACTGGCATTTACAGGCTTCAATGCCCCTCTTAGCTGCCTCTGAGAGGTCAGATGCCATAGGTCCAGGACATGCCTTGGCTATTTCCAGAACTATATTCCAGAGACTCTTCTGGTATCTGAAAACATAAGCCATATAGGTAGCCTGTCTGACCGTTAAAGAGGCTCCCAGATATGACTTCTTAGCCATAGAGTCCATTTTCCTGGAGTCCTTCTCAGGGGGGTGTGATGCTAAGGGGTAGCTTGCTTGGTCACAAGCAGCAGTCTGCACCACCCCCCTTGTGACTAGCGTGCCCAAAATGGATTTCAGCCCCTGAGTTGGCCACCCAATACTTATCCACTAGGGGGATGGATGTTGGTGTCTGCAAAATTTTTGTGGCTTGTCTTTTAAGGGATCTGTGGATGGGCAGCAACAGTCTCTTTGTTGCTGGAACATCCATCATTTCCATATAATTTGGCTCCTCTTCCTCCTCTGTGGACTCTTGAGTAAAGAGGTCTAGGTGTGCCACTTGCTCCACAAAATGGGTAGAATAATCTTCCACTGCCTTATCAGGGAATCAAGATTATGGGATCAGAAGAAACCTCTGGTTTTATAGTTTCTCCAAAGTCATCCTCTTCATCATCATAATCATCATCTTCCTCAGCAAAACATTGGTTAGTTGTTCCAAAGAACCAGGAACTGAGGGGGAACTCTAATCCAGAACCGAGGGTTGTGAACCGATAACGGTTTGCAACGCCTGTAACAGGCTTATGGTACTAGCTATAGCCTCTGAGGTTGGAAACGCTGGAACCATCAGTTCCAGTTTCTTAGCGGAGTGTTTTTCCTTTCTCTTTCTTTGCAGAGCTCACCAGCTCAGCGGCAGTGTCTGCGGTTCTCTTTTAGGCGAGGAACCATCCGTCACCCTGGTCAAAGGGCTGCTCACGGTTCTTTGGACTTCTTCTGAGAAGTGAAAGCTTTTCCTGCTGGGTCAGTAGCTTTCTTGGACATTTTCTTCAGTCGTTAAGTGCCTATCCAACCGAATGAGGAAAATTGTTACAGATTTTACAATCTGCCTTCAAATGATCGAACCTCAGGCAGAGAACATAAATTAAGTGAGGATTCTGCATTAGCAAATCGCCCCCACACTCTGTACAATGCTGAAAACCTGTTGGTCCGGTTCTTTTCTTGGGTAGTGACATAACCAACCAAAACCCCTAAAAGTGGGATTTAGTGAGCCCAGGCCACACAAAGAAAAGCTTTTTTTTTTGTGGTCAGTTTAGCGACAGAAGAGAGAACCAAACATTACCCCGGTTTCTCCACAAATAAAATAACCAGCCCAGAAAGGGTTCAAATTTGAAATAAAACCTTTTTAAAATATAAACAAACATTCGGTTTCCTCCCAGTTAAAAGAATCGAGAAGAAACCGAAAAACTTACCGGAATAACACCAAATCTAGACTAATCTACCTGTAAACTCAAGGACAGTACTTTAAAAATGAACAGAATAAAATTTTACTTCAGAAAACCGACAAAATAAAATCTTCAAGAAAGACGAAGGAGTGGTCCTGTCCTAGATTGATGCCTTTTGGGTATCTCAACAGGAGGAGCTAAGAAACTGCCTGAGTGAACCAGCTGAGCTTACTGCTGAAATGGCGATTCTATTTTTCCAGATCATCCCCATGGCACCATAACTTACTACACTATATATCTCTTAGCAGCAAAAAAGAACCTGCAAATGGTTAACACCCAGCAAACCACTAGTCTCAGAATGTTGCCAGATAATTCAAGAGATTTATAAATTGGAAGCTTTGACAGCAGCCATACACAACAAAAACCTTTAGGAAAAATGGCAACATTGGATTCAGTATATGATTATGATCGATTCAGAATTTGTCCATAAAAACAGTAAGATTCACTACTGGAAGGATAATCGTTTTTTGGAGACGAGATAGCACGAAAGGCCGATCTCCCCTCATTATAGAAATAAACCCTGGGGACATATTGACTATTTCGGAATGCCCATGAGGGTGATCATTGGCCTTCTGTGAGATTTTCATAATACTCTTACATAATTAAGGTGATAGGAATGGTTATATACAACTTTTCTAGAAGAAGAGACTGATGCCAATGACTAATGAGTCTTCTCGATCTCATACACTCTGTATGTACTCTAGATAATATAAATGTTATCAGGATGGATGGTGCAATGAGATGTAATACATGTAATGTGCTTCTCTCAAAATGAAATAAAAAAAGAAAGATGAAGGAGGGCTCTCCAAGGTGTCTGTACTAGGCAAGCGGAGTAAAGAATCTGACAGTTGTAGAATGTTTACCAGGGACAGTAGTTTGAAAACCGAGCTCGAGCCTAACATTCCATGATTAGCACAAGTTCTATAAACCATTTAGACTCCGGGGCAGTCTTATAGAGACATCATACTGCAGAAGTCAGAATACAGTAAGATTTCCTGGGGTTTAAATGCATACCTGCTGCAAGAGCTCTTCTCGAAGATTCACTGTTACGGTAAGTTCTTACATAACTGTACTATCTCACTTCGAGATAGAGCTCTTGCGGCAGGTAATAACCATTAGGACAGAGTCCCAAGCAGTACAAGGATACAATCCAGGTCAGACAGGTGGTGGTTATAGGAAAAAATTGTAACCACCAGTGCTCTTATGAGAGCAGTCCCTGAAGAACGGCAAGGCCAAAGCCGGCCCTTCTTCTGGAAGCAATGTCCAAACTGTAGTGTTTAATGAAGGTATGGACGGAACTCCAAGAGGCAACTGCACAGAGATCAGCTGCAAGACATTTTGTAGGGATGCAAAGGAAGTGGCCAGCACCCCTAGATGAATGACCTTTAACTGGTCCCCGACAAAGGTTTGTTGTACTTTTGATGGCAGAAACTTATACAACTGATCAACCCTTTGGACAATGTTTGCTTAGTCACTGGCACCCCTAACATTCTCTGGGCGAAAGACACAAACAACTGGTCTGTCTTCTTAGAAGACTGAGTACGATCTACGAAGAAACAAAGAATTCTATGAACTTCCAGAGTAAGCAACAAGGCTTCCCCTTTATTTGAATACTCTGGGTAATAAACTGGGAGATGAATGTCCTGGTTAAGAGTAAACTCGGACACCGCCTTCGGGAAAAACTTAGTATGCAGGGATACCGTGTCCCTGTGGAAAATCAAATAAGGCGAGATCTGACCAAGTGGCTCTAGACGTGAGGTGCTGGTCGCTACACTTAGAGCCACCCCAGCGACCCGGGTTTTGGAATAAGCCCGGACAGTTGGGGGTCGGCAAGGGCGAGAGAGGATCGAGCATCTGGAGGACTGCTCTCCTCAATTGGAGAGGAAGGGTTTGTCGTCCCGCTTATTGACTGCCCTATGGCAATGGTCAGAAGGCAGTATGGGTCGGGAGTCACATATCGACGTCTTCACGTGGGTAGGGTAGGGGAGGCGGGCCGGGAGAAAAACAGTGGAAAAAGGAGCTGGTAGGCTCCATGATGGCCTGTTGTGTCCCAGAGGGTCACCCCGGCTTCTGGAATATGCTTGGGAGCCGGTCCTCTCCTGACCATTGGGAACATAATGGGTTGAAACAGCTGGACGCTGGACCTGAAGACAGAGTCCTCTGAGGGAGGGCCACAGCCGCCTTCCAGGAGCATAAAAATATAACAGAAAGAAAAAAAATCAAATAAGGCTTTTTACACATCAGAGCCTAAAGCTCAGAAATCCTCTGGGCTGAAGTAATGGCAACTAAAAACAATACTTTCCAAGACGGGAAGCGTAGCTCGCAATTTACGGCTGGCTCAAAAGGAGGCAACGTAAGCTTTTCTAATATGAATAAGAGATCCCATGGGGGAAATAGGGTCCTGCATGGGTGGCTTAATGTGCATTATACCATGCAAAAAAGTGCAGAGCAGGTCCATTTGCCCCAGGGTCCTGCCGTCCACTGGTACATGATAAGCTGACAGTGCAGAAAGGTGTACCTTTATGGACGAATAGCTGAGACCCGCATCAGACAGGGAAAGGAGATACTCCAGTACCGAATTCACCAGGCAGGTAAACGGATCCAAGTGACAGGACGAAGCCTATAAGCAGAAGTGCTACCATTTAATGGCATATGTGGCCCTGGTTGAGGGTTTCCTTGTGGCCACAAGGACCTCCGCTACCCTTGGTGATACCCTGTACCTGTCTCTGACCAAGTCTGGGGGAAGGAGGGAGGGAAAAAGATTACCTACTGCAAGAGCCTCTCTCAAAGATCTACTGTTAATGGTAAGTTCTTTTGTAACTGTATTATCTTACTTCGAGGGGGCTCTTGCAGTAGGTCATAACCTTGAGGACATAGTCCCAAGCAATGTGACTCAGAAGGAACTGAAACACGGGAGGCAGGAAAGGTCTGCAGAAAGGCAGAGAATGTAGGAGAGAAGGCCCTGGAGGACAGCTAGACCAAAGCCAGCCCTGCACCTAGA
The DNA here is from genome assembly GCA_016271365.2 of Neoceratodus forsteri. NCBI lineage: Eukaryota > Metazoa > Chordata > Ceratodontiformes > Ceratodontidae > Neoceratodus > Neoceratodus forsteri. The sequence goes on along the minus strand of CM057456.1, from coordinate 810,717,640 downwards.
GGCAATGTCCAGATTGTATTGCTTGGTGAAAGTGTGGGCAGCGCTCCAAGTGGCTGCTGCACAATTGTCAGAGGCTGACAAATTCCTGAAGCAAGCAGCAGAAGCAGCTATGCTTCTGGTAGAATGCCCCTTAACCTCCCCCGGGAGCGTTTTACCATACTTCTGGTAACAGAAAACAATACAGTTTGCCAACCATTTGGATAAACACTGTTTGGAAAAGTACAGTTACGTAAGAACTTACCATAACAGTAGATCTTCGAGAACAGCTCTTGCAGCAGGTAACACCATTAGAACTGAAGCCGGCAGGCGTCAGGACTCCACGGAAAAATTCTAGCTAGCTATCTTCAGCGGGACCCGCCCCCGGTCCCGCCTCCGACGTCAAGCGTGGTACATAAGGGGGCGGTCCCGCCAGAATCCCCAGTTCTTTCCCGCCGTCGACTTGCATGCCTCGACCCTCCGGTCTTAGTCTAGCGCGCGACGCGTGGTTGCAGAGCTTTCCTACGGGAATTTCCTCCTACTTCGAAGAATTTTTCGCTGATGTCCTCTCCGACCTCCGGGCATACATCGAAGTGTGCTTGCGGGAAGCAGATCCCCTTTAAGGACCCCCACACGGCCTGCGTCCGGTGCCTGGGCCCAGAGCACGATACCCGGGCCTGTTCCCTCTGCCAGGGGTTTAATAGCCGCACAAGGATCCGGCGCCAGAACAGCATGACTCCTTTCCGGCCCCGGCCCCTCAGGATCAATGGGAAATTATGGTCGGGGTTCGCATTGTGAACTTCTTGCCGGGATGGCAGGCTATCACCACCGACAGGTGGGTTCTGCAGTTGGTCAGTATCGGCCACTTTATAGAGTTCGCAGAAAAGCCACCTGAGGCCTCCTCTGCTCTCCCGTATCCGTCAGCACAGAAACTTAATTTGGCAAGAGGTACTTGTGCTCCTAGAAAAGGGAGGCAATAGAAATGCGTCCGGGAACCAGAGAGACAGGATATTATTCTCACTTCTTCCTGGTTCCCAAGAAAACAGGGACCTCATTCGATTCTGGACCTAAGCTAACCTCAATATGTCGGTCGCACAAGAGAGATTCCATGGTGACTCTTCCGGGTCTTATTCCCATGCTGAAACAAGACGCCTTTCTAGCGTCCCTAGACATGCAGACGCTGCTACCTGCATATCCCCATAGCTCAGGCGCATCAGAGGTTCCTGCGCTTCGAGTTCCTCGACCACCATTTTCAGTTCCGGGCTCTTCCGCTCGGGCTGTCATCCGCACCAGGGTCTTTACCAAGTGCATGGCAGTCGTGGCAGCATCTCTAAGGAGACAGGGCCACTATGTGTTCCCGCACTCTAGACGACTGGCTTCTCATGGCAGCCTCCAGAGAGGCGCCTTGCTCACGATCCAGGACACTCAGGACTTGTTCCGGTCGCTGGGCATTCTCATAAATTACGAGAAGTCTCTCTTGGTACCGGCGCAGAAGCTGCAGTTTATAGGCGCAGTACTGGACACGGTCCAGGGAATAACATTTCTTCCGGCCGACAGGGCGGAACGCATCAGGTCCCTCATAAGGGACTTGTCATCGAACAAGACCGTACCAGCCAGGTCGGTCCTTCGTCTGCTCGGACACATGGCTGCGGCCATTCCTATGGTCCCTCTCGCACGACTCCACATACGGATAACCCAGTGGATGCTCAAGGTGCAATGGGACCAAAGGCAAGACCATTTGCAGCATCCGGTCAGGATCACGAAATCTGTGATCCGCGACTGGCAGTGGTGGCTAGCCCCCGGGTCGCTTTCCAAGGGCGTCCCGGTTGCAGCGCCGTCCCCGGAGGTAACCCTCACCATGGACGCTTCAGGTCTCGGGTGGGGGGCACACTTAGTTGGGGTGAAGTCTCAGGGTGCATGGACCCCATTGGAGGCTCATCTCCATATCAATGTCCTAGAGATGAGGGCGGTCCTCTATGCACTACAGGCTTTTCAGTCGATAATTCCACCGTGCACTCTCCTGCTTCAGACAGACAACACAGCGGTGATGTATTACCTCAACAAACAAGGAGGCGCACACTCTTACCCCCTTTGCAGGGAGGCCATGAGAGTGTGGGATTGGGTAATCGGACACGGCGCAAACCTGATCGCTGTACATCGTTCCCGGGGTGGACAACACAATCGCAGACGGCCTGAGTCGCTCCCAGGCCAGAGTCCACGAGTGGGAACTTCTTCAGGAGGTGGCAGAGGATCTGTTCCTTCGATGGGGAACTCCAGAGCTGGACTTGTTCGCATCCCCATCCAACGCAAAACTGCCCAATTTTTGCTCGCTAGATCCAGGGCCTGGTGTTTTCTGGCGAGACGCGTTGTCCCTCTCCTGGGTGAACAGATTCCTCTATGCTTTCCCTCCCTTCCCGTTGATCCAAAGAGTTCTTCTCAAGCTGCGCAGGGAGCATGCACAAATGATTCTGGTGGCCCCGTTCTGGCCCAGACAGATATGGTTCCCCTTGCTAGCACAGCTATCTCGGGAACCCCCGCTCCCGTTGCCGCTCAGCTCCCACCTACTGTCTCAGGAGAAAGGTTCATTGCTCCATCCGGATTTGCGTTCTCTGAACCTGCATGCTTGGCTCCTAGAGACATAGCCATCTTGCGTCACGGGGTCTCGCAAGAGGTTGCAGATGTTCTCTCTGCAGCCAGAAAGCCGACAACGCATGCACGTATGCCATGAAGTGGCGCCGTTTTTGTTTATGGTCACGGGCTCGTGATCTTTCCCCTTTAGGTTGCCCTGTGGGAATAATTTTAGACCATCTCCTTTCTCTCTTTCATTCAGGCCTAGCCTACTCCTCTATCAAGGTGCACCTTTGCGCTATTTCTGCCTACCACCTTCCGGTGGGGCATCGTACTGTTGCGCAATTAGACGCCTCTCAGGAATTTCTCAGAGGAGTGTTACACCTTAGGCCTCCCATCAGGGACCCAGTGCCTCCATGGGATCTGCTCTTTGTCCTGGAACAACTCACGCTCCCCCCCTTTGAGCCTGCCGCGGATTGCGAGCTACGTTTTCTGTCGTGGAAGACGTTATTTTTGGTTGCTGTTACTTCAGCTAGAAGGATTTCTGAGCTTCACGCTCTCATGTGCAAAGAGCCTTATTTAGTTTTCCACCGGGACAGAGTATCCCTGAGGACGAGAACCTAAATTTTTGCCTAAGGTGGTTTCGACACTCACTTTAAACCAGGATATTGACCTTCCGGTCTATTTCGAGTTACTCTAATAGAGGAGGCTTTGCTCCACACCCTGGATGTTCACCGCAGCCTGAGGTATTACCTCAACAGAACTAAACCCTCTCGGGTTCTGACCAGCTTTTGTCTCCTTCTCTCAGAGAATGAAGGGCCATCAGTATCCAAACAGATCTTGTCCGCTGGCTTGTCCAGTGTATTTCAGTACTGTTCGAGATTAAGCAAAGCCTCCCGGGTTCTATCCGGGGTCATTCTACCAGGGTATGGCCACTTCCTTTGCAGCACTTAAGAACGTCTCCATTTTCTGCTATTTGCGCTGCAGCCACTTGGAGTTCTGTGCATACCTTTATCAGGCATTATAGTCTGGATATCGCCTCTCGTCAAGAGCTGGTTCGCCTAGCAGTGCTGCAGGGTCTCCTGTCCTAAGTCAGGGCTTGGAATGTTATTTCTTGCCTTTTGCCTCCTCCGAGATCTTATGGCAGCAAGCATTGCTTGGGAATGAACCTCATGATGTTACCTGCCGTAAGAGCTGTATCTCGCTAAGATAGTATGTTACGTAAGAACTTACCGTGAACAGTAGATCTTCGAGAACAGCTCTTGTAGCAGGTACCTCCCCGCCCACCTTCCTTAGAGGGCAGGGCTCTGCTCCTGCTTGTATCGGAATTTTCCCTTATTGTCTTCTGATGGTGGATCCTCGGTCTCCCCTTCTGATGTCATCCTGAGGCCGGGAGTCTCCGCGGGAGAACTGGGATTCTAGGGACCGCCCTTATGTACCATGCTTGACGTCGGAGCGGGACCGAGTCGGGCGGTCCTCGCTGAAGATAGCGCTAGCTAGAATTTTTCCATGGGGGTCCTGACGCCTGCTGGTTTCAGGTTCTAATGGTGTTACCTGCTGCAAGAGCTGTATCAAGTAAGATCTGCTACACCTTCTCTCTTGGGTGAAAGCAAAACAAAAAGTCGGTCCGTCTTCGGGACAGACTTAGTTTGGTTAGTATAATAATGCAAGATTCTTTGAATGTCTAAGGTATGCAGAATTGCCTTCCTGATTGGAATGCTCAGGGTAATAGACTGGAAGTTGAACAGACTGATTCAATGTGTACTCAGAAACCACCTTTGGTAAAAAACTGATTGGTATGCAGAGCCAACAGGTCTCTGTGAAAAAATCAATAAGGCTCCTCACATAACAGGGCCTGAAGCTCGGAAATCCTTTGAGCAGAAGTAAGTGCAACTAACAGCTTCCACGATAAATAGCACATATCACAACTACAAGTCAGTTCGAAAGGAGGCAAGATCAATTTTTCCAAAATAAAATTTAGATCCCAAGGTGGCGCAGGACTGCACAACAAGGGTTTCAGGTGGAGGATCCCTTTCAGAAAGGTTTTGGAAACCTCCAGCTGAGCCATAGTTTTGCCCTTCACTAAGGAGTGGTAAGCAGAGATAGCAGACAGGTGAACCCTCAACGAAGAGCAACTCAGGCCCAGGTCAGAGAGGTGTAGTAAATACTTCAAGATCTGAGGATCGGGGCACGAAAAGGGATCCCAACTCTTTGAAGTGGCCCAAACAGAGAAATGCTTCCTTTTCATGGCATACATCGTCCTTGTAGAAGGCTTTCTGGCCTCTACAAGGACCTGAGCCACTCTAGAGGAAACTCCATAACGTGAAGCAGCTATGTCATGAGGTGTCACACATGAAGGTGAAGGCATTTCAGAACTAAATGGACCAGCGTGCCCTGTCCCGAGTCAGGAGACCATGGCAGAGGCAGGGGAACCTGGGCTCCACTGCAAGCTGAAGAAGCAGAAACTATTTGATGAAGGCTAATACGGGGCGATCAGGATCATGTGAGCCCCCTCTGCTTGAAGCTTGAGCAGCACCCTCTGTAGGACCAGAAAGGGAAGGATGGCATACAAAAACGTCCCTGTCCAGCAAAGAGAGAGAGAGCATGTCTCGCCAAAAAACACCATGTCCAGGTGCGAGCGAGCAAAACCTGGGTAGTTTTGTATTGTATGGGGAGGCGAACAGATCCAGGTACGGATGACCCCATAGGTCGAATATGTCATCGACCACCGCATGCTTGAGCTCCCATTTGAGGGCTCTTACTCTGGTACGGCTGAGACTGCTAGAATGTTTCGCATGCCCGGAATGTGAATTGCAGAGAGGTGTATGAAGAATTGCCCGGTTTCACACCTGCATCCATTCCCAGCAGCGGGGAGACGAGTGAGTGCCCCCTTGTTTCTTGAAGTACCAGACCACACACATATTGTCCGACTGGACTAACAGTGGGTTCTGGTGGAGCAAGTGCTGGAAGGCTTAAAGAGCATACAGCACTGCCCTCCTCTCAAACACATTTATGTGCACAGATAGAGCAATGACTGAGACCATGACCCTTGAGTCCTGTGGCTCCTGAGGTAAACGCCCCAACCCGTCCCTGATGCATCTGTAGTCAGAGTTGGGGTTGGGAGGAGAGGACTGTAACGGAACGCTCTTGGTGAGGTTGTTGAGATCTTGCTACCATAGGAGATCACGCTGCATTGAACTGGAGAACATGACCATGTGGTCTAGGTCATGCGCCCTCCGATCCCACTACGCTCTGAGCGTCCACTGCGAGATTACATGTGCAGCCTGGCTACAGGGACAGTGGGGATGGCTGCTGCATAAGGCCAAGAAGTCAAGAACTGACATGGCGGAACCCACCTGCCATGCTGCTACTAAATGAGCTGGTTTCTGCAAGGTTTCCACACTGTCCAAAGGAAGGAAGGTCATACCCTGGGCCGTGTCCAACACCACCCAACAAACTGGAAGTACTGGAAGGCAGTTGGGACTTTGGATAACTGACAGTTATTTCCCACTTGCACAAAAAGGCCAGGTAGCTGAAAGGGAAAGTTCCAGCTGCTCCCTTGACGGGCTGACAGAAGCCAGTCGCCGAGGTAGGGGAACACATAGTGGTCTCTGGTGTCTCAGGGCGCTGCCACTACTGCAAGGCACTTGATAAACACCTGGGGTGCAGAGGACAGGCCAAAGGGAAGGGCCCTGAACTGGTAATGTTCCCTGAAAGGAGAACTTGAGGTAGCGATGATGGGTCTGAAAGACTAGGAGTGCAAGTAGGCATCCAGCATATCCAAGGCACAGAGCCACTGTCCCTTGTGCAGGAGGGGGAGCAGACCTGGGAGAGTCAGCATTCAAAACAGTTTATATTCTATGAACAGGTTTAGAGCGGGTAGGTCCAAGATGGGAGGCAAATCCCCAGTCTTCTTTGGAACCAGGAAGAAGTGGGAGTAAAACCCCTTTCATTCCTGGTTTGACGGAACGGGCTCTATTGCTTCATTTTGCAGAAGAGCCTAGATTTCTTCCCTTATGAGAGGAGTGTTCGCCTTTGTATGATGTGAGACACCCCTGGTGGTTTGTCTGGGATCTCATGAGAAACTCCAGAGTGTGGCCTTGTCTAATCAACTTAAGGACCCAAGAGTCTGCGGTGGTTGCCTCCTACTCTATCAGATGACTGGCGAATCTTCCACCCGCTGGCTACCTCAATGGAAGTGGAAGAGATGGGGTGGGCATGAGTCAAGAAATGGAGGGAGGGACAGGAAGAGCCATCCCTGAGGCTCTCTGGGTCTTGGCCAGAGGGGTGACTGATGCTGAAGGGGCCCATACGTGTAGTCTGCCGTTGCCTCGTCTGGTGCTTGGTATGACGATGAAAAGGCATCTTGGCCTTGGATCTAGGATGGCACATGGTGTGAACTGACCTGAAGGCCTTGCCCTTATCCTGGAGGCTGGTAGTTATATCCTGGGCATCACCCCCGAACAGGACAGACCCCCTGAAGAATGCGTCCTGGAGAGCCGACTGGACATCAGGTGCCAAACCTGACACTCTGAGCCAGGAAAATCTCCTGAGACATACTGCCGTAGTGGTTCCCCTGGCTGAGAAGTCCACCCCATCGTAGGTGGCCCTCAGAGAGTGACGACAGAGGACTTTGGCCGACCTAATGGTGTCTGCCAATACAGTCTTGGACTCGAAGTCTGGCATGGCCTCAGTGATAGGCTCCAACTGGCTGAACAGTGACTTCTGGTACATCAGCATGTGTGCCACATAGTTAAAGGCACACATGGCTAGAGTGGAGGAAGAATAAAACTTTCTCCCAAACTGATCAAGTGGCGCTACTCTGTCAGGAGGAGAGGTGCTCATGTTTGGGCTTGGAGGACCAATCGCTGGCAGCTGTGGTAACTACAGAGTTGGCCTTAGGGTGGACACTATGGATTCTTCCCCTGGGGTTCTATAGGTCCTATCAGCCTTGCTATGACTGGAATGGAGAAGGCATCATCCATATAGTGGAGGCCAAATCCTTGTGAGGCTCTAGCCATGGAGATGTGAGGACAGGTATTGTCACCTACATGTCCAGGAGCGCAGCAAGCCGCTGACACTTGATATCAAGCATCCATCTTCCAGTTGTAGATTTCTGCAATCTTTTTTAGGAGGTCCGCAAATGAAGGGTCCTCTGGAGGTGATTTGGGGGACTCCTTCGACTTGGGCTCCTTCAGAAGGGAGTCTCAAACCCTGAAACTGCAGAGAAAGACGGATTTGGATTCTGAGTCTGACAAATCTGAAGGCCTGACATCCGAACGAGAGGCCCCCGAAGTTCTGGGAGGAATACCGACTGTCATCAGGACTGGAAGGACCCTTTTGTCAGTCTGACGCTATGACTAATGCGGTTTCGGCAGGGAAACAGACTTGGGAGTATGACCCGAGTGGGACCAGAGAAAGGGTTCTCACTGGTGCTGGCTGTCCGCTTCAAGACAAGCTGAAATTTTGTCTCTGACTACCAGGACTGGCGAATGGCCTGCAAATCCACATAGGGCTAAGGAGGAGGTTACTTGGCTGAACCCCGGCGGCACTCCTGTCGCCATATCCTGACACATGGTACCTAAAGGCCGGTAATCCGGCCAAGGGTACTAAGGCACATACCCAGATGTCGTGAAGCCTGACGTCTGGTAGCCTGGCGGAGGTACCCAGGGACATAATGAAGGACAGGTTTAGCTAACCCGGTGGCGCTGGACACCACATTGTGCTATGTAGGCGACCGGGAATGACCTCGGGTTAGCCAGGGTGCCACAGCATGGGGAGGGCGGGACTGAGCATGCCGTGGGACGCTCTCTCTCCTGGGTCGGCGTGACCCTCCCAGAAACCCGCCCCACTGGGTGGGTGGAGGGTCCAGTGGGGCACATAGGCAGGCAGGGTGACAAGACGGGTGGGTGAAAGGGGCTGAGCTGGCTTCTAGAGTGCTGCAAGGCCTTTCCACGTGCACATATGGCTGTTTGCTGGGGCTCCGGGAGAGAATGGACGGGAGAAAACCCAAGAAAAACCCAGAAAACAAATTTAAAAAAAAAAAAAAGAGGCTAGGTAGCCGGGCGGAGGGTAACTCAGTGGAGACCCCTGGAGGACCTGTAATGGATGTGAGACTTGAGGAGGCCTCAAAATTCGCCCAGAAGGAACAGAGTCAGGCGTGGGGGCTGACAGGAGGCAAGTCCTGTGGTGAGTTGATGGTCCTGCCGGAAAAACGGTGAAGGGTCCTGGGGTGTCTGGAAGCCCAGACGTCAGATCTGGGGTTGATTCAGAAACAATGACACCCAGACGACCCTGTCCTCCAGCTCCCGCTGGTCTGGGGAGGGCAGAGGAGGCTCCACAATGGGAGAAAAGGTGTTATCTCTGTGGATAGAACCCACCGGAGAATGCTGCCCAGAGACCAGTAGCTGGCTCTTGTCTGGCCGGACGTCGTCGGGGCTCGTGCCAGAGCCCGACATGAGTGGGAACAGTCGGGCGGGCGGCCTTACACCTCCTTTGAACACGACTAAACTCCATGGCTGTAGGTTATACAGCCAATGCATGTTATGGGAGCACCAATCTTACTCTATATATTATCCACCAAGGTCAGAGGCTTGTCATCTTATACAGGGGTAACAATTAAGAAAACAATCAGGTGTGTGAGGCGGAATACCAAAATCCCAAATTTGGTATTCGGTCTCAAACTCTGGTATTCCGTCTATCCAAAAGAGCATGCTATAGATTAAACTACAAAGTAGAGGCCAGGAGGAGTGGTATTCCAGTCGGAATACCAGCATGAAAAAAAGAACAGGTTACTCACCTGTAACAGTAGTTCTAGGAGTGGTATATCGTATATGTTATTCATCCACACTTCTTGACACGTCCCCTTCCACTTTAAATCTTGCTGGAAGTCTTCAAGCTGGCTCTTCCCACCCACCTGGGTGGTATATACCTCGGCTCCGCCCCATGACGCCAGATCTTAGCACGCTGGAAGCAAGGTTGTGTGCCCGAAGCCGGAGGTCGGGTGGGTGCGTGTGGATGAACAACATATACCACTCCTAGAACTACTGTTACAGGTGAGTAACCTGTTCTTCTAGAAGTATGGGTATGTTCATCCACACTTCTTGGCAGACTCCAAACAGTTCTCCGGGAGGAGGGAGGCAAGGCGCACACCTCCTACTTAGGAAATAAAGATTAGAAACCCGAGGCCCCAAAACCAGCATCCCGGCTTGACTCAAGGTCGATGTGGTAGTGGGTAACGAAGGTGTTTGCTGACTTCCAGGTAGCAGCCCGGCAGATTTCCTGGATAGGGATGTCCCTGGAAGCAGCCACTGATGCAGCAGTATGGCAGGTAGAATGAGCTCTTATCCCTCTGGGAGGCTCCTTGCCCGCCAACTCATAGCACAGACCTATGCATGATGTAATCCATCTTGCTATGGTCCGTTTGGCTGCAGGTCTGCCAGAAGCGGCTTCAGCGTAGGTGACAAACAGCTGGTGAACCTCTCCACGAATTTCCGCTGATCTTTCCTTATGATAGGAGAGAGCAAGTCTCAGGTCCAAAGTATGGAGCCTGTACTCGGTGTCCGAGGTGTAATTAGGGTAGTATACCGGCACAGTCAACACCTGGTTGAGGTGAAACTCTGACACCACCTTCTGAAGGAATTACGGGTGGAGGCGCAGGACAACTTTGTCCCTGTGAAAGACCAGATAAGGGGAGTCCACTGAAAGCGCCTGGAGCTCCCCTGTCCTTCTGGCAGATGTGATAGCCACCAGGAATGCCATCTTCAAACACCATGAAGTCTTGCTATATTATAACAATAGCAGTCAGCCACTGCAGCTGAACTGCCCCGGAGAGGAAGGAGTTAACTCCAGAGGATCTGGAGTTCTACAGCGCGAGGGCGCTGTGCCAAAGCTCTATCTGGCCAGTTTCAAATGAAACTGTCAGATTCTTTACTCCGCTTCACTGAACAGTCGCTCCGGAGATCAGCTCCTTCAGCTCGGTTCATTCTCGGTTCAAGCGAGTATTTTTCGGTTCATTTGAACCGGCAAAAAGTATTTATTTTACCGCATTTCGGTTAAAAGCTCTATCTGGTAAACCGTAAGTACAAATTTAAAGTCTGTGTGGAAATTCAATTATCGGTTCGGTTTTGAACCGATCGGTTTGCTGATTTTAACGTTTTGAAGTGTTTGGTTGGGCTTTTAGAGTCACGGTTCCCAGTTCTTATCGGTTCTAAAAAACCTGTTTTTAAATAGGTTTTTCAAATACCTGTGACACGGTTAGGAACGATAAAGGTGTCTTACCTAGCACTGCCATCAAAAGGGCAAGTTTTGGTTAGGCTGGCATTATGTCTGAGAAACCCAAAGAAAACCGGGCCCACTGGGTTTCAACACTGTGATGTCTGTGGGGAAGCCTTTGCCAAGGCTGACCCACACACCACTGTGTTATTGTCTGGGGCTGACCACCTCCTGTCAGACTGCCAGGTGTGTAAAATTTCCTGCAGCCACCCTGGAAAGAGATTGGGCGGCTCAGGGGCGAGAGGCCAAAAGTCCGCTGACCGGATGGCCAGCCGGTCCAGTACCCACTGGACCAGAGGGAGTGCCCTCTGACCAGGGCGAGACTTCCTCGGGCAAAAGAAAGGCTGGTTCAGATGAACCAGTCCCAGTTAAAAAGACAAAGAAATCAGTACGTTTGGAGGCCAAAATTGTCTCTCCAACTGCTGCAGAGATAGCTAAAGCCATTCAGATTGTCCAGTCACTGTCTCAGGGACCTGTCGAACCACCAACAGTTGGTAAAAGGTTGGTTCGTTCAGTTCCAGTGGTTCAGGAGTATGATGTTGAGAATTTTATGAACCACAGGAGGAGGAGAATTTGATCAATATATGTGTGGCTGGGAGGGTCTGGGCGTGCCCATTGAACGGACATTTCTCCAGACAGACCTTTAGAATCTCCTCCTATTCTGTCTGAGTCCTTCTCATTTATGTTTTACAAAAGGTTGCAGAAACCCTCCAGCTTCCTTTAGAGGAGGCTGTGGATGAGCAGAGGAGCCTGATTATGTAGAAATGATGGATATACCAGAGTCTAGGAGGTTGTCTATTCCTTTGCATAAGTCATTTAGGAAGCAAACAACAAAGATTTTAAAAATCCTCATTCTGTCCCTCCTGTAGATAAAAATGGACAGAAGGTATACTTTGTCAGGCTCTGATACAGACCTCCTCACTGAACAGTGTAGTCATGTAGGTGTGGTACAAGCTGCAGCCTGTGACAAGGCTAATATTCCTCTGGCCACATCCTCCTGATAAGGATTCCAGGAAGATTGATGCCATGGCGAAAAAACAGTATATGGCAGCTTCTTTGGGACTCAGGCAGGCAAATTATATAGCTTATGTGGCTAGATATCAGAAATCTAGATGGGACACAATATTGCAGTTAGCCAAGCAGGCCCATGGCCAGCTGGCTAGTGATTGGAACAGGTGGCTGCTGATGGCATTGAAGCCTCTAAAGTTCAATTTCATACTGCTGTTGATGTTAATGATGTTTCCTCTAGGGTCATGGCCACTTCTGTAGCTTTCCGTGGTTGGCATGGCTCAGATGCACTAATCTGTCCCAAGATACTCAGTCAAAGGCTATGGATTTTCCTGTAGTGGGAAATTCTCTTTTGGGAACAAACAGAAAACTATATGAAAAGATGGATGAATACAGAACTACCTACAAAAGTGCCCAGGCTAAGGAGAGGCATGCCACTCCACAAGGCACGCTCCCAGAGGTAGGGCAGGCCTTTTACCAATTTCAAGCCTCCTCTGCTTTTGCGCAGAGGGGTTTCTTCAGAGGCAGGGGTAGACGAGGCACAAGTAAACCGTCCCCCTCCCCTCAGCCTAAGGCTGCTGCTAAGCAGGCACCCTGATGGGGTGCCCAGGGCCGATTCTCCTGTACCAGTGGGGGGCAGGTTGGCTTATTTCAGCCAGAACTGGCTGTCCTTAACTTCGGACAGATGGGTTCTGGAGGTAATAAGCCAGGGTCTGGTTCTCAGCTTCAAACACTTTCCAAAGATGAGAGCCAGACATTTTCCACCTGCAAATCCTTCAGAAGCCCTTGCTTTGGAAGCAGAGGTTTCTTCTCTTCTGGACTGCAAAGCAGTGGAAAGGGTCCCTCCTTGCCATCAGGGCAAGGGCTATATTCAAGATACTTTCTTACCCCAAAAGACAGAGAGAATGGCGGCCCATTCTAGATTTAAGTACCTGAACAAGCATCTTTTGAAACCAAAGTTCAAAATGTTGACTCTGGCAATGATATTGCCTTCCCTGAGCCAGGGGACTGGCTAGCTTCCCTGGACCTCAAGGATGCCTATTTTCATGTTCTGATCAGGCCTTCTCACCGAAAGTACCTCAGGTTGAACTGCCCTCAGGCCACTACCAGTTCAGGGCAATGCCCTCCGACCTTACCTCTGCGCCAAGGGTATTCACAAAATGTCTAGCTGTGGTAGTGGCTCACTTAAGAAGGCAGGGGTTGCTGTGTTTCCCTACCTGGACGACTGGCTCATTGTGGGTCAGTCCCAGATCAGGTAAATCCCACTTGCAAGTCACCCAGCAGCTTCTCACTTCCCTGGGATTCCTGCTAAATTTACCAAAGTCAGTTCTGGAACCAGTTCAGGTCTAACTTTCATAGGTGCAGAATTGAACACAAAGTTAGCCAGGGCATTTCTCCCTCGGAAAGGGTAGACAGACTCATTGCCCTGGCATCCTCTTTACCCTCATGAGTCTCTCGACCAGCAAGGCATTTTCTGCAACTCCTGGGGCACATGGCTGCTTCCACAGCTGTAGTGCAAGGAGCAAGATTCCAGATGAGGGACATTCAGTTCCATTTGAGGGCCTATTGGTCTCAAAGGAAGGACCCCTTCCAAATTGGTCCCAGTGACTCAAACTCCTGATCCTGGCCCTCCACTGGTGGCAGGATCAAGCAATCTAAAACAAGGGTTCCTTTCATTCCCATTTCCCACTCCCCTCACCACGGATGCCTCCCTGTTAGGGTGGGAGCTCACTTGGCGACCTGTCCACTCAGGAGTGTGGTCTCCAGGAATCTCTGCTCCACATCAATCTTTTGGAACTCAAGAGCTGTCTTTTAGCTCTTCAGGTATTTTCAGTTTCTGTCCAGAACAAAGTGGTTCAAGTCAGGACAGACAACACCACCACAATGTGGTACATCAACAAGCAAGGGGCACTCGGTCATCAGCCTTGTGCACGAAGCAATGAAGTTGTGGTCTCTGGCTACTCCTGAACACCTCCTGATAGCAGTTCACCTCCCAGGGAAGGACAATGTCTGGCGGATGCCCTCAGCAGAATTTCTCAGGGCCATCACGATGGGCTCTGAATCCACAGGTGCTGGGGTCTGTCTTTGCCAGATGGGGCACCCCTCAGATAGATCTTTCGCAGCCCCAGACAACCACCAACTTCCTCTATTTTGTTGCAGGCCTCCAGTGCTGGGCTCAGTCCCCCTGGATGCCTTTCTGTTGGACTGGAAAGGGAAGTTCCTGTATGCCTTCCCCCCCTTTCCTCTTCTTTTCAGGGTACTAGTGAAAATCAGATCTCAACCCTGCAAAGTGATTCTGATTGCCCCAGATTGGGCCAGACAGCCCTGGTACCCTCTGCTTCTGTCCTTGACAGTCCACCCTGCCCTGAGCCTGCCCAGAGTCCACGACTTGCTGGCCTGTGCACAGGGAGTGTGGTATCGGACCTCAAATCCCTCCATCTCAAGGCATGGCTCTTGAGGAGTTAGAATTGCTGATTTACACCTTTCTCAAGGTGTCCTGGATATTTTAAAGGCTTCAAGGAAGCCTTCCACTAGAAGCCACTTACAATTCTAAGTGGAAGAGGTTTTCCATCTGGTGCTCTGAGAGGCAGATTATTCCAGAATCTGCTGATCTTCCCATTTATTGGACTATTTGGTCCATTTAAATTCCTAGGCCTTAGCCAGCTACCTTGAAGGTTCATCTGGCAGCTGTCTCTGCTTTTGTGTCAGCAGGAAGCCTGCCTCCCTTTCTTCTCACCCTGTGTTTTCCAAGTTTTTAAAGGGTTACTTCATACTAACCTCCTTTTAGAACCAGCTCCTGCCTGGGACCTGAATGTTTGCATTGCTCAGTTAATGCAACCTCCCTTTGAGCCTCTGTCCTCAGCAGAGCTCAAGTATCTAACTTGGAAAACTGTTTTCCTAGTGGCTATCACTTCTGCCAGAGCATAAGTGAATTACAGGCCCTGTCAGTGGAAGAAGATTTTATCTCTTTCCACAGAGATAAGAGAGTCCTCAGGACTAACAGAAAGTTTTGCCTAAAGTGGTTTCAGATTTCCACCTGAACAATCCATCTCTCTCCCAGTATTTTCACTGAGCATTCTTCCTCAGGTGAGAGAGACTGCACAGCGTGGACGTCAAAAGAGCCTTAAGCTACTATTTGGAACGCACCAAGGGTCAGGTTGAATCCTCCAACTCTTCCTTACCTATGGCGAGGTTGGCAAGGAAACCTGCCACTAAGAGGACAATTGCAGGTGGATTGTCTCTTGTATCCAATTTTGTTACCAAAACTAGGTAGAGAACCCCCTCAGGACTGAGGCCCTCCACCAGGGTACAGCTGCATCTCTAGCGGCTGCTAGAGACATTCCATTCTGGAAATTTGTCAAGCTGCTACCTGGAAAACAGTTCACACTTTACCAAGCATTATTCCTGGATGTCCAGTCCAGGAGAGATGCTCGGTTTAGCACAGCTGTGCTTCAGAGCCTATTTCCTAAGTAGGTTCTGACCCTCCTCCATGGAGGTACTGCTGTGTAATCTGCTATTGTTATAATATAGCAAGACTTCATGGTGTTTGAAGAAAAAATTACTCACCTTAGTAATTGCTTTTCTTCTCATGGAGTCTTGCTATGTATCATCCACCCTCCTGCCCCTCTCAGAACTTCTACTTGGGTAGGGTGGCAAATTAGTGCAAGCACTGTGTCATGCCATTGTAGTTTTCCCTTACCCTCTTTCCTTTGGGTTAGGGACTAGGTTGTTCTGTTTAGGTAATATATTGGCCCCTTCCTGGACTTGAGTCTTTGGGGAAGGGGTCTAATAGTGCTTGTAAGGGAAAACTAATAATAATAATACCATTATTCATTGTTATTATGGTTATTGGTGTTTCTATTGTTGTTTATATTGTTGTTATTCTACTAGTAGGTAGCCACTTGGCTAGTGTAGAGCTTTCCACACAGACTTGTTGCTTAGTATTAGCTTAGTAAAGATCTGACAGTTTCATTTGAAACTGGCCAGATAAACTTTAGTACAGCGCCCTCGCGCTGTAGAACTCAGATCTTCTGGGTTAACTCTTCCTCTCCGGGGCAGTTCAGCTGCAGTGGCTGACTACTATTGTTATAATATAAAAGACTCAATGAGAAGAAAAGCAATTACTAAGGTGAGTAATTTTTCTTCTCGACAAATAATGACAGCTCACACTTGTGCATGGAGTTCAAATGGCTTGCCCATGAGCTTTGCTAAAACCAGCAACAGATCCCGGAGGTGGAGGTTCACGCACGGAGGATATGTGATCAGGCCATTGAAAAGTGTCCGACCACTGTCTCCACGTCAATACCGGCTGACTGGCCCACGCCTGGCAGCAAAATGGCTGCCAGTGTACCCTAAAGTGCGATGACCATAGACCCCTTTGGAGAGAGGCCAAAGTGATAGAAATGTTAGCCAGAACAGGATAAGGGGTCCAGACTCTTACCCTGACACAAATAGAAAATCTTTTCCATTTGAGACAGAATATTTCCTGGAGACCGATTCCTTCAGAATGCCTCTGCCATGGTGTGAGCATCCTCGGAAAGATCAAGCACCGAACTCCAGCCGCTCCAAGTGACAGGCTGTCAGGTGCAGGGATTGAAGGTCCGGATGAAATACCTTCCTTGGTTCAATGATATCAGGTCAGGCGTGTACAGAACACGTTCAGGGGGCCTGCAGCTGAGGTTGAGAGATCTGGGTACCAGAACTGGCGTAGCCAGTCTGGGGCTACCAGAATCACCTGCACCTATCCCTCCTCACCTTGAATAATACCTTGTGGATCAAGAGATGGAGGAAGGCGTGAGAGCCTGGGGTCCCAGTGGCCTCGGGAAGGCATCCCCTACATGAGCCCCTGCTGAGGCGGGCATGATTTCAACTTGTTGTTTTTGCCCTATATGGCAAACAGGTCCACCATCGGTTTACCCCAATGGGAGAGGCTGGAGGTTACAGAATTATCTCTGGATGGAGAGACCACTCATGGGATGTCTGGCCTATACGGCTGAGAGCATCCGCCAGCTGGTTCAAGGCTCCTGCCACATGGATGGCTAGGAGATCCGCCTCCAACCGGCTTATGAGGGTCCTTGATGCGGAACACCTCCTTGCACAGCAGACGGGAGTGCATGCTGCCCTGTTTGTTGAGGTAGTACATGGTCATGGTATTGTCCGTCTGGACTTGAACCACTTGACCCCGGAGCTGAGGAGCGAAAGCTGACAGTGCCAGTCTGATTGCTCTGAGCTCCAATAGGTTGATGTGGCATCAGGACTCCTCGGGGGTCCAGAACCCGTGGGCCCTGTTGTCCCCCATGTAGGCTCCCCAGCCCATGAGAGAGGCAGTCAGTCGTTAGGACGGGATTCCTTCCTGCAACTGGTCTGGGGTGGTCCACCATTGAAGAGCATCCCACATCTTCTGGGTTACAGTGATCAGCTGGTCCGAAATGACCGTGACGAGGACTCACTGGGCTGACAGCTCCCATTGGAGAGAGGCATATGTACAACAGACTAACGGACCACTGAGTGCATATAGTCATGTAACCAGAAGCTTAGAAAGTCCTGGGCAGAACGCAAGTGCCCAACCAGAAATGATCGAGCAAGGAGGAGAACATTCACCCTGTCTGCCGGGAGCGAGCTCTGGCCTGACAAAAGTCGAGCTCTGCCCCGATGAAGCCTATCACCTGAGAGGGCACGAGTTCCAACTTGGCCTCGTTGATCAGGAGGCCGAGTTGGGAGCAGGTTTAGAGGGCCTGATCCCTGGACCTCTCCACCTCCTGAAGGGAGGAACTTGTCAAGAGCCAGTCGTCGAGATAAGGGTAGATTCGGACTCCTCGACGCTGAAGGTGGGCTGCCACCACTGCAATGCACTTGGTGAAGACCTGTGAGGCCAATGACAGGACGAACGGCATGGCTCGGAACTCGTACAGGGTCCCTTCGACCCTGAAGCGGAGAAACCGCTGATGAGACGGACGGATTGGGACGTGAAAGAATGCATCCTGTAGATCCAGTGAACAGAACCACATGTTTCGCTCCAGGGATGGTATGATCTGGTTCAGAGTAACTAACATACTAAAATGCCAGCAGAATAGACCTAACAGTCTTTCGTGTCTGCTCGTTTGGTCAGCCCCCACCCGGGGAGCTGACCTTGCTGCCCCCTCTCCCTCTCTGGCTTGTCCCTTCCCAGTCCCGGATATTCTCGCTGCACTGGTTTTTGCTTCCAGAACCCTTCCCTTGTACCTGTCACACCCCCTCTTGAACCCCATCTGGAAGGTGCAGGACCTGAGATATTGATTCAGGTCATGGAGATCTAGGATGGGGTGCCAACCCCCGTCCGCTTGGGCACCAGGAAGTACCTGGACACGAAGCCTGGGTCTGAAGGAGGATCTGGCACTGGAGCTAGTGCCTCCTTGCGGAGGAGCTGAGCTATGTCATCTCAGAGAGACGACTGAGTACAAGCTGAGATCCTTTCCTCCCGAGGGGCGCGGGCTCGGCTAGGAGGGTACTGCTCTAACTCTAGAGGCAGTCCCTGACCGACCACTTCGAGAATCCACCTGTCCGAAGTGATATTGGACCAGGCGGAAAGGAAGTGGCGGAGTCGACCCCCCACGGGAGGACCCAGGGCTGGCGTGACGGGTGTAGAGGTGGCAACCCCCAACCCGTCACTGAGCAGGCTTAGAGGAGGAGGAGGCGGCTCCTGGACCTGCATCTCAGCCTCCTTTACGGGGCTGTTGAGGACCTTGCTTGGGCCGCGGGCGCCAAACTTGAGCCTGCTGCTGCTGACCTCCTTGATAGGAGGGCTACCTGACCACAGGGGAAGAGTGCCGAAATGGCTTCTTCTTTCTCTTTTGCTGGTTCTTACCCGAAGAACCCTTCGCAGAAGTAGCATCCAAGGTGGCACTGGACTGCTCTGTGTGCTGAAGGTGACCGGCCACTCCTGGACTGAACAAGTCTGTGCCTAGGAAGGGCATGTCAGCCAGTTTATGCAGAGTATCTGCTGGGAAGGAGGAAAAGTCTCAGCCAAGCCCTGCGGCGAGTGGCCACTGTGGCTGCTAAAGAGCGGGCACAGGAATCTCCAATGTCCAGGGCTGTCTGGAGCAGCTGTTTTGCAACAGTATGGCCCTTATCACGGACTTGCTTGACCGTGGTCTGCATGTCCGCCGGGAGATGAGGGAGGACCTCGTCTAATGACCCAAGGAGGGCATGAGAGAAGTGTGCCATGATAACAGCCGAGCTGCCCTCACGAAGGCCTAAGGAAGACGCCGCATAGACCTTACGGGCAGAGTGGTCCATATTTCTGGACTCCTTGTCCGGGGGTCGGTCAGTGTCGGCCAAGCTACCAGTACGCCTGAACACATAAGCGGTCACCAAGCTCTCGGCCGAAGGGTGTTCTGTGAACCCCACCAGGGACCCCATAGGCACTGCGTACTTGCAGGCCATGCAGGCAGACGGTGTTGGACAGGAAGCCGGACGCTGCCAAAGCTCAAGGGCCAGGCCAACAATGGCTTCAGACACTGGAAAGGCCTCCGTCGGGGTGTCTCCCCTTTTGAGGAGATCAGTAAGGGGGTACTCCGCCTTTTTCTGGATGGACTCCAAGGGCATTCTGGTGGATTCAGAGATCAGGTGGAGAATGCCCCGGAAGGAGGAAGGGCCTTCCTCCAACCCTGCCACGGATGGATCATCATCCCCGGGATGGGAGTGCAATCCGGTGACATCAGAGTCCGAAGAATCAGGATACAACGGTCTCCATCCTATGTCTCCCTTGATACGCCTAGGCGGTGGGGGGCGACTTATCGACAGACGTTGGGGAAGCCCAGCATCTGTGCGGTCCTCTTTCAAGGAAGCCCCTTCCTGAGGCTGCTTAGGCGGTGGTTTCACCAGAATCGGTGAAGAGACTGGGATAGGCCGAACTGGGATATGTGCCGGCCCCACGGGTGGAGGAACCGATGGCTTCGGTTCCGGATGGGTTGGCGTCTGCCTAGGAGGCGAAAGCCAAGTGATGGCCGGAGTAGTCGGCGGAGCCAGCTTCTGCCCGGTCAAAATCAGCTGTTGCCACATGAGGTTTTCATAGCGTCGACGGAGTTTCCACTGAAGCCTCTCCTCATCAGAGGAGGATGAAGACCTGTGGCGTTGCCTCTTTTTAGAGCTCTTATGGCTCTTTTCCGGCCGTTCAGCCAAAGGTGTTCTGGACCTCAACCGAGGAGGCTGACTCTGTCGATCGGGAGACACTGGGGTCGGTGAAAACCGAGGTTCCGGAACTGGGTCCTCAATGGGGATACCAGCGGGCTGGATCTCTTTATCGGGGAAGACAAGGACAGGAGTCCTTTCCAAGGAGTTGTCGGCCGGCCAGAAGGAAGGTCCGTGAAACCGGCGGCCGAGGATGCGATCTCGACCGAAGTCGAGATCGAGTGCTCTTGAGACTCGGACCTTTCTCGGTCCCAAGAGCGTCTTCGTCAAGACAAAGACTTTGGGTCCTCCTCCCTCTTACGAGAATGGGAGGAGTGCGACCCCGAGGGCGCCTCACCCCTGGTGGGGAGAGACTGGCACAAGTCCTTGAAGGAGCCCGAAAAGGTGGGGCCAAGGTTCAATGGAACAAAAAGGCTTTGACTGGCCGAAGCTCAAGCTGCTTCCTCCTCAAATGCCTTCATTTGTTCCAGCTGCTTGGTGGATCCCGCAGCCGCGGAACCGCTCACCTCGCCTCCTTCGATTTTCACCGGCGGGTTCCTTTTCTCCAGTCTCCCCAGTTTTAGGCGCACCTTGCAGTCATCCAGGACATTGGGATGGAAGGCCAGGCAAAACCCACACGACGAAGTGTCATGTCCGACACCCAGACAGTAGACGAGGTTAGTGGGGATCGGTGCGCCGATATCTTCTGGCCGTAGGGGCACTATTGGCGAACTGGGGAAGATTTTCCTCCATGTCAGATGCGGTAAAATTGCAATTGCAAACTCGAACGAGTTTTAAAGTAATATTCGCCAAAAATCGACGTTTTGAATCCAGGGCCTATGAATTGCTGCAACAGCACGAGGGAACCCATATCTTCCGGTGGAAAGGAAGATCTGGCGTCATGGGGCGGAGCCGAGGTATATACCACCTGGGTGGGTGGGAGTAGCCAGCTTGAAGACTTCCGTTAAGATTTAAAGTGGAAGGGGACATATCAAAAAGTGTGGATGAACAATATATCCACGCTCCTAGAACTGGTATTCCACCTTGAAAACTGATATGCAAAACAGGACGTAATACCATTAAATTCTAGCCCTAGTATAGAACGGTTTTGATGCATGTGACCTTACCCAATAAAAATTTGTTCAAAACCAAAAAGTCCGGTGACTCAGCCGTTTCCAGAAAAACAGCCGGAGTGAATATAGTGAACTGTATCCATGATTGCAGGAGTTTTTTATGTGAAACAGTGTGGTGGAGCTGTGGAATACCCTGCTGGCAGAGGTGGTGGGCAGCAAGACCATTAGCAACTTCAAAACCCGGTTGGGACAGAGTTAAGGGTTTAACAGTCACCCAGGTGGTAGCAGTAAGGCATGGAACATGATGGCAGGTAGTGTGGGCACAAACCCAGTATAGATACTAGGCTTCTGTGGTAGGATAGAGTATTACGGGCCACTGGATGGACCAATGGTCTTTTTTCTGCTGTCAACATCTGTGTTTCTATATTTGGTCCCTTTACATTGACTTTGAGCAAGTAATTCACATTATGCACTTTAAGTTTCTGTTATCAGTTTTATTGTTATTGCAGTGACTTACAAAATTCTAAAAAGGACATTAGAGCTGCAGGAGTCAGGAAATTCCCTGGACTACAATAGGATCAGCTTCCTTGTAAATGGACATTCCCATTTAAGCCCCCAAAAAATCAGTCTAAAACAATGCTGGCTGGCATACAGGACTGGAGAACAATGAACTCCACCAGCCCATACAAAGCTCAGTTAGATGAGGTGTGACAAACTTGGCACACACTAGTGGAGGAAGAAAAAGATAAGATGGCTAGACTGGGTCACTGAATTGTGTCATACTGAGAGCAGCTTCGTCGGCAAACACTGGGGAAGAAGGGCGCGATATCTGGGGTGCATCAAGGGCCACTAGACACGTACTGAATATGGATCTGGAAGGCTACAGGAGGAGGTCTTCTATACCTAATTAAGAGGAGCTAAACCTTGACACACATGGCGAAGAAGTGCTACTTACAGAGAAAATACAAGCCTGGAGGAGACTAGCACCAGGGGCTACCTTGGTTATCACCTAGCATATAGAGATCAATGTGCAAGTACATACCTCAACGAGCTTGGCATTTTCTTTTTTGAGTTTCACCAGGTACTGGATTTTCTGGTTTATATTCTGGTGCCCTACTAGTTTCCCATTTTCCTCAGCCAGAAACTCCACTTGCTTCCTCAGCACTTCAATCTCCTGCAGGTTAAAGAGTGGGAAGGAATGGACTGTGAAATATCTGTGCCCCTTCTGTTATCAGTTTTTAGAAGCAGCTTATAGGTTATGTATTTGACAAGAATAGTTTAACGCGTTTTGTTAGATTAACAGATAATCTGCACATAGATTGTACACAAAGTTGTGACAGGTTTGAAAAAGGCCCTGTCCCAGTTATGCAGAAAGAGTTTCAATGCAAGGATCTGTTCTATTCTCTCCTTTTCCATCTCGTCTGGTTGAGCAACCAAATTTTCTTGCGAGATCTAGGAAAGTACAGTTACACAAGAACTTACCGTAACAGCAGATCTTCGAGAGAGGCTCTTGCAGTGCGCAATTACATATAGGACTGAAGTCGGCAGGCATCAGGACCCCACGAAAAAATTTCTAGCTAGCAGTCTCTGGTGGGGGACCGCCCCCAAGTCAGGTGACCGGAGTCAGACGATGTCGGTATAAAGGGGTGGTCCCCCACGCCCGCCTTCCAGTTCTTTCCCACCAAAGGCCAAAAAGGCAAGACGAGACAGAAGTGAATCTTTCCCCATGGAAAAGGAGCTGAAAAAGCTAAAGGGGATGGAGGGCAGGAAGGCATTACCTACTGCAAGAGCCTCTCGAAGATCTACTGTTACGGTAAGTTCTTACGTAACTGTACTAAGGGCTCTTGCAGTAGGTAATTACATATAGGACAGAGTCCCAAGCAGTCTGAAACAAGGAGAAGCACACGGGAGGAGGGAAACTACCCATCCATAGATCCTCCGGCTGTGAGGGTCTCAAGAAAGGAGACCTTGCAGAACAGCCGGCCCGAAGCCTGCTCTATGGCAAGAGGCAATGTCCAAACTGTAGCGTTTTCGAAGGTATGGACAGAAGTCCAAGTTGCTGCTGCGCCAAGCGTCAGCCGAACACATTCTTAAAACAAGACGAAGGCAGCGACACCCCTGGTGGAGTGGCCTCTGACTTGACCTGGCAGGGTCTTGTGATACTTGTCGTAACAAAGTGATACGATGAGCCAACCATTTAGATAGGCACTGCTTGGAAACGGCATTGCCTTTCTCTTTTGTGAGCAAAAGAGACAAACAGCTGATCAGACTGAGATCCTTCGTCCTGGTGGTGTAGTATCTCAGAATTCGGCGAACATCCAAAGTATGCAAGAGGTACTCCCCTTGATTGGAGTGTTGCGTAAAGAAAGCAGGAAGCTCAATGGATTGATTCAGCGCATATTCCGCTACCACCTTAGGGAGAAACTTAGGATTGGTGCGCAGAGCCACCCGTTCCTTGTGAAAAATCAAATACGGGATTTTGCACATCAAGGCCTGAAGCTCGGAAATCCTTCGAGCTGAAGTAATGGCCACTAGGAGGAGAGTCTTCCAGGACAGGAACTTCAGGTCTGCTGAGGCTGCCGGCTCAAAAGGAGGCAGGGTAAGCGTCTCAAGAATGAAATTCAGAGCCCAAGGAGGAGCAGAAAGGTGAATAGGGGATCTCAAGTGGAGAACCCCTCTAATTAAAGTCTTAATGACTTCCAACTGTGCAAAAGTTCTGTCCCCAAAAGGAACATAAGCAGAAATGACCACCATGTGAACTTTCAGAGATGAATGGCTGAGACCCAGATCAAAGAGATGGCACATATAGTCCAGAATTCTCCCGACAGGACATGAGAATGGCTCAAAATCTTTGGAAGAAGCCCAAATAGAGAACCTTTTCCATTTCATGGCGTAGGTAGATCTAGTTGAAGGCTTTCTGGCCTCCACCAGAATCTCAGCCACAAGCAGGGAAACCCCGAATCGGGCTTGAACTACATCTGCAGGAGCCACGCATGTAACTGAAGGGATTTGAGACCCGGATGAACCAGAGTCAGCAAAAGTTGCAACAGAGGAAGAGGAGGTTGCTCTGAATACTGTTGCAGAAGAGAGAACCAAACTTGCCTGGGCCAGAAAGGAGTGATTAGGATCATGCGGGCTCCTTCCGAGCCAAGTTTGTGTAAGACCCTCAGATTTAAGGGGATTTGGGGGGGGGGGCATAGACACATCTGTCCTTCTAATCTAGAGACAGAGCGTCTCTCACAAAAATGTCTTGCCGTGGAGCGAGTGGGCAAAAGGCAGGAAGTTTTGCATTACGAGGAGACACGAACAGGTCTACCTGAGGTGTTCCCCAGCACAGGAAGATATCATCTACCACCACCTGATCCAGTTCCCACTCGTGAGCCTGTGCAGACGACCGACTGAGCTGATTTGCAAGTGTGTTTTCGACCCCCAGAACATGAATTGCCGTGAGGTGAAGGTTGTGTTGCACTGCCCAATCTCAAACTCGCATTGCCTC
Source organism: Neoceratodus forsteri (assembly GCA_016271365.2). Taxonomy (NCBI): domain Eukaryota; kingdom Metazoa; phylum Chordata; order Ceratodontiformes; family Ceratodontidae; genus Neoceratodus; species Neoceratodus forsteri. The sequence goes on along the minus strand of CM057456.1, from coordinate 810,693,097 downwards.
CCTGCAAAGAGGGAAGGAACAAATTCCTCCCCGTTTGCTGATGTACCAGACTACGCACATATTGTCTGTCTGGAGAGCCAGATGACCAGGAAGCACATACAGATGCAGAGCTTGTAGAGCATACAGCAAGACCCTGAGCTCGAGCACGTTTATGTGAAGAGTCTGCTCAAGCCTGGACCAGGAGCCATGGGTCCTGTGAGACCCCAGATGGGCTCCCCAACCCTCTCCCGAGGTATCTGTTGTCAGTGTTTGGGAGGGAGGTCTGAGGCAGAAGGGAACTCCCTGGCAAAGGTTCTCCTGAACCATCCACCATTGTAAGTCCCAAACCATAGGGTTGGAGACCAAGACTTCTTGGTCTAGGTCGTCCACCAACTGATCCCACTGAGACCGAAGCGTCCACTGAGAGATTCTCATGTGGAGCCGAGTGTGAGGGACTGTCTGAATAGCAGCCGCCATGAGCCCGAGGAGGCGAAGGACTGACCTGGCACTGACCCATCTGCAACTGGACAGCAGGCTTGCATGAGCTTGGAGGGTGTCCACCGTGTCCAGGAACGCCCAGATGAACTGGCACCTCTGGGATGGGATCAAATGGGACTTGGTCTGGTTGATGGTAATACCCAGGCTGGTAAAGACCTGCAGGGCAAGGGAAAGGGCGCGCAGGAGCTCCTCCCTGGATGGGGTCACCAGAAGCCAGTCTTCCAGGTACGGGAAAGCCTACACTCTCTGAGTACGCAGGTGAGCCGCTACCACGGAAAGGCATTTGGTGAACACTCAGGGCGCCAAAGAAAGACCAAATGGGAGGACCTTGAACTGGTAGTGGTCCCCCTGAAACGAAAACTGGAGGTATTTGGGGTGGTAAGGGTGGATAAGGATATGCAGGTAGGCATCCTGCATGTCCAGTGTGCACAGCCACTGTCCCTGCCAGAGTAAGGGCAGAAGGCTCTGCAGGGAGAGCATTCTGAACAGTTTGTACTCCACGAACAAGTTCAAGGAGCGGAGGTCTAGGATAGGCCTCACGTTTCCCGATTTTATCGGAACCAGGAAGACATGGTAATAGTAACCTGTCCCCCGAAGGTGGGTTGGGACAGGCTCTATCACCGCCTTCAGCAGAAGGGAGGATATTTCTTCCCGAACCAGAAGATGTTGTTCCAGGGAGTAAGATGACTGGGGTGGGGGTTTTCTGAAGAAACTTGATTGAGTGTCCTGCTGCTATCAGTTGGAGCAACCAAGCATCTGACGTGATCCTCTCCCAACCCAGTAGATGGAAGGAGAACCTCCCTCCTACTGTTTCCTCTGGAAGGGCCAGAGGCTGTGGGAGAGGAGAAGAGTCAGGAGGTGTGGGGTAGACGTTAGTGCAGTGCCCTTCTCTTGCAGATTGGTGATTATGTCCTTGACATCCCCACCGAACAGCACCGAACCCCTGAAGGGCGTGTCCTGGATAGCAGACTGCACCTCCGGGACCAAACCTGACATCTGGAGCAAGGCATGACGCCGCAGACCTATGGCGAAAGCAGAGCTCCGACCAGCAGCGTCCACTGCATTGTATGTGGCACGGAGCATGTGCTGACTGGCTGAACGAGCAGAATGGACTAGATCTGCCGCTTCCTGCTTAGTCCGAGACTCAGGAAGGGAATCCAACTTGGCCTCCACCTCACTCAGGATCGCCTTCTGGTAATCCCCCTTATGTGCAACATAAATTCAGGGCCCTTATTCCCAGAGTGGAAGAAGCGTACACCTTCTTCCCATACTGGTCCAGGAGGAGAGATTCTTTGTCAGGTGGAGATGAGCTGAGATGCTTAGGATTAGCCGTACGGCCGTGAGCAGCGCTAATCATGACCAAGTCAGCTTTGGGGTGTGTATTCAGAGAATCCACACTCTCCGGAGCCTGGTATAGCCTATCCGCCTTCCTCGGAACGGGGCTAATGCCGATGGTTGCTTCCAAATAGTGGAAACAAGGTCCACATGAGGCTCGATCCAGGGTGGAATCAAAGTTGAAGCAGTGTCGGGCAGATCCAAATGAGCAGCGAGTTTCTTCCGCTGTGGATCTGGTGCCAAAGATTGCCACTGGTGAACTGTCTGGATCTTTCTCAGCAACTCCAGAAAAGAAGGATCTTCTGGAGGTGACTTCGGAAGAGTCCTAGGCCTGGGACGGTCTGGAGTGCGTGGCTCGTCGTCTGGGTCTGAACACCCGTCGGAATCGTCCGAGGTCTCTGAAGAAGAAGACGACTCCTCCCCACACGGGGGAGGAACGGACCCCTTGGGCAACCCTCTGGGAAGTGTGTCCTCCCCTGCCCTGGCGCCTGAGGGCTCACCTCTAGTGTCGGGAAGGGGAAAGGGAGTCTCTTGTCTCCGACGACGGGGTTCTGGAACTGGGTCCAGTGTCGGCAGATGGCTCTCCACCTCCCTGGTGAGCTGAGCCTTGGCCTCAGCCTACCAGGAAGCCAGAGTCTTCTTCAGGTCAACCGGCGGCTGAGGGGGTGGAGGAGGATACGGATATTGGGGGTATCTGTAGCCCAACGGCGGGAAGCCCAGTGTTGGGTACTGAGGCACTGGGTACTACGGCGTCTGGTAGGCTGGTGTCTGGTACTGCGGACCCGGGTAGGACGGCGTCGGCTAAGACGGGGTCAGGTACCCGGGCACTGATCAGTTTCTGTATAATAATGGTAACCGAGTTGGGCTTTGGATTAAATGTTGAGCGTTCAAATCCCATAACAGGTAGTACTTTCATTTAAAATTATATTATTAAAATATATAAGTCTCAGTTTGCAGTACAACCCAAACTGAAATTCTATTGTGGCCGCAGGTCCCTATTGAAAGACACAGACATGTAGGAGTCTGATCCGGAAAACCAGTACAGAAATCCCACTATTTGAGGGGACAAGAATCACTATGCAGTATTTTTTTTTTTGTTTTATACACAGCTTTTTGGCTTCCAGTGACCTCCTTTGCCCGCTTCGGGATTCTGCTGGCACCCCCAGTCCCAACCGCGACTCCCCTACCATCTTGCCAGTAGGGATCCACATGGGGAGGAACCTGAGGGCGCCAGTGCCATCACTGATGGCCACTGGTGCTCATAGGTTCGTCTAGGTTTTCCTCTTCATTCCCCTTCCCCAGTGCCCTGGCGCACTCCGTGCATCCCCATGCACGTCCCTTGGTTGCATGCAGTGACATCCTGCGGAGGAGTCCTAAACTCCCATAGCCCACTGCAGGGGTTGCGACGGTGTCAGAATCTGGGTGCCTCCCTTTTCTGGTTGGTAGTGCCTCTCAGCCCCCCCCCCCCAGGCCACCTGACTGACTTGCTGGGTCTGCTCGTGAACCCAGACTGTCGTCACGAAAGCACATAGCGTTTCTACTGGACCATCGGGCAGCCCTCTATCTAGTATTTTATAGTGATAAAATATTCAGCAGAATGAGTGACCATCCCCCAACATCCCCACCAATATTTCATGGAAGAACCACTTCATCTGGGTAGGTCGGTGGCACTGTTAAGAAAATGAACACTACTTATTTATTTATTAGAATTTTGGTAACCAGATAAGTCCAGTGAGACCATGCAGTCCCTTTTTCAGTGACGACCTGGGTGACAATGATGAACACAGTACAATAGATAAATACAATAATAATATACAGGATACAGAGAGAATTTAACAATGCTGCAAAAATTATTACAGTGGAAAGCCAGGTTAAGTAACTTAAAACAGATTAGGCATTAAGCATATGTAAATAAACAGAAAAACTAATATTATACAATATATACATAGGAATGCAAGAGCAGGTGGATTACAAGATACATCTATCAAAGTAACAGACTAAGTATTAATGACGCTGTATGGGTTATTTAAAGCAATTGCAGAGGGGGGGGTTAGTAGGAAGGAGGTAAGCTCTTTTTTTTAGAAGGATACGGTGGGGCAGGAGAGTAGGTTGGGGGGAGGGAATTCCAAGCAGAGGGAGCTGAGAAGGCGAATGAGTGCTTCAAATCGTAATCCACCTATTGACATATGTTCAGGAAGGGTAGGTTCTGTATACCAAACCAAAAATGCAGTATTGTAACATGGTACTCAAATATTACAGAGCCCAGTATATTAATCCTGTTAATCTTTTTTAATTAATCTCATAAATAGAAGTCTGTTGGACTGCTCAAATAAAAGTAGGTTTGAGGATACAGTACTTCAGTGAGCATATCTAGCAGTAGCCAGCCTGTTGTTGATCTAAACTCATCACTGAAATCTAATTCTGTTGTCACCTTAGGGAGTAGTACAACAAGTTCTCAGTGTCTGGTTTAGAGAAAAAAAAAAAAAAAGAGGAGACCGACAGAAAAGTACTGTATATTGATTACAGCAAGCATGATAGTAAGCAGAGGTGACGAGCAGAAACTGAATTGTGGTGGCGAGGGTATGGGGTATTGCATAGCTTCTCAAACCTATTCAGTATAAGAACTAATATCTAGTTGCTGTGAGGTATGAATACAAGTTACCTTTTTCATGTATTAGCATACAGTAAGGTATTCTGGATGTGCCTGAAAATAGGCATTTATTGTCTACTGCATTTACCTGGTCACCACAAAACAGACAAAATCAAAATACAGCAGAGCACTTGGAGGTCTGTAGAAACAGAACGAGTACCTGCTGAATGTGTTCAGAGGTGTATATCAAATCGGTAGATGCTTGCCTTTCAAAGTAATCTCATGGGTCTGCTGTCTAATGCTAGCCGAGTCTGACCTGGATTATGCACATGATATTTATTTAAAAGTTTTACCAGGAGGGCACACTGAGCAGAGCACTGCCCTATTCCAGGCGACTCCTGTTGGAGGAGAACAGAGGAGGAGCATACATACAATATATTATATATTACAATAGTCAACATCAACGTACAGAGGTAAGTGTTAAAAGAAGCATAAGAAATAAGTAATTACATATCAACACATGAGGTGCGGCAGCAATGAGGCAAGAGAACATCAAAAGTCAAGGTCAATACCAGTTAGAGGATAGTGGACTGGGCCATTAGTTCACTGAGAGACATCTTAGCCACATGTACAGGTTGAGGAGAAGTGCACATTGATGAGGTAGCTGAGGTGCTGTGATGGGGCGTTTGCGGATGCTATGCGGGGAGTTCCATACTTTAGGCATGCGATGTCTGAATGCTAATTGGCCAACTGAAGAGGACATGCGCAGTATGGCTAGAAGGTAGGTGTCTGAATTCCTGAGGGATTATACAGGAGGGGCAGAGGCAGCTAGCACAGAGGTGAGGTACGGGGCAAAGACTGGGATCAGTACTTGGCCGAGAGCTTGGTGCAATGAGACTGTCGGCGGTCCTGGAGCGAGGGAAGGTTGAGAGTCCGATAGAGCTCGCAGCATTGAGAGGAGGGCAGGCAATCAAGGGCAAAAAAAGCAGAAAGAGTGGAAAAGGGGATCCCAGTCTGGCTAGGGTGGACTTAAGAGCGGCACTATAGACTACATCCTCGGAGTCTTAAATAGTGAGAATCATTTTCTGTACTAGAGCATGGCAGGCTGGCAGCAGGATGCATCCATGGTTGCGGTAGAGGGCACCCAGTTTTGGGTGGAGCTTTCTGTGGATGGCATCGACATGTACAGAAAAGTCGAGGTGCTGGTCCAACCAGACCCCTAGATATCAAAAGGAGGGGCATGCCTCCAGAGTGGTCCCATCCAGGGTGTGGAAAGATGGGGTGGTGGGGAGCCGAGAGAGTCTCTGCCTCGTGCCGAAGGTCATGGAGACAGTCTTCTTGGCGTTGAGAAAAAGCTGGTTTGCGCAAAACCAGAGCTGGACATCACTGCAGTCCTGCTGTAATCTGGTCGCTACATCAGTGGTCGTGGGGCCTGATGCATACAGAACCATGTCGTCTGCATACATGTGTATGGATGTGTGTGGGCAGGTTGTTTAGGAAGATAGAGAATAGGAGTGGCCCAAAGATCGAGCCTTGTGGGACTCCTGTGGTAACTGGAAGGGAAGAAGAGGTGGAGCCTTTGATTGGGATCGGCTGACCAGGTAGGAGTGAAACCAGTTGGTGGCTATGGTAGAGAGCCCTGCAATGGAGAGCTTGTCTAGTAGGAGAGCATAGGAGACAGTGTCGAAAGCCTTGGCCAGGTTGACAAAAATAGCGACGGTGATATGGCTCTTGTCCATGCCACCAAGAATGGAGTCTGGGACCCGCAGGAGTGAGGTGGCGGTGGAATGGGACTTCCTGAAGCCAGACTGGTAAGGTGAGGAGGAGGAGGAGGAGGAGGAGTTGAGGAAAGGAAAGTTGAGACAGGACTAGGTGCTTCTGGAGCTTTGCCAGAATGGGGATGTAAATAGGATGGTAGTTACCAGGGACAGAGGGGTCACCTCACTTAAGGAGCAGGATAACAGTTGCATGCTTCCATTCTGAGGGGATTGAAGCTACAGTAGAGAGAAAGAGATTGAAAAAAGCAGTCAGAGGGACGGCGATGGCGGGAGCAGCCAGGTGGAGCATCTATGGAGTCCAGCCTGAGGGCATTTGCCTTGTTTGGGTTTAGGGAGATCAAGGCATTGTAAACTTCTGAAGGTGTGACCTGACTGATGGAGAAGGATGGAGCAGAAGAAGAAGGGGCCTGAGCTGGGGACTGAGGGGAGGGACTGGGTTGGAATGAGGGGAGAGCGGCGAGCAGTGCTGAGGTGCAACCTCTAAAAAAGGAGTTACATTCCGAGGCTGCTGCTAGAGGGTCTGTTACAGCAGTACTGCCTAAACTTATCACAGAGGTGTGGGGGTGGAGAGAAGAGGAATTTTACCACTTTCCAGAATTTAGTGGCTGTTTTAGGTTGGCGTGGAAGGAGGCTTTGAAATAATTTGCTTTAGTCTGCCTGATTAGCCTAGTGCAGACGTTCCGTAAGGAGCGGTATTTTGCGTGGTCAGCAGGGGAGCTGGAGGCTTTGAAAGATTTCCATGCCTGGTCTCTGGCTCTGATAAGGGACATAGTGTCGGCAGTGATCCAAGGCAAGTGGACACCCCTCACATGACTCCATCTAAGTGGAGGATGGAGGTCCCATACTGCTAAGAACATGAGCGTGAAATATTCCAATGCAGCATTGATAGAGGTTGCCCCGGGGATGAAGGACCAGTTGGTGGCTGTTAGGTTGTATAGGAGTGAGGCAGGGTCCAGGGATTTGTATGACCTTATGAGAATGGTTCTTGGGGGGGACGACGACTTTGGGCCTGAATATTTTTCGAATTGAATATATTATAGGTTGACTGCTTAACGAGTCAGGCAAGATGCCTGAGGCAATTATACGATGCTGGTGAGAGGCAAGGGACCAGTCCAGTAGAGAGTGATTTTTCGATTTCAGGTTCAGGCATGTGGGTTCAGAGATCAGTTGAAACAGGTGTAGGGCAGCTACTTGGCTGCGGATCTTGGAGGTAGCACTGGACGACAAGTTCCCCCAAGATATGGAACTCAACTCCTTTGGTGTAGGAATTCAAGGTGCTCAGATGGTCCAGGATAGATGGCCCCAGGGAGCAGTAAGACCCAGCTAGGAATAAGGGGGTAGTGTGGGAGAGGGAGAGTTTGATTAACAAGGCATCGATTGGCTGCGAGAGCTCAGGTATACTGACTAGGGTGAACTGACGGGAGGATGAGACATACATAGCTAAGCAGCCACCGCTTTTGTTGACTGGGTGGTTATGTCGGATAACAGAGTAGATCGCCTAGGGGGTGTATACGACAATGTTATAAGTTATATTATGACCAATCCAGTCCTTGAGCTATGCTCCACTCCTATGTATGATGACCTGTATATATCTGTCAGTTGAACTAGCTAGTCTAGAATGTATAATCTGAAATGTGCTTACTACTATATGTTTCCCCTAGCGTCAAATGATGTATTTCCCACGTTTGTTTACTGTGACAAAAAACTCTTTGCCATGTCTCCTTGACTGTTGTTCCTCATGCTGTATTCTCCCGGGTCGTTCCTGAAAATAGGTATAATACTTGTCTAATGTACTTACCCGGTAAACAAAAGCTAAATAAATAAATAAATATTGATTTCGGAGTCCTTATTATGAGGCTTAAGCCAGGTTTCAGAAACAATCAGGATATCGGCCTTAGGGAGGTGAAAGCTGGCTGCAGCAAGAATTTTTTTTTCTCTATTCTGTTTCGCTCCGGTCACGGCTCGTGGGACCTTCTCTCAAGCATCCAGTCCTTGTCCTGCCCGTCTGTGGATCTCTTGGTCTGCACCCCCCCCCCACACAGTCAGCACCCCCAGCTTCTCCCACCTGGGGAGGGTAGCCCTCACCTCTGTAGGCTCCTCTTGTAAGTCAGACTCCGACTGCAGGTGGGTTCTGGAAGGTCAGCCAAGGAGAACCCGGCGGAGCGCATGGGGGACTGCTGCCATCGCCTGTCCCACAAAGCCATTTTTTCCCCTCTTGTTCTATGTTAGTTCCCCACCCTTGCGTGGGTACACCCCAACGCTCTAGCACATGGCAACCCTGCCTGCGTCGCCCATGCTGATCTCGTGCTGCACGGCTTGCTGCAATGACCCCTGGTCTCCACTGGGGGTCGCCGGCACTTCGAACCGACCCAACCCATTCACCCGGGGATGAGAGCACCACAAGGGCACTCCTTCCTCAACCCACCCCTGCCGACCCACCAGCGCCCGAGCACGTTCCTGAACTTTCGGGTCGGCTGGGCGTACTTGTGATTAATAGCGTCCGGCGCCACGGGCAACTTACAACAGGTTATTGTATGCAGTAGGCTACAGATATTTAGGTGCATTAGTTTTAGGCCACGTGGTAGTACTGGGGGGGGTGGCCTGGGATTTGGCTTGACGTCCCTAGAAAGTAGCAGCAGTAGCGACACCAGAAGTTTGGTATATGGCATGGTTCGCTGAGACTTGCGGGTAATGGACCGTGCCTGAAAGCCATCCATTGGTGATTTCTAGGCTAAAGAATTCAGGGTTATGAGTCCAGCATGAAAGGAGGGTGGTAGGATTGAGGGACCAACCAACCATAAGAGTTTCGATGCAGGGTGTGGCTCAGTGGAAGGGGCGCTTGATGTTGTCTGCAAAGTGGACAGGGTGCAAGGTGCCAAACTTTCCTCCAGTTCCGCAGGGTAGATGAAGAGAGGGAGGGTCACTAGAGGAAAAAGGGATGCAAGTAGAGCGAGATAGAGAGGTAGCACATGGTGATTAACAGAGAGATAGCCTGCTAGTGCAGAATTGTGCAATAGAGGCCTCTAGTGGTGGATGAAGATAAGCCGCTAGTAAAAAAGTCGGCTGATTGGGTTTTTGCCAGCATGTGACAGGCTCAATATAATGAATGGATCAACAAGGGTGGTGGTGGGGGCGGTGAGGCAGCCGATGCGAGGCGTCAGCGGCACAATCACAAGGAAAAACATCTTGGCTCTGAACGCAGTCCCTGAAAAATGCCATACCTTGCTTTCGGATTTGGGGAGGGCCGCATGACCTCCTTGTGGGCCACGGAGCTGCGGAGAGAAGAAATGATGTGGTGAGCTAAATAAAGCCAGGCTGGGGGGGGGGGTTCCAAAGACAGGAGGGAACTGAAAGCACCAAGGGAGGTCGACAGTGAAAATGCCTACCTCCCGCACAGCGACAGCACAATACCAACACCAGTACTGTGCCGTCCGAAACACTAGCGTTTCCTGTGGGGGGCTCTGCCCCAGCACTCCCCATAGTTTTAGATTATCAACTCCAGGTCAGAGTTGTTCCAGGGAGGGGGCAGAACACTGGGGGAAAAGCATTACTCGAAAACAGACCATTACAGTGACTGTCGCCGTAATGTTCTATTTTCGAGTGTAGCTGTCAGGGTTTCGAGCTGGAGGGGGGTGGGGGGAATTCAGCTCAGCCACTGTTAAGGAATTAAAATTTGATCCGATTTGGCGCACTGCTCCCGTAGCCAAAAGCAGTGACTAAATTAGTAAAAAATATCTTGTACAGCTGAATTTAGTGTAGCCGGAAGCCAGAAATGGAAATTACGTACCTACCGTAGATCTTGATCTTCTTGGACGAAGTCTCCACCACTCATTCACACTAATGGGATCTACACCAGAAGCGCTAGGACCCAGTGAGAGCAAACTTTGCAGGAGTCGGCACCAGAGGTGGAGCCGTGCAGGGAGCGGTGCTGAGCCTCTGCTCGTGCAGCAATTACTATCCTCGTCTTGACCCTCCAGTCGCCTCAGTACCGCCCGAGGAGGTGCAGCAACTAACCTAGAAGGATAGTCTAACCAAAACCGGACATAAGATAGTCTGGAAGACCCATATAAGAAGGGTCAAGAAAGAAGTCTTCACAGCCTAAAGACTGAGGGAGTGAAGACCAACAACAGAGATGAGCTCGGGGGATGGTGGGTGGGCGTGTGAATGAGTGGTGGAGACTTCATCCAAGAAGATCAAGAATTATGGTAGGTATGTAATTTCCATATCTTCCTGGACATAGAGTCTCCACCACTCATTCACACTAATGGGAGAGTACCGAGCTAATAATCACCTCGAGAGGGAGGCAGGAGAGACCAAGAGCTAACAAATTTAGGACAGAAGTCCATTAAGGATGGTTTTGCCAAATGAAATATGTCGTCTGGCATGGAGAACAGGGCATAGTGTTTGACGAAAGTATGCACTGAGCTCCAGGTAGCCGCGTTGCAAATATCTGCAATGGGCACGTTGCGGATTTCCGCCAGGGATGCCGCGACTGCTCTAGTAGAGAGAGCGTACACTCTGCCTTCCAGCTTAACCTGCACCATGGAATAACAGTGGCGAAGGCATGCCACCAGCCATGCTGAAATGCATCTGATAGCGACAGGTTGACCCAGCCGGGTCTCGCTGAAGGAAGCAAACAGTTGTTGAGCTTTACGAAATTCTTTTGTTCTGTCTAAATAGAAACACAAAGCTCTTTTGATGTCCAAAGAATGAAGAGAACGCTCCCCTTCATTTTGGAAGTTCACAAAGTAAGTAGGAAGGACCAAAGGTTGGTTTAGATGGAATTCTGAAACAACCTTAGGGAGAAACTTAGGATGGGTCCTAAGATAGTACAGTTACGCAAGAACTTACCATAACAGTAGATCTTCGAGAACAGCTCTTGTAGCAGGTTACACCATTAGGACTGAAGCCGACAGGCGTCAGGACCCCACAGAAATCTTCTAGCTAGCAGTCTTCAGCGGGGACCGCCTCCGACGTCGGTCCGGCCCCCGACGTCAGACGTAGTACATAAGGAGGTGGTCCCGCCAGATTCCCCAGTTCTCCTGCCGGAGACTCCCGGCCGCAGGATGACATCAGAAGGGGAGACCGAGGATCTGCCATCAGAAGAAAAAGGGAGAAAAAGCGTTAGCTCCTGTCAAGGCCTGGTAGGCCATACCTCCTCCAAGGGGGAATGGTGGGTGGGAAGGTACCTGCTGCAAGAGCTGTTCTCAAAGATCTACTGTTACGGTAAGTTCTTACGTAACTGTACTATCTTACTTCGAGATACAGCTCTTGCAGCAGGTTACACCATTAGGACTGATTCCCAAGCAATAGCGCCTCTAAGCATTCTGGGAGGAGGCAAACAGGAGAGATCTTGAGCAAGTCCTGACTCTAGGACAGGAGACCCTGTAGAATGGCAAGGCCGAAACCGGCTCTCCGCCGTGATGTAATATCCAGGCTATAGTGCCTAATAAATGTGTGCACTGAGCTCCAAGTAGCTGCAGCACAAATGGCCGAGGTGGAGACATTGCGCAGTGCTGCAAAGGAGGTAGCCACCCCCCTTGTTGAGTGGCCTCGGACTGTACCCGGAAGGGGCTTCTGTTTATTGTTGTAACAAAAGGAAATACACTGGACAAGCCAGCGAGAAAGGGTCTGCTTTGAGACTGGTTGGCCCCGCATCCTCTCAGCGAAGGATACAAATAGCTGCTCCGACGTGCGAAGCTGTTTAGTTCTGTTCAGGTAGTACCTTAAGGAGCGGTGAACATCCAGGGTGTGAAGCAATGCCTCTCCTCTATTAGAGTACCTGGGAAAATACACAGGCAGATCGATGTCCTGGTTAAGAGTGAGGGCAGAGACCACCTTAGGCAGGAATTTAGGATTCGTCCTCAGAGACACTCTGTCCTGGTGGAAAATTAAATAAGGCTCCTTACACATGAGAGCATGAAGCTCGGAAATTCTCCTTGCTGACGTGACAGCACCTAAAAGTAACGTTTTCCATGACAGAAAATGCAGCTCGCAATCTGCAGCAGGTTCAAAGGGGGGAAGCGTGAGTTGTTCCAGGACAAAGAGTAAGTCCCAAGGAGGGACGGGATCCTTGATGGGTGGCCTAAGGTGTAACACCCCTCTCAGGAAGTCTCGAGAGGCATCTAGCTGTGCCACTGTGCGCTGACCTACCGGGAAGTGGTAGGCCGAAATCACACAGAGGTGAACTTTAATAGAGGAGTAGGCGAGATCAGAGTGGAAGAGGGAAAGCAGGTATTCCAGAACCAATTTCACTGGGCATTCTAAAGGGGAGAGGCCGCGTGCCTGCGACCACAAGCAAAATCGGCGCCATTTCATGGCGTATGTCACATGCGTTGCCGGCTTTCTGGCCGCGGAAAGAACTTCCGCCACCTCTTGAGAGACCCCGTGTCGCATAATGGCCATGTCTCGAGGAGCCAGACATGCAGGTTCAGTGAGCGTAAGTCCGGGTGGACTAGTGAACCCTCTTCTTGAGACAACAGATGGGAGCTGAACGGCAACGGAACTGGAGGTTCCCTGGACAACTGCATCAGCATGGGGAACCAGATCTGCCTGGGCCAGAAAGGCGCTACCAGGATCATTGTTGCATGCTCCCTGCGCAGTTTGAGAAGGACTCTCTGGATCAACGGGAAGGGAGGGAAAGCGTAGAGGAATCTGTCGCCTAGGAGAGGGACAACGCGTCTCGCCAGAAAACACCAGGCCCTGGATCTAGCAAGCAAAAATTGGGCAGTTTTGCATTGGATGGGGAAGCGAGCAAGTCCAACTCTGGAGTGCCCCATCGAAGAAACAGATCCTCTACTACCTCCTGAAGAAGTTCCATTCGTGAACTCTGGCCTGGAGCGACTCAGGCCATCTGCGATTGTGTTGTCCACTCCGGGGCGTGAACTGCAATCAGGCTCACGCCCGTGTCGGATTACCCAATCCCACTCTCACAAGCTTCCTGCAAAGGGGTAGAGTGTGCACCTCCCTGTTTGTTGAGGTAATACATCACCGCGTATTGTCTGTCTGAAGCAGAAGAGTACTCATGGATTTCTGACTGAAAGGCCTGCAGGCGTAAGGACCCCCTCATCTCCAGGACATTGATGTGGAGTGGGCTTCCTGAGGGTCCATGTTCCTGGGACCTCACCCGTTCAGGTCGCTCCCCACTCCAGCCCTGAGGCGTCTGTGGAAGGATTGCCTTGAGACGGCGCGTAAACGGACCCCCGCAGAAAGTGTCCCTGGGTCAGCCACCATTGCCAGTCTCGAATCACGGGCCTGTAGATTCTGACCGGATGCTGCATGTGGTCTTGCCTTTGGTCCCACTGCACCTTGAGCATCCACTGAGTTACCCATGTGGGCCTTGCCAAAGGATGGTTGGAATGGCCGCAGCCATGTCCCAGCAAGCAAAGACCAACCTGGGCGGGGACAGTCTTCTTGCCGAGAGATCCCTGATGGGGATCTGGCGTGTTCCAGCTCTTTAAATCGGGAGAAAGGCTTCCCTTGGATGGTGTCCAGAACTGCGCCTATGAACTGCAGCTTCTGGGGCTGATGCGGAGAGACTTCTCTTGTAGTTGATAAGAATGCCATGAGACTGAACAAATCCTGGGTGCTCTGAATAGCCATCAACAGTGCCTCTTTGGAGGCGGCCATGGAAGCCAGTCGTCCAGCGCAGGAACACGTAGTGCCCTGTCTCCTCAGAGACGCTACCACGACTGCCATACACTTAAGTAAAGACCCTGGGGGCCGATGACAGTCTGAGCGGAAGAGCCGGAACTGAAAGTGGTGGCCATGAACTTCAGCGCAGGAGACCTCCTGTGGCGAGCTACTGGGATGTGCAGGTAGGCGTCCTGCATGTCCAGGGGCCCTCAAGGCGTCTTTTTCAGCATGGGAATGAGCCCTTGAGAGGTCACCATGCGAAACATTTGTAGCGACCGACATGTTGAGGTCGCTGAGGTCAGAAGTGGACAGGAGGTCCCCCTGTTTCTTAGGAACCAGAAAGAGTGAGGAATAGTATCTGGATCCTTTCTGGTTCTCTGGGACGTACTCCACTGCTACCTTTGCAGGAGTCGTGGTACCTCTTGCCTGATGAGTGATCTGTGCTGACCCGAGTAACGGGAGAGCTGAGGTGGCCTTGTGGGTGGCTTGTCCTCGAATTCTATAAAGTGGCCTTTTTTGACCAACTGAAGAACCCACCTGTCGGTGGTGATGGACTGCCACCCTGGCAGGTGGTCCGCGATGCGACCCCAACCTTGGTGTCCCGTTGATCCTGAGGGGCGGGGGCCGGGAAGGAGTCATGCTGTGGCGGCTGAGGGTCCTGCGGGCTGGGCCGACTTTGCAGGGCGTTGGCTTCGGCCCGCGGACGACTTCCCTTGGGCTCTGCGGGAGAAGGAGCCCCTCTGTTGCAGACCAGTGCGGGACTGCTGTCTCTGCATCCGACCCAAAACAGCTTTGGTTCCCTCTGAAGGAACTAAGCTTGGGTCTGTCATGGCCTGGACAGACCTCACCGCCTTCCCGGCCTCTTGAAGTTTGGTGAGGACCTTCTCAGGACTCGCAAAAAGAACTTCTCAGAGCAGCAGTCCAGGATGTTCTTTTGGACATCAGGGTAGGAATCCGGAGACAGAGCCAAGAGTGGCTCAGAGCCATCGCCTGAGGCTGCCACTCTGGCTAGGAGTCCATGGAATCAAGATGCTGCCTCGCAGCACCTGGGTTCACACGTCCGAACCTGTGCGAAGGAGTTGTAGCAGCTCCTCCTTCTGCTCACCTTCTGGCATCTTCTCTGCCAGATCAGTCCCCTGCTCCCACAAGGCGTTCTAAAACTGTACCATGTGGGTTAAGTAGTTGAGGGACCTGATGGCGCAGGTAGCGGATGCATACGTGCGCCTGCCCATAGCGTCCAGCTGCTTGGACTCTGGGTCTGGTGGCAGGGTGCTCAAATGTTGCAGCCTCTGGGACCGGTCATGAGAGGCTGTAATAACCAGAGAATCGGGCAGAGGATGTGATGCCAAGTACTGGTCCTCCCTAGGGGCCTTGTACAGGCGGTCAGCCTTCTTCGGCATCGCCAGGAGCGAGTGTGGACATTTCCACGCTGCCTTGGTGACGTCCACAAAGGTGTCCACCAAAGGTGGCACCACCACAGGCTTTGGCTCTTTTTGCCGAAGATATCTGGCAAGGCGTAGTCTCTCGGGGTCGAGTTCCTCTGTGTCCCAGCCTATGTTCTCCTGGATATGTCTCATAATTTCCGAGAACGATGGGTCATCCAGAGGAGATCTTGGGAGCTCATGTGGGTCCGGAGAAGGGACGCTGATTGGAGAGGGGGATCTGGATCCGTCCGAGAAGTCCGATCACGTGTCCTCCGTCAAAGGCGAATGGCGGCGTCTTCTGGGTCTCTTGGGGCTGGGTGACCCTGAAGAGGATCTGGACGGAGGTCTCCTCTTGTCTGGTCTACCCCTAGGAGGATCCACAGGCTCCTGGGGGGAAGGTACTCGGCTGGCAGCGACGGATGGAGTAGGGGGCGCAGGGGCCAGTGGAGTCGCAGGTGGAGGAAGAGGAGAAGGTGTGGGAACCACATCCTTTTATGGTATCCCACCAGTAGGTGAACAGCTCCTTAACCTCGGAAAAGCTGAGGCCCGACGACGGACCGGGCGCCGATGGTCGGTCGTCTGGTTCTGGCGTCTGCTCCCCAGGGCCTCGGGTTCCAGGGAGGGTTCCTTGGGGGGTGCGACAGGACCAGATTCGCCCGTCTGGTCCTCGGGCTGGGTCAGCTCCTCCTCCGTGAGCGCCTCCTGGCTGACGTCGGTAGGAGGCGTAGGAGTTCTCCTCTCTATAGGGGCGGGCGTCGGTCCCCCAGCCGGCGTCCATGGTGGCGAAGGCCTAACCGGCGATGGGCGTCTGTTCTCGGGACCGGTGGTGCTTGGCCGACATTGGGTGTGCCGACATCGGATCCGACGTCCTCTTGAGTGAAGTCAACTCTTTGGTCTTCCGCTGGGGAGGAGGAGGCAAGGAGACTGACCGGGCGTTGGGATCCGGATGACGGGAACCGGACTTGTGGTGGTGGTGGCGGTCCCCTGACCTCGGCAGGGCCTTGGAAGCCGAAGAAGAAGAGGGCCTGGAGGTCTTGGCCTGAGAAAGAGAGGAAGAACCTGAAGGAGTCTTCACTGCTGCAGGGGGAGGCTGAGAGCAGGCCCGGGAAGGGGAGCGGTCGGACCGGGAGCCGGAGCTACGGAAGTCAGAGGCCCTAGAAGGGGACTTTGATCTCACCCTCTCCCTATGCTTCTCAAGTTGTCTCCGGGCTTTTTCAGACGATTCCCCCTTGGAGGCTGAATCCATGGCCTTAACCTTTTCCTCGAGCAGGAACGTCTGCAGGGCCTTCTGGCGACGGATCTGGGTCCGGCTATTAAATCCCTGGCAGAAGGTACAGGCCCGGGTGTCGTGATCTGGGCCTAGACACCGGATGCAGGCTGAATGCGGGTCTTTAAATGGGATTTGCTTCCCACAGGCGCACTTCGACGGATGGCCTTCCACAGAAGTTGGAGAGGACATCAGACAGCAATTTTGAAGAGAAAACAAACTTTTTTCCAAACGGAAGAACTTAACCAGGTGTCGCGCACTAGAAACGAATCGAAGGGTCGAGACATGCAAGTCGACGGCAGGAAAGAACTGGAGAATCTGGCGGGACCGCCTCCTTATGTACTACGTCTGCCGGGGGCGAGACCGACGTCTGAGGCGGTCCCCGCTGAAGACTGCTAGCTAGAAGATTTCCGTGGGGTCCTGACGCCTGCCGGCTTCAGTCCTAATGGTGTAACCTGCTGCAAGAGCTGTATCTCAAAGTAAGATCTACTCTGTCTTTATGAAACACAGTATACGGAGGGTCTGTGACCAAGGCATGCATCTCAGAGACCCTGCGGGCCGAGGTAATGGCCACCAGGAAGGCCATTTTCCAAGTGAGAACTTTCAACTCACAGGTAGCTAGAGGCTCGAAAGGTTTGAGTGAGCATGTATAGCACAAGATTAACGTCCCAGGCTGTGACTGGATGTCTGATAGGAGGTCTGGTATGCAGAATTCCCTTAAGAAACCTCTTAACCACAGGCAACTGAGCCAGGAAGAACTGGCTCATGATAAGCTGAAATGGCACAAAGGTGAACCTTGACTGTAGAGTATTGCAGACCTGAATTTGAGAGGTCTAAAAGGTACTCTAGAACTTTATTTGGTGGGCAGGAAAAAGGATTCAAAGAGGATTTTGCACACCAGAGCAAAAAACGCTTCCATTTGGCTGTGTAAGTTTTCCTAGTGGCTGGCTTGCACGCAGCCAGAAGAATATCTGAAACTCTGCGAGAGACATTGAACCTGTTCACTTCTATCTCTTCAGGAGCCAAGCGTGAAGGTGAAGTGATCTCAGACTGGGATGGACCACAGGCCCCCGAGTCAAAAGGTTCATCTGAAGGGGAAGCTCTTTCAGAGGGGTTTCCGACATACTGTTGAGTAACGGAAACCATATTTGTTGAGGCCAGAAAGGAGCAATGAGAATCATTTTGTCCCCCTGGGACTCGAACTTGAGAAGTACCCTCTGAATTAGAGGAAGAGGCGTATAGAAAGCGTTTTGTCCACTGCAGCCTGAATGCATCCCTACAGAAAATGCCAGGCCCTGGATTTCTGGAGCAGAAGAGAGGCAGTTTTGTGTTGAGTGGGGATGCAAAAGGTCCAGGTCTGGAGATCCCACTCTGTGGATAGTGATTGAACTACGGTTGAGTCAGAGACCATTCGAGTGATCTGTCTCTGTACTGCTGAGACGGTCTGTCAGTTCGTTCTGCACTCCTGGCAGGTAGACCGCCTAAATTAGAGTCTTGTGTTCCAAGCACCATTCCCACACTCTCATTGCTTCCCTGCATAAGGGGTAAGAGTGAGCATCGCCCTGCTTGTTGATGCAGTACATCACTGCTTTGTTGTCCATTTGAAGGAGAATGTTCTTGTGACAGAGAATGTCCTTCAAAGCCCGGACTGCATAAAGGACGGCCCTCATTTCTAGGACATTTATGTGAAGCTGGGACTCTTCCTGAGTCCATGTACCTTGAGTGTGGAGAGTCTGACAGTGAGCTCCCCATCCCACCCTATCAGGGATGCGTCTGTGGTAATGGAAATCTGATGTTCGAGAGGAGCAAAGGGATACCCTTTCAGAAGGTTGTCCTCTTGCGACCACCAGGTGAGTGACTTCTTCAGAGGTTCTGTCACCTTGATGAGAAAGGACTGAGGGTGAGTGGTAGGAGTTCACTGAGTACTGAGCATCCAGTGAGAGGTTCTCATGTGCAGGCGTGCTAGGGGTACAGTGAACACCGAGGATGCCATGAGACCTAGCATCCGCTGCATCGAGATAGCTCGTACCGAGCTGTTCTCTCTGATGTATTGGGCCATCTGCAGGATAATCGGTCCTTCTGTCCTCTGGTAGAAAAGTTTTTGCACAGGAGGTGTCCAGAAGAGTTCCTATGAAAAGGAGCCTCTGGGAGGGCTGCAGCTGTGATTTCTTGAGGTTTAGCAGGACTCCCATGGATGTGAAAAATTCTGAGGCCGTGGCAACGGCGTCAAGGGTTCCCTGCCTGGAAGGGCTTGCTAGAAGCCAGTTGTCCAGGTATGGGAACACTTGTATTCCGATTTTTCTGAGATGCGCTGCAAGTATTGCACAACACTTTGTAAAAACTCACGGTGCCGAGGACAGCCCAAAGGGCAGGACTCTGAACTGATAATGCTGGCCCAAAGCCACGAACCTTAGGTATTTGCGATGCCTTGGGTGAATATGGATATGTTGGTAAGAATCATGCATGTCCAGGGAGGCCAAACAGTCGTGTTGATGAAGCAAAGGTAACAGGGTTCCTAGCGATAACATTTTGAATTTCTCTTTGGGAAGAAATTTGTTTACTTTTCTGAGGTCCAAAATGGGGCGCATGCCCCTGGTTTTCTTTGGAAATAGAAAGTAATGGGAGTAGAACCCTGTGTTCCGTTGATCCAGCAGAGCTACTTCCACTGCCCTGTTGTTCAGAAGGCCTAGTATCTCAGAGGCGAGAAGTTCTGACTTAAGTACTGACAGCCTGGGCTGTCGTTTGGGAGGACAATCCGGAGGGGTTTCTACAAGACTGCGGGAATACCCCTCATGGATTATCCGGAGGACCCATTTGTCCAATGTTATGGACTTCCACTGATTGTAGAATTGAGTCAGATGACCTCCTACCGCTGAGGAAGAGCCCCCCTCAGGCAGCTGAGATGGGACTTGGGCCAACAACTCAGAAGGCAGCACTGGGCGCTTTGGGTCCTTGCGCCTTCTGTTGCATTTTCTTTTGAGGCTGAGGGGCTTGGTTTTTATTGAACCCCCCCCCGGCCTTTGAAAGGACTGACTTATGAAACTGGCGTTTAACTCCCCCTCGAGAAGGGGCTGGAGGAGGTCAAGCCAATTTAATGGCTGACCTAGTCTTGTGTGGCCTCTAGAGCCTGTTCTACTTGAGGGCCAAAGAGATACACACCATCGAAGGGCAACGTCATGACCTGTTGCTGGGCATCATTCGTGAAACCTGAAGTGCGCAGCCAGAAATGGTGGTGGGTACAAATGCCCACTGCTTGTGAGGCTGTATCGAAGGCGTCCATAGCTGTTTTAACCTGCTGGTTATTGGACTCACTACCCTTGGTTATGGCTTGAAGCAGCTCTGAATTAGCCTCAGAGTCGTAGAGCCTCAACCATTTGCTTGAGTGAATGCCAAAAATATACTTATATTGAGAGAAATAGCCCTGGTAGCTGGCGATACACATATCTAGGGTGGATGCAGCAAATACTCTCTTACCTAAAGTATCTGTCTTACGAGATTCTTTGTTTATAGGTTGAGCTGTAGTAGTCTGAGGAAGGTTGACCTTGATCTCTGCCAAGACTACAATAGGATCCATAAAGGCTTGGGAGGACAAAATAGGTCCATCCTTGGGAGCAGCATACTTCTTATCTATGGACTTAGCCACAGAAGGAATGAGAGCAGGATTATTCCATGCCATTTGAGACAGCGTCTCAAAGGAGGGTTGTACCGGGGGAGTTAAATCCATAGGGATGTCCGGAACATGAAGGTATTGGAGTCTTCAAAGCTTCCCATGAGCGATGTCCATAGTCTGGAGAGAAAGAGTGGAATTCAAATTTCTCAACAGAGACTTAAAAGAAGGTCCTTGACCACAGGCTCTGTAACAGGATTAGGTCCTGCTCCTTTCACATCATCACCCAGTCTAAGATCTGGGTCGGGCTCAATATCATCTCCTGATAGTCCAGGAGGGACTGTATGGATAGGAAAGGAATGAAAATCAGCAGGAAAAGAATTCGGAGAGGAGAAGCTCTGAATATTGGCTGATGAAAAGCCTGGCCTCGGCGCCGAAAAGCCGGCCAGCGCAGATCGGATCGCGGCTAAGCAACACACCGATGCCGGTTAATTAACCCAGGGCCCCGCAAATTGAGATTTGAGGGCAAAGAAGAAAGAATACCAGGGATAGAGGCATCGATGTGGCCCCTGCTGCAGTTATGTGAGGGGTGGGGTGGGGGGACACCTGAGCGTGGAGTCGACGGCACTGAAGGTGCTAAGCCACCAGGAAGGCCCAAACGCCTGCCTGATCTCCTGAAAACCAAAGGCCCCGGAGCACGGGCCAGGCAGCTGGACCAACCTCCGAGCCCACTGCTCCCCAAGAGCAGCCCACTGATGAAACTGCTCATTGGAAGCCCTACCAGAAGGCGGGAAGGCCCATGTCTAAGAGGTTGGTGACCAGAAACAGAAACCGCAACTCTGAATGAGGAGACCGCAACTGACCCCAGAGACCGACCGTCAACGCTGGCAGACATATCACCAGAAGGTGATTTCATGATGCCTTCTTTTGACCTACGGGCTGAAGAAGAGCTCGAGGCGTAATGGTGCCGAGAATGCACAGTTTTCTTTATGCTTCGGGGACCGCCTCTTCCCCTTGGCACTGGACCGTCTGGCCGTCAGATCCCCCTTGGAGAAGGCGGCGGACCGGACCCAGCCCGGCCGACTGAACAGCTTAGCAATAAAGCCTCACTACCTGACCCGCCACGGTCGACTCCCCAATGTAGGCTGAGACTTTTCTTTAATAAGAATAAATTATCGTAAGTGTACTTTATTTGAAAATAGTACAAAATAAAAAACTGAAAACTATGCTGCTAGTTTGAAGTTTGACTCTAAGCGGGTGAGCGACGTCGTCACTGAAGTGCACTCGACGGTGGGAAAAAAGGGTACTGAAGCGGTTGGAAGGTCGAAGCCGAGATAGTCACTGCCACATGGGCAGAGGCTTGCGGCTCCATCTCTGGCGCTGACCCTCCTGCAAAAAAGTTTGCTCCCGCTGGGTCCTAGCGCCTCCGGTGAAGATCCCATTAGTGTGAATGAGTGGTGGAGACTTTATGTCCAGGAAGATCATAGGTATTTTCACATCATTTATTAGTCCCTGAAGGTACCCTAATACAGTAAGCCAGCACAGGTGTTATTCTTAGAGAAAGCAGTTTTAAATCCTATAAATCCCTTTAAGGTAGCCTACACAATAAGCCAGAATTGAAGAAGTTTGTAGATATTGATGCAGTGTAAAAACTATCTGTAGACTTGTGCCAACACTTAAAATACTGAGGCAGTCCTATTGCGACATCAAACTGAGCAGTCCTTTTCAAACCTGAAAAATGGTGCCAAAATTCATTCACAAGGAAAAACGTCTTGGCTCTGAACGCCGTTCCTAAACACCGCTGTACCTTGCTTTCAGATTTGGGGAGGGCTGCTTCAACAGGGGCCCTCACGACCTCCTCTTGGGCCACAGAGCTTGCTTTCGGAGTTGGGAAGGGCTGCTTCAACAGCAGATATCATAAGCATCATTGTGTCATTTACACTATACCTGAAGAGCATGCGTGGTGCCCAAGCCACCAGAGGGGACACGCAAAGGTTACAGGGAAGCCTGCAAGATGAGGACCCTGTCTGCTGTCAAAGGGATTCTCTGGGGACTCTGCTTCAGCCTGTCAGTTTCAAGATTCTGTAAACAAAGCCATGTCACTATGGCAAACAGCAGCTTTAAGTAAAAATGCACAAGAGCTGGGTAAAGGAAGAAGCAGCAGATTTAATAATACCAAATAACATGGAACAAAACTGTAGTCGAGAGTTGAGTATAGAACTGGCAGGATAGCTTAGAGTAAAGAGCTTGTTGAGCTAAGGGGTACAGAGTGGAAGGTCATGTGCTACAAATGCCGCAATCTGGGAAACAGTCTAGGAAACAAAATCCCAGACCTAACGACACTGATGGCAGACACAAACCTGGACATGGTGACTTACAGAGACATGGCACGCAGGGAACTATGACTGGGATGCAGCCACACCAGGGTATACACTTTTAGAAAGGATGGGGAGGGTTGCTATGCATGTGAAGGAAGGACTAAAGCTACAGAGGCTCAGGGATCCAGGGAACAAGCGGCCATCCGTGCTGGAGTCGTTTTAGGCCTCCCACAGGAGGAGGATATAGATAGTACAGTTACATAAGAACTTATAGTAACAGTAGATCTTGAGAGAGGCTCTTACAATAGGTAATTACATATAGGATTGAAGCTGGGCGCATGGGACCCCACGGAAAAATTTCTAGCTAGCCGTCTCTGGCGAGGACCGCTTCCATGTCAGGTGACCGCCCTTCAGTTCTTTCCCATCAAAAGGCCAAAAAGGCCAGACTAGAGATGGCGGATATTTCCTTCACTGGAAAGGAGCTGAAAAGCAGGGGACGGAGGGCAGGAAGGTGGCCCACTGCAAGAGCTCTCTCGAAGATCTACTGTTCGTGAGTTCTTACGTAACTGTACTATCTTACTCGAGGGCTCTTGCAGTAGGTAATTACATACAGGACTGAGTCCCAAGCAGTCTGAAACAAAAAAAAGCAAACGGGAGAAGGAAAGCTGCTCAAAGTAGATCCTCTAGCTGTGAAGGCCTTAAGAAAGGAGGCCTTGCAGGACAGCAAGCCCGAAGCCTGCTCTACGGCAAGAGGCAATATCCAAAACTGTAATGCTCTGGACGGAAGTCCAAGTGGCGGAAGCACAAATGTCGCCACTGACACATTCTTGAAACAAGCCGCCAAGGCAGTGACTCATAGAAACACAGACTTTGACGGCAGATAAGGACCGCTTGGCCCATCTAGTCTGCCCATTTCCCTACCTACAGGATAGGCCGTAGATCCTAGTTAACCAACAGCCTATTTCTTCCTACCCCCCACAAGAATTGCCTTATGTCTGTCCCATGCATTCTTGAATTCTCCCACAGTTTTAGACCCCACAACCTCCTCAGGAAGGCTGTTCCATACATCCTACCCTCTCTGTGAAATAATACTTCCTCACATTGCCCCAGAACGCCTCCTTCTATCTTTAAATTGTGTCCCTTGTTCTTGCAAGTCTCTTTTCTGAAAGATGCTACCATCTTGGACTTTGTTGATTCCACTGAGGTACTTAAAGTTTCTATCATGTCCCCCCTCTCCCTTCTTTCCTCAAGGGTATACATATTAAGCTCCTTTAGTCTCTCCTCATACAGCTTCTCTTGCAGACCCTGCACCATTTTAGTTGCCCTCCTCTGGACTACCTCTATCCTGTCTATGTCCTTGCGGAGATGGGGTCTCCAGAACTGGACACAGTACTCCAGATGGGGTCTCACCAACTGTCTGTAGAGAGGGATAACAACTTCCTGTTTTCTGCTGCTGATGCCTCTCCCTATACATCTCAGTATACCCCAGCCCTCCCTACTGCCTTCTCACATTGCTTGCTAACCTTAAGGTCATCTGATATGATTACCCCAGGTCCCTTTCCTTTTTTGTTGTTGTTACTACCTCCCCACCCATTGTGTATTCTTCCCTGGGTTCTTGTTTCCCAGGTGCATTATTTTGCACTTCTTTGCATTGAATCCTAGCTGCCATACTTCTGACCATTCCTCCAACCTTGCCAAGTCCCTTTTCATCCTTTCCACGCCTCCTTGTGTATCAACCCTGTTGCAGATCTTTGTGTCATCTGCAAAAAGGCATACTTTTCCTTCCAGTCCCTCTGCAATGTCATTGATGAAGACATTAAAAAGGACTGGACCCAATACTGAACCCTGCGGTACCCCACTAGTAACCTCTCTTTCTTCAGAGTGGACTCCATTTACAATTACCTTCTGTGTCCTGTTGTGCAGCCAATGTTTTACCAGGCTACCACCCTGGGACCCTCCCAGGCTGGTTAATTTGACTATTAATCTTTTGTGTGGGACTGTGCCAAATGCCTTGCTAAAGTCTAGGTAGGCCATGTCCACAGCCCCTCCCTGGCCTACTACTTTGGTCACCCAGTCAAAGAAATCTATTAGATTCGTCTGACATGACCTTCCTGCTGTGAATCCATGCTGCCTTGGGTCCTGTGCTCCACTGGCCTCTAGGTATTCAACTATTCTTTCCTTCAGAAGTGACTCCCATCACTTTCCCTACCACAGAGGTCAGACTGACAGGTCTGTAGTTTCCTGCCTCTGTCTTCGTCCCACTTTTGTGAAGGGAATCACATCCGCCTTCCTCCAGTCCTCGGGTACCACACCATCTCCCATGATTTATTAAAAGAGTAGCCAGTGGTTTCACTAGTTCCTCCTTAATTCTTTTAGAATTCTGGGGTGAATTCCATCAGGACCCATTGCTTTGTCCACCTTCAGTTTTAGGAGTTCTTGCAGAACCCTTTCTTCTGTGAAAGGACTGGGATCGACCCCCCTATCAAGAGTGCTTCTGTTAACTGGATTAGGCACTTCCCCCTCCTCTTTTGTGAATACTGAGCAGAAATATTCATTCAGTATCCCTGCTTTTTCACTGTCCCCCTCTGCCCACCCACCGTTCATTCTATTCAGCCTCACTATCCCTCCCTTTGTCTTTCTACGCTCGCTGATGTACCTATAAAAGGTTTATCCCCCTTCTTAACTGAGTTGGCTATCTTTTCCTCAGTTTGGGCCTTTGCTATTCTGACTTCCCTCCCTGCTTCCTTCTGCCTTAACTGGTACAGCTCTCTGTCCTGCTCCTTCTGTGTTTCCTTATACTCCGAATGCTATCTTTTCTTCCTGACTTTCACAGCCACCTCTTTTGAGAACCATAGTGGCTTTTCTTTCGCTTTGATTTGTTTATTTGCTTCACACAAAAGCTTGTTGCCTCTGTGATGGCAGTTTTGATGATTCCCATTGTTGCTCCACACCTCCTTCTAGCCTGTTTGCTAGTGCTTTTCTGAGGCACTCTCCCATCTTGCCAAAGTCAGCTCTCCTAAAGTCCAGTACCCTACTTTGTATGGCTTGACTCTGTAGCTGAGTTTAACGTGAACCACACTGTTTGATGGTCACTTGTCCCCAGATGGCAACCCACTTCTAGATCTGAGATCCTCTCACTGCCCCCATTTGAGTACACGAGGTCTAAGATTGCTCCCTCACGAGTGGGTTCCGAAACTAGCTGTCTAATGCCTGCCACCTGTAGGGCATCAAGAATGGCCCTGCTCTTGGATGTGGCTGCAGCAAATGTGCTCCAGTTAACATCTGGCATATTCAGGTCTCCAGTCAATAGTATCTCCCCTTTCTCTGCCATTCTAAGAATGCCTTCTATCATGTCCTTGTCCATTCCCTCCCCCTGACATGGGGGTCTGTACACAACCCCTGTGCGGACTGTGGTGCCCTTTCTAGTCTCCAAGATGACCCACAGTGCCTCCTCTCCTCCCTGTTTACTCTTTTGTTCAGTTGCTTTTATCCCTTCCTTTACATAGAGAGCTACTCCTCCCCCTCTTCTCCCCTGTCTGTCTCTCCTGTAGGTTATGTACCCTGGTATGTTAACATCCCAGTCATGGTTCTCTACGTGCCATGTTTCTGTGACTGCTACGATATCCAGGCATCCTCTTCCATCAAGGCCACCAGCTCAGGGAGCTTGTTGCCCAGACTACGGCATCGGTACTCATTACCCTCCATTTCCTGATGGCCTTACTCCCTTTGCCCCATCCCTGTCCTTCTTGCCTTTGTCACTTCTCCATTTTACCCCTGCCCTTCTCCCTATCGACACCTCTATGTTGGTGTCTGCCACCTACTACTGTGATTATTTGGGGGCAAGTTTCAGCTCTTTTCCAGTGCCTCCCCTTGGCTAGTTTAAAAGCTTGCCAATGAAGCATTTAAACCTATCACCTAGGATCCTGGTTCCCTCGGACAGATGCAGCCCATCATGCCAGTATAGGCTTGCATCACTCCAGGTGGACCCCAGTCCCATTGAAGCCAAATCCTGAGCTCCACACCAGTTTTTCAACCACTGATTGAATCCCATGGTGCGGAACACCTAGCCTCTCCTATGCCATAGATGGGCAGCACCTCCGAGTAGGTTACCGTCGTGCTACTTGACCAAGGCCCTCCCAATTCCACAAACTCTTTCTGCACTTCTTTAATCCCTTTCTTAGCCAGGTCATTTGTCCCTAGGTGGACAATGACATCCAACTCCCTCCCTGTGCAGCTGCTCTGGCAATCCTGAGGATTGCTCCTGTCCTCAAGCCATGGCGCCAGGCAGGCACCCTACCTCCCTCTCCCTTCCTCCCCCAGTTCTACCTTCCTAACAATGGGAGTCCCCCACCAGGAATTGTTTCCTTCCCCTGCAGGGTCCCCTGCCACCCTCCTGTGGGTCTCCTTTGTGGAGGTTCCCAGCATCCTCCTTGGTCTCCACTGCGGGTGACTCCATAGAGGAACCACACTTTGCCAGAATGGCATAGGAATTGTGCAGAGGTACAACTGGAGGAATGCGCCTCTGTTCCACCACCCTCACCCTCCCTGAGCCCACTGTGGTCCAACCGCTCCTCTTTCTTGGCAACCTCTGAGGCAACGGCAGTGGCACTGGTGGTCCCTGGATGGAAGAGGAGGTCCCACAAATCCTGGTCAACTCAGCCTGGAGATGAGCAACCTCCTCCCTCAGCCCAGAGAGGTGCCTGCAGATGGGACAACACCGCATCCTCCAGAACGTCTCCCGGAAGACTGCTGCTCCACAGCCACTGCACTGCACCACTCCAATCATGTCTTATTTCTGGCCCCTTAACTGTTTGCAGTCCTTACTCTTTCCTAGGCCACTAGGAAAAGAGTCTTCCATGAAAGGAACTTCATGTCTGCTGAGGCTGCCGGTTCGAAAGGAGGCAGAGTAAGCTTCTCAAGAATGAAATTCAAGTCCCAAGGAGGGGCGGGAACTCTGATAGGGGGTCTTAAGTGGAGAACCCCTCTGAGGAAAGTCTCAGAGACTTCCAGCTGAGCAAACGTCCTGTCTGCAAAAGGGACATAGTAGGCTGAAATGGCCACCATGTGTACCTTCAGGGACGAGTGACTAAGACCCAGATAAAAAAGATGGTGCAGGTACTCCAGCAGCCGCCCAACAGAGCATGAGAAAGGCTCAAAATCTTTTGAAGCGGCCCAGATTGTAAACTGTTTCCATTTCATGGCATAGGTAGACCTAGTGGAGGGTTTTCTAGCCTTCACCAGGATCTCAGCCACTTGGGGTGAAACCCTAAATCGGGCTTGAGCTATGTCTGCAGGAGCCATGCGTGCAGTTGGAGGGACTTGAGACCTGGATGGACCAGGGTCCCCTGATCCTGGGTCAGTAAAAGTCGCGACAGAGGAAGAGGAAGTTCCTCTGAGTACTGTTGCAGAAGAGAGAACCAAACTTGCCTGGGCCAGAAAGGAGCGATCAGAAACATTCGTGCTCCTTCTGAGTAGAGTTTCTGTAAGGCTCTCATAATCAAGGGATCGGGAAAGGCATAGATGAATCTGTCCTTCCAATCTAGAGACAGTGTCTCTCCAGAAAATGCCACGCTCTGGAGCGGCGGCAGAAGTCGGGAAGCTTTGCGTTTAGAGGTGAGGCGACAGGTCCACCTGTGGCATTCCCCAAAGCAGGAAGATATCATCTAAGACCCCCTGATCCAGTTCCCACTCGTGAGCTTGAGCAGATGAGAGAGAGTTTGTCTGCTAAGGTGTTCTCGACCCCCGGGGCGTGGTGCCGTGAGGTGGCGGTTGTGCTGTACTGCCCAATCCCAAACTCGCATCGCTTCCCTGCAAAGACGGTAGGAGCAGTTCCTCCTGTTTGTTGATGTACCATACCACACACATACTGTCCGTCTATATGGCTAAGTGGTTGGGAAGGAGATGCAGAGCCTGAAGAGCATAAAGCACTGCTCGAGCTCAGAGCACATTGATGTGAAGTGTTTTTTGAGCTTGGACTGAGCCCTGGGTCCTGTGAGGTCGAGATGAGCTCCCCAACCTCGCCCGAGGCATCTGTGGTCAGGGTCTGGGAGGGGAGAAAGGCAGAAGGGAACTCCCCGACAAAGGTTCTCTCGAGCCATCCACCACTACAAGTCCCGAACCATGGGGGAGGAGACTAGGACAAGCTGGTCCAGGTCGTCCACCAACTGATCCCATTGAGACCAAAGCATCCAGAGAGAGACCCTCATGTGGAGTCGAGTGCGAGGGACTGTTGGGATAGCAGCCACCATAAGTCTGAGGAGGCGAAGAACCAACTTCGCATTGACCTGCCTGCGGCCGGACAACAGGTCGACCTGAGCCTGGAGTGTGGCCGCCCTGCCCGGTGGCAGGAAGGCCCTGCCCAAAGTCGTGTCCAGGATCGCTCCGATAAACTGGAGCCTCTGGGATGGGATCAAGTGGGACTTGGTATGGTTGATGGTAATACCCACGCAGGCAAAGACCGGCTGGGTAAGGGAGAGGAAGTGCAGGAGTTCCTCCCTGGACGAGGCAGACAGGAGCCAATCATCCAGGTATGGGAAAACCTGCACCCCCGGGTACGCAGGTAGGCCTCTACCACCGCAAGGCATTTGGTGAACACACGCGGAGCCGAGGAAAGACCAAATGGGAGGGCCTTGAACTGGTAGTGGTCCCCTGGAAAGCAAAACGGAGGTATTTGTGGTGAGAAGCGTGGATAGGGATGTGCAGGTAAGCATCCTGCATATCAGAGTGCACAGCCACTGTCCTGACCGAAGGAGGGGCAGGAGGTCCTGCAGGAGAGCATCCTTAGCCTCTTGTACTCCTGAATAAGTTCAGGGAACTGAGATCTAGAATCAGCCTTACATCTCCTGTCTTCTTCGGGACCAGGAAAAAGTGGGAATAGTAACCAGTTCCCTGTAGAGAAAGGGGGATGGGCTCTATTGCCTCTTTCAGCAAAAGTGCTGAACTCTCTTCCTGGACCAGAAGGTGGTGTTCCCGAGAGTACGACGACCTGTGATGAGGTGGTTTCTGTAGAAACTCTATTGAGTGTCCTTCTGCGATCAGCTGGAGCACCTAGGAATCTGAAGTTATCCTCTCCCAGCCCGGGAGATGGAGGGAAAACCTCCCTCCCACCGGTTCCTCCGGGAGGCCACAGGCTGTGGGAGAGGGAAGGAGTCAGGTGGTGTGGGAAGCATTGCAGCTGAAGCACAGCTGCCAGCTTCCGAGGCGGAGGGGCTTGGCAGCTGGAGGGGCCCGGCGTTTATCGGCCCACTTCCCCTAGGGTTTCGCCTTTGGCCGATTCAGTCTGCGAAAGGGACGGCGCTGCGTTTGATAGGGATGATACATGGAGTCAAAAGACTTCAGTGCCGTCCCCTTCTCTTGCAGATCAGTAATGATGTCCTTGACATCACCACAGAACAGCACCGAACTCCTGAAGGGTGCTTCCTGAATGGCGGACTGCATTTCCGGGACCAACCCTGACGCATGGAGCCAGGCATGACGCCGTAAGCCTATGGCGAAAGCTGAGCTCCTACCAGCAGTGTCCACTGCATCGTAAGTCGCACGAAGCATGTGCTGACTGGCCAAACGTGCAGAGCAGATGAGGTCAGCCACTTCCTGTTTGACTTGAGAGTATGAAGGGAGTCCAATTTGGATTCCACCTCACTAAGAATTGCCTTCTGATAATCACCCATGTGACAGACATAATTCAAGGCCCTAATACCCAGAGTGGAAGAAGCGAAGATCTTACCATACTGGTCCAGAAGATGGGATTCTTTGTCAGGTGGAGCGAGTTCAAATGCCTCGGGTTAGCTGACCGACCATGGCGGCCCTAATCACAACCGGAATCAGCTCGAGGGTGAGAGTCTAAAATTCAACACCCTGGAGCCTGATATAGCCTATTGGACTTCGAGGAAGTGGGGCTAAAGCCGACGGCCATTTCCAAATAGTGGAAACAAGATCGGCATGAGGCTCAATCCAGGGTGGCACCAAGGTGGGAGCTGTCACAGGCAAATCCAGATGCTCAGCGAGTTTCTTACGCTGGGGATCCGGCTCCAAGGAATGCCACTTATGAACCTCCTGGATTTTGCCTAGCAACTCCGTAAAAGAAGAATCTTCTGGAGGAGACTTCGGAGGAGTCCTTGGCCTGGGCTTAGACGGAGAGCGTGGCTCGTCATCCGGCTCAGAACAACCGTCGGAAGCATCTGAGGAAGAAGAGGATGGTGATGAAGAAGACTCCCTCTCCCAACGTGGGGGAGGAACGGACCCCTTGGGAAGCCCTCAGGGAAGCGTGTCCTGCCCCTCCCTGGAACCAGAGGGTTTAGCCCTGGTGTCCAGAGGTGGTGAGGGAGTTTGTCTTCATGGATGTTGGATCGGAACCGGCACCGTTGTCGGAAGATGACTCTCCACCTCTCTGGTGAGCTGGGCCTTGGCCTCCAGCCCACCAGAGGCCCAGCCTCCTGCAAGTCCACCGGCGGCTGGAGGAGGGGGATACGGTATGAATTATACCGGCATGCCAGTATCCGTAACCCGACGGCAGGAAGCCTGGCATTGGGTATTGAGGCACCAGGTAAGCGCGCCGTACTGGGGCGGATACCCGGGGCTGCCGAGCAGAAGGCCCGGTGGGCGGAGGGCCCAGCGTTGGAGCGGCATCTGGGAGGCGGGATGTCGCCTGGTGTCAGCAAGACTGGCGTCTGGGCGGCGGCCAAGGAGCCAGCGCCAGGGCCGACCTCCAGGGAGCCAACGTCAGATCGGTCGGCCCGGTGGGTGGATGGTCTGATGGGGGCAGAGCAGGAACCTCGGAACCACCCAGGGATGGAGGAGAAAATCCTCGGGGTCAGGCTGAGGAGACCCAGGGTCCCCGGAGGCAGCGAAGGCTGTGGGGAGCTGGGGCGGCAGGCGTTGGGGGGCGGTGGCTCATCGCTGTGCGGATGTCCAGGCAGGCGACATCAGACTTATCAAGCGGGATCTGGGCGGGCGCCGGAGCAGCGGTGTTCGACTTAGTGGACCTATCGCCTGAGGCAGGCCGCGAAGAGGGCGGCCTGGTCGAGCCGAATAGGCCGCATGTCACCCCCAAGGGTCGGGCGATTTCATCGACCTTCTCCATGCGGGCGCCGGAGGAGCCGACGTCCGCTTACCGAGCCACTCACACCAGTAGGCTGCACCAGGACGGCTTTACCGGGAGCAGAGGCCTCCAAAGCTGAGAAGCGTCGAAGGGCTAAGCGTGAGCCAGACAGATTGGTGCGTCGCCTTAGAAGCAGCCTCTAAAGGCGGCTGTCGTGAAACAGTCCCTCGGCAGGGGGAAGTTACCTGATCACGCAATTCCCCAAGAAGACGCGGTGGATGAAGAGCCCTTGTCCCGGTGCTTCTCCTCGCCTTTTTCTTTCTTCATGGCCTTGAGAAGTGGGCGCCTGCTGGATCTTTTAATTCCTTTTCCATGGAGTTCATTTTCTTCTTTAAAATATGGGCCTCCAGGACTGCTACCGCCGTCTTCAGGTGGCCGCGCTGAATTTGAGGCAATGCTGGCACTTCTCCACCAGATGGTTGGGGCCTAGGCAAAAGACGCACTGGGAATGGCCATCCTTGTGCAGGAGTTGGGCGCCGCACGAGTCGCACTTGTTCTTGTGCTCAGAGGGTGTAGGGGACGACATACACTGACGAATACCTGACAATTGATCGAAAAATCAAAAAATACTTGGTCAAAACTACCGACGATAGAAGCTGGTGATGAACTTACAATGGCGTTGGCATGAGCTAACGGCGAGTGAACAGGAAGGCGGAAGCTGAGGACCCTTTATACTGACATCTCCGACGCCGGTCACCTGACGCGGGGCGGGTCCCTTGCCAGAGACTGCTACCTAGAAATTTTTTCGTGGGGTCCTGGTGCCTGCCAGCTTCAGTCCTATATGTAATTACCTACTGCAGGAGCCCTCTCGAAGTAAGATCTAGTATTAGTGGAGGCCATCCATAATATGGGGGCCAAAGGGGAAGTAGTACTAGTGGGTGACCAACATTTATTTATTTTATTATTTAGTTTTTGTTGACTGGGTAAGTGCACTAGACAAATCCTGCCTATTTTCAGACACAACCCAGGGAAGGGGGATGCAGATGAATGCCAACTGATCTTAAACCAGATTAAGCTGTTGGTGGTATTTTTTGTGAATACTGGATGTTTAGTGAGTTTTAGGAACATGCCAGATGCAGATTGGAATACCCAGACTGCAAGTATATCAAGGAGCAGGGGGCCTCATGTCTGCCATGTGTGGGGCAAAACTAAGGCAGCTTGTGGTCGAGCCCACCAGGAAGGGGGCTGTATTGGACTTAGTGTTCACAAACATGGACAGAATCATGGATGTTGAGGTGGGCAGTTCCCTTGGTACCAGTGACCACAGAACTGTGTGGTTTAGAGTCAACACGCTGGCAGAAGAAAGCCATATAAAAATTAATGTCCTAGATTCTGAAAGGCCAACTTTGTGGAGATGGGGTAACAGATCAAAATTGCCCTGGCAGAAGGTACCGGGGGTAGAAGACAGTGGGTTAGGCTCAAGAGATTCATAGCAGGAGTGACAAGTCAATGTGTCAGACTGCTTAGCAAAGCAAAAGCGCCACTGTGGTTCTCTAAGTCAGTAGCTGAGAAAGTGCGAAAAAGTAAGGCATTTAGGAAATACAGAGAGACACAGAAAGAGCGAAGACAGAGAAATATCTGGAGAAGCAGAGAAGCTGGGAAAGCCATCAAGAAGGGCTAAGGAAGAATGGAGGAAGGAACAGCACAGCTATTAAGAAGGGAGACAAGACCTTCTTCCGTAATATTAGCGTAGAGGAAGATTTACCACTAGAATGGTATTGCTAGGCTAAAGAAGGGAGAGGTGGGGGAGGGTGGATGACCTTGAAAGAGCGGAGATGCTGAACAAGTATTTTTGCTCAGTATTTACCAAGGAAGAGGCAGGGAGGGCCTAGACTCACGAGGAAAGGTTTATAAGGGGAGAAGTGGACACCAGCCCATTTATGGTGGATAGAGTCTTGCAGGAACTAGGAAAGTAAAGACAGACAAGGCAATGGGGCCAGAAGGGTTTATCCTAGTTTTGAAGGAACTCAGGAAGTCCTAGTAGGACCACTGACTAATCTTTCAGCCAATCACTAGAGACGGGAGGTACCTAGGGACTGGAGGAGGCAGAGATGGTCTCCTGCACAAGAGTGAAGTAGGAAGGAGGCAGGCAGTTACAGACCTGTAAGCCTGACCCCAGTGGTGGGAAGCTGATGGAGTCCCTGCTAAAGGAGAGAGTAGCAAGTTTCTGGAGTCAGCTGCAAAAGACCCAAGGCAGCATGGATTCACTGAGGGAAGGTCCTGTCAGACTAATCTTATCGATTTCTTTGACTGTGTGATCAGGGTATTGGATCAGGAAGGGGCAGTGGATGTGGCCTACCTAGATTTCAGCAAGGGCTTCGACACCGTTCCGCATAGAAGGTTACTTAAATTGGGAAATCTGGGTGTGGGCTCTAAAATGATAAAGTGGGTTGGAAACTGGCTAAAAGGCAGGACCCAGATGGTGGTAGTAAATGGCATGAAATCCGAAGAGGGGGAGGTGACCAGCGGGGTGCCATAGGGATCGGTGCTGGGTCCAGTCCTATTCAATGTCTTCAGAAGCGACACTGCAGAGGGGCTGGAGGGGATAGTATGCCTGTTCGCAGACCACACCAAGGTCTGCAACAGTGTCGACACGCAGGAGGGGCTAGATAAAATGAAAAATGACTTAAGTCTACTTGAGGAATGGTCAAGAGTTTGGCAGCTGGGTTTCAACGCTAAGAAGTGCAAAATAGTGCACCTGGGACACAGAACCCCAAGAGAGGAATACAGGCTGGGGAGCAGGTTCTAGCCACCACAAGTCAGGAGGAGACACTGGGGTTATCATATCTGATGACCTGAAGTCATCCAAACAATATGGAAAAGCAGGAAAGCAAATAGAATGCTTGGGGTGCATAGGAAGGGCATAACCAGTAGGAAGAGCAAAGTGGTGATGCCACTGTATAGATCACTGGTGAGGCCTCATCTGGAATAGTGTGTCCAATTCTGGAGATCACATCTCAAGAAGGACATAAAATGGGAGTAGTCCAGAAAGAGCAACAAAATTATACATGCACTCACCACAAGCCTTATGAGGAAAGACTGGGAACTTAGCATCTACCTATTCACTGAAAGAGAGAAGGAGAATGGATATGACAGAGACTTTCAAATACCTTAGAGGAATAAACAGGGGAGCATACTCAGACAAGAAAGTGCACAAGGACAAAGGATATACCATGAGGCTGGAGGAAGGCTTAGGGGAATGTGAGGAAGTATTTTTACACAGACAGGGTGGTGAATCCATGGAACAGCCTACCAGCGGAGGCGATGGAAGCGAAAACAGTACAGCAATTCAAAAGTGCATGGGATAAACATAAAGGCACCCTGCTGTGCAGCAGAGTGGGGGAACAACAGTCCAGATAAGGGTAGGGATTGCCAAACAAGTGGGGAAATGGGCAGAGTAGGTGGACCGGTTGGTCCTAATCTGCAGTCATGTTCTATGTTTGTTACATCCAGCAGACCTGGGTTCGATTCCCACATCACCACACACCACAAAAGCGGAACACAGGTTGTTGCTGGTAAAAATCCCAAACAATGGGGAGTCAGATAAAAAACTGCATCTTTATTCGTTGCAGAAACATCAACACCCACTGCTGCCAAACGGTTTAAAGTCTTCCTTGACTCTTACAACCTCCACTTGTATACTGTGCGACTCTGAGCAAGTTACTTAACCTTCCAAGTGCTCCTGGGTTGCCCCTGCAAATGGGACTTGTGCCCAGTGGGCCTTACCCAGTTACCAAAGAATAAAAAAAGTGGAAGTGTTTCACATAAAACAGACTGATATTTGTAAGTGCCATATTTATATAGCAGCTCTGTAAAGGCACTGAATGTGTGAACTGTTCTACTGTGGAATGTTTTCTGCTATTGTGCTCTGTGATATAAAAATGTGTGCAAACAATCCTTGTTGTCTACTCCAGGTCATCTTTGAAAATGGGCTTGGTTCCCTGTGGTTTTACCTGGTTAACAAAAAACAAATAAATATCCTTAACCTCCTTATCCTTCTCCATCTTCCTTAACAACCTCCCATAGCTTGTGACAGCTCACTTATACACATACAGGATAAGACACGGGTGAGAGTGAGATGAAAGAAATATCTCCAGGAGTTGCCACTGAACTCTTAATAGCCGGCAAGTAAGCTTGGGCGAGGATACCTAGAGTTCAATGGACAATGATTTATATAAACAATTGTGTCTCTTTTTCAGTTTTAAAGTTATTTACATTTGTTTGTTGCAAAAGTGAAAAACTGGATTTTAGTTTAGTTTATTGGTATAGGAATTAATACCTTTGAGCCAAGGCTCTTTTACAAAGGTTCCATCAAATAGTACATAAAACAAGACATGTAATAACAAAATGTTCAGCAATTTACAAGCGCAGCAATAAATCAATAATAATTCTTTTCAAGAAAGAAAGAAATTCAGAGGCATTTAAGGAAAGATAAGGATGGAAAAGTAGGAGGAGATAGAAGGAGAAAGAGAAGAAAAAATAAAAAAATAAAGACTCAGTAGCAGACAGGACCAGTTTGTGGTACTCGAGTGTCTTTGTCAAGTGAAGGGCTGTGGTGAGGGATGGACAACTGTGAGAGCAGTCAGAGGGATAAGCCTTTAGTCAAAGCAGTCACAGGAGCTGGAGGCTGAGAGGTGGCGTGAGCATGGTTTGAAAGCTCCCAGTGATGTGGAGGATAGAGTAGGTAAGCTAAGGGCATTGTACCAGGTAGGGGCCCGGTAGGCATAAGATCTTTGACCCTGAGCAGTCCGGCATCTGGGGACCTAAAAAGGTTGGTGCTCAGATCTTCTAGTGGGATGTGAGCCGTTATTCAGGCAGAGTAGGTCTTGGATACATGGTGGAGTCAGTCCCAGGATTGATTTTTCTGCCATCAAGCAGGTGAGATACACGAGGCGATTAGAGAATTGTAACCAGCCGGTTTCAGAGTAGAGCTCACAGGTGTGGGTCCGTCTCTGTGCACCAATGAGGAGTCGACAGGCCTTGTTTAGGCGGCTGAGATGCTTAGTGCGGTGGTAGTGGCTGAGCCATAGATAATTAGGCCATAGTCTATGATTGAGATTATGGAGCTTTGTATAGCAATCCTCAGGGCAGCTTGGTTGAGAATTGGCGGTTCCGAAACAGTATTCCATCTGCGTTGGTTCACTGTTTTCAGATGTGTTGTCAATGTGGTGTAAAGGTAAGACCTTGATCAAAGGTGATGCAAAGTATTTGAAGGTATTCACTTGTTCAAGTGTATTTCAAGGGGAAGTTTTTATAGTGAGTGGAATATGTCTTTCAGCTTTGATGACTGGTGAAAAGCATGGTTTTGGTTTTTCTGTGATTTACGTGGGGACCAACTTGTGATCAAGGAACCACTTTTCGACACGAGAGAAGGCAAGTTGCAGGCTCTGACGTGATGGGTTGGGATCCTTGTGGGAGGAGAGAATTACGGCGTCATCAGCATATAAGATTAATTTTTCTGGGCAGGATTCAGGGAGAGAGTTTAGGAACAGGCTAAAAAGGAGAGGGCCTAGGATCGATCCCTGAGGGACACCTGAGAGGACAGGTTTAGAGTCAGAGAGACGCCAGAGATTTTACTGCCTGTGAACGTTGTGTCAGGTAACTTTAACCCAGGCACCTGGTCCTTCAGCTAGCCCAAGCCTGGAGCAGTAGTGGAGATTAGTAGCCATGGGGAACAGTATCAAACGCTTTTGTGAGGCCAATGAAACCGCTCCGTTTGGTATCCTTTGTCCATAGCAGTGTGAACTTCTCCTGAAATCTAGTAGGGCTGTTGGCGTGCTGTGCCCTTTCCTAAATCTGTGTTGCTGCGTACAGAGTGAGGTTATACTTTTGCAGGTAGTCCGAGAGTTGGTCAGCCACAATCTGTTCAAGTGCTTTGGAGAGGGTGGAAGTATAGATATAGGTCGATAGTTCCCTGGTATGGATTTGTCACCCTTTGAGCACTGGTGTAACTATAGCAGACTTCCATTTGCTGGGAAATTGACTTTGGCAGAGGAAAGATTGAGAATTTTGGTGAGAGGGTGGATCACTTCTTCCAAGATGAGGACAGAATTTTTAGATCAATAGTATCACTGCTTGTTCTGGATTTAGAGCAGGCCCTTTTTATATATTTGTAGGCTTCATGTGCTTTGACTATTTTGAAGTGAAATAGCGGTTGGTCAGTTGAGGTGATTTGGGATACGTAGATTTTGCAAGGGCAAGTCCGAGAAGAAATCTGACGGGAGGACCCCACAGAGGTCTGTGAAGGTTTTATTTAGGGCATCAGCCATAACCTTTGGGTCAAGGGTAGTGGAGCCATCAACATTCATAAAAGTGGGAGAGGATTTTGACTGCTTCCCCGTAATATTTCGGATGTTGTCCCAGAAGGATCTCCTGTCACCCCAGGTTGTTGCAAGGGCATTTTTGAAATAGGAGCTCTTCATTTGCCTGATTTGTGAAGTGCATAGGTTTCGTGCCTGTTTGTACTTCTGTATGTCCTTCAAGGAGCCTGTGGCTTTGGCTATGGCCCAGCGATGATCCGCGAGCTTTGAGTTGAGCCAGTAGTTTGGCTGTGAGCCAAGGATTAGACAGAGCTTTGATTTTACGCTTTTAATGGAGTGTGTCACAGGCAGTGTTGAAAGTTGTGATAAAGTATTCTAGGCAGCATCAACATCTAACATATGAAAATTGGGGACCAGTCTTGTTGCAGGAGACAGGTCTTGAGTTTAGTGAGATTTCCGTTATGGTAGCACTCACTTGAGATGATTTTGGAGGCGGTTTAAGAATTTATTTGACCAGGTACAGATCGGAGGAGTACAGAGAGTCCGAGAGAACAGTAGTGTTTTTTATCCGGTCCGGGTGACTAGTGAGTATTTTGTGCTGTTTTGTCAATTATAAAAAAACTAAAGTATCCGACAGTGACACATCACTCATTTTGTAGATCTTTTATGCTGAACAACTTTGTGCTCACAGTACCATACTATCATTTTCATTTAAAATTATTTGCAATTGAATCGGTTAGTACTGCTACTGAGACCGAACATTCTAAATGAGTTCAGAACCTTTTGTGACATACCCAGCTTGAAATAATATTCACATGGTCAGTGAAAGATCTATCTTCTGAAAAAGAGCCCCACACATGTTGTATAAATAGTCTTCTACACCTTGGCCTCTATTACCGTTGTGGATGGTGTGTGCTCCAGCATGACTTCCACAAATGCCCGCGCTGGTTCCAGTCAAACCAGCTCTAGATCAACTCAAATAAAACTGTGTCTGTGACCTTTGGCACCAAGAAATTGTCTAGACACAACTCTGCTCATCTTCTCCACCTTGGATGGCACACCTCTAGAAGTGGTTCAGTCCTTCAAGTACCTCGGTGTGCGGTTAGACAGCAAATTTGGCTTCTCTTCCCACATTGACGCCATTCATGCCAAGCTTCACCCTAAACTTGGCACACTGTATTGCAAAGACTATCGTCTGTCTCAGCAGGTCCATCATGAGCTTGTCACCAAAATGGTGCTCTCGGTCTTTCACTATGCAGACATGGTCTATGCTACTGTTCCCTCAACCTCCATAACCAGACTGGACACCCACTGCAACTCCTCCTGCCACTTTGTGAAGAACTCCCCTTTCATTCTCATTATTGCTCACTCTATTCCTCTTTAGCCATTCTCCCTCTATCTTCACTTCGCCAGATCCACTGTGCCTCATTCATATCCAAATTCTGGTTTGGGTCCATTCCCCACCTCTCACCCCTCTCTCTCTCTCATCCATTCCACTTTCTGCTCCCTTCACTCTAGGGATCCTCACACCTTAGCCATTCTTTATCCCCACTCCTCTGCTGGGCAATCAGCCTTTTCCTATCATCTCCCATCACTTTGGAACCAGCTACCATCTTCCCTCTGCTTTACTGCCTCTCTCAGGTATCAGCTGAAACCCCTCCCTGCTCCCGTTTTCCTTCTACTTGACTGTTCCCCTTTTATTTGGCCCTACCCTGGTATAGGGGTGGCTGAGGTGCCTTATTTTGTCGTTTTTACCTTGATTACTCATTTTGAACGGACTCCTGTAATTAATTTGTGTTCTTTAATTGCTTTGTTGTAACTCCGAATTGTGTATGTGCTATGTATTCGTACCCTCTATTCCCTTCTCATGGGTCACACCTGGAAATGAGCCTCAGATCAGTGTGCCTTTCTCGGTCACCAGTTTCAAAATAAATAAAATAAAGCAACACAAACAGGAAACAATCAGTGAAAAGTGTATGTGGAGAGTATATAAAGGAAATAAGAAACAGTAGATTAATAAAATCAAGGATAAGAGAATCACTGAGCAAGTGCAAAAAAAAAAAAATGGGAAGGGAAGATTTAAAAAATAACTACTATGCATTAGAGATGTGAAGGAAAGAGGCTGGGTGTAGTCACTGAAAATTATTTTCAGGTTTGCTACAAATAAAACTGCAGTTGGTATCAGCAGGGCTCAAATGTGACATAGTTCCCCCAAAACTTAGAATTTCAGCACATTTTAGTCTGTATCTAAAACATACTAACTATAGTAATTTAAGGTTGAAAGGAACTCTCCCTTGTGGTGTGACTGGGGCTGCATGGTTTCAGAAGGGCAAGCCCAACGCCTATCAAAGGCGCCTCTGAATCTCAGAGGAAGAGAAGCGGAAGAGAAATGGAGGAAGACCCTGCAGTCAGCTTTCTGACCCTCAACCTCTTGACCTGTGAGGCTGCCTCATCCTTGTACCCAGTGCCATGGGGACCCCAAGCGAGACCGCAGGAGAGGAAGCCTGTTCACCTCAGTAGCCAGGGCAGCACCAGGAATGGCAGCTGCCCTGGCCCCTGAAGCCGGGAACATCAACACGGTGACCCCAGAGCCATTATCCACCACCGGGCCCCTGATGCTGTCATCGGTGTGGGGTCCCACAGAGACTGCAGTGTCTGGGGCCACCGAGGGACAAGAACTGGAGCACCAGGTGCCACGACCGGGGGGGCTGGCTCCCCGACCGCGAGGAAATCGGGTTGCCAATCCGGGTCGGCCAATGGGTAATCCCCCTCTGAAGAGGAGACCACCACGCACACCTCCAAACAGGCAACCTCAGGAGCCCCCTGCTAATGGTGCCACTACGGGACACAGCACCACCCACGGTGCTGAGGGTCTGCCGTGCAGCGCCCAATAGCTGGGGCCGCAACACCGGGAAGTCTGTATCTCGCGAGATGACTACTGAGTGGTGCCTCGATCCGCTCGGAGGGAAATGAAAATTACGCACTCCACCGTAATTCTTGATCTTCTTGTATCTTCACCATTCATTACTGCTTGGGTTAGTGCCGGAGGCGCCGCACCGCTATGGGAGGTTTTTTTTTTTCTTTTTGAGTCGGCCTCAACGGCGCCACTCGAGCGACGATGGCAGCCATGCGCGCAGGGGCAGTCGCAGGCCGCAGACTCCTCCTCTATCTCAGTTCTGGTAGCCGGAGAGGCAAAAATAAAGGGTAAGAAAAAAGGAAAGCGAGGCAAGAGAGCCGAGGGACAGAAAAAGGAAAGGATATAAACTGAAAAAGGAATAAGCCGGTAGAGAATAGGCAGAGGAGAGAGAATTCCTACCCTAAGGGACCGCAGGGCCTCCTTTCCGGGGCGGCTCTAGGGGAGGAACAGAGAGAGGGAAAGAGAAAGAAGAAGGAGAAGAAGAGAAGGAGGCATGTTGAGAGGGAGAATAGTGCCCATCAAGCATTGGTTGAGAGGCTTAAAGGCTTGAGACTAACAAGAGAGCAAGAATCCCAGTTGCTAGGACTGAGGGGAGGTTCAACCGAACCACCTGGACAGATCCGAATGAGGGCAACATCTCTGAACTCTCAACATGCCAAGTCCCTACATCCTAGCTGAGGGCTCATGGACTGCCCGGGCTGAACCTGTTCCAGGAAGAGCGCCCACCCAAGAAGGGGACTCAGTCCCTTAGCACCCTGTTAAGTGCTAACACAGCCGTGTATGGGAAAAATTATACCTTTCCGAAGGCAGCTTTGTATGAAGGATAGAGTGGGAACTCAATCAGACTCCCTAGGCAAGGCAAGCAGATGCTCAAGGCTGACAAGTTCAAGCAGCAGCTAGAATGATCTCAAAGATAATACCTGCCAGGGGGATTCTAAATGTTGCTGAGGCAGAGTTAGAGCACGGTCTCTTAAGCTGTGAAACTGCATAACCTGAAGAAGGTATTTAGAAGTCGCACCCTAAGGGTGGTCAGAAAGAGTTCCCTCGGAATAAGACAAAGTGCAAACCGTGCTCGTTCCTCCTTACCTTGAGGAAAAAAGGAACCATTCATTAAGAATGGAACACAGTTTTTTTTTTTTTTTTGCATAAAGGCCAAAGGAAGGAAGAGGAACGAGACGGAGGGGAGACGCCACAGAAGGAGGCCACTGAGGGAAGGTGGGAGGTATCAGTAATGAATGGTGAAGATACAAGAAGATCAAAGAATTACAGTAATGCATTTTCATATTCCCTTGTCAATCTTCACCATTCATTACTGCTTGGTGAGACAAGCCCCCTTAAAAAAGGGGGGTAGAACCCTGAGGAATCAAGACCCCAGCCTCCTGCTGGTGAGAAACAGAAGGGGAAGACCCCACATCTAGAGAGAAGCCTATGGGGAGAAGAGCTAGGAGGTGCCCCGAGGACGGGGAGACGGAGGAAGCCCTGCAGCAATCTCCTAGCTCTGGAGGAAAAGAGACTGGTCCCCCGGAAAGCGGAGCGAATCACCCTACGCCGGGCCAGGGGTGACAACCTTGATACACGGAGCCATGCCGTCCGCCTAATGCAGATCGCTGTCCCCGAAGCCTGGAAGCCACCTCATTGGCGTCATAAGATGCCCTTGGTTGGTCTTGCCAGCTCCAGGCCTATAGCGGAGAGGCATAGCCTGTCTGGTTTGCTCCGTATCAGGCATTGATGCTAAGAGCTGAGAGGCATCGAGCCACAGATGCCTACTGTAGGCAGCGTGATGAGCCTGATGTGATGCAATGCAAGCCATCGCACGAGAGGAAGAGAACACTTATCCCCACCGATTGATTGTAGGGAACTCGAATCCGGTGGGTCAGGTGCCAGCGGGCGGCGCCCGGAAGGAGTCTCTAGGTACACCAAACCCGGGGCGGGTTGGGAAGTGTACCCAGGGACTCGGCGGGGCACAATACCTTCACAATAGTCTGCCGGGCTGGAGAAGGCGGCTGGCGATTGCCAGGAACGGATAGGCGCCTCCTGAAGGGATAGGCCAGGAAGGTACCACCAGGTGCTGGGCACTGAATTCTCCAAGGAATTCACACGTCTCCCGTTCGGTATTGTCTCGCCTAACGTAGGAGATTCGAAGATCCCTCACCATCCTCGAAAGGAATCGCTGATATTCAGTGAAATCAGCATCGGAGGATATATGAGCAGAGGGTTCCTCTCCCTCAGAAGAGGGAGACGAGGATGATGGAGAGCTCGAGTGTGCAGAAGATTCCTGCGGCAGTGGGGAGAGGCGAAAGACCCGCTCATGCATATACCTGACATATGAGAGAAGGCCACTAGAGACCTCTGAACTGCTCCCAGGATAACGGGCCTGTAGGACCGACATGGCCTGGAAGAGCAGGGGATGGCTGCAGAGCACTGGAGATGGGCACCTCTGAAGAGGCAACTGACCTCTGCTAGGGCTCTGAAATCCGAGACGGAGCCCGAGCTGGCGGGATTCGGACAACAGACCAGGTCGCAAAAGCGGAACCCTGGGGATGCGAACCCTGGAAGAGCCCAGAAGGGGATCCTCCCCTGTGACAAACCTGGGACTGCATGGATCCAGAAGGCAGTCTGCAGCAGCACACGGAGGGGACCCCGGGGTCCAAGAGGGAAAGGCAGGGGATGGCTGCAGAGGCACTGGAGTGGGCACCTACTGAAGAGGCAACTGACCTCTGCTGGGCTCTGAAACCGGAGAACGGAGCCGAGCTGGCAGGGATTCGGACAACAGACCAGGTCGCAAAACGGAACCCTGGGGATGCGAACCTGGAAGAGCCCAGAAGGGATCCTCCCTGTGACAAACCTGGGACTGCATGGATCCAGAAGGGCAGTCTGCAGCAAGCATACGGAGGGACCCGGGGTCCAAGAGGAAGGCGGGGCCCAGTGCTCGGCTCTAGCCACCCCCAAGGTGGCCGGCAGAAGACAGCGACACTGCACCTGCCCTCGACCCCTCGGACTCGACAGCGCCTCCTCGACCCCAGCGCTTCTCCCACCTCGAGCGGCGGCAACAGCACCGGAAGGGTAGCTGTCACGAGCCCCCAGGAAGGAGAGCCCCTCCCTCCGCCCCTACTCCATCGCCCCCCTGGGACCCAGGACCACCCCTAGCCAGAGGGCCCTCAGGGGAGGACAGTAGCGGGGACAGTGGGAGAGGTCCGCTGTGCCGCCTAGCACCACGTGCCACTGGGGACCCTGACTCCGAAAAGTCAGGTTGCCAGGATGGGTCCACGTCTGAGTCATCGACCTCCGAAGAGGAAGAGACCAGCTGAACCACGATGCTACCAACCCCGGGGGTCCCCGGAGAAACGGCGCCACGAACAGCGCTGGTGCCAGAGACGGCGCCGGACGACCTTGGCCCACCTGGGCACCGCCAGGCCCGCCTGGCTCCCCGCAGGCGCGGTTAGCCCACGGCGCCACCCTCGGCGCTGGAACCCCACCCGCACCACCGAGAGGTGAACCGGGCCTGCGGCGCCGTCTCGATCACCGGTGCCGCTGGATCTGAAACGGCGCTGGAGGGCGGCATCGAGGGTCCACCGGTGCCGGGCCCAGCAGGCGCGGGCCTCGACACTGGGGGACCCTGCACCTCCGAGGAGGTGACTGCCGAGGCGGTGTCCCCGTCATGGCCCCGGGAGGGACCACAACGTTCCTCCGACACCTCGAAAGAAGCTTCCTCTCGGCAAAGGAGAAGCCTCCTCCTCCACGGACCGTATAGGCCCAAGAGGACCGGAGGAAAGACTGAGACCTTGCAAATCCCTGGAGCGCCGCGTCCCGTAAGGTCGGCGGGGCCTTGCCGATCTTGACAAGCACGGACTTGAGGACACGACGGTCCATGGAGAACACGCGCCGCTGCGTCCATATCGTGGTTGGGTCCCAGGCAATGGAGAGACATCATGCCGGTCCAAGGCGGAGAAATGCCGCCACAGGAGCACCGGCATGAGGGGCATGGCCTGCTCAAACCTGACATGATGTGACTAAACAAGGCA
The DNA here is from genome assembly GCA_016271365.2 of Neoceratodus forsteri. Taxonomy (NCBI): domain Eukaryota; kingdom Metazoa; phylum Chordata; order Ceratodontiformes; family Ceratodontidae; genus Neoceratodus; species Neoceratodus forsteri. The sequence goes on along the minus strand of CM057456.1, from coordinate 810,648,370 downwards.
AAAACTGCAATAAAGCACTCGCGTCGATAGAAAATAAAGAACGGTCTTACCAGGAGATGGCGTCGGCGGAGTCACTGAAGAAGAAACGAGGAGTCTTGGCGTATAACCTAACTATAGCTAACTACTGCGCGGCGAGTGCAGCCTCGATGGCGGAGAAACAGAACTGAGATAGAGGAGTCCCTGCGGCACCCAACAGCCGCCCCGCGCATAACGCAGTACAACACGACCGAGAGGGCGCGCTGGAGCCGACTCAAAAAAAAAAACTCCTGGAGGTGCGCCGCCCGCACAACCCAAGCAGTAATGAATGGTGAAGATTGACAAGGAAGATCAGAGCCATTCCTCCAGCACTGCGGAAGAAACCGTAACAACAAGGCTTGAATCAGATGAGGTGGTTTTCTCCTCTCCGGGCCGTATAGACCCGGGAGGGAACCCGGAGGAAGGGTTAAGAATTCTTGCTATGGAATCCCTACAATGATGCCACCCTCAGAAAGTTGACGGGGCCCTGCCAACTTTAAATGTGCAGATTTCTAACACATGGCAGTCCATGGAGAAGCAGGCATTGCAGTTGTCCATGTCGTGGTTAGGTCTCAGGCAGCGAAGACAGACGTCATGCTGGTCTGAAATGGAGAAATGCCAGCCACAGAGGCTCCGACACATTGGGGCGTGGCCGTATAATTTCTTTCTAGCCCCGAACCAGACAGGATGCCAAAATAATATTACAGAAATTACAGAAACAGACCAGCTGCCAATAACAAATTTAAAATAAATGGAATGGGCTTACCGGGAGTTGGAGAAAGCGGCACTGGGTGAGCAATCTCAGAACCGAGATGGATGCAGGAAAACAGTCGAACGGCATCAAGAACTGAACGATGTCGAGTTAAAACTAAGTTGCTGAGGCAACTCTTTCCAAGTGTGCAAGCAGGTACCTCCTCTGATGGGAGAAACAGAACTGGGGTGGAGGAGGAGGAAGTGGCACCTAATGTCCAACCTGTGAGTGCCATGCAGTGTGTCGGCAATATCAGCACCGACTCCTCCCACACAAAAAAAAAAAAAAAAAAGCTCCCAAGCAGGTGCGCGCCTCCGGCTTACACCCAGCAGTAATGAGTGGTAAAGACCGACAATGGGAAGATCACTTGTTGCGAATTTTACAACTGCTCCTGGTTTTCGTATGCTTCCTGACCTGTGCCTTGACGACAGATGGTGTCAGCCTGAGGGATTTACACCGTGCATACCTAAGCCAGGAGTTTTGTGGGTGGGTACTAGACCTGGTACCAGGAAGCATAGAAGAAAGGTATGGGTCTCTGCAGCAGCAAACCCAGGAGTGGTTACCAGGAGAATGGCTGCCAAACTAGCACAGACAGAAGTCTAAGCTGAGACAGTACAGCTAGCACCAGTTATGAAAAAGATCAGGAACTGACAGAACCTGAAAGCCTGACTGCCTTTTTCAAATGGTGTGCTATACAACAAAAAGAGATGGAGAAGAGATGCAGCAGAGAAAAAGTGATTCAATGTTTAGATGCACAACTTGCAAAGCAGAGAAAAGAAGAGATGCAGTGACAGCAGCAGCAAAGAGGAGAAGAGATACAGCGATGGATAGATGCCTTACAAGTTATCAAAACTGGAGGATCTGGCACTGGTCCAGCACAGCAACAAGACACAAACAACTTAAACTTACAAATTTGTATTCCTTGCATGATATCGAAGCATACCCAACACTTTGAAAGTGTTGTGAGCAGTTCGGCCAGTGGCCAAAGCAATGGGCAATTAGACTGGTACCTTACCTGACAGGTAAAGCCCAACTTGCCTACAGCAATATGGACACTGCACAGTCAGTAAACTATGACCTGGTGAAAAGCGAAATCCTGAAATCATCTCAGTAAAGACCTACAGGCAGAGATTTTGGTCTCTGAAGTAAAACTCGGTAGACAATCCTCGAGAAGCCTTTACCAGACTCAGAGAACTACTGATAAAATGAAACCAACCAGAGGGCAAAACAAGCCCACAGAGTGACACACTTGCAGCAGAGCAATTCATCAACATCCTGCCTACAGACGTACAGCTTTGAGTAAAAGAACACCAACCAGAAAATGGGGAAAAGGCTATTTCTTTGGCTGAAACTGTCAAATGACCAGAGGCACTCACAGCAGCAGGGTAACAACCAAGCACTGGTAAGACACTTTTTCCCACTTAAGCTCCACGTTTGATAAGAACTCTGGTGGGGGTAACATATCTGTGCCCAAAGACTTTATTTGCTATAACTGCAATAAGCCAGGTCATATTGCAAGACATTGCCATAGTAAGAAGAGTGACACTGGAGCAGATTTGTCCTAGCAAATTGGGGCAAGTACTTAACAGGTGTGAAGGTGAGAGACAAGACTGTGAAGGGACAATATAGATTTGGGTAGCAGACAGACCCTAGTGCTTACTGAAGTGCGGGGAAAACCATGTCCAAAAGGACCAGGCACTAGTGATATCTGCATCCACGGGGACATCTGATATTATCCCACCAGCCAAGTGACTATTAATGGGGTGTCACATCAAATGAAAGTGGGGGTAGAACCCAAGTTATCTGTACCTATGATTACTGGAAATTACTTTCCAGGATTTACTGAGTTAAAGAGGGAGTAAATCCTGATGTTTCAGCAGCTGTGGTGACAAGAGCTCAAGCAAAGAAAATCTCAGATGCTGGGACTCTCTCCTTTGCAGATTTTGATTCAGACTTGTTTGAGCACAGCTCCAAGATCTGGAAATCCAGGAAAGAAAGATGACACCTGAAAAAACAGTGGCAACGAAAGATTGGACATAAGGGGTTAACATATGAAAATGCTGAAACTACACTGATCACTGATTGTGATTTTCTTTCAGAGCAAGCTAATGAGGTTACTCTCCAGGGTTATTTTAAGCATTTGGGGGTGAAACCAAAACAGAGTCAGCCCATGTTTAAAAAATGTAATGGGCTTCTGTACAATAAGGCCTTCACCGATTTTACCCCAGTGCTACCACCTGCCTATATTCAACCTGGTTTGAACCACTCCAACAACGATCTACAGAGTGTTCTCACCAGACCTTCTACTTTAAAAGGGTGACTATGAAGGAGGCCCCTACAATGGTCAAGAAAATACTAGGTAAGACCAGACTGGGCAGTGATGGGATAGACATTAAACTTCTATCCCTCACCCTGGAAGCTCTTATAGTGCCCATTACCACGCTGTACAATAAGTCCCCTGGCCCACTTCCCGGCGGTTTTGAAGCAGGCCCTAGTTACGCCATTGCATAAAGGAGGCGACAAGTCTCTGGTAGCCAACTACAGACCCATCTCGATCCTCTCTCCCCTGTCCAAGGCACTGGAAAGAGTGTGTATGGGTCAACCTGACTACCTCAATAAATATAATCTACTATCTAGAGTTAGAGCAGTACCCTCTACCCGAAACCCAGCGCCCTCGGGGAGGAAAGGATCTCAGCTTATACTCGTCGTCTCTACAGAGATGACATAGCTCAACTCCTCCATGAAGGAGTACTAGCTCCAGTGCCAGATCCTCCTTCAGACCCAGGCTTCGTGTCCAGGTACTTCCTGGTGCCCAAGCGGACGGGGGTTGGCACCCCATCCTAGATCTCCATGACCTGAATCAATATCTCAGGTCCTGCACCTTCCAGATGGGGTTCAAGAGGGGGTGTGACAGGTACAAGGGAAGGGTTCTGGAAGCAAAAACCAGTGCAGCGAGAATATCCGGGACTGGGAAGGGACAAGCCAGAGAGGGAGAGGGGGCAGCAAGGTCAGCTCCCGGGTGGGGAAGGCTGACAAGCGACGACACGAAAGACTGTTAGGGTCTATTCTGCTGGCATTTTAGTATGTTAGTTACTCTGAACCAGATCATACCATCCCTGGAACGAAACATGTGGTTCTGCTCACTGGATCTACAGGATGCATTCTTTCAGCGTCCCCAATCAGTCCGTCTCATCAGCCCGGTTCTCCTTCAGGGTCGAAGGGACCCTGTCACGAGATTCGAGCCATGCACGTTCGTCCTGTCATTGGCCTCTCAGGTCTTCACCAAGTGCATTGCAGTGGTGGCAGCCCACTTCAGCGTCGAGAGTCAGATCTACCCTTATCCTGACGACTGGCTCTTGACAAGTTCCTCCCTTCAGGAGGTGGAAGAGGTCCAGGGATCAGGCCTCTAAACCTGCTCCCAACTCGGCCTCCTGATCAACTGAGGCCAAGTTGGAACTAGTGCCTTCTCAGGTGATAGGCTTCAGCCGAGGCAGGAAACTCGACTCTTGTCAGGCCAGAGCTACGGCTCCCGGCAGACAGGTGTTCTCCCTCCTTTGCCCGATCATTTCTGGTTGGGCACTTGCGCTCTGCCCAGGACTCTTTCTAAGCTTGCGGGTTGGCATGACTATATGCACCTCAGTGGTCCTGCTAGCCCTGCTGCACATCACGCCTCTCTCCAATGGGAGCTGGCCGCCCAGTGGACTCCGTCACGGTCATTTCGGACCAGCTGATCACTGTAACCCAGAAGATGTGGGATGCTCTTCAATGGTGGACCACCCCAGACCAGTTGCAGGAAGGAATCCCGTCCTAACGACTGACTGCCTCTCTCATGGGCTGGGGAGCCTACATGGGGGACAACAGGGCCCACGGGTTCTGGACCCCCGAGGAGTCCTGATGCCACATCAACCTATTGGAGCTCAGAGCAACCAGACGCGCACTGTCAGCTTCACTCCTCAGCTCAGGGTCAAGTGGCTCAAGTCCAGACGGACAATACCGATGAACTATGTACCACCACCAAACAGGGCAGCATGCACTCCCGCCTGCTGTGCAAGGAGGTGTTCCGCATCAAGGACCCTCATAAGCCGGGTTGGAGGCGGATCTCCTAGCCATCCATGTGGCAGGAGCCTTGAACCAGCTGGCGGATGCTCTCAGCCAGACAGGCCAGACATCCCATAAGTGGTCTTCCATAGAGATAACACAACCTGGTTCTCCCATTGGGGCAAACCGATGGTGACCTGTTTGCCTAGGGAAACACAAGCTGAGGCTGTATCATGCCCGCTAGCAGGGGCTCATGTAGGGGATGCCTTCTCGAGGCCACTGGACCCCAGGCTCTCCACCCTTCTTCCTCCATCCCTTGATCCACAAGGTATTATTCAAGGTGAGGAGGACAGGCGAACAGGTGATTTAGTAGCCCCAGACTGGCTACGCCAATTCTGGTACCAGATCCTCAACCTCAGCTGCAGAGCCCCAGAACAGTTCTGTACACGCCCGACCTGATATCATTGACAAAGGAAGGTATTTCATCCGACTCTTCAATCCCTGCACCAACAGCCAGCACCTGAGCGACTGGAGTTCAAAGCTGGATCTTTCCGAGGATGTACACCATGGCAGAGGCATCTACGAAAGAATCGACCAGGGAAATATTATGCCTTCAAATGGAAAAGATTTTCCATTTGGTGTCAGAGTAAGAGTCTGGACCCCTTATCCTGTTCTGGCTAACATTCCGACTACTTTGGCCTCTCTCCAAAGGGGTCTATGGTCATCGACACTTAGGGTACCTGGCAGCCATTTTCTGACCAGGCGTGGGCCAGTCAGACCGATATTGACGTGAGAGACAGTGGTCGACACTTTTCAATGGCCTGATCACATATCCCCGTGCGTGGAACTCCAACTCCAAGGGATCTGTTGCTGGTTTTAGCAAGCTACAGGCAAGCCATTTGAACCCCATGCACAAGTGTGAGCTGTCATATTTGTCGAGAAAAAAATTACCCACCGTAGTAATCGCTTTTCTTCTCCATGGAGTCTTGCATATTATAACAATAGCAGTCAGCCACTGCAGCTGAACTGCCCGAAGAGGAAGGGTTAACTCAGAGGATCTGAGTTCTACAGCCCAGGACGCTAGAGCTAAAGCTCTATCTGGCCAGTTTCGAAATGAAACTGCTGATCTTCTTACAAAACTAATACTAAGCAACAAGTCTGTGTGGAAGCTACACTAGCCAAAATGGCTACCTACTAGTAGTATAACAACAATATAAACAAACAATAGAAACACCAATAACTATAATAACAATGAATAATGGTATATTATTATTAGTTTTCCACGACAAGCAATTAGGACAACTCTTCCCCAAAGACTCAAGTCCAGAAGGGGCCAATATATTACCTAAACGAACAACCTCAGTTCCCTAACCCTAAAAGAAAGAGGGAAAAGGGAAAACTACAATGGCATGACACAGTGCTTGCACTAATTTGCAACCCCCTACCCAGAGAAGTTCTGAGAGGGGCAGGAGGAGGAGGGAATCAGACATAGCAAGACTCCATGAGAAGAAAAGCAATTACTAAGGTGAGTAATTTTTCTTCAAACACCATGAAGTCTTGCTATATTATAACAATAACAATTACACAGCATTACCTCCATGGAGGAGGGTCAGGACCTACTTGAAATAGGCTCACAGGCACAGCTGTGCCAAACCGAGCATCTCTCTGGACTGGACATCCAGGAATAATGCTTGCGTAAAGTGTGAACTGTCTTCCAGGAGCAGCTTGACAAATTTCCAGAATGCGAATGTCTCTAGCAGCCGCTAGAGACGCAGCTATACCACTGGTGGAAGGGCCCTCTGTCCTGAGGGGGTTCTCTACCAGTTTTGGTAACAAAATTGGATACAAGAGACAATCCACCTTGCAATTGTCCTCTTAGTGGCAGGTTTCCCTTGCCAACCTCGCCATAAGTAAGGAAGAGTTGGAGGATTCAACCTGAAACCCAGGTGCATTCCAAATAGTAGCTTAAGGCTCTTTTGACGTCAAGCTGTAGCAGTCTCCTCTCACCTGAGGAAGAATGCTCAGTGAAAATACTGGGAGAGAGATGGATTGGTTCAGGTGGAAATCTGAAAACCACCTTGAGGCAAAAACTTTCTATTAGTCCTGAGGACTACCTTATCTCTGTGGAAAGAAATAAAAATCTTCTTCCACTGACGGCCTATAATTCACTTATGTCGTCTAGCAGAAGTGATAGCCACCTAGGAAAACAGTTTTCCAAGTTAGATACTTGAGCTCTGCTGAGGACAGAGGCTCAAAGGAGGTTGCATTAACTGAGCAATGCAACATTCAGGTCCCAGGCAGGAGCTGGTTCCCAAAGGGGTTAGTATGAAGTAACCCTTTAAAAACTTGGAAAACACAGGGTGAGAAGAAAGGGAGGCAGGCTTCCTGCTGACACAAAAAGCAGAGACAGCTGCCAGATGAACCTTCAAGGTAGCTGGCCTAAGGCCTAGGGGAATTTAAATGGACCAAATAGTCCAATAAAATGGGAAGATCACGGATTCTGGAATAATCTGCCTCTCAGAGCACCAGATGGAAAACCTCTTCCACTTAGAATTGTAAGTGGCCCTAGTGGAAGGCTTCATGAAGCCTTTAAAATATCCAGGACACGCTAGAAAGGTGTAAATCAACAAATTCTAACTCCTCAAGAGCCAGGCCTTGAGATGGAGGATTTGAGGTCCGGATACCACACTCTCCCTGTGCACAGGCCAGCAAGTCGTGGATTCTGGGCAGGCTCAGGGCAGGGTGGACTGTCAAGACAGAAGCAGAGGGTACCAGGGCTGTCTGGCCCAATCTGGGGCAATCAGAATCACTTTGCAGGGTTGAGATCTGATTTTCACTAGTACCCTGAAAGAAAGAGGAAAGGAAGGCATACAGGAACTTCCTTTCCAGTCCAACAGAAAGGCATCAGGGGACTGAGCCCAGCGCTGGAGGCCTGCAACAAAATAGAGGAAGTTGGTGGTTGTCTGAGGCTGCGAAAGATCTATCTGAGGGGTGCCCCATCTGGCAAAAGACAGACCCCAGCACCTGTGGGATTCAGAGCCCATTCGCGATGGCCCTGAGAAATTCTGCTGAGGGCATCCGCCAGGACATTGTCCTCTCCCTGGGAGGTGAACTGTCAGGGGAGGTGTTCAGGGAGTAGGCCAGGACCACAACTTCATTGCTTCGGTGCACAAGGCTGATGACCCGGTGCCCTTGCTGCTGTTGATGTACCACATTGTGGTGGTGTTGTCTGTCCTGACTTGAACCACTTTGTTCTGGACAGAAACTGAAAATACCTGAAGAGCTAAAAGACAGCTCTTGAGTTCCAAAAGATTGATGTGGAGCAGAGATTCCTGAGAGACCACACTCCCTGAGTGGACAGGTCGCCCAAGTGAGTTCCCACCCAAAGGGAGGCATCCGTGGTGAGGGTGGGAAATGGGAATGAAAGGAACCCCTTGTTTTAGATTGTGCTTGGTCCTGCCACCAGTGGAGGGCCAGGATCGAGTTTGAGTCACTGGGACCAATTTGGAAGGGGTCCTTCCTTTGAGACCAATAGGCCCTCAAATGGAACTGAATGTCCCTCATCTGAATCTTGCTCCTTGCACTACAGCTGTGGAAGCAGCCATGTGCCCCAGGAGTTGCAGAAAATGCCTTGCTGGTCGAGAGACTACTTGGGTAAAGGAGGATGCAGGGCAATGAGTCTGTCTACCCTTTCCGAGGAAGAAATGCCCTGGCTAACTTTGTGTTCAATTCTGCACCTATGAAAGTTAGGACCTGAACTGGTTCCAGAACTGACTTTGGTAAATTTAGCAGGAATCCCAGGGAAGTGAGAAGCTGCTGGGTGACTTGCAAGTGGGATTTCACCTGATCTGGAGACTGACCCACAATGAGCCAGTCGTCCAGGTAGGGAAACACAGCAACCCCTTGCCTTCTTAAGTGAGCCACTACCACAGCTAGACATTTTGTGAATACCCTTGGCGCAGAGGTAAGGTCGAAAGGCATTGCCCTGAACTGGTAGTGGCCTGAGGGCAGTTCAAACCTGAGGTACTTTCTCGTGAGAAGGCCTGATCAGAACATGAAAATAGGCATCCTTGAGGTCCAGGGAAGCTAGCCAGTCCCCTGGCCTTAGAGAAGGCAATATCATTGCCAGAGTCAACATTTTGAACTTTGGTTTCAAAAGATGCTTGTTCAGGTACCTTAAATCTAGAATGGGCCGCCATTCTCCTGTCTTTTTTGGGGTAAGAAAGTATCTTGAATATAGCCCCTTGCCCTGATGGCAAGGAGGGACCCTTTCCACTGCTTTGCAGTCAGAAGAGAAGAAACCTCTGCTTCCAAAGCAAGGGCTTCTGAAGGATTTGCAGTGGAAAATGTCTGGCTCTCATCTTTGGAAACTGTTTGAAGCTGAGAACCAGACCTGACTTATTACCTCCAGAACCCATCTGTCCGAAGTTAAGGACAGCCAGTTCTGGCTGAAATAAACCAACCTGCCCCTACTGGTACAGGAGAATCGGCCCTGGGCACCCCATCAGGGTGCCTGCTTGGCAGCAGCCTTAGGCTGAGGGGAAGGGGACGGTTTACTTGTGCCTCGTCTACCCTGCCTCTAGAGAAACCCCTCTGCGCAAAAGCAGAGGAGGCTTGAAATTGGTAAAAAGGCCTGCCCCTACCTCTGGGAGCGTGCCTTTGTGGAGTGGCATGCCTCTCCTTAGCCTGGGCACTTTTGTAGGTAGTTCTGTATTCATCCATCTTTTTCATATAGTTTTCTGTTTGTTCCCCAAACAGAGAATTTCCCACTACAGGAAAATCTATAGCCTTTGACTGAGTATCCTGGGACAGATTAGTGCATCTGAGCCATGCCAACCTACGGAAAGCTACAGAAGTGGCCATCACCCTAGAGGAGATATCATTAACATCAACAGCAGTATGAAATTGAACTTTAGAGGCTTCAATGCCATCAGCAGCCACCTGTTCCAACTCACTAGCCAGCTGGCCATGGGCCTGCTTGGCTAACTGCAATATTGTGTCCCATCTAGATTTCTGATATCTAGCTACATAAGCCATATAATTTGCCTGCCTGAGTCCCAAAGAAGCTGCCATATACTGTTTTTTCGCCATGGCATCAATCTTCCTGGAATCCTTATCAGGAGGATGTGAGGCCAGGGGAATATTAGCCTTGTCACAGGCTGCAGCTTGTACCACATCTACATGACTACACTGTTCAGTGAGGAGGTCTGTATCAGAGCCTGACAAAGTATACCTTCTGTCCATTTTTTTATCTACAGGAGGGACAGAATGAGGATTTTTTAAAATCTTTGTTGTTTGCTTCCTAAATGACTTATGCAAAGGAATAGACAACCTCCTAGACTCTGGTATATCCATCATTTCTACATAATCAGGCTCCTCTTGCTCATCCACAGCCTCCTCTAAAGGAAGCTGGAGGGTTTCTGCAACCTTTTTGTAAAACATAAAATGAGAAGGGGACTCAGACAGAATAGGAGGAGATTCTAAAGGTCTGTCTGGAGAAATGTCCGGTTCAGTGGGCACGTCCAGACCCTCCCAGCCACATATATATTGATCAAATTCCTCCTCCCCCTCCTGTGGTTCATAAAATTCCTCAACATCATACTCCTGAACCACTGGAACTGAACGAACCAACCTTTTACCAACTGTTGGTGGTCTCGACAGGTCCCTGAGACAGTGACTGGACAATCTGAATGGCTTTAGCTATCTCTGCAGCAGTTGGAGAGACAATTTTGGCCTCCAAACGTACTGATTTCTTTGTCTTTTTAACTGGGACTGGTTCATCTGAACCAGCCTTTCTTTTGGCCGAGGAAGTCTCGCCCTGGTCAGAGGGCACTCCCTCTGGTCCAGTGGGTGCTGGACCGGGCTGGCCATCCGGGTCAGCGGACTTTTTGGCCTCTCGTTCCCTGAGCCGGCCCAATCTCTTTTCCAGGGTGGCTGCAGGGAAATTTTTACACACCTGTTCTGACAGGAGCTGGTCAGCCCCCAGACAGTAGACACAAGTGGTGTGTGGGTCAGCCTTGGCAAAGGCTTCCCCACAGACATCACAGTGTTGAAACCCAGTGGGCCCGGTTTTCTTTGGGTTTCTCAGACATAATGCCAGCCTATCCAAAAACTTGCCCTTTTGATGGCAGTGCCAGAGCAAAGACACCCTTAATGGTTCCTAACCGTGTCACGGGTATTTGAAAAAACCTATTTAAAAAACAGGTTTTTTTAGAACCGATAAGAACTGGGAACCGCACTCTAAAAGCCCAACCAAACACTTCAAAACGTTAAAATCAGCAAACCGATCGGTTCAAAACCGAACCGATAATTGAATTTCCACATAGACTTTAAATTTGTACTTACGGTTTTACCAGATAGAGCTTTGAACCGAAATGCATTAAAATAAATACTTTTGCCGGTTCAAATGAACGAAAAATACCAAGCTTGAACCGAGAATGAACCGAGCTGAAGAGCTGATCTCCGGGCGACTGTTCAGTGGAGCGGAGTAAAGAATCTGACAGTTTCATTTGAAACTGGCCAGATAGAGCTTTGGCACAGCGCCCTCGCGCTGTAGAACTCCAGATCCTCTGGAGTTAACTCCTTCCTCTCCGGGGCAGTTCAGCTGCAGTGGCTGACTGCTATTGTTATAATATAGCAAGACTTCATGGTGTTTGAAGATGGCATTCCTGGTGGCTATCACATCTGCCAGAAGGACAGGGGAGCTCCAGGCGCTTTCAGTGGACTCCCTTATCTGGTCTTTCCACAGGGACAAAGTTGTCCTGCGCCTCCACCGCTGAATTCCTTCAGAAGGTGGTGTCAGAGTTTCACCTCAACCAGGTGTTGACATGCCGTTATACTACCCTAATTACACCTCGGACACGAGTACAGGCTCCTACTTTGGACCTGAGACTTGCTCTCTCCTATCATAAGGAAAGATCAGCGAAATGCGGGAGAGGTTCACCAGCTGTTTGTCACCCACGCTGAAGCCGCTTCGGCAGACCTGCAGCCAAACGGACCATAGCAAGATGGGATTACATCATGCATAGGTCTGTGCTATGAGTTGCGGGCAAGGAGCCTCCCAGAGGGATAAGAGCTCATTCTACCTGCCATACTGCTGCATCAGTGGCTGCTTCCAGGACATCCTATCCAGGAAATCTGCGGGCTGCTACCTGAAGTCAGCAAACACCTTAGTTACCCACTACCACATCGACCTTGAGTCAAGCCGGGATGCTGGTTTTGGGGCCTCGGGTTTCTAATCTTTATTTCCTAAGTAGGAGGTGTGCGCCTTGCCTCCCTCCTCCCGGAGAACTGTTTGGAGTCTGCCAAGAAGTGTGGATGAACATACCCATACTTCTAGAAGAACAGGTTACTCACCTGTAACAGTAGTTCTAGGAGTGGTATATGTTGTTCATCCACACGCACCCACCCGACCTCCCCGGCTTCGGGCACACAACCTTGCTTCCAGCGGGCTAAGATCTGGCGTCATGGGGCGGAGCCGAGGTATATACCACCCAGGTGGGTGGGAGGAGCCAGCTTGAAGACTTCCAGCAAGATTTAAAGTGGAAGGGGACGTGTCAAGAAGTGTGGATGAATAACATATACGATATACCACTCCTAGAACTACTGTTACAGGTGAGTAACCTGTTCTTTTTTCATGCTGGTATTCCGACTGGAATACCACTCCTCCTGGCCTCTACTTTGTAGTTTAATCTATAGCATGCTCTTTTGGATAGACGGAATACCAGAGTTTGAGACCGAATACCAAATTTGGGATTTTGGTATTCCGCCTCACACACCTGATTGTTTTCTTAATTGTTACCCCTGTATAAGATGACAAGCCTCTGACCTTGGTGGATAATATCACAGAGTAAAGATTGGTGCTCCCATAACATGCATTGGCTGTATAACCTACAGCCATGGAGTTTAGTCGTGTTCAAAGGAGGTGTAAGGCCGCCCGCCCGACTGTTCCCACTCATGTCGGGCTCTGGCACGAGCCCCGACGACGTCCGGCCAGACAAGAGCCAGCTACTGGTCTCTGGGCAGCATTCTCCGGTGGGTTCTATCCACAGAGATAACACCTTTTCTCCCATTGTGGAGCCTCCTCTGCCCTCCCCAGACCAGCGGGAGCTGGAGGACAGGGGTCGTCTGGGTGTCATTGTTTCTGAATCAACCCCAGATCTGACGTCTGGGCTTCCAGACACCCCCAGGACCCTTCCCCACCGTTTTTCCGGCAGGACCATCAACTCACCACAGGACTTGCCTCCTGTCAGCCCCCACGCCTGACTCTGTTCCTTCTGGGCTGAATTTTCAGAGCCTCCTCAAGTCTCACATCCATTACAGGTCCTCCAGGGGTCTCCACTGAGGTTACCCTCCGCCCAGCTACCTGGCCTCTTTTTTTTTTTTTTAAATTTGTTTTCTGGGTTTTCTTGGGTTTTCTCCCGTCCATTCTCTCCCCAGGCCCCAGCAAACAGCCATATGTGCACTGCGTAAGGCCTCACGCCTCTAGAAGCCAGCTCAGCCCCTTTCACCCACCCGTCTTGTCACCCTGCCTGCCTATGTGCCCCACTGGACCCTCCACCCACCCAGTGGGGCGGGTTACTGGGAGGGTCAAGTCCAGCCTCAGGAGGAGAGCAGCCCAACGGCATGCTCAGTCCCGCCCCCTCCCATGCTGGCACCCTGGCTAACCCGAGGTCATTCCCGGTCGCCTACATAGCACAATGTGTGTGTCCAGCGCCACCGGGCTAGCTAAACCTGTCCTTCATTATGTCCCTGGGTACCCTCCGCCAGGCTACCAGACGTCAGGCTTCACGACATCTGGGTATGTGCCTTAGTACCCTTGGCCGGATTACCGGCCTTTAGGTACCATGTGTCAGGATATGGCGACAGGAGTCCCTTCGGGGTTCCAGCCAATCTGGTAACCTCCTCCTTAGCCCTATGTGGATTTGCAGGCCATTCGCCAGTCCTGGTAGTCAGAGACAAAATTTCAGCTTGTCTTGAAGCGGACAGCCAGCACCCAGTGAGAACCCTTTCTCTGGTCCACTCGGGTCATACTCCCAAGTCTGTTTCCCTGCCGAAACCGCATTAGTCAACGTCGAGCCTGACAAAGGGTCCTTCAGTCCTGATGACAGTCGGTATTCCTCCCAGAACTCGGGAGGCCTCTCGTTCGGATGTCAGGCCTTCAGATTTGTCAGACTCAGAATCCAAATCCGGTCTTTCTCTGCAGTTTCAGGGTTTGAGACTCCCTTCTGAAGGAGCCCAAGTCGAAGGAGTCCCCCAAATCACCTCCAGAGGACCCTTCATTTGCGGACCTCCTAAAAAAGATTGCAGAAATCTACAACTGGAAGATGGATGCGCCGGATATCAAGTGTCAGCGGCTTGCTGCGCTCCTGGACATGTAGGTGACAATACCTGTCCTCACATCTCCATGGCTAGAGCCTCACAAGGATTTGGCCTCCACTATATGGATGATGCCTTCCTCCATTCCAGTCATAGCAAAGGCTGATAGGACCTATAGAACCCCAGAGGGGAAGAATCACTTAAGTGTCCACCCTAAGGCCAACTCTGTAGTTACCACAGCGGCCAACGATTGGTCCTCCAAGCCCAAGCATATGAGCACCTCTCCTCCTGACAGAGTAGCGGCCACTTGATCAGTTTGGGAGAAAGTTTTATTCTTCCTCCACTCTAGCCATGTGTGCCTTTAACTATGTGGCACACATGCTGATGTACCAGAAGTCACTGTTCAGCCAGTTGGAGCCTATCACTGAGGCCATGCCAGACTTCGAGTCCAAGACTGTATTGGCAGACACCATTAGGTCGGCCAAAGTCCTCTGTCGTCACTCTCTGAGGGCCACCTACGATGGGGTGGACTTCTCAGCCAGGGGAACCACTACGGCAGTATGTCTCAGGAGATTTTCCTGGCTCAGAGTGTCAGGTTTGGCACCTGATGTCCAGTCGGCTCTCCAGGACGCATTCTTCAGGGGGTCTGTCCTGTTCGGGGGTGATGCCCAGGATATAACTACCAGCCTCCAGGATAAGGGCAAGGCCTTCAGGTCAGTTCACACCATGTGCCATCCTAGATCCAAGGCCAAGATGCCTTTTCATCGTCATACCAAGCACCAGACGAGGCAACGGCAGACTACACGTATGGGCCCCTTCAGCATCAGTCACCCCTCTGGCCAAGACCCAGAGAGCCTCAGGGATGGCTCTTCCTGTCCCTCCCTCCATTTCTTGACTCGCGGCCCACCCCATCTCTTCCACTTCCATTGAGGTAGCCAGCGGGTGGAAGATTCGCCAGTCATCTGATAGAGTAGGAGGCAACCACCGCAGACTCTTGGGTCCTTAAGTTGATTAGACAAGGCCACACTCTGGAGTTTCTCATGAGATCCCCAGACAAACCACCAGGGGTGTCTCATCATACAAAGGCGAACACTCCTCTCATAAGGGAAGAAATCTAGGCTCTTCTGCAAAATGAAGCAATAGAGCCCGTTCCGTCAAACCAGGAATGAAAGGGGTTTTACTCCCACTTCTTCCTGGTTCCAAAGAAGACTAGGGATTTGCCTCCCATCTTGGACCTACGCGCTCTAAACCTGTTCATAGAATATAAACTGTTTTGAATGCTGACTCTCCCAGGTCTGCTCCCCCTCCTGCACAAGGGACAGTGGCTCTGTGCCTTGGATATGCTGGATGCCTACTTGCACATCCTAGTCTTTCAGACCCATCACCGCTACCTCAAGTTCTCCTTTCAGGGGGAACATTACCAGTTCAGGGCCCTTCCCTTTGGCCTGTCCTCTGCACCCCAGGTGTTTATCAAGTGCCTTGCAGTAGTGGCAGCGGCCCTGAGACACCAGGGCCACTATGTGTTCCCCTACCTCGACGACTGGCTTCTGTCAGCCCCGTCAAGGGAGCAGCTGGAACTTTCCCTTTCAGCTACCCTGGCCCTTTTTGTGCAAGTGGGAAATAACTGTCAGTTATCCAAAGTCCCAACTTGCGCCTTCCAATGCTTCCAGTTTATTGGAGCGGTGTTGGACACGGCCCAGGGTATGACCTTCCTTCCTTTGGACAGTGTGGAAACCTTGCAGAAACCAGCTCATTTAGTCGCCGCCAGCAGGTGGGTTCCGGCCATGTCAGTTCTTCGGCTTCTTGGCCTTATGCAGCAGCCATCCCCACTGTCCCTGTAGCCAGGCTGCACATGTGAATCTCGCAGTGGACGCTCAGAGCGTAGTGGGATCGGAGGGCGCATGACCTAGACCACATGGTCATGTTCTCCAGTTCAATGCAGCGTGATCTCCTATGGTAGCAAGATCTCAACAACCTCACCAAGAGCGTTCCGTTACAGTCCTCTCCTCCCACCCCCAACTCTGACTACAGATGCATCAGGGAGCGGGTTGGGCGTTTACTCAGGAGCCACAGGACTCAAGGGTCATGGTCTCAGTCATTGCTCTATCTGTGCACATAAATGTGTTTGAGAGGAGGGCAGTGCTGTATGCTCTTTAAGCCTTCCAGCACTTGCTCCAACAGAACCCACTGTTAGTCCAGTCGGACAATATGTGTGTGGTCTGGTACTTCAAGAAACAAGGGGGCACTCACTCGTCTCCCCGCTGCTGGGAATGGATGCAGGTGTGAAACCGGGCAATTCTTCATACACCTCTCTGCAATTCACATTCCGGGCATGCGAAACATTCTAGCAGTCTCAGCCGTACCAGAGTAAGAGCCCTCAAATGGGAGCTCAAGCATGCGGTGGTCGATGACATATTCGACCTATGGGGTCATCCGTACCTGGATCTGTTAGCCTCCCATACAATACAAAACTACCCAGGTTTTCTTTCTTCCTTGACCTGGACATGGTGTTTTTTGGCGAGACATGCTCTCTCTCTCTTTGCTGGACAGGGACGTTTTTGTATGCCATCCTTCCCTTTCTGGTCCTACAGAGGGTGCTGCTCAAGCTTCAAGCAGAGGGGGCTCACATGATCCTGATCGCCCCGTATTGGCCTCGCCAAATATGGTTTCTGCTTCTTCAGCTTGCAGTGGAGCCTCCGGTTCCCCTGCCCCTTGCCATGGTCTCCTGACTCGGGACAGGGGCACGCTGGTCCATTTAGTTCTGAAATGCCTTCACCTTCATGTGTGACACCTCATGACATAGCTGCTTCACGTTATGGAGTTTCCTCTAGAGTGGCTCAGGTCCTTGTAGAGGCCAGAAAGCCTTCTACAAGGACGATGTATGCCATGAAAAGGAAGCATTTCTCTGTTTGGGCCACTTCAAAGAGTTGGGATCCTTTTGGTGCCCGATCCTCAGATCTTGAAGTATTTACTACACTCTCTGACCTGGGCCTGAGTTGCTCTTCGTTGAGGGTTCACCTGTCTGCTATCTCTGCTTACCACTCCTTAGTGAAGGGCAAAACTATGGCTCAGCTGGAGGTTTCCAAAACCTTTCTGAAAGGGATCCTCCACCTGAAACCCTTGTTGTGCAGTCCTGCGCCACCTTGGGATCTAAATTTTATTTTGGAAAAATTGATCTTGCCTCCTTTCGAACTGACTTGTAGTTGTGATATGTGCTATTTATCGTGGAAAGCGCTCGTTAGTTGCACTTACTTCTGCTCAAAGGATTTCCGAGCTTCAGGCCCTGTTATGTAAGGAGCCTTATTTGATTTTTCACAGAGACCTGTTGGCTCTGCATACCAATCAGTTTTTACCAAAGGTGGTTTCTGAGTACACATTGAATCAGTCTGTTCAACTTCCAGTCTATTACCCTGAGCATTCCAATCAGGAAGGCAATTCTGCATACCTTAGACATTCAAAGAATCTTGCATTATTATACTAACCAAACTAAGTCTGTCCCGGAAGACGGACCGACTTTTTTTGTTTTGCTTTCACCCAAGAGAGAAGGTGTAGCAGATCTTACTTCGAGATACAGCTCTTGCAGCAGGTAACACCATTAGAACTGAAGCCAGCAGGCGTCAGGACCCCATGGAAAAATTCTAGCTAGCTATCTTCAGCGGGGACCGCCCCCGACTCCGGTCCCGCCTCCGACGTCAAGCATGGTACATAAGGGGGCGGTCCCGCCAGAATCCCCAGTTCTCCCGGCGGAGACTCCCGGCCTCAGGATGACATCAGAAGGGGAGACCGAGGATCCACCATCAGAAGACAATAAGGGAGAAATTCCGATACAAGCAGGAGCAGAGCCCTGCCTCCTCTAAGGGGGAAGGTGGGCGGGAAGGTACCTGCTACAAGAGCTGTTCTCGAAGATCTACTGTTACGATAAGTTCTTACGTAACTGTACTATCTTACTGAGATACAGCTCTTGCAGCAAACTCTTCTCATGAGACTGATTCCCAAGCAATAACGCTGCCATAAGATCCGGAGGGAGGCAAAAGGCAAGAAATAACATTCCAAGCCCTGACTTAGGACAGGAGACCCTGCAGCACTGCTAGGCCGAAACCAGCTCTTCGAGAGAATGCATATCCAGACTATAATGCCTGATAAAGGTATGCACAGAACTCCAAGTGGCTGCAGCGCAAATAGCAAAATGGAGCGTTCTTAAGTGCTGCAAAGGAAGTGGCCATACCCTGGTAGATGACCCGGATAGAACCCGGGGGGCTTTTGCTTAATCTCGAACAGTACTGAAATACACTGGACAAGCCAGCGGACAAGATCTGTTTGGATACTGATCGGCCCTTCATTCTCTGAGAGAAGGGAGACAAAAGCTGGTCAGAACCCGAGAGGGTTTAGTTCTGTTGAGGTAATACCTCAGGCTGCGGTGGAACATCCAGGGTGTGGAGCAAAGCCTCTCCTCTATTAGAGTAACTGGAAATAGACCGGAAGGTCAATATCCTGGTTTAAAGTGAGTGTTGAAACCACCTTAGGCAAAATTTAGGGTTCGTCCTCAGGGATACTCTGTCCCGGTGGAAAACTAAATAAGGCTCTTTGCACATGAGAAGCGTGAAGCTCAGAAATCCTTCTAGCTGAGTAACAGCAACCAAAATAACGTCTTCCACGACAGAAAGCGTGAGCTTCGCAGTCCGCGTGGCAGCTCAAGGGGGGCGTGAGTTGTTCCAGGACAAGAGCAGATCCCATGGAGGCACTGGGTCCCTGATGGGAGGCCTAAGGTGTAACACTCCTCTGAGAAATTCCCGAGAGGCGTCTAATTGCGCAACAGTACGATGCCCCACCGGAAGGTGGTAGGCAGAAATAGCGCAAAGGTGCACCTTGATAGAGGAGTAGGCTAGGCCTGAATGAAAGAGAGAAAGGAGATGGTCTAAAATTATTCCCACAGGGCAACCTAAAGGGGAAAGATCACGAGCCCGTGACCATAAACAAAAACAGCGCCACTTCATGGCATACGTCGCATGCGTTGTCGGCTTTCTGGCTGCAGAGAGAACATCTGCAACCTCTTGCGAGACCCCGTGACGCAAGATGGCTATGTCTCTAGGAGCCAAGCATGCAGGTTCAGAGAACGCAAATCCGGATGGAGCAATGAACCTTTCTCCTGAGACAGTAGGTGGGAGCTGGCAGCAGCAGAGGCGGGGGTTCCGAGATAGCTGTGCTAGCAAGGGGAACCATATCTGTCTGGGCAAACGGGGCCACCAGAATCATTGTGCATGCTCCCTCGCAGCTTAGAGAAGAACACTTTGGATCAACGGGAAGGGAGGGAAAGCATAGAGGAATCTGTTCACCCAGGAGAGGGACAACGCGTCTCGCCAGAAAACACCAGGCCCTGGATCTAGCGAGCAAAAATTGGGCAGTTTTGCGTTGGATGGGGATGCGAACAAGTCCAGCTCTGGAGTTCCCCATCGAAGGAACAGATCCTCTACCACCTCCTGAAGAGGTTCCCACTCGTGGACTCTGGCCTGGGAGCGACTCAGGCCGTCTGCGATCGTGTTGTCCACCCGGAGGACGATGTACAGCGATCAGGTTGCGCGCGTCCGATACCCAATCCCACACTCTCATGGCCTCCCTGCAAAGGGGTAAGTGTCGCCTCCTTGTTTGTTGAGGTAATACATCACCGCTGTGTTGTCTGTCTGAAGCAGGAGAGTGCTGAGTGGAATTGTCGACTGAAAAGCCTGTAGTGCATAGAGGACAGCCCTCATCTCTAGGACATTGATATGGAGATGAGCCTCAATGGGGTCCATGCACCCTGAGACTTCCACCCCAATAAGTGTGCCCCCCACCCGAGACCTGAGCGTCCATGGTGAGGGTTACCTCGGGGCAGGCGCTGCAACGGGGCGCCCTGAGAAGCGACCGGGGCTAGCTCACCACTGCCAGTCGCGGATCACAGATTTCGTGATCCTGACCGGATGCTGCAAATGAGTCTTGCCTTTGGTCCCATTGCACCTTGAGCATCCACTGGGTTATCCGTATGTGGAGTCGTCGAGGAGAGGACCATAGGAATGGCCGCAGCCATGTGTCGAGCAGGCGAAGGACCGACCTGGCTAATGCGGTCTTGTTCGATGACAAGTCCCTTATGAGGGACCTGATGCGTTCCGCCCTGTCGGCGGAAGAAATGTTATTCCCTGGACCGTGTCCAGTACTGTATAAACTGCAGCTTCTGGCGGTACCAAGAGACTTCTGCGTAATTTATGAGAATGCCCAGCGAGCCGGAACAAGTCCTGAGTGTCCTGGATCGTGAGCAAGGCGCCTCTCTGGAGAAGTGACCATGAAAGCCAGTCGTCCTAGAGCGGAACACATAGTGGCCCTGTCTCCTTAGAGATGCTGCCACGACTGCCATGCACTTGGTAAAGACCCTTGGTGCGGATGACAGCCCGAGCGGAAGAGCCCGGAACTGAAAATGGTGGCGAGGAACTCGAGCGCCAGGAACCTCTGATGCGCCCTGAGCTATGGGGATATGCAGTGCGCGTCCTGCATGTCTAGGGACGCTAGAAAGGCGTCTTGTTTCAGCATGGGAATAAGACCGGAAGAGTCACCATCGGAATCTCTCTTGTGCGACCGACATATTGAAGTTAGCTTAGAGTCCAGAATCGAATGGAGGTCCCTGTTTTCTTGGGAACCAGGAAGAAGTGAGAATAATATCCCTGTCCTCTCTGGTTCCCCGGGACGTACTCTATTGCCCCCTTTTCTAGGAGCACAAGTACCTCTTGCCAAATTAAGTTTCTGTGCTGAGCCGGATACCGGGAGAGCAGAGGAGGCCTCGAGGGTGGCTTTTCTGCGAACTCTATAAAGTGGCCGATACTGACCAACTGCAGAACCCACCTGTCGGTGGTGATAGCCTGCCATCCCGGCAAGAAGTTCACAATGCGACCCCCGACCATAATTTCCCATTGATCCTGAGGGGCGGGGGCCGGAAAGGAGTCATGCTGTTCTGGCGCCGGATCCTTGTGCGGCTATTAAACCCCTGGCAGAGGAACAGGCCCGGTATCGTGCTCTGGGCCCAGGCACGGACATGAGGCCTTATGGGGGTCCTTAAAGGGGATCTGCTTCCCATGAAGCACACTTGATGTATGCCGGAGGGGTCGGAGAGGACATCAGCGAAAAATTCTTCAGTAGAGGAGGAAATTCCCGTGGAAAGCTCTGCAAGCAGTGGCAGCTAGACTAAGACCAGACCGAGGTCGGGCATGCAAGTCGGCGAGGAAAGAACTGAGGATTCTGGAGGACCCGCCCTTATGTACCACACTTGACGCCGGAGGCGGGACCCGGCGTCGGGCAGTCCCGCTGAAGATAGCTAGCTAGAATTTTTCCAGGGGTCCTGACCCTGCCGGCTTCAGTTCTAATGGTGTTACCTGCTGCAAGAGCTGTTCTCGAAGATCTACTGTTATGGTAAGTTCTTACGTAACTGTACTTTTCAAACAGTGTTTATCCAAATGGTTGGCAAACTGTATTGTTTTCTGTTACCAGAAGTATGGTAAAAGCGCTCGGGGAGGTTAAAGGGCATTCTACCAGAAGCATAGCTGCTTCTGCTGCTTGCTTCAGGAATTTGTCAGCCTCTGACAATTGTGCAGCACCACTTGGGCGCTGCCCACACTCTACCAAGCAATACAATCTGGACATTGCCTCTAGGTGCAGGGCTGGCTTTGGTCTAGCTGTCCTCCAGGGCCTTCTCTCCTACATTCTCTGCCTTTCTGCAGACCTTTCCTGCCTCCCGTGTTTCAGTTCCTTCTGAGTCACATTGCTTGGGACTATGTCCTCAAGGTTATGACCTACTGCAAGAGCCCCCTCGAAGTAAGATAATACAGTTACAAAAGAACTTACCATTAACAGTAGATCTTTGAGAGAGGCTCTTGCAGTAGGTAATCTTTTTCCCTCCCTCCTTCCCCCAGACTTGGTCAGAGACAGGTACAGGGTATCACCAAGGGTAGCGGAGGTCCTTGTGGCCACAAGGAAACCCTCAACCAGGGCCACATATGCCATTAAATGGTAGCACTTCTGCTTATAGGCTTCGTCCTGTCACTTGGATCCGTTTACCTGCCTGGTGAATTCGGTACTGGAGTATCTCCTTTCCCTGTCTGATGCGGGTCTCAGCTATTCGTCCATAAAGGTACACCTTTCTGCACTGTCAGCTTATCATGTACCAGTGGACGGCAGGACCCTGGGGCAAATGGACCTGCTCTGCACTTTTTTGCATGGTATAATGCACATTAAGCCACCCATGCAGGACCCTATTTCCCCATGGGATCTCTTATTCATATTAGAAAAGCTTCGTTGCCTCCTTTGAGCCAGCCAGAAATTCGAACTACGCTTCCCGTCTTGGAAAGTATTGTTTTAGTTGCCATTACTTCAGCCCAGAGGATTTCTGAGCTTTAGGCTCTGATGTGTAAAAGCCTTATTTGATTTTTTTTTCTTTCTGTTATATTTTTATGCTCCCTGGAAGGCGGCTGTGGCCCTCCCTCAGAGGACTCTGTCTTCAGGTCCAGCGTCCAGCTGTTTCCAACCCCTGTATGTCCCCAGCATGGGTCAGGGAGGAGGGTACCGGCCCCCGAAGCATATTCCAGAAGCCGGGGTGACCCTGGGACACAACAGGCCATCATGGAGCCTACCAGCTCCTTTTTCACTGTTTTCTCCGCCCGCCTCCCCTACCCTACACGTGAAAGGCGTCGATATGTGACTCCCGACCCATACTGCCTTCTGACCATTGCCATAGGGCAGTCAATAAGCGGGACGACAAACCCTTCCTCTCCAATTGAGGAGAGCAGTCCTCCAGATGCTCGATCCTCTCTCGCCCTTGCCGACCCCCAACTGTCCGGGCTTATTCCAAAACCCGGGTCGCTGGGGTGGCTCTAAGTGTAGCGACCAGCACCTCAACGTCTAGCCCACTTCGTCAGATCTCGCCTTATTTGATTTTCCACAGGGACACGGTATCCCTGCATACTAAGTTTTTCCCGAAGGCGGTGTCCGAGTTTACTCTTAACCAGGACATTCATCTCCCAATTTATTACCCAGAGTATTCAAATAAAGGGAAGCCTTGTTGCTTACTCTGGAAGTTCATAGAATTCTTTGTTTCTTCAGATCGTGACTCAGTCTTCTAAGAAGACAGACCAGTTGTTTGTGTCTTTCGCCCAGAGAATGTTAGGGGTGCCAGTGACTAAGCAAACATTGTCCAAAGGGTTGATCAGTTGTATAAGTTTCTGCCATCAAAAGTACAACAAACCTTTATCGGGGACCAGTTAAAGGTCATTCATCTAGGGGTGCTGGCCACTTCCTTTGCATCCCTACAAAATGTCTTGGCAGCTGATCTCTGTGCAGTTGCCTCTTGGAGTTCCGTCCATACCTTCATTAAACACTACAGTTTGGACATTGCTTCCAGAAGAAGGGCCGGCTTTGGCCTTGCCGTTCTTCAGGGACTGCTCTCATAAGAGCACTGGTGGTTACAATTTTTTCCTATAACCACCACCTGTCTGACCTGGATTGTATCCTTGTACTGCTTGGGACTCTGTCCTAATGGTTATTACCTGCCATAAGGCTCTATCTCAGAGTGAGATAGTACAGTTAATATAAGAACTTACCGTAACAGTGAATCTTCGAGAAAGAGCTCTTGCAACTTAGCTATCGACATTAAACCCCAGGAAATCTTACTGTATTCTGACTTCTGCAGTATGATGTCTCTATAAGACTGCCCGAGTCTAAATGGTTTATAGAACTTGTGCTAATCATGGAATGTTAGGCTCGAGCTCGGTTTTCAAACTACTGTCCCTGGTAAACATTCTACAACTGTCAGATTCTTTACTCCGCTTGCCTAGTACAGACACCTTGGAGAGCCCTCCTTCATCTTTCTTTTTTTATTTCATTTTTGAGAGAAGCACATTACATGTATTACATCTCATTGCACTCATCCATCCTGATAACATTTATATTATCTAGAGTACATACAGAGTGTATGAGTATCGAGAAGACTCATTAGTCATTGGCATCAGTCTCTTCTTCTAGAAAAGTTGTATATAACCATTCCTATCACCTTAATTATGTAAGAGTATTATGAAAATCTCACAGAAGGCCAATGATCACCCTCATGGGCATTCCGAAATAGTCAATATGTCCCCAGGGTTTATTTCTATAATGAGGGGGGAGATCGGCCTTTCGTGCCATCTCGTCCCCAAAAAACGTATTATCCTTCCAGTAGTGAATCTTACTGTTTTTATGGACAAATTCTGAATCGATCATAATCATATACTGAATCCAATGTTGCCATTTTTCCCTAAAGGTTTTTTGTTGTGTATGGCTGCTGTCAAAGCTTCCAATTTATAAATCTCTTGAATTATCTGGCAACATTCTGAGACTAGTGGTTTGCTGGGTGTTAACCATTTGCAGGTTATTGCTTTTTTTGCTGCTAAGAGATATAAGTGTAGTAAGTTATGGTGCCATGGGGGATGATCTGGAAAAATAGAATCGCCATTTCAGCAGTAAGCTCAGCTGGTTCACTCAGGCAGTTTCTTAGCTCCTCCTGTTGAGATACCCAAAAAGGCATCAATCTAGGACAGGACCACTCCTTCGTCTTTCTTGAAGATTTTATTTTGTCGGTTTTCTGAAGTAAAATTTTATTCTGTTCATTTTTAAAGTACTGTCCTTGAGTTTACAGGTAGATTAGTCTAGATTTGGTGTTATTCCGGTAAGTTTTTCGGTTTCTTCTCGATTCTTTTAACTGGGAGGAAACCGAATGTTTGTTTATATTTTAAAAGTTTTATTTCAAATTTGAACCCTTTCTGGGCTGGTTATTTTATTTGTGGAGAACCGGGTAATGTTTGGTTCTCTCTTCTGTCATCTAAACTGACCACAAAAAAAAAGCTTTTCTTTGTGTGGCCTGGGCTCACTAAATCCCACTTTTAGGGGTTTTGGTTGGTTATGTCACTACCCAAGAAAAGAACCGGACCAACGGGTTTTCAGCATTGTACAGAGTGTGGGGACGCATTTGCTAATGCAGAATCCTCACTTAATTTATGTTCTCTGCCTGAGGTTCGATCATTTGAAGGCAGATTGTAAAATCTGTAACAATTTTCCTCATTCGACGTTGGATAGGCACTTGAACTGACTGAAAGAGAAAATGTCCAAGAAAGCTGCTGACCCAGCTTCGGAAAAAGCTTTCACTTCTCAGAAGAAGTCCAAAGAACCGAGTGAGCAGCCCTTTGACCAGGGTGACGTGATGGTTCCTCGTCTAAAAAGAGAACCGCAGACACTGCCGCTGAGCTGGTGAGCTCTGCAAAGAAAGAGAAAGGAAAAACACTCCGCTAAGAAACTGGAACTGATGGTTCCAGCTTTCAACCTCAGAGGCTATAGCTAGTACCATAAGCCTGTTACAGGCGTTGCAAACCGTTATCGGTTCACAACCCTCGGTTCTGGATTAGAGTTCCCCCTCAGTTCCTGGTTCTTTGGAACAACTAACCAATGTTTTTGCTGAGGAAGATGATGATTATGATGATGAAGAGGATGACTTTGGAGAAACTATAAAACCAGAGGTTTCTTCTGATCCCCATAATCTTGATTCCCCTGATAAGGCAGTGGAAGATTATTCTACCCATTTTGAGGAAGCAAGTGGCACACCCTAGACCTCTTTACTCAAGAGTCCACAGAGGAGGAAGAGGAGCCAAATTATATGGAAATGATGGATGTTCCAGCAACAAAGAGACTGTTGCTGCCCATCCACAGATCCCTTAAAAGACAAGCCACAAAAATTTTGCAGACACCAACATCCATCCCCTAGTGGATAAGTATTGGGTGGCCAACTCAGGGCTGAAATCCATTTTGGCACGCTAGTCACAAGGGGGGTGGTGCAGACTGCTGCTTGTGACCAAGCAAGCTACCCTTAGCATCACACCCCCTGAGAAGGACTCAGGAAAATGGACTCTATGGCTAAGAAGTCATATCTGGGAGCCTCTTTAGCGGTCAGACAGGCTACCTATATGGCTTATGTTTTCAGATACCAGAAGAGTCTCTGGAATATAGTTCTGGAAATAGCCAAGGCATGTCCTGGACCTATGGCATCTGACCTCTCAGAGGCAGCTAAGAGGGGCATTGAAGCCTGTAAATGCCAGTTTCGGATGGCAGTGGATGCCAGTGACATTGCAGCCAGGCAAATGGCAAACTCTGTCTCTCTGAGGAGATTTGCTTGGCTAAGAGCAACAAATTTGTCTCAGGATACCCAGAGAAAAGCACTGGATTTTCCCTGTGAACCCACATCCCTCTTCAGTGAGCAAACTGAGGCTTACATGAAAAAGATGGAGGATTACAAGGTGGCTTACAAGAGTGGTGCTGCTGCTAAGGAGAAAGCAACAACACCTCAGAAATTCCAGGGGGGGGCAGGGGTAGAACCCATTATAAGCCCATCTTCCAGGCACAGGCTCTGCCTACCTACCAGTCCCAGAGGGAGTACTTTAGAGGCAGAGGCAGAAGGGGCAGCAGCAGGGCTGGCCCCAGCACTCAGGCTAGTGCATAGGCAAAGTGAGACCCCCCCTAAGAGGTCTGCTGGAGTCGCCTCCCACTTCCAGTAGGGGCAGGCTATCTCACTACTTCCAGGCCTGGCAGTGTGTTACCACAGACAAGTGGGTCCTGAAGGTAGTGAGCCAGGGCCTTGCTCTTAGTTTCAAGTTTCTGCCCATGTTGACAGCAAGACTATTCAGACCTGCCAACCCATCAGAGGCATCCCTGTTAGAGGAGGATGTAGCAAAGCTCATTCAGGACAATGCAGTAGAACCTAATCCCTTGGTTCAAAGGGGAAAGAAAGGGTCTGTACTCAAGATACTTCCTCATTCTAAAGAAAACGAGGGAGTGGCAGCCCATTCTCGATCTCAGATTTTTAAACAAATACTTGACAAAACCAAAGTTCAAGATGATCAGTCTGGTTACTGTCCTCCCCACACTAAGACAGGGAGACTGGTTGTCATCCCTGGATCTAAAGGATGCCTATTTCCACATTCCCATCAGGCAATCACACAGAAAGTACCTTAGGTTCAGATTGCCATCAGGCCACTACCAGTTCAGGGCCATGCCCTTGACCTGACCTTTGCTCAGGGTGTTCACCAAGTGCCTAGCAGTGGTGGTGGCACACGTAAGGAGGCGGGGGGGGTCTCAGTCTTCCCATATTTGGATGACTGGTTGGTGATGAGTCAGTCTCCTCAACAGGTACAGGAGGCACTATCCACTACTCAAGACACACTGAAGGCACTGGGCTTCATGGTAAACCAGAAGAAATCAGTGCTAACCCCGTTCAAGTCTTTCTGTTTATAGGAATGGTATTGGATACCCCTAAGAGGAATGTAAAAAACAAAGACAAAGGCGCTCGTCAGCATGTGGTCTAAAGCAAAACAAAATGGTTATATTAAATGCCGCTGAAAATAGAAAATAGAGTTAAAATCTACGTTTCGACCTTAGGTCTTCTTCAGGAAATATCTAAAAGAGAAAAAAAACAAGTTCGTGTGGATTCCTCAGGGAAGGGTGGACAATCTGGTACAGCTGGCAAACTCCTTTCGGCTCCATGTCCCTAGACCAGCAAGTCATTTTCTCCAGCTGCTGGGTCACATGGCTGCATCAACAGCAACAGTGTCTCGACCAAGGTTCCAGACGAGAAATTCAGTTCCTTCTCAGGGCTCATTGGTCTCAGAAAAGGGACTCCCTGTCAAAAATGGTACCAGTCACGGGAACCCTTCTCAAAGTATTGCAGTGGTGACAAGAAAAGGGTAACCTCAGGAAAGGAGTGCCTTTCATCCAAAAACCTCCAACAGCAGTTTTGACAACAGATGCCTCCCTCCTAGGATGGGGTGTCCACCTAGGGAAGCATACTGCCCACGGTACCTGGCTCCACTCCACATAAACCTGCTGGAACTCAGGGCAGTTTATTTGGGCATTCAATCCTTCGCTGCAATGTTGTAGGGCAAGGTGGTTCAAGTCAGAACAGACAGTACAACCACAATGTTACTACATCAACAAACAAAGGGGGGGCACAAGTCTCCCATACAGAAGCTATGGGCGTAGCTTGCTCACTGGGGATCTCCCTCTCAGCAGTTCATCTCCCGGGAAGGACAGCGTTCTAGCAGATGCCCTCAATGGGATCAACTAGAACCACCACAGGTGGTCATTAAACAGGCAGGTCCTGCAGGTAGTGTTCAAAGATGGGGCACCCCAGAGGTGGACCTTTTGCAGCCCCAGATGGTCACCAGTTGCCACTGTTCTGTTGCAAACCCCCTGCACTGGGCACAGTGCCTCTAGATGCATTACTGCTGGATTTGACAGGGAAGTTTCTGTCTGCCTTTCCACCATTCCCCTTGCTGCTCAGAGTACTGAACAAGCTCAGGGTTCAGCCAGCAACAGTGATTCTCATTGCTCCAGACAGCCCTGGTACTGACCCTGTCAATCTGCAAACCAGTCTCCCTACCCAGGAGACACAATCTTCTAACTTCCTCCCAGAGCAGAGTCCTGTGTCCCAACCTAGAATCCCTCAGACTCAGAACTTGGCTCTTGAGGACTTACTAGTATGCTGACCTTCACCTCTCGAAAGGGGTGCTGGAGGGCCTCAGGGCGTCTAGAAAACAAAACTTCCACTAGAAAGACTTATTCATCCAAATTTAGGAGGTTTTCTATTTGGTGTGGACAAAGGTAGATAGATCACCGCCAAGCTGACTCATCAGTAGTCTTGGACTACTTGACACATCTGCATTCTTTGGGCCTGCGGCCTTCCACCCTCAAGGTACACTTAGCAGCTGTCTTTGCATACCTCTCTGCAGAGAAGGGAGCATCCCTGACCTCTAACCAGGTATTCAGGAAGTTTTTCAAGGATCTATTGCATTTGCATCCCCTATTAGGAACCCACTCCTCTATGGGACCTCAGTATGTCATTGGCCAGCTAATGCAGCCACCATTCGAACCCATGTCCTCCAACAGAGCTTAAGTATGTGACATGGAAAACAGTGTTCCTGGTAGCCGTCACTTCAGCCAGGAGGATCAGTGGGCTCAGGCCTTGTCCACAGAGCGGACTATATAGCAGTCCACAGGGACAAGGTGAGTCCTTAGGACCAATAGGAAATTCTTCGAAGGTGGTTTCAGACTTCCACCTTAATCAGTTCATGACTTTGCAAGTCTTCTTCGCTGATTATTCCAATTCAGGGAGAGAAAACTACATCGCCTTGATGTCAGGAGAGCTATAAGCTACTATTTGGATCACACGAAGGGGGCACAGGTTGGATAGAACCCCGCTCTTCCTGACCTATGGAGAAGTAGGGAAGGGCAAACCCACCTCAAAGAGGACCATTGCCCACTGGATTGTTGCCTGTATCCAGTTTTGCTACAGCAAAGTGGATAAAGAGTCTCCTGTAGGCCTCGGGCCCACTCTACAAGGGGTATAGAAGCTGCGTGAGATATCCCTTTGTTGGAAATCTGCAAAGCAGCAACCTGGAAAACAGTTCACACCTTTAGCAAACACTACAGCCTGGATACCCAGGCAAAAAGTGATGCCAGGTTTGGCACAGCAGTACTGACGAACCGGTTTCCTAAATAGGTTTTCTACCCTCCTCCAAAGGTGCTGCTTGGGTAGTCTGCAGAAGTCAGAATACAATAATACTGTATTTTATGGGGTTTGAAAAAAAATTACTTACCATAGTAATCTTGTTTCTTCCAAGGGAATCTTACTGTATTCTGAGCTCCTACCCTTCCTCCCCTGCTAGAACCTGTAGGCATTGCAACACAGCTGTTCATGCTGTTCAGATCCTATGGGTGTTTTTCTAGGACTTAGTGACTTAAGTCTTACTGTAGCCCACATATTTGAATAAAGGAGAATACTTGGTGTTGGGTGTTATTAAATTGTTAGTTGATTATTAGTTAATTATTAGTATATAGTTGAGTAGCTTATTAGCTTTGCTTCATAAGAATCTGACTGTTGTAGAATGTTTACCAGGGACAGTGGTTTGAAAACTGAGCTCAAGCCTAACATTCCATGATTAGCATGGGTTCTATTAACCATTTCGGCTCCGGGGCAGTCTTATGGTGAGACCACACTGCAGAAATCAGAATACAGTAAGATTCCCTTGAAAGAAACAAGATTACTATGGTAAGTAATTTTTCTTTCCTCCACCTTCCCCATGCTTATATAAATTTTTCTTCTCTTTGAGATGTTGGAACCTCCTTGGTTCCCCATCCTTTGTCTCGGGTCTCAGGAGGCAAACTGAGTGGTGCGGGGAGCGCCCTCTTTATACCATTGGTGACATCAGGGGTGGACCTTGGATTGCTGCTAAGAATTTTCCTGTGGGGTCCTCGTGCCTGGTGGCAGAGTCCCATGGTTATTACCTGCTGCAAGAGCTCTTCTCAAAGCTCTACTGTTACGGTACATTCTTACGTAACTGTACTTTCCTCATCAGTGTCCATAAATCAGGGGCAGATTTGGATACCCTGCAAGGGAGGGCATTCCTCCTCAGGACAGGAGTGAACCCGTATCTAGCAGACTTCAGGAACATTCCGTTTCAACAAGCCAAGGCAAGCAAGACACTGCCTATAGTTGCTGGTACACATGGAAGCAGCAACAGGAATAAATACAAGGTTGCAGTTTTAGAGGAGACATTCAGTTTCACCTCAGAGCACACTAGTGTCATTGGAGAGATTCTGTCTCAAAGCTGGTGCCAGTGTCAGGGACACTGTTGCAGGCCCTGCAATGGTGGCAAGACAGAAGCAACTCCCGGGGGGGGGGTCCCATTCGAGAAGGAGTCTCCCACACTGGTACTCACGACAGATGTGTTTCTCTCCTAGGATGGGGGGCACATCTGGAAGAGCATACAATGCACGGCACTTGGTCCCCTATGGAGTCACTCTTGCAAATATAGCTACTAGAGATCAGGGTAGTGTTCTTGGCACTGCAATCCTTCGCATCCCTGGTAAGGGAAAAGAAGGTACAGGTCAGGACATACAATACCACCACAATCTATTGCATCAACAAGCAAGGAGGGACAAGGTCCAACCTGCTGTGTACAGAGGCAATGAAAATATGGAGCCTGGTTACTCCTTACAGGTATCCCTGTTAGCCATCCACATTCCAAGGAAGGACAATACCCTGGCAGATGCACTCGGCAGAATCGACCAAAACCATCATGAATGGTCTCTCAACAGACCGGTGCTGGAGGTGGTGTTTCAAAGGTGGGGCACCCCAGAGATGGATCTCTTTGCTTCAAAAGAGAATCATCAGTTGCCCAAATTCTGTTGCAGGCCACCAGCAAAGGGCACAGTGCCAAATGGATGCCCTGGTACTAGATTGGTCAGGGAAGAGCCTGTATGCATTTTCTCTGTTGCTCAGGGTCCTGATCAAACTCTGGTCCAAACTAGCTTCTATGATTCTGATAGCTCCAGACTGGGCCAGACAGCCGTGGTACTCACTGCTGCTCTCCCTATCAGTGGCCCAACCCATACACCTCCTTCAGAGGCACAACTTGCTGACCTCCTCTCAGAGGAAGATCCTGTACCCGAACCTCATGTCTTTCAGACTCAGAGCATGGCTCTTGACAACCTAGAATACGCTGGCTTACACCTCTCCAGGGTTGTACTCGGGGTTCTTGGGGGTTTCAGGAAGCCCTCCACCAAAAAAAACTATGCCTCCAAGTGGAAGAGGTTTTATATCTGGTGTAATACAGCACAGTACCTTCCCAGGGAGGGTTACCAGTTTTGTTGAATTATCTCACCCACCTGCATTCGCTGGGCCTAAAACCCACTACCCTTAAGGTCCACCTGGCATCAGTCTCGGCGTATCTCTCAGCGGGCTAGGGTGTCTGTTTGGCTGATAACCCTATTTTCAAAAAGTTCTTAAAAGGGTTAGCTCACCTGCACTCTCCTCACAGGGAACTGGCGCCCTCTTGGGACCACAATGTCTGCACTGCCAAGCTCATGGAACCTCCATTTGAGCACATGGCTACAACACATTTGTCACTTGGAAAGCTGTATTCCTAGTGGCTATTACCTCAGCCAGGAGGATAAGTGAGTTACAAACCCTATATATAGAGCAAAATTACATCTCTTTCCACAGGGACAAGGTGGTACTTAGGACTAACATGACATTCCTTCAAAAGTAGTCTCTTGACTTCCACCTGAACCAGTCAATCACTTTGCTAGTCTTCTTTACTGAACATTCTAGTTCAGGTTAACACAGGCTGCATAGCCTGGATGTCACTATCTTGATAGTTACTATATTGATCACACCAAGGCCCACAGGCAGGACAAGACAGTAGCTGTTCCTGACATATGGGGATGTGGGAAAGGAAAGCCAGCTTCAAAAGGACAGTTGCATACAGGATAGTGACATGTATCCAATTCTGTTACAGTAAAGCTGGTAAGGAGTCCTCAGTAGGCCTGAGGGCACACTCCACAGGGGCATTGCTGCTACAGCAGCAGCTGCCAGGGATATTCCCTATTGGAGATCTGCAAAGCAGCTCGTGGAGAACAGTGCATACCTTTACAAAGCATTACAGTCTGGACACTCAATCCAGAAGTGATGCCAGGTTTGGCACATCAGTGCTGCAGAGCTGGTTTCCTAAATAAGGTTCTGTGTCCACCTCTAAAGGTACTGCTTCATAGTCTGCTGGAGTTAATCATATTGAAGAATTCCTGGGGTTAAAAGAAAAAATGACTCCCCGTAGTAATCTTTTTCCCCCCCACGGTATTCTTCAGTATGATTAACTCTCCCACCCTACCTCCCCTTCCAGAACCAGTTAGCCTGTGCATCACAGCTGGTGTCTCTTATTGTTAGGATGGTCATACACTGGTTAAGTTTTTAAAACCAGATGGCTCCTGTTTTTTCTCTTGTTGGTCCTATCTGGTATTACCAGGGGACAGGTTAAAACGGGGAATTTGTTATTGAAATTTTGTTACCATAGTTAGAATAGCTTAGTTAAGGGGTCTTAACCCTGCAGGCTTCAGTGAATCTGTGCGTTTATAGAACGCAGCAGTTGGTAAAGGCAGCAATTTGAATGGTGACACGATCCAATAGATGTTCCATCATTTGCATAAGTTCCATTCTAGGGACATGGATATGTTGTTCATCCACACTGTCTGGCAGGTTCCTTGCCGCTTTAAATCTTGCCGGAAGGTCTTCAAGCTGGCTCCTCCCACCCACCCGGGTGGTAAAACTCTCGGCTCCGCCCCATGACGCCAGATCTTCCTTACCGCTTGGAAGTTCAGGTTCCCTCCTTAATGCTCTGCGTATAAGACTGGTTCCTAATTCTTGAAATTTAGAAATCAAAGTTTTTGCTAAAAGACTTGGTCTTCTCTCCTCGCAGCTGCGATGGACAAATAGACTCGGTTTCCAGAGATGCCCTTGCGGGCGAAGATGTCTCGGACGGATCCGCACTCCGCGATGCGTCTACTGCTGGGCCTTGAGCACGACCCGCAGGCTTGCGACCTGTGCTCTTCTTTTTCGGCCTACGTCCTCAAAGATCATGCTGCCCGTTTACAGCTGAGGCGTCCCAAGAAAAGATTTCCTCCGGTTAAATCTAAAGAGGCCCGGTTGGCGGTGTCCACGGCGGCGGGCTCGGCGGATCAGCTCGAGCAGATGATCGCCCTCGAAGAGGAGGCGGCGCGGGCCGCTTCTACCTCAGCTGCGGCATTTGTCCTGCTCTCTCTCGGTGCCTCACATTCGGCTTCCTTTAAGGAGCTCTGTCTGACCCTCTCGATGAAAGGTGAGGGTCCAACTTCTTCTGGACCTTTTTCTCGGTCCAAAAAGGGCAAAAGTAAGTCTCACCGTCGGCGGCGCTCTTGGGGCGGAAAGATCCCCTCCCTTGTTGGCAGGCAGTCACGGCTTGATTAGAGCCCTCAGCTTCGACCACTGGCTTCCACGGTGTCCCCATCAGGCCAGTTGACCAAGACTCCCGTCGCCGAGCCGGAGATTTTCTCGACCCGTTGAGACCAGGTTTTCAGCTGGAGAAGCTGAGAACCCTCTCCCAGTTCCCCGGTAGGAGTTGAGGATCCATCGGCTCGTCTGTGCCTCGGTTCAGGCCTTCAGTAGATGTCATCGAACCAGAGTGCGATTCTGACACCTCCCTCGCACCATTCTCGGCTAGCGAATTCTCGATCTCGGACACATCTTGGCAGTCAGCCGGTCCGCCGTCATAGGTGGTCTGGGTCTCAACACGCGGCAGGCACTGCCGCCGCTCTTCCTCTTCCTCCTCGCGGGCGAGGGAGGCTTCGGCGCCAAGTTGCGTCGGAGGTATGAAGAACTCATGTGGCAACAGCTCCTTCTGACTGAGATAAGCCGACCCAGTAGTCTTCCCCGGCCATTAAGTGGCTGTCACGAGGCGGCGAAACAACCCTCGTTGTAGCGAGGCCTGTTCCCAGGCAGTTGTTCAGCCAAATCCAGCTGCCCACCGATTCTGGTGGAACCTCCGTCTCACAGCCGTTAGTTGGGGCTCCGACCAAAAGTTCTCGGTGCGGCTCAGGGTTTGCCCATAGGCTGTCTGTCACCCTCACTCCTGATAGACCTCGGCAGGTGGAGGGTGGCTCAGGCGAGCAGCTCTTTGAGGACTCTTCCGAGTCCGAGGATGATTCCTCCTTTCTCTAGCGAATGGACTTGGGTCCTCAGGAGGACAGTCAGTGGACGATAGCCCTTCGTCCTTCCTAGGATTGCTTGGGCTCATCTCTGAGTCCACCGGAGTTGAAGCTCGAACCGTTTCTAAGCGGGCCAGGTATCCCCTCACGGAGATTCTGGACGAGGATTCCTCACAGAGCTTTTCGGTGGCCGAGGCCGATGGGTCGGCCTTGGAGCTTCCAGCAGCGCCCTGCTTCCTGCCCTCGCCCGGCCAGGATGGCCAGGAAGTGTCGTGGTCCCCTAGGTTCCGTGTCGGTTTTTGAACACCCCTCTGCTGAGGGGTTGGTTACCGACAGCGTTCAGCGCGCCAGAGCATGCCAGGATGGGACAAACCTCCCGACAAGGGAATCCAGAAGTGGATTATGCCGGCGAAAAGTCTGTGCTGCGTCCTCTCCGACGTCCGTCAGGCCAGTTCACCATCCTCATGGCACATTTTTCTCATGCCCTGTTGGGCTCCCTGGATGAGGTTGTCCCTCATCTTCCGCGAGATCTGCAGACTGGTCAGGCAGGTGCGTGACCAGAACAGGCAGGGGCCAAACAGCAACTCCAGACTACTTTAGACATTGGGGACTCATGTTGCCAGGTCTGTGGCGACGCGAGTGGCCATGCGTCGTCGGGCTTGGCTGAGGATATCCACCTTTACCTGGATACCCAGCACAAGTTGGCGGATGTTCCCTTTTGGGGACTGACCTCTTGACCCTGGGGTGGAAGGTCACCTGCAGAGGATCGAGAGGTCCAGTGCTACTGTGGACTCTGTCTCTTCCGCTCCAGAAGGACAAGGCAAGCCACAGCAGCCTAAGCCCTCGTCCTTCTGCGCCCAGCCCCGACCCAACAACGTCCAGGGCCAGCAGGCTCGGCTTGGCATCCCAACCCAAGCCGTCGGCTTCCTCCAACAGGAAGCCGGGAGGTAAAGGCCCAGGAGGTCCCTCGGCGGTCCTCTCCTCAAGCCTGTGATGACGGGCTGAGGGATGCTCGCCCCATCCCGTCACCTCACCCTGGTTCCCCATGGGGGACTGCTCAGACACTTCCCTTTCCGCCTGGTCCGCTATTACCACGGACAGGTGGGTACTGAGGTGGTGGGAAAAGGCCTGCCTCTAGGGTCGAGCAGGCCCGCCCTTCAGAGCTGTCGCACTCGGGGGCCTCGGGTCTGCAGCCTCACTGTCGGCTCAGCGAGCCAACATCGCCTCTCCTTCTCCAAAGGAGGTGATCAGGAGGTAGAGGACCCCCTCAGACCAGGGGTTCGTGTCCAGGTACTTCCTGGTTCAAGCGGCAGACGGGGCTGGTGCCCATTCTCGACCTACACGACCTGAACAAGTTCCTAAGGTCTCGAACCTTCAGGATGGTCACTCTGGCGATAATACCATCTCTGGAACACGCGTGTGGTTCTGCTCTCTGGACCTGCAGGCGCGCGTTCTTTCACGTCCCTATCCGTCCGTCACAGCCGGAGATTCCTTAGCTTTCGAGCAGAGGGATCCTCTTGAGGTTCGAGCCATGCCCTCGGCCTGTCTCCAGCTCCAGGGTCTTCACCCGTGCATTGCAGTGGTGACAGCTTTTCTGCGGCGCCCGAGGGTCCGGGTGTACCCTTACCTGGACGATTGGCTGATGATAGCCCTCCAGACAGGAGGTGGAGCGGTCCAATCCTGACCCTCAGGTTTGCTCTCAAGTCGGCCTTCTCATCAGCGAGGCCAAGTCGAACTCGAGCAAGCAGGTGATTCTGTTTATCGGGCAGAGCTCGACTCTCTTGAGCCAGAGCATGGCTCCCGGCGGACAGGGCGAGGTTCTTACCTCCTTTGCCCAATCATTTCTGGTTGGGCACCGCGCCTCCCCGGGACTTCCTGCGCCTCCTGGGTCTTATGGCCTGTACCAGCGTGGTCCGTTGGGCACACTGGCACATGCGCCCCCTTCAGTGGGGACTGGCCAGCCAGTGGTCACAACGCTGCGATCCATTGGACCAGCTAGTGATGGTGACCCAGGAGATGTGGAACGCTCTCCAGTGGTGGACCGTTCCATCTCATCTGCAGGAGGGCATCCCGTTTGTCCACCCCGAGCCGACGGTCTCTCTATCGACCGATGCCTCTCTGATGGGTTGGGGTGCCCATCTGGGGGAACACCGAGTGCACGGCCTCTGGTCCCCGCGGGAGTCCCGATGCCACATCAACCTGCTGGAGCTCTGAGCGGTCCACCTAGTCTCACCGCCTTTGCTCCGTTTCTCCGGGTCAAGTGGTCCGAGTCAGGCGGACAATACCACGACCATGTACTACCTAAACCGCCAGGGCGGGACGCTGTCCATGCTTCTATGCAGGAGCTCTCCGCATTTGGTCACTCGTCTGCGCAGCCTGGAGGCGGATCTCTAGCTATTCATGTGGCAGGAGCCTCAACACCCTGGCCGATGCCCTTGAGCCGGATAGGGGCTGCATCTCACGAAAGTGGTCTCTCCTGCCGGAGGTAGTACAAGATCTGTTCTCCCACTGGGGCACACCTCAGGTGGACCTGTTTGCCTCCAGGAGAGCAGCGAAGCTGAGGCTGTTTCATCCCACCCCCCTCAGCAGGGGCTGCGCTGCAGGGATGCCTCTCGAGGCTGTGGACCCGGGCCTCTTTACGCCTTTCCCCATTTCCCTTGATTCACAAGGTGCTTCTCAAGGCAAGGAGGACAAGGCGCAGGTGATTCTGATAGCCCCAGACTGGCCCGCCAGTTACAGGTACCGGATCTCCTCCGCCTCAGCTCCAGGCTCCCGAGGCAGCTTCCAGCTCGCCCGGACCTGCTCTCAGTCAATCAGGGGAAGGTGTTCCATCCGGACCTTCAATCCCTGCACCTGACGGCCTGGTTCTTGAGCAGCTAGAGTTCCAGGCCTTGGGTCTTTCCGACGAGGTCCTCAATGTTGTTGAGGCGTCCGTGAGAGTCGACCAGGAAATGCTATGCCTTCAAATGGAAGAGATTTTCCATTTGGTGTCAGAGCAAGGAGCTTGGACCCTTCCTCCTGTTCTTTGGCAAGCATTTTGGACTATTTATGGTCCCTTTCTAGTCAAGGGCTTAGGTGGCGACCCTAAAGGTGCACCTGGCAGCCATCTCTGCTTACCGGAGGCGCGGGCGGGGCAGTCGGTGTTACAGGAGAAGGTGGTCTGGCGCTTTTCAAGAGCCTTGATCACATTTCCCCTCCGGTGCGAGAACCTCCACCTCCGTGGGATTTACTGCTGGTACTGGCGAAGCTCATGGGCAAGCCATTCGAACCAATGCACAGGTGTGAACTCTCACCTGTCGTGGAAGACCGCCTTCTTGGTGGCTATCACGTCAGCCAGAAGGATGGGAGAACTCCAGGCGCTCTGCATTGAGTCTTCTTACCTGGTCTTCCACAGGGACAAGGTTGTCCTGCGCCCCCACCCGAAATTCCTTCCGAAGGTGGTGTCAGAGTTTCACCTTAACCAGGTGTTGACTCTGCGTTGTTCTACCCCATTCACCTCGGAGGCCGAATACGGGCTCCATGCTTTGGACCCTAGAGGGCGCTCGCTTATTATAAGGGCCTTGCGGCTGAAATCGAGGAGAGGTTCGGCCAGCTGTTTGTCACCCACGCTGAAGCCGCACCTGGCAGACCTGCAGCCAAGCAGAGCGATAAGCAGGTGGGTCACCTCCTGCATAGATCTCTGCTATAAGTTGGCGGGCATGGAGCCTCCCAGAGGGATAAGGCTCATTCTACCCGTCATACTGCTGCATCGGTGGCTGCTTCCAGGGACGTCCCTATCCAGGAAATCTGCAGGGCTGCTACCTGGAAGTCAGCACACCTTTATTACCCATTACCACATCGACCTTGAGTCACGCCGGGATGCTGGTTTTGGGGCCTCGGTTCTCCAGTCTCTATTCCCTAAGTAGGGGGTGTGCGCCTTGCCTCCCTCCTCCCGGAGAACTGCTAGGAGTCTGCCAGACAGTGTGGATGAACAACATATCCATGTCCCTAGAAATACAGGTTTCTCACCTGTAACAGGAGTTCTAGGAATGGTATGTTCATCCACACGACCCACCGACCTCCCCGGCTTCGATGCACAACCTGAGAGCTTCCAGCCGGGCCAGATCTGGCGTCATGGGCGGGCGGAGTTTTACCACCCGGGTGGGTGGGAGGAGCCAGCGAAGACCTTCCGGCAAGATTTAAGCGGCAAGGAACCTGCCAGACAGTGTGGATGAACAACATATACCATTCCTAGAACTCCTGTTAGGTGAGTAACCTGTATTTTCTTTCGAGGCAGTTCAATACAGGAGGCGGACTGCTAGAGTTAATCATACTGAAGAATAGTACCTTGGAAGAAACCACGATTACTACGGTAAGTAATTTTTCTTGGGAGTCTGCGAAGGGTCGTTGGCTTCAGCCCCGCATCACGAACCTCTTGAACCGCAGGTCCACAGGCACTGGGCCCCACCACCTCTACTTTGGCTAGTGGTGGTTCATCGGAGCAGGGCTTTGTCCTCTCCATTGATACCTGTGTCAACTGTGCTTTCTTACCCTGCCGTTGACCTCAGTGTGGTTCTTATTTCTATAACCTGGGCTCTCATCCAACAGTTTGTGCCATGGCCTGGGCCTTCATCACCCTTGCCATCGGGCACTGCTTTGATGTGGCCGCCCAGAATGACCTATCCGCCTCGCACTCACAGGAAACCAGCCGGTATCACTGGGCTATCGGTCCCGGCTCCAGAACAGGCTGACGTCTAGGAGGAGTATCGCCGTGATCAAGAGGGAGATGTTGAGGTTGACTCCTCTGGCAGGTCTGTCTCCTCCAGGAGTGAGGACTCGGTCAAACACACCCCATGGTCCCCCCAGAGGACCCCCTCCTTTAATATTATGAAACAGTTCTCCTCCACTATGGGGTTCCAGACTGAGGAGGAGGATGTCACAAGAAAGAACCTGGTGGATTTCTTGGAGATCCCAGAATCTCCATCTAAAGGTATTCCTCCTCTGCTTCTAGCACTGCAGGATGCTGCTAGTGCTGCTTGACGTAGGCCCAACTTGATTCCTGCAATACCCAGAAAGGCTAAATGAACTCATTGGTAATCAAGACAGCTCATGCCAGGTCTAAGGCACCCAAGCACCTTAGCTCTCCACCCCCCCCCCCCCCCGACCTGGACTCTCGGAGGATTGACCTCTGGGGCAAGAGGACTTTGCTTCAGCCACTTTGGGCCTTAGAATTGCCAAATGCTTGTCTCATATGATCAAGTACCAGAATACCCTCTGGAAGAAGATGGGCAAGGCTGCTCCAGGCCCTTCCTGAGAGTTCCAGAGACTGGAGCTTCTCAAAATTCTCCAGGCCTCTGAAGATGTTAGTAAGCATCTCCTCAGAACCACCTATGATATAGCTGATAACAGCCAGGGCAGCTGCCACTGGCATTTGCCTTAGAAGGCACTCATGACTTAGAGTCTCTGACTTTGCTGCTGATGTTCAGGAAAAGGTGTGGAACATTTTGGTCCTGATGTGCAGGATATTATTAATGACCTGCATGTCTCTGGCAGAGACCATTATGTGTCTGCACTTCGCTATCATACCCGGCCTAGGAGCAGACTGAGGTCCCTCCTTTCATAAGGTCTCTCCATGTCTGGCTCCCAGAGACCAAGCTTCAGGGCAAGCACAGGCCAGTTCTGCCTTGCCTGCCCCTCCTCCTCCGCTGGTCCTCTGCTAAGCACTCCAGGGTGGAGGAGCAGCCCTGGCCATGGTTCTGCCTCAGCCTGACTCCTTACCATACCCCTCCTTTGTTTCAAGCCTGAGGTGGTGGTCGGAGGTCGGTTATCCTCGGTCTGTCCCAGTGGAGAACCACTACCACAGATGCTTGGATCCTGCAGATAATCAAACAGGGCCATGCTCTAGAACAGCCTCCAGATGTTCCAATAGCTCACCTCTTATCCTCCAGACCACACAGCTGTGCTCCAGGAGGAGGTGTTCACCAATGCACAAAGGGCCAGAGAACCAGTGCCCAGGCAGCAAAGGAACAAAGGTTCTACTGCCGGTTCTTCCTGGATCCCAAAAGAACTGGGGACTTGAAGCCCATTCTAGACCTCAAGGAGCTGAATCTTTACATCCAATACAGAAAGTTCTGGATAGTAACTCTACACAGCCATCTTCCTCTGCTCGATGCGGTGACTGGCTATGCTCCCTGGACATGCAGGATACCTATCTGCATGTTATGGTTTGCACCCCCAACCAAGGCAGTACCTACATATCTTCTTCGGGGTATCTCAATCATCAGGTCACACCGTGAGGAACTTCACCATTGGTGACGCTGGTTCTATACAGAAGATTGTCAGCAGTTCAACTGGGGCCGGCAACGTCGTCTGCTGACATCAATCCTATAAAGGCGTGAGCGGCCTCGTTCCATCCTCAGTTCTTTCCCGACGTCAACTTGTTCACATGGGTCTCTGCGGACACTCCGCGGTTTTGCACCCTTTTTCACCTTCGGCATTTTCATGCTTAATATTTTAGAATCTCTCTTTTCGAAGAGATTCCTTTATTTTATTTATGTCAAGAGTTAATCCTTCAACTTCTCTCTTCCGTCGCTGCTGCTGCGGAAAGATTGCCTCCACAAATAAACACTCACTCTGTCTGCTGTCTTGGGCCTGACCATGAAGTCTCCGACTGTGAGCTCTGCCAGAAGTTTAATCAAGCAACCCTCAGGCGATGCAAAAAGGCACTTAAGTTTCCTGATGGAGCAGCAGGTAGTCAGTTCCGGGCTGGGATCCTCCAGGGTCCCTGCTTCCCAGTTGCCGGCAGGGTCATCAACCCCCAGGCTGCTAAAGCCCAAGACAAGCTTCGGGGAAATGTCATAAGAAAGACCGAGATTGGGACCCCACCCCCCAGCAGTGGTCCCGCTTCCCGATGGCCTCTTCATCCTCGTACATGGGTACTTTGTCGATTGCAGCTACACTGACGCACAAGACTGCTGTCCAAGTCTCAGTGCCTACCAGACCCATACTGACAGTGCCCCCGCCTGACATTCAGGGTGGCCAGTCGTCATCTCCTTCCTCATCTATAACTGGATAGTCATCAACGGCCCTCTCATTGAGGCCTGATGCTTCCCCAGGGGTATCTGGCTACAGGTTATCGCTCCCTGCACTGTCGACCCACCTCCCCTTTGTCGACGCAGTCCTCAACTGTTGTTGACCTCAACGAAATTTTGACCAAATTCACTTTGGTGATAGTCCATCAGTTAGGCACCTTCATCGCCTGCATCATCGCTGAACTTGATCTGGAGGAGGTTGATGTCGGGAGGAGTACCACCCTGATCTTATTCTTTCTGATGAGGAGGAGGAAGAACCCCTCAGCTCAGACAGATCCACAGCTTCCTCAGTCAGTGAGTATTCTGTCAAACACACACCTAGGTCTCCTCCAGAGAACCCTACCTTCTTTAATATCATTCATAAAGCAGTTGTCCTCAGCCATGGGCTTCCATACTGAGGAAGAGGATTCCACCAGAAAGGATTTGGTGGATTTCTTGGAGATCCGAGAGTCTCCTCCCAAGATCATTTCTCTTCTTTTACCTGCTTTGAGGAATGCAATTACTGCAACCAGGCACAGGCCTAACATGGTGACAGCTATGCCCCGCAGGGCAGCTAAACTTTATCATGCCCTTAGGGGTTTCCACATTATGCTGCCCAGCCTGAAACAGATTCAGTGGTCATAAAGGCAGCTTATGACCGGTCTTAAGGTGCCCAAGCACTTTAGCTACCTGCCCCGGACAAAGAGTCATTTAGAACTGATCTTTGGGGCAAGAGGGTTTATGCTTCCTCCACCCTTGGGCTGAGGATTACCAACTACTTGTCCCATTTGGTAAAATACCAGAATACCAACTGGAAGAAGGGCAAGGCCACTGCCCAGGCCTTTCCAGAAGGTACCCAGAAGCAGGGGGGTTTTAAATGCTTGCAAACCGCTGAGGATGTTAGCAAGCACCTCCTGTGGGCCCTCTATGATATCTCGGACACTTTTGCCAGGGCTGCTGCCACCAATATTTGTCTCCGTAGGCACTCCTGGCTGAAGGTCTCTGTCTTTGCTGTTGATGTTCAGCAGAAGCTACTTAATGTCCCCTTGTAACATGGCATTAATTGTGAATGTGAAATGCAGCGTTTCCATTGGTGCAAGTGCAAAAGGTGATCACAGAGCAACCATGGTCTAATTTCCATGTAGACCATGGTTGCTCATTTAATATCGTTCTAAACCACCAAAGTAAACATCAGCAGTGAAACATGTTTTATTTCCTCCCATCCACCCTGAAGTCTGTCATTCGCAAACAAAATTAAAATGGAGCACTTCAATGCCACGTTTCATTGTGTGGAGTTGAGCATGTTTGCATTGTGTGGAGTAGTAGGCATTACACGGTGGGTGGACTCCCACTACGGAGATATGGCTACTACAAATACAATAAGTAAATCAGCAGTATCTCACAGCAATCCCCAGCTGAAGAGGAAGTTCAAGTGAGGTCAGTCAAATTTATACTGCAAGCATCTGTAACCTAGAAACACACATTCCATGGTGGGTGGACACCCACTATGCAGATCAGGCAACTAGAAGTACAGTAAGTAAATTAGCAGTACCTGACAGCAATCTGCAGTTTAAGACAAAGTTTAATGAGCTTGGTGAAACTCCTACAAGCGTCTGCAATGTACAAACGAGCACCCAACATGCCATGTTTAGACCAGTTAAAAAAAAAGAAAAATGAGAAAAATACTCACAAGAATACATCCTGGTCTGTTAATGTTTTCTTTAACTAGCTCAAATCCGTGAAGAAACAGTAGATTTAAAAACTATCCCAATTGAGACACTTGCTACACTAATCCGCCATTTCTACAGCTCTTTCCATAGTGGAAAACGATAAACGGTATAGTATCAGTTCATTCATTGGTATTTGTGCAGGAATAAAAATGTATTAAAATTAGAAACTGCCACTACATTTTAAAATTAGAAATGGCATACTGTTGCTCCTTGCTTACTGCAGCGGGCTGTATGCAAATGTGATGTCCGTGACATCTTCCCATAAAGCAGCATAGCACGATCCCAAAACCAGGATTATTGAGCAGCGTAGAAAAACAGTAAGTGTGCAGACATTTTAGAAATGTTTTCTGGCTGGCCCGGTGGTGCAGAGGGCTGGCGCCTTATCTCGTACCATGCTGGCTATCCGGGTTCAGGAATGACCTCTGGCCACGGGGTTGGAATGGGATTGAGCTATGGCTCTCCCTTCCATAGGGGTGGATACCTGCTCCGCTGTAGTCCTGCTCCACCAGGTGGAGGTTGGTAGAATGGCGCAGGCGGTCAGGAGCGGTGATGCAAATCTGAGGAGGTGCAGAAGGGGCCACCGGATCCTGGTGTGTGCGTGCGCCTCCACGCACGTACACATGTGTACACTGTTGCCCGGGGGGGGAGTAAAACAGAAGAATCAAAAAGTATGTATGGAAAGAAAAATAAATGTTCTAGGAGCGTGGATATGTTGTTCATCCACACTGTCTGGCATGTCCCTTTTCCCTTTAACTCTTGTCAT
Organism: Neoceratodus forsteri; assembly: GCA_016271365.2. Taxonomy (NCBI): domain Eukaryota; kingdom Metazoa; phylum Chordata; order Ceratodontiformes; family Ceratodontidae; genus Neoceratodus; species Neoceratodus forsteri. Next base: position 810,604,099 of record CM057456.1, on the reverse strand, counting down.
CAGTCTTCAAGCTGGCTTCTCCCACCCACCCGGGTGGTAAATACCTCGCCTCCGCCCCATGGTGCCAGATCTTCCTTTCCGCTGGAAGATACAGGTTCCCTCGTTCTACTTTTCAAGTAGGCCCTGGAGTGTAATAGACGGTTTTCGCCGCATTTGCTCTCTTTAAAACTCGTTAGAGTTTGCGACTCGGATCCGAGCGCTTCAGGCATGGAGTTTCGCCGGTGTCCCTTCTGGACAAGAAAATGTCTCACACGATCCCCACCTCTCGTGTCATTTTTCTTCTTAGGCGCCGTGCCGCGATACTTGGCTTGCACCATCTGTCTGGCCTTCCATCCCACCATCCTGGAAGACCGAAAGGCGCGCCTTCAGCTGGGGAGACCGGAGCTTCGCAATCCACCGGTGAAATCGAAAGAGGCCAGGTGGGCGGTTTCCGCGGCCGCGGGATCCGCCGAGCAGCTCGAACAGATGGCGGCTTTTGAGGAGGAAGCTGCCCAAGCTTCGGCCAGCCGAAGCTTTTTTGTGCCGCTCAACCTGGGCTCCACCTTTCCTGGGTCCTTTCGGGAGTTGTGCCAGTCTCTCCCTACTAAAGGTGAGGCACTCTCGGGCTCACACTCCTCCCGCTCCAAGAAAAAGGACAAGGACCCCAAATCATCATCTTCTAGCTGAAGAAGACGTTCCTGGGACCGAGAGCGGTCCGACACACAGGATATGGCGGTCTCGGCCTCGGTTGAGATCGCTTCCTCGGCTGCTGGCTTCTCTGACCTTCCGTTGGGCCAAGGCACCGTAGCCGAGGATACGGCAGAACCGGCCGAGATTTCTCTCTACCCGATCGAGCCGTTGTCGCCAACTCCTGTCAACGACTCTTTGGAGAGAACTCCCATCCTTTTCTTCCCCGATGAGGAGACCCGTCCTTCAGGTATCCCGATCGAGGGACAAGAGCCGGAACCTCAGTTTTCGCCGGATCCAGCTTCTCACGATCGACAGAGGCGACACCATCTATCTCGATCGAGGAGTAGGACTCCGTCGGTTGAAACGCCGAAAAAGGGTCATAAACACTCCCGCAAGAGGCACCGCCGCCGTTCCTCATCCTCCTCGGACGAGAAGAGACTTAGATGGAAGCTCCGTCGATGTTATGAGGACCTCATGTGGCAGCAGCTACTTTTGACCGTTCAAAAGCCATCTACTCCTGCTGCGCCGGCCATTACTTGGCCCCAGCCTCTTCGGCCGACACCGACCCCTCCAGGACTGAGGACTCCGGTTCTCCCTCCGGTGGGACCTGCACGTATTCCAGCTCGGCCTGTTCCAGTCTCCCCACCAATATCGGTGGAACCACCGCCCAAGCAGCCTCAGGGAGGGGCTCCCTTGAAGGAGGATCGGACGGATACGGGCTTGCCCCGTCGGCTATCTATCACCGTCGTTCCAGATCGCCCTAGACGTATTGAAGGGGACGTGGGCGGGAGACCCTTGTATCCTGATTCTTCGGACTCTAATACCACTGGCCTTCACTCACACCATGACGATGAGCTGTCAGTGACAGGCCTGGAGGAAGGCCCTTCCTCCTTCCAGGGCATCCTTCGACTCATTTCCGAGTCCACGGGCATGCCCTTACAGCCTATTCTAAAGAAGACGGAATATCCGCTCATGGATATCCTTAAGAGGGGGATACCCCAACGGAGGCCTTCCCAGTGGCCGAAGCCATTGTTGGCCCGGCACTAGAGCTCTGGCAACACCCTGCCTCTTGCCCGGCTCCCTCTGCACGCATGGCTCGTAAGTACACTGTACCCATGGGGTCCTTAGCGGGTTTCACTGAGCATCCCTCAGCCAAGAACCTCATGACTGCCTCAGTGTTTCGGCGCATGGGTAGCTCGGCGGATACTGACCGCCCTCCGGACAAGGAGTCCAAAAATATGAACCACTCTGCCTGCCCGGAAAGTATATGCGGCCTCATCCCTGGGCCTTCGTCAGGCCAGCTCGGCAGTGATCATGGCACACTTCTCTCATGCCCTGCTGGGGTCGCTGGATGAAGTCCTCCCTCATCTCCCAGCAGACATGCAGACCACGGTCAAGTAGGTCCGTGACCAGGGCCGATGCTGTTACAAAACAGCAGCTCCAGACGGCTCTGGACATTAGAGATTCCTGTGCCCATTAACTAAGCTGCCGGTGGCCACTGCGCCAGGGCCTGGCTGAGATTATCCTCCTTCCAGTGGATACTCAGCACAAGCTAGCTGGCGTGCCCTTCCTTGGCACCGATCTCTTGGTTCAGGAGTAGCAGGTCACCTCCAGCGCATTGAGCAGTCTAATGCCACCTTAGATGCCACCTTTGCTAAGGGTTCTTTGGGCAAGAACCAGCAGAAGCGCAAGAAGAAGCGCTTTTCGGCACTCTTCCCCTGCGGTTAGGCAGCCCTCCTTCCAAGGAGGTCAGCAGCATCAGCAGGCTGAAGCTTGGTGCCCTAGGCCCAAGCAGGGTCCCCAACAGCCCCGCAAAGGAGGCCGAGGTGCCTCCTCCTCCTCTAAGCCTGCGCAGTGATGGGTCGGGGGGTGGCCACCCCTACACCCGTCACACCAGTTCTGGGTCCTCCCGTGGGGGGGCTGGCTCCGCCACTTTCTTTCCGCCTGGTCCGGCATCACTTTGGACAGGTGGGTTTTGGAAGTGGTCGGTCAGGGACTGCCTCTAGAGTTCGAGCAGTACCCCCCCAGCTGAGCCCGTGCCCCACGGGAGGAAAGGATCTCAGTTGGCGCTCAGTCAGCCCTTCGGGATGACATTGCTCAGCTCCTCTGCAAAGAGGCGGTAGCTCCTGTGCCGGATCCTCCTTTAGACCCAGGCTTCGTGTACAGGTACTTCCTGGTGCCCAAGCAGACGGGGGGGTTGGCGCCCCATCTTAGATCTCCACGACCTGAATCAGTATCTCAGGTCTCACACCTTCCGGATGGTAACTCTGAACCAGATCATACCATCTCTAGAGCAAAACATGTGGTTCTGGTCACTGGATCTACAGGACGCGTTCTTTCACGTCCCAATCCGTCCGTCCCACCAGCGGTTCCTCCGCTTCAGGGTCGAAGGGACCCTGTACGAGTTCCAAGCCATGCCGTTTGGCCTGTCATCAGCCCCACGGGTCTTTACCAAATGCATTGCAGTGGTGGCAGCCCATCTACGGTGTCAAGGGGTTCGCATATACCCCTGTCTCGATGATTGGCTCCTGGCGGGTTCCTCCCTGCAGGAGGTGGAGAGATCCAGGGACCTGGGCCTTCAAACCTGTTCCCATCTAGGCCTCCTGATCAACAAGGCCAAGTCAGAACTCATGCCCTCTCAGGTGATGGGCTTTATCGGGGCAGAGCTCGACTCTCGTCAAGCCAGAGCTCGGCTTCCGGTGGACAGGGCGGAGGTTCTTTCCTCCTTTGCCCAATCATTTCTGGTTGGGCACTTGCGCCCTGCCTGGGACTTCCTCCGCCTTCTGGGTTACATGGCGGCATGCACCTCAGTGGTCTGTTGGGCCAGATTGCTCATGCGCCCCCTCCAATGGGAGCTGGCCGCTCAGTAGTCTCAGCGTCAGGGTCTTATCGACCAATTGGTCACTGTCACCCAGAGGATGTGGGACGCTCTCCAGTGGTGGACCGTCCCAAGTCATCTGTGGGAAGGGATCCCATTTGTCCACCCCGAGCCGATGGTAGTCCTCACGACCAATGCCTCTCTCATGGGCTGGGGTGTCCACATGGGGGACCACAGAGCCCACGGGTTCTGGACCCCCAAGGAGTCCCGTTGCCACATCAACCTGTTGGAGCTCAGAGCAGTCAGACTGGCACTGTCAGCTTTCGCTCCCCAGCTCGGGGTCAAGTGGTTCAAGTCCAGGCGGACAGTACCACGACCATGTACTACCTCAGAAACAGCGGCGCGCACTCCCGTCTGCTATGCAAGGAGGTGCTCGGATCTGGACCTTCGTCAGCGGCTGGAGGCAGAGCTCCTTGCCATTCATGTGGCAGGAGCCTCGAACCAACTGGCGGATGCTCTTAGCCGCTTAGGCCAGACATCCCACGAGTGGTCTTTCCATCCAGAGGTAGCTTACAGTCGGTTCTCCCGTTGGGGCAAACCGTTGGCGGACCTGTTTGCCTCCAGGGAGAACACCAAGCTGAGGCTGTACCATTCCCGCCCCCTCAGCAGGGCTCGCTGCAGGTGGATGCCTCGAGGCCGTGGACCCCAGGCCTCTTCTACGCCTTCCCTCCATTTCCCTTGATCCACAAGATGTTACTCAAGGTGAGAAGGGACAAGGCGAAGGTGATCCTGGTAGCCCCAGATTGGCCGCCAGTTCTGGTATCCAGATCTCCTCAGCCTCAGCTGCAGGGCCCGGGCGACTTTGTACGCCCGGACCTGATATCATTGAACCAGGGGAAGGTATTCCACCCGGACCTTCAATCCCTGCACCTGGCAGCCTGGTTCCTGAGCGACTAGAGTTCCAGGCTCTGGGTCTTTCCGAGGATGTCTACACTGTGGTGGAGGCATCTCGTAAGGAATCGACCAGGAAATGTTATGCCTTCAAATGGAAAAGGTTTTCCATTTGGTGTCAGGGTAAGAATCTGGACCCCTTATCTTGCTCTGTGGCTAACATTTTAGACTACCTTTGATCACTCTCAAAGGGGTCTGCGGTCATCGACCCTTAAGGTGCACCTGGCAGCCATTTCTGCTTTCCGGATGCAGGCCGGTCAGTCGACATTGGCACAGGAGACAGTAGTCGGGTGCTTTTTCAAGGGCCTGGATCATATATCCCCTCCGGTGCATGAACCTCCACCTCCGTGGGATCTTTTGATGGTTTTGGCAAAGCTCAAGGGCAAGCCATTCGAACCCATGCACAAGTGTGAGCTCTCACACTTGTCGTGGAAGACTGCCTTTCTGGTGGCTATCACGTCCGCCAGAACGACTGGGGAGCTCCAGGTGCTCTTGGTGGACTCCCCTTATCTGGTCTTTCACAGGGACAAAGTTGTCCTGCGCCCCCACCTGAAATTGCTTCTGAAGGTAGTGTCAGAGTTTCACCTTAACCAGGTGTTGACTCTGCTGGTATATTACCCTAATTACACCTCGGACACAGAGTATAGGCTCCATACCCTGGACCTTAGACGTGCTCTCTCTCCTACTACAAGGAGAGGACGTCAGAAATCCGGGGAGAGGTTCGCCAGCTGTTTGTCATCTACGCTGAAGCCGCTTCTGGCAGACCTGCAGCCAAACGGACTATTGCAAGATGGATCACATCATGCATAGGTCTGTGTTATGAGTTGGCGGGCAAGGAGCCTCCCAGTGGGTTAAAGCTCATTCTACCCGCCATACTGCTGCATCGTTGGCTGCTGCTTTCCAGGACATTCTATCCAGGAATGTGGAAGTCAGCAAACACCTTTATTTCCACTACGACATCGACCTTGAGTCACGCCGAGATGCTGGTTTTGGGGCCTCAGTTCTCCAATCTCTGTTCCCTAAGTAGGGGTGTGCCTTGCCTCCCTCCTCCCGGAGAACTGCTTGGAGTCTGCCAGACAGTGTGGATGAACAACTTATCCACGCTCCTAGAAGAACAGGTTACTCACCTGTAACAGTAGTTCTAGGAGTGGTATATGTTGTTCATCCACACGCACCCACCCGACCTCCCCAGCTTTAGGCGCACCACCTTGCTTCCAGCGGGCTAAGATCTGGCGTCATGGGGCAGAGCCGAGGTATTTACCACCCAGGTGGGTGGGAGGAGCCAGCTTGAAGACTTCCGGCAAGAGTTAAAGGGGAAAGGGACATGCCAGACAGTGTGGATGAACAACATATACCACTCCTAGAACTACTGTTACAGGTGAGTAACCTGTTTTTTTTCTACAGTCATAAACCTTGCAGCTTCCTAGCAAATGTTTTCTAAAAGAAGCATAACCACCATATTTGTAAGATGTGCATGTAAAATTTTTTCTCCGTTACAAGTTCCAAAAAAAATGTTTGCGCGTTTCAGAGTAAAGCATAAACGTTTTAAAAACACAATCACTGTCTCTTATCTTATTTTAGTCATATAACAGCAGTACAAAGATTGCCATGTTACAAGAGCATTAAGGCACTCGAAAAGATGAGTCTGCTGTGGAATTGATACATGGTTGGGTGGTTGGAGGCACTCTGCCTGCGCCTTCGAGCCCCAACTCTCCCCCACCCAAACCATGGATTCATTCCATAGTAGACCCATCTTTTCTCATGGCTTAATGCTTACTTCAGTGACACTAAGCTCTTTTAGCCGGCTGTCCAGGACATCATTAATGACTTGCAGGCATCTGGCAGGGCTATCAAATTTGTCCACTCGCTCTATCACATGTAGCCTAAGAGCTGCCAGCGCCCTCCCTTTCGTAAGGGACCCAATAGGCAGGGAGCAGCCTCTCTCCCCCAAGGCAAGTGCAGAGCCTCCACCGCCTTACCTGCCCCCTCCACTGCAGGGTCCGCCGTCAAGCACACTAGAAGTGATGGACCAGCCCTGTGGCTGGATTGAACTCCGCTTGACTCCTTGCCAGACCCCCCTCTTCTGGTCCCCGACCAAGAGGTGGTGGTAGGAGGTCAAGTCTCCCTCCATCTGAATCAATGGAGAACAATTACGTCAGATGCCTGGATTCTTCAAATCATAGAAATGGGTCACACTCTGGAGCTCACTGAGTCACCCCCAGACATGACTCCTCTGCCCTCCGGCTACCACCCAGACCATCTGTCTGTTCTTTTGGAGGAGGTACAGTCCCTTCTGCGCAAACAGGCAGTCGAGCCAGTGCCCGAGAAACAAGAGGTTTTATTCCAGGCTCTTCCTGGTACCCAAAATGACGGGGGATCTGAGACCTATTTTAAACCTAAAAGATCTGAATCTGTATGTCCAGTACAAAAAGACCCGAGTGGTACCTTTGCCAAGTCTAATGCCCCTTCTCAAGAAAGGCAACTGGCTGTGTTCTCTGGACATGCAGAATGCTTAACTTTGCATCTCAGTTTTTGCTCCCCACAGGAGGTTCCTCTAGTTTCTTTTCCAGTGTGAGCACTACCAGTTCAAAGTGCTGCCTTTCGGCTTGTCCTCTGCATCGCATGTCTTTACCAAGTGCTTAGCAGCAGTATCAGCAGCCCTCAGATGGGAGGCACTATACGTTTTCCCTTATCTGGATGATTGGCTCCTAAAGGCCGTGTCCAGAGAACAGCTCCTGGGGACTTTAGAGAGAACTGTTCAGTTATTTCTCTCCCTGGGCATTACCATCAACCTGCCCAAGTTGGTCCTGGCTCCATCCCAAAGGCTGCAATACATAGGGGTGGTTCTAGACTAGGTGCAAGGGGAAGCCTTCCTGCCTCAAAACAGGGTGGAGTGCCTTATTGCCCAGGCTCAGGAGGTGGCCCAGAGCCATTATATTCCTGCCAGGGTGTACCTGCGGCTGTTGGGGCTGATGGCTGCCATCCCCACTGTTACACTGGCCAGGCTCCACATGCGCATCCTCCAGCGGACACTGAGTGCAGTGGGACCAGCGAACTAATGAATTAGTTCAGTTAGTGCTGGTCTCTTCCCCTGTCCACAAAGTGTTCCAGTGGTGGATGGCCCATTGAACCTGTTGTGAGGAGTCCCATTCCAGATCTCCTCTCCACAGCAAATCCGCACCACAGATGCCTCTGACTTGGACTGAGGAGCCCATCTGGGTCCCTTTCAAACTTCGGGCTCTTGATCCCAGATCGAAACCTCCCTGCATATCAGTGTCTGGAGATGCGGGCAGTTCTGTGTGCCAGGCTTTTCAGAACCATCTTCTTCCGGGTCAGTTGCTGATTCAATCGGACAACCTCAAGTGTAGTGTACCACATCAACAAATTTAGGGGGGGAGAAGGGTACATTCGTACCCCCTATGCAGGGAGGCCATGAGAATGTGGTATTGGGCATTAAACCATGACTGGACCCTCTTGGCGGTTCACGTTCCAGGAGTGCTAAACACTCTGGTGGACAGCCTAAGCCAGACTCAGTCTAGCAAGCATGAGTGGGAACTCCTCTCATCCATCGCAGAAGACCTATTCGAAAGATGGGGTCATCCAGAGCTGGACCTTTTTGCATCCCCACTCAATGCAAAACTGCCCAATTGCTGCTCGCTGCCTTTTTGAGGGGCATCCTCCATCTGAAACCCCTAATTGATCTCTTGTCCCAGCTTGGGATTTGAATTTTGTTTTGGAGGAGCTGGCCCTGTCTCCTTTGAGCTAGTCACAACTTGCGAGCTACTCTTTCTTTCCTGGAAGGCGTTATTTTTAGTTGCTGTTACTACTGCTTGAAGAATTTCAGAGCTTCAGGCCCTGATGTGAGCAGCCTTATTTGATTTTTTCCACAAAGACGGGGTGTCTTTGCACATGAATCCTAAGATCTTACTTCGAGAGGAAGCTCTTGCAGCAGGTAACACATATAGGATTGACGCCAGATCTCTGCAATACTTTTTTCCAGCAGTACCGACGTGAGACCACCCACCCGACATCGACTCAACCCCGACGTCACCCAGTATAAAGGCAGGAGGCAGTCTCCATGTGCTCCAGTTCTTTCCCACTGCGGCAACGCATTGGCTCTCGGCTCTCTAACCAGTTCCTGAGCTTTAAAACCGTTATTTCTCTGTCTCGCTTTAGCAATTCTTCAACGTGTGTCCTCTCTGCCGACAGGGTGCCGTAATAAGTGCTCTTGTGAGAAGCAGATCCCTTCCAAGGATGGACATTCGGCCTACCTCTTTTGCCTGGGCCCAGACCAAGACACCAGCACCTGTACCCATTGCCAGGCCTTCAACAGCCGGACCAGGATTCAGAGACAGAAGTCTCTCCAGGCTTACCTAGCCCAACAATGTTTGGCCCAGATGCAGCAGGAGACATCCTCCAGGAGGGAATCTCATTCCCCCTCTCCACCCAAGAAACACAGAAAGGAGAAGTGCCACCACCGGGACCGGGATCACCCACCCTCCAGACCCAGGTCTTCCGGCTCCCAGTCCGCTAGCCACTCCGGCTCCTCCGGTCATGAGGCCCGGCTTACCTCCCTTAAGCCTCCCGCCTCAGCTTTTTGCATCAAAGGGACTTCTCTTCAGCCTGTCAAGATCAGGCCCCCAGACTCCGGTTCCACAGCGGCTAAAGGGCACTCAAACACCGGTTCTGGGGTGGCAGAAAGGCCCTCCGATGCCGGCTCCATAGCGGCAAAGAGCAAGTCCTCTTCCCAATCGGCCTCTGTCGATCCCCGGGAGTCCAAGCAGACAGCGGGGCACTCTTCTTCCAGGGCTTCGTCCCTGCTGCTGAAGCATAAGTCCAACTGGCGTCCGTCCGCCCCTTGGACAAGCACCACAAATCTTCTGATAGGCCAGCCAAGCCCTCTTCGCGCTCAACCGTCCCAACCCTTCTCCTGTCAAGGGACATCCATCAGATGAGCTGTCCACTGTACCACGGCGGTCGTCGGTCCCCGGCGTCTCCTAGGGACCATACTCCGGTCCACCTGAGCGGAACCCAGGCGACAGTACCACGGGAGGTACCACAGGCGTCGCCCATTGGCCGATGCGGATCCAACGGCGCCTGTTGGGAGAAGGCCGACAGACGTCCCCTCCAAAATCTGAGTCACCAAGGCTGGGCAAGTTACAGGTTAAAGAACTTTTCACCTATTGGTGGGAGACTGTTAAGCAGGATTTGGTGTCTCCTTCTGCTCCTACTCCTAAGCTGCTTCCTGTCGCCCCTGAGCTAGATGTTCAGGTCACCCCTGTTCCATCTGGGAATGAGGAGGACAAAACCCCCACTAGCCCCAGGAAGCACAAAACTAAGCGCAGGAGGACCCAGATCCTCTTTCTCCTCCTGCTCTCCTTCACCCAGAAGACCCAGACATAGGAAGAGGAGATGACGTTCCTCCTTCTCTTCTTCAGAGGCCTATGGAGAATCGGAGCCTTTCTACTCTGATTTTGACCCTGGTTCACTTTCTGGAGACACAGTGGACCAGCCAAAGTCTCCACCCGATGACCCCAACTTTATGGAGGTCATGAGGCACATGCAGGAGAACATGGGATGGGATGCAGAGGTCCTGGACCCCGAATGCTTGCATCTGACAAAGTATTTGTGCCAGAAGGACCCCAAGCCAGTGGTTATCCTCCCCCCCCCCATTAGTGGATACCTTCAAGGCGTTACTCTTGCCACTTGGAAGCATCCACCTTCTCTCTGCGGTGCCCAAAAGGCAAATCATTTGTACCGGGCCCCCAAGGACCACTCTTACTAGCCGAACATCCCACAGCTGATTTTATGGTTATATCAGTTGACACAATCATTCGCAGAGGCCGAAGCACCTAAGTACCCAGCCGCCAGATAGGGAGTCTAAGCAGCTGGATTCTTTAGAGCGTAGGGTGTACTCGTCTGCCACCTGCAGCATACGTAGCCTCAATTTTTTGACACACAAGGTCCAGTTCCAGAATTCCCTTTGGGACCAAGGACTGGACATCCTGCAGGGCATGCCCAACTGCCCTCAAAAGGCAGAGCTTGCAAAGCTTTTGCAGAGAGGCTCGGGTGTGGGTACTCACATCCTCCAAGCAGCGTATTACTCTGCGGACACCTCAGTGAGGGCAGCTGCAACTGGAATTTGTCTTCGGCGCCATTCCTGGCTCCAGGTCTCAGGGCTCAACCCAGAGGTTCAAACTTCTCTTCTGGATGCCCCTTTCAGAGACTGTGCTCTTTGGTGGACACAGAGAAGGTCATTCTTAAACTACAGGACTCTGGAAAGGCCATCTGTTCCGTGCAGCCTATGTACCGCCCAAAACAGGAGCGTTTTCGCTGGCCCCGTGTTTGTGGCGGGCGGGGGACATCAGCCTCTGCAGCCCCGTGTTCAGTCTCACATGCAGCAGGGAGGCTTTGGTCGAAGAGGTGAGTCCAGAGGTGCTGCCTCAACCTCCTCTAGACAGACTAGAACTTCTGCAGCCAACCTCCCTCCCCATCCTTCAACCTGACTATCTGAGCGACCCCGCCTCTCCCAGACCTGTCGTCAGGAGAGTCAGTGGGAGGTCGTTTTTCTCTTTACACCCAGGCCTGGAGAGAAGTGACCTCCAACCAGTGGGTCCTCAACCTTGTGGAGTTCGGGCACTCCATAGAGTTCGAGTCTTTACCCCCGGGCAGACCACCCGCCCCCATCTCACTACCCGGGAGACCACAAGGCTCCTATCAGACAGGAGATCCAGTCTATCCTGGCCAAGGACGTCATAGAATGCGTCCTGGAGGCAGAGGTAGACTCTGGTTTTTACTCCCACGTCTTCCTGTTTCCCCAAGAAGTCTGGGGACCTAAAATCCATCCTGGATCTTCATGACCTCAACCGGTGGGTTTCCTATTGGACATTCCGCATTGGTGTCTCTTCCAGATCTCTTCCCCTTCCTTGTGTTCGGGGATTGGATAGCGTCCATGGACATGCAGGATGCATATCTGCACATTCCCATCTGCCAAAATCATCTGAGATTCAGGTTCGAAGGTCAGCCCTACCAGTTCAACGTCCTTCCTTTCGGCCTTTCCTCTTCCCCAGGGTCTTCACAAAATGCCTTGCTGTCGTCTCAGTGGCACTGCGCTGAAACTGACATTTCCTGTTCCCCTAGCTAGACAGTTGGCTTCAGCTGGCCTCGTCCAGGTCTCATCTCTGGGAGACCATCCTGGACACTCTCTCTCTGTCGGCACCTGGGGATCACAGTGAACCCAGAAAAGTCACAGCTCCTTCCCTCCCGGCGTCTACAGTTTATAGGAGCCCTACTGGATACCTCCTTGGGGAAGGCCTTCCGACAGAGCAGAGCGCCTCAGGGCACTAGCAATTCAAACTTGTTCAGTATCTGTCATCCCACAGATCCATCCTTCGGCTTCTGGGACACAAGGCGGCCGCCATAGTCTCGGTCCCCTTCGCTAGACTGCACATGCGCACCATTCACTGGACACTCTGCGTCCAGTGGGACCAAACAAGGGATGACTTGGATTTGCCCATCAGATCACAGAACCAATTCATCGGGAACTCCACTGGTGGGGGGGCCTCAGAATCTCTGCAGAGGCCTCCCATTCCAGCCAGATACACCTACCCAGACTCTCAGTACAGATGCGTCTGGGACAGGTTCGGGGGGGCTCATCTGGGCAGTCACAGGAATCGATGACTGTGGTCCCAATTAGAGGAGAACCTGCATATCAATGTGCTTGAGCTAAGAGCTGTCCTATACTCTCTACAGGCACTGACTCCATTCCTACTGCCCGGTCACCTTCGAGTTCAGACAGACAACACCTCTGTGGTGTTCTACGTCAACAAGCAGGGAGGCGCACTTACCCCCTTTGTTGGGAAGCCATGAGAGTGTGGGACTGGGCAATGGAGCATCAGCTCAGTCTATCGGCAGTCCACATTCTCTGAACGTGGCTGCAGACGTTCTCAGCCTTGCCAAACCATTAACTCACGAGTGGTCCCTACTACAGTCTGTAGCAGACATCCTGTTCGCCAGATGGAGGATGCCAGAGTTGGACCTTTTTGCGTCTCAGTGCAATGCAAAACTGCCCAATTTCTGCTCGAGCAGTCCTGAGACTGGAGCTTTTTGGCAAGACTCATTGTCCCTATCCAGGAAAGGGAGGTTCCTTGATGCATTTTCTCCCTTCCCCCTCTTGCAGTGAGTTCTACTCAAAGCCCAATCAGAGAGGGTGGTCATGATCCTGATAGCACCTCTGTGGCCCAGACAGATTTGTTTCCCACTGCTCAGGCATCTGACAGTGGAGCCTCCATGGCCCCTTCAACTTTCACGTCAGCTACTCTCTCGGCAACAGGAAGCTTTGGTCCATCACAACTTACGCTCACTCTACCTGCATGCTTGGCTCCTCAGGACCTAGCGAAGCTCAGATTTGGAATATCTGACAAAGTAGCTCAAATCTTGATTGAGGCGTGGAAGCCCGCTACCAGGGCCACTTACACCATGAAATGGAAATGCTTTTGTCTATGGGCCACAACCAGGAGATTGGACTCTCTGCTGTGTCTGGTCAACTCTATCTTACAATACCTGTTATCCCTTTCAGAGTCAGGTCTCAGTTACTCCTCCATAAAAGTACACCTGGCCACTGTTTCTGCCTGTCATCACTGCGTCCATGACGGGACAGTGGCTCAATTGGAGATGGTTAAAACCTTTCTTTAGGGGATCCTGCATCTCCGTACCCCTGTTCAGGATTCTGTTCCTCCTTGGGACTTATTGTTTGCTCTGGAAAGGCTTACACTTCCCCCATTTGAACCAACCTTGAGTTGTGAGCTTCGTTACCTCTCCTGGAAGACGTTGCTTTTGGTAGCAGTCACCTCTGCTAGACACATTTCTGAGCTTCATGCTTTGATGTGTTGAGAACCTTATCTGATTTTTCGTAAGGATAGGGTGGATCTCCACACCAATCCAAAATTCCTTCCTAAGGTAGTCTCGGAGCTTGCTCTTAATCAGTCGGTTCAGCTTCCGGTTTATTACCCGGAACACTCCAACAGGGATGAGGTGCTTCTGCACACCTTAGATGTGCATAGAGCTTTATGCTGTTACCTGTCCAGAACTAAGGAGGCCAGGCAATTTGATCAGCTTTTTGTGTCCTTTGCAGACAGGTCCTTGAGGCGCCCAGTTACCCAACAAACACTTTCGCATTGGTTGGTCAACTGCATATCCTTCTGTTATGAAAAGGGTGAGAAAACCCTTCCAGGTGCGGTCAGGGCGCATTCCACCAGAGCAGTTGCTACTTTTTTTGCAGCATTCAAGAGAGTGTCAGCGGCTGACATTTGTGCTGCCGCCACTTGGCACTCTGTTCACACGTTTATCAGGCACTACAGCCTGGATATAGTTTCCATGCGTCGAGCAGGTTTTGGCCTTGCATTTCTCCAGGGCCTTATCTCATGAAAGGTCTCTCTCCCAATGTGTGTCTGCCTTTTCTTTCCCCCTCCCAAGGGTTGTCTTAAGCTTTATGCTGCTTGGGAGCGTGTCTGTATGTTTACTTACCCTTCCCAAGGGTTGTCTTTAGTTTTGTACTGCTTGAGAATCAGTCCTATAAGTGTTACCTGCTGCAAGAGCTTCCTCTCGAAGTAAGATAGTACAGTTACGTAAGAACTTACCGTAACAATAGATCTTCAATAGAAGCTCTTGCAACAGGTATGATTTTCCCTCCCTCCTTCCCCCGGGAGTAAGTCTCTCTGCTGTCATCCAACTTTCATTCTTTCAGTTGTGGGCTTTGTGTTTGCCCTTGTTTGTTCTGTGGACTTTGTTTGATCCACAGCTGTTCGTTTTGGCCTGTTTAGTTTAGTTTATTAGTCTAGGAATTAATACCTTTGAGCCAGGGCTCTTTTACAAAGGTTCCACGTCACAAAGAACATTTAACAAAGCACGATACACATTACAGGTAAAACCAGACAGGAAAGTTACATCATAAATTTGCTATTAACAGTTTAAGGCAGTAACGTTTTTAAGTTTCATAGAAAAACAAGCTATAACAGGTTCAAGTGAGTAGACAATTTCGAGGTTAAGGAAACTTCCAGGGAGAGGGTGATCATTAGGTGCCAAAAGGAGGCTAGAGAGGAGGGAAAGGTGGTGAGCGGGACAGTAAGTGAGAGGGGACAGGAAAAAGGGGAGTGAGTTTGGGTGGGAGACAGGAAGTAGTGACCAGAGGGTTCATTAGTCAGGGAGGAAGAGGCCTCAGATGTGAGGATGGACATGAGGAGTAGTAGTCTTTATCTAAGCGAGTCACAGTTGGTAGTGGTGGTGAGGTGGGCATAGAGCATGGATTTGAAAGCTCAAGCGAGGTTGAGGATAGAGTAGGTGGACTAAGCGCATTGAACCATGTCGGGGCCCTGTATGCGAAAGATCTTTGTCCGTGTGCAGTCCGGCATCTCGAACCAGGAAAGGTTACGCTCAGATCTGGTGGAGGGTCGTGAGCCAGGATTCAGTCGGAGTAGGTTTTGAATACATAATGGAGTCAGTCCCAAGATAGATTTTTTGCCATTGTGCAGGTGAGATAAATAAGGCGATTTGATAGGTTCAACCAGCCTGATTCATAGTACAGATCACACGTGTGAGTCTGGTCTTTGAGCCCCGTGAGGAGCCGGCAGGCCTTATTTAGAGTGATTGAGATACGCCTTAGAGCAGTGGAGGTAGCTGAGCCATAAATAATAAGGTCATAGTCAATGACTGAGATTATGGAACTCTGTATAGCTATTCTCAATGCCGCTTGATTTAGAAATTGACGGTTACGAATAGTATTCCAGGCGTTGGTTCACTGTTTTCGCAGTGTTGTCAATGTGGGTTGCAAGGTGAGCCCTTGGTCAAAAGTGATGCCAAGGTATTTGAAAGTATTTACTTGGTCCAGTGTAATTCCTAGAGGTTTGTATGGTGAGTGGAGTATGCCTATTTTTGTTTTGGTGATTGGAGAAGAGCATGGCTTTGTTTTATTGTGGTTTAGCACAAGTTTACTATCCAGGAACCACCTTTCAACACTAGAGAAAGCAAGTTGCAGGCTTTTTCATAGGAGTTTGGATCCTTGTGGGAAGAGAATTACAGCATCAGCAGCGTATAAGATTATTTTCTCCTGGCAGATATCTGGGAGGGAGTTAAGGAACAGGCTAAAAGAGGCGGTCCAAGAATTGATCCCTGTGGTACACCGAGAGAACTGGTTTGAAGTCGGAGAGTTCATTAGAGATTTACAGCCTGTGACCGATTGGACAGGTAACTTTTACCCAAGCACAAGGACCTTCGCCAGGCCTAGGCTAGAAAGTAGGGAGGTAAGTATGCCATGATGGACTGTGTCGAAAGCTTTTGTAAGATCAATAAAGACTGCACCTGTTTGGCACCCTTTGTCCAGGGCTGAGTGGACTTCTCCAGAGAAATCAAGTAAGGCTGTTGTTGTACTATGTCCTTTCCTAAATCCGTGCTGTTGATTACAGAGTAGATTGGCCTGTCATTGGCATACAAGAACTGGAGCACGTGGGGACCGCCTCCTGCCTTTATACTGGGTGACGGGGGTGGAGCCGACGGGTGGGCGGTCCCACGTCAGTACTGCTGGAAAAAATAATTGCCAAGGTCTGCCACCCAGTGGCGTCAGTCTTGTATGTCTTACCTGCTGCAAGAACTTCTCTCGGAGATCTACTGTTACGGTAAGTTCTTGCGTAACTGTACTTTTCTCCCTAAGGTGGTGTCTGAGTTTACACTGAACCAATCTAGCCACCTCCCTGTTTATTTTCCAAAGCGTGACAGTCCAGGGGAAGCACTAATCCATAAGTTAGATGTGCACAGAACTTTGAAATATTATGTTGTGAACCAAGGAATGTGGAAAGTCGAAGCAGTTGTTTGTTTCTTTCGTTCCAGGTAGTGAGGGCGTTCAGGTTTCTAAACAATGTTTATCTAAATGGTTAGCTAATTGCATTGTGTTCTACTACAACCAGTATGGCGAAGAAATGTCTGGAGCAGTCAAAGCTCTTTCCACAAGAGGCATGGCTATCTCTGTGGCTAGTTTCTGAGGGGTCTCAGCCATTGACATCTGTGCAACTGCCACCTGGAGTACCGTCCATACTTTCACCAAGCACTGCAGTCTGGACATTGCCTCTGGAGCCCATGCAGGATTTGGTAGGGCTGTGCTGCAGGACTTCCTACCCTTAAGCTTAAGGTTGGCCTTTCTCCCAAACTGTCCGTCTGCAGCTGTAACTGCTTGGGGCTCATTCCTGAAGTGTGACCTGTTGACTGAGGTACCCCCGAAGAAGACAGAACTGTTACATAAGAACTTAGTAACAGTAGATTTTCGAAGGGATCTCAGTCATCAGGTCTGTCTTCTCTCCCACCATCCCTCTTTTTGGGGCTCTTCACTGGAACTAGCTGTCTGGTGTATGCAGCCTTTCTAATTGGCCTGGACACCCTTCTCTGTCACACTCTCTCTCTATCTCTCTTTCTCTCTCTCCCCCCTTCCTTCCTCAGTTCCCCTATGGCTAGAGCTATGCTCCCTTTGTCTCTGGGGGGAAAGAACTGAGGAGGGAGTGGAGCCGCTCACGCCTTTATAGGGTTGATGATGTCTGTGTGGACGGTCCCAGATGTACTGCTGAAAATCTTCTGTGTGGATCCTGCTTCACCAACGGGGAAGTTCCTACGGTGTGACCTAATGACCAAGATCCCTTTGAAGATCTGCTGTTACGATAAGTTCTTGCTTAACTATTCTTTCTAGGGACGTGGATATGTTCAATACACACTATCTGGCAGGTACCTTGCCACTTTGAGTGCTGGAAAGTCTTCAAGCTGGCTCCTCCCATCCACCCGGGTGACACAACTCTCGGCTCTGCCACATGACGCCAGATCTTCCTTTCCGCTTGAAAGTTCAGGTTCCCTCCTTAGCACTCTCGCTGATTAGGCCCTGGCTCTTGAATCTTCGGATTCCTTGTCTTCAAAACTAATTCTTAAACTCATTCGAGTTTCCGCTTCACTGCCTTCGGTTGCGATGGAGGAAAAATCTGTGCCCGGGTTCTGCTGGTGCCCCTGTGAACAGATGTCTCGCACTGACCAACACGCCACATGCGTTTACTGCCTCGGTCACGATCACGATCCGCAGGCCTGTGAATTCTGCCTCTCGTTTTCTCCGGTGCTGGAAGACCATGCTGCCCAGCTCCAACTGGGGTGCCCAAAGAAACGTTACCTGCCAGTGAAGTCAGAGGCCCGTTGGGTGGTGTCCGCGGCTGCAGGCTCCGCAGAACAACTTGAGCAGCTCCAACAGGCTGCGGCCCACTCCTCTTCGGCGTCAGCCTTCTTTCCGCTCCGACTGGGCTCGTCTTGCATGGCTTCCTTTCGGGAGTTGTGCCAGTCCCTTTCCACCAAAGGAGAGGGTTCTTCTGGGTCTCTTTCCTCTCGGTCCCGCAAGCAGGAGTCGAGGAAGGAGAAGGCCCGCCGTCTACGCTCTTGAGAGCGGGAGAGGTCCCGTTCTCGCAAGGGCTGACTCTAGACTTCGGTCGAGATTGCCTTTAAGGCCGCTGGGTCTGCGATGTCCCCATCGACCCAGTTGGCCGAGATGTCTGCTGGCGAGGCTGAGATCTTTCTCCAGCCCACCAACAGGTTGTCGCTCGACGAGGCCGACAATTCTTTGTCACAGACACCGGTGCTTGTGGTGGACTCTTCCGGGCGCTTGCCCCAGCCTGCTGGGCCAACGTCCCCGGTCAAGGACCCTGAACCGAAGCAGAGGGTTTCCCAGACTCCTCCTTCGACCCACCGTCTGCACCACCGTCGGTTGGGGTCTCGGTTCTCTTCCGCTTTGGGCCATTCCCGCCATTCTCTCTGCTCTCAGTCCCGACACCGCAGTAAGCAGTGCCACCGCTCTTCCTCATCCTCCTCGGCCGAGGAGAGGCTCTGTCACATGTTGCCTCGGCGCTATGCGTAGTTGATGTGGCAACAACTAATTTTGTCCTACTCTAAGCAGATGCCGGCGATCAAATGGCTGTCGCCCGAACGGCCGAAGCAGATTCCTGCCTCCCTAGTAAAGGAGTCAGTTCTGGATCCTCCGGGTCGCCCAAAACCCGCTGCTCCGCCCATTGTGGTGGAACCACCACCCCTCAGCCGAAGAACGGGGCGCCAACCAAGGATTTTCAGTCAACTCAAGGTCTTCCCCATCGGCTGTCAGTCGCTGTCACCCCCACTCACCCGCAGTTGGTCGAGAGTGGCTCGGGTGGCCGCCAGCTTTATGAGGACTCTTCGGAGTCAGAAGACTCCTCCTTGCACTCCCGCCCTGTCGACCTGGAGTCCTGGGGGATCTTTCTGTGGACGAGAGCCCCACCTCGTTCCTTGGCATCCTTCGGCTCATATTGGAATCCACCCGGATGCAGCTCAAACCCATTCAGAAATGGGCCAGATATCCCCTCACAGAGATTCTGGACAAGGGGGACACCCCCTCAGAGGCCTTTCCAGTGGCCGAGGCTATTGTCGGCCCGGCCTTGGAGCTCTGGCAGCGTCACGCCTCCTGTCCAGCGCCGTCGGCTCGTATAGCCCACAAGTATGCGGTTCTGAAGGGCTCCCCCTCTGGGTTCACAGAGCACGCTTCGGCTGAAGGGTTGGTTGCCGACTCCGCCTTTCGGCATTCTGGCAACACAGGGGATGTGGACAAGCCTCCTGACAAGGAGTCTAAAAAGTTAGACCATTCTGGCAAGGTCTATGCTGCCGCCTCCTTGGGCCTTCACCAGGCCAGCTCGGCCATACTGATGGCACACTTCTCCCACGCCCTTATGGGATCCCTGGATGAGGTGATTCCTCATCTCCCACCTGACCTTCAGACAACTGTCAAGCAGGTCTGGGATCAGGGTAGGGCAGTGGCCAAGCAGCAGCTCCAGACTGCTCTGGACATTGGCGACTCTTGTGCCAGGTCAGTGGCGGCCACAGTGACCAAGCGCCGCAGGGCTTGGCTGAGGATCTCGACCTTCATGGTGGACACGCAGCACAAGTTAGCAGATGTCCCCTTTCTGGGTACCAACCTGTTCGGGCCCGAGGTGGAGGGTCACCTCCAATGCATTGAGAAGTCCAATGCCACCTTGGACTCCGTGACCTCTGCTCAGCGGGACAAGGGTACTCGACGTCAAGATCGCAAGCCCTTTTGTCTCTCTGCCCATTCGGCCAGACCAGCCCAGCAGCAGGGCCAGCAGGCTCAGACTTGGCGCCCTAAAGCCAGGTCCATCGCTTCCTCTGTCAGGAAGCCCGAAGGGGAAGGACCCGGCTGCCCCTCAGCCAGTTCCTTCTCCTCCAAGCCTGCCCAGTGGCGGGGTGCCTCCCCAACCCCATCACACCTTCCCCGGATCCCCCCAAGGGGGGCCGGCTCAGCCACTTCCTTTCCGCCTGGTCTGCTATCATCACAGATGACTGGGTGTTGGAAGTAGTCGACAGGGGCCTGCCTCTGGAATTCGAGCAGGTCCCTCCCTTCTGAGTCCGCGCCCCACGGGGGGGGCTACCAGGTCTGCAGCCTCCCAGTCTGCTCTTCGAGATGACATCGTTCAGCTCCTCTGCAAGGGGGTAGTCAGAGAGGTGGTGGATCCCTCTCCGTGCCCAGGGTTTGTTTCCAGGTACTTCCTGGTTCCAAAACGGATGGGGGGCTGGTGCCCCATTCTCGATCTGCACAATCTGAATCAGTTTCTCAGGCCGCACAGCTTCCGGATGGTAACTCTGGCTCAGATAGTACCACCTCTGGAGCAAAGCATGTGGTTCTGCTCCCTGAATCTGCAGGACGTGTTCTTTCACGTCCCAATCTGTCCATCTCACTGTCGGTTCCTCTGCTTTCGGGCAGAGGGAACCCTTTACGAGTTCCAAGCCATGCTTTTTAGCCTATCTTCAGTTCCCAGAGTCTTCACCAAATGCATTGCAGTGGTGGCAGCATTCCTGAGGTGCCAAGGGGTCAGAGTCTACCCTTACCTGGACTAGCTGATAGCAGGCCTCCCCAGATAGGAGGTGGAGCAGTCCAGGGATCTGGCCCTCCAGATCTGCCTGCGACTTGGCCTTCTGATCAACCAGGCCAAGTCGGAACTCGTGCCTTCGCAGGTGATCCAGTTCATCAGGGCGGAGCATGACTCTCTTCAAGCCAGAGCTCAGCTCCTAGCAGACAGGGCCGAGGTTCTTTCCTCCTTTGCCCAATCACTTCGGGTTGGACAATTGCACCCTGCCCGGGACACCTTCTGGGTTACATGGCAGCCTGCATCAGAGTGGTCCGTTGGGCCCGCTGGCACATGCGCCCTCTTCAGTGGGGCCTGGCTAGCCAATGGTCTCAGCACTCCGGTCATCTGGACCAGCTGATCACGGTGACCCAGAAGATCTGGGATGGCCTTCAGTGGTGGCTCGTCCCAGCTCATTTGCAGGAGGGGATCCCATTTGTCCGCCCCGAGCCGATGGTCATCCTGACAACCAGTGCCTCTCTGATGGGTTGGGGTGCCCATCTGGGGGAGCACAGAGCCGCGGACTCTGGTCCCCTCACGAGTCCCGATACCACATCAGCCTGCTGGAACTTTGGGCTGTTTAGCTAGCCCTGACCACCTTTGCTCCATTTGTTCTGGATCAAGTGGTCCAAGTGCAGACAGACAACACCATAACCATGTACTGTCTCAACAGACAGGGTGGGAAGTGCTCCTTGCCCCTATGCAAGGAAGCTTTTCGCATCTGGTCCCTCATGCTCAGCCTGGAGGCAGATCTCCTAACCATTCATGTGGCAGGAACCTCGAACTGTCTGGCCAGTGCTCTCAGCTGTACGAGCGAAGCATTTCACGAGTGGTCTCTCCTGCAGGAGGTAGTGCAAGATCTGTTCTCCCTCTGGAGCACCCGACAGGTGGACCTGTTCACCTCCAGGGAGAATGCGTAGCTGAGGCTGTACGCCCACACTCTCAGCAGGGTTCGCTGCAGGGGAATGCCGTCTCGAAGCCGTGGACCCCAGGCCTCTTCTACGCCTTCCCTCTACTTCCCTTGATCCACAAGGTGCTCCTCCAGGTCAAGAGGGACAAGGCGCAGGTGATCCTGGTAGCCCCAGACTGGCTCCACCAGTTCTGGTGTTGAGATCTCCTCAGCCTCAGCTCCAGGCTCCCAAGGCGGCTTCCAGCTTGCCCTGACCTGCTTTCAATCAACAAGGGGAAGGTAATCCATCCAGACCTTCAATCCATGCACCTGACTGCCTGGTTCCTGATTGGCTAGAGTTCCAGGCCTTGGGTCTCTCCGACGAGGTTCTCAACATGGTTGAGGCATCCCATAAGGAATCGACCAGAAAATGCTACGCCTTCAAATGGAAGAGATTCTCCTTTTGGTGTCAGGGCTAAGGGCTGGATCCCTTGTCCTGTCCGGTGGCTAGCATTTTAGATTACCTGTGGTCCCTCTCCAGCAGGGGTTTCAGTCGACAACACTTAAGGTTCACCTGGCAGCCATCTCTGCTTACTGGATGTGGGCCAGTCAGTGGTCGGTGGCGCAGGAGGCAGAGGTCGGGCACTTTTCCAAAGGCCTGGATCACATACCCCCTGTATTGCGTGAAACTCCACCTCCGTGGGATCTATTGCTGGTTTTGGCAAAACTCATGGGCAAGCCATTCAAACCTATGCACAAGTGTGACATTTCACATTTGTCGTGGAATGCCGCCTTCTTGGTGGCTATCACGTCAGCCAGAAGGATTGGGGAGTTACAGGCGCTCTCTATAGAGTCTCCTTACCTGGTCTTCCACAGGGACAAGGTTGTCCTGCATCCCCACTCGAAATTTCTTCCAAAGGTGGTGTCAAGAGTTTCATCTGAATCAGGTGATGACTCTGCCGATGTTCTATCCCAGTTACACCTTGGAGGCAGAGTACAGGCTCCATACCTTGGACGTGAGATGAACGCTCGCCTACTACAGGGAGCGGACGTTCAGGGAGAGGTTCGCCAGCTGTTTGTCACCTGCGCTGAAGCCGCACCTGGCAGACTTGCAGCCAAGCGGACAATAGCTAGATGGATTACATCTTGCATTGACCTCTGCTGTAGGTTGGCGGGTAGAGAGCCTCCTGCAGGGCTTAGGGCTCATGCCACCCGTCATACCGCTGCATCGGTGGCTGCTTCTAGGGACGTCCCTATCCAGGAAATCTGCAGGGCTGCTAACTGGAAGTCAGCAAACACCTTCATTTCCCATTACCACATCGACCTTGAGTCACGCCGGGATGCTGGTTTTGGAACCTCAGTTCTCCAGTCCCTCTTCCCTAAGTAGGGGGTGTGCATCTTGCCTTCCTCCTCCCGGAGAGCTGCTAGGTGTCTGCCAGATGGTGTGGATTGAACAGCATATCCATATCCCTAGAAATACAGGTTACTCACCTGTAACAGGAGTTCTAGGAGTGGTATATGTTGTTCATCCACACTGACCCACCCGACTTCCCCAGCTCTGATGCACAAACCTGGCTTCCCGCAGGCTGAGATCTGGCATCATGGGGTGGAGCCGAGAGTTATATCACCTGGGTGGGTGGGAGGAGCCAGCTTGAAGACTTTCCGGCACTCTTAAAGTGGCAAAGTAACGGCCAGATAGTGTGGATGAACAACATATAACACTGCTTGAACTCCTGTTACAGGTGAGTAACCTGTATTTCCTCTTCCATGGGGAGCATTACCAGTTCAGGGTGTTGCACTTTGACTTATCCTCTATACCACTAGTCTTTACCAAGTGCTTAGCAGCTGTAGCAGCTATTCTCCGATGCGAATTCCTTTGTGTTCCCATATTTGGATGACTGGTGATTGAAAGCCCAATCCAGGGAACTACTTTTGCTGACTATAGAACACACCCTGCAGTTGTTCCAGTCCTTGCGTGTCACTGTTAATCTTCTCAAGTCTGTGCTGACCCCGTCCCAGCAGTTGCAGTACACAGGGACAGATCTTCCAAAGATCAGTCTTCACCATTCAACACAGATGGGTTCTGTCTGGAGACGCAGGATGCTGCAGCAGCATATAGCTTTAAGATTTTACAGTGGGGGGAACCGGCATCTAGGACAGTGCCACCTACGAGGCCAATGTATTACGTGGCGCCTGCGGACTGGGCAGTAATAGACGCCGGCTCCCCCACCTCCTCAGTTTCCTGCCATCAAGGCTGCAGCTTCACTTCATGGGAGCAGAATAATTTTGTTTGCATCACCGGTTCTGGATTACTTTCTCAACACCATTCTACAGTATTCGCGATCAGATTTATCACTGTGTTGTTTTTCATTCTGTCTCAGTGCAGCGCCAAGTCTGTTCCATAGTTTTTGTTTTTCTCATCACCGATCATGTCTGCTCTGGGGCCTAAAAAAATCAAAGGTGGGCTTTCCCCTTATGCCCCTATAGAAGGAATATGTCGACTACCAATCACCACAACAGGTGGTAATATTACTTCAAGAGGGCTCTTGCAGTAGGTAATTACATATAGGACTGATGCCGGCTGGCGTCAGGACCCATCGGAAGCATTTCTAGCTCGCAGTCTCTGGCGGGGGACTGCCCCCACATCAGGTGACTGACGTCATGCGGCGTCAGTATAAAGGGGCGGTCCCCCACGCTCGCCTTCCAGTTCTTTCCCGCCGTTAGCTCGTGTCAGCGCCTTGAGGTAAAGTTCAGTGCTCATCAGCTCTCTCGTCTGTAGTTTTTACCATCTTTTTTCGATTCTTCGATTAAATCGTTAGGCATTCGTCTGTGTATGTCGTCCCCTACACCTTCCAAGCACAAAAATAAGTGCGACTCGTGCGGTGCCCAACTCCCACACAAGGACAGCCATTCCCAGTGCCTCTTCTGTCTAGGCCCGGATCATCAGGTGGAGAAGTGCCAGCACTGCCTTAAATTCAACGCTGCCACCCGCAGGGAGGCAGCACTCCTGAGAGCCCACATACTAAAGAAGAAAATGTCCTCCATGGAGAAGGAGTTAAAAGACTCTGGCGGGCATCCACTTCCCCGAAGGCCAGCCGTAAGAAGACAGACAAGGAGAAGCACGGGATAAGGGCTCCTCATCCACAGCGTCTTCCTGGGGTTGCCGTGCTACAGGTAACGTCCCCTCCAGGGACCCTCGACGGCTGCCAGCAGGCTTCCAAGGTGTCATCGCCCACCCGTCTGGCTCGCGCTCAGGCCCTTCAGGCGCCTCTGGGCTATTGGGGGCCTCCACTCCCAGTAAAGCCGCCACCGTGCGGCCTACTGGTTCGAGCGGCTCCGGTAAGCCGGACGTCAGCTCCTCTGACACCCACACATAGACTGTCAATAAGTCACCCGACCCTTTGGGGCGGTACACGGCTCCTCTTCCGCCCGACAAGGCCGCTCCTTCTTTGCGACCTGCCTCAGGCGATGGGTCTGATAAGTCGGACGTCGGCTCCTCCAGCATCCACCCGGATTCCACTGATAAGTCGGACGTCGGCCTGCCCAACGCCCGCACGGCGGCTGAGCTGACGCTGGACCCTCTCACATCTGCCATTCCCGGCTCCCTGCAGCCTTCGCTGCCCTCCGGGGACCCTGGGTCTCCTCAGCCTGACCCCGGGGAATTTTCCCCTCCATCCCACGGCGATGCCGAGGTTCCTGCTGCACCCCGTCAGGCCGTCCGCCCGCTAGGCAGACTGACCCGATGTCGGTTCCCTGGACGCCGGCTCCGATGCCGGTCTTGCTGACGCTCGGCAACATCCCGCTCCCGGATGCCGCTCCAATGCCTGGCCTTCCACCCACCGGGCCTTCTGCTTTAGGCCTGCCCATGGGCCCTACAGCTGGGCCGTCTCCAGCAGACCCCCGGTTCCCGGGTATCCGACGCCATCGTGTCCTATGCCGTCTTACCCGGCTCCGCAGTATCCGATGCCGGCCTATCCGACGCCGCAGTACCCAGTGCCTCAATACCCGACGCCGGGTTTCCTGCCATCAGGTTATGGATACGCACCTTACGGGTACAATCAATGCCCGTATCTCCCCCCCCCCAACCACCACCACCACCGCTCCCTCAGCCGCCGGTGGACTTGAAGGAGACTCTGGTCTCCTGGTGGGCTGAGACCAAGGCTCAGCTCACCAGAGAGGTGGAGATTCATCTCACGACAACAGTGCCGATTCCGGCTCCCGTACGTCCGCAATGACAGACTCCCTCCCCACCTCTGGACACCAGGGGCGAGCTCACTGGTTCCAGGGCGGGGCAGAATACGCTTCCCCGAGGACCTTCCAAGGGGTCCATTCCTCCCCCACACCGGGAGAGGGAGCCTTCCTCTTCCTCCTCAGACGACTCCGGTTGCTCCGAGCTGGATGACGAGCCACGCTCTCAGTCTAAGCCCAGGCCTAGGACTCCTCCGAAGTCTCCTCTGGGGGATCCTTCCTTTACAGAGTTGCTGCGCAGAATCCAGGAGGTTCACAAGTGGCATTCCTTGGAGCCGGATCCACAGTGTAAGAAACTCGCTGAGCATCTGGACCTTCCCGAGACAGCGCCTACATTGGTGCCACCCTGCATTGAGCCTCATGCCGACCTTGTTTCCACTATTTTGAAGCAACCGTCTGCTTTAGCCCCGCTTCCTCGGAAGTCGAACAAGTTATATCAGGCTCCCGAGGGTGTTGACTTTCTAGATTCTCACCCTCGAGCTGATTCGGTCGTGATTAGCACCGCTCTTGACCGGAAAGCTAACCCGAAACATCTGAGCTTGTCTCCACCTGACAAAGAATCCCGTCTTCTGGACCAGTATGGGAAGAAGATCTGTGCTTCTTCCACTCTGGGAATTGGGGCCCTAAATTATGTCGGTCACATGGGGGATTACCACAAGGCGATTCTTAGTGAGGTGGAATCCAAATTGGACTCCCTTCCTGACTCTCAAGTCAAACAGGAAGTGGCTGACTTCGTCTGCTCTGCACGTTCGGCCAGTCGGGACATGGTTCGTGCTACATACGATGCAGTGGACACTGCTGGTAGGAGCTCCGCTTTTGCAGTAGGCTTACGGCGTCATGCCTGGCTCCGTGTGTCAGGGTTGTTCCCGGAAGTGCAGTCCGCTATTCAGGAAGCGCCCTTCCGGGGTTCGGTGCTGTTCGGTGGTGATCTCAAGGACATTATCACCGATCTGCAGGAGAAGTGGACTCCATGTACCATCCCCATCAAACGCAGCGCCATCCCTTTCGCAGGCGGAATCGGCAAAAGGCGAATCCCCAGGGAAAGCGGGCCAATAAACGCTGGGCCCCTCCGGCTACCAAGCCCCCTCCACCCAAAAAAGCAGCAGGTGCTTCAGCCGTGACGCTGCCCCACACCACCTGACTCCTTTCCTCTCCTCTCCCACAGCCTCTGGGCCTTCCAGAGGAGCCAGTAGGAGGGAGGTTTTCCCTCCACCTCCCGGGTTGGGACAGGATAACTTCAGATTCCTGGGTGCTCCAGCTGATCACAGAAGGACACTCAATAGAGTTTCTTCAGAAACCCCCTCAACACCCTCCCCCAAGGTCGTCGTACTCTCGGGAACATCATCTTCTGGTCCAGGAAAAGATTTCAGCACTTTTGTTGAAGGAGGCGATAGAACCCATCCCCATTCCTCTTCAGGGAACGGGGTACTATTCCCATTTCTTCCTGGTCCCGAAAAAAACAGGGGACGTGACGCTGATTCTCAGCCTCTGCTCTCTGAACTTGTTCGTGGAGTACAAGAGGTTCAGGATGCTCTCGCTGCAGAGCCTCCTGCCTCTTCTCCGGCCGGGACAGTGGCTGTGTGCTTTGGATATGCAGGATGCCTACCTGCATATCCCTATCCGCCCATCCCACCGCAAATACCTGTGTTTTGCGTTCCAGGGGGACCACTACCAGTTCAAGGCCCTCTCATTTGGTCTTTCCTTGGCGCCCCGGGTGTTCACCAAATGCCTTTCGGTGGTAGCGGCCTACCTGCGTACCCAAGGGGTGCAGGTTTTCCCTTAACCGGACGATTGGCTCCTGGCGGCCCCGTCCAGGGAGGAACTCCTGCGCTTCCTTTCCCTTACCCAGCAGGTCTTTGCCTGCCTGGGTATTACCATCAACCAAGCCAAGTCCCATCTGATCCCATCCCAGAGGCTCCAGTTTATCGGGGCAATCCTGGACACAACCTCTGGCATGGCCTTCCTGCCACCGGACAGGGCGGCCACTCTCCAGGCCCAGGTCAGCCTGTTGTCCAGCCGCAGGTGGGTCAGCGCCAGGTCAGTCCTTTGCCTCCTCTGGCTAATGGCGGCTGCGATTCTGACAGTCCCTCGCGCTCGGCTCCACATGAGAATCTCTCAGTGGACGCTTCGGTCTCAATGGAATCAGCTGGTGGATGACCTAGATCAACTTGTCCTGGTCTCCACTCCCATGGCTCGGGACTTGCAGTGGTGGATGGTTCAGGAGAACCTCTGCCGGGGAGTTCCCTTCAGTCTCCCTCCCGCCTCGCAGATGTTGACTACAGACGCCTCCGGCGAGGGTTGGGGAGCCCATCTCGGTCCTCACAGGACACAGGGCTCCTGGTCCAAGCTCGAGAAGTCTCTTCACATCAACGTGCTCGAACTAAGGGCAGTACTTTATGCTCTTCAGGCTCTGCATCTGTATCTGTCTCCCAGTCACTTAGCTGTACAGATGGACAATATGTGTGTGGTCTGGTACATCAACAAACAGGGAGGAACTCGTTCCTACCCCCTTTGCCGAGAGGTGATGCGAGTCTGGGATTGGGCAGTACAGCACAACCTTCACCTCACGGAATCTCATGTCCTGGGGATCGAGAACACGCTGGCAGACAGGCTAAGCCGGTCATCTGCTCTAGCTCACGAATGGGAACTGGATCAGAGGGTCATAGACGACATCTTCCTACGCTGGGGAACTCCACAGGTAGACCTGTTTGCTTCCCCTCAAAACACAAAACTTCCCGTCTTCTGCTCTCTCACTCCAGAGTGCGGTATTTTTTGGAGAGACGCTCTGTCTCTAGACTGGAAGGGCAGATTCATCTATGCCCCCCCCCCGATTCCACTGATTGAGGGTCTTGCAGAAACTCTGTTCGGAAGGAGCTCAAATGATTCTGATCACTCCTTTCTTGCCCAGGCAAGTTTTGCTCTCTCTTCTGCAACAGTACTCAGAGGAACCTCCTCTTCCTCTGTCGCTATTTTTGCTGACCCAGGATCAGGGGACCCTGGTCCATCCAGGCCTCAAGTCCCTTCAGTTGCATGCATGGCTCCCACAGACGTAGCTCAAGCCTGATTCAAGGTTTCCCCCTGAGTAGCTGAGATTTTGGTGGAGGCCAGGAAACCCTCAACCAGATCTACGTATGCCATGAAATGGAAGTGGTTCTCTATTTGGGCTGCCTCCAATGATGTCGAGCCCTTCTCGTGCTCTGTCGGCCGACTTCTGGATTACCTGCGACACCTCTTTGATCTGGGTCTCAGCCATTCATCCTTAAAGGTTCACATGGTGGCCATTTCAGCCTATCATGTCCCCTTTGCAGACAGAACGTTTGCTCAGCTGGAGGTCTCTTAAGACCTTTTGAGAGGGGTCTCTTCACTTACGACCCTCATCCGGGTTCCTGCCCCTCCTTGGGATCTGAATTTCATTTTAGAGAAACTTACTCTGCCTCCTTTCGAGCTGGCAGCCTCAGTGGACCTAAAGTTCCTTTCTTGGAAGACTCTCTTCCTAGTGGCCATTACTTCTGCTCGACAGATTTCCGAGCTTCAGGCCCTGATGTGTAAAATCCTGTATTTGATTTTTCACAAGGAACGTGTGGCTCTGCATACCAACCCTAAGTTTCTCTCTAAGGTGGTAGCAGAATCGACGTTGAATCAATCCATAGAGTTTCCTGCCTTTTTTATGCAGCACTCCAATCAAGGAGAGTACCTCCTACATACTTTGGATGTTCACCGAATTCTGAGATACTACACCAACAGGACGAAGGATCTCAGAAAGACTGATCAACTGTTCATCTCTTTTGCTCATGAAAGAGAAGGCAATGCTGTCTCTAAGCAATGCCTATCGAAATGGTTGGCTCATTGTATCACTTTCTGTTATGACAAGTACAAGACCCTGCCGGGTCAGGTTAAAGGCCACTCCACCAGAGGGGTCGCTGCCTCTGCGGCTTGTTTCAAGAATGTCAGCATCTGACATTTGTGCAGCCGGCACTTGGACTTCTGTCCATACCTTTATGAAACATTACAGTTTGGACATTGCCTCTCACCGTAGAGCAGGCTTTGGGCTGGCTGTTTTGCAAGGCCTCCTTTCCTAAGGCCTTCATAACCAGAGGGTCTACTTCTGAGTAGCTTTCCTCCTCTCGTTTGCTTCTCCTTGATCCAGACTGCTTGGGACTCAGTCCTATATGTAATTACCTACTGCAAGAGCCCTCTCAAAGTAATACAGTTACGTAAGAACTTACCATAACAGTAGATCTTGGAGAGAGGCTCTTGCAGTAGGTAATACCTTCCCGCCCTCCATCCCCCTAAGCTTTTTCAGCTCCTTTTCCAGGAAGGGAAATATCCGCGCTTCTCTCGTCTTGCTTTTTGGCCTGTGGTGGGAAAGAACTGGAAGGCGGGCGTGGGGGACTGCCCCTTTATACTGACACCGCATGATGTCAGTCACCTGACGTGGGGGCGGTCCCCCGCCAGAGACTGCTAGCTAGAAATTTTTCCATTGGGTCCTGACGCCGGCTGGCATCAGTCCTATATGTAATTACCTACTGCAAGAGCCTCTCTCAAAGATCTACTGTAACGGTAAGTTCTTACGTAACTGTACTTTTTACCTGCCTGGATCGATACCATGACATGGATTCCTGTGATGCATGCTTCTTCCTGGACTACCATACTTTGGAAAACCACACGAGCAACCTTTGGAGGGTGATGTCGCACGCTGGACTCCAGGTCCCTGGGCTCTTCCCCTGAGCCCCTTCCCAGTACTGTACGTACTGAGGGAGTCCAGGCATCCGCTGCACCTCATCTCACTGGGAGAAGAGTTGGTGGGACAGCTGGCCTCTTCCAGGTGTGTCAGTTGTGCACTCATCACAGTCCAGTGCCCTTTCGAGGGCCTGGACACCCATGGTGGCAAAGCTACATGCCCATCCCATGCTGGTGGCTTCCTTGGCGCTGCAATCATGTACCACCTCAGTTCCTGATCTCTTAGTTTCAGTCAGTGGACGGTGTCACAAACGCACTCTACAGGTCAGGCCCTCTGCTCCCACAGTGGCAAACCTCAAAGTGCAGTACTGAGCAGGAGACAAACAGGGTAACCCTCCTGTCTGTTTTGGGTCCGAATCACCTACTAGCCTGGAGTCCAGGGTCAAATATGAACCTTTTTCTAGCACACCCAGTTCACAGGTTCAAATGTATATTCTCTTCGGGGAAATGCAATACAGTACTTCACCCAGTGGGCACCCAGCCAGGTTCAAAAGTCTACCCTTTTGACTCAATGTGAGACCTAGGTATATTCTTACCTTAGCAAGTTAAGTAACACACTTCTAAGCCCTTACAGTTGTCAGAATTTTAAACACTGTACCAGCATTCACATGCAAAAGAACTGAGAAGGCACAGGCAGAATTTTAAGAACAATAGTGTTTACTGAAAAGTAAAAAAAATGGATAAAATACAAAACACAGAACATATAACAAAAATACTTAGAACTATACTGGAAATTACAGAACAAAAAGCGCCTGAATACTTAAAGTTCTCACTTAACTCATTTTTAACAGAAGTGCCTGTTTGAGTCCAGAGATCGTGTCTCATTCCTCTTAGAGTCCAGATATGAGTGTCTTATCCCTCAGGTGCTTGACAAGTTTAAATGCAGGCTCTCCACCTCCTTGTGATGTCACAGCACCCATGAGGTCACTGTTAGATCTGTGATTACTCTGTAATTGGAGTATGAAAATCCAAAAGGATGTTATTTTACTGCTGGCTGGAAATCAGCAGTTACCAATTTAATAAATATATATATATATATATATATATATAACAGTCCCTTTGATCAAGCAGTCCCTTTTGATGGCTCAAAAGCCACATCCTGACAACATGTTGCTGTTACAAGTTGTTGCTTCCCAGGATGTCATAAAAGATGCAATTTTCTATTGCTCTCTACGTTTCAAAGTAGAAAGGTTTTACAAGCTGTTACAATCTGATCCCTGGAAGAAAGTCTCCAATTAGTGTTTCCACTGGGCCAGTTTTATGACAGCCAACTATCTCAGCACACTGACACCTTTGAGGTCACAAGGTCAAGCCTGCTTACTTGCTGGCTGCAGTGTCCTAAGCAGACATTCACATACACATTTATTTATAACTCAAATATTATACAGTGTAATTATTAGAGGATTTATCCCATAACACCCCATCCTCCTTAAACTGAATTTGGGGATCTGATCCTGCATTGGATGAGTTCCCCAAATTCAGTTCACATCTCAAACCTCCAGGATAAACCTTCAGCGTTTTCATTCTCTGCCACTGCCCTGTAGGAGACGGTCATGTCATAACTTTGCAAGGCAGGGCTCCATCTTAACAGCCTACCATTTGTTTTACCCATTTATGCCAGCCAAACAAGGCAGTTGTGGTGTGTTTGTACCTCAAAATGCTACCCGTATAGGTATGGCTCTAACTTCTTTAGTGCCCACACCATGGCAAGACGCACTTTTTCCACTGTAGAGTAAGCCTGCTCCCTGGGAAGTAATTTTTTACTGAGGTCCACTATGGGGTGATCTTTCCCTTGGCTGGATGTTTGACTAAGCACTGCCCCAATACCCGTATCTGAGGCGTCAGTTTGGACTACAAAGGTTTTACTATAGTCTGGACTTGCCAATACAAGAGCACTGCACAGTGCTTCCTTTAGTTACATAAAGTCATGTTCACAGGCTGGTTCCCAGGTAACTTTCTTAGGCATCAGTTTCCTCAACAGGCCAGATAGGGAAGCGGCCAGGGCACTGTAGTTTGGTACAAATTTCCTATAGTACCCTTCTGTCCTTAGAAAACTCCGGACCTTCTTCTGTGTTTCCAGTCTGGGCCATGCCTCGATTGCCTCTATTTTCGCTTGATTAGGATGGAGCTGTCCCCGGCCTACAATGTGCCCAAGGTATGCCACCTCAGCCATGGCCACCTGGCACTTCTCAACTTTTACAGTGAGTCCAGCCCTCTGTATCCTGCCCAGCACTTCCCTAAGGTGGGACAGGTGTTCCTCCCAGCTGGCACTAAAAATGGCAGTGTCATCCAGGTACGCCACGGTGCACTCCTCAACGCCATTTAACACCTGGTTCACCAACCTTTGGAAAGTGGCAGGGACATTCTTCATTCCGAAAGGCATTACTTTAAATTCAAATAACCCTATCAGAGTGATGAAGGCAGACCTCTGGCAGTTAACTCTACTTGCCAATACCCTTTTGTCAGGTCAGTAGTTGTAAGGTATGTCGCCCCTCCCAGCTTGTCCAGGAGTTCATCCATCTGTGGCATTGGGTGGGTGTCTGACTTCGTGACTGCATTGAGTCCACGATAGTCCACACAAAAATGAGTAGAGCCATCTGATACTTGAGAACAAGGACCATAGGTGAGGCCCAGGTGCTGTGGGATTTCTGGATTACCCCTAAATCCAACATTTCCTCCATCTCCCTCCTAATGTCCTTTTGGATAGCCTCCAACATCTGATATGCTGTTCGCCGTATGGGTGCCTGCGTCCCTGTCTCCACATCATGTGTCATTAAGGGGGTTAGTGCAGGCCTGGCGCTAAACAATGGGGCAGAGTCTGCTAAAACCTCCCTTACTTCCTGGATCTGGTCTGGGGTCAAATGGGGCGACATTTTAATTGCCTCTACAGAGGACTCTTGCTTGCTTTCTTCCAGCAAGTCCAGAAGGTGGTCTCTTTCATCCATCCCTGCCCCAGGATTACACACTGACAAACAGCATGTCAGCCCTATTAGCATACGGCTTCATCATGTTGACATGGTACATTCTTTGTATAGGGCTCCTGTCAGGTAGTTCTATAATGTAGTTTACATCATTTACCTGTCTGACTGCCTTGTACGGTCCTGCCCACTCGGCCTGCAGTTTATCTTTCCGGACCGGGATTAGGACCATGACTTCCAGACCCACAGTGTATGAGCGAGCTCTGGCTCTGCAGTCATGCAACACCTTTTGTTTTTGTTGGGCGGCTGCCTGGTTGCTGTGGGCTGTTCCCATAAGTTCCTTCAGCTTTTTCCTAAACCTAAGGACATAATCCACTATGGGAGTTCCCTGGGTGGTGTGCTTGCCTTCCCTGTCCTCCCGGATCAAGTATAGAGGCCAACGTAACCTGCATCCATATAAGAGCTTGAATGGGGAAAATCCTGTCCACTCTTGGGGCACCTACCTGTATGCAAACGGGTTGGGAAGGTATTTCTCCCAGTCACTCCCATGCTGTTCAACAAGTGCTTGGAGCATCAGTTTGAGGGTACTATTGAATTTTTCCACAAGCCCATTGGCTTGCGGGTGATAAGGTGTCGTGTCTCCGTACCACCCCACACTTCTCCGACAACATTTCATCAGGTCTGACATGAAGGAACCCCCTCTATCAGTGATGACATCCTGCGGAAACCCAACATGGGAGAAAATTCCTAGTAAGGCATCTGCCATATCAGTCCATTGTCCCAATAAACTTTGTATCTTATCTGTGTCAGTCTTCACCATTCATCATCTTTGGGTATAGTGGCCAGAGGTCACGACCCCATGGAGCTCTTTTTTTTTTTTTTTTTTTTGGATGGGCAGAGTCAATGCAACATCGGCGCCGCCCTCGAGGCCGATGCACTGCATGGTGCTCGGCGGGTTGGCCATTAAAGTATTTGTCAACTCTGCCCTCCCACCAGTTCTTCGCCTCCCGCTGAGGCCGCACTGTGGGTTGCCAGCGCGTCAGAGGCCTGTTGTCCACTTTGAAGCCTTCGGCTCCATTCTCATTTGAAGTCCAGCGACTCCATTGAATTTAAAGTTTATCCTGCCGGTTCCACTGTTCACTCCACTCGACATCGCCTAGTAAGATTGTTCCTTTTCTTTTATATTGTGACGTCGAGTCTTGTTTGGTGTTCTTTTTCTGTAGGTCATGTCTCGTCGGGGGGGCAAGAAAACTATGAAGACAGGATGGCCTCCTATGCGTCGGTGCCCGTGCGGCCGTAAGTATTCCGTCATCGATCAACATGACTGTTGCCTCACGTGTCTTGAGCTGCTACAAGACATGGATTTGTGCGACACCTGCTTCTCCATGGACCATCGTGTCATCAAACAACGTGTGTGGAAAGTTGGACGGGCACGCACTCATCAGGCCATGCCACGCTCTCTCGGCCTTTCCTCCGGGTCCCCTTCCAGTCCTATACGGGCCACGGAGGATGGGGCTTCTGCTTCTAGTAGCCTCGCCATTGCAGAAGCCCCTTCTGCGGTGCGGGAGGCCCAGTCCATTCCCCTTGGGGGATGGGCGGGAGGTACCGCCTTGGCAGTCGCCCCTTGGGGGTAAAGGATCCCCCGGTGTCACGCCATCGGCTCGGAAGGCTTAGGTTGACGCAGTCATCGGCGTTGTCTTGGGCCTCGGCGCCATCATCATCACCACCAGTCTGTCGCTCGGTGCAGTTTCTGCTGTCGGCTGTGTTCGCAGCGCCAATGGTGCTGGCAGTGTTGTGGGAGGCTCTACGTCACCGTCCTTTACTGTTTCTCGCCTCAGCGCCGTGGTTGAGCATGGTGCAGTGTCCAGCTGTATAGCCACGCAGCGCCGAGCGAGGACACAGCACCATGGGGTTTCAGATCTCGGCGCAGACGGAGCAGTTGTTGGCGCCGTCGCTGGCCTCGGCGCCACTCGTGGTGCTGTGGATCGGGACGGTGCTGTGGAGGTTTCCGGCCTCTGCGCCTAGAGCATGGTTGGAGCCGTCATCTACGCCGTCTCTGGCCTCAGCACCGTGACAGGCTTTGGCTCCGATGCTGCTGTCGTCGTTGGTGCCATGTCTTCGTCCTACACTGTTCGCAGTGCGGCTGAGGGCATCGGCGCCGGCTGTGGTGCAGTCACTCGGTCTGGTGCCCCATGCAGTCTGGATGGCAGCGGGCGTCCACATACTGTTTGGCACAGAACTTCGATCTCCACCTCCTCAGAGGAGGAATCTGATTCTGAATCAGACAGGCAGTCTGACTGTTTGGAGTTGGCTGCTCACATGGACACCTTGGTAGTGTCCTCGACAGACTGGAACCAGCCCCCCTCTGTGGAGCGGACAGTTGCTCCCGGGTCCAGGGTCAGGGGTGCTGACCAGCAGGCAGTGGTGCTGGCCACCATTGCTCCGCAGCCTGGCCTCAGACGGTTTTCTGACCCCTCAGTAGTGGTACGCCCTCAGGTGGTGTGCCTGGATCGCCCAACTTTAGAACCGATCAGAGCACCCACAGGAGGGGAAGGTGCTGCTCCCTGGATAGCTCCTTCGTGGGCTGACCAGGGTAGCCAGCTGCCTAGGCTGGCTCTTCGAGGAGAAGGGCTCTTTCGGATAGGGTTGAAGCCCCCTTCAGGAGGGGGCTCGGCACTCACCCAAAGGTGATGAATGGTGAAGATTGACACAGATAAGATATGAAAATTACATACCTACCGTAATTCTGATCTTCCTGTGTATCTTTGCCATTCCTCACAATCCCACCCTCCGTCCCCCTAGGGCCTCAGTCTCTGGGTCCCCCCTCCCCGTGCCCTCTTTTTCGGACCCCTCCTTTCTGTTAGTCAGGAGTGGGGTGACCTTGGGCACATAGGGGGATATTTTTCTAAAGGGGGAGAGTTGTCTAGATGGGGGCACTCCTTCCTCAGTGCCTTGGCTCTCCACCCCCATGGGGTGGGGGTTGGTAGTTGCCATCTTTTCTGCTCTCTATCCACTTCTCCCAGTCAGCTATACTTTGATTTCCTTGTCCTTGGACACCACCTCAATTTCATTTAAGAAACTAGGTTTCTTACACCAAGTATTTTATTTTTTTTAGGAAGGGGGGGTAATGCCCTGTATCCTATCTCTTCTTCCAGAATAGCCGATTCTGCTTATGTTGGAGTTATTGCCAGTGATTCTGTGCCTTGAAATTTGGCAATTTAGTCTTCTGGCTACTCCTTCACAGTTTCTATACAATCTGGAGACAGGCCAAGGTTCCAGGGTGTGTTCCCTTCTCTCCCACCCCCCAATATCTTTATTCCAAAATTCCTTAACCCTCCCTCCTCCTTTCTACTTCCAGAGATTGGGGCCCCTTCCCAATCCCTTTAGTTTTCCCAGCTTATTCTGTCCTCTCAGTCGTTTATTGCTCCTTTTATTTATATATATTCTCCTTTGTCTGTCCTTTGGACTTTCTTGTCCATCCCTCCCAACCCTTTCTTACTCTACAGCGACTCAGAACTGGTGGGAGGCGGAGTCGACAACACCTAATGACCACCAGCGCACACATGCAAATGCCGGCCTCAAGGGCAGCGTAATGGTGCGTTGACTCCATCCATCCAAAAAAAAAGTGCTCCCATGGGAGCTTCTCTGGCCACCATACCCAAAGGTAATGAATGGTGAAGATGCACAGAAAGATCAGAATTACGGTAGGTACGTAATTTTCATTTCCCGTCACCTCCCTGTGCTCCGTCAGTCTGCCCAAGCCTTCAGCTCCTCTAAACTTTGGTCATTTTGCTGAGCAGCTGCAAACTCCTTACACATTCCCAAAGCATGGGATAGGTCCCCTTCTGTTTCTAGACTAGGGTCCCTAGCTCTAGCATCAGGGCATTCAGGATCACTGCCATCCTTATCCCTCTGACTATGGGTTACACCTCCCTCCTCTGAGTAACCCTCTGTAGCTGTCCTGTTGACTGCTATCTGGGGAACTTCTACCCCCCTTTTACTATTCTACATATCAGGAGACAAGCTGGGGAACCAGCCTCCCAGTGTTTTCCACAGGGGCTTTTATGGGGTCTAGAGAGCTACAGTTTACCTTTGCTGCTTGGCTGCATGTAACTATACACACCATCCCCTTTTGGTGATTGTTCCCAATAATTACATCTACAGACAAGTTTTCTGCTACGGCAGCCTTTTGCACAGTCCCCCCTGTCTCACATCCAGTCCAGGAGAACACTAGCAAGCGGCCATGTTTTCTCCTCCCTAGTGAATCCCCGCACAGTCACAAATTAATTGGGTATATGCTGTTCAGGCTCTACCAAATCCCCTTTTACCAAAGTCGGGGATTCTTCCATGTACCTTAACCCATGTGTCTGTATCCCATTCACAGTGACTGGGTGTATGTGTTCCCTCATGTTTACTGGCATGCTTTCAGGGACACACAAACAACCCACTTCTTTCCTAGCATCACTTTGTGCGCACTCTGCCCTTTTTGGACACTGCCAGGCAAGATGGCCAGGTTCTCTGCAAACCCAACATTCATTTCTTTTATCAGGCAAATCTTTTCTTTGTAACATGGAGCTGCCTGGTTTCGGTGGAGGCAGGGAGGGTTTTAGTTGCCCTTAAGGTGTGCTTTTCCCTTTCTGCACTGCCATGCCCGTCCCATTCCCTCTCAGAGCAGGTCTGCTTCTGGCATAGCGGTCCAAGAGTTCAGCAGCCTCTTGCACTGTTTTTGGATCTCGGTCCTCTAACCAAGTTTTCAGCTCTGCTGGTCACACCCAAAAAAACTTCTCTAACAGCACAACATTTTCAATTTTGTCTACAGAGTTTGCTTCAGTCCCTTCCCATGAATGTTTTAAGAACTGACGTTTAGTGGCTAGCTCCTCGTAGCTCATGTCAGGGCTTCTCCTGAGCGTACAGAATTTAACTCAGTATACCTCTGCTGTTAAATCATACTTCTTTAGCAGTGCAGCTTTAAGTTTACTATAATCATTACTGTCCTCATTGTCCATTTGACCCAGTGCATCCTGAACTTTCCCAGTAAGTAGCGGGGATAGCTGGAAGCTCCAGGACCCTCTAGGAATATTTTCCTGCATACATACTTTTTCAAAGGAATTTAAAAAGGCATCCATATCTTCCCCCTCTTTAAATTCAGCCATCAGTTTGGAATTTAATTTGTAACCCAGTCCTGGAGTCCCCGTTAACCTCAAGCCACTTACCTGGTCTGGTGCTGGTCTTGGGAGTTGTAGCTTCTCCATTTCATGTTTCCTCTGGCGCTCTCACTCAGCCTCTCTCTGACGATGTCACTCTTATCATTCGGCGCCTCTCTGATGCTGTCTCTCTTTCCTCTCACTCCATCTCCAGCCTCCTCTATTCAAGCTCCTTTTGCTGCTGGGCTTTGAACCTTTTTTGTTCAAACTCCAGATCCATCCTCCACAACTCCATCTGCAGCCTGATCCCTTCTGGCTCCAGAATGGTGGTGATCTTCCCCTGCTGCTGTGGCCCTTGGCTTGCACTGGTCCTGCTGTCCTCACCGGATCTGGACCCTGGCCACTCCATGCCCACGGTTTTGTCCTTTCCAGTCACAGACTGTGACTCAGTCTTGTGCATCGGCTACCAGAAGAGCCTCCATGAGGTGCTGCTTTTTAGCTCAGCCCTCGTGCTGGACTCCTCTCTCTTGACACAACTGCCTCAGGTAGTCTGCAGTGTATTTGCTGTAGTTGGAAGCTACACTAACTTGCACCCGGAAAAAATAAATAAACAAACAGGTAGGGAACTTGGGCTGTAAGTACAATGATATAGTTCTTTTTCTTTTTTAAATCACTGCCTTATTTTGCATGTGAGCTGTACAGTTATTAATCTGACACACTGAACTGTTAATGCTCGTGTTACCAAATACTTTCAAATCGCACTGCTGCCAACCAAATCTGTCACAAACATGCTCCGCATGTCAGGCCCTCTGCTCCCACAGTGCCAAACCCTGAAGTGCTATATGTGAATAGGAGACAAACAGGGTAACCCGTCTGTCTCTTTTGGGTCCAGATCACCTACTAGCCTCGAGTCCGGGGTCAAATATGAACCTTTTTCTAGCACACCCAGTTAAGAGGCTCAGATATGTATTCTGTTCAGGGAAATGCAATACAATACTTCACCCAGTGGGCACCTAGCCAGGTTCAAAAGTCTACCCTTTTAACTCAATGTGAGACCTAGGTATATTGTTACCTCTAGGAAGTTAAGTAACGCACTTCTAAGCCCTTACAGTTGTCAGTTTAAACACCATTACAGCATTCACATGCAAAAAAAACTGAGAAGGCACAGGCAGAATTTTAACAAAAAAGTGTTTACTAAAAATTTAAAAAATGGATAAAATACAAAACACAGAACATATAACAAAAATACTTGGTCAGAACTAAATTGGAAATTACAGAACAAAAAGCGGCTGAATACTTAAGTTCTCGCTTAACTAATTTTTAACAGAAGTGCCTGTTTGAGTCCAGAGATCAAATGTGTCTCACTCCTCTTAGAGCCCAGAGATAAAAGCGTCTTTTCCCTCAAATGCTTGACAAATTGAGAGACAGTATCTCCGCCTCCTTATGATGTCACAGCACCCATGAGGTCACTGTTAGATCTGTGATTACTCTGTAATCGGAGTATAAAAATCCAAAAGGATGTTATTTTGCTGCTGGCTGGAAATCGGCAGTTAACAGTTAATTAAACAAAAAAAAAAATGTGTGTGTATGTATATATAGTCCCTTTGATCAGGCATTCCCCTTTGATGGCTCAAAAGCCACATCCCGATAACATGTAGCTGTTAAAATTTGCCGCTTCCCAGAATGTCATAAAAGATGTAATTTTCTGTTGCTCTCTGCCTTTCAAAGTAGAAAGGTTTTACAAGCTGTTACAATCTGTTCCCTGGAAGGAAATCTCTAATTAGTGTTTCAACTGGGCCAGTTTTGACAGCCAACTATCTCAGTACACTGACACCTTTGAGGTCACAAGGTCAAGCCTACTTACTTGCTGGCTGTAGTGTCCTAAGCAGGCATTCACATGCACATTTATTTATAACTCAAATATGTATAGCCTCGAGGAAAGTAGGGAGAGGGGGGACATGATAGAAACTTTCAAGTACCTCAAGGGAATCAACAAAGTCCAAGAGGGTAGCATCTTTCAAAAAAAGAGGTGTGCAAGAATAAGGGGGCACAATTTGAAGATAGAAGGGGCGGCTCAGAGGTAATTTAAGGAAGTATTTTTTCACAGAGAGGGTTGTGGATGCATGGAACGGCCTTCCGGAGGAGGTTGTGGAGTCAAAAACAGTGGTGGAATTCAAGCATGCATGGGACAGTCATAAGGCAATTCTAGGAGGTGGGGGTAGGAAGAAGTAGGCTGCTGGTTAACTAGGATCTGCAGCTTATCCATTAGGTAGGGAAATGGGCAGACTGGGTGGGCCAAGCAGTCCTTATCTGCCGTCAAAATCTATGTTTCTATGTAAATATTATACAATGTAATTATTAGAGGGTTTATCTTGTGACAGGCGGGGCAACACCAGCCACACTGCTGGGTTCCCTCCTGCTACTGCTCACAGCACTGGGAGAGGAAGGGTCTCTGGGATGGCCACTCTGGCGATCTCCCTGATTGCCTC
Source organism: Neoceratodus forsteri (assembly GCA_016271365.2). NCBI lineage: Eukaryota > Metazoa > Chordata > Ceratodontiformes > Ceratodontidae > Neoceratodus > Neoceratodus forsteri. The sequence goes on along the minus strand of CM057456.1, from coordinate 810,563,277 downwards.
CTCAAGCTCAGAAGATGAGAATTGGGATGATCCTGTGTCGCATCGGCTCCACGGAGTCTCAACACCTTCCTAGGCCAAGTCTGAGGCCTTCAGAGTCAGAGGAGCCTGGTAGTCTTCCTCTCAATGCTGACCCTGGCATCCTACAGTACCGGAGGGGTGGGCGGTGCCGTGGTCAATGCTGCCTCCGGTGCTGGGTTGAGCTCTAGCGCTGTTTTCAGCACTGGGCCCGACTTCGGTGCAGTCGGTGGTGCTGAAGGGGGGTCAGTGTTGCTTGTGTTGCTAACCCCACTTCCCTTCACACTCCCCTCGCACCTGACATCTGTTAGGCCTCCTGAGGCTCGGTCCCTCTCAGCAAGGTGAGGATGAAGGGGGCCATGTTGGCACCACGCTGCATGGCTAGAGTGGCTGGGGTCTTGGTCAGGAGCCGTAGTGCTCACCCTGTTTCTTCTTGCTTAACCAGACTGTGTCTGCAACAAGTGGTGACAGGGGCCACCTTTCAGGACCTGCGCGGCTCCAGTCTTCTCTATGGTTAGACATTCAGGAGTGGTCAAGATGGACTTCTGGTGACGTCACCCCTTGGATGGCTGCTTAGGAATCGAGCTCTCACACTACTCAAACTGATAAAACCTCCCAATCTTATAAAAGCTTACAAATATCAACAGAAATATACTGGTACAATGTTGGGAGTTAAAGAACTGTCTAAATCCTGCTCGGGGAAACATAGAGGAAGAAGGGATGCAGAAGGATCTCTGAAACGGCCTGGATCCAACCGCAGCACATCTCCTGCAAGCAACATGGTGGGCGATCCCGATACAGACTGAGAGGGTGAACGCCTCTCAAGATCTCGTTTTGAGATGCTCTTGTCTGAAATAAGGGCATTTCGGGCTGAAAATAAGAGTTTTCCATCCTACAGACTCAATTAAATGAGGTGGAGGGCAGATTAGACCGTTCGGAAGCGGCAGTCGGTGAGGTGGCAGAGGAGTCTGAACAACTTCTTCAGGCAGTGGATTTCCTGATTGATCAGCAGGAGGCCTACCAAGAAAAAATATTAATCTCGAGGCTCGCTCAAGGAGGGAAAACTTCCGAATCTACGGTTTACCTGAAGGCTCAGAAATCGGTAAAATGGAAGACTTCATAACCGATTTGCTTAAAGACATCCTCAACCTTCCACTCACTTTTCAATATAAGGACCTTTGGCAGACCTATTTAATGCCTCACTACATTCGGGTGTGTACCTCAGGACTGGAGGATGGCTCATGCGGTGCCCCTCCACAAGAGTGGCCCCAAGGATGAACCAGGAAACTACAGACCAGTGAGCCTCACATCCATCATGGGTAAGCTAATGGAGACTATCCTGAAGGAGAGGCTAGTGGCCCTCCTAGAGGCCAAAGGACTACAGGACAGCAGACAGCATGGCTTCATACGTGGCAGATCCTGCCAAACCAACCTGGTCGAGTTCTATGACTGGTAACTAGGCAACTGGACAGGGGCCATGCAGTGGATGTCCTGTATCTGGACTTCAGTAAGGCATTCGACTCAGTGCCACATGGAAGGCTGGGAAGGAAGTTAGTAGGCACAGGGGTGCGTGCAAAGCTGGTGAGATGGGTAGGAAACTGGCTGCAGGGAAGGCAACAGAGGGTGGTGGTGGGTGGGGAGCTCTCATACCCAAGGGCAGTGACGCGGTGTTCCACAGGGCTCGGTGTTGGGACCAGTGTTGTTTGGAATATTCATTGCAGACATATCATGGGACATCAAGAGCAAGATCAGTCTGTTTGCTGATGATACCAAGGTAGGCGCAGTGGTGGATGACCTAGGGGATGGCAGGGTTGCAGGGATGATCTGGCAAGGCTTGAAACCTGGTCAGACACCTGGCAACTGGCTTTAATGCCAAAAGTGCAAGGTGCTGCATTTTTGGGATGAAGAACCCAAGGAGGAGTTACCAGCTAGGGGAGTGCAGCTAGCCCCGACAGAGGAGGAGAAGGATCTGGGTGTGCTCATTACAGGGTCAATGAACAACTCAGCACAATGTAGGAAGGCAGCTGCAAGGATGCCAACAAAATGCTGGGTTGTATTGCAAGGGTATATCCTCGAGGAGGAGGAGGTGATTCTGCCACTGTATAGGTCATTAGTTAGACCACACCTGGAGTACTGGTGCAGTACTGGCGTCCGCATATCTGAAGAGGGACATTAGGTTACTGGAGGGGTGCAGCGCAGAGCGACAAAGATGATCAAGGGGCTGGGGGACTTATCATACGAGAGGAGGTTGAAGGAGTTGAACATATACTCACTGGAGGAGAGGAGAGACAGGGTGACATGATTGAAACCTTAAATACATGAAAGGAATAAACAAGATAGGTACAGAGGGCTGTTCAAAGTAAGGGAGGGAGGGCACCAGGGGCCGTGATATGAGACTGGCGAGGAAGGTTCAGGAGGGAGATGAGGAGACACTTTTTTACAGAGAGGGTGGTGGCTGGGTGGAATGCGTTACCTGCTGAAGTGGTATGCAGTAGAACAGTGGACTGCTTCAAACGAGGATGGGACAGGACAAGGGGGAGGGTTAATGAAGGGGAAGGGTGGAAGGGAGGGGCAGCTGCAGAATAAGGGGTGCTAGCTGCACATTCGAGCAGACTTGATAGACCTCTAGGCCTTTATCTGCTGGCAAATTTTGTATGTTCATATAAAATAGAGCACACAGAGCCCTATTGCAAAGACCTTTAGGCCCGACAGCAAGACCTCAATCGATAGTGCTTAAAATGTCCAGTTATATAGATAGAGGTGATCCTTAAAGCAGCTTGAACAAAAAAAGTGATCAAATACAACGCAGCTCTGTTTTTTGATAATGATTACCCAACTGAAATAGCAAGGAAAAGGGCGGCTTACATACCAATCCTGAGGACCCTTAAGGAGCATGCGATCCGTTTCCAGACTCCCTATCCAGCAAACCTACGGGTGTTTTGGGACTCCGGCACTAAAACCTACACAAAGCTGGAGGATATTCAGGTGGAACTAAAAAGCCACAGGTGGAGTTCCCAGACGACTGGTCCGGTGCAACTAGAAAAGCATATCTCCCCCACCCCACCCTCCACCCGGGCACAGTGGCAAGAGGTCCGAGCAGACGAGACTGCAGCAGGCTAAAAGGTGGCTTTTGTTCCCTACAAAAGTTAAAGCGGCTCTTCAAAACGTGCATGGGTCCACCAAACTTCTACCGAGCATACCCTGACCTCAAAACACTTGAGAGGACCTTAGGGCTTCTTGAAGGCTACTGATGTTTTCACGGATGGCCCCATGCCCCACGAGGAGGCACAGCAGGACTTTGGACAGTGGGGAGGTTTGAACCCTTCTTGGTTCCTCTATTCTAATTTCTATAGTTGAAACCTGGCTCACAATACTTAATAGAAGAGCCAAGTTAAATGAGACCGTTTATATCCAGTATTTGAGTACCCCCCTCTGATAGTTCTTGGGGTTTAATGAACCTATAAGTACTTTGAAATGCATACCCAATTAAAATGTTTTGTTAGATGGGCTTTAGCAATACAGTTGTTCTGGTCTTTTTTTTTTTTTTTGTCCCCCCCTGATATTATGAATCTGAGGATGGGTACAGTAAGTATTGACTGGTTATTTGGGCTCCCATGACTTTTAAGAGAACGAACCTCACAGGGATGTTGCTCATCACATACCTGGGATGTCCCCCTTTCTCCCTGAGCTTCAACCTCTATAGATCTGTAGTTTGAGTAAGTGGATGTGAGGCAACATTTTCGTATTCTCTTTTTTTCTCTTTTTCTCTGTATTTTTGTGGGGAAATGCACACATTCCATTCCTATTCCATCTTCTAGGTTGGTTGACCCACCTACTACTTGATTCCGATAATCTGAGGGATCAGGGAGGCCTGACTAAGGGCTTAGTCACATTTCCTCCCGAGAGGCCCTGGCCTAACCTTCGGACTAAGAACCCTCTCAAAAGGGGACATGAGGTTCTGTCCCCACTCCTTGGAAGTACCTTTGTAAATATTGTTTTGCCTGTTTCTTGTTTATATAGGCAAGGTTTATTGTTATTCTGTAGAGGCACTTGTAATGCAAGCCGATAACAAGTTTTGTATGTGGATACCCTGGAGTTTTTATGAGATAGAGGTTTTAAAGGTAGAGGGAAAACGGATCTTGATAGCAGACAGAGTATGTTTGAATTAATAAGAAACGTGTATAGGAAAATCCATATTGAAAATATTCGATCAAGTTATGCTATAGCAACCCTAATTAAAATAGTCCTACAAAATGGATAAACCTAACATATTTCGTTTTTGCTCTCATAATGTTAACGGTCTGAACAACCCGATTAAGTGGTACAGAGTTCTTTCCTCAATTAAGAAGCTAAAACCATCATTTATAATGCTTCAGGAAACACATTTGAGCAGCAAGGAACACCAAAAACTTTTGAAGTTTGTTTTTTCTAACATAATAGCCTTGACCCACAGGTCAGGCAAAAGAAGGGGAGCTGTGGTCTTGATTCCCAAGAATATCCCCTTTCAATTAACAGATTCATACACGGACCCAGAAGGTAGATTGGCTATTGCCATTGGGCAACTGGAGGGCCAGGAAATTACCCTGGTCTCCCTATATGTCGCTCCAGGTTCGTGTGCTGAGGAGAGAAAAGCCCTCTTCAGGAAGGTGATGGAGCAGTGCAGGGGAGTTCTTGTTAGGGGAGGTGACCATAACCAGATTACCTCGCAACTGGATACTTCAAAATCTAAATTAGTTAAAAAGACCGCAGCTCAGCGAGCTTCTCAGAGTTACCTTTCTGAGGCGAAGTGGATAGATGCCTGGAGGTACTTAAATCCTAACAAGAGAGCGCATACACATTATTCAGCCCCCCATAGAATCTATGACCGACTAGATTATTTTCGTGTAACCAAGGAACACCTACATAAAATACAGAACTGCACTCAAGCTATATCTGTACTATCAGATCATGCTCTTTTAACCCTAGATCTGACTTGAAAGAGAGAACAAATGTATACTGTACCCTCTGGAGATTCAGTAACTTTCTCCTGAACTTAAGACTTTAGAGAAACAATCCAGAAAAGAATTGAGCAGATTCTCCTAGAAAACACTTCCCAAGAGGTACCGAAAAGCACACTGTGGGACTCTCTCAAGGTAGTTTTGCAAGGGGACATAATAAAATATGCTTCCCACTATAAAAAAAACAGCAGCAGCTGCAAGAATTGCAGACACAACATGCAGTGGGTGACAGTGGAATCTTTTCTCTGCTCCAAGCCACCAGAGAACAGATACAAAACATTTTAGACATGCGCACGGAGCAGGCCTTACAAAATATAAAGCAGAGATACTACGTGAGCGGTCCCAGAGCAACCCGTTTGCTTGCCCATAGATTAAGACAACAGTGGGTACAATCTAATATGGGGCAAATTAGGGATCCTATTATGAAGTCTTTGGTCAAACAACCCAAACAAATTGAACAGGCCTTCCAGAAATTTTACAGTAATTTCTACACATCCGATAGGAGTGTAGACCAAAAGGTGATTGATAGATTTCTGACTGGACTCCACCTCCCGACTATAACAGAGGTTCAGATGCAGGTCTTGGTAAAGCTGGTGTCTGAGGGAGAGCTGCAATCTGCAGTTACGGCACTGAAGCCCTGTAAGAGCCCTGGCCCCGATGGGTACACTGGTGAATTTTATAGGACATTTAAAAAGGTTTTAATTTCCCCCCTCCTGGCCACCTGTAATCAGGCTCAGCATGGAGAGGCGGTCCCTCGCTCGAGGCGCTATGCTTACATAGCAAGTATACTGAAACTCCAGAAAGATAGTACCTCCTGTACATCCTATAGACCTATTTCTGTCCTCAACATAGATTATAAGATGTTTACTTCAATTCTAGCCAAGAGACTAGAATCCTTCCTGCCCCAATTAATAAATTCAGACCAAACAGGGTTTGTCCCCGGTCATCAAACACAAGACAGCATAAAAGGAACATTACACTTAATGCATTGAGCCACGGAGGAAACCCCTTTCCTGCTATCACTTGATGCCGAGAAGGCATTTGATCAGGTGGAGTGGCCCTTTCTTTGGGCAGTAATGGAGAAGATGGGTTTACCCCACCACTTTATTAAAATGATAAAATCCTTATACTCTGACCCTAAAGCTTATATCAGAATAAATGGTTCCTTCACAAATCCAGTCCCACTTCACCAAGGAACCAGACAGGGATGTTCCCTGTCCCCTCTCCTGTTTGCAATATATCTGGAGCCTTTAGCACAGGCCCTGAGGCAGGCAGAGGGGTTGAAGGGCGTAAGGGTCGGGGCTGAAACCCACAAATTGGCCTTATATGCAGATGACCTGTTGATTTACATGTCAGACCCCGAGTCTTCCCTTCCATGCCTCTGGGACTTATCGGACAGATTCGGAGAGATCTCGGGTTATAAAGTTAACATTTCTAAAACAGAGGTCCTGGCACTAAACTATCAACCTTCTCCCCAAGTAAGACTTAGAGTCCCCTTTTTCTGGGGTTTGAAACATATGAAATATTTAGGGGTCCAAATGGGACCGGAACATAAGGATCTTTACCACTTAAATTTCACCCCGTTTTTAACCAAGATATCTACGGACTTGGAGAGATGGAGGATTTTGCCTTTATCGCTCTGAGAGTCAAGGCAGTTAGAATGATGGTTCTCCCCCGACTCCTATATCTGTCCCAAACCCTCCCTATACAGCTCCCGGATACATTCTTCAGGAAATTATAAAGAAACATTTCAGCATACATCTGGGCTTACCAGAAACCAAGAATAAGAATTTCAATACTACAACTTCGGGGGGGGGGGGCTTATCTTTACCGAACTTGAAATTATATCACTTGGCTACTTAGATCAGAATTCCGATCTACTGGCTAAATGGAAACTATGAGGCCAAGTGGAAGTCAGTAGACAGACTAGAACAGGTACTGGATGATATATACCGGGTTTTATCTCCCCCTACAGAAACTCAAATGGAGAGGATCTCTAACCCATACACCCAGTCTTCCATAAGATGCTGGCATAAAGTGCTCTCATCCAGGGCTTTAGTCCACTGGAGGACCATGCTGTTCTCCCTCCCCAGTATGTCAGCATTTATTCCAGCCAGATTTGACTGTGGGCTTCAAGGGTGGCAGAAGAGAGGCCTACATTTGATATATCATTTCATGCTGCAGGGCATCATCCTGACCCTTTCAGAGTTGGTACAGAAATATGGAATTACTCACTCTGAGAGATTCAGATACTTTCAAGTACAGGCCCATCTTAAAACAATGGAGAAAGAAATCTGGAAAGAGTCCCCGCTCCCCAGTTTACTGGGAATTCTGGTCGAGGCAATTTAAAACAGGCCCCTGCCTCCCCACCTGATTCCTGATTTTGGTTTTATATTCAGCCCTAAGCCCATTAGAAGAGGATTCCCTAACCTCAGTTCGAACCACCTGGGAAAGAGACATGAATTCACAAATCCCCCCCCCTCCCATGTGGGAAAGACATCTTAAGCAGATGCAGGAGGGTACGAATTCTGGAAACTGGAAAGAATTTGCATGGAAAATAACTGTTAGATATTTCAGATCCCCTGCTCTACAGCAAAAATATAAGCCTCTGGTCGGGGCTAGCTGTTGGAGGCAATGTGGACACACCCCAGCAACGCTTGCCCACCTATTCTGGACATGTGAAATACTCTGACCCTTTCTAAAGCAATTACAGGATGCATTGCAACAAATAATTTCTCCCTCTATCACTATAAACTCTCACTGTTTCCTGTTTGGAGAATATCCTCAGGAATGCAGAAACCCTCTTGATAGAAAATTTATTACCCTTTCTCTACTGATAGCGAAAAAAGCTATTATTAAGCTGTGGCTGTCCCCCTTGCCTCCCACAATGTTACAATGGAACCAAATTATGATACGAATTTACAAGATGGAAAGAATAACAGCTATGTTAAATAAGTCTCAATCTCACTTCGAGATTTTCTGGAGAAGATGGGTAATTTATATTATGCCATTGATGAAAGACTTTGTACCATGAACTGTTTATTAACCGAAAAGATGCTCTACCTTCTAACACCACAAGGACATCAATTCTCTCTATCCTTTTGAAATACTTGAACTGTTTATAGAAATAAGTAAATTAAGTGCTTCTTTGTTTGTAATTGTAAATATGTTGATCTCCCCCAACCCCCATCTTGTTTTCATATAAACTAATAAAAAACAAGAGTTTTAAAAAAAGGAGTGGTCAAGATGCACAGCCCCTCCCTTGGGAGATGTCCCCATTCCTGCTCTCAGAGCCGTGGCAGAGAGCTTCTTTGATCTGCCAAGATCTTCCTCCTCCTTCTCTGCCTACCCCCTGCTGCCCCTTCAAATATTTCTGACCTTTCAGGGCCCCTCACTTGGGACTAGTTGAGAGCCTCGGCGGCTGCATTCCCCACATACCTTAGGGCCATGGACGAGCTCATCTTTAGATCCGTGCTTCCTGCTCCACAGTCCCCTGAAAGCAGCTCCTCAGCATCTTCGTCTCCCTCCTGTGAGGCAGAAGACTCTTCGGTCCACCTCTCCTCAAACGCTGGCCTCTCCAGTTATCAGCGGTTCATCACAGGGATGCTGCGGGACCTGCACCTAGATAATTTTGCTCTGCACAGTCCTGCCAGACCGATGCTGTCTCTCCTTAGGGAGTACAGTCCTGAAGCTACCGTCATCCCTCTCTGGCCCCAGCCATTTACGGAGGCATTGCAGAATGTCTGGTGCCATCCCTCTGCCCTCTCTGCAGCCCCAAGAGACATCCAGTGCAGGTTTGGCACACCCCTGGGGTCTCCAGTAGCCATGCCCCAACCAACCTCTGGTGTGGGGCTCCTGGATACCTCATCATCACATCTTGAGGTGCAACCAAACTCTTGACTCCAGCTCGGCCCGACTGCTGCAGTTGCAGAGTCTTTTCAGCGCCTACTTCTTTACTGTGCATTGGCACAAGGCCCATATGGCTGCTTATGGCAGATTCCCATGGTCGAGGCTGTGACAACTTCTAGCATCCATGCCAGACAGCAGGGTGTCCAGGCAAGCCATTTGCCTTTCTGCCCAGGGCCTGGAGCTAGTGAGACACCAATCAAGGGCGTCTTACGACGCCAGTGGGGTAGCTTCAGGTTGGTAGGAACAGAGGTCTGCAATAGGCGGATGACGTGGCTTCACCGTTCCAGGTTGTTACCCCTGGCCCCGGTGTAGGGTGATTGTCTCACGATACCACGAGGCCCCCCAACAGGGCCTGGGGTGAGCTTGTGGGGTGCCTTCCTGCTCCCAGGCCAAGGGAGCCTTCACCTGTGCCTAATTGATCTGGGGTCTCGCTAGACCTGTAAGGGGCCCCAGCCTCTGTGTTTTACCCCACAGAAGGCTGAGGGAACTCCCATTTCCCTCAGGGTCTGCCAACACGGTGGTTGCTTGGTACTCACCCACTTGTGATGAATGATGAAGACTGATCTTTAGAAGATATGAAAACTACGCACTCACTGTAATTCTTGATCTTCCAAGATATCTGTCATTTATCACAGCTTCCCACCCACATTCCCCTCATGACCAGACTTCTGGGCAGTACCTCCCCCCTCTTGCCTTCCCCCTTTCCTTCTTTAAGGGGAGTGGTAGCTGGTGACTACACTGCCTGAGGGTAATTGGCTTCTGTTATGTAACCAAAAAAAAGTGAGATCTCGCCTCCTACAGGTTTTTTTCCCCCTTTTTCTGGATGAGGAGGAGGAGGAGGAAGGCAACTGTGCTGCCACTTTTGGCTTATTTTTCCTTCTTACCAAGATGAGGACCTTTCCCTTGTCTTTCTACTGCCATAATTAGACACCTTCTTCCGGACCACTGGTCCTAACCAAACAAACAAAAAATAGAAACATAAACCTCTCAGGAGAAAGCCCTCCTTGGGGAGGACTGCTCCTCCGGGAAAGAGAGAGAGAGAGAAAGACACACACACACACACAACAGGAAGCATTCTCTGAAACTCGGGTCTTTTCCCTTTCTCCCCTCGCTATTGTCTCCAAGAGGGGCACCTGGTCTGTTGGAGCTGTTGTCCTCTGAGGTCTTGTTTTGGGTTCCTCAGTTATATTTGGTTACCACCTCTTTTCTGTAGCCGTGTCAGTCCCTCTAGCTTACAGGCTGTTCTCGCCAGCCTCCATTGGCGCCGTCTTGAGGACCAGTCTTGGGAGGGAAAATTCCTTATTCCGTTGTTTTGCTCACAGGATCCCTGTCTCGATCTGCCTACAGGTACTTCTCCCCCTTTTGCATCTGCAGACAAATCTGCTCCCTCTGCCCTGGCTGCCTTCCGGTTAAGTTTGGTAAATATCCTCCTATAGTCTGGGTCACATAGGATACTTTACCTTGACCTGATCGTCAGAGGCCAGTCTGGACACCCAACTGGGTACAGGGCGCAAACACCTAAAAAGTCTATAGGCAAAGAAGTGCTTCTTCCTGGCAATCCCTCATGAAGTTGTGCCCTTCGGCTTAGCCTGTTTTTTCTCAGGGTTACAGTTCCCTTCAAATCCTCCATTCCTAGCTTGGAATGGGAGCAACCAGTTCCAGGATCGTGGATATGTTGTTCTATCCACACTGTTTGGCATGTCCTTTCCCTTTAAGGATCTTGCAGGAAGGTCTAAAAGCTAGCTCCTCCCACCCGAGTGGTATATCCCTCAGCTCCACCCCTTGACGCCAGATTTTCCTTTCTGCTGGAAGATTCAGGTTCCCTCCTTATTGCTCACACATTACAGTAGGCCCTGGCGAACAAATCTCCCAATGTACCAAAGCTTAAACTCGTTTGTTTCCCCAAATAACTTTGCGATTATGACTGTGATGGAGGACAAGTCCTTGCCCGGTTTCTGCCACTGCACGTGCGGGCAAAAGATGTCTCGGACCAACCCGCATGCCTCGTGCATCTGTTGCCTGGGACATGATCACGATACCCAGGCATGCAAAATTTGTTGCGCTTTCCAACTCAGTGTCTTGGATGATCATCTTGCATGACTTCAACTGGGCAGACTGGAAAAATGGAACCCGACAGTCAAATTGAAAGAGGCTCGTTAGGCAGTCTCCGCAGCTGCGGGGTCCGCTGAGCAGCTGGAGCAGATGACAGCCTTCGAAGAGGAGGTGGCACAGGCTGCTGATCGGTCCTCTTCCCTGTCAGTCTTCGTCCTGCTCAATCTGGGCTCCACCTTCTCAGGCTCCTTTAAGGAGATGTGCCAGTCACTCCCTACCAAAGGAGAAGGTCCTTCAGGCGCACACATCTCTCGCTCCTGTAAAATGGACAAGGAGCAAAAAGGAGGTTTGTCGTGCTGTCGACGTTCTTGGAATCGTGAGAGATCTCAATCCCAGGAATCTGCTGTCTCGACTTCGGTTGAGGTTGCGGCCTCGACCGCTGGCTTCATGGTACTCCCATCAGGTCAGCTGGCCAAGACGTGAAATGACGACCCAGTTGAGATTATAATCAACCTCATCGTCGCTAGATGAGGCCGACAACGCCTTATTCAGGACCCCGGTCCTGTCTGTACCCACTGAGAACCTCTTCACGGTCCCTAACCTGGGAGAGCCGCAGTTTTCCCCGGCTCCTTCCGAGCCACCCCATTGGTCTCCACGAAAGTCTATGTCTAGGACTTGGACCCCTTCAACCAATTGGCCGCATAAGCGCTCCAAGAAGCAGCACCACCGCCATTCTTCCTTGTCCTCCTTGGATGAAGAGAGGCTTCAATGCACGTTGTGTCGACGCTACGAGGATTTGATGTGGCAGCAGCTGATTATGACCAGTTCGATGTCGACACCAGCTTCCACTCCACCCATCACTTGGCTGTCACCCTCCAGGCCGACGCCGACTCCTCAGGAGCCGGTCCATACCATCTCTGCCTGCGGAGCTGGTCAGTGCTCTCCCAGCTTGTCCAAAACCGGCTTCTCCACCTAAACGACCTATCTCCAGGGCTCCTGCCATGGAGTCTTGGCCTATCATGGGCCTTCAGCATAGGCTGCCTGTCACCCTCACTTTCAACAATCCTAGGTGGGTGGAAGGCGACTCAGGTGGCGGCCGATCTATCCGGAGTCTGAGGACTCTTTACTTGTATTCCCGTCCTTTGGACAACAAATCCATAGGGAGTCTCTCAACGGAGGAGGGTCCCACTTCCTTCATGAGTATCCTCTGTCTCATCTCCGAATCCACGAGGATGCCCTTGGAGCCCATCCAGAAATGGGCTGAATACCACCTCACTGATATTCTCAAACAAGGGGATTCTCCAGCGGAGGCCTCCCCGTTGGCTGAGGCCATTGTTGGCCCGGCCTTGGAGCTGTGGCAGCACCCTGCCTCCTGCCGTGCACCTTCAGCTCAGATAGCCCACAAGTATGCGGTCCCCATCAGCTCCCTCTCGGGATTCATAGAGCACTCCTCAGCTGAGGGGTTGGTAACTGAATCTGTTTCGGCACTTGAGAAATTCGGGAGACACCGATAGACCCCCAGACAGAGTCCAGGAAACTGGACCATTCGGCCCAGAAAGTCTATGCTGCCTCTTCGCTTGGTCTTCGCCAGGCAAACTCGGCCATCATCATGGCACATTTTTCTCACGCCCTCTTGGGCTGTCTGTATGAGGTCCTTCCTCATCTCCCCGTGGACTTCCAGACCACGGTCAAGCAGGTCCGCAACCAGGGCCGGGCGAATGCGAAGCAGCAACTGCAGACGGCACTGGACATCGGGGGCTCTTGCTCCCGCTCTTTGGCAGCCACGGTTGCCATGCACCGCAGGGTCTGCCTGAGGGTTTCCACCTTCATGGTGGACACTAAGCACAAACTGACGGACGTCCCTTTCCTGGGTACCGATCTTTTCAGCCCAGGAGTGGATGGTCGCCTCCCACACAGAGAGAAGTCCAGTGCCGCCTTGGATTCTGTGACTTCTGCTCAGAAGGAATCTCAGGGTTCCAAAAAGTAGAAAACAAAGCTTTTTCGACCTTCTGCTCCTGCAGCCAAGCAGCCCCATTTTCAATTGGGACAGCAACAGCAGCAGGCTCAACTTTGGCACCCTCGTCTCAAGTCAGGGCCCCCGGTGCCCAGTAAGCCCGGAGGAAAGGGTCCCGGTGGTCCCCAAACCAGATCCTCCAGCCTGCACAGTGACTGGATGGGGACTGCCAACCCCATACCCGTCACACCAGCTCCGGGTCCTCCTGTGGAGGGCCGGCTCTGGCACTTCCTTTCCGCCTGGTCTGCTGTCACAATGGATAGGTCGGTGGGTTTTGGAAGTGGTCAGCCAGGGGCTTCCTCTTTAACCCGAGCAGTACCCACCACGCTGAGCCTGTGCCCCTGGGAGGAGATGGTGTCTGTGCACACTCATTCGACTCTCCGAGATGACATAGCCCAACTCCTCTGCAAGGAGGTAGTGGCCAGAGTCATGGATCACCCTGTAAACCCGGGGTTCATTTCCAGGTACTTCCTGGTCACAAAACTGATGGGAGGCTAGCACCCTGTTCTAGAGCTACATGACCTGAACCAATTTCTCAGGTCTTGCACATTCAGGATGGTAACTCTGTCTTAGATCATACCATCTCTCGAGCAGAACATGTGGTTCTGCTCACTGGATCTCCAGGACGTGTTCTTTCACATCCCGATCCGTCCATCTCACCGAAAGTTCCTCCGCTTCAGAGCAGAGGGAGCCCTCTTCGAGTTCCAAGCTATGACATTGACCTGTCATGCATTACAGGGTCTTCACCAAATACATTGCAGTGGTGGCAGCCCACCTTCGGCATCTAGTTAGGTCAGAGTGTACCCCTATCTCAACGACTGGCTCATAGCGGGTCCCTCCATACAGGAGGCGGAGAGATCCAGGGATCTGGCTCTCTAGACCTGCATCGAACTTGGTCTCCTTGTTAACGAGACCAAGTCAGAATTTGTGCCTTTGCAGGTAATCTGTGTCATTGGGGCAGAGCTTGACTCTTGCCGAGCCAGAGCCAGGCTCCTGGCGGACAGGGCGGAGGCTCTCTCCTCCTTTGCCCAATCATTTCTGGTTGGGCACTTCTGCCCTGCCTGGGAGTTCCTGCGTCTTCTGGGGTACATGGCAGCCTGCACCACCGTGGTCTGTTGGGCCCGGTGGCATATGCGCCCCCTCCAATGGGAGCTGGCCAGCCAGTGGACTCAGCAACACAGTCACTTCAACCAGCTGGTCAGTGTGACCCAGAAGATGTGGGACGCTCGCCAATGGACCATCCTAGAATACCTGCAGGAAGGGATCCCATTTGTCTGTCCAGAGCCGATGGTCATTCTGACAACCGATGCCTCTCTCACGGGCTGGGGTGCCCACATGGGGAATCAGAGTCCATGGACTCTGGACCCCTGAGGGATCCCGGTGTCATATCAATGTGCTGGAACTCCAAGCAGTTCGGCTGGCACTTGACTGCATGCGCTCCATTTCTTCGGGGTCAGGTGGTGCAGGGCCAGACAGACAATACCACAACCATGTACTGTCTCAACAAGCAGGGAAGCGCTCCACATCTGGACCCTTGTGAGCCGACTGGAGGCAGACGATCTAGCCATCCATGTGACAGAAGCCTCGAATCAACTGGCAGACTCCCTCAGATGTGTAGGCAAGGTGTCCCACGAGTGGTCTCTCCACCTGGAGGTAGTACACAGTCTGTTCTCCCACTGGAGCAAACCTCAGGTGGACCTGTTCGCCTCCAGGGAGAACGCAAAACTTAGGCCATTTCATGCCCGCCACCCTCAGCAAGGCTCGCTGCAGGAGGATGCCTTCTCATGGCCATGGACCCCAGGCCTCTTCTATGCCTTCCCACCACTTCCCTTGGTTCACAAGGTGCTCCTCAAGGTTAGGAGGGACAAGCCGTAGGTGATTCTGGTAGCCCCAGACTGGCCTCACCAGTTCCGGTATCCAGATCTCCTCAGCCTCAGCACCAGGTCACTGAGGCGTCTTCCAGCAAGCCCAGACCTGCTCTCGATCAGTCAGGGGAAGGTGTTCCATCCAGACCTTCAATCCCTGCACCTGACAGCCTGGTTTCTGAGTGGCTAGAGTTCCAGGCTTTGGGTCTCTCCAAAGATGTACTCACTGTAGTTGAGGTATCTAGGATGGAGTTGACCAGGAGGTGCTGTACCTTCAAATGGAAAAGATTCTCCATTTGGTGTAAGGGCAAGGGCTTGGACCCATTGTCCTATCTGGTGGCTAGCATCCTTGACTACCTTTGGTCTCTCGCCAAAGAGGTCTTCAGTCTACGACCCTTAAGGTGCACCTGGCAGCCATCTCTGCTTATCAGGCGTGGGCTGGTCAGCAGACAGTGGCTCAGGAGAAGGTGGTCTGTCATTTCTTTAAGGGTCTTGACCACATTTCCCCTCCAGTGCATGAACCACCACCACTGTGGGATCTACTGCTCGTACTGGCAAAGCTCATGTGCAAGCCATTCTAACCAGTGCACAGGTGTGAGATGTCGCATATGTCGTGGAAGACTGCCTTCCTGGTGGCCATCACGTCAGCCAGAAGGATTGGGGCGCTACAGGTGTTCTCTGTTGAATCTCCTTATCTGGTCTTCCACAGGGACAATGTTGTCCCGTACCCCTACCTGACATTACTTCTGAAGCTGGTGTTGGAGTTGCACCTCGACCAGGTGTTGACTCTGCCAGTATACTACCCCAGTAACACCTTGGAGGCAGAGTACAGGCTCCATACCTTAGACCTGAGATGAGTGCTTTCTTATTACAAAGAGCGCACGGCTGGAATTTGGGGAGAGGTTCGCCAGCTGTTTGTCACCTACGCTGAAGCCGCACCTGGCAGACCTGCAACAAAGCGGACGATTGGCAGATGGATAACATCCTGCATTGATCTCCGCGACTGGCTGGCGGGCAAGTGAACATCCCTTAGGGATAAGAGCTCATTCCACCTGCCATACTGCTGTGTCGGTGGCTGCTTCTAGGGACGTCCCTATCCAGGATATCTGTAGGGCTGCTACCTGGAAGTCAGCAAACACCTTCATTTTCCCCTACCACATCGACCTAGAGTCATGCCAGGATGCTGGTTTTGGGGCCTTAGTTCTCCAATCCCTGTTCCTTATGTAGGGGGTGTGCACCTTGCCTCCCTCCTCCCGGAGAACTGCTAGGAGTCTGCCAAACAGTGTGGATAGAACAACATATCCACAATCCTAGAAGAACAGGTTACTCACCTGTAACAGTAGATCTTCCACAGGGTGGTCTCTTGCAGCAGGTAATACACTTGGGTCATCACCAAAGGTCGCAGTGGTGCACGGCAGCTCTTCTAGCAGTCTTTTACCAGGGCCCGCCCACACACAACATAATCAGTCTACTGCCTATATAAGAGTGGGCAGTCCCTGCTATCCTCAGTTCATTTTCCCGGCGTCTTCAGCTCACACGCAGCAGCTAGTGCACCGTGTAAGCAGTCATCGACGAGAAACAGAGTTAAGGGAATGTTTTTTTCTCCATTTCCACCCCTTAATCGACAGACGTCAGAAGGATCTTCAAGCAAATCTCCGCTATTTTGTTCTTGTCATTGCGATAGAAAAATCTACCGTTACGACGACCACACAGTCTGTGCCTGTTGTCTGGGACCCACACACAACTCATCCTCCTGCAAGCTTGGTCAGAAGTTTACTCAAGCAACTTGTCAACGACAGTTGCTTGATATTCAGGCTTATCTCATGGAGCAAAAAGCCGCTCTTTTGGAGAAACAAGGGGCCCGTCCCAAGGACTCCCATGCTTCTGCTTCGGCGTCCTGCCCTAAGCGTTCGTTGACCACTTCTGGTCACTCCTCGTCAATGACAATGCCCTTGAGGACTGCCTCTTCGTCGACGGGGGTTTACTCCCTCTCGTTGATTGAGCTTTATCCGCAGTCTCTACGAAACCCTATGCTACTGTCATCGGTGCCCCGTCGATGGTGACTCGTGTCCCATCAACTGCAATGGAAGCTAAACATTAAAAATCTTCCTCTCTTCCTGCTTTGTCGACAACGAGCCAGGCTACTATGGGACACACTATGGATTTCACTTTTTCCGCTGCCCCTCTTCCTTCCGGTCATATAGGGGTCAGCCTGATTGGGACCAGGATCCCAGGATTTATCACCTGGGTGCCAGACCAGCTTATACCTTATATGCACTTTCCTCTGTTGTCCCCTTGGTTTCAACCCCACACACACACACACACACACACACACACTACATCAGTGGAGGGACGTAGCCACAGTGGTACAGCAGGTCCTGGACTTTGTGAGGTATTCACAACCTCCCACTTCTGGTGATGGTAGTCGCCCATCACAGTCTTCCACACCCCTGCCGAAATGCTTTTTTGGCAAGGGAACAATTTCTCCACCTGCTTTCCCATCTCATGAGGAAGAATACTATTCTGAGGATATAGATTTTATGGACGGCATTCCGGATGACCTGAAGGATATTGAACTTCAAGATCTGGAGTTGAGTCCTCCCATCGCAACCATTTCCTCTCTGCACAAGGACCCTTCTCACCATGCAGTGACCTTGCCCCTGATGACCCATCATTTCACGAAATGATGGTCCAGATACAAAAAATCATAGGTTTTTCAACCACCGAACATGATGAGCAGAGAAAAGACATGGCGGACTACCTCAAACTGCCAGAGGACCCTGTAGTAGTGGTACCTCCACTTCTGCAAACCTACCAAAATGCTGCGTTGGCAACCTGGAACCAACCCTCGGCTGTTCCGGCTCTACCTCAGAAGGCTGATCGCCTTTATCAGGCTCCCCTGACCATCCTTTTTGTCTCATCTAATCCCAAGGCAGATTCAGTGGTTATTACTGCCGGTTATGATCACACCAAATGCCCACAGCAGATGAGCTCCTTGTCTTCGGACAAGGAATCCTGCCACTTAGACTATCTGGGAAAGGTCTTTCAGGCAGTTACAATGACTCTGAAGATTCTAAATTATATGGGACACATGGTAAAATACCAATGTACCCTTTGGTCCTCAGCGCTGGATGTAGTCCATAAACTCCCTCCTCCTCAGGAGAAGGATGTTGTTGGCCACAATTTCTACAGGGAATTCCATTTCTAGGCATCTCCTCTGTTCAGGATATGATGCGGTGGATACCTCGGCTCGGGCCACGGCTACGGGATCACCCTACACCGCCATGCCTGGCTGTGCGTATCAGGTTTACAACCGGATATACAACATAAACTGGTCAATGCCCCCATTTAATGGCTTTAAGCTTTTTGGCTCAGGTACTCAAATGCTATTGGATGATCTCCAAGCTTCCGGCCATTCCCTCCGTACTGTGCGTGGTATGTACCACACACCTCAGCCCTCATACCAGTACTGTTCTCAAACCTTTCAATCCAAATGGAGAAGCAAAAATAGAGGAGCCTATAGAAGTGACTCCCGGGGCTGTTCCCAGTCTTCCTCTCAGACCACCACCCTGCCCTCAAAGAGTTCCCGCTTCCACCCCCAGGTGGGGACCAACCCCTGCCCAGTGACCCATTAGGGCTTGCCCCCCTCCTTCCTCGTCCAGGCTTCGGAAGCTGTTGGGGGCAGCTTTGCCCTTCATCTAGAGGCCTGTAAAGCCATTATGTCGAAGGAGTAGGTACTCCAGCTCATACGTATGGGGCATACACTGGAGCTTACTTCTCCACCCCTACATCCTCCCCACTCAGTCCATTATCTACCCGACCATATCCCCATTCTCCAAGAGGAACTTCAGGCACTTTTAAACAGACAGGCCATCTACCCTGTTCCTCCTTGAGTGCTGTGGAGGTTCTCCCTCATTTTTCCTGGTCCCCAAATGTAGCCAGAACTCAGGCCTATACTAGACCTCAGGCGACTGAATTTACACATTCAGTACAAGAGATTCCGGATGGTCACCTTAACGTCCATTTTACCAATGTTAAAACAAGGGGCTTGGTTGTGCGCCCTGGACATGAGAGGCATATTTGCACATCCCTATCCACCCCGCCCACCACCAGTTTCTACGCTTTCACCTGCTAGGGCTCCACTACCAATTTCGAGCACTTCCTTTCAGCCTCTCATCCACTCCGAGAGTTTTCACCAAGTGCCTTGCCATAGTAGCAGCAGCCCTGAGAAGGGATGGACATTTTGTCTTCCCATACTTAAATGATTGGCTTATAAAGGCAAGCTCTGAAGCTGCTCTACATCCATCCTTAAGGGCCACCCTTCCAGTCTCTGGGCATTACCATTAATTGGCACAAGTCCAACCTAACTCCTACCCAATCACTCCAGTACATAGGAGCAATTCTGGACACTGTCTCCACCAGGGCGTTTCTCCCTGCCGACAGACAAGACAAACTCCTTTCTCTGGCTTCTCAAATCCAACCCCAGCAATTCATAAAAGCCAGAAATTTTCTTCGCTTTCTGGAGCATATGGCAGCTCCATCCCCACAGTGGCTTTTACTCGTCTTCATATGAGAAACATAGAAATTGTCAGCAGATAAGGATCACTAGGACCATCCAGTCTGCCCATAGGCCCTATACATATATACATCCACTCACCCTAATCGGTCAATGGGCTTTTTATCACTCCCTTCCCACCCAAGGTTTCCCTGTGCTTGTCCCAGGCGTGTTTAAATCCCTCCACTGTGCTTGCCCCACCACCTGTTGTGTCAGACTATTCCAAGCATTCACCACCCTTTCCATGTAGAAAAACTGCTTCACGTTGCCTCCTAATCCCCCACCAAAATTTCATATTATGCCCCCTCGTTCTGGTATCTTTTCTACAGTGGAAAAGATATCCCAACTGCACCTTGTACAGTATAATGGGTGCTTCAGAATCAATGACGCTAACAGTCTGGCAACTTCGGGGACAAAATCAGTCATCCCCTCCCTCCATTCCGCCCTGGAATGGTGGACACATCGGGACAACTTATCACAGGGCATGCCCTTCAATTTCCCTGCTCCTCAGCAGACGTTAACCACCTATGTATCCCTGGGGGGCTCACCTGGGACCCTATGGAGTGCAGGACAGATGGCCTTGATTCCCAGTATTGCCTCACATAAATCTGTTAGAGATGAGGACAGTTTGCTTTGCCCTTTGGGCTTTTTGACCCCACCTTTGCCTGGGACCTCTACTGATCCAATCGGACAACACCTCAGTGGTGTTCTAGCTGAACAATCAGGGAGGCACCAGATCTCATGCTCTCTGCAGGGAAGCGCTATGGGTCTGGCAATAAGCCATTTCCCAACAACTGACACTGATTGCCCTCCATTTACTAGGGCACCACAATACCCTGGCAGATATTCTTGGTCACCAGTCCTCCACGCATGAGTGGACTGTTCATCACGAAGTTCTTCAGATGATCTTTCGGTTGTGAGGGACCCCTGAACTGGATCTGTTTGCGTCCCCCAACAATCATCGACTCCCCAAATACTTTTTCGTTATCCCGAACTCAAAGGGACTGTGTACAGATGTCCTGTTCTGACCGTGGACAGGACTCTTCTATGCTCCTGTCCCGTTCCTGTAGCGGACCCTGCTGAAACTACAACTCGAACCTGCCACAATGATTCTCATAGCTCCCTTGTGGCCCAGACAGGTGTGGTTCCCCCTACTCCCAACAACTTTCTGTAGCAGACCCCATTCCGTTGCCGATCAGACCAGATCTCCTAACTCAGGAGTGGGGCTCCCTTCTGCACCCCAACCTGAAGTCTCTACACCTTCACGTTTGGCTCCAGAGGACACTTTCATAGCCCATCTTCACATCTCCTCCCTTGTGGCCAATATTCTCTTGGCCTCATGAAAACCATCCACCAGGGAAACACAACACTAAATGGAAACGTTTTTCCTTATGTAAGTAAGTAAGTAAAAATTTATTTTTTAAGCGCTTTTCGATATCAAAGCGCTGTACAAATAGAACAATTTAAATACATACAAAATACATACATATAACACAACAGCAGCAATAACAATATAATTACAATAAAATACAGTAAATCACTCCCCATATGCCATTTGAAATAAATAAGTTTTTAGTTCTGACCTAAAGCTCTCAACGGTCAGGCAGCTTACGTATCCGGCAGTGAGAATTCCACAGGGTAGGGGCAGCATAAGAAAATGCCCGTGCTCGATGTTTTTAAGCGAACCCTAGGAACCTCTAGCAATCCCTCGCTGAAGCGGAGTGAGTGAGAGGACAGTAGGGAACAAGCAGATCTTGAAGATACCACGGTCCCTGTTCGTGTAGGGCTTTATAGGTCAGTAACCTGACCTTAAAGGTGATCCGCCACTGAACCGGCAGCCAGTGCAGCTCGCGCACCACAGGCGTAATATGATTCCTCATAGATGTCCCCGTCAAAAGCCTGGCTGCTGCGTTCTGCACTAGCTGCAAGCGGCGGATATCAACCCCCGGCAGCCCTAGGTACAGGGCATTGCAGTAATCAAGGCGAGAAGGGCAGCTTCTGTTCCCTAAATCCATTTTCATGTCCTTTAACCAAAGTTTTGGACTACTTGGCCTCTCTGACCAAGACAGGCCTCAGTTATTCCTCTATTAAAGTTAATCTGGACTCCATTTTGGACTTTCATAAACCACGTGAAGGCAAACTACTGTACCAACATCTTGCCAAGATGTTCTTAAGAGGCTTGTTGCATATCAGATCTCCCATCAAGTGGCCCACCCCTCCTTGGGATCTGAATTTCATATTGGAAAAATGCACCCTTGCTCCATTGGAGCCAGCAACTACTGACGATCTCCGCTTCCTTTCCAGGAAGATGGTGATTTCGGTAGCTGTCACTTTGGCTTGCCGAATTTCCGAGCTTCATGCCCTGATGTGTCGAGAGCCTGACTTAATCTTCCTCAAGAACAGAGTGGTTCTCCGCACCAATCCCTCTTTTCTATCCAAGGTGGTTTCATAACACACCTTAAATCAGACCATGGAATGGCCCGTCTACTGCCCCGAGCATTCTAATATAGGAGAACATCTCTTACACACCTTAGATGCTCATCGTATCCTGAGGTACTATATGAACCGTACCAAATCTCTGAGAAAGACCGCTCAATTATTTGACATACAGATTTAGCCTTTAGTATCCAATCATTTGCTTCTGAATCTGATTTCTCAGTTATTTGTCACTTTCCCCTTGATGAAGGAAGGTTCCTCGGTTGCTAAGAAAACCATTTCCAGCTGGTTAGCAGATTGCATCACGTTCTGTTATACAAAGTACAACAAACCCCTACTGAGGACTGTTCAAGCCCTTTCCACTACAGCCATAGACCGCTACAGCAGCCTACTTCAAAGGGGCTTCAATCACTGATATGTGCAATGCAGTCACATGGTCTACAATACATACTTTCACGCAGCATTACAATCTGGATATTGTTTCTCGCCATAGGACAGCCTTTGACCGATCTGTCCTGCAGGGTCTCCTATCCTAATTCCACCGACTTTGGGTACACTGCTTGGGAATTATCCTAAGTCTATTACCTGCGGCAAGAGACCACCCCATGCCGGACCGGTGGCGCTGAGGCTTGAGGCGCTGGACGCCAAACCTCGCGCCACGCCGGCAACCCAGGTTCAAGAACGGACTCGAGTTGGCAGGGGGAAGGGAGGATTGAGCGTCCTATGACAGCTCTCCTTCCTTCGGGGTGAGTAAGGGTCATGCGCCACGCTGTACTGACACCCATCGGAGGCTGGGTGTTCAGCAGACCGCGGACGTCTGCACGTTAGTGCGTTGATGTCATTGCATGTCCGACTCTTCGGAAGAATTAGAGGGGAAAAAATGGGCACCTCTGACTCTATGAAGCCTTCCTCGGGGCTTCAATTTGCCACTGCGGTCCCCCCAACTAGTTACTGGTTCCACGGGGGCTGGATAGGGGGTCCCAGCTCTGTAGCCCACCTCCACGGGAATAGCCAGGGGTCCCAGATGACCGCTGGTGGAAGACCGGGGCCGTGTCCAGGGTGGATACCTGGTGGAGGCGCCCCAAAAAAAAAAAAAAAGAGACCACCTCGTGGAAGATAGTACAGTTACATAGGAATTTACCGTAACAGTAGATCTTTGAGGGGTGTCTCTTGCAGCAGGTGTGTTCCCTCCCTCCATCCCCCTCCTTCTCTAAGAGAACAATTTTTGGTCCCCTTGGCACGTGGGAAGGGACACCTAGTGTACCTCAGTCCTCGCTTAGCAAGCTGAAACCAGCGGGGAACTAAGGATACCAGGGACCACCCACTGTTATATAGGCAGCAGACTGATGATGTCATGTGTGGACGGCCCTTGGCAAAAGACTGCTGGAAGAGCTGCCGTGCATCACAGTGACGTTTGGCAACAATCCAGGTGTATTACCTGCTGCAAGAGACGCCCCTCAAAGATCTGCTGTTACGGTAAGTTCTTATGTAACTGTACTTTCTAGAACTGGTATATGTTGTTCATCCACACGAACCCACCCAACCTCCCCGGCTTCGATGCACAACTCTTTGCTTCCAGCAGGCAAGATCTAGCGTCGGGGTTCAGCCAAGGGATATACCACCCGGGTGGGTGGGAGGAGCCAGTTTTTAGACCTTCCGGCAAGATTCTTAAAGGGAATGGACATGCCAAACAGTGTGGATGAACAAACATATATATATATATATATATATATATATATATATATATATACCACTCCTAGAACTACTGTTATAGGTGAGTAACCTTTTCTTTCTAATGTACACCATGTCTGAGCCCCAGAAATCCTCTGGGTGAGTGGGTGGGTGGCTGTGTGTCTCTCTCTCTCTCTCTCTCTCTCTGTCTTTCTATCCATAAAACACAGAAATTGTTGGCAGATAAGGACCGCTAGGCCCCTCTTGTCTGCCCGTTAGCCCCATACTTGATTATGGCCTCTGACCCTCCATCTGCCGTGCCGCCAGGGTTACCTTATGCCTGTCCCAGGCATGTTTAAAACCCACCAGAGTGCTCACTTCCACCACCTCCTGTGGCAGACCATTCCTTGCGTCCATCACCCTCTCCATGAAGAAAAACGTTCTCACATTCCCTCTTAACCTGCCACCTACCAATTTATTATCATGCCCTCTCGTTCTTGTACTCCTCTTGTATTGGAAGATGTCTCCCCCTGCACCTTATTTATGCCCTTAAGGTACTTGAATGCTTCTATCATGTCCTCCCTCTCCCTCCTCTTCTCCAGCAAGTACATATTGAGGTATTTTAATTTCTCCTCGTAAGTCTTGGGTTGCAAGCCCTGTACCATCTTGGTCACCCTTCACTGAACTGCCTTCACCTTGTTAATGTCCTAACGAAGGTGTGGCCTCCAGAGCTGCACACAGTACTCCAGGTGAGGCCTGACTAGTGTTTTATGTAATGGCATCACTACCTCCTGCCTTCTGCTGGTGATACCTCTGCCTATGCCACCCCATCATGCCGTTGGCCCTCCCTGTAACCTTGGTACTCTGCTTTGACATTTTCAGGTCATTTGAAAAATAACCCCTAGGTCTCTTTCTTCCTTGGTGATTATTATTGTGTGGGATGATGACGAAGGCTTTGCTGAAATCGAGGTAGGCTATGTTCATCGCCCTCCCTTGAGTTACTTCCTTCATCACCTAGTCAAAGAAATCAACTGACATGACCTACCCGCTGTAAATCCATGTTGCCTTGGGTCCTGGGCACCGTTGGCTTCCAGATGTCTCACCATTCTTTCTTTAAGCAGTGCCTCCATGATCTTCCCCATTACTGTGGTGAGGCTGA
The DNA here is from genome assembly GCA_016271365.2 of Neoceratodus forsteri. Classification (NCBI taxonomy): domain Eukaryota; kingdom Metazoa; phylum Chordata; order Ceratodontiformes; family Ceratodontidae; genus Neoceratodus; species Neoceratodus forsteri. The sequence continues at coordinate 810,538,604 of CM057456.1, read as the reverse complement.
CCAGCCTTATAGTTCCCCACCTCCTCCCTACTGCTGAATTTGTGTAGAGGGACCAGATGAAAAAATTACTTACCATAGTAATGTTGTTTCTTGTAATGGAGTCTTGCTGTATTCTGACTAAATGCAGTTATCCCCAGCACTTGAACTGCCCCAGAGAGTAAAGAGTTAACTCTATGCAGAAGCATAGAATGTTGAGCTCGAGCTCGGTTTTCTAACCTCTGTCTCTAGCACTCTGAAGTGTAACCGTCCGATTATTACGAGCACTAACTGATAAAAGTAATAGGTGGAAATTATTTCAACTCTTGCAAGCCAAATGGCTGCACAAATTGATTTTAGGGTCGAAAGACTCAAAAGTCGAGAACCCCAAAAAGAAAGTTAAATATAAAACCAAAGTAGGTAGAGAGCTACAACATAAATAAAACTCATAATATAGGGCAAGCCAAGTACACCTTTGAGGTGCAGCACTGTGTCTGCCCACCCACCCACATCCCAAAACTACTGGGTTCTAGGAGGGGAGGTAGGAAGAGAGGTCAGAATACAGCAAGACTCCATTAGAAGAAAAACATTACTATGGTAAGTAATTTTTTCTTCAAACAACATGAAGTCTTGCTGTATTCTGGCTAAATGCAGACTACCAAGCAGTACCCCCTTGGAGGAGGGAGTCACAGAACCTATTTTGGGAACAGGATCTGAAGCACAGCTGTGCCAAACCTAGCATCACTTCTAGACTAAATGTCCAGAGAATAATGCTTGGTAAATGTGTGAACAGTTTTCCAGGTGGCTGCTTTACAAATTTCCACTAAGGGTATATATCCCTTGCTGCTGCGAGCGAAGCAGCTGTATCCCTGGTAGAATGAGCCCTCAGGCCTGAGGGAGGTTCCTTCCCAAGTTTTGAATAGCAGAATTGTATACATGAGACAATCCACCTAGCAATAGTTCTCTTGGTGGCTGATTTGCCCTTTCTCACCTCACCATAGGTGAGAAATAAGTGAGAACATCCATTCCTATAGGTCTTGGTATGCTCCACATAGTAACTAAGGACCCTTTTCACATCGAGACTGTGTAATCTTCTTTCCCCAGAGGAAGAATGGTCAGTAAAAAACACAGGCAATGTCATAGATTGGTTCAGATGAAAATCTGAGACCACTTTGGGAAGAAACTTTCTGTTAGTTCAAAGGACCACCTTATCCCTGTGAAAAGAAATAAAATCAGGTTCCACTGATAAAGCCTGTAACTCACTGATCCTCCTGGCAGAGGTAATGGCTACCAGGAATACAGTTTTCCATGTCAAGTACTTCAGCTCTGCTGAAGACAGAGGCTCAAAAGGGGGCTGCATAAGCTGTGCTATACAAATGTTCAGATCCCAAGAAGGGGTAGGGGCTTGAAAAGGAGGATTAACATGCACCAAACCTTTGAAGAATTTCTGGAAAACTGGATGAGAGGCTAAGGAAGAGCCCTTCCCAACTGAAAGGAAGGCAGACACAGCTGCCAAATGCACCTTAAGCGTAGTGGGCCGAAGGCCTAAACTATTAAGATGCACCAAATAGTCCAATACAGTAGCAATGTCAGCTAATTCTGGCTGAACAGGTATCTGGGAATACCAAAAAACAAATCTTTTCCACTTGGAATTGTAAGTTTTTCTGGTAGCAGGTTTCCTGCTAACCTTTAGAATATCCAAAACCGATTGAGAAAGGTTTAGATGTGCATATTCTAACTCTTCAAGAGCCAGGCCTTGAGCCTGAAGATTGGGATAGAGGATCCTCCCCTGAGAGGATGTCAGCAGATTGAACTGTCTAGGAAGACACAGAGGACTTGTCAGTGACAATTGACAATGACAGTAGTAGAGGATACCACGGCTGTCTGGCCCAGTCTGGTGCCACTAGGATCACCCTGCAAGGCTGAGATCTGGTCTTGATCAGAACCCTGAAAATCAAAGGGAAAGGAGGAAATACATACAGCAACCTGATTGTCCAATCCAGTAGTAGAGTCTCCTGGTGTACAGAGCCCAGTAGAGGAGGCCTGCAACAAAAGAGAGGAAGCTGATGATTGTTTGGGGCTGCAAAGAGATCTATCTCTGGAGTCCCCCACCTGTTGAAGATAACCTAAAGGACCAGGGGATTGAGTCCATTCGTGATGACCCTGAGAAATTCTGCTGAGAGCATCGGCTAAGATGTTGTCCTTCCCTGGCAGGTGTACAGCCACCAGGAAAGCATGAAGGGAATAAGCCAGAGACCATACCTTCATGGTCTCTGTGCACAAGGCCGAGGACCGAGTGCCTCCCTGCTTGTTGATGTACCACATGGCTGTAGTATTGTCTGTCCTGATTTGTACTACTTTCCCATGAACCATAGCTGAGAATGTCTGCAGAGCTAGAAGGACAGCCCTCAACTCCAGAAGGTTTATGTGAAGGAGGGACTCCTGGTGAGACCAGGTTACCTGAGCTGTAAGCTGGTCCAGATGGGCCCCCCCCCCCCCCCCAGCCTAGGAGAGGGGCGTCCGTGGTGAGAATCACTGAAGGAGCCTGACTGATGAATGGGACACCTTGCCGAAGGTTGTCCTCCTCCAGCCACCACTGGAGTGCCTGAACTAGAGTCTGGGACACTGGAACCAATTTGGAGAGAGGGTCTTTTTTTCTGAGACCAGTAAGATCTGAGAAGAAACTGAATATCTCTCATCTGAAACCTTGCTCCCTGGACCACAGCTGTGGAGGCTGCCATGTGGCCCAGTAACTGAAGAAAATGTCTGGCTGGACGAGAAACTAGAGGTTGAAAAGAAGAAGCCAGAGTGACTAGAGACTGAACTATTGAAAGAGGAAGGAATGCTCTTGCCTGGGTTGTGTCTATGTCCGCCCCTATGAAAGTGAGCAGCTGAGTTGGTTCCAGAACAGACTTTTCTAGGTTTAGAATGAAGCCTAAGGACTCCAGGAGCCTTTGGGTGATCTCTAAGGCTGACTTCACTTGGCCTGGGGACTGACCTACTAGGAGCCAGTCATCCAGGTATGGGAACAGAAGGATACCTTGTCTTCTGAGGAATGCTACCACTATTGCCAGGCACTTGGTAAACACCCTTGGAGTCGATGTTAAGCCGAAAGGCATGGCTCTGAACTGATAATGGCCTGAGGGCAATTCGAACCTGAGGTACCTTCTGTGGGAATGTCTGATGGGTATGTGGAAATAGGCATCCTTGAGATCCAGGGAGGCTAGCCAGTCTCCTGGTCTCAGAGAGGGAAGAATTACTCCCAGAGTCACCATCTTGAACTTTGGTTTTGTCAAGTGCTTGTTGAGGTACCTTAAATCTAGGATGGGTCGGCACTCCCCTGTCTTTTTTGGGGTAAGGAAGTATCTGGAATGAAGTCCTTTCCCCCTGTGACAGAGATACCTTCTCTACTGCTTGCATGAGCAGAAGAGAGGTGACTTCTGCCTCTAAGGCCTGTGTCTTCAAGGGGGAGAGGGGGCTGAAAGATCTTGCTCTTATTTTTGGGAACCTTTTGAAACTGAGAACAAGTCCCTGGCTCACTACTTCCAGGACCCATTTGTCTGAGGAAATGGAAATCCAGGCCTGGGAATAGTGAGCTAGCCTGCCCCCTACAGGAATTGGGGAGGCGACCCTGACTGACACCTCAGGGTGTCAGTTTGGCAGGGGGCTTGGACTGAGTGGTTGCTGGGGTCCTGGTCATCCCTCGTCTGCCTCTTCCCCTGAAGAACCCCCTCTGCTGGAAAGAAGAGAAAGCCTGGGCTTGGTAAAAAGGCCTGCCCCTGCCAGCCCTAAACTGCTGCTTCTGAGGAGTTGCCTGCTTCTCTTTTGCTGCAGCACTCCTGTAAGCGGTGCTGTACTCATCCATCTTCTTCATGTACGCCTCTGTTTGTTCACCAAACAGAGAGTTACCAGTAACAGGAAAATCCATGGTCTTAGTCTTGGTATCCTGTGACAGATTGGTACATCTGAGCCAAGCTAATCTCCTCATGGAGACAGATGTAGCCATGACTCTGGAATACACATCATTCGAGTCAACAGCAGCATGAAATTGGACCTTGGATGCCTCAATACCATCTGCAGCCACCTTCTCCAGCTCCTTGGCTAGCTGGGGAGGGGCATTCTTAGCAGTTCCAGAACCGCATCCCACCTCAATTTCTGGTACCTGGCTGTATATGCCATATAATTGGCTTGTCTGAGTCCCAAAGATGATGTCAAGTATTGTTTCTTGGCCATGGCATCCACTTTCCTAGAATCCTTATCTGGGGGGTGACATGCCAGGGGAATATTAGCCTCATCACAGGCTGCAGCCTGCACTACCTCAACATGGCTGCAATGAGTTGTAAGAAATTCTGTTCCAGGACCTGACAAGTTACATCTCCTGTCCATCTTTTTATCCACAGGAGGTATAGAAGTTGGAAACTGCAAACATTTTTGTGTCCGTTTCCCCCAGGGATTTATGCAGAGGGATAGACGCTCTCTTTGACTCTGGGACATCCATCATTTTCATGAAGTCAGGTTCCTCCTGATCTTGTTCAGCTTCTTCCACTGGGAGCTGAAGAGTATCTGCTACTTTCTTGTAAAACAAGAAATGGGAGGGGGACTCAAAAAGTCTGTGAGGAAACACACTGGAAGGCCTATCTGGGGAGATGTCAGGCTCTACTGGCTCATCTAGGCCTTCATCTTCCTCTTTATCATACTCTTCTTCTTCATCCCAATCACCCTCATAGAAAGCCTCTGGATCAATGTCAGAAGCAACTATGTCCAACTGAACCGAATCTCTATGAACCGTTGCCAGTTCGGTCGGAACCAGGCAAAGCGACTGAACAATAGAAATCTCTTCAACAATCTCCTCGGCGGACGGACCATGGGAAGCAGGATCCAAACCGGCTGATTTTCGTTTTCTTTTGCTAGAACAGATTCCGCAGAATCTGCTGTCCTTTTGCCCGAGGAGATATCGCCCAGGTCAGTGGGCACCACCTCAGGTTCGGCAACTGCCGAACCGGGCTGGCCATCCGGGTCAGCGGACTTCTCAGCCTCCCTCTCCTTTAGCCTACTCAAACGTTTTTCCAGAGTGGCTGTCGGAAAGTTTTTACAGTTTTGGCAGTCTTCTTTGAGGTGGTCAAACCCCAGACAGTAAACACAGACGAGGTGAAGGTTGGCCTTAGCAAAGGCCTCCTTACACTCGGTACAGTGCTGAAACCCAGTGGGACCGGTTTTCTTTTTGGGTTTCTCCGACATGCCGGAATACTGAAAAGCTACCCTTACCAGCTATTATGCCAGGCAACTAAAAACTTATCAGTTCCAACCGTGGCACGGGTCGGTTAAAAAAAAACCCAGAAATCAGAATTTTTTTTAGGAACCGATGAGTACCGGAAACCACAGTAATATTTAGAAACAAGACAGAAGGAGAATGGGGTTCGGTTCCAAACCAGACCGACCAGAGAAGAACCGAAGGCAAAAACAATTTACACGATAATACAGCAACTACCCACTACTACCACTTACTGTTACCGAGACAGAGGTAAGAAGATCAAAATAAAGAAACAGGTAAAACCGACCGATTTTAAACTGATACCGAACCGAAGTGCAGGAGGAATCTCCGGAGCGACTTCACAGTTAGGCGTAGTGAAAAAATCTGACGGTTACACTTCAGAGTGCTAGAGACAGAGGTTTGAAAACCGAGCTCAAGCTCAACGTTCTATGCTTCTGCATAGAGTTAACTCTTTACTCTCCGGGACAGTTCAAGTGCTGGGGATAACTGCATTTAGTCAGAATACAGCAAGACTTCATGTTGTTTGAAGTACACGCTTCCAGTCCTCTGTCCCTTGGCCTGCTTAGGGGTTCTGGTCATCCCTGGCCTATCGTTCCCTATCAAGAATTATTTACCCCTTCTTTTCTGGTTGGCCTTATTTTTGGTGCTCATATCCTTTCCTTTCCCTGTCCCTTGGGCTACTTTGCTCCACCCTTCCATTTCTCTTTCCTTGTTTCATCCTCTCATTCGTTTTTTCATCCTCTCCTGCAGACAGAACTGAGGAGGTGGGGGAGCCGGCGTCAGTTACTGGTCAGTCAGCGATCACCACATTGTATGTCAGCCCCATGGGCAGCACCGTGCTCTATGCCAGCTCCCCTCTTCTAAAATATTAAAGCTATACTCCCCCAAGGAGTCCTGTGCCACTGAACAGAACCCACCTGTGATGAATGGTGAAGATGTCTTGGAAGCTCAAGAATTATGGTAAGTACGTAATTTTCATTTCTGGACTCTGGGCAAGATTATGGTGAGTACGTAATTTTCATTTCTGGACTCTGGACAAGGCCTTACTACCACAAGACAGGCAGGACTGCCTCATAGCTCGGGCTCAGTGCCGGTATGTCCCAGCCAGGAAGTTCTTGAGGCTGCTAGACTTAATGGCCGCAACCACTGTTACAGTCTCTTTGGCTAGGTTGTATATGAGGATCCCACGGTGGCGCATCAGGGTCCAGTGGGATCAACGCTCCGATGATCAGGATCAGATGGTCCTTGTCTCCTCCCCAGTAAGCAAGGGGCTTCAGTGGTGGATGGACCCAGACAGTCTCTTCAAAGGGGTTCCCTTTCTTATCCCCACCCATCACCAAATCCTCACTACGGAAGCTTCGGGTCTTGGTTGGAGAGCACATCTAGGGCCATATTAGACCCAGGGATCTGGTCCCAGTGGGAGACCCACCTCCACATAAATGTTCTAGAAATGTGGGCAGCTCTGTATACCTTACAGGCCTTCCAAACCCATCTCTCTCCAGGCCCACTCTTGGTGCAGTCAGACAACCTCAGTGTGGTCTATTACATCAACAAGCAAGGGGGGGGACACATTCCTATCCCCTGTGCCGGGAAGCGATGAGGATCTGGTACAGGGCTCTAGATCACGGTCTAGACCTGTCAACCTTCCATGTGCCAGGCTCCAAAAACACCTTGGTGGATAGCCTCAGCCAGTCACAGTCCAGAATGTGTGAGTGGGACTGCTGACCTTGGTCATAGAAGACCTGTTCGACAGGTGGGGTCATCCAGAATTGGACCTTTTTGCGTCCTCACTCAACGCAAAACTGACACATTTCTGCTCGCTAGATCTAGGGCCTGGAGTTTTCTGGCAAGACACATTGCCCCTTTCCTAGAAAGGGAGGTTTCTTTACACCATCCCGCCCTTTCCTCTGATTCAGAGGGTGCTCATCAAGTTATAGATGGTGTGTGCCACCATAATTCTGGTGGATCCATTCTGGCCTTGTCAGATATGCTTTCCATTATTGCACTAATTGGCTGCGGAACTTCCGGTACTCTTGCTCCATTGCAGATACCTGTTGAGAAAGGCTTAGGGGACCCTGGTCCATCCAGATCTCAAGTCCCTCCAGCTGCATGCCTGGCTCCTGCAGTTGTAGCTTTTGCTCGCTTCGGGATCTTCTAGAAGGTGGTTGATGTCCTGCTGGCTGCCCGGAAACCCTCTACCAGAGTCACTTACTCGATAAAGTGAAAGTGCTTTGCTATATGGGCCGCTTCCCATCACCTGGACCCTTTCACTTGTCCAGTCAACCAAGTTCTAGAGCATCTCCTGTCCTTATCAAATGCAGGACTCCAATATTCATCTGCTGGGGTGCACCTGTCTGCTATTTCAGACTTTTATGTGCCTATTGATGGGTCATACTATGGCACAGTTGGATGTGGCACATACTTTTCTGAGAGGCATTCTCTACTGGAAGCCTCCTATCCATAATCCGGTCCCAGCTTGAGACCTAAGTTTTGTGCTCGATAAGCTGATCCTGCCTCCTTTTGAGCCAACCGCATCTTGCGAGCTGTGCTTTCTGCCGTGGAAAGCATTATTTTTAGTTGACATTACTTCTGCTAGAATGTCAAAGATATAGGTTCTCGTGTGAGCAGCATTATTTGATTTTTCACAGACAGTTTTTTTGCATACTAATCTAAGTTTCTTCCTAAGGTAGTGTCTGAATTTACTCTTAAATCAATCTATCCACCTACCTGTTTATTTCCTAGAGCATGCCAATCTGTGACAGTAGAATAGGACCTTGTCCCATTTGTTATGGAGATGGTGTTTAAATGCAAGGATCTTTCCTTTTCTGTCTCTTCTATCTGGTTGCTCAACCAAATTTTTCTCTGAGACTTCGGACTTGATCAACCCGAACAGTCTCACAATTCTTTGCCTCACACTGTTTCTCACTTTTCTCTTGCTGTCTGTTTTACTCCCTTGCATATCTATATCTGCTAATGTAAAAATTTGTGCAAATCATTGTATGGAAATGTAGCTGATATTGGGATCTCTTTTCTTTAGAAAATATTTAGTATTACTGTTGAAATGTATATTAATTGTAGAAAACTAGAGGTTACTCGAGTGCAAATGCTTGAGGCCTTTTTGCAAAAGGGCCCTCAGAAATATCCTGCCTCCTATTTACAAGAACAGAACATTTTGCAAGGACAGGATGTTTGCTAAGGTGGGGCTTGAAAAAGACTTATAAAAAAGCTAAGATGAGCTGCAATTAGGGAGATTACAAGAAAGATTGTGGGTTTTTTTTTTTTTTTTTGCCTCTGTACATAGTTCTGCTCCTGGGTTTTTCCTCTGCTTCCCGACCTGTGCCTCGACGGCACAATCCAGGGGAAGCATAGCTCCATACTTTGGATGTGCATAGCATTCTCAGGTACGATACACATCATACAGAGGGCTGCAGAAAGTCGTCCTCAGTTGTTTGTTTCTTTTGCCCCTAGCAAAGAGTGCGCTCTAGTATCTAAACTGTGCTTGTCCAAATGGTTGGCCAATTACAGTACTTTGTTATAGGAAGTACGGTAAAGAACTTCCTGGTGTGGTTCATGGCCATTCAACCAGGGGCATGGCCCCTTCCATTGCCTGTTTAAGGAACGTGAATGTGTGCTGTTGCCACTTGGAGTACTGTCCACACATTCACCAAGCATTACAGTCTAGACATTGCCTCCAGAAGAAGGGCTGCCTTTGGCTTAGATGTGCTTCAAGGCCTTCTTTCTTAGGCCCCTGGCCTCCTGCCACCATGACTGTCTTGTGCTTAGCACTGCTTGGGACTTGTTCGGCTGTCCTGTTGCTCCAACCATTTTGCTAGCTGGGCACCTTCTCTCTCTCTCTTTCTCTCTCTGTCTCTCCTCGGTTCCCTGACAGGACTCCTGCCTCCTATGGCCTCTGGCTACAGAAAGAACTGAGGAGGGAGCGGGGCCGCCCACACTTACATTGGACTGTCACGAAGGAGCCTGATGTTGGCCTGGGTGGCCCCTGCTAGACTGCTGTAGAAAAACTTCAGTGTGATCCTAGTACCCAACGGCTGAATTCCATGGGTGTGACTTGACATAGATTCCTTTGAAGATCCACTGTTACGGTAAGTTCATAAATAACTGATCTTCCCTTGTCAGTCTTCACCATTCATTACTGCTGGATGTAAGACGGAGGTGCCCACCTGCATGGGAGGGTTTTGGGGGGAGAGATTGCAGGCGCCCCTGAGGACTCACTGCGTGGCCAGCATGCGGTTGGCCATTAGACACCACAGGCACCTCCTCCACCCCAGTTCTGTTTCTCCCGTCGTCGAGGTCGCACCTGCTGTGTGAGTTCCAGAGTGTTTCCACTGCGTCACCAGGCCTTCGCCAAATTTCAATGCCATTACTGCTTGTCCATCTCCATCCTGGTTCTGACTCCACCTGACACTGTTGAAAGACCGTTCCTTTTATTTGCCGATGGTGCCGGGTCCTTTTTCTGTGAGTTTTGTTGAAGTGTTTTCTGTCGTGTCTAGTTCAGGGCTAAGAGAAAATCCAGAGCGGGCCATGCCCCCATGCTTTGGTGCACTGTGGCCGGCATTTTTCCGTAACGGACTGACATGTTTGTCTGCGTTGCTTGGGTCCCAACCACGATGTGGACAATTGCGACATCTGTTTCTCCATGTACTGCCACATTCTTTAGATCCCATTTAAAGTCATCGGGCCCCCCGACTTTTTGAGGACGCATCGTTCTAGGAATGCCATGGCAAGATCTCTTGACCCTGCCACCGGTCTATACGACCCAGTGAGGAGGAAACCTCCTCTGATTCCAGCCTTGCCGTCAAAGAGGTTTCTTTGCGGTGCCGGAGGAATGTCTGTTACCTGTGGAGCCAAGACAAGAGTACCACTACAGCAGTCACCTCCTCGGAGGTGCAGGCTCCCTCGGTGTTGCAGCCCATGGCTGCTCGGCCCGGCACCAGCAGACCCTCAGCACCACCTGCCTACGCCACTTCGGATCCCGGCGCCATTCACGGTGCCAGTGATCAGGGTGGTGTCGTGTTTTCCTGCATCGTCAGTTCTGGAGCTCCTGGGGTCGCTAGTCTGGCGGTTTGCATGGTCTCTTCGGGGGAAGAGGATGACTCGCTGGCCGATCCGGACTGGTATCCTGACTCCCCGAAGTCAGGGAGCCCTCTTGGACACAGCACCAGGTGACCCAGTATTCGCCTCCTGGGCTCCCTGGAGTCTGTGGTCTCTGCAGGCCCCCTCGCCGATTCTGGTGTTGGGGGCCCTACGGTGGATAGCTATTCAGGGGGGGCCTGGTGTGGCGGTCTCGACCTCTGAGGCTGGGGCAGCTGCCATGTCTGGTGCTGCCTTGACTCCCTAGGTTGGGACAGGGACCCTTTCTTCTGCAGCCTCCCTTGGGGGCTTCTGCGGGATTGGGGGACCCCTTAGCATTGGGATCGAGGAAGAGGGCGGCCTTTGAGTCCAAGGGGTTGAGGGGCCCTCTTCCAATTTCCTGTGTGGGTGGGGGGTCACAGTGCAGAGCTCTGCTTCTCCTCCTCTGAGGTGCTCTTAGTGGGCGGCACTAGGGTTTGCACTTTTTGGATCCATGCAACCACGGTCGCACTTCAGGGGAGATCCCCCTTAGGGTTCAGCCACGATATGTTTTCACGTCTGCAGCGTACACTGACTGGGTCGACCCCTAGATCCGCATGAGCTGGAAGATCTACTGCGAGGTCTCAGAGACTGGGCACTTTCAGTTAGGTGCTCTTCCCCAATCCCTCTGCAGACACCCCCCCTCTCCCTGGTCATGTGAGCCCTACAGGGCCCTTAACCTGGGAAACGTTCAGGGCCACTGTGACAGCCTTCCGTATGTATGTTAGAGCCATGGACGAGCAAGTTTTTTGCTTGTCTCCACCGCCGCAGGAGGACTCTGAGCACCCGAGCTCCTTGGCTTCCTCATCTGAGAAAGAGGAATGTTCAGTCCACCTTCCCTTCGATGCTGATTTCACTGACTATCAGCAGTTTCTCTCAAGGTTAGTAAAGGAACTCCATATATCCCACGTGGTAAGATGCAATACCGAGCGGGAGACGTGCTCCTTTCTGACTGAGTTTAGTGCACACCACCTGGTGGTACCTCCCTGGCCTTTTCCATTCCAGGAAGTGTCAGTCCACACCTGGCAGTCACCATCCGCCTCATCCCCAGCGGACTACAGGAGGAGGAGGTATTGCGCTCCCCAGGAGTCTCTGGGTTCTCTGCCTCACCCTCCCTCGGGGCTGACGGCCTTAGATACTCCTTCCAGGCCTCAACACCCGACACACGACCGACCTCCGTATCCGGATTCCGCCGAGTTCGACCAGTGGGGAAGAAGAGTTTTCTCTTCAGCTTGTGTGCTACTTTGCATTAGTTCACATCAAGCTCACCACACTGCCTACAACAGGCATCTGTGGTTGATGCTAGCGCAAGTGTTAGCGTCATTGTCTGATTCGGAGGAATCTAGGCAAGCCATTGCCCTCTCTGCTCAGGGTCTGGAGCTTGCAATGCATCAAGCAAGGGCATCGTATGATACCAGTGAGGTGGCTTCCAGGCTGGCAGGGACAGCGATCTGCATCAGGCAGACAGCATGGCTTCGCTTGTCCAGGTTGTCGCCCATTGCCCAACGTAGGGTGACTTCCTCCGCTTTCCGGGGGACCCAACTTTTCTCCCGCAGGGCGTGGAGGAACTTACAGGGTGTCTTTCATCCCCCTGATCACAGGGGACACCTCTCGACCTGACCAGCCTTGACCCATTTACATTCTAGCAGGGTTATGGGTCTACCCCTCTATCGTTTCTCACATGAAGGCTGAGGATTCTGTTCCCTCAGGGGGTTCCAGGTCCTCTGGGCGCTTGGACACTAGCAGTAATGAATGGTAAAGATTGACAAGGGAAGATATGAAAATTACGTACCTAACGTAATTCTTGATCTTCTCTTGTATCTTCACCATTCATTACTGATTCCTGCCCACCTTCCCCTCTTGGGCCTCAGCTTCTGGGCACTGCCACCCTGCTCGTCCTCCCCCTCTTCGAGGCCAGTTGGGGGCAGAGTCCCCCTGGTTTCTCAGGGCCCTCTGTTCCCTTCTCTAAAAGTCACCCAGCACCCAGCCTAGAAGGGCGGTGAGTAGGATCCTTGCCCTGACCTTGGAGTGAGCTCCCCAGGGTTCTCAGTGAGGTACACTATGGGGTCCTTGCATGACGTGGTACGGATCTGTTGCTCCATTGTATACTTTTTAAAGAGTGGGTACTACGTCATTGCATTCCGTGGGAGGACCCATGGGGATTCCCTCCATCTTTCCCTTTCTCCCTGTCCCCCTTTTCTTATGGGGGTGATTTCTGGACAGAATCCTCTCCTGTTAAAGCGGTGTTTCCCCTTTAGCTAAACCCTCACGTGGTATGCTAGAGAGGGCCAAGCTCCAGGACTTCATCCTGAATGTGGGTCGAGGGGTGGGGTAGTTCCTGTATGCCATGCTTTATATTTTTCAAAACCATATAAAAATTTCTTCCTGGGCCTATGTTCAGTGGTCCCTGAAGTTAACAGGATCCTTGCTTCTTACCTCTCACGGTTTGAGGCTAAAATGGGCCAGTGGTCTTCCAGCTAGCATGACAAAGGTCCCCGTTCCCCCCCCACACACACACACACACACACCTGCCTTATTTCTTCTTCTTCTTCTACTCTTTCCTTTTTCTCTCTCTTTTTCGCTGTCTTTCCTGTGCTGCCGCCCAGGGGCTGGGGCCCTAAGGCCAGTTAGGAAGAAGCTCTATACCCTCTGTCCTCTGGTCAGCTTATTCCTTTTTCAGTTTATATTCTTTCCTTTTTCCTATCCCTCAGATCTCTTGTCTCATCTTTGGTTTTCTTTATCCCCCTTTCTCTTTCTTCAGCAGAACAGAACTGGGGTGGAGGAAGAGCATGTGGCGCCTGACCACCCACATGCGCCACGCAGTGCGTGGGTCTCGGCGCAGGCTCCTCCACCTCCACCCAAAAAAAGAACTCCCGTGCAGGTGCGCGCCTCCAGCTTACATCCATCAGTAATGAATGGTGAAGATACAAGAGAAGATCAAGAATTACAATCGGTACGTAATTTTCATTTCTATCCTGGCATCCATTTTTTATATACACACACACACCTCCCTCTGTATTATAGTACAGTACTATAGAGTGCTAATTCAAAAAATACCATCCAGTGTTTTACGCCCCCTTCCCCCACACTTCCTTATATTGCAATATACTATGCCAATTCAAAAAATATCCTGTTAAAAACTCACCAGCTGGGGTTAGATAAATCATTATTTTGACCAGTTCAGGGTTATATTTTATGTTATCGATCACAGACCCAATTTACACGAGGACCAAATAAGACGCAATGCCTTTTCAAACCACGGGGCTACAAGATCCAACTTGCGAGTGCTGGTCCACGGGGAGGGGGGGGTGTAAGTGGCTCACACAAAAAAACAAGCACGTTTCAATCTGTATTATTATTAAGGGTTCCTGGGCCAAGTTTGTTTGATGTTAGCAAAGTGAAAACCCTAAATGCTGGGAAGGGTGTAGTAACCTTGTCCTTGCATAGCATTTCTAAACACTTGAGTGACTCTAGACTGCCTTGACCGTATTGTTCAAATGTTCTTGAGAGTGGAAGACTTGTGGTTTACCGAGAGTGGAAGCAGGTTCAGTTCTGTTTGGGGGCGGCGCATACAAACTGGCTATTCCTAGATCAGAGATGGAGAAAAATAGCACCATATGAAGTGATCAAATAGTCATTTGCATCAGATACCAGAGGCTTTTTCCTTTGAACTTTTACTGTTCGTGAGTTGTTGCTTTTCATAAGTGCGTAGTAATTTAGGATTTCAAAATAATCATTATAATATTCAAAAATCCAGCTCTGTGTAAGTAATTATAAAAGAAGGCTGAGACTGATGGGGAAAAAAGTGCCAGCTTGTCAGACTTTGACTGAGAAACGTTGTTGCTCATGACATCACTCAGTCACTGGAGCTCATCGGCAGCAGGCATTGCGTCAAACTAGGTCATGCCATTTTTAAAATGCTGAAATTAGTTAAATTAACAAAGTGATTTGAAATAAAAATAGCCACAAACCAAATGGATACTCTTAGATCTTTCCCCTAAAGCTCACCTGAACACGTCTCTCAAGGTGCATTGAGGCTGTGAAAAATGGCATGGCTGTATCTCAGCTCCCAGGTGCGTGAAATTGACTTACAACAGCAGTCTAAACCAGCTGCACACTTCTGCATGTTGAATACCCAGTGATGTTCTTTGAGGGCATTTCTTGCAGCAGGTACTGCTTTTGGGAGCCCACTAGAGGGTGCTCTTCCAAACGGTCGCTTTTCTCCAGCAGTGCATGGTGGGGGCCACCCACTCGTGATGCCATCACTCCTTACAGGTATAAAAGTGGGCGGTCCCCAGTATCCTTACATGTAATCCCGCCATATACCAGCTTGCAGCCCGCTAGCGCTCCAGCTTCAGTGCATTGACAATGATAGGAACACACCAAACAGCTTGCCATTCCCTTTAAATGCTTATTTTACGAATGTCTAAACAGTCTGATTTTTTTTTTTTTTTTTTAGAAAGTGCCCCTGCGGCAGAAAAAGATACTGTTCTGACAATCATCCAATCTGGGTGCAGTGCTTGGGGGCCGCTCACAGCATCTTGGACTGCTTCATCTGCAAAGACGTCAGCCAAGCTACTCGTCAACGGAGACTCAGAAACAGAATCCTATCTCATGAAGCAGAAGATTGCTGTATTCTAGAAGGGGCCTCGTCCCCAGGCTTCATCGGCATCTTCCCAAGCTTCTCAGACCTCCTAACATAGCTCTAAGCATAGAGACAAAACTTTGTCTTCCAACGGAAGGAGGTCTCACTTGTTGATGGTGTTGTTCTCTGTGCCGTCGACGGTGACTTCGAAGACTTCCACCGAACAAACTAGATTATTGTCGACAATGGCTTTGCCAGTTCTCTCGTCGACACTTGATCTTGCCCTAGCAGTCATGATTTCACTGGTCACATCTACAGCTCTGAGTCGTTCGTCGACATCCTCAAAAATGGACTGTTCTGCCTCGCCTTTGACACCTTCATTCCATCACTCTGAGACCTCACCCTTTCAATCTTCGCGACAAGACCATCAACAGAACAGGGTTATGTTATCAAGGAGAAATGATTCTCCCTTACGGTCTTGCCAAAATTGCCTCCAACTACACAGGTGCAGTCCCATAGGGGACCATATATGGAAGCTGGAGGACTGGGCCACACCCTTCCAGGGACTCTGCTTTACCCACCACCACGCCCCATCTCCTCCATTATCCCAATCAGTTCTCAGCACACCGCTCCCCCTCTTCGGGACACCTATGCAGACCGCGGCTACTATTTCCTCCATGGATGTGACCACAGTGGTTCAAACAGTGCTGCAAGTTATGCAGGGCATGCAACCTGCACAGCAACCAAAGGCTGCTAGATCAGTACGTTCCTCATCCCCTTCTCCTCCACCAAAACGTTTTCAGACGGAAGCCACCTATGTCACTATAAGAGACCCATCACGGTCTCCATCTTATTAATCATTGGATGAGAAGTGGATCCAAGAGGTCGAAGGGGGCTAGGAGGACATAGTGGATATAGAGGACAGCTTGAGACCGCCCTCTACTATATCTTCTCTTGAAGGGACCATGACCGCATTACGCCGGTCTCACCCCAGACGACCCGACCTTCTTAGAAATAATGGCTCAAATCCAGAAGACAATGGGTTTCACCACAAAGGAGCCAGATAGACGGAGACAAAATCTGTTGGACTATTTGAAACTCCCGGAAGACCCAGCCATAGTGGTTCCCCCTCTGATTTCTTCTTACCACGATGCGATATTGACAGCCTGGAACAAACATGCAAATATCCCTGCGGCATCTCAGATGGTTGACCACCTTTACCAAGCACCAATTGATCATTCATACTTTGCAGTTACTACACAAGCAGATTTGGTGCTGATCAACGCAGCCTATGATAGGACCAAAAAGCCCAAATATCTTGGCTCCATCCCCCCCGATAAGGAGTCCAGACGATTGGACCACATGGGGAAGAAAGTCTTGTCAAGGAGCTATGCTCAACATCAGGGCCGTCAATTATGTGGGCCATATGTTAAAATATCAGAAAACCCTCTGGACGGCTGCGGCTGAGGTAGTACACATACTACCCCAATCAGAGGAGAAGGACGAACTATTAGCAACTGTTAACACTGACACCAGTCTGTCACGTCACTTGCTTAGAGCAGTCTATGATGTGGCAGATACTTCAGCCAGATCCTCTGCCATAGGCATCGATCTGAGACATCATGCATGGCTCAGGGTCTCGCACTTCACCCCGGACGTGCAGCGAAAGGTCGTAAATGCACCTTTTAATGGAGAAAAACTATTCAGTTCTGCCACACAAACCATCTTAGATGATCTGTAAGCCTCTAGCCGCACCCTAAAGTCGGTGCATTGTTTGTACCATCTCTCCACCCCCCAACCCCCAAAAAACTTAAGGACATCAAACATACTCACAGCCTTACCAGTTTCGTCATTCAGGAAAGCAGAAGTACAGGCAGATAATTCTACAGAGGTAAGCAACAGTCTCAATCTTCAAGCAGACCTACCTCTGCAGCCTCTCGTGGTGCTCGCTCCACCCCCACTGCTCGGGGTGGCTCCACCATGTCTAACTGCCGGGTTGTGCCTGAAAATAGGCAGGATTTCTGCCTAGTGCACATACCAGTTACCAAAAGCTAATAAATATGTAACTGACTCACCCCACCCCTCCTCAGTGGGCCTCAAAGCGTGTGTTGGGGTTGATTTCCCACCATTTAGAGGCCTGAATAAAAATCACGACAGACAACTGGGTGATACAAATTATAAGATCAGGTTACACACTCGAATTAAAGGAGTGTCCACCAACACACCCACCACCTCACGTCACCTACCCAATGGACCATATCCCCATCCTGTTGGAAGAATTGCAAGCACTAAGACTGAAAAAGGCAACTCAGTCGGTGTCCACCGTACAACAAAGTCAGGGCTCCTACTTTAATTTTTTCCTCTTTCAAAAAAGGACAGGAATCTACATCCAGTACTGGACTTATGCAACCTAAACAAATTCATCCAATACAAACGTTTTCGAACGGTGACATTATCCACCATCCTCCCCCTCTTGCATTGGCGATCGAGTTCAGCTCAGTCCCAGTGGTTACATCAAGACAACTTCTGAAAACCTTAGGTGACATGGCCACAGCCATTTCTACTGTTCCCCATGCTTAACTCAATATGAGACCGCTCTAATAGGCCTTCCAACAACAGTGGCACCAACATACAGGCGATCTAGAGGACCAGATCCTGATTACCCCCGCATTGAGCAAAGCACTAAAATAGTGGAGAGACATATCCAATCTGGACAAAGGAGTGCCCTTCCAAATGCCACTTCCCGTCCAAACCTTGACCACAGACACGTGTGATCCACAGGTTGGGGCGCACATCTGGATCAGCAATATCAAAACCAGGGAAAATGGGACACAGCCACATCAAAACTGAATATCAACACATTAGAAATGAGAGCGGTGAGAGACTCACTCAAGACATTTCAACCATACCTATCACCAGACCCCTTACTGATACGGTCAGACAACACTGCAGTGGTCTAATACATCAGCAAACAAGGGGGTACAAGATCACAACTGCTGTGTCGCGAAGCATGCCAGGTCTGGCATATGGAAACTCAACAGAACCTAACATTAATAGCAGTCGATGTACCAGGTGTGCAAAATGTCCTAGCAGACCACTAGAGCAGGTACCAGTGGCAGAGCCAGATTTGGGAGCCAGAAGGGGCTATTCAGTCAATCATGGGCTCCACAGTGGGCACTAAATAGTGAATAAAGATCATGATGGGGCACCACTACTCACACTGGGGCAGCCAGGAGGGGTGACCAGCCCCCCTTTAGCTCTGCCACTGGCAAGTACTCACAGGGCCACGAATGGTCCGTCAAGTCTTCCCTCCTACAGAGCATATTCCAACAATGGGGCATCCTGGAGGTGGACCCATTTGCCTCTCCGATGAACCACAAGTTACCTCGATTTTGTTCTATTATACCAGACAGCAGAGGTCATACCATAGCTACCCTGTCCCTCTCATGGACGGGGATATTCTTATATCCTGCTAAAGCTGCAAGGGGAATCAGCGATGATGATTCTCATTGCACCCTTCTGGCCCAGACAAATATGGTTCCCCTTGCTACAACAGTTGGCACTCAGGGATCCCATACCTTTACCTCTGTCACCGGACCTGCTGACCCAACAGCAGGGGGCCATTCTCCGCCCCAACCTACGATCACTACACCTACATGCCTGGCTCTGGAACACATTTTCATAAACAGGCATAATGTTTCTGATAAAGTGGCCCAAGTTCTATTAGCAGCAAGAAAGCCTTCCAGAAGGAAATGTTATCAAGACAAGCGGAAATGCTTCGCCCACTGGGCAGCCCAAAAGTCTCTCGACCCCCTTTCATTCCCCCTTCCACAGGTACTAGATTACCTTACTAATTTGTCCACGCAAAATCTGGGACACACTTCAGTCAAGGGTCCATGTGGCAGCCATCTCAGCCTTCCATGAACCAATAGGAAACAGAACAATAGCACAGATGGACCTAACAAGAATTTTTCTGAAAGGGATTCTTCATATGAAACCCCCTATCCACAGACCAAACCCACCTTGGGACCTCAACTTTGTAATCTAACAGCTTACCACAAAACCATTCAAACCCGCTGTGTCTTCAGATATGCGTTACCTATCATGGAAAACATTATTCTTGGTGGCCATCACCTCAGCTTGCCACATTTCAGAACTGCAAGCTCTTATGTGTGAGAAACCTTACTTGATTTTTCACAAAGACAGGGTCTCATTGCGTACCAATCCGGCCTTCTCCCAAAAGTGGTATCAGGATTTACCTTAAACCAGTCAATAACTCTGTCAGTTTTCTTCCCCAGCCTTACCAATCCTGGAGAACAATTACTGCATACCTTGGATGTACGCCATATTTTGAAGATCTATATTTCTAGATTCAAACCCAATAGAAAGTCAGACCAGCTCTTTGTCGCCTTTGCCCCCCAAAAAGAGGAACCACCAGTGACAAAACACACATTGTCAAACTGGCTGGTGCATTGCATCACATGGTGTTATGCTAAAGAACACAAACCACTACAGGGCAATATGCATGCCAACTCCACTTGAGCCCTCTCCACATCAGCAGCATGCTTCCGAGGGGGTCTCTGTCTCAGATATACGCAACACAGCTACCTGGTCCACTATCCATATGTTTACAAAACATTACAGTATAGCTGTTACCTCCTGGCACCGGACCTCTTATGGCCGTGCCGTGCTACAAGGGCTCCTCTCATGACAACCTCCCATTCTTACAAAGACTGCTTGGGAATCATCTAAAACCAGTACGTGCTGCAAGAGATACCATCGAAGAAGATAGTACAGATCTTACTTCGAGAGGGTTCCTTCAGTAGGTCATTTCATATAGGACTGGCACCACCTGGCGTCTGGCTGCACGGCAGACTTTTCCAGTAATACCTGACGGGGGAACGCCCACCCGACCTCACATGACTGATGTCAGCGTGGCCATATATAATTTGCGGTCCCCACGCCCACCCTCCAGTTCTTTCCCACTGTCTCCTCATGTCAGTCGCATTGCAGACTTCCATACAGCGATCGGCATGTTAGTTCCTGCATCGGATTATTTTTTCTTTTGCTAAATCCTTTCTTACGATTCTACATTTACTTAATGTCTTCAGCCAAGGAAAAAGTGCTCGTCCTGTGGCACGCAGATCCCTCACCGGTCATTTGAAGTGCAGGATTTGTCTGGGCCCAGACCACCCTCTCTCATCCTGCTCGGAGTGCCAATCATTTAATCAGGCCACTGAAAAGCGGAGACAGCAAGGTTTGGAGGCCCACCTTCTAAAAGTCCGCCTAGCTTCATTAGAGAAGCAAATGAACTGCATTAGAGAGTCCTCTTCCGAGAAGTCTTCTCCCTCCAAGAAACACCACAAGGAGAAATCTTGAGAGCTGGAGCGCTCCACGGACCAACCTGAGGCCTCGCGGCCCTCGAGGAGCAAAGCCACCTCTCAGCCACTGCCTAAGAAGACTTTGGACGGTAAGTCTGTAAAATCTTCTTCGGGTCAGTCGACCGTCTGCTCCTCCGAAGGCCGCACCGCTACAGCCGCTGGCTCCTCCGGGGACCACATGGCCACCAGTAAGATGGCTCCCCAGCCTTCAGGGACCCGCCTGGCACCAGCCGATAATTCGGCCAGGGGCTCCTCCCCGCCCACCCGGCTCTGTTCGATAGGACGCCTGTCTCCCGACAGCCACCCAGGCATGGTTCTCTCCATCAGGGCCTAACGACGCTCACCCAACACTCAGCAGAACCAGGGAGAACGCTCTTCTTTTGCCCCTGCCCTCCCTTCGAGTCAAGAATATCTCAGCTCTGACCCCACCGCTGGATCCAGTGCTTCCAATCCCAAAGCCAGATACTCCAACAACTCTTCCACAGCCAAAGCCCTGTGGTCCGCCCCAGGCTCCGATGCCAGACCTGGTCCTGCCATCTGGCCCCTTTCTTCCAGCCCCGCCGACGCTGGATCGGGTAGTGCCAGTCCCGACGCCAGACCCCCTGCTAATTTACACTACAGTGGGTCCTATTTGGGTACCTCCTGCATCAGATCTGACGATGGGGGATTTATACTAGACCCTGGACTATCCCTCGTTACCCCTTCAGGTATCCTGGGGACCATTTCCCGGCTGGTCCTCCTCCTGAGTGGAGTTCCTTTGGCCAGTACTACCCTGTTTACAACCCCTACCACCATTTTCAGGGTTACCAGGGTTATTACCTACCCCCAACGGTAATGCCTCCTCCTCCTCCCCCCCCCCCAGCCGCAACCACCTCCTCCGACTATGCCGGACTTCAAGACCTTAATCCAGTCTTGGTGGCAGGGGGCACGCTCGGAGTTGGTGTCAGACATGGAGACAAGACTCCCACCTCCACATTCTCCAAGGTCTGCATCCCCGAGGAGCTCTTCTCCGTCCACGGTACATGTCTCAGTGGTGGCACGTCAGGACATCACCCTTCCAGACATCCCTAATCTTCCTGATGAGGGGCAGACGATGATGATGGTGATGACAAGTCGGCGGAGGATGCTTTGGAGGAGCCCGAGGGTCCGAAAGGCAAGATTTCCCCCAAGTCCCCCCCAGAGGACCCTGCCTTTTGGATCTTCTGAGGGCCATGAAAGATTTCTTCGACTGGGTGTCAGAGGATCAGGACCCCATTAGACAGAGACTAGCCGAACACCTGGACGTAGAGTCTCTGTCTCCAGTCCCCATTCCTCCCTGGATCGGGCCTCACCAGGACCTCACCTCTACGGTCTGGCAGATGCCTTATTCTTTCCCTGCTGTCCCCAAGAGGGCGGACAGGATATACTGGGCACCGAAGGAGGCTTCTCTTCTTAAGACTCATCCTAAGGCGGATTCTGTCGCCATTTCAGCTGCACCCAAGCACATAAGCACCTCTCCTCCAGACAAGAGTCGAAGCAGATGGACCAGTTCGACAGAAAAGTTTGTTTCAGCCACATGTGCACTTAGATCCCTCAACTATGTGGCCCACATGGTGTCACACCAAAAGGCTACCTTAGCCAGGTTAGAGGCCAGAGTCCAGTCTATGGAACCTTCGAGCCTCAAGGAGGAGCTTGCCAAGGGGTTTCGCGCCTCTCATTTCTCCTGTAGACATCCTTTGCAAGCCACATATGTCTATCGATTCAGTGGCTCACGCCTCGGCAACTGCCGTCGCCTTAAGGCGCCATTCCTGGCTCCGCATCTCTGGCCTCACAAACAAGGTTCAGTCTGCGATTCAGGGCGCCCCCTTCCGGGGCTTGGTCCTTTTTGGTGGAGGCACCCAAGACATTATTACTGATATCCAGGACAGAGATCTTGCCCTCAGATTAGTAAGGTCCATGTACCGATCGGGCACTCAACAGCAGCAACAACGCTTTCGGAAAAGGACCTGAAGGCAGAGAAATCAGGCCCCAGCTCGGCGCCAGGCAAACACAAGGCCATGGGTTCAGCCACTCCTCCGGCCTCCAAGAACCAGAGACGTTCAGGAAGTCTTCCCCCTGCTCATCCTGCCACTTCCTGACTCCCTGTCCCCACTGACTCCTAAGTCTCACGACGAGGAGCAGGTGGGGGGGAGGTTCGCCCGCCATGCGCAGGAATGGAAGGCGATAACCTCCGGCGCATGGGTCCTGCAGTTGGTGTCCATCGGACACACCATAGAGTTTCTGGAAGTCCCTCCAGAATCACCGTGAAAAAGGTCTTCTTACTCCAGGGATCAGGTTCTTCTCGTCCGAGAAGAAGTTCAAAGCCTCTTGCTCAAGGAAGCAATAGAGCACATTCCCCTCTGGCAAAGGGGAAGGGGGTTCTACTCCCATTTTTTCCTGGTTCCAAAAAGGCCGGGAGACTTCAGACCCATCCTCAACTTGGGCAGCCTCAATCGCTTCGTCAAGTACAAAAAGTTCAGGATGCTGACGTTCCAGAGCCTCCTTCCACTCATTCTGGAGAAACACTGGTTGTGCACTCTGGACATGCAGGATGCTTACCTGCACAGATCAAAGGAAAACACTGCGAACAGTCACTTCCCAGCTCACGCTGCACTCACCGAGGTAGCTTGCCTCTAAGAAATATGAACAATCCAAAGTGGTAGTGCGTCACAAGGAAAGTAAATGCTACATGCATGAAAGAAAATCTCCCAATATCGCTGCAAAATGCAAATTTACTATATTTTCTCCACACTGCAATTATTAGAATAAGCAAGTACATTCTAAGCCCCTAGAGCCTCTACTCCCACGAGTCTTCAGACCCCCTACATGCTAGCATCTACTTTCCTCATGTGCGCACTACCACTTTGGATTGCTTACCTGCACATCCCGATCTTCCCCAGCCACCGCCGTTTCCTGCAGTTCCAATTCCAAAAGGAGCACTTCCAGTTTCGTGCTCTCCCCTTTGGTCTGTCCTTGGCACCTCGTGTGTTTACCAAGTGTCTAGTGGTGGTGGTGGCCTCTTTACGTCGCCAGGGTATTGCAGTTTTCCCTTACCTGGATGACTGGCTGTTCTCAGCCCCATCCAGGGACTCTCTACTGGAGGCTCTCTCCTTTACCCTGGACCTCTTGGCAGACTGGGGATTACTGTCAATATACCCAAGTCATCCATGTCACTGTCCCAGAGACTACAGTTCATTGGGACGGTTCTGGATACGGTCCAATGCAGAGCATTCCTTCCTCCAGACAGGGTGGAGACCCTGATCGTCAGGCTTCGTGGGTGGCTTCGTCCAGGACCATCCCGGCCCGGGAGATCCTACGCTTTCTTGGCCTGATGGCAGCCTCCATCACTACTGTTCCCTTGGTGAGGCTCCACATGAGGGTTACTCAGTGGTCCTTGCGGTTGCAGTGGGATCAACTCCTGGACAACCTGGACCATCGGGTCCTGGTGTTGTCTGCAGTTCAGAAAGAATTGCTTTGGTGGAGGGACCACTGCAACCTTTCCGTGGGTCTTCCTTTCAGGAGCCCAGCTCCTCTGGCTTCCCTAACTACAGATGCATCGAACATGGGATGGGGAGCACCAAGCACAAGGAATGTGGTCCATCTTGAGGCATCATTGCACACCAACGTTCTGGAGATGAGGGCAGTCTTGTACGCTTTGTAGGCCTTCCAGACCCTCCTTCCCAAGGGATCACTGCTGATCCAAATGGACAGCATGTCAGTAGTTTGATACCTCAACAAACAAGGAGGAACTCGCTCGTACCCCCTATGCAGGGAAGCAATGCAAGTGTGGAACTGGGCGGTCCAGCACGATCTGGCCCTAGTGGCTGTGCATGTTCCAGGCATCCAAAATATCCTGGTGGACAGTCTCGGCAGGTCTCGGACCCTAACTCATGAATGGGAATTAAATCAAGAAGTGGCGGAATCTCTCTTCCTAAAATGGGGGCATCCGGAAATCGACCTTTTCGCCTCCCAGTACAGCACAAAACTTCCCAGTTTTTGCTTGCTCGTTCCAGGGCATGGTGCTTTCTGGCACGACACACTGTCTCTCTATCTCTCTCAGACAGGGAAAGTTTTGTACACATTCCCTCAGTTTCCCATTCTCCAGAGGGTCCTTCTCAAGTTACAGGCAGAGAAGGCAAGGATGATTCTCACTGCCCCTCTCTGGCCGAGATAAATTTGGCTCCCGCTGCTACAACAGCTATCGAGGGAACCACTGGTTCCACTTCCAATGACCCACGACCTCTTGACTCAGGATCAAGGTTGCCTTGTTCATCCGAGGCTCAGGACCCTGCATCTTCATGCGTGGCTCCTGCAGACAGAGATTTCTCACTTTGGGGTCTTCTCTCGAGTAGCTCAGGTTCTTTTAGAGGCTAGAAAACCCTCTACTCGTTCCACTTATGCCATGAAGTGAAAACTTTTTTCCATCTGGGCAACTGCCAAGAATTGGAACCCCTTTTCTTGTTCTGTCCCACAAGTCATGGAATACCTCCTTCATCTGTCAGACTCAGGGCTGTCATATTCTTCCCTGAAGGTCCACATTTCGGCAGTTTCGGCATACCACAAGCTGGTGGATGGTAAACCCGTGGCTCAGTTGGAGGTCTCAAAAACCTTTCTAAAAGGGATCCTCCATCTGAAAGCCCCCATCCGCAGCTCAATCCCACCTTGGGATTTGAAGTTTGTGTTGGATAAGCTCACTCTTCCCCCGTTTGAACCGGTCATGAGCTGTAACTTGCGCTTCCTTTCCTGGAAGACTTTATTTTTGGTTGCCATTACGTCAACTCGAAGGATTTCGGAGCTTCACACTCTGGTTTGTAAAGAGCCTTATCTTATTTTCCACAAGGACCTGCGGTCCTCAGGACAAACCCTAAGTTCTTACGCAAGGTGGTGTCAGAAGCCACACTGAACCAATCAGTGGAGCTTCCAGTTTACTTTCCGTCCCCTTCGAACAGAGGTGAGGCACTCCTGCACACCATGGACGTCCATCGGATCCTTTGGTGCTACACACACCGAACCAAGGACTTCCGTAGCTGCGAGCAGCTTTTCATTTCCTTTGCCCCCAGGTGGAAGGGCAAAGCGGTTTTGAAGCAGAGCTTCTCCAAATGGTTAGGCAACTGTATTCGGTATTATCAAAAGTATGAAAAACCTCTGCCGGGTACCATCAGAGGCCACTCTACTAGGGGCATGGCTGTTTCCACTGCTTTTTTGCGGAACGTCTCTGCAGCTGATATTTGCGCCGCAGCTACTTGGAGTTCTGTCCACACTTTTACTAAACACTATAGTCTGGACATTGTTTCTAGGTGGAGGGCTGTCTTCGGCTTAGCTGTTTTGCAGGGCCTTCTGTCCTTTTTTTGGTTCCTAGTTTCTGCTGGAGTTATTTTCTCCTCCTCCCTGGTTTCTCTCGGTCTCTCTTTGGAGGGACTGCTTGGGACTCTGTCCTATATGTAATGACCTACTGAAGGAACCCTCTCGAAGTAAGATAATACAGCTACGTAGGAACTTACCACAAAAGTAGATCTTTGAGAGAGGTTCCTTCAATAGGTCATATTTTTTCCCTCCCTCATTCCCCTCATTTTATTTCTTTCACAAGGACTCCAAATCCTGTTCGCTCCTGCTGTCAGGCCACTTCCTGGCTCCGGTGGGAGAACTGGAGGGTGGGCGTGGGGACCGCCTATTTTATACGGCCACGCTGATGTCTGTCACAAGATGTTGGGTGGGCAGTCCCCTATCAGGTATTGCTGGAAAAGTCTGCCGTGCAGCCAGACACCAAGTGGCACCAGTTCTATATTTAATGACCTACTGAAGGAACCTCTCTCAGAGATCTGCTGTTAAGGTAAGTTCCTACTTAACTACTTTCTAGGGACATGGATATGTTGTTCAATCCACGCTTATTGGCAGGTTTCTTGCCGCTTTAAATCTTGCCGGAAGGTCTTCAAGCTGGCTCCTCCCACCCACCCAGGTGATAAAACTCTCGGCTCCGCCCTATGATGCCAGATCTTCCTTACCGCTTGGAAGCTCAGGTTCCCTCCTTTGCACTCTGCGTTTTAGGCCTGGATCCAAACTCTTCGGTTAACCCAAAACTAATTTTAAAATTTACAAGACTTCGGTCTTTTTCTTCCCTCGCGGCGGCGATGGACAAATCGACTCCCGGATTTTGCCGGTGCCCTTGTGGGCAGATGATGTCCTGGACCGATCTGCACTCCACATGCGTTTACTGCCTTGGGCTTGAGCACGATTCGCAGGCCTGTGACTTGTGCAAGTCCTTCTCGGCCACGGTCTTAGAGGATCGCGCTGCCAGACTACAACTTGGGTGCCCGGAGAAACGTTATCCTCCAGTGAAGTCGAAGGAGGCCCATTGGGCGGTGTCCGCGGCTGCAGGCTCGGCTGAGCAGCTCAAACAGATGATCTCCCTCGAGGAGGAAGCAGCCCAGGCCGCAGCATCATCATCCTCTGTCGCAGCATTTATCCCGCTGTCGTTGGGCACCTCCTACACGGCTTCGTTCAAGGAGCTTTGTCAGTCCCTCTCCACAAAGGGAGAGGGGCCTTCGGGACATTCCTCTCTGTCCAAAAAGAAGGACTCTAAAGGTAAGTCCCACCGTCGACGTTCGTGGGAGCGGGAGAGGTCCCCTTCCTAGGATAGTCGACACTCTACTTCGGTCCAGGTTGCGGCTAAGGCCACTGGCTTCACGGTGTACCCTTCAGGTCAGCCGGCCGAAACACTCGTCGATGCAGTCGAAATTTTTCTCGACCCGTCAGACGGGCTGTTGACTGGAAAAGCAGACAACCCTTCTTCACCAGTTCACCCGGTGGAAACCGAGGACTTGCCTGTGCCTCCTGTGCCAGAGTCCTCGGTTAAGGTCCCTGAACCTAAGGACGAGTGGGTTTCCCCCGCCCCCTCTCAGACCCACCCTCGGAATCACCGACAGTCTCGTACCTCTTCCAGGTCCAGCCGATCCCGCCGACATCTGCAGTCTCGGTCTTGGCACCATGGAAAGCGGCGGCGGCGCTCATCCTTGTCTTCGTCCTCTTTGGAGGACAGGCTTCGGCGCAAATTGCGTCGGCGCTATGGGGATCTAATGTGGCAGCAGCTCCTTTTGACCGGGAATAAGCCAACTCAGTCGCCTTCCCCGGCCATTAAGTGGCTGTCACCGGAGCGGCCAAAACAACCCCTCGTGGTAGTCGAGGAGCCGAAGCCGGCACCGGTTGTTGGGCCGAAACCGGCTGCGCCACCCATTGGGGTGGAACCCCCACCTCCACAACCTAAAACTGGGGCCCCAACCAAGGATTCTCGGTCAGGCCAGGGCTTGCCCCATCGGTTGTTGGTCACCCTCACTCCCAATCGACCTTGGCAGGTGGAGGGTGGCTCAGGCGCTCGGCAGCTATTCGCAGACTCCTCGGAGTCTGACGACGACGGCTGCTTGACCAGGAGTCCATTGCAGGTCGGTTGGTGGACGAGAGCTCATCCTCATTCCTTGGAATGCTTCGGCTCATCTCGGAGTCCACTGGGATGAAGCTCGAACCCGTTTCAGAATGGGCCAAGTATCCCCTCACGGAGATACTGGACCGCGGGGATTCTCCCACGGAGGCCTTCCCGGTGGCCGAAGACATTGTTGGCCCGGCCCTGGAGCTATGGCAGCACCCAGCCTCTTGTCCAGCACCTTCGGCCAGGATGGCTCGAAAGTATGCTGTTCCCACTGGTTCACTCTCCAGTTTCTCAGAGCACCACTCTGCGGAGGGGCTAGTGACCGACAGCATTTTCCGGCATTCCGGAAACGCTCGGGATGTGGACAAGCCTCTCGATAAAGAGTCCAAGAAACTGGACTACTCCGGGCGGAAAATCAGTGCTGCTTCCTCCCTAGGCCTTCATCAGGCCAGCTCGGCCGTTCTGATAGCACACTTTTCACACGCCCTTTTGGACTCCCTGGATGAGGTGATTCCTCATCTCCCAGCTGACCTTCAGACGACTGTCAAGCAGGTGCGGGATCAGGGAAGGGCGGTGGCCAAGCAGCAGCTCCAAACGTCCTTAGACATTTCTGACTCCTGTGCCCGGTCAGTAGTGGCCACAATGGCCATGCGCCGCAGAGCTTGGCTGCGGATTTCCACCTTCACTGCAGATTCCCAGCACAAGCTGGCAGACATTCCCTTCCTGGGTACCGACTTATTCGGTCCCGGGGTGGAGGGCCATCTGCAAAGGATCGAGAAGTCCAACGCCACCTTGGACTCAGTCACGTCTGCCCAGAAGGACAAAGGCTGCCAGTAGCAGCGTAAGCCCTTTCGGCCTTCAGCCCCTGCGGCACGTCCGACCCAGCAACACCAGCATCAGAGACAGCAGGCTCGTACTCGGCATCCCAAAGCTAAGCCTGCAGCTTCTTCCAGCAGGAAGCCAGGAGGGAAAGGTCCAGGAGGCTCCTTGGCCGGCCCTTCCTCCAAGCCTGCCCAGTGATGGGTTGAGGGGTGTCGCCCCCAACCTCATCATTCCTCCCCGGGTTCCCTCCTTGGGGGTATGGCTCCACCACTTCCTTTCCGCCTGGTCCGTTATCACCACGGACCGCTGGGTGCTAGAAGTGGTAGGAAAGGGTCTGCCTCTGGAATTCAAGCAGTCCCCACCCTATGGGGTCCACAGCCTCTCTGTCAGCTCGTCGAGCCGACATTGCCCTGCTCCTCCAGAAGGAGGTGATCAGGGAGGTGGCAGATCCTCCTTCAGACCCAGGGTTTGTGTCCAGGTACTTCCTGGTCCCAAAACGGATGGGGGGGCTGGCGCCCCATTCTAGACCTTCATGACCTGAACAAGTTCCTAAGGTCTCGAACCTTCAGGATGGTCACTCTGGCTCAGATCATTCCATCCTTGGAACGAGGCGTGTGGTTCTGTTCTCTGGACCTCCAGGACATGTTCTTTCACGTCCCAATCCGTCTCCCACCAGCAATTCCTCCACTTCAGAGCGGAGGGATCCCTTTAAGAGTTCTGGGCCATGTCCTTCGGCCTCTCTTCAGCTCCCAGGGTCTTCACCAAATGCATGGCAGTGGTGTCCGGGTGTACCCTTACCTGGACGACTGGCTGATTGCAGCCCCCTTCAAGCTGGAGGTGGAGCAGTCCAGGGATCTGGCACTCCAGATCTGCTCTCAGATTGGCCTCCTCATCAACGAGGCCAAATCGGAACTTGTGCCAACGCAGGTGATTCAGTTCATCGGGGCAGAGCTCGACTCTCTTTGAGCCAGAGCTTGGCTCCCGGCGGACAGGGACGAGGTTCTTTCCTCCTTTGCCCAATCATTTCTGGTTGGGCAATTGTGCCCTGCCCGGGACTTCCTGCGCCTCCTGGGCCTCATGGCGGCCTGCACCAGCGTGGTCCGTTGGGCCCGTTGGCACATGCATCCCCTGCAATGGGGACTGGGCCGCCAATGGTCACAGCGCTCCGGTCCTCTGGACCAGCCAGTGATAGTGACCCAGGAGATGTGGAACACTCTCCAGTGGTGGATCGTTCTGGCTCATCTGCAGGAGGGTATCCCATTTTTTCACCCCGAGCCAACGGTCATTCTCACGACCGACGCCTCCCTGATGGGTTGGGGTGCCCATCTGGGGGAGCACAGAGCCCATTACCTCTGGTCCCCTCAGGAGTCTCGATGCCACATCAACCTGCTGGAGCTCCGAGCGGTCCAACTAGCCCTCACCGCGTTCGCTCTGTTTGTACGGGGTCAAGTGGTTCAGGTCCAGACGGACAACACCACGACCATGTACTACCTAAACTGCCAGGGTGGGACGTGCGCCTTGCCTCTGTGCAAGGAAGCTCTCCACACTTGGTCTCTCGTGAGCACACTGGAGGCGGATCTCCTAGCCATCCACGTGGCGGGAGCCTCCAACACTCTCTCCGATGCCCTAAGCCGGATAGGTGCTGCATCTCACGAGTGGTCTCTCCTGCCGGAGGTAGTACAAGATCTGTTCTCCCACTGGGGCACACCTCAGGTGGACCTGTTTGCCTCCAGGGAGAATGCGAAGCTGAGGCTGTTCCATGCCCGGCCCCCTCAGCAGGGCTCGCTGCTGGGGGATGCCTTCTCCAGGCCGTGGACCCCGGGCCTCTTCTATGCCTTCCCTCCATTTCCCTTGATCCACAAGGTGCTTCTCAAGCCGAAGCGGGACAAGATGCAGGTGATTCTGGTAGCCCCAGACTGGCCCCGCCAGTTCTGGTACCCAGATCTCCTCAGTCTCTGCTCCAGGCTCCTGAGGCGGCTTCCAGCCTGCCCGGACCTGATCTCAGTCAACAAGGGGAAGGTACTCCATCCAGACCTTCAATCCCTGCACTTGACGGCCTGGTTCCTGAGCGGCTAGAGTTCCAGGCCTTGGGTCTTTCCGACGAGGTCCTCAGCGTTGTTGAGGCATCCTGTAAGGAGTCGACCAGAAAATGCTATGCCTTCAAATGGAAGAGATTCTCCATTTGGTGTCAGGATAAGGGGTTAGACCCTTCCTCCTGTTCCTTGGCTAGCATTCTAGACTACCTGTGGTCCCTTTCTCAGCTAGGGCTTTGGTCGACGACCCTGAAGGTGCACCTGGCAGCCATCTCTGCTTACCGGGCGCGGGACAGAAAGCAGTCGGTGGCGCAGGAGAAGGTGGTCGGGCGCTTTTTCAAAGGCCTTGATCACATATCCCCTCGGTGCGAGAACCTCCACCTCCGTGGGATCTACTGCTGGTATTGGCTAAGCTCATGGGCAAGTCATTCGAACAGATGCACAGGTGTGACATCTCTCACCTGTCATGGAAGACCGCCTTCTTGGTGGCTATCACATCAGCCAGAAGGATGGGAGAGCTCCAGGTGCTTTCCATCGAGTCTTCTTATCTGGTCTTCCACAGGGACAAGGCTGTCCTGTGCCCCCACCCGAAATTCCTTCCGAAGGTGGTGTCGGAGTTTCACCTTACCAGGTGTTGACTCTGCCGATGTTCTACCCCAGTCACACCTCGGAGGCCGAATATA
The DNA here is from genome assembly GCA_016271365.2 of Neoceratodus forsteri. Classification (NCBI taxonomy): domain Eukaryota; kingdom Metazoa; phylum Chordata; order Ceratodontiformes; family Ceratodontidae; genus Neoceratodus; species Neoceratodus forsteri. The sequence goes on along the minus strand of CM057456.1, from coordinate 810,507,284 downwards.
TGCTCCATACTCTGGACCCTAGAAGAGTGCTCTCTTATTACAAGGAGCGGACGGCTGAAGTTCGGAGAGAGGTTCGCTAGCTGTTTGTCACCTACGCTGAAGCCGCATCTGGCAGACCTGCAGCCAAGCGGACGATAGGTAGGTGGGTCACCTCCTGCGTAGATCTCTGCTGTAGGTTGGCGGGCATGGAGCCCCCCAGAGGGATAAGAGCTCATTCTACCCGCCATACCGCTGCTTTCGGTGGCTGCTTCCAGGGATGTCCCTATCCAGGAAATCTGCAGGGCTGCTACCTGGAAGTCAGCACACACCTTCATTACCCACTACCACATCGACCTTGAGTCACTCCAGGATGCTGGTTTTGGGACCTCGGTTCTCCAGTCCTTGTTTCCTAAGTAGGGGGTGCGCGCCTTGCCTCCCTTCTCCCAGAGAACTGCTAGGAGTCTGCCAATAAGTGTGGATTGAACAACATATCCAGGTCCCTAGAAATACAGGTTACTCACCTGTAACAGGAGTTCTAGCAGTGGTATATGTTGTTCATCCACACAGCCCACCCAACCTCCCCAGCTTCGACGTGCAACCTGGCTTCTAGCGGGCTAAATCTGGTGTTATGGGGCGGAGCCGAGAGTTTTATCACCCGGGTTGGTGGGAGGAGCCAGCTTGAAGACCTTCCAGCAAGATTTAAAGCGGCAAGGAACGTGCCAATAAGTGTGGATGAACAACATGTACCACTCCTAGAACTCCTGTTACAGGTGAGTATCCTGTATTTTCTTACTTACCATATTGGTAGATCTTTGAGAGGATCTCTTGCAGCAGGTACGTTCCTGCCCTCCTTCCACCTCCTTCTTGGAGACAGCAATTCTTATGTACCACTCACACACAGAGGGCACCACTGGTCTCCTCTGTTCTCCCTTGGAGCCATGCTCAGCGAGCTGGTAGCTGGCAGGGAACTGAGGATACTGAGGGCTGCCCACCACTTGTATACCTGCAAGGAGTGACGACATTACGAGTGGGCGGCCCCCACTATGCACTGCTGGAGAAAAGCTACTGTGTGGAAGAGCATCCTCTGGCGGGCTCCCAAAATAGTACCTGCTGCAAGAGATCCTCTTGAAGATCTACTGTTACAGTAAGTACAAAACTGTACTTTACAAGCACAGGCAAGACTAGTGTTTCATAGATATTAGTATACTATTGGTGGCACCATGAAGGTCTTTGGAGAAAAGTAACTACTTGGGGGGAGGGTCACAGAATGGATTGCATTTTTTTCTATCCAAAAGTAGAAATCCAGATCGTGACTGAAAACGGTCCTTTGGATCAGTGCACCTACCCGATTACCAAAGACATAAAGAAAATAAATGGGTCGCATGTGCAGCAGGTTCACATCGCAAAGTGTGATGCGCTACCAGCTATTTAATACCATGCATCGCTGCTGCTGGCCACATGCTAAATTCACTACAGGTCTAGAGCAATGTGTGTGACAATGCAGCTGCTTCGCGAGTGGGCCACTTGTGCTGTCTGTTACAGGTCTGGCGTGGTGTGTGAGATGCTGCAGCTTCTTTGAGAGTGACACTGACACTGACAAACACACACACACACACACACACACACACACACACACACACACGTTGCCCCAGGCCTTTATCCTGCAGTCTTGTGTCTCACAATATACAGTGCAGCGTTCATCATAAGATGCAGCTGTGTTCCTCGTACTATTATTTCTGATGATAAAGCATGTTCCAAACCTGGGTTGTGCTTTGGCATTACGTTTGGTGAGGTTCATGGGAGTGGTGGGAGGGTGGGAAGAGTAAATGTTTAAAAAAATGAATGTTGCATTTCCTTTTGTGGCTTTAGAAGCTAACCCTAACTTTTGCATCGATAATGTAATCCTCTTATGCCTTACTGCTTAATACACACAGACACGCACCCCCCTTGAAGCAGAAACCATTTTACAATTGGACACAAGGGGTACACTTTGGGCAGTATGACGTGTCTTACTTTCTAATTAAACAGGTGTGGCACTATTACAAGATTGGAACTGACCACAAATATTCCATTCTGAAAAAAATGGTAAAGGGGCAGATCCCATGTAAAGATCTGCAGAATAGCTAGAACAACAGTAGCCCTGAAAAGAAATATGGCAAGTTGGCACTTAGTAGTAGCTACAAGAAGACTGCTGCTGTGAATCATTGTATGTTGTAATCAAAGGATGTTCTTATGTTATAATAAAACAGCTTTCTCTTTAATCTGTTTTAGGAAGTTGAAGTACTTCGACGTGAAAACATGATTCTGAAAGAACATTCCAAGAAGTGTGACTTGGTTCCATAAATGGTAGTTTAGCTGTTTCCTGTGAGCCCTGCATCTTGGTTTAAATGGCCGGGCTCGTTTTAGCAGAAAATGTCTTGGATTTTGTACCTGTTCTCACACAACCAGTGGCCTTCATTGCAAAAGTTTGTAGTTTGTTTTTAATGAGGCTTGACATTTCTTTTGCGTTCCTTTTGTTCCTTTCTGTCTTACAGCTCTGTACGTTTTCATCTGTCTCATGTTGTAGATTTTCTATATAAAGTGTGAATAGTTTCTTTGCTGATCAAACAGGACAGCAGTTCCAAATATTCAGGTATTTAGAAGTAATTGTAATCCTACTGAATTATTTTTAAGACATTACTGCTGAGTATTATTGCTTACAGAGTGCAAAGCATGTTTGCAATAATGTACATACTGTCTACACAGTAATGGTGTCATTCTTGAACTGGGTAAAAGTGTCTTTCAGTGCTTTTGTTCAAAAAAGCTAGCTGTAACTAAAGAGGTTGTAAAATTGTTCTTCATACAAGCAAATATAAAGCCCCCAAAATGTGGGTGAGAAGTGAATTAACACAATGCATACATCTAGCAGTGCTTTCAAATAGTTTATTTTTGTGTACAGCAACATATGCACCAGATTACCTCTTTAAAAAATACAAATCTTTAAATACTTGTGATTCTTTGTACTGCCTGACTATTAAAAAAAAAAAAGCATTTGTTTCATAAAGGCCAGTTTTCTCCTCCTCAGTATCCAAATCTGATGCTTGACTGAATTAATTTTGCTATACGTATTAACAATTAATGCTCTTCAGCAGACGTAAAGAGCACCTTTCCTGGTGCTCAGGACAAAAACTGTAGAGGAGCCTTACCTGCTCCAAAGTCCGTGGGAGCCAAAAGGAGAATTTTAATATTGCTAAATTTCATGATGGAATGGAACGGAATTTGGCTCTGTGGAGCCAAAAGCCATAGATCCCTTCCACTTCCATGTGTTCAGTGCCGCCCCACGCTAGCACCTATTATGATGTTTTATATGGAGAGTGTGGAGACGCGCTCCATAGATTATTACAGGAGCTGATTTTTATGTCTGTTTTTTAATAGTTCAGGATATTGATTTGGATAAAACAAGGCCACTGTTCAGCTAACAAGGCTCGTGTTAGTTGAGCGGTGGCCATGGATGTATCCGAATCAGAAATCTGAAATTTTTTTTTATATAAAAAGATGTAAATGTCAGCCTTATGGTACTCTATAGAGCACACCCCCATGCTTTACATATAAATGTCACAAACCATTCTAATGCAGGGGCTGCACTGAACACAAGAAAGTGGAAGGGATCTATAGCTCTCGGCTCCACTGAGCCGAATTACAATCCCTTCCATCATCAAATCTAGCAATTTTAAAATTTTCCTTTTGGCTCCCACAGACTTAAGGAACATTGTTTCTGGGGAATTTCTGTAAATATCTTGAAAGGTGCTATTAAAGTTAGATAATCGTTCCTTTAGTCTTTCTTTTTTGAATGTTCTATTTGTTATCATGCAATAGAATGTAAAATGGCAGCTCTGGTGGAGAGTGGAGAAGTCTGTGTCACCAATTTGATATTATACTTGGTATGTACTTTGTCTCGTGTGTTGTCTTTTTTCAATGTTATATGTTGTAAATTCTAATAAAGTAGCAATATATAAACATTTCTGCTCCCTAATATTTGAATTTACCTTGTGGTGTATTAAAATGTTATCCTCTTACTCTAAAATCACAGCACATACTGGCTGGCTGACATGAGACCAGATTTCTTTGGGTGGGCATTCACTGAACACATGATTACCTGAGACATACTTTACACTTTCTTAGCGATGAACTTTCTATTTTTCAGATAATGACAACTTGGAATTAGAGAATAGAAATGCGGGTGATTGAAAAGTAAATTGTCTATAATTAGATAAAAAGATTAATGGTACTGTGGTCTAAATCTGGATCCACTGGTTAATAAACATAATCCTGACTTGAAAAGATTGGGTAACCTGCCTCAGACACGGTGTGAGATGGTGGCAGCCTTAAAAACTATAGATGTTCTGGGAATCAATCTTCACCACTGATTCCCACTAATGGGTCTGGGGTTGGAGGCAGTAGGACCCCGCAGGGGCACATTTTTGTTTTGCAGGAGGGAACCTGTGTTGGGTATTGACAGTGCCTGCACACCCCACGTGGTGCCACACATGCCAGCAGGTAACCATTGCTGGCTTCCTCATGCACCTCAGTTCTGTTCCTCCCTCTGTAGAGATGACAGTGGGGAGTGACAGTACCTCCTGATCTTCAAGGATATCTCTTTCATAGGCCACACCTTGGAACAATACCCACATCAGCATTAGGACGAAACAGAAACTTTGCAAGCCAGGGATTGCCCACGATGACATCATGTGTCAGCATCTACATAAACATGGGTGGACCCTCCCACCAATCAGACTTGTCAGACCCGTCATTGGAAATGCTGCTATAAAAAGCCGCTGTTTTTCGTTACAATATTTTGCATATCAAAAATTGTATTCACTTTAGTTGTGATTTTTGGCAACTTGTATGTTGTCAAAGGAACCGTCAACACTTTTTGAATTTTGTGACTGTGGAGAAAAAAATTCTTCAAAGACAAAAGCACGAAGAGCATCTCTGCTGCATAGGCCTATCTCAGGACATGAAAACCTGTGAGATCTGCAGAGGATTCAGCTTTTCTAATAGGTAACGCAAAAAAGGGGTATTTGAAAAATTCCTCCTGAGAAAGACCATAGCAGCAATGGAACAGCAGCTACAGGGCAAGTCTGCGCCACCCACCCCGTCGACCAAATCACAGTCGGCAAAGTCCCAGGACAAATCCTCCTTAGGAAGCCACAAACACAAGCACCAGGACAAGAGCGGAGCATCCCCAGCGACATTCAGGTCGCCACTGCAGACCACAGGTATACCCCAGCCTACGACACCGTCTGCCTTGGTGGCTTTGCCCACCCTGACTGTCTATCAGACACAAAGGTCAGTGATTGGCATAAGCAATACCAAGCTTATTACAGCCGGTTCGTTGTTGCCAGAGATCCACTCTCCGCCGACTGTTATGGCCATGACCATTAGTCAACGTGGCATCGACACACAGGCAGTGCTCCTATCATTTTCTGATATGATATAGCACCTCCTGCCACTCCTACCTTCAAATCACTAGATCCAAAGCACATACACTCTCCTTGAACAGCTTATTTTTCAAAGATGCAACAGCTTCTGCTCATGCCTCAGTAGTGTGAGCACCTACCCCCTGAGGCACGAGCAGAAGCTGTTTTATCTTTGAAAAATAAATAACAGTTAAATATTAAAACCATACAGCCTCAGCTTTCTTCTGTTTAAGGAGAGTGCATGCGCTTTGGATCTAATGTACTGTTTAGGGCTGCTAACCCTGTGCTTGCTCCACCAGCTCTGAGCTTAGAACCGCGTCACAAATTTTGAATTTGGACTGACTGTTTTCAAATCACAGAGGCACCCATTTTGCCTCAACTGCTGCCAAGTCGACGACCCAGGTTCAGTGATAGACTCTGTTCGCCGGGGGCTGGCTGGGGAGAGGGGAATTGAGTATCTGGAGGACAACTCTCTCTGCGGTGGGAGGGGTGCAGGTCCTGGCACCTGTCTGGCCCCTAGCAGTGGCTTGGGGATCAGCAGATAGCGCTGGAACAATGGGGCTTGGAGGGATGTCAGTCATCGACATCCCACACAGGGTAGCGTGCATGGACGACATTGCACATCCGTCCCCCACAAGTGGCTTGGAAAAGGCCACTCACAGCATGGATGAAAGCAACCCTCTGCAGGCTCTGCGCCAGACAGCAGGACCCCTCCCCCACACCAGATCTGTAACGTCGGCGGGTAAGTACCTGTCAATGCCACACACAGATGTAGTGCAGAGTAGACCTTCTCAGCCACCGCCAATGTCGCCGGCGCATTCTCCATTCTCATCGATGAGAAATATGATGACAAATGTGAATACAACTCTGGAGGAGGGGAAGGAAGACTGTGTTGAAGACTCCATAGTCTCCTCCAGAAGTGAGGACTCTGTTCAATTCACCCAGGTCACCTCCAGAGGATCCCTCCTTTTTTGTCATGATGCAGCAAATGCAAGCTGCCATGGGCTTCACCTTGGAGGCGCAGGATCCCACTAAAAAGAACCTGCTAGAGTTTATGGAAATGCCAGAATCTTCATCTCTTATTATTCCTCCCCTGTATCCAGCATTGGAAGATGCTACCTATGTAGCTTGGTATAAGCCAAACACTATACTAGCTGTTCCCAGAAAGGCTGATAAAATGTACTCTGACCCTTCTAGTAAACCAGTTTATCCTAATCAGCCTGAGACGGATTCTGTGGTGGTCACCTGCTGATGTCACCAACCCTATAGAGGTATGAGCAGCCCTACTCCCTCCTCAGTTCTTTCCCGCCGTCAACTCTGCTCACATGGGTCTCCATGGAAGCTCCGTCGCAGTTCGCCATTTTTGCTTATGATTTTTTTCTTTCACTCTAGCCTTTAGACTCTCTTTTAAACAAGAGATTCCTTTACCTCGTTTATGTCGAGAGTTACTCCATCCACTTCTCTCTTCCGTTGCTGCCACTGCAGAAAACAGATTGCTTCTTCAGACAACCACAACCTCTGTGTCTGTTTTGGGCCTGACTACGACGTGTCCAGCTGTGAGGTTTGCCAGAAATTCAGCCTTGCAACCCAAATAGGTTTTGAAGAAATTCCTTATGGAGCAACAGATAGCCAGTTCTGGGCAGGGGTCCTCAAGGGTCCCTCCTTCCTAGTCGCCAGTGGGTTAGTCGAGCTCCTAGGCTTCAAAGGCCTGAGACAAGTCCTCCGGGGGGGTCACAAAAGAAGACTGTGAATGGGACCACTTCCCCCAGTGGCACGCCCGATCCCCGATGGCTTCTTCCTCCGGGGGCACTTCATCAGCTGCGAATGCACCGACGCACTCTGCTGTCCAGGCCTCTGCTTTTCCCAGACCCACACCGGCAGTGCCTCCTCCCACCTCTCAGGGAGGCCAGTCATTGACCCTCAGGTCATTGCGCACCCCATTCATTGACCCTCGAGTCAACGCCAGCCTCTCCATCATAGCCTGATGCTTCTCCAGGCCCTCTGACGTCGAGGCCCTCTGGCTGTCTGTGACAGGGAAGAATAGGACCCTGCCCCAGTTGTAATACAGAAAGTGTTTAAATGCAAGGATCTGTTCTAGTCCTTTCCTGTCTTTTGTCTATCTGGTTGCGCAACCACATTTTCCTGTGAGACTTCGGACTTGATCACCCTGACAGGCTCGCAGTTCATTTGCCTCTTACTGTCTCAGTCCTCTCTTGCTGTTTGTCTTTTCCTCCTTTTTGCATATCTGCTGATATAAACATATGTGCAAATAACTGTATGGAAATGTAACTGATACTGAGATCCCTGGTGTTTAGGAAATATATAAGGGATATGCAGTGGGTCTACTGGAAATATCACTGATATTTCCCACAAGTGCAGATTGACCTTATGTCCTCACGAGTGGCGGAGCCACAAGTGAGGTTACAGGGTCAAACTGCACAAGGGGGAAATAGTGATATTTCCAGTAGACCCATTGCATATTTGATTTATGCAATGGTGTTTTTATGTGTTTTTTGTTTTTTTTTAAATATCTTCTTTATTTAGGTTTTACAACATATATACAGACATGTCATCCAGATCCAAGTAGCAAATTTCATTTATACAGTACATACAGTCTCAGCTTGGTTACAAAGCAATATCACTCTATAGAGGAGGAAGGTACATACAAGCCTGGTTTCACCTATAGCGGCTAGGTAGCTAGCAGCATTATTCGACCTGGCTGTAAGGCAAAGAAAAGGGGAAAGTTCTCCAGGACCCAGAGTCCAGCTAGGTAGCACCTGTGGGGAAAAGTCCAGATATGGTTCAAATTGCACCATGCGTTATGCATCAGGCCCATCTCTGGTGCTGCTGCAACATTTCTTGATGACTATATTGTTATTCTTCTCTTCCCTTCTTGGGGTACAATCTTAAATGATAAAATTGAGTGCTGTTGGGTAAAGTATCTTTCAAGTGAATCTCCTCAGGTATACCTGGGATAATTGCTCAGCAGACTTTGCTCAGCTCCGTACGGTGGTGTCCCCCCCCCCCACCACCACCGGATAGGTGGTAGCCTGGGAAGGGGGGAGTTGCCCCATAGGTCTTCCTCATGCCGTTGCAAGGGGAAGTTCGGTAGATTTATGATCCTCTCCTCTAGGGGGAGAACGTAGGGTCTTTTAACATGTAGTATATTTGCCATCGGCCCATCTGGTAGTAAACTTTTTTTCTTGGTTGTTTAGACTGCGTTATTTTTTCCATTGTATAAATGTGTCTTGTGATGTTCCACCAGTCCTGAATTGTGGGGACTTTAGGGGTCACCCATGATTTCGTAATAGCTTTCATAGCCGCGGATAGGAGTAGGAGGAGTAAGTATCTGGTGTTTGGGCCTCGTAGTGTTTTAGGGAAAATAAATAACAAAAAACATCTCCAATGTCAAGTGGAGCTGTGGAACTAATATTTCTTGCAGGTGGGCCTGCAGGAGTGCGAAATAAGGCCTCAGGAGCGGCAGTCCCACATAATGTGGGTGTGGTTTGCCTTGATATCCCTGCACAGATGCCAGCATGCAGCTGAGTGAGTTGAAGTGAAGTGGCTGGTAATTACAGGGGTTCTAAAGTACCGTACAAAGTTTTTCCACGCAAACTCGCGCCACTGGTGTGAGCTAGTCACCCTGGCAGAGTAACCCCAAGCTCGGTGCCAGTCTTCGGGTGTTATCTGAAAGCCAGATTCCTGAATCCATTGCGCACGGATGTTATCGATATGGGGATAGCTCTGTGCGTTCAGAGCTTGATAGTATAGCGATATCAGATGGCTCTGTTTCAAGGTTTTGTTAAAGAGTGACTTGGCTTTGAATTAAAGGTGGGCATTGCTCATGTTCCCAGATTATCCGCGGAAGGCTATCAACATAATGTCGGTGTTGCAGATAGCGGTAGAAATCCCGGTGTGGCAGGCTGTATTTCCTTTGGATCTTCGCGTTCGACCACATTGTACCATGGCACATTATCTGCCCCAGGTACTTCAGGCCCTGCTTTTCCCACTGCCGAAAGCTGTTTTCTAAGCTGTTTGGGGGGAAATTGCTTAAGCTAGTGATTGGGCATATAAGTGGTAGAAAGGTTGTCAGCCGATGTGTTTTTTTTGATGCTCTGCCAGCCGAGGAACGAGGCTGTAAGCCAAGGGTTTATATGTTGGAATGGTGTCCTGTTGCCCTCTTGTTGATATAAGACCTGGTAGTAAGTATGGTCATCCATCAAAGTTCTCTCTATGTCCAGCCAGTGTGGGTTGGATGTTCTGATTTGCCGGGACATTAAATGTCAGTATTGCCGCTAGTTGGTAGTGTCTTAGGTCTGGGAGTGCCAGTCCTCCTTCTTGACAGGGGAGAGTGAGGATCTTTAAGCGTATGCGGGGTTTTTGATTGGCCCAAATGAACTTCGTGATGAGGCGATTCAGTTCTTGGAAAATCTTTAGTGAGAGGTGTATAGGGATATTTTGAAATAAATACAGAGCTCTCGGGAGGGTTATCATTCTGACTAAGTCAATCCTCCGTGCCAGGCCCAGGGGGAGTGTTGCCCACAAATTTAGGTCAGATTTCAACTGAGAGATAAAAGGGGTATAGTTATACTCACAGTATTCTGTAGGAATTTGGGGGATGTATACTCCTACATATTTAAGTTTTTGTAAATTCCACCTGCCTGGGATACTACCCTGTAAATTTGGCGAGGGGGAGTAGTGAAAGGTAAGCAGCTCCATTTTGGTGAAATTCAGCTTGTATCCTGAGACCAAACCAAAGGAGTTCAGGATCTGTTTAACTGTGGAAAGGGATTGTTCAGGGTTCCGAAGATACAGAAGGATGTCATCTGCATAGAGAGCAACTCTGAGCTCACTCCCGTCTATCTCCACTCCCTCTATTCCTCAGGCTTCTCTAATCCGTTGTGCCAGAGGCTCGATGAATGCTGCAAACAGAGGGGAAAAAGGGCATCCCTGCCTCATTTCCCTGTGTAGAGGAAAGTAATTGGAGTGATGCCCATTCACTTTTACACAGGCCTGGGGGCAGAGTATATGTTCTGGAGAACTGTGATTAAGGCAGGGGGAAAACCCAAACTTACGTAGCGTTGAGTAAAGGAAGGGCCAGGCCACCCTATCAAACACCTTTTCAGCGTCTAGGCTGACTAGTATGGTTGGGATTTTGTTGGTTTGCATGTGGTGGACCACATGTAGGGTGTGCCTAATGCTATCGGTAGTGGTGCGAGATCTAACGAATCCTGTTTGGTCTTTGTGTATTAATAAAGGGAGCACCTGATCTACCCGATGGGTCAATATGCTCATGAATAATTTATAGTCCTGATTTAATACAGATATGGGCCTATACGAGGCACATAGTTGTGCATTCTTGTCCGGTTTGGGGATTACAGAAATAGTTGCTTATGACCAAGATGGCGGGGGGAGATTCCCCTTCAGTACTGAATTGAACACATTGAGGAGATTGGGAGAGATCTGTGCCCTTGCTGCTTTATAAAACTCAGCCCCATAGCCATCTGGTCCCGGTGATTTCAGAGATTTGGCATTTGCAATAGCATTGGATACCTCCAATTCCGTGATCGGAGCAATTAGTGCTTTTCTATGGTCTTCCGTAAGCCGTGGGAGGGTAATTGCCTGCAGGAATTCTGCTATTTGTTGCGGGGGTGCTATGTGTTCAGGGGTGTATAGAGTCTTATAGTATGAAGTAAAGGCCTCCGCAATGTCATACGTCTTGGTAAGATGTTGACATCCGTCAGGTGACTGAACGGATAAGATCGTGTTGTTTTTGTTTTAATGTATTTTTTTATATTTATTTTAATGCTTTCTCCCTACAGTGTTACGCCACATTTAGGTAGGACATTCGCTGCAGAAGCTAGGGTCTGTGGCGTGCTGTTTCTTTTTAGCTGCCTATTTAATGGGTCGATGGGCTTATGTGGGTGGGCTGAGTAGTTATGTTAAGATGGTGGCAGTAGCTCACTCTCAGCGGGGGAGCGAGGTTTCGCTCAGTACCTTTGTTTAAAATGCTAGTTATCTGGTTGATCCTGATTTGGTTATCATGCGTCGCTTGATAGTGCAAAGAAAGACATCGCCAGCCATATTGATGAGCAGAGGAGGATGTTGCCAGTTATGGGAATCGCTGTGAGCTAGTGAGAAAAAGGGAGTGGAAGTTGTGGGTGAAAAGAGAGGGAGGTTTTGGCTGCAGCATTTTGGGCAGGGTGAGAGAGTTACCAAGGGCTTTTTTTTTTGTGTGTGTGGGAGGGGGAAACAAGACCTCTCAGTGCGAATGCCGGTTTCACAGTGAGGAGGGTCTTGGATGGAGCTGGCCCGCAAGTGAAGTCTGTCTAGTTCATAGTGCTGTGTGGTGTCCATGCTGGTAAGGTGTAGGTTGTGGTTGAGTGTGTTATGTAGAATGTGCAAGGATTTAAAAAAATATAAACATTTCTTTTATCTGTAATGTGTCATGCTGTTGTGTCTGGGGAGGTTGGAGAAGTGTCCAGAGAACAGTCTGTTGTTGAGGACTGGGGAGTTGATGGTGAAGTAGACTAGCTAAAATGTGCAGCTTGGGTTTAAAACCAAAAATATTGTGACTATCTGATGTGGCATTTTGCTGTTGTGGGGGGGTTGGAGAACTGTTGTTTTTCATTTTTGTGTGACTGACTTTTATCGAGGACTGTATGTATTGGTGGAGAAAATGAAAGCGCTGTGTGTGTTGTAAGAGAGAAATGAAACTGCAGAGTAGTTGCTGGCATGGAAGTGAGCAGGTGAAAGTGGGACACTGATTGTGCTGCCAGCTCCCACCAATCAACAGCTTTGTGAGGAGTTGTGCTGAAGTGCAGTTTGTGTCTGCTTATTACCTACAGTGAGGATAAATGACCTGCAGTGAGAATAAATGCGATATTCTCACTGTGGGTCTGACCAGCCAAAAATACAGCTGTTATTTGTCACTTTTTATCCTCACTCTTATGGCATAAATAGTATTACTGTTGAAATATTATAATTTGAGATGACTGCAAAAAGCTGTTGGAAGCTAGAGGTTACCAGAGTTATATTTTTAAGCCTTTTGCAAAAGCTGTGCAAAAGGGGGCCTCAACTCAAGAAGCACACTGTGTTCTAGCAGCTCCTGCCTCCTGATATTTTTTTTTTTTTTTTGAAATTGTACTTTATCCCTCCAATGTTTCCGAGCACCGCTTCTTCGGGAGCCCCAATTAAGGACTTGCCCCCACTCCTCCACTTACCTAATCCTGCAGTCAATCCCCCATGGAGCCACAGATAATCCCCCCCAGGCAGGGACGAGGTGGGGCAGAACACCCCGACAATCAACTTTTGTCAGGAGACCCCAAGACCAGGCAGGTGGGAGCAATCGGGAGTCTGCTTTGGGAGCTCCGTCTACCCGAGCTCGAGGTGTTTTCCTTTTTCTTGTGGACAGTGGCGGCATGCCCGTCAAGGCATCACTGCCCTGGCCTCGCTACTCTCCCCGCATCGACTCGCTTGCAGAGCCTCAAGCTTCCGCAGAGGCCGGTCAAGCGCCGAGCAGGAACCCCCCTCCCTCCCAGGAGAAGAGAGCTGTCCTCCGGACGCTCAATCTTCTCCCTCCCCTGCCGACCCCCGACAGCCCGGGCTCGTTCCCGAACCCGGGTCGCCAGCGTGAAGCGAGGTGTGGCGTCCAGCACCTCAACCCTCAGTGCTACCAGGCTGGCTGCCTCCTGATATTTACAAAAACAGGATGCTTGCTAGGGATGGGGGTTGAAAGGACTTGTAAGAGCTAAGCTGCAACTGCTGAGGGAGAGAAGAAAAAGGGACACAGAGACTGCAGGAAACTATTTTATTTTACCTTTGTAAATACTTATACTGAACAAGTTTTTTACTGCTACTGTAAAATATTTTTGATGAATTCTACAACTGCTCCTGGTTTTTCCTGTGCTTCCTGACCTTGATAACACACTCAAGACCCAACAGATGGCTCATCGCGACCTGTGCCGGTAACCCCTCCATCGTCGACTCATCCTTCTCTTGCTGTCAACCTCAGTGATATTTAGGCCAAGATAACTACAGCCCTAGTGCATCAGTTGGACTCGTACAGACCTTGAGTCACGGTGCCGTTGACGGCCCCGACCCCACTTAGGCCTTCTCGAGCTGCACCCTGCAGGTCGTAGTCGGCCCCTCGATCGTCAGACCTTGATTTAGAACAGGTCGATGTCAAGGAGGGTGAGTACCATCCTGATCTCATCCTCCCTGAGGAGGAGGAACCTCTTTCCTCAAACAGGACTACTGCATCTTCTGTGAGAGGGGACTCTGTTAAACATACTCCCAGGTTCGCTCCTGAAGATCCTATGTCATAAAGCAGCTGTCCTTAGCTATGGGCTTCCACACTGAGGAAGAGGATGCCACCTGGAGAGACCTGGTGAACTTCTTGGAGATTCCAGAATCTACCCCAAGGTCATTCCTCCCATTCTTCCAGCTTTGAGGAATGCCACTACTGTGTCCTGGCACTGCCCAGACATGGTTCTGGCCATGGCCCACAGGGCCAACAAACTCTGTCATTCCCCTCAAGGCCTTCCTTATTATGCTGCCTAACCAGAGACCAGTTATGTGGTCATTGTGACACTTGGACAGCTGATTCTGATCCCTGTATCATTTTTTGTAATATAAGAATGGGTTATGGACTGTCTCCCATGAGAAATACTGAAACAGCATGTGAGATCACACACACAGGTTTTAGATACAAGGTGTTACATGGAAGGCAAGGAGCTAATTACAGGCTAGAAGATATCTAACTGCCAAGATAGATCATAAACTTGTATAACGCTTTGAGGAAGAAGAGCAGGGTATGACATTTTAGTGCAAAGTCATAAAAGATGCTTTGAAGTCCTGGAAGGGGGAAGCTTATCATAAGATCAGAGTCATTTGAAGAACATGAGTTATGCTGAGGTTGCAGAATTTAATACTTGGAAAAGACATCCTGTTTTTATATAGATATATATTTTTATATATATTCTGACAGGGAGGAGCTAGGTGACCTCATGCAAATGAGTGGGGAAAACCAGCTTTTAAACATTATTCTGTTTTCCTTCAGAGACACTTCTATCTAGACTCTGACAAAGAAACATCTGTGAGCACTTTAAGCAGGTATTTACAGAGAGACAAATCTAAGTACTATAGTAGGAATTGCACTGTTGAAACCTTTTTTGTTTGAGATTTGTATGTCTTGTGATATAATAGTTCTGTATTTTATGTTACATATTTTTTATCTATTGTAGTAAAACTCTATTTTTAGAGCTTACTTGGTCTGTCTTTGATTTCTTTCCTTTACAAGTAGAGTATATATGGTTAAAGCAGACATTATACATAAGCTTGAATGGTGATACCAAACTGGAAAAAGGTAAGCGTTTTTAATCTGAGGTCCTTTATTACAGTTTTTAAGGGTTCATTTCTGTACACCTGGTTAGGTGCCCATAGGCAAAGATATCTGGCCCCCCGAAGACAGAAATATCTGAGCCTGTGCATTGGGTACGCTAGCAAGAGGTTCACAGTTTGACTCCCTCCAAGACTTGAGACCAAAGGTTGATTGAATCCACAAAAACAGACAAGAGGGTTACCTTGTTCTGTTAACTGTTCACAAGACTGCGCTCGGAGGTTGGCAGTTTGGGAGTAGAGGGCTGACCTGCTGAGTGGGTTTGTGACGGTCATCAAAGCAGCACATGGCGGGTCTAAGGTGCCCAAGCACCTTAGCTCCCTTCCCCCTGACAGGGAATCTAAGTGGACTGACCTTTGGGGTAAGAGAGTTCAAGCCTCCTACACCTTGGGATTTTAGATTGCGAACTACCTATTTCATAAAACTTTTCTGTGGCACCAGGCATTCATTGATTGATCTTCCAACTGATGAATGGTATATTGTTATTTTAACGTTAATGTATTGTTGTTTGTGTGAATTGTATTGATGTTTGACTTGTTTTAAAATTGTTAGGTGCCTTAGCTATTAGATAAGGCGCCTTATAAATAAAATTTATTATTATATGGTCAAGTACCAAAACACCATTTGGAAGAAGAGCAAGGTAGCTGCCCATGCCCTCCCAGAATGTTCCCAGAAACAGGAGGTTCTCAAATCCTTGCAAGCCACCGAGGACATCAGTAAGCACCTCCTCAGGGCCTTGTATGACATTTTTTGATACAGGTGCCAGGGCTGTTGCCACAGGCATCTGCTTTTGTAGGCACGCCTGGCTGAGAGTTTCAGGCTTTGCAGCAGATCTGAATGCTCCCTTCAGTGGATCACAGTTATTTGGGCCAGCTGTCCAGAACATCATTAATGATCTACAGGCATCTGGTAGGACTAGTAAGTTTGTCCATTTACTTTATCGTACACAGCCTAGAAGCAGACATTGGCCGTTCTTTCGAAAGATGTCCCACAAGTCTGGAACAGGCTCCCACTCCAAGAACAAAAGAAAAGCATCTGCCTTGCCTACCCCCTCCTCCTCAGGCCCACCCATGAAGCGACCCAGGGGTGATGGACCAGCCTCAGTGGCCAGATCCGCCTCTGCCTGACTGCTTGCCGGACCCCCCCCCCGGTCCCTGACCAAGAGGTGGTGGTCGAAGGTTGGCTCTCTCTCCATCTCAACCAATGGAGAACCATAACTACGGACGCCTGGATACGTCAGATTATAGAATGGGGTAACACTCTGGAGCTGGTGGAACAGCCCCAGAGACTTCCTCAGTACCGTCCACCAATCCTCCAGCCCATGTCATGGTTCTTCAGGAAGAGGTACAGTCCCTTCTGCAGATAAAGGCCATCATGCCAATGCCCAAGTGGCAAGGAACAAGGGACCTTACTTCAAGAGGGCTCTTGCAGTAGGTAATAGCCTTGAGGACTGCACCCACACAGAAACTTTAGCTAGCAGTATGTGATGGGAGACCGCCCACCTAACGTCATGTGACGGACATCAGCGTGACCCTATATAGTGGGTGGTCCCCGTACCCGCCTTCCAGTTCTTTCCCGCCATCGACCTGAGCATGTCTGATTTTTTTTTTTTATTATTATTTTCTTCTTTTTACCCCTCGCCTCTCGTCATCCCTCCACTCTGGTCACGGAGCCCCGGCCACCGGATATCGCCGACTCTCCCGGTCATCCCTGGCTTAACCCCCAGAGAGTGGGGCCGCGGTTCTGACCCCCTATATCGGACCGCGGAACTGTAACTGGTTGGGGGAACGGCTCCGGTGGCCAATCAGGGCATTCCTGGGGCAGAGCGTCATCTAGACGCTAGGCGTGGGAATTTTACTCCCATTTTTACCTCCCCCGAGGAGGCGGGGACGGCAATGATGCCAGCGCCCGCCCGCTCATTTTGAACGGGGTCACAGCGTGAGTTCTCGGCCTCCGCCAGGAGTCCCCAACGCTCCGGATGTTGCCCACACCCTCCCCCCGGAGAAGGAGAGCTGCCCATCGGACGCTCAATCCTTCTTCCCCTGGCTGGCCCTCCGACGATCCGGGTCTGTTCCTGAACCCAGGTCGCCGGCGTCGCAAGCGGAAATCCCACTGCTGCGCCGGTGGGCCGGCCTAGCATGTCTGATCTTGCGGAGATCATATGCTGCAATTCGACCGCTTTCTTTGGATGTGTATCCTTTTTCTGCTGTTTTTCGGTGTTTTATTTGGTTTTTGTGCACATCGTTGCAGTCTTCCATCGAGTCACATAAAAATAAGTGCGCTTCATACTACGCGCAGCTACCGCACAAAGACTCTCATTCCCTCTGTCTCTTCTACTTTGGCCCAGAGCACAAGGTTGGGGATCGTGAGGCCTGCTCCAGCTTCAATCAGGCCAGACAGAAGCATCGCCCGCAGGCCATCGAGGCTTATTTATTAAAACAAAAAATGGCCACAATAGAAAAAGAGCTCCAGAAACTCAGAAGCACTTTCTCCTCTCTGACCGATACCTCCAAGCACAAGAAGAAGAGGGACAAAGAGAAACATCGGGACCAGGATAGGTCCCCCTCTCACCTGAGGCAGCCCTCAGGTGAGCGGCAACCTTCTTCCTCCGGGAAGTTGGCTGCTGTGTCCAAGCCTGCCCCACCTCAAGAGCAGTCTTTGGACCCCCACCACCACTGATCACAGTGGCCGTGGGTGCCTAGGCTACGTCCGAGGCCTCCGCCGCTCTTGGGCCCCTTTCCTCCAGAGGGTCTAAGTTGTCTGGTGGGGACGATAAGCCACCCATCTGATCATCTGACAAGTGCCTGGCCCAGGCTGTGACGTCGGACTCCAGAATTTCCAGTGCCCGCCCGGCTACGGTCGATAAGTTGGGCGTTGGTTTAACCGGCACCCGACCAATCTGGCAGCAGTGTCCGGCGAAGACCCTGATGAAACCCAGTTGCTGGATCTTCCACAGCTTTCCCCTGGTAGGGTCCCCCCACTGAGTCACCCCCTTCTCCCCTGGGGAGGAGCTTCCTCTGCATTCCCCAGATAATAGGGGGTGCAGAGGATGGGAGTCATCCGTCAGGTGACTCCTTTCCCAGTTCAACTCTGGATCTGATGTTGGACATCCCAGGTAACCCTCTGGGACCCCCCTCCCACTGGATCTCCGACAGAGACACCGGTTCCGACGCCAGATCCATCTCCTGTCAGTCTGGCATCCGACCCGATCGTTCCGGGTCCATCAGGCTTCAGGCCCCCTCAGAGTCATCCACACCCTTCTGCACTGCCGTCGGGCCTGTTGGGGAACCTGACGCCACATTTTCCAGCTTACACCCCACCAGGCTACCCGCTTTCTGGTTACCAGACGCCAGGGTATTCGCCCACGAATCTTCCACCGGGTTACTATGCACATGCTTACCATATGCAGAGCTGCTCGACACCAGGTTTTCTTGTGGGATACTTGCTGGCCTATCGGCTGCCTCCGCCTCCTCAGCCTCAGGTGGACCTTTCAGCTATTTTACAATCATGGTGGTCAGAGACCAAGGCCAGCTTGTATCAGAGCTGGATAGCCACCCCCCTAGGGATGTTACTGGGGGTCCAGCGGACCAGCCACCCAGGCCTACTCCTACACTGGACACACATCAGCCAACGTCAGGCCAGCAGAAAGAGCCTTCGTCAGGGTAGAAGCTGGGTAGAGCCCCTCCCCCCCCGAAACCCGCGGGAGTCTTCTCTTCTTGACATCAGGTTTTCAGACTCTTGATTCAGACTCAGATTCTGATTCCTCTTCCTTCTCTGCGTCTGTGTTCGAGACCCCCCCCAAAGAGGAACCTCGGCCTGAGGAGTTATCTAAATCTCTTCCTGAGGACCCTTTTTTCGCAGACCTTCTCAAGAAGATTGCAGAGATCTATGCGTGGAAGTCTGATGCTCAAGATCCAAAGCGCCAAAGGCCGGTGGAGCATGTGGACATTCAGGAGGCAGTTCCTATCCTTACTCCTCCTTGGTTCGAACCACATGAGGACCTGGCATCCACTATTTGGATGATGCCCTCTTCCATACAGTGTCAGTGGCTCAGTAGGTAGCACACTCGCCTCTGAGGCCGGGAGATCAGAGGGCTGTGGGTTCAGTTCCCACATCTGGCACTTGGGTTAATATCCCAATACTGACACTGTAGTGCAGCATGAGAGACGTGCTGCACTTGTGAGGTGCCGTCTTTCGGATGAGACGTTAAACCGAGG
This sequence comes from Neoceratodus forsteri, assembly GCA_016271365.2. Classification (NCBI taxonomy): domain Eukaryota; kingdom Metazoa; phylum Chordata; order Ceratodontiformes; family Ceratodontidae; genus Neoceratodus; species Neoceratodus forsteri. The sequence goes on along the minus strand of CM057456.1, from coordinate 810,488,229 downwards.
TCCCATCTGCCTGGATTGGTGGTAGTTCAGGTGGATGTTAAAGATCCCATGGCACTTATCGAAAAGAGTAGGGGAATTTCCCCAGTGTCCTGGCCAAATTTCCCTCATTCACTGAAAATACCACCAACAGCTTAATCTGGTTCAAGGTCAGTTGGCATTTATCTGTATCCCCCTCCCCCGGGTCTTGCCTGAAAATAGGCAGGATTTGTCTAGTGCACTTACCCGGTCAACAAAAATTAAATAAATGAATACCGGCGGTAGCCAAAAAGGCTGACCGGACACATCGGACTCCAGAGGGGAAAGATCATTTTAGTGTCCATCCCAAGGTTGACTCGGTAGTCATGGTAGCAGCCCATGATAGAACATCTAAGCTGAAACACATGAGCACCTTGCCTGTTGATGAGGAGTCAAGGCAGTTGGATCAGTTTGAGAGGAAGTTTTATTCCTCCTCCACATTGGCCATCCGTGCCTTGAACAATGTAGTCCATATGTTGGTCTACCAGAAATCTCTTCTTAGTCAGCTGGAACCCTGCTATCGATGCTCTGCCCGACTCAATTCCAATAGATCCCCCAAGGTTGCCTGTCAGCATTCGCTAAGGGCCACCTATGATGCAGTGGACTCCTCAGCCAGAGGCAGGTTTTCCTAGCTAAGAGTTTCTGGACTGGCACTGAATGTTCAGGCGGCCATCTAGGATGCCCCCTTCCAGGGCTCCGTCCTCTTTGGCGGTGATGCTCAAAATATCACCAACTTGCAGGATAAAGGTCAGGCCCTAAGGTCAGTCCACACCATGTACCGCCCTAAGTTTCAGGCTAAAAAGCCCTTTCATAGCCAAGCCAAGCAGCAGCAGGCAGCCAGAAATCATCCTAAACGTCGGGCACAATTGGCAACAGTTGCCCCTCATGTAAAAACGCAGAGAGCCACCGGCGTGGCTTTCCCCAAACCCCCCCCCGCCTGACTTTGAGTCCGCCCTGCCCCTTGGAGGAGCCGGTGGGCAGAAGGTTCGCCAGTCACCTGCCAGGATGGCGGGCAGTCACTACCAACTTGTGGGTCCTTCAATTACTAGAACACAGGGCCATACACCGGAATTTCTAGAGAAACCCCCAGACAGGCCTCCAGGAGTGTCCCACTATCCAAAGGCGTACATTCCCCTATTAAGGAAAGCAATCAAAGCTCTGTTACAAAAGAAAGCAATAAGAGCCCATTCCATCCAGCCAGGTAGGAAAGGGATACTACTCCCACTTCTTCCTGGTCCCAAAAAAGACTAGAGACTTGCTCCCATTCTGGACCTCAGCTTTCTAAACCAGTACATAGAGTACAAAAGGATCTTACTTCGAGACACAGCTCTTGCAGCAGGTTACACCATTAGAACTGAAGCCGGCAGGCGTCAGGACCCCACGGAAAAATTCTAGCTAGCTATCTTCAGCAGGACCACCCGGCGTCGGTCCGCCTCCGGCGTCAGGCGTGGTACAAAGAGGCGGTCCCACAGATTCCCAGTTCTTTCCATGTAAACTTTTTGCATGTCTAGACCCTTCCGGTTCCAGTCTAGCCGCAGCGCGTGGTTCAAACTTTCCTCCGGGAAATTCTTTTTCTTCAAGCAAGATTGTTGCCGATGTCCTCTCCGACCTCCGGTCATCCCTCCAAGTGTGCTTCGGAAACAGATCCTTCAAGGACCCCACACGGCCTGTGTTAGGTGCCTCAGCGCAGACCACGATACCCGGGCCTGTTCGTTTTGCCAGGGCTTTAACAGCCGAACAAGGATCCGACGTCAGAAGGCCCTCCAGGCTTTTTTGTTGGAGGAAAAACTGAAGACCATGTCCTCCAAGGGGGAATCTTCGTCCAAATCCCACAAGCACACGGAGAAAAGAAGGGAGAAGGCCCCTTCCAGGTCCCCGTCCAGGGCTTTGGAGTCCCGCAGCTCCGGTTCTCGGTCCGACCGCTCTCCTTCCAGGGCCAGCTCTCAGCCTCCCCCGGCTGCGGTAAGAAAGCCTTCTTCTTCTCAGGCCAAGTCCGCCAGGCCGTCGTCGTCCTCCTCTTCCAAGGCCTTGGCGAAGTCCAGGGAGCGCCACCACCATCATCATAAGTCGGGTTCCCGCCCTTTGGCTCCCGACGTCCGGTCGTCTTCTGTGCCTCCTCGCAAAACTTTGGTGCTCACACCGTTGAAGAGACCTGTGGACCCGACGCCAGCCCGACCGTCGTCGGCCGTACGTCATTCCTCCCTGGAGCCGTCGTCGGCCAAACCATCCCAGCGGACACCGGCCGTTCCGCCTGAGAAGAGGGCTCCCATGCCTCCGACCGACGTCGGTCAGGAGACGTTGACTGAGGAGGACTTAACGCAGCCCGAGGACCAGACGGGCGACCCCGGCCTCACCGAAACTCCCAGGGCCCCTGTGGAGCCGACGCCGGGACCCGACGACCGCCCATCAGCGCCTGGGCCGTCGTCGGGAATTTCTATAGCGGAAGTGAAGGATCTCTTCACTTACTGGTGGGACACCATTAAAGGACATGGCCCCACCGCCCTCCTCCTCCTCCTCCTCCGTGGCACTGGTCCCCTTCGCCTTCGGGGTCGGCAGGCCGCTTACCTCCCCCCCCGGGAGCCTGGATCCTCTCCCAGGGGAAGATCAGAAAAACGGAGACCTCTGTCGAAATCCTCTTCTGGATCACCCAGCCCCAAGAGATCCAGGAGACACCGACGTTCGCCGTCGACAGAGGACACGGGATCAGTCTACTCTTCCTCTAGATCCCCATCTCCTCTCTCCATCCCTTCTCCGGACCTACGTAAGACACTGAGATCTCCTCCGGATGACCCCTTGTTCATGGATATTATGCGACATATCCAGGAGAACATGGGATGGGATGCAGAAGAACTAGACCCCGAAAGGTTACACCTTGCCAAATATCTTCGGCAGAAGGACCCCAAGCCTGTGGTGGTACCACACTTGGTGGACACTTTCGTGGACGTCACCAAGGCAGCGTGGAAGCGTCCACATTCGCTCCCGGCGGTGCCGAAGAAAGCTGATCGTCTGTACAAGGCTCCTAAGGACGACCAGTACCTGACACAGCAGCCTCAGGCCGACTCTCTGGTCATCACAGCCTCACATGACCGGTCACAGAGGCCGCAACATTTGAGCACCCTGCCACCGGACCCAGAGTCCAAACAGTTGGACGCACTGGGCAGGCGCACGTACGCTTCCGCTACCTGCGCCGTCAGATCCTTGAACTACCTGACCCACATGGTTCAATTCCAGAACGCTTTGTGGGAACAGGGTCTGGAGGCGGCTGAAAAGCTGCCCGAAGGTGAGCAGAAGGAGGAGATGCTCCAGCTCCTCCGTCAGGGTTCAGGCGGTGGGGATTCAAGTGCTTCGAGCCGCCGACACTCCGCTGGACTCATCGGCCCAAGCAGCAGCTTCTGATGATGCCTCCGAGACACTCCTGGTTACGTGTCTCCGGCTTTACCCCGATGTCCAGAAAACATTATGGACGCTCCGTTCGAGGAGAAGTTTTATTTGGTAATCCTTCCGAGAAGATCATTACAAACTTCAAGAGGCCGGGAAGGGTAAGGTCGGTTCAAGCCATGTACCGACCCAAGCTTAGTTCCTTTCATAGGAACCAAAACCGTTCATGGCGGACACAGAGGCAGCAGCCCGGCTCTGCTACACATCAGAGGGGCTCTGGTTTCCGTAGAACCCAGGGAAAACAGCCCGCTAGCCGAGGTCAGCGTTCCCCTAGGCCGACCCAGCCAGCGGGCCCATCTGCCGCCACAGCCTGACTCCTTTCCGGCCCCCGCCCCTCAGGATCAACGGGAAATCATGGTCGGGGGTCGCATTGCGAACTTCCTGCCGGGATGGCAGGCCATTACCACCGACAGGTGGGTTCTGCAGTTGGTCAGTCTAGCCACTTTATAGAATTCGCAGAAAAGCCACCCTCGAGGCCTCCTTTGCTCTCCCGGTATCCGGGTCAGCACAAAATTTGATCTGGCAAGAGGTACTCGCTCCCTAAGAAAAGGAGCGATAGAGTACGTCCAGGAGAACCAGAGGGCGAGGATATTATTCCCACTTCTTCCTGGTTCCCAAGAAATCAGGGACCTCCGTCCGATTCTGGACCTCAGCGACCTCAATGTGTCGGTCGCCTACAAAAGATTCCGCATGGTGACTTCCGGCCTTATTCCTATGCTGAAACAAGACACCTTTTTAGCGTCTCTAGACATGCAGGACGCATACCTGCATATCCCCATAGCTCACGCGCACCAGAGGTTCCTGTGCTTCGAGTTTCTCAACCACCACTTTCAGTTCCGAGCTCTTCCGTTCAGACTGTCATCCGCACCAAGGGTCTTTACCAAGTGCATGGCAGTCGTGGCAGCATCTCTGAGGAGACAGGGCCACTATGTGTTCCGTACCTCGGCGACTGGCTTCTCATGGCACGCCTCAGAGGCGTTGTTACTCATGGTTCAGAGCACCCAGGACTTGTTCCAATCTCTGGGCATTCTCATAAATTACGAAGTCTCTCCTGGTACCGTCATAGAAACTGCAGTTTATAGGCGCAGTCCTGGACACTATTCAGGGAAGAGCTTTTCTTCCGGACGACAGAGCGGAGCGCATCAGATCCCTCATAAGGGATTTGTCATCGAACAAGATCGTACCTGCCAGGTCGTTCCTTCGCTTGCTCGGACACATGGCTGCGGCCATTCCTACTGTCCCTTTCGCAAGGCTCCACATGCAGGTAACCCAGTGGATGCTCAAGGTACAATGGGACCAAAGGCAAGACCACTTGCAGCATCCGGTCAGGATCACAAACTCAGTCATCGAGACTGGCAGTGGTGCTAGTCCCGGGTCGCTCTCAAGGCGTCCCGTTTGTAGCGCCGTCCCCGGAGGTAACCCTCACCACGGACGCCTCAGGTTTTGGGTGGGGGGCACACCTGGATGGGGTAAAGTCCCAGGGTATGTGGACCCCGTTGGAAGCTCATCTCCATATCAATGTCCTAGAGATGAGGGCGGTTCTCTATGCCCTGCAGGCCTTTCAGTCAGTAATCCCACCGTGTACTCTCCTGCTGCAGACAGACAACACGGTGGTGATGTATTACCTCAACAAACAAGGAGGCGCACACTCTTACCCCCTTTGCAGGGAGGCCATGAGGGTGTGGGATTGGGTAATCGGACACGGCGCAAATCTGATCACTGTGCATGTTCCCGGGGTGGACAACACAATTGCAGACGGCCTGAGTCGATCCCAGGCCAGAGTCCACGAGTGGGAACTTCAAGAGGTAGCAGAGGATCTGTTTCTTCGTTGAGGAATTCCAGAACTAGACTTGTTCGCATCCCCATCCAGCATAAAACTGCCCAATTTTTGCTCGCTAGATCCAGGGCCTGGTGTTTTCTGGCAAGGCCAGGTGTATCCCTCTCCTGGGCGAACAGATTCTCTCACGCCTCCCTCCCTTCCGTTGATCCAGAGAGTTCTTCTCAAACTGCGCAGGGAGCACGCACTCATGATCCTGGTGGCCCCGTTCTGGCCCAGACAGATCTGGTTCCCTTTGTTGGTGCAACTATCTCGGGAACCCCCGCTCCCGTTGCCGCTCAGCTCCCACCTCCTGTCTCAGGAGAAAGGTTCATTAGTCCATCCGGACCTACGCTCTCTGAACCTGCATGCTTGGCTCCTAGAGACATAGCCATCTTGCGTCACGGGGTCTCGCAAGAGGTTGCAGAGGTTCTTTCTGCAGCCAGAAAGCCGGCAATGCATGCGATGTACGCCATGAAATGGCGCCGTTTTTGTTTATGGTCACGAGCTCGTGATCTTTCCCCTTTAGGTTGTCCTGTGGGAGTAGTTTTGGATTACCTCCTCTCCCTTTTTCATTCAGGCCTAGCCTACTCCTCTGTTAAGGTGCACCTCTGTGCCATTTCTGCCTATCACCTCCCGGTGGGTCACCGTACAGTAGCTCAATTGGACGCCTCTCGGGAATTTCTTAGGGGAGTGTTACACCTTAGGCCTCCCATTAGGGACCCTGTGCCCCCATGGGATCTGCTCTTTGTCCTGGAACAGCTCACGCTCCCTCCTTTTGAGCCTGCCGTGGATTGCGAGCTACGTTTTCTGTTGTGGAAAACGTTATTTTTAGTTGCTGTTACTTCAGCGAGAAGAATTTCTGAGCTTCACACTCTTATGTGCAAAGAGCCTTATTTAGTTTTCCACCGGGACAGAGTATCCCTGAGGACGAATCCTAAGTTTTTACCTAAGGTGGTCTCTTCACTCTCTCTAAACCAGGATATTGACCTTCCGGTCTACTTCCCAAGTTATTCAAATAGAGGGGAGGCTTTGCTCCACACCCTGGATGTTCACCGCAGCCTGAGGTATTACCTCAACAGAACTAAACCCTCTCGTAGTTCTGAACAGCTTTTTGTTTCCTTCTCTGAGAGAATGATGGGCCAATCAGTATCCAAACAGTCTCTGTCTCGCTGGCTTGTCCAGTGTATTTCATACTGTTATGATATCAGACAAAAGCCCTGTCCGGGGTCATTCTACTAGGGGTGTGGCCACATCCTTTGCAGCACTAAGAAACGTCTCCACCTCTGCTATTTGTGCTGCAGCCACTTGGAGCTCTGTGCATACCTTTATCAGGCATTATAGCCTGGACATTGCCTCTCGGCGAAGGGCTGGTTTCGGCCTTGCGGTGCTACAGGGTCTCCTGTCCTAGGTTCAGGACCTGGAATGTACTTTCTATTTTCCTCCTCCCGGAATTTCTGGCAGCGTTACTGCTTGGGAATCAGTCCTAATGGTGTAACCTGCTGCAAGAGCTGTGTCTCGAAGTAAGATAGTACAGTTACATAAGAACTTACCGTAACAGTAGATCTTCGAGAACAGCTCTTGCAGCAGGTACCTTCCCGCCCACCTTCCCCCTTGGAGGAGGCATGGCTCAGTCTTTCTGAGCAGGGATTTATATCCTTCTGTCTTCTGACGGCGAATCCTCGGTCTCCCATTTCGATGTCAGCCTGCGGCCGGAAGTCTCCGGCGGGAGAACTGGGGAATCTGCCGGGACCGCCCCCTTTTGTACCACGCCTGGGATTTGGAGGCGGACCGATCGCCGGGCGGTCCCTGCTGAAGACAGCTAGCTAGAATTTTTCCGTGGAGTCCTGACGCCTGCTGGCTTCAGTTCTAATGGTGTAACCTACTGCAAGAGCTGTTCTCGAAGATCTACTGTTACGGTAAGTTCTTACGTAACTGTACTTTTTGAATGCTGGCCGTCCCGGATCTGCTGCGCCTCCTGCACAAGGGACAGTGTCTCTACGCCCTGGATATGCAGGATGCCTACCTGCATATCCCAGTCTTTCAGGCTCATCACTGCTACCTCAAGTTTGCCTTTCAGGAGGAGCATTACCATTTCAAGGCCCTCCCCTTTGGCCTGTCCTCGGCTCCTCGGGTATTCTCCAAGTGCATGGCGGTAGTAGTGGCAGCCCAGAGGCACCAGGGCCACTACGTGTTCCCATATCTCGTTGACTGGCTCTTGTCAGCCCCGTCGAGGGAGCAGCTGGAACTTTCCCTCTCAGCTACCCTGGACCTCTTTACGCAAATTGGGATCACTGTCAACCTTCCCAAATCCCAACATGCCCCTTCCCATCACCTCCAGTTTATTGAAACGATGATGGATACAGCCCAGGGTATGACTTTCCTCCCTTTGGACAGGCCGGAAACTTTGCAGAACCAGGCTCGTCTGGTAGCCTCCAGCAAAAGCAGGTCTCGGCCAGGTCAGACCTTCGACTGCTTGGCATTATGACAGCGGCCATACCCACTGTTCCTCTAGCCAGGCTCCACATGTGTATCTCACAGTGGACACTCTGAGCACAGTGGGATAAGAGATTGTACAACATGGACCCACATGGTCATGGTCTCCAGTTCGATGCAACGGGATCTTCTTTGGTGGCAGGATCTCAGCAACCTCACCAAAGAGGTCCCCTTCTCCCAGCCAGACCCTGACCACAGACGTGTCAGGGATGGGTTGGGGCGCTCACCTTGGGAAGTACAGAACTCGACGCCTGTGGTCTCCAACAGAGCTCTCTCTGCACATAAATGTGTTAGAGATGAGGACAGTGCTTTATGCTTTTCAGGCTTTCCAGCACTTGCTCCACCAGGGCCAACTATTAGTCCAGTCAGACAATATGTGTGTAGTCTGGTACCTCAACAAGCAAGGAGGCACTCGCTCATACCCCCTCTGCAAGGAGGCCATGCAGGTGTGGAATTGGGCAGTTCTGCATCGAATTCACTTCACAGCCATTCATGTTCCGGGCATCCAAAACGTCCTGGCGGACAGTCTCAGCCGCACCAGAGTAAGAGCCCACAAATGGATGCTAAAGCAAGAGATGGTCGACCACATTTTCAACCTATGGGATTGGATCTGTTCACCTCCCCATACAACGCAAAACTACCCAAGTTTTGTTTGTTCGCTCGCTCCTGGGCATGGTGTTTTTTGGTGAGACACTCCATCTCTCTGCTGGACAGGGAGGTTTTTGTACGCCTTCCCTCCCTTTCCAGTTTTGCAGAGGGTGCTGCCCAAGCTTCAGGTGGAGCAGGCACACATGGTTCTGATTGCCCATATTGGCCTTGCCAAGTTTTTCTGCTTCTTCTGCAGCTAGCAGTGGAACCTCCAGATCTTACTTCGAGAGGAAGCTCTTGCAGCAGGTAATGACATAGGACTGACACCACCTGGCAGCAGATCACGGCAGAGCTTTTCAGCAGTACCTAGGGGACCGCCCACCTCACATCGGCTCCACCCCGGGTATATAGGAGGAAGCGGTCCCTTCGTGCTCCAGTTCTTTCCCGCTGTCATAGGCGTTAGTTAGCTCTCGGCTATACCTTCGCCAGTGCCGACCACAATTTAATTAAGATCTTAACTTCTAGAGGGTTCCTTCAGTAGGTCATCACAAATAGGACTGACGTCTGGCCGCACGGCAGACTTTTTTCTAGCAATCCCTGACGGGGGGACCGCCCACCCAACGTCACGTGACTGATGTCAGCGTGACAGTATATAGTGGGCGGTCCCCATGTCTTCACCGCGTCTTTCCCCACCGCCAGGCTAGGTCGCCTACAGACTCTATTCAGCATCCATTGGAAAGTGTTTTTCGTGCGGTTTTCTACAAACTCGCTATTTCTTCTTTTAGTTTAAATAGTTACATGTCTTCTCTGAAGAAGAAGTGCTCCAAGTGTGGCACTCAGATACCGCACAAAGACGGACATTCCAAGTGGGTCATCTGCCTAGGCCCAGACCATCCAGTCTTCTCCTGCCCTGCCTGTCAGTCCTTCAATCAGGCTACCAAAAAGCAGAGACAGCAGGCGTTGGAGGCCCATCTTCTCAAGGCCCGTCTACTTTCGCTTGAGAAGAAGATGGACAAGCTTAGGGACTCGTCTGACAAATCTTCCCCTGAAAAGTATAAGGAGAAGACGAGGGAGCGGGTTTGTTCATGATCTACTCATACAGGCCCTCTACCAGCAAGGCCAAGCCACCGGCCGAAGCACTCAGTAAGGAGAAACTTCCTGCAGATAAGTCGGACACCGGCTCCTCCGGCGACCGCGCTGCACTGGCCAGTAAGTCGACATCCGGCTCCTCCGGAGACTGCCCGGCGACTGTTAAGTCGACTTCCCCAGCTGGGGACAGTCACCCGGCCTTGGTCATTAAGTTGGCCAGGGGTTCTCTCCCCGACCATGCCCGCTAAGTCAGCCATCCCCAACGACTGCCCAGGCTCGGTTCCCCCATCTGGACCTACTGGCGCTACAACCGCCGTCCGGCGGGACCGAAGGGAGACAGCCCCGCTCCTTCCTGTTCTTCCCTCGCCCACGTCCTCTCATTCCACTATGGACATGTCCGGCGAGACCGATGGGGACGCTGGGGAACCAGCCGATTTCAGGGGTTCTTCCCCACGCTTCCCTGATGGGGACCAGGGTCAGGAGGCTCCTCCTCAGCCGGATAGCCTTTCTCTGGAGACCCCTCCTCAGCCTGTGGGCAGACTGCCGGTGCCTCCAATGCCACCAGTCACTCCGACAGTTCCGACGCCGGGACCGTTGGCGCCCCCAACGCCGCCAGTAACCACAACAGTCTCGATGCCAGGACTGCCGGCGCCTCCAACGCCACCAGTCCCTACTACAGTCCCGACGCCGTGATCAGTGGTCAGGCCTGTTCTATCGGCCCTGACGCCGGACCCAACTCCTACAACTGAGACTGTTCGTCCGGTACCGACGTCCGTCCCTATAACGTGGACTGTTCCGAAGCCAGATCCTAATTTATTCTACACTGCAGCGGGTCTGACGTGGGTTCTCCCGACGTCATGGCTGACGACAGGGTATTATAACCGTCCCCTCACTGTCCCCCATTACCCACAGGAGGATCCTTACCCAGAGGTTCCCACTCCTGGATGGAGTCCAATGGGACATATTTACCAGGGGTATCATCCCTATACCCATTACATGGGTCCGCATGGGTATTAACCTCCTCCAGTCGCTGTTCCCCCTCCTCCTCCTCCTCCACACCTCAACCAACTGCACCTCCACCCCCTCCGGCTATGCTGGAGTTCAAGTCCTTCCTACAGTCTTGGTGGCAGGGAGCGAGGTCTGAGTTGGTTTTGGACCTAGAAGCAAGACTCCAACCTCCGCCGCTTCATAGGTCCCCTTCCCCGAGCAGTTCAGGTCCAATTGTCCACCTCTCGGGGAAGTCTCCACTGGACATTCCCCTTTCTCATTTTGAACGTCATCCAGTGGAGGAGGCCAACGATAGTTTTGATGGGAGAGAGGATTCTTCGGAGGAGGAAATTGTGGAGGAACCAGAGCCGAGAGGTAAGACCTCACCGAAATTGCCGCCTGAGGATCCTTCCTTCTCGGATCTCTTGATGGCCCTCAGAGATTATTTCGATTGGGAGTCAGAGGAACAGGACCCAATGAGATAGCGACTCGTGGAGCACCTCGATTTTGGAGTCCCTGTCTCCCGTTCCAGTTCCTCCGTGGATGGCCCCCCACCAAGACCTCAAAGCCACCGTCTGGCAGATGCCTCACTCTATCCCGACTGTCCCCAAGTGGGTGGACAGGTTTTACCGGGCGCCTAAGGATGCACCTTTTTTGAAGACCCATCCAAAGGCAGACTCCGTGGTTATTTCAGTGGCTCATGATTGCTCCGCTATGCCCAAGCACTTGAGCACCACTCCTCCAGATAAGGAGTCAAGGCAGATGGACCAGTTTGGCAAGGAAGTCTATTCTTCGGCCACATGCACGCTTCGCTCCCTCAGTTATGTGGCCCATATGGTGTCCCACCAAAAAGCGACTATGGCCAGGTTAGAGGCGAAGGTCCAGTCTATGGATCTTTCACCTCTCGAGGAACTCGCCAAGGATCTCCGCCTCTCCAGGATCTCTTGTAGGCATGCTTTGTGGGCCACTTACGATTCAGTCAATTCCGTGGCCTGTACCTCGGCGACTGCCGTGGCCCTGAGACGGCACTCCTGGCTTCGCCTCTCTGGCCTCACCAACAAGGTTCAGTTAGCGATTCAGGACGCTTCTTTTCGGGGATCAGTCCTTTTTGGTGGCGACACCAAAGACATAATTACAGAACTACAGTACAAAGGTGTTGCCCTTAGATCTGTTCGGTCTATGTACCGATCGGGTGCTGCTCAGTGACGACATCAGCAACCCTTTCGGAAGAGGACCTGGAGGCAGGGGAAATCCACTCAGACGCGTCGTCAAGGTAAGCGGAAGCCCATGGGTACGGTTACCCCCCTGCTTCCAAGAATCTGGACAGTAAGGGGTCCTCCCCTGACCGACCCGCCACTTCTGATCTCCGGCCCCACTGCCTCTTCAGCCTCCCAGCGAGGGAGCAGGTGGGGAGGGTCTGCCCATGTGCAGGAGTGAGGCAATTACCTCCGATGAGTGGGTCCTGCAAATAGTGGCCTTAGGTCACACTATAGAATTACTGGAAATTCCTCCGGGAAATCCTCCGGTGAAGTTCTCATACTCTCGGGATCAGGCTATCCTCGTCCAAGAGAAAATAAATTTGCTCTTGCTAAAACAGGCGATCGAGCGAGTCCCTTCAGGGCAAACAGGAAAAGGCTTCTACTCCCATTTTATCTGGTTCCGAAAAAGACCAGGGACTTCTGACCCATTCTAAATCTCAATCAGCTGAACCATTTTGTCGAGTACAAGAAGTTTCGCATGCTGACACTACAGAGCCTTCTGCCGCTCCTGTTGGAGAATCACTGGCTCTGCGCCCTAGATATGCAGGATGCCTACCTGCATATCCCTATTTTCCCCAACCACCGTTGATTCCTGCGTTTCCTGTTCCGGGGGGGAGCACTTCCAGTTCCAAGCACTCCCCTTTGGCCTGTCTTCGGCACCTCGGGTTTTTACCAAGTGCCTAGCGGTGGTTGCGGCATTTTTACGCCGCAGGGGGATTGCAGTGTTTCCCTACCTGGACGATTGGCTACTAATGGCCCCTTCCAGGGATGCGTTGTTGGATGCTTTGTCGTTTACCCTGGACCTTTTCAATCGGCTTGGGATCACTGTCAACGTCATACCTCATCCCCACCCAGAGACTGCAGTTTATTGGGGCGGTCCTTGACACGGTCCAGTGCAGAGCTTTCCTTCCTCCGGACAGAGTGAAGACTGTGGTCCACCAGGCAGCCAAGGAGGCATCTTGCCGGACCATCCCGGCCCGGGAGGTCCTTCGCCTGTTAGATCTCATGACAGCCTCCATTTTTACCGTTCCCCTAGCCAGGCTCCACACGAGGATCACTCAGTTGTCCCTGAGGGTGCAATGGGACCAGCTTTTGGACAATCTGGACCATCCGGTCCTCATCTCTTCAGCGGTCCGGAAGGATCTTCTATGGTGGATGAATCCACACAACCTTTCCTTGGGTCTCCCATTTCGAACACCAGCACCCGTAGCCACACTCACCACGGATGCCTCGAACATGGGGTGGGGTGCGCATATGGGGGAACATCAAGCCCAGGGACTTTGGTCCAGCTTGGAGCTTTCTCTTCACATCAGTGTTCTAGAGCTCAGGGCAGTCCTGTATGCCTTGCAGGCCTTTCAACCCCTGCTGCCCCAGGGAAAACTGCTGATCCAAATGGACAATATGTCGGTGGTTTGGTATATCAACAAACAAGGAGGAACCCGGTCGTACCCTCTTTGCAGAGAAGCGACCAGGGTGTGGAACTCTGGGCAGTCCTGCATCACTTGTCGCTAGTGGCCGTGCGTGTACTGGGAGTTCTAAACGTCCTGGCGGACAGTCTCAGCAGATCGCAGACTCCTGCTCACGAGTGGGAACTTCATCAGGAAGTGGCGGAATCCATCTTCCAAAAATTGGAGGTGGCCGGAACTCGACCTATTCGCCTCTCAATTCAACGCAAAACTTCCCAAGTTTTGCTCGCTCATTCCAGAGCCAGGTGCTTTCTGGAGCGGCGCATTATCTGTATCCTGGACAGGGACATTTTTATATGCCTTCCCTCCATTTCCCATTCTGCAGAGGGTCCTCCTCAAACTACAAACGGAGAAGGCCAAGATGATTCTCATCGCTCCTCTTTGGCCGAAACAGATTTGCATCAGCAGCTATCCAGGGAACCACCGGTTCCACTTCCATTGACGTACGACCTCCTTACTCAGGATCAAGGTCGTCTGGCTCATCCGGGACTCAGGACCCTGCATCTGCATGCATGGCTCCTGCAGACGTAGCCATCTCTCGCTTTGGGGTATCTTCCCAAGTGGCACAGGTCCTTGTCTAAGCCAGAAAACCTTCCACCCGTTCCACTTATGCATTGAAGTGGAAGCAGTTTTCCATTTGGACGACCGCGAAGGGCTGGAACCCTTTTTCTTGCTCGGCCCCACAGGTCATGGAATACCTCCTTCACTTATCGGACTCGGGTCTAGCCTATTCCTCTCTGAAAGTGCACCTCTCGGCGTATCACAAGCTGGTGGATGGTAAACCCGTGGCTCAGTTGGATATCTCAAAGACCTTTTTGAAAGGGATTCTCCATCTGAAACCCCCCATCCGCAGCCCAACACCACCATGGGACCTGAATTTCGTCCTGGAAAAGCTCTCATCTTGCCTCCTTCGAGCCAGCAATGAGCTGTGACCTACGCTTCCTATCCTGGAAGGCGTTGTTTCTAGTTGCCATCACTTCAGCTCGAAGAATTTCGGAGCTTCACGCGTTGGTTTGTAAGGAGCCTTACCTTATTTTTCACCAGGACAGGGCGGTTCTCAGAACCCATCCCAGGTTCCTTCCAAAGGTGGTGTCTGAAGCTACTCTGAACCAATCGGTAGAGCTTCCAGTATATTATCTGGCTCCCGCTAACAGGGGTGAGGCACTCCTCCATACGATGGATGTGCACCAGATTCTCTGGTGTTACACACACTGAACCAAGGAAAGTTCTTGTGATCAATTGTTTGTCTCCTTCGCACATCGAACTCGAGGCAAACCGGTTTTCAAACAGGGCCTTTCCAAATGGTTGGGCAACTGCATCAGATACTGTTATCAAAAGTATGATAAACCCCTCCCGGGCTCTATCGGGGGTCATTCTACTAGAGGCATGGCCGCTTCTGCAGCCTTTCTTCGTAATGTTTCCGCAGCGGATATTTGTGCTGCTGCCACTTGGAGTTCTGTCCATACCTTTACCAAGCATTATAGTTTGGACATTGCTTCTAGGCGGAGGGCTGGCTTTGGCCTAGCTGTTCTGCAGGGTCTGTTGTCCTAGGCTGGGTCCTTTTCGGACTCCAGTCTTTTCCGTGGATTTTGTTTTGCCTCCTCCCTAGTTTTTCTTGGTCTCTCCTTAGAGGGACTGCTTGGGACTCAGTCCTATTTGTGATGACCTACTGAAGGAACTCTCTCGAAGTAAGATAGTACAGTTACATAGGAACTTACCTTAACAGTAGATCTTCAAGAGAGGTTCCTTCAGTAGGTCATATTTTTCCCTCCCTCCTTCCCTTCATTTTAGTTTTTACAGGGTCTCCAATTTTGTTCGCTGCTGGCTCCGGCGGGAGAACTGGAGGGTGGGTGTGGGGACTGCCCACTATATACCGTCACATGACGTCGGGTGGGCGGTCCCCCCGTCAGGGATTACTAGAAAAGTCTGCCTTGTGGCCCGTCGGGCGATGTCAGTCCTATTTGTCATGACCTATTGAAGGAACCTCTCTCGAAGATCTACTGTTAGGTAAGTTCCTACGTAACTGTACTTTCTTCAACTAATCTTTATGTCCACTCCACCAACAGGGCACAAAGTGCTCTTGCGAGCGTCAGATCCCCTCTAAGGACGGTCATTCCGCCTGTCTCAACTGCTTGGGCCCAGACCACAACACCGGGGTCTGCTCCCACTGCCTGGCCTTCAACAGCAGAACCCGCATAAGGCACCAGAAATCTCTCTTGGCTTTCCTCGCTCAAAAACAGTTGGTCATGCAGAGAGACTCTTCATATGAAGGGGATTCTTTTACTCCCGCTAGGAAAAAGCACCACAAGAACAAGCACCAAGAGAAGCGCAAGGAACAGGAGAGATCCCACTCGGGGTCCTGGTCCTTTGGATCACATGCAGCCTCCAAGTCTAGCTCTTTGGGCCACAAGTCCTGCCCGACAACCCTCAAGCCTTCTGCTCCTGCTACCGGGTTGGCTTCTCTCGTCAAGTCCACCAGCTCCTCGGCTTTTCTTCAGCCGATCAAGATCCACCTTCCCCCGGGCTCCTTGGGGAAAACCACAGACTCAGGTAAGTCTTCCTCCTGCTCAGCCTCTGTCTCCAGTGCCGACTCCTGGGAAGGAAAAAGGCCTCCGGACATTCATCTGGCAGAGCCTCTTCTTTGCCTCCAAAATCCAAGTCCTCCAACCACCATCAGCCTCCGGTGTCTGATCGGCGTCCGTTGGACAAGACTCACAAACTTTCCAACCACCTTCAGCTTCTGCAGGGCACCTGTCTGATAAGAAACACAGGCCGACTCTGGGCCACCGCCAGTCCCCCGGCTACCTCTCTGCCGCTGGCTAAGGTTACCCCACACCAGCAACACCAGCCAGAGCTGACGCCAGCTCCGACATCGCACCTCTTTCCAAGGACCAGACACCAACCTGGCCACCTTCAGAGCCCGATCACGGCCTACAGGAGGCCCTACCATCGTCACCCATTCATCCGACGCTGGAAAAGAGCTGTTTTCCCATTGATGGGACACTGTCAAGCAGGACCTGAAACCCAAACCAGGCCTGCCTCCACCACCTCAATCTGATTCGGTTCGAACCTCCACTGGATGTTACAGAGGTTCTGCAGCCGCAGGGAGAGGATACTGGAAGACCACGTTCGCCTCTCAGTCCCCATAAGTATACTGATGAGCGTAAGTGCAGGTGGTCCCGCTCTCCGAGCTCCTCACGCTCTCCTATGCCGGATCGACACATGCACAAGCGAAGGAGGCGACACTGTCGCTCACCCCTCTTCAGACACACGTGTCGACTCGGACTCCCTCCCAAAACCCATATCCGACGTCGAATCTCCTGCTGGGACACAGAGGATCAACCTAAATCTCTGCTGGATGACCCCAGTTTTATGGAGGTCATGTGCCACATTTAAGAAAACACGGGGTGGGTTACAGAGGCCCTTGACCTGGAGTGCTTGAGGTTGGTGAAATACCTACGCCAAAAAGACCCCAAACCAATGATCATCCCACCTATGGTGTACACCTTCCAGGACGTTACCCAAGCTACCTAGAGGCGTCCACATTCATCCTCTGTGGTCCCCAAGAAGGTACATCATCTTTACCGGACACCTAAGGACCACTTCTTCCAGGCCGAATGACCAGCCGCAGACTCGGTGGTGATTTTGGAGGCTCACAACCGTTCGCAGAGGCCCAAATACTTGAGCACCCTGCCGCCTGACAGGGAGTTGAAACAGCTGGATTCGTTGGGCAGAATGGTGTACATGTCTGCCACTTGCTGCATCAGTAGTCTCAACTTCCTGACCCATATGGTCCAGTTCCAGAACGCCTTCTGGGAACAAGGGCTGGACATCCTGCAAGGCATGCCCGACTACCCACAAAAGGCAGAGATTGTGAAATTGCAACAGACGGGCTCGGACGTTGGTATGCATGTTTTAAGATCTGCGTACGACTCTGCGGACACATCTGCAAAGGCAGCTGCCACGGACATTTGTCTCCGGCGTCACTCCTGGCTCCGGGTTTCTGGGTTCGTGACAGACGTTCAGTCGAACATTCTGGATGCCCCCTTTAAAGGCTCAGTTCTCCGCAGTGAAGAGTCTGAGAAGATCATTTCACAATTACAAGTCTCCGTTAAGGCTGTCCGTACCGTGCAGTCAGTGTATTGCCCGAAACAGGGACAGTTTCACATGTCCCGTTTTCGGGGCCGAGGGGGACAGCCTCGGCAACCCCACTTCCAACAACAGCCTCAGTGGGGAGGCTTCGGTCGAAGAGGTGGAGCCAAGGGCTCCGCAGCCTCAAACTCTCAATAGGCAAAACCAGCCCCAGCCGCCTTTCCCCCTCCCCCAAATGCCTGACTATTCCGCCGACCCTCCTCTCCCTGACATACCATCAGGAGAGGCCATTTTTCTCTCTACAAAGAAGCATGGAGAGAAGTGACCTCCAACCAGTGGGTCCTCGAGCTCGTGGAATATGGGCATTGCATCGAGTTCGAAGAGCTCCCCCCGGACAGACCCCATCCCGCCACCCGTGGGAACAGAGACCAGATAAGACAGGAGATTCGGGCTCTGCTAGCTAAGAGAGCCATAGAACCCATATCTCCGGCAGAGAGAGACTCAGGCTTTTATTCCCACTTCTTCCTGGTTCAGAAGAAGACAGGATTTAAGACCCATCCTGGACCTCAGTGATCTGAATCTGGGTTTCCTACAAAAGATTCAGGATGGTCTCCCTACTCAGTCTACTTCTCATGATTTCCAGAGGAGACTGGTTGGCGTCTATGGACATGCAAGATGCTTATCTGCATATCCGCATCGCCAAGGGACACTGAAGGTTCCTGAGGTTCAGATTCGAAGGAAGACACCTTCAACTTTGAGTTCTTCCCTTTGGCCTCTCCTCAGCCCCAAGAGTCTTCACGAAGTGCATGGCAGTAGTTGCCACAGCACTGCGACAGACGGGCCACTTTGTGTTCCCTTACCTGAACGATTGACTCCTGCTGGCTCCCTCCAGGGACCGCCTTCAGGACACCCCTGCTCTGTGTCAGCATCTGGGTGTCACAATAAACCCCAGCAAACCCTTTCTGATTCCCACTCAAAATCTGCAGTTCATAGGAGCATTATTGAACACTATTTAAGGGAAAGTATTCTTGCCAGCGGACTCGGCTGAGCACATCCGGGCTCTAGCCAGCATCATCCTTTCAGCCTCTATAGTATGGGCCAGACTACTGCTCAGGTTACTAGGCCACATGGCAGCAGTCATAGTCTCTGCTCCCTTAGCTGAATTGCAGATGAAAATGATTCAGTGGACCCTCAAGGTCCAGTGGGACCAGAATCAGGACGACCTCAATGTCCAGGTCAGAGTCACGGAGCCAGTCTGCCGGGAACTTCGTTGGTGGATGTCATCCTGGAAGGAGTTCCCTTTCAGCTGGGACCTCCTTCACAGACCATGTCTATGGATGCTTCAAACACAGGATAGGGCGTGCATTTGGGGGATCACAGAACTCAAGGTTTCTGGTCCCGATCAGAGGAGAGCCTACACATAAATGTCCTAGAGTGAGAGCAGTCCCATATGCGCTGCAGGCACTGAACTCTCTTACCCTTCCGGGTCACCTCCTTGTCCAGATGGACAACACTTCGGTGGTCTTTTACATCAACAAACAAGGAGGCACCCACTCTTATCCTCTCTGTCGAGAGGCCATGAGAGTTTGGGATTGGGCCACCAATCGTCATTTGGTCATTTCCACCATTCACGTTCCGGGGATCCAGAACGTATTTGCAGACACACTCAGCAGGTCGAAGTCGCAGGCCCACGAATGGTCTCTCCTTCAAACCATGGCCGACTGTTTGCCAGGTGGGGGACCCCAGATCTGGACCTTTTCACATCTTGATGCAACACAAAACTGCCCAGTTTCTGCTCACTAGATCCAGGGCCTGGTGTATTTTGGTGAGACACATTGTCCCTCTCTTGGAAAGGGAGGTTCCTTTATGCGATCCTGATAGCTCCACTGTGGTCTCGTCAGATATGGATCCCCTTGCTACAGCGTCTTTCAGCGGAACCTCCTGTACCCATACCAGTTTCAACACATCTCTCTCAGGACATTGGGTCCCTGGTTCATCCAAACCTGCATTCCCTCCACCTGCATGCCTGGCTTCTCAGTACCTAACTAAGCTTAGGTTTGGAGTCTCTGATAAGGTGGTGCAAGTCCTGGTGGAGGCGAGAAAACCCTCCACGAGAGCTACTTACGCTATGAAATGGAAATGTTTCTGTCTTTGGGCCACAGTGAGACATTTGGATCCATTAGTCTGTCCAATCGATACAATTCTTAAGTAACTGCTTTCCTTATCAGAGTCAGGTTTGTTACGCCTCCATTAAGGTACACCTGGCCGCTCTTTCTGCCTACCACACCCCTGTGCAAGGCAGATCAGTGGCTTGATTGGAGGTGTCAGAAGCCTTCCTCAGAGGCATCCTGCAGATCACACTCCCGATCCAGGATCCTGTTCCTCCTTGGGATCTACTTTTTGTGTTGGGGAAGCTGAAGCTCCCTTCCTTTGAACCAGCCACGGATTGTGAGCTACGTTTTCTCTCTTGGAAAATGCTGTTTTTAGTTGCTGTTACTTCCGCTCAGAGGATTTCCGAGCTTCAGGCACTCATGTGTAAGTAGCCTTACCTGATTTTTCATAAGGATAGGGTAGACCTGCGCACTAATCCTAAGTTCTTATCCAAGGTTATGTCGGAGCTTACATTGAACCAGGGTGTTCAGCTCCCTGTGTACTACCTGAATTATTCTAATAAAGGGGAGGCTCTTCTCTACACCCTGGATGTTCATAGAGCGCTACAGTTTTATTTGTCCAGAACCAAGGAGATGAGGAAATCTGATCAGTTGATCTTCCTGGACATAAAGTCTCCGCCACTCATTCACACTAATGGGATCTGCGCCAGAGGCACTAGGACCCAGCGGGAGCAAACTTTTTGTTGGAGGGTGCGCCAGAGATGGAGCCGCAGGAGTGGACCACAGCCTCAGCTCATGCGGATGACTATCTCAAGTCAACCTCCAACCGCCTCAGTTCCTTTTTTCCCACCATCGAGTGCACTTCAGTGATGACATCGCTTGCCCGCCGGGAGTCAAACTTCAAACTAACAGCTTAGTTTTTCAGTTTTATTGTTTTGTAGTAATATCTCAAATAAGTTTTGCTTAGTTTATTTATTCTCAATTTAAGAAGTCTCAGCCTACATTGACGGAGTCGACCATGAGCAGGCCAGGTGACAGTAGGGAGACTTCGTATGAAAGCTGTTCAGTCAACCGGGCTGGGTCCGGTCCGCTGCCTTCTCTGGAGAGGGGGGTCTGACAACAGACAGTCCAATGCCTGAGGCGGTGGGCAGTCCCCTCGAAAGCATAAAAATAAACGGTCGCACTCTCTGCACCGTTCGGCCTCGAGCTCTTCTTCGACCCGCAGGTCAAGAAAGAGAAGGCATCACTCAAGGTCGCCCTCTGATATGTCTGCGTGTAAACGGTCAGTTGTTGGGGCTAGTTGCCGGTCTCCTCCTTTGGAGTCGCCGGTTTCTATTTCTGGTAGCCGACATCGGAGCCCTACCCCGCCTTCTGGTAGGTCTTCAGATGAGCAATTTCATCAGTGGGCCGCTCTTATGGAGCAATGGGCTCGAAGGTTGGTCCAGCGGCCTGGCCCAGTCACTCAGGGGCCTTCGAGCTTCTTGGGAGATCAGGTAGGGCGGTTGAGCCTCCCTAGTCGCACGGCGCTGTCTTCGGTGCCGTCGACTCTGCGCTCAGGTGTTTTTCTCCCTCACATGGCTGTGGCACAAGGGGCCACACCGATGCCTTTATCTCCTGGTTTTCATCCTTCTTTCTCCTCAAATCCTGTTTTTCGTAGTCTTGGGATGTTTTCAACGCCCTCGGCGTCGATGGCTCGCTCGGCACCAATGCATCTGTTGGCACCGTCCTCGGCACTGTGTGGCTTCTCGGTGCCATGTGGCCTTTCAGCGCCGTCGGGCTCCTCAGTGCCGTGCATATTTTTGGCACCGTGCATTTCTTCGGTGCTGAGGCCTGTTAGGATGTCATCCAGCCTTCGACTCCTCCTTCAACCCTTTTCCTTCCCCATTTCCTTCTGATTTTCACTCCTTTCCTATCCATACAGTCCCTCCTGGACTGTCAGGAGATGACATTGAGCCTGATCCAAACCTTAGGCTGGGTGATGATGCGGAAGGAACAAGATCTATTCCTGCTGCAGAGCCTGTGGTCGAGTACCTGTCTTTTAAGTCTCTGCTGAAAAACTTGATTTCCACTCTTTCTCTCCAAACTACAGATATCGATCCTGGGAAACTGTTAAGACTCCAATACCTTCATGTTCTGGAGATCCCTATGGATTTGACTCCTCCAGTACAGCCCTCCTTTGAGACGCTGTCTCAAATGGTATGGAATAATCCTGCTCTCATCCCAAGGATCGACCCATTTTTGCATCCCAAGCCTTTGCAGATCCTATTGTAGTCTTGGCAGAGAATGATAAGGTTGTCCTTCCCCAGACTACTACAGCTCGACCTGTTAACAAAGAATCTCGTAAGATAGACACTTTAGGTAAGAGAGTCTTTGCTGCTTCCACCCTAGGTATGTGTATTGCCAGCTACCAAGGCTATTTCTCTCAATATGAGTATATCCTTTGGCATTCACTCAAACAAATGGTTGAAGCTCTACTGAAGTCGGACACACATTCAGAGCTTCTTCAAACCATAACCAGAGGTATCGAGTCCAACAACCAACAGGTTAAAGCAGCTATGGAGGCTTTCGATACTGCTTCCCGAGTGGCGGCCGGCATTTGTACCCGCAGTCATTTCTGGCTGTGCACTTCAGGTTTCACGAATGATACGCAGCAACAGGTAATGGCGTTGCCTTTTGATAGTGTGTATCTCTTCGGCCCTCAAGTAGAACAGGCTCTAGAGGCTACACAAAAGACTAGGTCAGCCATTAAATTGGCTCGACCTCCTCCTGTCCCCTCAAGAGGGGGTTTTAATAAACGCCGGTTTCATAACCGTCAGTCCTTTTGAGGCAAAGGCAAGGGAAGTTATAATAAAAACCAAGCCCCCCAGCCTCAAAAGAAAATGCAGCAGAAGGCGCAGGACCCAAAGCGCCCAGTGCCGCCTTCTGAGTTGTTGGCCCAAGTCCCACCTCAGCTGCCCGAGGTGGACTCTTCCTCAGCGGTTGGAGGTCATCTGACTCACTTCTACAATCAATGGAAGTTCATAACCTCGGACAAATGGGTCCTCCGGATAATCCAAAAAGGGTATTCTCTCAATCTTTTGGAGACTCCTCCGGATCGTCCCCCAGACGACAGCCCAGGCTGTCAGCTTTTCAGTCAGATCTTCTCGCCTCTGAGATACAGGGCCTTCTGAACAACATGACAGTAGAAGTAGTTCCACTGGATCAACTGAACACAGGGTTCTACTCCCATTACTTTCTGGTTCCAAAGAAAACCCGGGGCATGCGCCCCATTTTGGACCTCAGAAAACTAAACAAATTCCTTCCCAAAGAGAAATTCAAAATGATATCACTAGGAACCCTGTTACCTTTGCTTCATCAACACGACTGGTTAGCCTCCCTTGACATGCAGGATGCTTACCAGCACATTCCTATTCACCCAAAGCATCACAGATACCTAAGGTTCGTGGCTTTGGGACAGCATTATCAGTTCAGAGTCCTGCCCTTTGGGCTATCCTCGGTGCCGCGAGTTTTTACAAAGTGTTGTGCATTTCTTGCAGCGTATCTCAGAAACATCGGAATACAGGTGTTCCCATATCTGGACGATTGGCTTCTAGCAAGCCCTTCCAGACAGGGAACTCTAGATGTCATAGCCACAGCTTCACACTTTCTCGCGTCCATGGGAGTCCTGCTAAACCTCAGAAAATCGCAGCTGCAGCCCTCCCAGAGGCTCCTTTTCATAGGAACTCTTCTGGACACCTCCTGTGTGAAAGCATTTCTTTCAGAGGACAGGAGAAGCGATATTCTTCAGATGGCCCAATACATCGGTGAGAGCAGCTCAGTTTCAGCTCTCTCAATGCAACGGATGCTAGGTTTCATGGCATCCTCGGCGTTCTCTGTACCCCTAGCATGTCTCCACATGAGAACCTCTCAATGGATGCTCAGTACTCAGTGGTCCCCAACCACTCACCCTCAGTCCTTTCTCATCAAGGTGACAGAACCTCTGACGAGATCACTCACCTGGTGGTCGCAAGAGGAAAATCTTCTGGAAGGGTATCCCTTTGCTCCTCTGAATCATCAGATTTCCATTACCACAGACGTGGCCCTGATGGGGTGGGGAGCTCACTGTCAGACTCTCCACACTCAAGGTACGTGGACTCAGGACAAGTCCCAACTTCACATAAATGTCTTAGAGATGAGAGCCGTCCTTTATGTAGTCCGGGCTTTGAAGGACATTCTCTGTCACAAGAACATTCTCCTTCAAACGGACAACAAAGCAGTGATGTATTACATCAACAAGCAGGGCGGTGCTCACTCTTACCCCTTATGCAGAGAAGCGACGAGAGTGTGGGTATGGTGCTTGGAGCACAAGGCTCTAATTCAAGCGGTCTACCTGCCAGGAGTGCAGAACGAACTGGCAGACCGTCTCAGCAGAACAGAGACAGATCCTATTTATTCCAAAAAGCATACGGAGAGTGATTTTACTGTGATTTTGTGATTTTACTGTGATTTTATTGTTATTTATCTCTTGTCATAATCTGTAAATTTTAATGTGTGCTAAACTGTGCAGCGCTTTGGTTTTGAAAAGCGCTTAAAAAATAAAATTTACTTACTTACTCACGAATGGTCTCTCGACTCAACCATAGTTCACTCACTATTTGCAGAGCGGGGAACTCCAGACCTGGACCTTTTTGCATCCCCACTCAACACAAAACTGCCTCTCTTCTGCTCCAGAAATCCCGGGCCTGGCATTTTCTGTCAGGATGCGTTCAGGCTGCAGTGGACAAAATGCTTTCTATACCCCTTTCCGCCTCTTCCTCTAATTCAGAGGGTACTTCAAGTTCGAATCCCAGGGGGACAAAATGATCCTCATTGCTCCCTTCTGGCCTCGCACTACTCAACAGTATGTCGGAAGCTCCTCCGAAACCGCTTCCCCTTCAGATGAACCTTCTGGCTCAGGGGCCTGTGGTCCATCCCCACCTGAGGTCGCTTCACCTTCACGCTTGGCTCCTGAAGAGATAGAAGTGAACAGGTTCAATGCCTCTCGTAGGGTTTCAGATATTCTTCTGGCTGCGCACAAGCCAACCACTAGGAAAACTTACACAGCCAAATGGAAGCATTTTTTGCTCTGGTGTGCAAAGTCCTCTTTGAATCCCTTTTCCTGCCCACCAGATAAAGTTTTAGAGTACCTCTTAGACCTCTCAAATTCAGGTCTACAATACTCTACAGTTAAGGTTCACCTTTGTGCCATTTCAACTTATGAGCCAGTACTTTCCTTGTCACTGGCTCAGTTACCTGTGGTTAAGAGGTTTCTTAAGGGAATTCTGCATACCAGACCTCCTATAAGAAGTCCAGTCGCAACCTGGGACGTTAATCTTGTGCTAGACATGCTCACTCGAAAACCTTTCGAGCCTCTAGTTACCTGTGAGTTAAAATTTCTCACTTGGAAAACTGCCTTCCTAGGGGCCATTACCTCGGCCCACAGAGTCTCTGAGATACATGCCTTGGTCACAGACCCTCTGTATACTGTGTTTCATAAAGACAAAGTAGTTCTTAGGACCCATCCTAAGTTTCTCCCTAAGGTTGTTTCAGAATTCCATCTAAACCAACGCTTGGTCCTTCCTACTTACTTCGCGAACTTCCAAAATGAAGGAGAGCGTTCTCTTCGCTCCTTGGACGTCAAAAGAGCTTTGTGTTTCTATCTAGATAGAACAAAAGACTTTCGAAAAGCTCAACAACTGTTTGTTTCCTTCAGCGAGACCCGGCTGGGCCAACCTTTCGCTATCAGATGTATTTCAACATGGCTAGTGGCATGCCTTCGCCACTGTTATTCCATGGCGCAGGTTAAGCTGGAAGGCAGAGTGTATGCTCACTCTACTAGAGTGGTCGCGGCATCCCTAGCAGAAATCCGCAACATGCCCATTGCAGATATTTGCAGTGCGGCTACCTGGAGCTCACTGCATACTTTCGTCAAACACTATGCCCTGGATGTCCATGCCAGACGACATCTTTTTTTTGGCAGAACCATCCTTAATGGACTCCTGTCCTAAAACTGTGAGCTCTTGGTCTCTCCTGCCACCCTCTCGTGGGATTATTAGCTCAGTACTCTCCCATTAGTGTGAATGAGTGATGGAGACTTTATGTCCAGGAAGATATGGAAATTACATACCTACTGTAATTCTTGATCTTCTTGGACGAGTCTCCACCACTCATTCACATGCCCACCCTCCATCCCCCGAGCTCATCTTTGTTATTGGTCTTCACTCCCTCGATCTTAGGCTGTGAAGACTTCTTTGTTGACCCTTCTTATACGGGTCGTCCGGACTATCTTATATCCGGGTTTTGGTTAGGCTATCCTTCTAGGTTAGTTACGCTGCACCTCTTCGGAAAAAAAGGTACTGAGGCGGTTGGAGGGTTGATGCTGAGATAGTCGTTACCGCACGAGCTGAGGTTCGTGGTGCCGCTCCTCGCGGCTCCATCTCTGGCGCCGACCCTCCAGCAAAAAAGGTTGCTCCCACTGGGTCCTAGTGCCTCCGGCGCAGATCCCATTAGTGTGAATGAGTGGTGGAGACTCGTCCAAGAAGATCAAGAATTACGGTAGGTATGTAATTTCCATTTTCTGTCCTTTGCTTCCCGGTCCTTAGGCTGCCCGCTCACCAAACAGATGCTTTCGTGTTAGTTGGTGCATTGCATCCACTTTCTGTTACCAAAAACATGGCAAGACTCTATCAGGCCCGATCAAGGCTCACCCCACTAGAGCAGTAGCAACGTCATTCGCAGCTATCAAGAGGATATCAACAGCGGACATCTGTGCTGCAGCTACATGGCACACTGTTCATACCTTCGTCAGGCATTACAATCTAGATATAGCCTTCAGACGCAGAGCTGGTTTCGGCCTGGCGGTTTTGCTGGGCTTGATTTCCTGAGGGATCTCCCCTGACATCTGTTCCTTGCCTTTTCCTGTCCTCCTCCCAAGTAGTTGTCTTTAGTTTTATACTGCTTGGAAATCAGTCCTATATGTCATTACCTGCTGCAAGAGTTTCCGCTCGAAGTAAGATAGTACAGTTACGTAAGAACTTACCTTAACAGATCTTCGAGAGAAGCTCTTACAGCAGGTATAACTTTCCCTCCCTCCATCCCCCGAGGATTAGGCTCTTGCTGCATTGGCCATGCCGACTCCTCTGTTTGACGAGGGAAGTGTGGACCATTTTTCTTCCCTTTGGCTGCAACCTCATGCAAGATCTGCTGTTTCGGCGTCCAAGAACTGGAGCACAAGGGGACCGCTGCCTCTTATATACTGCATGGGACGTTGGGAGTGGATCTGACATGGGGTGGGCGGTCCCCTAGGTACTGCTGGAAAGTTTTGCTGTGATCTGCCACCAGGTGGCACCAGTCCTATATGTTATTACCTGCTGCAAGAGCTTCTCTCGATGATCTACTGTTATGGTAACGGTACTTTCCCCTGCCCCCCACCCCCATCATGCTCTCCTGACTCAGGAGAGGAGCACGCTGGTCCATCCAGGGCTGAAATCCCTTCACCTTTACGCGTGACACCTCAGGACAGAGCTGCTTCACGTTTTGGAGTTTCCTCCAGAGTGGTGCAGGTCCTGGTAGAGGCCAGAAAGCCTTCTAAAAGGACTACATATGCCATGAAGTGGCCTCTTCTTTAGGATAAATAACTACCTTACCTGTAATGCCAAGAGGAGGCTGGTACAAACCACATTTCTGTCCTTGATCGACTATGCCGACTTTCTCTATAGTCATTGCCCTGCCTCGCAGCTTGCTAATCTTGACTCTTTGTATCACAGGGCCCTGAGATTCATCACTGGACTACCGCTCGCCACCCACCACTGTGCCCTCTACACAGCCGTTGGGTGGCCCTCCCTTCACTCCAGAAGACTCAGAAATGCTATATTCTGGACCTTCAAAGCTATCATTAAGAAACTTCCCCCTTATATCTCCGCTTGTCTACCGCTATGTGAACCTGGTACCTATGCCCTGAGAAGCTGCTCCCCCATCTATCTGAAGGTACCTAACCTAAAAACTCGTCTAGGGAGATCGGCCATAAGTTTCGAGCTGCCCTCTTTGTGGAACGCTGTACAAAAAACACTGAAGCTCAGCTCCCCGATTAGCGTATTCTCCTTTAAGACCATATACGACCGATCAGTGAAAGGAAGCTGCAACTGCTTCCCCCGAAGATAAATTTATTTACCCCTTCCTCACACTGTCTCGGTCACGTTCCCTTTCCCTCCCTCTGCCATCCTGCCCCTATTTTCTTATTCCCCCCACTACCTCCTGCCTTCCTGGTCCCACGAGATTAAGTAGGTCCCCAATATATATCTCTTGATCGCATATGTGTGCTCAGTTTGTCCATGTCATGCCTGTATTGACCAGCTCCAACCAGAGCCATGTCCATGTTGATTTACACTCATGCACTTTTTTATGGTTAAAGTTGTATTGTACTTTTGTTCCTCCTGTGTTCACAAATGTGCATTATTACACTGTTTAAATTGTATTTGCTCCTTTGTCACTTTGTGTAACAGGTCCATCTTGTAAATGAGCTTGCTCAACGAAGATCGCCTGTATAAATAAAGACTGATTGATTGCATGCATGTCTCCATTTGGGCCACCTCAAAGGGTTGGGACCCCTTTTCGTGCCCTGTTCCTCAAGTCATGGAGTATCTCCTGCACCTATATGACAAGGGCCTGAGCTACTCTTCCCTGAAGGTCCACCTGTCAGCAGTTTCTGCCTACCACACCTTGATGAAAGGCAAAACTGTGGATCAGCTGGAGGTTTCCAAAACCTTCCTGAAGGGTATCCTCCACCTAAAACCCCTGGTGCACAGCCCCGCACCACTGTGGGACCTTAATTTTCTTCTGGAAAAATTTACCCTGCCTCCCTCCGAGCCAGCTGGTTCTTGTGATATGCGTGGTTTGTCTTGGAAAACACTATTTTTAGTTGCAGTCACTTCTGCTCAGAGGATTTCCGAGCTTCAGGCCCTGATGTGTAAGGAGCCTTATTTAATTTTTCACAGAGACCGGGTGGCTCTGTGGACAAACTCTCAATTTTTACCAAAGGTGGTTTCCAAATTTACGTTGAACCAGTCAGTTCAACTGCCAGTGTACTACCCCGAGCATTCCAATCCGGGGGGGGGGGTGTGATTCTGCATACCTTGGGTGTTCATAGAATCTTGCGTTTATTAAACTAACAGAACCAAGTCGGTCCGCAAATCCGACCAACTTTTTATTTGTTTTGCACCCAAGAGAGAGAACATGCCACAGTTTCCAAACAATGTTTATTCAAATGGTTGGCAAACTACTGTTTTCTGTTACCAGAAGTATGGAAAAACTCTCCCAGGGGAGGTTAAGGGGCATTCTGCCAATAGCATGGCTGTCTCTACCGCTTGTTTCAGGAATGTGCCTGCCGCTGACATCTGTGCCGCAGCTACTTGGAGTTCCGTCCAGACTTTCACAAAGCATTACAGTCTGGACATTGCCTCTAGGTGCAGGGCAAGCTTCAGCCTAGCAGTCCTCCAGGGACTCCTGTCCTAAACTTTCTGCCTTTCTGCAGATCTTTCCTGCCTCCTGTGTTTGTTTCTTCTGATTCACACTGCTTGGGACTCAGTCCTCAAGGATCTTACTTTGAGGTGAAGCTCTTGTATCAGGTAACACCATTAGGACTATGCCACCAGGCACTAGGACCCCACGGAAAAATTTCTAGCTAGCAGTCCAAGGTGAGGGACCGCCCCCTGACGCCGGCCCCGCCCTGATATCACATATGGTATAAAGGGGGCAATCCCCCAGCACCACCTCAGTTCTTTTCCTGCCATCGACCCATGCATTTTGGTTCCATGGACGCCTCTTGCTCCATTCAACCATTTTTCGTGCTTTGCATAGTTCTTTTCATCAAGCTTACTGACAATCAAATCACTACCCCGTGCATGTCTTCTAAGCCTTCTTCATCGTCTCAGCAGTGGAAATCAAAGTGTGCATGTGGTAAGCAGATCCCGGCCCAGGACGGCCACTCGGCCTGCGTTATCTGCTTAGGCCTGGACCACAACTTGGATGACTGCCCGCACTGCCAGACATTCAATAGAAGGACCAGAATCTGCCACTTGAAGACACTCAAGACGTTCCTCCTCGAGCAACAAATGGCCGCCATGCAAAAATCCCACTCTAGGCATAACTCATCTTCCTCTTCAGCCAGGGATTCCTCCCCCAGAGAGAAGCAATCGAGCGGGAAACACCATCACAAGGACAGAGCCAGGTCAGAATCGCGTCCTATATCCCCACATAAGTCTGCTAAGGCCTCGATCTCTGATGCCAGGTCGGGTTCAGCACCTCTGGCTTCCTGAACCCTTCCCGGGGTGCCCCTAAGAAGTCTCCCGCTTCTTCCCAGTCGCGTGGTGGGGAGGCCTCAGGTTGGGCTGTCTGAATGTCCCTGGCTATCCAACCCCTCAAGCTTGCACTAGGGTCTAAGTCAGTAGAGCAGGCCTCTTCCTCATCTGGCAACAGGTCGGAACCTGTCATCCGCAAGTCCTTAGCTTCAGGGTCATCTGACAGGTTCAAGGGGTCGGACGACACCAGCAGGCTCCAGGAGCATGAATGCCACAAGAAGCACCGTTCGTCTCCTCCCAAGACATCAGCAGAGTCTTCGTGTACACCCTCAGGATCCAACACAGAGCCGGACCGGACACCACCCCCAAAGCCGATGCCTGTTACTCCACGTCCGAAAGATGACCTGGCGACAGACCATGCGGCAAGTGACCAGTCGCCCACCTCCAAGGACCTCGGAGACCAGGCTCTAGCTCCACCTCCGGAACCTGACGACCAGGCTTCAGGGCCCCCAATGCCAGAGGGATGTGGCTCTACCAACTCCCGATACAGCGGACCTGCCGCCAGATGGGGTGTTCCAGGAGGGCTGACACCAGGGGCCTCTAACGCCCCCACCCTGACGTCAGCCCCTCAGCCAGGCCCTGTTATTCCCCTAGATGAGGTTGGGGCATTATTTAATAGTTGGGGGAATACCATCAAAGGAGACCTTTTACCCACACCGGCGGAACCAGCCCCGATCCCTGCCGGGGTCCCAGCTCCGACCCTCCACAGAAGCCCGCCCCTCCCCCACCTCTTCTGACTCCAGTTCGCCCACTGTCGGGGGACAAGGGTCTTCAATCCCTAGGCGGCACGGTCTCCACCCGTCATCCAGATCCTCCTCCAGGGTGTGCCCAGATTTCTCTTCTGATGGATCCTCTGGGGACTCCTCCTCTTATGATTCCTCTGACAAGGACCTTGATCTCCCCTCACTAGATCCCAGGAAGGACTCTCTAAGATCCCCTCTGGATGATCCATCATTTTTAGATGTTATGAGGCACATCCAGTTTTTAAATCCATGGGAGACCAAGGAGCTGGACCCTGAACATTGCCGTTTTGTGAAATTCTTGGGGGCAAGGGACCCTAAGCCCTTGATGGTCCCACCGCTAGTGCAGCCCTTCCAAGATGTAACAAGAGTCGCTTGTAAGCATCCCTGCATGACTTCAGCAATCCCCAAAAAGGGGGATAGAGTGGCACAGTGCTAGTGGCAGTGAGAAAACCCTCAAGCTGCTCCTTACAGGAGACTTTCTGTCTCTTCCAAAAGTTGGGGGTTACCCTGAACCTCCCCAAATCGTCCCCATGGCCAACCCAGAGGTTGTAGTACATAGGGGGGCGGTCTTGGACACTGTCCAGGGAAGAGCCTTTCTTTCTCCTGACAGGGCAGACTGGTAAAGGGCGCTGGCTCGGAGAGTCTTCTCAGAGAATTTGGTCTCAGCCAGAGTGGTGCTGCAGCTGCAGGGTCACTTGGCAGCAGTGATTGTTACAGTTCCCTTAGCCCGTCTACATATGAGAGCCCTTCAGTGGAACCTCCAGGTTCAGTGGGATCAACACTCGGACGATCTCGACTAGCAGGTCAGGATCTCCAAGGCTGTGCACCAGACTCTAGAGTGGTGGCTCACCCTTTCTCGACTAGAGACTGGAGCATCCTTTCAAGTTCCCAGTCCTCATCAAGTCTTGACGACCAATGCTTCAGGTCCAGGCTGGGGAGCACACTTAGGATCACACCCCTATGCAGAGAGGCCATGAGAGTCTGGTACTGGGCAGTGGGGCACAACCTGGATCTCTCGGCAGTTCATGTCCCAGAGATTCACAACGAATTAGCCAACAGCATGAGCTGCTCTCGGTCTCAGGCTCACGAATGGGAGCTGTCACAGGACGTTGTAGATGACCTCTTTGAAAGGTGGGGTCAGCCAGAACTGGACCTCTTTGCATCCCCCCACTCAACGCTGAACTTCCTAATTTCTGCTCACTAGATCCAGGGCCTGGTGTTTTCTGACGAGATGCATTGTCCCTCTATTGGGCACTGAGGTTCCTGTATGCCTTCTTCTCCCCCCCCGCTTTTTCACAGAGTGCTGCTCAAGTTGCAGGCGGAGGGTGCGGTCATGATTCTCATAGCTCTGTCTTGGCCTCGGCAAATCTGGTTTCCGTTGCTTCAACAGTTGGCTTTGGAACCACCAGTTCCACTGCCCCTCTCGACTCGCTTGCTCTCCCAGGAGCAGGGTACTCTCGTACACCTCAGTCTTTGGTCTCTGCATCTGCATGCTTGGCTCCTGCAGAATTAGTCAGGGACAGGTACGGAGAGTCCGACAGAGTGGCAGAGGTGCTAGTGGCAGTGAGAAAACCTTCAACTACAGCTATGTATGCCATGAAGTGGAAACGATTCTGCTTGTGGGCATCCTATCATTTCTTAGACCCTTTCACCTGTCCGGTGGAGTCGGTGCTGGAGTACCTTATGTCTTTGTCAGATTCAGGACTCAGCTATTCATCCATCAAGGTGCATTTGTCTGCACTTTCTGTGTATCCTGCATCGGTGGGGTGAAAACCTCTCACACAACTGGACTTGTACAAGACCTTTCTGAGAGGTATTTTGCACATCAAACCTCCCAGGAGGAACCCTGTCTCCCCCCCCATGGGATCTTCTTTTTTTGTTAGAAAAGCTTATGGGGGGTGCTAGAGAGCCACATTCATGACTAGAGGTTTTTCCCCGTCGCTCTGCATCGTGTTGTACAGAAACCTGCTTAAAATAATTTCTGTGACTTTTTCACAAATATTTTGATATCATCGGGTGGCTCCTTAACGACTGAGAAGAAAGATACCAAATATAATATGGGACACCCAAAAGGAACGGCCGGAGGCTTTGGTCAAAAATCTACTTCACAACTCACACAGGCTCCTCATGGTGAACTGGAGCACACAGCAGGCCCGAAAGGTTCGGGAGGCTCTCCGCCTTGGGACATTGTTTTGGATACGGTCAGACAAATGGACCACACACTTGAGAGAGTTTTGGAGAGGCTGGGGGCACAGGACATGAAAATTGAATCAGTGACAAAGACTGCCATGGAAGCCAACGATCTATCTCAGAAGACCCAAGCGGCTTTTGCCAAGTCAACAATCAAGATCAGCCACTCACATGCTTGTATGGAGTCACTGGAAAATGCGAGCCGTGCAATGAATTTGTGATTGGTAGGCATGGAGGGAGAGAACGCGTTAGCTTACCTCAAAAAATGGTTCTCCAATAATTTCCCCCCGATCTGCAGCTGGATCTAGACTTCCTCAAGATGGCCTTACGTATCAACTTCAGACAGGCCCAAGGCAACACTTTGACACCACGCACCATCATGTTGGTGACTACCGGAACAGATATACAGGACATGATATTACAGTGGGCAAGAATCAACTACCCAGTGACTATGGAAAGTCATGAAATTAAAATATTCCCTGACTGGTCTTTTGCCACTCGTTCCAGGCGCAAGCTATTCGACCCACTCCAAAAACAACTCCAAGGCTTGGGGGTGGCTCACTCCCTCCTGGCACCGGCACGCCTCCGTATTAATTACCGGGGGAAAACATACCAATACAACGATCCAGACGAGGCCAGGAAAAGGGTAGATGCCATCGTGTCAGAATTTCAGCAGCGATCGGCAAATGCTCAAGGGCTACCACAAGATTCGGATGAAGATATCTGAAGTATGGTAGTTTATACTTCAGGTCCTCTGAACTGAGAAGGA
This sequence comes from Neoceratodus forsteri, assembly GCA_016271365.2. NCBI lineage: Eukaryota > Metazoa > Chordata > Ceratodontiformes > Ceratodontidae > Neoceratodus > Neoceratodus forsteri. The sequence goes on along the minus strand of CM057456.1, from coordinate 810,454,797 downwards.
AAATAATCAACGTGGAGGTTGGGACATCACCTTAATGACTATTGGTACTTTCTCCTTAAATGTAACTCTCCTTGATCTTAGGGAGAGCTATTACATGACCAATTGGTTTCCCATTCCAGGATGACACTCTCGGTTTATTTTATATTATTTTCTGTTGATTGTCCTGTTTTTGAAATATAACTATAACTGCCATGCGTTACAAATGGTGCTGACCACGAGGTGCGTGATATCGTGGGGATAATTTTCTTTTCGAGAGATGGAATAGTAATAGGTGGTAATCGATCACTCTTAGGAGAAATCAACTTAGTAAAGCACCTCAAGGGCCAAATAATTAGAGCCGTGGTGAATACAGAATACAGTTAAGGTCACCAGATAGAAATGTATGCTTGTGAAATAATTAAAATCACTCAGGTTTCTTGGTGGAATTGATGCAGCTTTGGGGAGAAAGAAAGTACCTACTAACCAGACACTAAGTAAGTGGGAAAAGTGGCAATTTTGGTCACAGATAGCAAATGCCTTAAATGTTTAACTATGTCTTTATCCCACTGGTTTAATGTGGCTGGCTATCCTAAAATCACATTGTATGAATGTTATAAACAAGGACAGAACCCCATATGATGTATCACAATTCGATGGATTAATAATACTGATGCTAACATACTGTATCTGTATCGCAGAGAACGTAGGAGCTATTGTAACATTGCTGCATTGAATGTAATGCTGCGGCATGTTCATGTTAAAATGAATAAAAATAAAGTTAAAAAAAGAAAAGCTTACGATTCCTCCCTTTGAACCAGCCTCAAGTTACGAGCTACACTTCCTGTCTTGGAAAACGTCTTTTGGTTGTCATTACTTGGGCCCGGAGGATTTCCGAGCTCCAGGCTCTGATGTGTAAAGAGCCTTATTTGGTTTTTCACAGGGACAGAGTAGTCCATTGTACAAATCCTATGTTTCTTCCGAAGGCTGTGTCAGAGTTCATTCTCAATCAAGACATTCAGCTTCTGGTCTACTACCCAGAATACTCAAATAAAGGGGAGGCTTTGTTGCATATGCTGGATGTACATATAATTCTTCGTTATTATGTTGACCGTACTCATTCTTCTAGGAAAACAGACCAGTTTGTTTCTTTCGCCCAAAGATTGTTAGGTGCGCCAATGACCAAGCAGACATTGGCCAAATGGTTGGTCAATTGTATTGTGCTCTGTTATCAGAAGTATGGCAAACCCTTACCGGGTCCGGTTAAGGGTCACTCAACCAGGAGTGTTGCAGCTTGTTTTGTGTCCCTCAAAAACGTTTCTGCAGCGGATCTTTTTGCAGCTGCTACTTGGATTTCAGTCCACACCTTCATTAAACACTACAGTCTGGACATTGCTTCCAGACAGAGAGCAGGTTTTGACCTTGCTGTCCTCCAAGGACTGCTTTCCTGAAGAGTTCTAGGGACACTGACTACCACCCTTCTGACCTGGGTCATTTTCTTGTCCTGCTTGGGACTCTGTCCTAATGGTGTTACCTACTGCAAGAATGCCTCTCAAAGATCTACTGTTACAGTAAGTTCTTACATAACTGTACTTTATTACATACTGCAAGAGCCCTCTTGAAGTAAGATAGTACAGTTACGTAAGAACTTGCGGTAACAGTAGATCTTCAAGAGAGACTCTCGTAGTAGGTAACCTTTTTCCCGCCCTTCCTCCATCCCCAGAGTTTCTTTCTGCTCTTTTTCTATGAGCTTATTATGGGCTCCAGGAGCCTCTTTTTCTAGTTTCCTGTCGCTCCTTCTTGGAGGTCTCTGGCAGGAAAACTGGAAAGCAGGTGCGGGGACACCCACTATATACGGTCATGCTGACGTCGGTTGGGCGGTCTCCATCAGATACTGCTAGCTAAAGTTTCTCTGTGGTCCTGATGCCAGGAGGCACAGTCCTCAAGATTATTACCTACTGCAAGAGCCCCTTTCAAAGATCTACTGATCTTCCCTGTGTCAGTCTTCACCATTCATCATTGGTGAGTGTAAGCCGGACCAGCATGATGTCTGCCTTTCCTGCCTTGGACCCCTACAAGATATAGATCACTGTGATGCCTGCCCCTCAATGGACCGCTGCAGTCTCAACCACTGCGCGTTGAAAGTCGGTAGGGCTCCGCCGACTTTCCAGGGGCGGCAGCGCTCTTGTCAGTTCAAGTGTAGGACTGCGCTCCGGGTCCCCTCCTGGGCCTACACAGTCCGGTGAGGAAGAAGCTACCTCCTCATCTAGCCTTGCCATGGATGAGGTCTCTACTGCGGTGCCAGAGGACCAGTCTGGCTTCACCCAGGGCCGGGCCGGGAGCACCGCCCTGGCAGTCACCTCTTTGGAGGTGTAGGCACCCCTGTTGTCGGGGCCCATGGTCGCTGGGTCCAGCATGGAACATTCTTCGGCGCCACCCACCAGTGCAGTTCCAATGAACAGGGCAGCACCACGAGGGGTGCTGGGCCTACCTGTGGCGCCGTAAGTGGGAGAGCTGCTGGGGTCGCCAGTCCGGAGCTTCTCTGGATCCTCTGCTCTCCTGTCCTCTCCAGAGCCAGATGATCGGGGGGCTGACCTGGACTGGCAACCTGACTCCCCAGAGTGGGTGGGCTTTCCAGGGCCCAGGACTGTTGCGCCTCCCCAGGTGCCCCCCCCCGCGGCTCCGGTGACTGCAACGGCACCGATCCCCAGGCCGATGGTGCCAGGGTGGTGGTGTGGGTCATGACCCCGTTGCTACAGGTGTGGTGGTCTGGGCCCCTTCTTAAGGCTAGGTTCAGATCCCCCCTCCCTGCGGCTCTCCTCAAGGGAGCCTCTCTGCAGCAGTTAGGGGGGTCCCAGAGACAGGGTACAGGAAGAGGTCTTCCTTGGAATCGGCAGGGTTGAGGAGATGGAGTGAGGGGCTGCTGCACTCCTCTGCAGTCCTCCTGGGCAAGGGGAGGAGCCGCAGTACTGAACCCAAGATCTTACTTTGAGCGAACTCTTGCAGTAGGTGATTACTTGTAGGACCGTGCCCCATGGCATCAGGACCACACGGAAGCTTTTACATAGATACATAGATAGTGTCGGCAGATAAGGGCCTATGGCCAACCCAGTCTGCCCATTTGAGCTTATAAGTTCAGTTTATGTTTTCCTAGAAGTCTGTTGCCCCTTACCCCTGACCTCCAGAATTCCTTTGTCTATCCCATGCATTCTTAAATCCCGTGATTGTTTCAGCCCCCACCACTTCCTCTGGCAGGGTGTTCCACTTGTCCACCACCCGTTCTGTGAAGAAATTCTTCCTCATGTTTCCTCTGAATCGTCCTCCCTCCAACTTCATCCCATGCCCTCTAGTCCTGGTACATCTTTTTCACTTAAAAATAGTGTATTCTAGGGACATGGATATGTTGTTCATCCACACTCATAGGCAGTATCCTTGCCGCTTTAAATCTTGCCGGAAGGTCTTCAAGCTTGCTCCTCCCACCCACCCGGGTGGTATAACTCTCGGCTCCGCCCCATGACGCCAGATCTTCCTTACCGCTTGGAAGCTCAGGTTCCCTCCTTAACGCTCTGCGTTTGTGACTGGTTCCTATTTCTCCGTTTGCGGATTTAAAAATAATATTTTGCAAAAAGACTTCAGTCTTCGATCCCTCGCGGCTGCGATGGATAAATCGACTCCAGTTTGGAGATGCCCATGCGGTGAAAGAAGATGTCTCAGACTGAGATCCACACTCACGTGTCTACTGCTTGGGCCTTGAGCCGACCCGCGGGCTTGCGACCTGTGCTCCTCTTTCTCGACCTCGTCCTCCGAAGACCGTGCTGCCCGATTGCAACTGGGCGTCCGAGCGTTTCCCTCGGTGAAGTCCAAGGAGGCCGGTTAGCGGTGTCCATGCGGGGCGGGCTCGGGCGGATCAGCTCGAGCGGATGGTCGCCTCGAAGAGGAGGCGCGCGGGTCGTATCTTCCTCGGCCGTGCATTTATCCCGCCTCTCTGGGTTCTTCCTACACGGCTTCCTTTAAGGAGCTTTGTCTGTCCCTCTCCACTAAAGGAGAAGGGCCTCGTGCCTGCTGGACCTTTTCTCGGTCCAAAAGAGGGACAAGGTAAGTCCTCCGTCGACGCTCTTGGGAGCGGAAAGGTCCCTCTCGGGCCGTCCGACCGTCGGGCTTGGTCGACCGCTGGCTTCGGCCACTGGCCTCACGGTGTCCCCGGCAGGTCAGTTGGACCGAGACTCACTGATGAAGTTCAGATTTTTCTCGACCCATTGGGACGGGCTGTCGCCTTTAGCAGCGAGATTCCCTCTCCCGGTTCCCCGGGAGGAGTTGAGGATCCCTGGGCTCGCCTGTGCCTCCGTTCCGGAGCCCTCGGATGGACCTTCCGAGCCGACGGGAGTGTCGGTTCGCCGACACCTCCTGCACCGACCCCGAAATTCCGGGACTCGGTCGGTCTCGACCTCTTCGTCCAGCCGCCCCCACCGGCCATAGGCGGTCTCGGTCTCGCATTCGCTGTAAGCGGGGTCGCTTGCCGCCCTCGTCCTCCTCGGATGAGGGGAGGTTTGCAAGAATTACGCCGGGACGGTTTAGGATTTTATGTTGCAACAGTTTCTCCTGGTCGGGAATAAGCCGACCGCGCCTCCCCGCCATTAAGTGGTTGTCACCGAACGGCTGACACAACCCCTCGCCGACTTGCTCCGAGGAGCTCATACCCAGGCCGGTTGTTCACAAACCAGCTGCTCCACCGATTATGTGGAACCTCCGCCTCCACAGCCACTGAATTGGGGTTCACCATGATTCTTCGCCCGGCTAAGGGCTTTACCCATCGGTTGTCATGTTACCCTCACTCCCGACCGACTGTGGCAGGTGGAAGGTGGCTCAGGCCAGAGGCAGTTCTTCGAGGACCTTCCGAGTCCGAAGATGATTCTCCTTCTTCTCCAAGCGACTGGACTTGGAGTCTTCAGGAGGTCAGCCACTGAGGCGACAGCCCTGTCATTCTTCCTAGGACTGCTTCGCTCATCTCGAGTTCACTGGATGGAGCTCAACCCGCTTCCAAACGGGCCAGGTATCCCCTCACGGAGATTCTGACCGAGGGATTCTCCGACGAGGCTCCTCCGTGGCCGAGGCCATAGTGGGTCCAGCACTGGAACTTTGGCAGCGCCCTGCTTTCTCGCCCTGCCTTCGGCCAGGATGGCTTGTGTAAGTATGTCCCTACTGGTCCTTGTCCGTTTTTTCGAACATCCTCCGCTGAGGGGTTGAGTCATCGACATGTGGCTCATGCTACCGGCAACGCCCAGGGATGTGGACAAACCTCCTGTCAATGAGTTCAAGAAATTGACTCATGTCGGGCGAAAAGTTACGCTAAGTGTCCTCCTCTCGGTTCTTCTCAGCCAGGCGATCGTCATTCTCATGGCACATTTTTCTCATGCCCTGTTGGGCTCCCCTGATGAGGTCATCCTCATCTCCGCCCATCTGCAGACTACGGTTAAGCAGGTGCGGACCAGGGCAGGGTAGTGGCCAAACAGCAGCTCCAGACTGCTTTGGATGTAGGGGACCCATGTGCCAGATCGGTGGCGGCCGCAGGGCTATGCGCGTCAAGCGGCTTGGCTGAGGATATCCACCTTTACTGATACCCAGTACAAGTTGGCTGATGTTCCTTTTGGGACTGACCTCTTCGGCCCTGGGGTGGAAGGTCACCTGCAGAGGATCGAGAAGTCCAATGCTACCTTGACTCGGGTCTCCGCCTAGAAGGACAAAGGCCGCAAACTACAGCCTAAGCTCCTTTCACCCTTCTGTGCCCCCCGGCGCGCCTGGCCCAGCAACGTCAGGGCCAGCAGGCTCGGCCTTGGCATCCCAAACCCAAGCCGCCGGCTGCCTCTAACAGGAGGCAGGGAGGAAAGGGCCCAGGAGGTCCCTCGGCCGGTCCCTCCTCCAAGCCTGCCCAGTGACGGGCTGAGGGGTGTCGCCCCCATCCCCGTCACCTTACCCCTGGGTCCCCCCGTTGGGGGACGGCTCCGGCACTTCCGTTCCGCCTGGTCCCGCTGTTACCACGGACAGGTGGGTCTTGAGGTGGTGGAAGAGGCCTGCCTCTGAATTGAAGCAGGCACCACTCCTTCAGAGCTGCCTGCCTCGGGGCTTCGGGATCCCCAGGCTCACTGGCGGCCTGCCGAGCCGACATCACTCTCCTCCTCCAGAAGGAGGTGGTAAGAGAGGTGGTGGACCTCCTTCAGACCCAGGGTTTGTGTCCAGGTACTTCCTGGTTCGAACGGACGGGGTTCGCTCCATTCTCACTCCACACGACCTAAACAAGTTCCTAAGGTCCAACCTTCAGGATGGTCACTGCCTCAGATAATACCATCCTGGAACGCCAAGCGTGTGGTTCTGCTTTCTGACTTGCAGGACGTGCTCACCGGCCCTATCTCGCCCGTCCCTCACCAGAGATTCCTTCGCCTCGCGCCGGAAGGATCTCTCGAGTTCCAAGTCATGCCCTTCGGCTTGTCTCCAGCTCCCAGGGTCTCACCAAATGCATGGCAGTGGTGACAGCATTCCTGCGTGCGCCGAGGGGTCCGGGTGTACCTTACCTGGACGCTTGGCTGATAGCAGCTCCTCCAGGAAGGAGGGCGGAGTGGTCCAGAGATCTGCCTCCAGGTCTGTTTCAACTGGGCCCTTGTCAACGAGGCCAAGTCGGAACTCGAGCCAAGCAGGTGATTTTATTCATCGGGCGCAGCTCGACTCTCTTCAGCCAGAGCGGCTCGCCCGGACAGGGCGAGGTTCTTTCCTCCTGCCCGATCATTTCTGGTTGGGCACTGCGCCTGCCCGGGACTTCCTGCGCCTCCTGGGTCTCATGGCGGCCTGTACCAGCGTGGTCCCGCTGGGCCGCTGGAACATGCGCCCCTTCAGTGGGGACTGGCCAGCCAGTGGTCACAACGCCAAGCGATCCCTTGACTAGCTTGTAGTCGGTGACACAGGGATGTGGAATGCTCCAGTGGTGGACCGCTCCAGATCAATTGCAGGAGGGCATCCTGCTGGTCCCGCCTCCGAGCCGACGGTCTCTCTGTCGACCGATGCCTCTGATGGGTTGGGGTGCCCATCTGGGGTAACACTGGGCTCATGGCCTCTGGTCCCCGCGGAGTCCCGACGCCACATCAACCTGTTGGAGCTCCAGCGGTCCGCCTAGCTCTCACCGCCTTTTGCCCGCTCTCCGGGTCAAGTGGTCCGAGTCCAGACGGACAATACCACACGACCATGTATCTATCTAAACCGCCAGGGCGGACGCGCCCATGCTTCTATGCAAGGAAGCCTCCCGATTGGTCACTCGTGCGCAGCCTGGAGGCGGATCTCCAGCTATTCACTGGCAGGAGCTCCAACACCTGGCCGATGCCCTGAGCCGGATAGGGGCTGCATCCCACGAGTGGTCTCTCTCCTGCCGAGGTAGTACAGCATCTGTTCTCCCTTGGGGCACACCTCAGGTGACCTGTTTGCCTCCACGGAGAACGCTGGTTGAGTCTGTTCCATGCCCGCCTCAGCAGGGCTCGCTGCAGGGGGATGCCTTCTCGAGGCAATGGACCCCGGCCTCTTTACGCCTTTCCCCATTTCCTTGATCCACAAGGTGCTTCTAAGGCGAGGAGGGACAATGCAGGTGATTCTGATAGCCCAGACTGGCTCGCCAGTTCTGGTACCCAGATCTCCTCAGTCTCAGCTCCAGGACTCGGTGTAGCTTCCAGCTCGCCCGGACCTGCTCTCAGTCAATCAGGGAAGGTGTTCCATCCGGACCTTCAACCTGCACCTGACGGCCTGGTTCCTGAGCGGCTAGAGTTCCAGGCTTGGGTCTTCCGACGAGGTCCCTCAATGTAGTTGAGGCGTCCTGTATGAGTTTCCACCAGAAAATGTTATGCCTTCAAATGGAAAAGGTTTTCATTTGGTGTCAGGCAAGGGCTTGGACCCTCTCCTGTTCCTTGGCAAGCATCTTGACTATTTATGGTCCTTTCTAGTCAAGGGCTTAGGTCGACGACCTAAGGGTGCACCTGGCAGCCATCTCTGCTACGGGCGCGGGCCGGAAGCTAGTCGGTGGCGCAGAGGAGAAGGTGGTCTGGCGCTTTTCAAAGGCCTTGATCACATTTCCTCCAGTGCGGGAACCCACCTCCGTGGGATCTACTGCTGGTACTGGCAAAGCTCATGGGCAAGCCATTCGAACCTATGCACAGGTGTGCTCTCCTCACCTGTCGTGGAAGACCGCCTTCTTGGTGGCTATCACGCCAGCCAGAAGGATGGGAGAGCTCCAGGCGCTTTCCATCGAGTCTCTTACCTGGTCTTCCACAGGACAAGGTTGTCCGCTCCCCACCGAAATTCCTTCCAGGGTGGTGTGCGAGTTTCACCTTAACCAGGTGTTGACTCTGCCGGTGTTCTACCCCAATCACACCTCGGAGGCCGAATATAGGCTCCATACTCTGGACCCTAGAAGGGCGCTCGCTTATTATAAGGAGCGCACGGCTGAAATTCGGGGAGAGGTTCGCCAGCTGTTTGTCACCTACGCTGAAGCCGCATCTGGCAGACCTGCAGCTGAGCGGATATAAGCAGGTGGGTAACCTCCTGCATAGATCTCTCACTATAGTTAGCGGGCATGGAGCCTCCCAGAGGGATAAGAGCTCATTCTACCCGCCATACTGCTGTGAACGGTGGCTGCTTCCAGGGCGTCCCTATCCAGGAAATCTGCAGGGCTGCTACCTGGAGTCGTGAAACACCTTCATTACCCACTACCACATCGACCTTGAGTCACGCCGGGATGCTGGTTTTGGGGCCTCAGTTCTCAGTCTCTCTTTCCCAAGTAAGTATATGGGGGTGTCGTCTTGCCCCTCCTCCCGGAGAACTGCTAGGAGTCTGCCAATGAGTGTGGATGAACAACATATCCATGTCCCTAGAAATACAGGTTACTCACCTGTAACAGGAGTTCTAGGAATGGTATATGTTGTTCATCCACACTACCCACCTGCGACCTCCCGGCTCGACAAACCTGAGCTTCCCAGCGGCCAGATTCATGCCATGGGGCGGAGCCGAGTTATACCACACCGGGTGGGTGGGAGGAGCAAGCTTGAAGACCTTCCGCAAGATTTAAAGCGCAAGGATACTGCCTATGAGTGTGGATGAACAACATATACCATTCCTAGAACTCCTGTTACAGGTGAGTAACCTGTATTTCCTGCACCCTGTTCCTCCCTGTGAGATACTTGTATGTCTCTCATCATATCCCTCTCCTCCTCTCCTCCAGGGAGTACATGTTCAGTTCCTTCAACCTGTCTTCATAGGACTTGTGATGCAATCCATGCACCATCTTTGTTGCCCTCCTCTGAACCTTCTCTACCTGTCTATGTCCTTACATAGGTATGGTCTCCAGAACTGTACACTGTACTCCAGGTGGGGCCTCACTAGTGTCTTGTATAGTGGAATTATGACCTCCCTTTTCCTGCTGGTGATGCCTCTGCCTATACATCCCAGCATCCTATTTGCTTTACCTGCTGCCTTGTCATACATTGTTTCCTACCTTGAGGTCATCAGAGATGATAACCCCAAGATCCCTTTCCTATTTGGTGCATGCTATATCCTCACCCTCAACTGATATATTGTGCCAGGGTTTTTGTGCCCCATATGCATTATCTTGCACTTCTTTGCATTGAATTTCAACTGCCAAACCCCTGACCATTCTTCAAGTTTCTGCAGGTCCTTCTCATTCTGTCTGCACCTCTGGTGTGTCTACTCTGTCACAGAGCTTTGTGTCATCAGCGAACAGTGAAATTCTGCCTTCTAGGTCCCAAGAATGTCACTGATGAAGATGTTGAATAGGACTGGTCCTAGCACTGATCCCTGTGGTACCCCACTGGTCACTCTTCCTCTGTGGAGTGACAGCCATTTACCACCACCCTCTGTGTCCTGCCACCCAGCCAGTTACCTACCCACTACACTACTGTCCTGCCCACACCCATATTCCCAGTTTGTGTAGTAGTCTTCACGTAGCACAGTGTCAAAGGCCTTGCTGAAGTCCAGATAGGCCATGTCCACTGCCCTCCCTGATCCACCTCCCTAGTCACCCAGTCAAAAATTCAATGAGGTTGGTCTGACATGACCTCCCTGGTGAAACCATGCTGCCTTGGGTCCTGTAGTCCATTGACAACCAGATGTTCCACCAATCTCTCCTTCAGTAGTGCTTCCATGATCTTCCCCACTACCGAGGTAAGGCTGACTGGTCTGTAGTTCCTTGCTTCCTCTTTGTTCCCGCTTTTGTATAAGGGGACTACATCTGCTGTCCTTCAGTCTTTGGGTACCTCCCCTGTTTCCAGTGATTGGCTAAATAGGATAGCCAGAGGTTCAGCCACCACCTCTCTTAGTTCTTTAAGGACTTTTGCTAGCAGTGTCTGATGGGGAACCACCAACCTGACATCACATGACCGACGTCAGTGTGACACTGTATATTGGGTGGTCCCTATGTCCGCCCTTCAGTTTTCCCACCGTCGACCTGTGCACGTCGGACCTTCTGAAGCTCTGTCACAGCAGTTTGATTGCCTTATTTTCAGATGAGTATCAGGCTTTCTGTTGTCGGGGCCGCCATCAGGCTATCCTCTGTCATGCCCGATGCCGGACCCTTTTTCGGCGGGTTATTCTTACTACCCCGGATATCCTCAAACAGGGTTTCAACTGCCTCACTTTGTCGTCTGGCTATGCCCAATATTATGCTGCACCAAGCTTCCCGACGCACGGAACCCATGCCTTGGGTTCAGGCTACCCTACAGTGTGTCAGGCTTTTCACCCTCTACCACTTCCCACTCCACCTCCTGCTCAACCACAGGTAGACTTCTGAGAGATTTTACAATCTTGGTGGTCTGAGATAAAATCTGAATTAGTCTCAGAACTGGATGGCAGACCTCCTCGCCCTTTGGAAGTAAGACATCCAGACCAGAGCCCCAGGGTGACCTTTCCAGTCATACCTCAAGCCTTGACATTAGGCCTGACGAAAAGCCGCACGCAGCCCCCAACATCAGGTGTGGCTCCATTAGAAAAGGAGTCTACTCCTCCAAACGAGGAACAGGTGGATTCCGATGGGGGTTCTGGACTCGGGACCCCTCCCCCAGAGGAACCAGTCCCTGAAGAGTCCCCCAAGTCACCTCCCAAGGATTCCTCCTTCGTGGACCTCCTGAGACAAATGGCAGAGGCACAAGACTGGAAGTCTGATCCCCAAGACTCAAAACGTCATAGGTTGGCACCTAGATTTCCCTGAAACTAGTCCGGTTCTCACCCCTCCTTGGCTGGAACCTCACGAGGATCTATCCTCTACCATCTGGCAGATGCCCTCCTCTATACCGACTATGGCCAAAAAGGCTGACCAGGTTTATAGGACGCCAGAGAGTAAAGACCACCTCAGCATACACCCAAAAGCTGATTCAGTGGTCATAACTGCAGCCCACGATAAGTTTGCCAAGCCTAAGCACCTCAGTACTTTCCTTTCCAACAAGGAGTCCAGACAACTGGACCAGTTCAGGAGGAAGTTCTACTCCTCTTCAACACTAGCCATTCGCGCCTGTGACGGTAGAATATAACCCTGTCCCATTTGTTATGGAGATAGTGTTTAAATGCAAGGATCTTTACTTTTCTGTCTTTTCTGTCTGGTTGCGCAACCAAATTTTCCTGTGAGACCTCGAACTTGATCAACCCGAACAGTCTTGCAATTCTTTGCCTCTCTCTGTCTCTCAGTTTTCTCTTGCTGTCTGTTTTTCCTGCCTTGCATATCTGCTAATATACAAATATATGCAAATCAATGTATGGAATGAAACTGATAAAGAGATCACTTTTGTTTAGAGAATATTTAGTATTACTGTTGAAATGTATATTAACTGTATTTTGACATGACTTGAAAAAGCTAGAGGTTACTTAAATGCTTGGGTCTTTTGCAAAAGCTGGAGGGGCCTCAGGAAGCTCACCGTTCTAGCAGCTCCTGATGTTTGCGAGAACAGAACGTTTTGCAAAAAAAGGATGCTTGCTAAGGATGGGGGTTGAAATGTTTTATAAAAGAGCTAAGCTGCAAGAGAGAGATTACAAGAAAGATTTTATTTTATTTTGCTTCTGTACAGTTATTATGAACAGGTTTTTTTTTATATTACTGCTACTATAAATAAAGTTTTGGTGAATTTTACAACTGCTCCTGGGGTTTTCCCTATGCTTCCTGACCTGTGCCTCAACGACAGATGGTGTCAGCCAAAGTGGGATTTACGCCGTGCATACCCTAAGACAGTAGTTTTGTGCATGGGTACTGGACCTACTACCAGGGAAGCACAGAGAAAGGTAAGGATTCTGCAGCAGCAAGTCCAGGAGTGGTTACCAGGAGAATGGCAGCCAAACTAGCCACAACAGAAGTCCAATCTGAGATTGTACAGCCAGCACAAGTCATGGAAAAAGAACAGGCAGTGACAGAACCTGAAAGCCTGATGGACTTTTTCAAATGGTGGGCTATACAACAAAAAGAGACTGAGAAGCAGAGAGAGAAAGAGATTCAGCATTTAGAAGCAAAGAGAAGAGAAGAGATGCAGCGACAGGAAGAGTGATGACTGGATGCCTTGCAAGCTATAAAAGGCAGATGATCTGGCACAGACCCAGATGAGCAACAAAATTTAAACAACTTAAAGACCATTAAACTTACAAAGTTGAGTCCCTCAGATGATATTGAGGCATACTTGACAGCCTTTGAAAGAGTTGCCACAGCCTGCCAGTGGCCAAAGCAGCAGTGGACAATCAAACTGGTACCCTACCTGACAGGGAAAACCCAGCTTGCCTATAGCAGTATGGACACTGCACAGTCAGAAAACTATGACCTGCTGAAAAGTGAAATCCTGAAAAGGTACATCATCTCCAGAGAGACCTACAGGCAGAGATTTCGATCTCTGAGGTACAACTCAGTCGACAATCCTCAAGAAGCCTTCACCCGACTCCGAGAACTCCTGATAAAATGGATCCAACCAGAGAGCAAAATAGTCCCACAGATCGACACATTTTCCATGGAGCAATTCATCAGCATCTTGCCTACAGATGTGCAGCTGTAGGTAAAGGAACATCGACCAGAGAATGGTGAAAAAAAGCTGTTTCTTTCGCTGAGGACTACCAAATGACAAGACAGGCGCCACAGCAGCGAGGTAACAGCCAAGCACCGGTAAGAAATTCTTACCCATTTAAACTCTAAGCCTGATAAGAACTCTGGTGGGGTAACAGATCTGTGCCCAAAGACATTATCTGCTATGACTGTAATGAGTCAGGCCATTTTGCAAGGAACTGCCATAGTAAGGAGAGTGGCACTGGAGCAGATCTATCCTTGGCAAATTGGGGCGAGTACTTAACAGATGTGAAGGTGGGGGATAGACTGTGAAGGGACTTATTGATTCAGGAAGCAGACAGACCCTAGTGCATGTCAAAGTGCTGGGAAAACACTGTGCAGAGAGACCAGGTACTGGTGTCCTCTGCATCCATGGGGACGCTCGATACTATCCCACCACCCAAGTGCCTCTGACCATTAAGAGTGTGTCGCATCAAATGAAAGTGGGAGTAGTACCCAAGTTACCTGTGATTATTGGAACTGACTTTCCAGGATTTACTGAGTTGATCAAAGAGGGAGTAAATCCTGATGTTTCAGCAGCTGTGGCGACAAGATCTCAGGCAAAGAAAATTTTGGACAGTGGGGACCCTTTTCCTTTCAAAGATTTTGATTCGGACTTGTTTGAGCACAGCTCCAAGATCCAGAAATCCAGGCAAGAAAGACAAAGCCTGAAAAAAACTGTGGCAACAAATGACTGATGGACATAAAGGGTTAAAATATGAAAATGCTGAAACTAAATTGATAACTGATTGTGATTTTCTTTCAGAACAAGCTAATGATGTTTCTCTCCAGGGATATTTTAAGCAGCTGGGGGTGAAACTAAAACTGGGTGAACCAATGTTTAAAAAATGTAAAGGGTTGCTGTACAGAGTTTGGGTTAAACCTCAGACACAGGAACAGACCGAACAACTGGTTATACCACAGAAGTATAGAACAGAGTTATTACAGATAGCACATGAAGGTCCTATGGCTGGTCACTCAAGAAAGGGGTCACACCCTTGCCAGATTGCTGTATAGATTTTACTGGCCCGGAATTCATGAAGATGTTGCTACCTATTGTAATTCCTGTACTGAGTGTCAGAAAGTAGCTCCAGTCACTAAAAAAGACAAGGTGCCCCTACCCTTGATAGATGTGCCTTTTGAGAGAATTGCAATTGATGTGGTTAGTCTTTTAGACAAAAGTAAATGGGCTAATAGATTTATCCTGATAGTATGTGACTATGCTACTCGATACCCAGAAGTGGTTCCAATGCGTACTGTTACAGCCCCAAAAGTTGCAGAAGAGCTTGCCAAACTTTTCAGCAGAGTGGGCATACCTAAAGAAATTATTACTGATCAGGGTAGTAATTTTGGTGCTGTACAGACTGCTAGGTATCACTGCCATAAGAACCTCTCCCTATCACCCTCAGACGGTTTTGTTGAGCGTTTTAACCAAACCTTAAAACGCATGTTAAAAAGATTTGTAAAAGGGGAAGGGAAAGATTGGGACCATTACTTGCCTTACCTACTTTTTGCTTACAGAGAAGTGCCACAGGCATCAACAGGGTTTTCACCATTTGAAATGCTGTGTGGCAGGCAGCCAAGAGGACCACTGGATGTGATAAAAGAAACGTGGGAAGATAACCCCACCCAGAAACAATCTATTATCTTCTTATGTGTGCCCTAAGAAAGAAGCTGGCAAAATACGTTGAAATTGCCCATAGTAATCCGGAAGAGGCCCAAAACCAGCTGAAGGTATATTATGACCATGGGGTAAAAGAAAAGTTTTTGAGCCAGGTGAAAAGGTTTTGCTACTGTTACCCACAACAGAAAATAAACTGCTAATGAAGTGGCAAGGGCCTTATAAAGTGCTTAGACATACTGGCACTGTTAACTACGAGATTGAGACACCAGACAGAAAAAATCCTGCTAAGATATACCATGCTATCCTCAAGAAATAGGTTGAAAAAATGCCAAAAGCTGCTTTGCTAGTGTTACCAGAAACTGATAAGGAAGATATTGATGTAGCTTATGATAGACTGGAACAAATTGTAAATGCTGATGCTGTAAATGTGAATGTTTCCTTAACATCAGAACAAACTGCAGACATTTGTAATGTGTTAAAGACATTTAACAGCACTTTTACCATGGTTCCAGGTCAAGCAAAATGGGTCGAGCATGTAATGGTGACAAAGAATGCTCGTCCTATTAGGCAAAAGTCATACAGGTTGCCAGAGCGGTTAAGAGCTGATGTGGTTAAGGAAATACAAAAAATGAAAGAATTGGGTATCATAGAGGAGTCGAGGAGTGCTTGGTCATCTCCCATGGTAATTGTAAACAAAAAAGAAGGGGGTGTTATTCTGTCTTGATTTCAGGAAACAGTCAAGTGTCAGAATTTGACAGTTATCCTATGCCCAGAATAGATGATTTGATCGACAGATTGGGGAGTGCAAAGTATATCAGTACCCTCAATCTCACCAAGGGTTACTGAAATACCTTTAACTAAAGAGTCCAGAGATAAAACTGCATTTGCCACCCCTACGCCTTTTGGTTTACATGGTGCGCCAGCTACATTCCCGCGGTACATGGATGTAATTTTATCCCCTCACACTGGTAACTGTGCTGTGTACCTGGATGATGATGTGGTGTATAGTCCTGACTGGAAAAGCCACCTAGAACACCTCCGAGCAGTTGTCCAAGCTATCAAAAATGCAGGTCTGACAATTAATCCTACCAAATGTGCATTGGGCATGCAGGAAACCAGATATTTGGGCTGTGTGTTGGGAAATGGAGAAGTTAAGCCAGAAATTTCTAAAATAGAAGCTGTTGCTAACAGCCCTGTACCTAAAATCAAGAAACATGTCAGATAATTTTTAGGGCTGGCTGGTTATTATTGGAGATTTGTTCCCAACTCTGCTGAGTTAGCTACTCCCCTCACTGAACTCACAAAGAAACAGTACCCAAATAATGTGAAATTTACCCCAGAATGGGATGAAGCTTTTCAAGCCATTAAGGCTGCATTATGTTCAGCACCTGTTTTAAGAAGCCCAGACTTCGAGAAACCATTTCTGTTACAAATAGATGCATCCGAAGTAGGCCTAGGTACAGTCCTAAGTCAGAATGTAGATGGGACAGAACATCCTATTCTGTACATAAGTAGGAAATTGCATGACAGAGAGAAAGGTACTCCACTATCGAAAAAGGAGTGTTTAGCAGCAAAGTGGTCCATGGAGTCCCTTAAATTTTATTTACTAGGAACTGAATTTGTTCTTGTAACTGATCACAATCCTCTCTGTTGGCTTAACCAGATGAAAGATAAAAATTCCAGAATCACAAGGTGGTACCTGGCACTGCAGCCATTTAAATTCTCTGTGATTCACAAATCTGGTAAAGAGAATAGTAATGCTGATTTTCTGTCAAGATATGGATCAGGAATTGAGGATTCTGAAGGATGAACAAAATAAACTAATGTATGGGTTTGAACTGTACTTTTTGATGTACTGTTGAAAAAAATGGATGCAAATATGCTTAATTTCTGAAAGTAGAAAATGATAGAGATTAGAAAGTGTTGGAAATCTATTTTTGCAAAACAGGTTCCCTCTTGAAGGGGATATATGTGACAGGGTACAATAGGACCCTGTCACATTTGTTATGGAGATAGTGTTTAAATGCAAGGATCTTTCCTTTTCTGTCTCTTCTGTCTGGTTGCGCAACCAAATTTTCTTGTGAAACCTTGGACTTGATCAACCCATCAGGGCTTGCAGTTCTTTGCCTCTCTCTGTCTCTGTTTTCTCTTGCTGTCTGTTTTCCCTCCCTTGCATATCTGCTAATATGAAAATATATGCAAATCAATGTATGGAATGAAACTGATAATGGGATCACTTTTGTTTAGAGAATATTTAGTATTACTGTTGAAATGTATATTAACTGTATTTTGACATGACTTGAAAAAGCTAGAGATTACTTGAGTGCAAATGCTTGTCTTTTGCAAAACCTGGAGGGGCCTCAGGAAGCTCACTGTTCTAGCAGCTCCTGATGTTTACGAGAACAGAACATTTTGCAAAAACAGGATGCTTGCTAAGGATGGGGGTTGAAATGTTTTATAAAAGAGCTGAGCTGAGCTACAGGAGAGATTACAAGAAAGATTTTAATTTGCTTCTGTACATAGTTATCATGAACAAGTTTATTTTTTTTATATTACTACTACTATAAATAAAGTTTTAGTGAATTTTACAACTGCTCCTGGGTTTTCCCTATGCTTCCTGACCTGTGCCTTGATGACAGTGCCCTTAACTATGTGGTACACATGCTAGTGTACAAAAAATCTCTGTTCTGCCAGCTCAAGCCCATAGTCAAGGCCCTACTGGACTCGGAAGCTAAAACCGCCTTGGCGGATACCCTCCGGTCTGCTAAGGTGGCCAGACATCATTCACTTAGTGCCACCTACGATGCGGTGGATTCTTCCGCTAGAGGCATGGCCACAGCAGTCAGCCTGCGCAGATTCTCTTGGCTAAGAGTGTCAGATCTGGATCCTGATGTCCAGACAGCTATTCAGGATACCCCCTTCAGAGGCTCTGTCCTGTTTGGTGGAGATGCCCAGGACATTATCATGAACCTTCAAGATAAAGGCACTGCCCTCAGATCGGTGCATACAATGTATTGCCCAAAAGCTCATCCTAGACATCCTTTTAATCAGCAAAACATATGCCAAGAGAAGCCACAGGAGGCACCTAGGTGCCAATTCAAACACAGAGCTCCCAACACTGCCGCCACCCCTCCAGCCAAAACCCAGAGATATACAGGGGCGGCCCACCCTAACCCCCCTCCCACTCCTAACTTGCTGCCCACCCTCCCTCCTCCTCTATCTGAGGAACAGGTGTGCAGAAGGTTTGCAAGGCACCTGGGAGAATGGGAATCCATCACAACAGATGCCTGGGTCATCCAGCTAATCAAGCTTGGTCACACACTCGAGTTTCATGAAAAACCCACTACCCAAGGGCGTACATTCCCCAGTTAAGGGAGGAAATCACAGCTCTTCTTCAAAAAGAAGCAATAGAGCCAGTACCTGCAGACCAGATCAGGAAGGGATTCTATTCCCACTTCTTTCTGGTTCCAGAAAAGACGGGGGATCTGCACCTGATACTAAACCTCAGCACCCTAAACCTATTCATCGAATACAAACGGTTTGTGATGCTGATGCTCCAAAGTTTGCTGTCTCTCCTGTCCAAGGGACAGTGGCTTTGTGCCCTGGACATGCAGGATGTGTACCTGCACATCCCAGTATTTTGTCCTCATCACAGATTCCTCAGGTTCTCTTTCCAAGGGGAGCATTACCAGTTCAAAGCCCTCCCCTTTGGCCTGTCTTCAGCACCGTGAGTTTTTACTGAGTGTCTCACAGTTGTGGCAGGGGCCCTGAGGAGACAGGGACACTATGTCTTCCCTTATCTCGACGATTGACTTCTTGCAGTCCTGTCGAGGAAGGGGTTGGAGGCTTCTCTTTCAGCTACCCTGCACCTTTTCAAGTGACTGGATATTACTGTCAATTACCCCAAATCACAGCTCGCTCCTTCCTAGCACCTGCAATTTATTGGGGTGGTTCTGGACATGGTCCAGAGTATGGCCTCCCCCCCCTCCAGGACAGAGCAGACACTCTGTAGAGGCAGGCCCAACTGGTAGCTTCCAACAGACACATTTCGGCCAGGGCGGTTCTCTGCCTTCTTGGCCGTGGGGATGGCAGCAGCCATCCCCACAGTTGCCTTGGTCAGACTCCACATGCGTATCTCGCAGTGGACTCTCAGGTCTCAATGGGACCAGAGGGCAGACAACTTGGACAGTTCTGTCCTTGTTTCCAGTCCTATGCAGAAAGATCTGCAGTGGTGACAGAACTCAGACAATCTTACCCAGGGAGTTCCTTTCCAGGCCCCTCCTTACTCCAAAATTCTGACCACGGACATGTCGTAGATGGGATGGAGTGCCCACCTCGGGAATCACAGGACCCAGGGCCTGTGGACACCTGCAGAGCTACACTTGCACATAAATGTGCTCGAAATGAGAGCAGTTCTGTATGCACTTCAGGCTTTTCAGCACATGCTGCAACAGGACAGACTCTTGGTCCAGTCAGACAACATGCGTAGTGTGGTACATCAACAAGCAGGGTGGCACCCGCACATATCCTCTATGCAGGAAAGCAGTGAGGGTCTGGAATTGTGCTGTCCTGCACAAGGTTCACCTCCTGGTAGTTCACATTCCAGGCATGCAGAACGTTCTCGCAGACAGTATCAGCCGCACCAGGGTAAGACCGCACAAGTGGGAGCTAAAGCAGGAGGTAGATCACATCTGCGACCTCTGGGGTCATCCAGATGTGGATCTATTCGCAGGCCAATCTAACGCAAAATTTCCCAAGTTTTGCTCGCTTGATCCCCTGCATGGTGCTTTCTGGCAAGATGCGCTGTCGCTTTGTTGGACAGGGAGGTTTCTATATACCTTTGCTCCCTTTCCAGTTTTACAGAGTGTTGATCAAGCTTCAAACAGAAGGAGCTCAAATGATTCTGATTGCTCCCTTTTGGCCTTGACAGATATGGTTTCCACTGCTTCAACAGCTGGCAGTGGAGCCTCTGGTTCCCCTTCTGCTTTGTCACAATCTCCTGACCCAGGAAGGGGGCACACTAGTCCATCCAGGTCTGAAGTCCCTTCATTTTCATGCATGGCTCCTCAAGACATAGTTGCTTCCAGATTTGGAGTTTCCCCTAGGGTAGCTCAGGTTTTGGTAGAGGCCAGAAAGCCTTTTACCAGAACTACATACATCATGAAATGGAAGTGCTTCTCCATCTGGGCCACCTCGAAGGGTTGGGATCCTTTTTCCTGTCCCGTTCCTCAGGTTATAGAGTATCTTCCTCACCTTTCTGACCTGGGCTTGAGCAATTTATCACTGAAGGTGCATCTGGTGGCCATTTCTGCCCACCACAAATGGAGGGTAAAACTCTGGCTCAGTTGGAAGTTTCTAAAACCTTCCTGAAAGAAAGTCTACATCTGAAACTCCCGGTGCATAACCCTGCTCCACTGTGAGAACTTAACTTTATTTTGGAGAAATAGACTTTGCCTCCTTTTGAACCGGCAAGTACATGTGACATGTGCTTTTTGTCCTGGAAAGCGCTCTTTTTAGTTGCTGTTACTTCTGCTCGAAGGATTTCCAAGCTTCAGGCCCTAATGTGTAAGGAGCCTTATTTGATTTTTCACAGAGACCGGGTGATTCTGTGCACTAATCCCAAGTTTCTTCCTAAAGTTGTCTGAGAGACTACCTTGAATCAGTCTCTTCAGCTGCCAGTATATTACCCTGAGCATACAAATCAGAGGGAGGCAATTCTGCATACATTAGACATTCACAGAATTTTACGTTATTACACTTAACAGGACAAAAGATATCCAAAAAACGGACCAACTTTTGGTTTCTTTTGCACCAAAGAGAAGGTGCGTCAGTTTCCAAGCAATGCCTTTTCAAATGGTTGGCTAACTGCATCGGGTTTTGTTACCAGAAGTATAGTAAAGTCCTTCTGGGGCAGGTTAAAGGACATTCTACCAGGAGTATGGCTGCCTGTACAGCCTGTTTCAGAAATGTGTCAGCTGCAGAAATTTGCGCTGCCGCCACTTGGAGTTCCGTCCACACTTTCACTAAACACTACAGTTTGGACATTGCCTCTAGGCACACGGTTGGTTTCAGACTGGCAGTCCTCCAGGGACTCCTGTTCTAAGTTTCTGGCTGCTTATTAGCCTTTCAGATCCAGCCCCTCCCCCCATGTTTATCTGTCACTTGGACTCTTATTGCTTGAGACCCAGTCCTACAAGTAATTACCTACTGCAGGAGCCCTCTCAAAGTAAGCTAGTACAGTTACGTAACACCTTACCGTAACAGTAGATCTTTGAGAGAGGCTCTTGCAGTAGGTAACCTTTTTCCCTCTCTCCTTCCTCCTTTTTTTACTCTGTAGCTCCTTTTCCTTGAGCCTCTTTCCCATTCTTCTGTCGTGCCTCTTGGAGGAGTCCGGAGGGAGAACTGGAGGGTGGACGTGGGGACTGCCCACTATAGTGTCACTCTGACGTCGGTCATGTGACATCGAGTGGGCGGTCCTCTGTCAGACACTACTAGCAAAAGTTTCTGTGTGGTCCTGACACCAGGGGGCACAGTCCTACAAGTAATTACCTACTGCAAGAGCCTCTGTCGAAGATCTGCTGTTACGGTAAGTTCTTATGTAACTGTTCTTTCTCTCCCTCATCTCTTTCAAGGGATTCCTCATTGGGTGGGACTGGGGACCGCTCTTCTAGATCCATGTGGCCCCGGTCCCCTCATAGGGAAGCTTCCCCTCCAGGACTCAGTCCCGACCGTATTTCATTGCTCCACAGGCTGGCAACAGAGCAGACCTATGGATTCCGTGTTCTTCCAGGATCACCTGATAAGTCTTTTAGCCCTGGCAGAGGTGCACCATCTACAGTGGCCAGTTCTTCCCCCTTGCCTGTGTCCAGCTCCCCTTCTGCCAAGCCATGTTGGTTCTTCGGGACCTTTGACCTGGGAACAGTTAAGATCCCAGACTGTAGACTTCCCCCAGTGTGTTAGGGACATGGACAAGCAGCTCTTTAGACTGGTTCCCCCTTCACAGCTGGAGCCTTGACTCTCTGGGTTTCTCGACCTCCTCGTCTTCCTCCCTTGAGGAAGAGGAGCCCTCTGTTCACCTGTCCTCTGACTCTGATTAAGCCCAGTATCATCGCTTCCTGGTGAGGCTGGTCCGGGACCTGCATATTTCCTTTATAGCCTGTCGCAATACCGAGCTTACGACACAAGCCTTTTTAGGCAAGTACGGTGGGAACCACTTGGTGGTCCCCTCCTGGCCTATCCCTTTCCAGGAGACATCGTACAGCACCTGGCAGCTTCCATCTGTCACAGCTCCAGCCCCTTTGGACTGCCAGCGTCTGTACTGTGCACCCCAGAGGTCTCCAGGCACTCTGCCGCATCCCACTGCAGGATTGACGCAACTGGATACCCCCACCAGGCAGACGTCCAGTTCATGACACCCCCCCCCGATCCTGACTCTGTGGAATTCGATAGCCTGGGGCGGAAAGGTTTCTCCTCTGCACAGATTATGTTATGTATTGCTTCACATCAGGCGTACCATGCTGCCTATAATAGGCATCTGTGGGCAATGCTGGGCCAGACACTGGCATCACTGCCTGATTCTGAGGCTGCCCGGCAAGCCATAGTCCTCTCTGCAGCTGGCCTGGAGCTGGCAAGGCACCAGTCAAGAGTGTCTTATGATGCCAATAAAGTCGCTTCCCAGCTTGCAAGGACAGCGATCTGCATTAGGCAGACAGCGTGGCTTCGCCTATCACAGTTGTCACCCTTGGCCCATCGTAGGGTAATGGCCTCCTCATTCCAGAGGACCCACCTTTTCTCCTGCAGGGTGAGACAGGAACTGCAGGGGCGCCTTCCTTTCCCCAAGGAACGGGGGTCCCTACCTCGTCTTGACCAATCCTAGGCCTAACTGGCTGGCAGAGGGTCTCCTCCGCCCCTCCCCGTGTTTTCACGGGGGGCTGAGGGATGCTAATCTGTCAGGAAAATACTGGAACCCTTTCGGGGGGGCTCGGTACTCGCCCACCAGTGATGAATGGTGACGATTGACATGGAAGATATGAAAATTACGTACCTACCATAAATCTTGATCTTCCTGTGTATCTTCACCATTCATCAGTGAATCCCACCCACCTTCCCCTCATAAGGCCTCAGTCCCTTGGCAATGCCTTCTCCCTGCTCGCCCTCCTCCTCGGGGATCCAGTTGGGTCCCTCTATTCTTTGGCACTCCTACTTGTCCTAGGAGGTGGCAAGCGGAGCTCTTGGGAGGAGGGCAAGTAGGGCTTTGCAAATAAGATCAAGGTGGGGGACTTCTGGATGGCCCCTCTTCCTTGTCCTGGGTACAGTCTC
Organism: Neoceratodus forsteri; assembly: GCA_016271365.2. NCBI lineage: Eukaryota > Metazoa > Chordata > Ceratodontiformes > Ceratodontidae > Neoceratodus > Neoceratodus forsteri. The sequence goes on along the minus strand of CM057456.1, from coordinate 810,431,764 downwards.
CAGGGTCAGTCCACCCCTTCGGGATATGCAAACTCTTTGGGTCCTCCTGGATGGGGGGGCTGGGGCTGGTAGAGACTCCCCTCTGCTCCCTTCTTTATATTGTTTCTTCTCCACTTCCCTGTCTCCTTTCCCTTCCTGGGAAAGAGATATTAATTGGTGGGAATCCTCACTCCTCTCTCCTCCCCCCGAACCCTGTGGGTTCCTCCTTTGGAAAACGGTGAGTGGGGGATCCTCACCAAGGGTGGTCTCCACCCACGGGGGATTGGAGGGAGGAGGGAGGGATCTTCTCCATGCTTCTCCCTGAAGGGGATATTGGTAAACCGAAATTCAGCCTCGGCAACAGCTACCTGTGGTTTGGCTGTCAGCCTTTCCCAGGAAGCACTTCCTGATCTCTCAAGATCTGAGTCACCTAACGTATGGATGTTGGTCACCTCTCTCTCTCTCTTCTCTCTTTTCCTTTCCTGTCCATATATTGCCATCCAGGGACCGAGGGCCTTTCGGCCCATACCCTCCCAGATCCTCCTCTGTCCTCTGGTCGGCCTACTCCTTTTTCAGTTGATATCCTTTTCCTTATGCTGTCCCTTGAACTCCCTTGCCCTGGTCTAGTTTTCTTCTCTATCCCTCTTTTTCTTCTGTCTCTCCGGCGAGTAGAACTGAGGTGGAGGAGGAGGAGCCAATGGCTGTTTCTGGCCAACCCGTGAGCTCCACGCAGTGCATTGGCCTCGTGGGTGATACCGGCTCCTCCCCCTAGTGCAGAAAATAAGCTGCCAGCCCGATGGTGCTGAGGGTTGAGGCACTGGACGCCACACCTCGTGCCATGCCAGTGACCTTGGTTTGGGAACAGATTCAGGTTGTTCGGGGGGTCTGCCGGGGAGGCAAGGATTGAGCATCTGGACTGCTCTTCCCCGGGGTTGGGGGTTTGTGCTGCATGCATCAGCACAACAAGAGGGGTTTCAGCCCACATCCAGGGTGCTGGGCTGCCTCCGTGGAGGTGGAGACAGCTGCTGCACCCATTGCACGGGTGTGGGCGCGAGGGAGAAAATGGAGGGAAAATACCAGGACCCATGATGGCCCCGATGGGCCGGAGGATGTACCCCTCGGGGGGGGTCAAATAATGTCGTGAGAAGGGAAAAAAATCTCCCGTGGGGTGCTGCGCTCTGGCTTACACCCATCAGTGATGAATGGTGAAGATACACAGGAAAATCAAGAATTACGGTAGGTACGTAATTTTCATTTACGGCAAGTTCTTGCGTAACTGTACTATCTTACTTCGAGATAGAGCTCTTGCAGCAGGTAACACCATTAGGACTATGCTGCCAGGCACTCGACCACAGAGACAATTTTAGCTAGCAGTCTATGGGGGCCGCGCCTAATGTTGGCCGCCTCCGATGTCCGCATACCGGTAAAGGCGGTCCCGAGCACCACCAGTTTTTTCCGCCCGGTCGACCCATGTATATCGGCTCCACAGGCGCCTCCTGCTTCCAGTCGACTAATTATTTTTCAAGGGCCATGTAGTGTTTCATTTTCATTTTTTTTTTTTTTTTTTTTTTTTTTTTTTTTACCGCTTTACCAGTTTGTTGTGTATGTCTTCCCAGCCTTCTTCAACAACCAGGCAGCAGAAATTGAAGTGTGCGTGTGGCAAGCAGATCCTGGTGAAGGGCGGCCATATGGGCCTGCCTGCTTTGCCTAGACCACGACCATAAGCCAGGGGACTTACCCACACTGCCAAGGTTTCAACCTGAGGACCCGCATCCATCATCTGAAAACACTTAAAGCATACCTCCTTGAACCACAAGTGGCCGCCATGCAGAAGGCCCAGTTGGGGAACAGCTTCTCCTCTTCCTCGGCAAATGACTCCCCCAGAGAGAAGAGACTGAGTGAGAAGCATCACCACAAGGACAAGGAATGGTCCAGGTCACAGTCCTGACCTAAGTCCCCTCCTAAAACTTCAAAGTCTTCGACCTCAGGGTCCATTTCTGCACCACCACCACCCCCCCCAGGCTCACTGGCTCTCCCGGGGTTACTTGTAAGGAAGCCCCCAGCCTTTTCCCAGGTACACGGCGGGTAATCCTCCATGCTTGGCCTTTCTCAATGCCCAATGTCCCTGGCTCATTGGCCCCACAAGCAGTCATTAGGGTCTCAGCCAGTGGGCCAGGTGCACTCTGCGCCTGGCAACAGGTCACAGCCTTCTGCTCACAAAATCATGGTTTCTGGGACGTCTCTAGGAGGCGCCAGGACAGCGAGCATCGGGTCAAGCACCACTCGCCTTCCAGGCAGTTGTTGGCCTAGGCTTTGGCCCGACATACGGCCTCCTCAAACTCTGACTCCACAGAGGAGCCTGACCAGATGCCACCACCTAAACCGCCGTCTGCTCTACAAGGCCCGCCACTATCCCTGACTAACGATCAGACACCAGAGGACCTGACGCTAGGCTCGGGGGATGACAAAAACCGGGCGCCACCCCCTCTGCCTTCGCCTCCTCCCAGGGAGCCTGATGACCTGCCGTCTGAGCACCTGATACCGGAGGATACCACTCCACAAAAGCTGATGCCGGATAAGGGCACACCATTGGACCTAGCGCCAGGAGACTGCATACCAAAGGTCTGACACCAGCGACACCTAACGTCCCTAACCCGAAGTCAGCCTCCCAACCAGGTCCAGTGGTACCTTTGGCAGAGGTTGGGGCCTTGTTCAACGGTTGGTGGAACACCATCAAAAGGGGACCTGTTACCTAGGCCTCTGAAGCCGGTTTCCATCCCCGCCGGGATACTGGCCCCAGCTCCACTTAGACAGCCTTAACCCTAATGACCACCCCAAGCACCCCAGATGCCTGACTGCCTGCTGTCGGGATGATGACCGGGGATCACCCATATTTTGGAGGCATAATCGCCACTAGTCGTCTCGGTCCTCCTCCAGAGGACAGCCTTATACCTCTTCCAAAGGCTCCTCCAGGGGTTCCTCCTATTTTGACTCCTCAGAGTACAACCTACCCCTACCTTCACCAGACCACAGAAGGGACTCTCCTAGGTCACCTCCAGATGATCCCTCATTCTTGGATATCATGAGACATATCCAATTCCTGAATCAATGGGAGAAAGAGGAATTGGAATTGGACCCAAAGCCTTTGGTCATACCGCCCCTAGTGGAACCTTTCCAGGATGTCATGAAAGTGGCCTGGAAGCATCCTTATACGACATCAGCGGTCCCTAAGAAGGCTGACCAGTTATATAGAATGCCAAGGGGAGAACCTCACCTAAGCGAGCAGCTGAAAGTGGATTCTATGATCCTCACAGCTGGCTGTGGTAGAGCTCAGCAGCCAAAGCACATGAGCGCTAAACCTCCGGACAGGGAATCAAAGAAGTTGATCCATCTGGGCCATAAAGTATATTCTTCAGCCACATGTCTGGTCAGGTCACTTAATTTTTTAGCCTACATGCTCATGTACCAAACATCATTGTGGAACAAGGCCATGGACCTGGCCGAGGCCCAGCCAGAATCAGACTGTAAGTCCAAGCTAATGGCAGTCCTCCAGTCGGGCTGATGTTGGGAGGCACGTGCTCAGATGTTCGTAAGACTCAGCAGATGTGGCCGTCCGGGCTGCTGCCACTGGCGTATGTCTGAGATGCCACTTCTGGCTTTGGGTCTCAGGATTCCACTAGGATCTTTAAGATGCAATCCTTGACACTCCCTTTCAGGGCCCAGTTCTTTTCGGGCAAGAGACCGAAAAACTAATCACAGGCCTACAGGATTCAGGGAAGGCGGTCTCAAAGGTACATAAAATATACAATTCCGAGCCAGCTGCAACCAGCGATGACCCTTTCATAAGCAACAGAGTGAGACAGCAACACAGAGGGGGTTTTAAGAGAAAGGGTACCCTTCCCCGTCTTCAGGGAACCAAGAATGCCAGAGCACCCTGGCCCATGCCCACCACTACGGCATTAGTTCCTGCCCACCCCCCTCCTCCGGCAGAGTTGCAGGGTGAGGCAGTAGGTGGACGTTTCTCCTTCTACCTCACCAGCTGGTCCAACATCACCATGCATCAGTGAGTACTTCAGATCATGGAGTGGGGTTATGCACTAGAGTTTACGCAAATCTCTCCAGACAACCAACCTGTGCCCTCCCATTGCTCCCCATCCCATGCAGGGCTTCTCAGAGCAGAAATCCACGCAGTTCTAGGCAAGAGAGCAATCCAGGCTGTACCTCTGTCACAAAGAGGACAGGGATACTACTCCCACTTCTTCTGTGTCCCGAAGAAGACAGGGGACCTTCGTCCCATCCTGGACCTCAGTCAACTAAACACTTTCATCAAATACAAAAGGTTCAGGGTGGTGACACTTCCAGGATTGCTCCCTATGCTTCACGAAGGGGATTGGCTCTGCTCCCTGGGCATGCAGGACGCCTACATGCATATAAAGATCTTGCCATCCCACAGAAAGTACCTCCGCTTCACCTTCCAGGGAGAGCACTACCAGTTCACAGCACTGCCATTCGGCCTTTCTTCGGCACCCAGGGTGTTTACCAAGTGTCTGGCAGTAGTGGCAGCAGCTCTCAGGAGGCAGGGGTATTACATCTACCGCTACCTCAATGACTGGCTTCTAACAGCTCCCACAAGAGATCAACTGTGTCACTCTCTGGCAGACACCTTTCGCCTGTTCCAGAATCTGGGGGTCACTCTAAACCTTGCCAAGTCATCCCCCCAGCCTACCCAGAGGTTGCAGTACATAGGGGCTGTCTTGGACACTGTCAAGTGAGGGCTTTCCTCCCCTCAGACAGGGCAGATCGACCAAGGGCACTGGCTCAGAGATTAGCCTCCACAAATCAAGTTCCAGCAAGAACGGTACCGCAGCTGATAGGCCACATGGCAGTTGCCATAGTCACTGTCCCCTTAGCTCATCTGCACATGAAGGTTCGGCAATGGGACCAGTGCTTGAATGAGCTCAAACAGCCAGTCCGAGTCTCCAAGGCCGTAACTCAGACTCTGGAGTGATGGCTCACCCCCTCCCGGTTAGAATCCGGGGTGCCCTTCATAAGTCACAGTCCTCAGCAAATCCTGACAATGTATGCCTCGGGACTAGGATGGGGGCACATTTTGGAGTCCACCAGACAAGAGGGACTTGGACCACTGTGGAACGAGACCTCCACATAAACGTGTTGGAGATTACAGCCATTCTTTACACCTTACAGGCGTTCCAGATGATTCTCTTGCCAGGGTCTCTACCAATCCAGTCAGACAACATGCCAGTGGTCTTCGACATCAACAAGCAAGGGGGCACACACTTGTACCCCCTCTGCAGAGAGGCCATGAGGGTGTGGTACTGGGCAGTAGAGCACAACCAGGAGCTCACAGCAGTTCACGTTCCAGGGGTTTAAAACACCCTAGCCAACAGCCTCAGCCGCTCTCGGTCTCTGTCTCAGGCTCATGAATGGGAGCTACTACAAGATGTAGTAGACGGCCTCTTCAGAAAGTGGGGCCTTCCAGAACAGGATCTCTTTGCATCCCCACACAACACCAAACCGTCCAATTTCTGCTCGCTAGATCCAGGGCCTGGCTTCTAGCGAGATGCTCTGTCCCTCTCTTGGGCAGGGAGGTTTCTGTATGCCTTCCCTCCTTTTCTTCCGATTCAGAGAGTGTTGCTCAAATTTCAAGCAGAATAGGTGACCATAATCCTTACTGTGCCAATCTGGCCTCGACAGATCTATTTCCCACTGATTCAACAGCTGGCATTGGAACCTCCAATTTCCTTGCCCCGTCCCCTTAGTTACTCTCGCAGGAACAGGGAACCTTAGTGCACCCAAATCTTCAGTCACTACATCTGCATGCATGTCTCCTGCAGACTTAATCAGGAACAGGTATGGGGTATCTTCAAGGGTAGCAGAGGTCATCATGGCCGCAAGGAAACCTTCGACTAGAGCCACATATGCCATGAAATGGAAACGTTTCTGCCTGTGGGCATCCTCACACTTTCTAGATCCTTTTACCTGCCCGGTAAATTTGGTATTGGAATACCTTCTTTCCCTATCTGACAAGGGTCTTAACTACTCGTCCATAAAGGTACACCTTTCTGCACTGTCAGCTTATCACGTACCTGTGGAGGGCAAGACTCTGATGCAGTTGGACTTGTCCAAGACTTCTGCGTGGCATCATGCACATCAAACCTCCCAGGCGGGGCCCTATTCCCCCCTGGGACCTTTTGTTTATGCTAGAAAAAATTACGTTGCCTCCCTTTGAGCCAGCCGCAAGTTGTGAGCTACGTTTCCTGTCTTGGAAAGTGTTATTTCTGGTTGCAGTTACTTCTGCTTGGAGGATTTCCGAACTTCAGACTCTGATGTGTAAAGAGCCTTATTTGATTTTTCACAGGGATTGGGTATCCCTGCACACCAATCCTAAGTTTCTTCCAAAGGTAGTGTCCGAGTTTACACTTAACCAGGACATTCAACTTCCAGTTGACTTTGGCCAAATGGTTGATCAATTGCATTGTGTTCTGTTACCACAAGTATGACAAGCCTTTACTGGGACCGGTTAAATGTAATTTTACTAGGGTGTCGCCACTTCCTTTGCATCCCTAAGGAATGTTTCAGCAGCAGACCTCTGTGCAGCTGCTACTTGGAGTTTAGTCCATACCTTCATAAAGCACTACAGTCTGGACGTTGCTTCAAGGAGGAGAGCAGGCTTTGGTCTAGCAGTCCTCCAAGGAATACTCTCTTAATGAGTACCAGTGGTTGCTTTTTTGCTTTACCACCACCCTTCTGACCTGGATTTTATCCTTGTACTGCTTGGGACTCTGTCCTAATGGTGTTACCTGCTGCAAGACCTCTGTCTCAAAGTAAGATATTACAGTTACGTAAGAACTTACCGTAACAGTAGATCTTCAAGAACAGCTCTTGCAGCAGGTGCTTTCCCTCCCTCCTACCCCCGGGGTTATGTAATTGTAGATCTTCCACAGGAATAATCTCTTGCAGCAGGTAATACACTTGGGTCATCACCGGAGGGCGCTGTGATACTGCAGCCTCTTCTATGAGTCTTTTTCCAGGGACCACCCACACATGACGTCATCTTCCTGCTTCCTATATAAGAATGGGCGGTCCCTGGCATCCTCAGTTCATTTCCCCGCCGTCTTCAGCTCGCATGCAGTAGCTAGGCAGAGAGCAGCAGTCATCATCCAGAATTCGAGCTAAAAGTGGAATTTTTCCATTTCGCTTACTACATCGATAAATGTCCAAAGAATCTACAAGCAAGTCAGCGTTACTTCACTCATGTTGTTGTGGTAGGAAAACCTACCGCTTCAACAACCACTCCATTTGTGTTAGGTGTCTGGGACCCACACAAGACACCAACTCCTGCATTCTTTGCCAGGAATTCAACCAGGCAACCCGTCGACGACGGCTGCAGGAGATAGAATCCTACCTTATGGAGCAGAAATTGTCTCTACTAGAGAACCAGGGGGCCCATCCCAAGAACCACCCCCCTTCCAGTGCATCACATAAGAAGCACAAGAGGTAGAAGAAGCCCTCCTCATCTTCCTCTGGCAAACGCTCGTCGATGGCCACCATCACAGGTGCTCCACCATCAATAATGCCCTCCAAAACTGCCTCCTCATCAACAAGGATTTTCACCCTCTCTTTCACTGTGCTTTTCGGTACTGTTGCTGCAGTTTCTGATGAACCCTATGTTGGTTTCATCGACGCTCTGTCGACGAGGTATACTTTCCCATCGACATAGTTCTCTTTTAAGCATTCTAATGCTTCATCCCTTGCTGACCCGTAGACGATGGGTCACGTTTCCATGAGGAAGCCTACTGCCTTTGCAATTCATACTGCCCCTCCTCCTTCACAATCATTCTCTCACAGAGCCAGGCGGACAGGGATCGGGACCTTGGACTTTACCACCCAGGGGCTAGACCTGCTTATATCTCACATCCTATTTCCTCCACAATTCTCCTGGTTTCCCAGAAACCTCCTCTCCCTACCCCCTTCCCTCAGTGGACATAGCTACAGTGGTATTGCAGGTTCTACTATACAAGCCATTAGGCATTCTCAGCCTCTCAATCCAGGAGGGCCGAGTCATCCTTCCCATTCTTTTACCCCTCTGCCAAAACACTTTCAGGGTGACAGGGACCCTTCTCCAACCTGGTCACCTCCCTCATACGAAGATGATTACCGGTCAGATGAGGCTGAATTTCCGGCTGATTTCACCGAAGACTTGGAGGATGCGGACTTACAGGACTTGGACTCCCATCCCCAGTCCCCTCTTTCTACTATTTCCTCTTTAAATGAGGACCTGTCCCACCAGGTGGCTGCCCCGCCTCCAGGAGACCCATCTTTTCATGAGCTGATAGTCCAAATAAAAAAAATCATGGGATTTTCAACTACTGAACATGATAAAGAAAGGACATGGCAGACTATCTAGAACTGCCAAGGAACCTGTCATTGTGGTACCCCCACTTATACAAACCTACCAAAATGCTACGCTAGCAGCCTGGACCCAGCCTTTGGCATCCCGGCCATTCCTAAGAAAGCGGATCGCCTTTACCAAGCTCCTCTTGATCATTCTTTTCTTTCTACTACCCCTGAAGCAGATTTGGTAGTGGTCATTGCAGCTCAAGATTGTACTAAATGACCAAAGCACATGAGCTCCTTACCTCCTGATAAGGAATCACGTAGGATTGAATACCTAGGGGAAAAAGTGTTCCAAGCAGGTACCATGATTCTCGGAATTCTAAACTATATGGGACACATGGTCAAGTACCAGGGACACTCTGGTCCTCTGCTATAGAGCTAATCAATAAACTCCCTCCTTCACAAGAGAAGGATCAATTGTTGGCTACAATATCCACAGGCAATTCCATCTCCCGACACCTACTCCATTTGGGTTATGATGCAGTCGATACTTTGGCCCACATGTCAGCCACGTGGATTACCCTAAGACGCCATGCTTGGCTTCACGTCTCAGGGTTTGCAACAGATGTTCAATATAAAGTTGTTAATGCCCCCTTTAATGGGTCCAAACTTTTTGGTCCAGGTACCCAAATGCTTTTAAATGATCTCCTGTCTTGGGGACGGATCCCACGAACAGTACATGGCACGTACCATACCTCACAACCATCTTACCATCCCCAATCCTCCTTTCATACAGAGAGAGGTGGTAAATACAGAGGTTCATACAGAAGCAGATCTCGTGGTCATTCCCAGACCTCTTTCAGGACCGCCACTTCTGCCGCCAAGGGCCAACTGGGGCATTGCCCGAGCTTTCTCGACCAGGCCTCAGAAGCCATGGGCGGTCATTTTGCCCTCCATTTAGAGGTCTGGCGAATGATCACCTTAGACAAGTGGGTACTTCAGATCATTCAGAGGGGTCACACACTGGAACTCACCACCATACCTTTCCCTCACCCCCCCCCACTCTCTCCATTACCCACCTGACCACATTCCTATTCTCCAGGAGGAACTCCAGGCTCTTCTGCTCAAGAAGACTGTCTATTCAGTCCCTCCATCAGAGCACCAGCAGGGATTTTATTGCCACTTCTTCCTGGTACCCAAACGAAATGGAGATCTCGGACAACTGAATCTACACATTCAGTACAAAAGGTTCTGGAAGGTCACCTTAACATCTATAATGCCGATGTTAAAACAAGGGGATTGGCTATGCGCATTAGACATGAAAGATGCCTACCTACATATCCCCATCCACCCCGCCCACCACCAGTTACTTTGCTTTTACCTGCTTGGACAACATTACCAATTCCGGGCACTCCTGTTCGGTCTTTCATCCGCCCTGAGAGTGTTCAGCAAGTGCCTAGCAGCTGTGGCGACAGCTCTATGATGGGAAGGACACTTAGTCTTCCCATATCTGGATGACTGGCTCATAAAAGCAGAGTCCAGAACCTCTCTCCTTTCCTCCCTTAAAGCAACCCTTACTCTTTTTCACTCCCTAGGGATTACAGTCAACTGGCTGAAGTCCAATCCAACCCCTACCCAGTCGCTCCAATATATGAGCGGTCCTATATACTGCCTCCGCCAGGGCTTACATCCCTGCTGCCTAGCAAGACAGACTTCTGTCTCTGGCTTCCCAGATACCAACACAAGTTATCACAGTCAGACATCTTTTATGCCTTCTAGGGCACATGGCCACTGCCATCCCTACAGTGGCATTTGCCCATCTACATATGAGACCAGTCCAGTGGACTCTTCAAAACCAATGGTGTCAAAGAATCGGAGACTTAGAAGACAAAGTCAGAGTCGCTGCCGTTCTGTGGTCGGCCCTGTCCTGCTGGACCCAACGTGCCAGTCTCTCTCAAGGCATGCCATTCCAATCTCCCCCACCCCAGCAGATGTTGACCAAGGATGCTTCTCTAGAAGGGTGGGGTGCGCACCTGGGTCCCTACAGGACATAGGCTGGTGGTCCGGATCCTCCACTTATCCTCACATAAATCTCCTGGAAATGAAGGGCGGTCCACCTAGCCCTTCAGGCTTTTCAGCCCCACCTTTCCCCGAGGCCTCTGCTGATCCAATCAGACAACACCTCAGTGGTATATTACCTCAACAAACAAGGAGGTACGAAGTCCCACACACTCTGCAAAGAAACAATGGCGGTTTGGCAGGAAGCTATACAGCAACACCTTTTGTTGACAGCCATCCATCTACCGGGACACTACAATACCCTGGCCGACATTCTCAGTCGCTAGTCCTCTATGCAAGAATGGACACATCATCACAAAGTTCTTCAGAGAATCTTTCACTTGTGGGGGACCCAGCACTTCAAACTATTTGTCTCCCCCCTCAATCAGCATCTCCCCAGATACTATTCCATTATCCCGAGCAAAAAGGGACGATCTATACATGCCCTGTCCCAGCCATGGACAGGACTCTTCTTATATGCTTTCCCTACTGTCCCACTCCTACAACAGACTCTGCTGAAACTACAACTCGAACCTGCCACCATGATCCTCATATCCACTCTGTGGCCTTGGCAGGTATGGTTTCCCCTACTTCAACAATTCTCAGTGGCAGAACCCATTCCATTACCAATCAGGCCAGACCTATTGACTCAGAATCAGGGAACCCTCCTTCATCCCAACCTGAGATCACTACACCTTCACGCTTGGCTCTTGATACTTTCATAGCCCGTCTTCAAGTCTCCTCACCTGTGGCCAATATTCTGTTAGCTTCACATAAACCAATGACCAGGGAAACTTATAATGCTAAATGAAAATGCTTTTCCATTTGGGCCGCTTCTTGGTCGTTGGAGCCCTACTCATGTCTACTGACTACTGTCCTGGATTACCTGGCCTTACTTACTGAGACAGAGTTGAGCTATTCCTCTATCAAGGTCCATTTTGACCTCTATTTCGGCCTTCCATGAACCTCTGGATGGAAAATTACTGCATCAACATCAACTAGCCAAAATGTTTCTGAGAGGAATGTTACATATCAAACCTCCCATTAGACGACCCACACCTCCGTGGGATCTGAATTTTCTTTCGGAAAAACTGACCCTTGAACCTTTTGAACTGGCGGCCACTTGTGACCTTCATTTTCTTTCTTGGAAGACATTAATTTTAGCGGCTGTCATTTCAGCTCGGCATATATCCGAGCTTTATGCCCTCGTGTGTAAAGAGCCTTTCTTAATTTTCCACAAAGGCAGAGTGGTACTTCGGACAAATCCTTCCTTCTTACCCAAGGTGGTCTCAGAACACACCTTAAATCAGTCCATGGAGTTGCCTATTACCCTGAGCACTATGATCAAGGATAATACATTTTACATATCCTAGACATCCACCGTACTCTTTGATATTATACTAATCGTACCAAATGGGTTAGAAAGACATCTCAACTTTTTGTTACCTTCGCCTCAACCAGGGAAGGTTTCCCGGTCTCTAAACAGACCCTCTCCAATTGGCTATCACACTGTATCATGTTTTGTTATAAAAAATATGACAAACCATTGCCAGGGTCATGTCCATCATGGTGGTCTGCTTCAAAGGCTTTTCTATCACAGATATCTACAGTGCAGCCACATGGTCCACAGTACATACCTTCATGAAGCATTACAACCTAGATATTGCATCATGCCGTAGGACAGCCTTTGGCTGAGCTGTCCTACAAGGCCTTCTATCATAACTCTGCCCTTCTTGGGTTTACTGCTTGGGAATCATCCCAAGTGTATTACCTGCTGCAAGAGATTATCCCTGTGGAAGATAGTACTGTTACGTACCTACCGTGACAGTAGATCTTTGGGAGGTATCTCTTGCAGTCGGTAAGATCCCTCCCTCCATTCCCCTCCTTCTCTAAGAGAACAAATTCTGATCCAATTATTTATGGGATGGGATACCTATGGTACCTCAGGTCTCTCTCGGTCCTCGCTAAGCAAGCTGAATCCGGCGGGGGAACTGAGGATACCAGGGACTGCCCACTCTTATATGGGAAGCAGGAAGATGATGTCATATGTGGTCGGCCCCTGGAAAAAGACTGCTAGAAGATAGCTGCTGTGCACCACAGCGCCATCTGGCAACGTCCCAAGTGTATTACCTGCTACAAGAGAAACCCCTCAAAGATCTACTGTTACAGTAGGTATGTAACTGTACTTTTTCTCTCTGGGGGATGTGAGAACCTCCTTGGTTCCCCATTCTTATGCTAGCTGTGTCTCCGGCGAGTGAACTGAGGTGCTGGGGACTGCCCCCTTTATACCATGCGTGACGTCAGAGGTGGGGCTGACGTTAAGTGGGCAGTCCCCGACCACAGACTGCTAGCTCAGAATTTTTCCGTGGGGTCCTAGTACCTGGCGGCATAGTCCTAATGGTGTTACCTGCTGCAAGAGCTCTTCCCAAAGATCCGCTGTTATGGTAAGTTTTTTTGTAACTGTACTTTTCTACTTCAGGTTTTTTCTGGTCCCCAAAAGAACCGGAGATCTGAGGCCTATTCTAGATCTCAAGGACCTCAGTCTTTATATCCAGTACAAAGAATTCTGCATGGTCACTCTGCCAGGCCTGCTGCCCCTACTCAAGCTGAGTGATTGGCTGTGCTCCCTTGACATGCAAGACACTTACTTGCACATCTCGGTTTGTCCTCCACACAGGTTGTTTCTCCTGTTTCTTTTTCAGGGTTAAAATTACCAGTTCAGAGTTTTGCCCCTTGACTTACCCTCTGCACTACACGGGTCTTCACAAAATGCTTAGCAGGAGTAGCTGCTGCTGCTCTCCAGAAAGAAGGCCTTGTACATCTTCCCCTACCTGGATGACTGGCTCCTCAAAGCTTCATCCAGAGATCTGCTCCTCCGGTCCCTGGAGAGGACCCTCCAGCTGTTTCACTCTCTGGGCATCACAGTCAGTCTGCCCATATCTGTCTTGATTCTGTCCCAGAGGCTGCAGTATATCGGGGCTGTCCTGGACTCAGCGTAGGGCCTTCCTTCCCCAAAAGAGGGTGGAGTGCCTCATTTCCCAGGCTCAGGAAGTTGCCCAGAGTTATGTTACCGCAAGAGTGTACTTGAGGCTATCGGGTCTCATGGCTGCTGCCATTGCCACAGTCCCTGTGGCCAGACTGCAGATGCAGGTACTCCAGTGGACCCTCTGGGTGCAATGGGACCAACGCATGGATGACCTGGAGCTGCTAGTGCTGGTTTCCTCTCCAGTCTGCAAGGTGCTTCAGTGGTTGATGGACCCCCAGAACCTGTTACGAAGGATCCCATTCCTGATTTCCTCTCCCCAGCAGATTCTCACCACTGATGCATCCGGTTCAGGCTGGGCTACGCACTTGGGTCCTTTTCAGATTGAGGACATGGTCCCAGATTGTGACATCTCTGCATGTCAATGTCCTCGTGATGCAGGCAGTTCTGTATGCCATGCAGGCCTTTCGGAACCATCTCCTTCCAGGTCAATTGTTGGTCCAGTCAGACAATTTTAGTGTTGTCTACTACATCAACAAGCAAGGAGGAACACATTAACACCTCCTGTGCAGGGAGGCCATGAGAGTCTGGTACTGGGCACTGGACCATGGCCTGATTCTCTCAGTAGTCCATGTCCCTGGCGTGCTGAACACCCTTACAGACAGTCTCAGTGAGATTCAGTCTAGAATGCATGAATGGGACTTCTCTCATCTGTTGCCGAAGATCTGTTCGATAGATGGGGTCTGTGGCAATAGCCATCTGCCTGTTAATATTTATATTATAGTTTTGCTATAAATATATGTTTTCTTTTTGAATTTCTGCTTGTGAAACACGGCAGTCAGCACAAGGCATCGTGGGACCTTGGATTTTTTTTTAAGAAAAAAATGTTCTGCCCTCTCCCTGACCTAAAGGGCACAGCTGGCTTGTAGAAAATCTAACACTTATCTGCTAAACTTCCTGAGACTGTTATAAAAAACAGGTTATAACAAGCCACTGCTTTGAACCCAGGCAACCAGTCGTAAAATATTACATTTTATGGCGTACCAAGAAGGAAGACGTTTCTGATTGACCTCTGTGAAAATTCAGCCTAATATGAGAAGTGTTTCCAGGATGTTTCTCTGAAAGTTCAAAGGGATATTGTAACCTGCCATAAAACCATACTCTGATGAAGACAGCCTGTCTTGTTATAATTAAAAATCTTGCTGTATTTGCAGATTCCAATCAAGTAGTAATCTGACCTGTTTTGCCTATGCAGTTACATGTTACAAATTAAGTATGTAGGACTGAGAGTGACCTCACGCTAGCAGCCCAGTGTTATCACAGGATGGGAGGGACATTCTGGCCTCTTTGATATTGGTGAAGCTGGCTGAAAGGACTGACCCTTTTTGTTCTGGACTTCTAATGGCACTTTGTTCCTGGACTCAAGAGAGACCACTTCTGCCAAGACTGGTAATTCAAGTGTGAACCTTTGCCAACTGAAAACTAAGGTAGAATTAGCTAATCTGTTGCAAGGTGCTTTAATTTGACATTTTCCGTTTCTTTCTCTGATTGTAACCTTAATGTATATATGTTCTGTTTTATGTACTGAATTTCTTTACTATTTTTAATTTTAGTAAATTTTGTTTTCCTTAAACCTGCTTGAGACATTTCTCATTTTGAGTGTGAATGGTGGAACAGTATGGATAATTCTGACATAACTGTTAAATTGCTTAGTGTGTCACCATATGCAGCCACACTAACAAGGATCTGTGTAAAGATCCAGCAAGGTAAGAAAATACCAGCGTCTCAATTGAGTCAGCAGGAGGTTGTGAACCAGGTTGGTTGTATGCCTGCTGGGTCAAGTATTGCGCTGCTTTCCCTGAAGAGTGTGTAATATATGGACCTGTTACCTGAGTGTGCTAGCTAAGAAGGGTTCATATTTGACCCCAGGACTGAAGACTGGTAGTTTGCTCAGACCCAAATCAAACAGGAGGGTGTCCCTGTTTGTCCCCTGATCATGAGTTGCACTTCAAGGTTGGGCACTGGGGGAGAAGAGGGCCTAATCCCTGGAGAGGATTTGTGACAGATTTGGTGTGCAGTGCTGGGATCTGAAAGATTTGTTTGCATACTGTGCAATTATTTGGTGGCACGGACATTCAGTCCAGTGTGTCGGATTGATAACTGTAACACTTCACACACGCAGTTTTTTTTTTTTTTTTAAGAAATATATCATTTTGGTTACAGTCTAAAGTTCCCTGTTTTATTTTTTTTCAGGTGCAAGCTAGTGTAGCCGTAGACTAGGGAAGAAGATGGCTTCCACCTATAGCGACTACACTGTGGAATACCTGAAGCAATTAGAAACATAGACTTTGACGGCAGATAAGGACCGCTTGGCCCACCTAGTCTGCCCATTTCCCTACCAACAGGATAAGCCACAGATTCTAGTTAACCAACAGCCTATTTCTTCCTCCCCCCACAAGAATTGCCTTAGGTCTGTCCCATGCATTCTTGAATTCTCCCACAGTTTTAGACCCCACAACCTCCTCAGGAAGGCTGTTCCATGCATCCACTACCCTCTCTGTGAAAAAATACTTCCTCACATTGCCCCTGAACCGCCTCCCCTCTATTTTTAAAATGTGTCCCCTTGTTCTTGCACATCTCTTTTTCTGAAAGATGCCACCCTCTTGGACTTTCTTGATTCCACTGAGGTATTTAAAAGTTTATATCATGTCCCCCCTCCCCCTCCTTTCCTCAAGGGTATACATATTAAGCTCCTTTAGTCTCTCCTCGTATGGCTTTTCTTGCAGACCCTGCACCATTTTAGTTGCCCTCCTCTGGACTGCCTCTAGCCTGTCTTATGTCCTTGCAGAGATGGGGTCTCCAGAACTGGACGCAGTACTCCAGTCTGTACAAAGAGATAATGTCCTGTTTTCTGCTGGTGATGCCTCTCCCTGTGCATCCCAGTATACCCCCAGCCCTCCCTACTGCCTTCTCACATTGCTTGTTAACATTAAGGTCATCTGATACGATTACCCCCAGGTCCCTTTACTTTTTTGTTGTGTTACTACCTCCCCCCCATTGTGTAATCTTCCCCTGGGTGTTTGTTTCCCAGGTGCATTATTTTGCACTTCTTTGCATTGAATCCTAGCTGCCATACTTCTGACCATTCCTCCAACCTTGCCAAGTCCTTTCTCATCCTTTCCACGCCTCCTTGTGTATCAACTCTGTTGCAGATCTTTGTGTCATCTGCAAAGAGGCATACTTTTCTTTCCAGTACCTCTGCAATGTCACTTATAAAGACATTAAAAAGGACTGGACCCCAGTACTGAACCCTGCGGTACCCCACTAATAACCCCTCTTTCTTCAGAGTGGACTCCATTTACAATTACCTTCTGTGTCCTGTTGTCCAGCCAATGTTTTACCCCAGGCTACCACCCTGGGACCCACTCCCAGGCTGGTTAATTTGACTATTAATATTTTGTGTGGGACTGTGTCAAATGCCTTGCTAAAGTCTAGGTAGGCCATGTCCACAGCCCCTCCCTGGTCTACTACTTTGGTCACCCAGTCAAAGAAATCAATTAGCTTCATCTGACATGACCTTCCCGCTGTGAACCCATGCTGCCTTGGGTCCTGTGCCCCACTGGCCTCTATGTACTCAACAATTCTTTCCTTCAGACGTGATTCCATCACTTTCCCTACCACAGAGGTCAAACTGACAGGTCTGTAGTTTCCTGCCTCTGTCTTGGTCCCACTTTTGTGAAGGGGAATCACATTCGCCTTCCTCCAGTCCTTGAGTACCACACCATCCTCCCATGATTTGTTAAAAAAGGGTAGTCAGTGGTTTCACTAGTTCTCCCCTTAATTTCTTGTGCCAGGAAAGAGGAGTCTGGGGTGAGAGGCAAAACAAACAGCACCTCGTGGAGGTTCTTGTGGCAGCCGATGCACAAATGACTGCCCAGGGCCTCTGGTCACAGTTGGTGACTGAAGGGAACCAGACCTTGGACGTGGTGGTGCCAGAGTCTATCACAGTGTCCAGTCCCAGGGAGGAGGGCAGCGAGACCAGTGAGAACCGAGAGCCACAGCACATGGGGAGGGTCACCACAGGGGCTCGAACCAGAAGGGATCAGGATGCAGATAGAGGAGAATAGCACTAGAATTTGAGCAGAGGAAGTTCCAGATGGAGCTGGAGATGCAGGAAAAAGAAAACCAGCATTGGAGAGAGGCCAAGGAAAGGGAGAAAAAAATCTTCAGTAAGAGGCCAAGGAAAGAGAAAAACAGCTTCAACGAAAGGAAATAGAGCGCCAGAGGGAATTAGAACTGGAAAAGCTAAAACTCCAAAGACCAGCACCAGAGGAGGTAAGTGGCAGGGGTGAACCTGGACCTCCAGGACTGGGGTACACATTAAATTATAAATTAATAGCTGAATTTAAAGAGGAGGAGGATATGGATGCTTTTTTGAATTCATTTGAAAAGGTCTGTATTCAGGCTAAAATACCCAGGGAGTCCTGGAGCTTCCAGCTATCCCCGCTACTTACTGGTTAAGTTCGTGACGCATTGGGTCAAAAGGACAATCAGGACAGTAATGATTATCAGAAACTTAAAGCTGCCTTGCTTAAAAAGTATGAGTTAACTCCAGAAGCATACAGGGTTAAGTTCCGGAGAAGCCCTGACATGAGCTACGAGTAACTCGCCACAAAGCAACATCAGTTTTTAAAACGCTGGTGGGAAGGCGGTCAAAGCAGACTCTACAGAGAAAAATAGAGGATGTGGTACTTTTGGAGTAATTCTTTTGGGCTTGCCCAGCACAGCTGAAAACCTGGCTGGAGGACCGAGATCCAAAAACAGTGCAGGAGGCTCTGAGCTCTCGGACCGCTATGCTAGGAACAGGCCTGCTCTGAAAGGGAGTGGGGTGAGTGTGGCAGCACAGAAGGGGAAAAGTGCACCTTCAGGGCAGCTAAAGCCCTCACTGCCTACCTAGAAAGTGGGTAGCCCCAAGGTACAAAGAAAGGATTTGCCTGATAAAAGAAATGATGAGTGTTGGTTTTGCAAACAACCTGGGCATCTTGCTTGACAGTGTCCTAAAAAGGCGAAAAGTGGTGCTGGGAAAGAGGTGAGTTTTTTGTGTATCCCTGAAAGCATGCCAGTAAACATGAGGGAGCACATACACCAAGTTACTGTGAATGGGGTGCACACCCATGGTTTTAGGGACACAGGAGCGTCTCTTACTTTGGTAAAGGGGAATTTGGTTGAGCCTGGACAGCTTATACCTAATCAGGTCATAACTGTAAGGGGATTTACTGGGGAGAAAAAAAGTCTGCCCCTAGCAAATGTTGTCCTGGACTGGGGTGAGAGAAGAGAGAGGGTGCAGAAAGTGGCTATGGCAGACAATCTCACCCTGGATGTGATTATAGGAAATAATCTACAAAAGGGAATGGTGTGTGCGGTTACCCGCAGCCAGACGGCAAAGGCCAATTGTAGATCTTCCTGGACATAAGTCTCCACCACTCATTCACACTATTGGGATCTGCGCCGGAGGCACTAGGACCCATCGGGAGCAAACTTTTTGCTCGAGGGTCGGCGCCAGAGATGGCACCGCGAGGCACGGCACCGCGAGCCTCAGCTCGGGCTGTAATGACTATCTTGGCGTTGACCTTCCAACCGCCTCAGTTCCTTTTTTCCCGCCATCGAGTGCGCTTCAGTGACGACATCGCTCGCCCGACGGGAGTCAAACTTCAAACTAGCAGCATAGTTTTCAGTTTTGTTATTTTGTAGTATTATCTCGATACAGTATCACTTAGTCTTATTTTAAAAATAAAGAAGTCTCAGCCTACTTTGACGGAGTCGACCATGAGCAGGTCAGGTGACGGTAGGGAGACTTCGTATGAAAGCTGTTCAGTCAGTCAGGCTGGGTCCGGTCCGCCGCCTTCTCCGGAGGGGGGGTCAGTCCAATGCCTGGAGGATGGGCGGTTCCCGCGGAAGCATAAAAATAAACGGTCGCATTCTCTGCACCGTTCGGCCTCGAGCTCTTCTTCGGCCCACAGGTCTAAAAAGAGAAGGCATCACTCGAGGTCACCCTCTGATATGTCTGCGCGTCGACGTTCGGTTATCGGGGCTAGTTGCCGGCCTCCTCCTTCGGAGTTGCCAACCTCTGCTTCTGGTAGCCAGCGGCTTCGACATCGAAGTCCTACCCCGCCCGCAGGTAGGTCTTCAGATGAGCAGTTTCATCAGTGGGCTGCTCTTATGGAGCAATGGGCTCGGAGGTTAGTTCAGCTACCTGGCTCGGTCACTCGTGGGCTTTCGGGCTCATTGAGAGACCAGGTAGGGTGGTTGGATTTTCCTGGTCGCACGGCACCTTCTTCGGTGCCGTCGACTCCGCGCTTAGGTGTTTCCCCCACTCACATGGCTGCGGCGCAGGGGGCCACACTGATGCCTTTATCTCCGGCTCTTCTTCCTTCAAAGCCTGTTTTTCAGAGTCTGGGGGTGTTTTCGGCGTCCTCAGCGCCGTCTTTGGTGCTGTCCTCGGTGCCTCTTTGGCGCTGTCCTCGGTGCCGTGTGGCTTCTCAGCACCGTCCTCTGTGCCGTGTGGCTTCTCGGCGCCGTGCAGCTTCTCAGTGCCGTTTGGCACCGTGTGGTCCCTCGGCGCTGCTTTTGGTGCCACGTGGTCCCTTGCGCCGTTCTCGGTGCCGCGGCGCCGGCGCCGGGGCTCTCAGGGCCCCTCTGCCTTTCAGGACTCTTTCACTGTTTCCTTCTTCCTCTCTTCTGATTTTCATTCCTTTCCTGTCCATACAGTCCCTCCTGGACTGTCAGGAGATGACATTGAGCCTGACCCAGACCTTCAGTTGGGTGATGAAGTGGACGAAGCAGGATCTATCACTGCTACAGAGCCTGTGGTCGAGGACCTGTCATTTAAGTCTTTGCTGAAAAATCTGAGTTCCACTCTTTCTCTCCAGACTACAGACATCGATCCTGGGAAATTGTTAAAGACTCCAATACCTTCATGTTCTGGAGATCCCTACGGATTTGACTCCTCTGGTTCAGCCTTCCTTCGAGACGCTGTCTCAAATGGTATGGAATAATCCTGCTCTCACCCCTTCGGTGGCTAAATCCATAGATAGGAAATATTCAGCCCCCAAGGATCATCCCATTTTGGCATCTCAAGCCTTTGCGGATCCTATTGTAGTCCTGGCAGAGAATGATAAGGTCGTTCTTCCTCAAACTACTACAGCTCGACCTATTAACAAAGAATCTCATAAGATAGACACCTTAGGTAAGAGAGTCTTTGCTGCTTCTACCCTAAGTATGCGTATTGCCAGCTACTAGGGCTATTTCTCACAGTATGAGTATATCCTGTGGCACTCTATCAAGCAGATGGTTGAAGCTCTTCCGGAGTCGGATGCAAAGCCAGAGCTTCTTCAAACCATTACCAGAGGTATCGAATCTAACAACCAGCAGGTTAAAGCAGCCATGGATGCTTTCGACACTGCTTCCCATTCAGCGGCTGCTGGTATTTGCACCCGCCGTCATTCCTGGCTGCGCACTTCGGGTTTCACGAATGACGCGCAACAGCAGGTAATGGCGTTGCCCTTTGATGGTGTGTATCTTTTTGGTCCTCAGGTAGAGCAAGCTCTAGAAGCTACTCAAAAGACTAGGTCAGCCATTAAGTTGGCTTGACCCCCTCCTGCCCCCTCTCGAGGGCATGTCAATAAACGTCAGTTTCATAATCATCAGTCCTTTCGAAGCAGAGGCAGAGGAGGTTTCCATAAAACCAACCTACCCGACCTCAAAAGACGACGCAACAGAAAGTGCAAGGGCCCAAAGTGCCCAGCGCTACCTTATGAATGGCTGGCCCAAGTCCCATCTCAGCTGCCCGAGGTGGACTTTTCCTCTCCGGTGGGAGGTTGTCTGATGCACTTCTACAACCAGTGGAAGTCCATAACCTCAGACAAATGGGTCCTTCAGATAATTTGCAAGGGGTATTCACTCAATCTTCTGGAGACCCCTCCGGATCGTCCTCCCAAACGGCAGCCCAGGCTGTCAACCCTTCAGTCAGACCTTCTCGCCGACGAGATTCAGGGCCTTCTGAACAACAGGGCAGTAGAAGTGGTGCTGCTGCATCAACGGAACACGGGTTTCTACTCCATTACTTTCTGGTTCCCAAGAAATCCCGGGGTATGCGCCCCATTCTGGATCTCAGAAAGCTAAACAAATTTCTCCCTAAGGAGAAATTCAAAATGATTTCTCTGGGAACCCTGTTACCTTTGCTTCATCAACACGACTGGCTAGCCTCCCTAGACATGCAGGATGCTTACCAGCACATTCCTATTCACCCGAGGCACCACAAATTCCTAAGGTTTGTGGCTCTGGGACAGCATTATCAGTTCAGAGTCCTGCCCTTGGGCTATCCTCGGCCATGGTTTTTACAAAGTGTTGTGCAGTTCTCGTGAGGGCACCCTCAGAAAGGTCGGGATACAGGTGTTCCTTATCTGACGATTGGCTTCTAGCAAGCCCTTCCAGGCAAGGGACCCTGGACGCCATAGAGATTGCTTCTCGCCTCCTTACGTCCATGGGAGTTCTGCTGAACCTCAAGAAATCGCAACTGCAGCCCCCCCAGAGGTCCTCTTTATAGGGACTCTTCTGGACACCTCCTGTGCGAGCCTTCTTCCAGAAGACAGAAGGAACGATGTCCTTCAAATGGCCCGCCACATCGGGAGAACGCCTCAGTACAGCTCTCCGATGCAACGGATGCTAGGCCTCACGGCTTCTCAGTGTTCACTGTACTCTAGCACGTCTGCACATGAGAACCACTCAGTGGATGCTCAGTACTCAGTGGTCCCCAACCACTCACCCGCAGTCCTATCTCATCAAGGTGACGGAACCTTTAAAGAGGTCACTCACCTGGTGGTCTCGAGAGCAATCTCCGGGACGGATATCCCTTTGCTCCTCTGGACCATCAGATCTCCATTACCACGGATGCATCCTTAATGGGGTGGGGAGCTCACTGTCAGGCTCTCCACACTCAAGGTGCATGGACTCAAGTCGAGTCCCAGCTTCACATAAACATCCTAGAAATGAGAGCCGTCCTTTATGCGGTCCGAGCGTTGAAGGACATTCTGTGTCACAAGAACATTCTCCTTCAAATGGACAACAAAGCAGTGATGTATTACATCAACAAACAGAGCGGTGCTCATTCTTAACCCTTATGCAGGGAAGCAATGAGGGTATGGGAACGGTGCTTGGATCACAAGGCTCTAATTCAAGCGGTCTACCTGCCAGGTATTCAGAACGAACTGGCAGACCATCTCAGCAGAACAGAGACAGACCCTCACGAGTGGTCTCTCGACTCAACCATAGTTCAGTCACTATTCGAAGAGTGGGGAACTCCAGATCTGGACCTTTTTGCATCCCCACTCAATGCAAAACTGCCTCTCTTCTGCTCCAGAAATCCAGGGCCTGGCATTTTCTGTCAGGATGCGTTCAGGCTGCGGTGGACAAAACGCTTCTTTACGCCTTTCCACCTCTTCCTCTAATTCAGAGGGTGGTACTCAAGTTCGAATCCCAGGGGGACAAGATCATTCTCATTGCTCCCTTTTGGCCTTGGCAGCTGTGGTTTCCACTACCCAACAATATGTTGGCAGTTCCTCCAAGACCACTTCCCCTACAGATGAACCTTTTGACTCAGGGGCCCGTGGTCCATCCCAAGCTGAGATCGCTTCACCTTCACTCTTGGCTCCTGAAGAGGTAGAAGTAAACCGGTTCAATGTGTCTCGAAGAGTTTCAGATATTCTTCTGGCTGCACGGAAACCAGCCACTAGGAAAACTTACACAGCCAAATGGAAGCATTTCTCTCTCTGGTGTGCAAAGTCCTCTTTGAATCCTTTTTCCTGCCCACCAGATAAAGTTTGGAGTACCTCTTAGACCTCTCAAATTCAGGCCTACAGTTCTCTACAGTCAAAGTTCACCTTAGTGCCATTTCAGCATATCATGAGCCGATTTTTTCCTTATCTCTGGCTCAGTTACCTGTGGTTAAGAGGTTTCTTAAAGGAATTCTGCATACCAGACCTCCTACAAGACGTCCAGTTGCAGCCTGGGACATCAATCTTGTGCTAGATATGCTCACTCGGAAACCTTTCGAACCTCTGGCTACCTGTGAGCTAAAATTTCTCACCTGGAAGACTGCCTTCCTAGTGGCCATTACCTCAGCCCGCAGGGTCTCTGAGATACATGCTCTAGTCACAGACCCTCCATATACTGTGTTCCATAGGGACAAAGTAGTTCTTCGAACTCATCCTAAATTTCTTCCTAAGGTTGTGTCAGAATTTCATCTAAACCAACCTTTGGTCCTTCCCTCTTACTTTGCGAACTTCCAAAATGAAGGAGAGCGTTCTCTTCATTCTTTGGACGTTAAGAGAGCCTTGCGTTTCTATCTGGATAGAACCAAGGGCTTTTGCAAAGCCCAGCAACTGTTCGTTTCCTTCAGCAAGACCCGGCTGGGTCAACCTGTCTCTATCAGATGTATCTCAGCATGGCTAGTGGCATGCCTTCGCCACTGCTATTCCATGGCGCAGATTAAGTTGGAGGGTAGGGTTTACGCTCACTCTACTAGAGCAGTCGCGGCATCCCTAGCAGAAATTTGCAACGTGCCCATTGCAGATATTTGCAATGCGGCCACCTGGAGCTCAGTGCATACTTTTGTTAAACATTATGCACTAGATGTCCATGCCAAACGACATTCTTCCTTTGGCAGAGCCATCCTTAATGGACTTCTGTCTTAGAAATGTGAGCTCTTGGTCTCTCCTGCTGCCCTCTCGGGGGATTATTAGCTCGGTACTCTCCCAATAGTGTGAATGAGTGGTGGAGACTTATGTCCAGGAAGATATGAAAATTACGTATCTACCGTAATTCTTGATCTTCTTGGATGAGTCTCCACCACTCATTCACACGCCCACCGTCCCCCGAGCTCACCTCTGTTGTTGGTCTTCACTCCCTCAAATCTTTAGGCTGTGAAGACTTCTTTGTTGACCCTTCTTATACGGGTCGTCCGGACTATCTTATGTCCGTTTTTTAGGTTAGGCTACCCTTCCAGGTTAGTTAAGCTGCACCTCCTTGGTAAAAAAGGTACTGAGGCGGTTGGAGGGTCGACGCCGAGATAGTCATTACAGCGCAAGCTGAGGCTTGTGGTGCCGTGCCTCACGACGCCATCTCTGGCACTGACCCTCCAGCAAAAAGTTTGCTCCCAATGGGTCCTAGTGCCTCCGGCACAGATCCCAATAGTGTGAATGAGTGGTGGAGACTCGTCCAAGAAGATCAAGAATTATGGTAGGTATGTAATTTTCATTTCCCTGCACCCCATAGAAGCACCTGTGGAAAACACTGGGAGGCTGATTCCCCAGCCTTTGTCTCCTGAAATGGGGAGTGGTGAAAAGGAGGTAGAACTTCCACAGGTAGCAGTTCACAAAACAGCTACAGAAGATTACTCTGAGGAGCGAGGGGTAGCCGATGGTCAGAAGGTTAAGGATGGCAGTGACCCTGAATGCCCTGACACTAGAGCTATGGATCTCAGTTTAGAGACTGAAGGTGACATGTCCCATGCCTTGGGAAAATGTGAGGATTTTGCAGCTGCTCAGAGGACTGATCCTAGCTGAGAGAGGCTGAGGGCTTGTGCAGAATCTGACAGGACACAGGGAGGTGACGGGAGACAGTGTAGTGGGAGAATGGATTGCTGTATATGCAGGACATAAGGACAGAGGGAGGGGTGATGGGCAGGCAGCTTGTCATTTTCCAGGGGTACCGTGAGCAGTTGCTCAAGATTGCTTATACTATCCCCATGTCCGGACATCTGGGAATGTGCCCACCACGCAGCGACTGGCCCAGAATTTCTATTGGCCCAACTTCACCCAGCAGGTGAAGGAATATTGCAGGTCTTGTCACCGGTGCCAAGAAATAGGGAAAGCAGACAGTAAAAGCAAAGCTGCCCTAATTCCCTTGCCCCTAGGGGAGGAGCCATTCCAGAGGGTAGGAATGGATATTGTGGGATATTTGTGTACCCCAAGCTCCTCCAGGAAGAGGTATATCCTGACGGTGGTAGATTATGCCACCCGATACCCAGAGGCAGCCACCCTATTCTCATTGAGGGCAGGCAGTGGCAGATGCCTTGCTAGGGATTTTGTCTTGTCAGGTTCCCGCAGGAGGTTATCAGCAATCGAGGGGGCTCCTTCATGTCGGACCTGATGAAGTGTTTGTGGGAGAAGTGTGGAGTAGTGCAGAGATGCACAACACCTTACCACCCGCAAGCCAGTGGGCTTGTGGAAAGGTTTAACGGTACCCTTAAATTGATGCTCCAAGTGTTTGCTGAACACCATGGGAGGAACTGAGAGAAATACCTTCCCCACCTGTTGTTCGCATACAGGGAGGTGCCCCAAGAGTAGACAGGGTTTTCCCCCTTCAAGCTGTTACATGGACGTAGGGTGCGTGGGCCCCTAGACTTGATCCAGGAGGACTGGGAAGGCAAGCATCCCTCCCAGGGAACTCCCATAGTGGAATATGTCCTTAAGTTTAGGGAAAAGTTGAAGGAGTTTATGAGAACAGCCCAGAGCAACCTGGCAGTCGCTCAGCAGAAGCAAAAGGTATGGTACGACCGCAGAGCCAGAGCTCATTCATACACTGTGGGTCAGGAAGTAATGGTTCTAATTCTGGTCCAGATGGATAAGCTGCAGGCCAAGTGGGCAGGACCATACAAGGTAGTCCGAGAGGTGAATGACGTAAACTATATTGTAGAACTGCCTGACAGGAGACATCCCAATAGAATTTACCATGTCAACATGATGAAGCCATATGCAAATAGGGCTGACATGGTATTTTCAGTGTGTAGTCCTGGGGATGGGACAGACGAGGAAGACCCCCTTCTGGACTTGCTTGAGGAAAGCAAGCGGGAATCCCCTGTGGAGGCAATCAAACTGTCACCCCAGAATAGACCCAGCAAGTAAGGGAGGTTTTAGCAGACTTTGCCCCTTTGTTTAATGCCAAGCCTGGATTAACCCCCTTAGCGACACACGATCTAGACATGGGGACGCAAGCGCCCATACGGTGGACAGCATACCAGATGTCTGAGGCCATCCTAAAGGACATTAGGAAGGAGGGAGGTGGAGGAAATGCTGGATTTAGGGGTAATGCAGAAATCCCACAGCCCCTGGGCCACACCCGTATTCCTCATTCTCAAGCCGGATGGCTCTACTTGTTTTTGTATGGACTTTTCTGGACTCAATGCAGTCACGAAGTCAGACGTGCACCCAGTGCCATGGACGGATGAACTACTGAACAAGTTGGGAGAGGCAACCTACCTTACCACCATTGACCTGATGAAAGGGTATTGGCAGGTGGAGTTAACTGCCAGAGCTAAGGAGAGGTCAGCCATCATCACTCCAATAGGGTTATTTGAGTTCAAGGTAATGCCTTTCAGAATGAAGAACGCCCCTGCCACCTCCCAAAGCTTGGTGAACCAGGTGTTACATGGTACTGAAGAGTATGCAGTGGCGTACCTGGATGATATTGCCATTTTCAGTGCCAGTTGGAAGGAGCACCTGTTCCACATGAAGGAAGTGTTGCGCAGGGTACAGAGGGCTGGGCTCACTGTCAGAGCTGAAAAGTGCCAGATGGCTATGGTGGAAGTGGCATACCTAGGGCATGTAGTAGGGCTGGGACAGATCTGTCCTTATCAAGCCAAGGTTGAGGCAATAGAGGCGTGGCCCAGACCTGAAACACAGAAGCAGGCCTGGAGTTTTCTAGGAACCACAGGGTTCTATAGAAAGTTTGTACCAAACTACAGTGCCCTGGCAGTTCCCCTATCTGGCCTGCTAAAGAAAATGCCAAAAAGGATGAAATGGGACCCAGCCTGTGAAAGGGCCTTTACATGGCTAAAGGAGGCACTGTGCGGTGCTTCTGTGTTGGCCAGTCCAGACTACAGTAAGCCATTTGTAGTCCAGACAGATGCCTCAGACGTGGGTATTGGGGCAGTACTTAGCCAGACTTCTAACCAAGGGAAAGATGTATTTATTTATTAATTACTAGGATTATAAATACCTTTGAACCAAGGGTTCTTTTACAAAGGTTCCGAGTCAGCAATGAGTGCAAGCTAAACAATGGTAAGATACAATGCAAGGTCAGGAGGTTAACATAGAAGCAAACAGTGGTAAGATACAATACAGGTCAGGAGGTTAACTTAGTAGCAAAAGACAGTACATGTGTATAGACTAGCACAGTAGCAAACAGTCAGTGGCAAATAACAATGCGCAATTAACAATACGGGTGTATATACAGCAAGACACAAATACAAATGAAAACCGTCCTGGGGTGATATAAGTAGAGCAAGGGGTTGGGGATAAGGGGGGTAGGCAGTCAAAGATTTGACATTGTTGTAAGTGCAAGAACAGAAAGATAATTGCTAAGTGGTCTATGGGTGGAGCATCAAGAGATAGGGTGATAGGGAGGGGGAGACAGGAGGAGAGGAGCAGGAAGGGGTTGAAGAAAAAATTACTCACCTTAGTAATTGCTTTTCTTCTCATGGAGTCTTGCTATATTATAACAATAGCAGTCAGCCACTGCAGCTGAACTGCCCCGGAGAGGAAGGAGTTAACTCCAGAGGATCTGGAGTTCTACAGCGCGAGGGCGCTGTGCCAAAGCTTCATCTGGCCAGTTTCAAATGAAACTGTCAGATCTTTACGAAGCTAACACTAAGCAACAAGTCTGTGTGGAAAGCTCTACACTAGCCAAATGGCTACCTACTAGTAGTAATAACAACAATATAAACAACAATAGAAACACCAATAACCATAATAACAATGAATAATGGTATTATTATTAGTTTTCCCCCCTTGACAAGCATTATTAGGACCCCCCCTTCCCCAAAGACTCAAGTCCAGGAAGGGGGCCAATATATTACCTAAATGAAACAACCTAGTTCCCTAACCCTAAAAGAAAGAGGGTAAAGGGAAAAAACTACAATGGCATGACACAGTGCTTGCACTAATTTGCCACCCCTACCCAAGTAGAAGTTCTGAGAGGGGCAGGAGGGAGGGTGGTTATAATATAGCAAGACTCCATGAGAAGAAAAGCAATTACTAAGGTGAGTAATTTTTTCTTCAAACACCATGAAGTCTTGCTATATTATAACAATAGCAGATTGCACAGCAGTACCTCCATGGAGGAGGGTCAGAACCTACTTAGGAAATAGGCTCTGAAGCACAGCTGTGCCAAACCGAGCATCTCTCCTGGACTGGACATCCAGGGAATAATGCTTGGTAAAAGTGTGAACTGTCTTCCAGGTAGCAGCTTGACAAATTTCCAGAATGGGAATGTCTCTAGCAGCTGCTAGAGACGCAGCTGTACTCCTGGTGGAGTGGGCCCTCAGTCCTGAGGGGGGTTCTCTACCTAGTTTTTGGTAACAAAATTGGATACAAGAAACAATCCACCTTGCAATTGTCCTCTTAGTGGCAGGTTTCCCTTTGCCAACCTCGCCATAAGTAAGGAAGAGTTGGAGGGATTCGAACCTGTGACCCTTGGTGCGTTCCAAATAGTAGCTTAAGGCTCTCTTGACGTCCAAGCTGTGCAGTCTCCTCTCACCTGAGGAAGAATGCTCAGTGAAAAATACTGGGAGAGAGATGGATTGGTTCAGGTGGAAATCTGAAACCACCTTAGGCAAAAACTTTCTATTAGTCCTAAGGACTACCTTATCTCTGTGGAAAGAAATAAAATCTTCTTCCACTGACAGGGCCTGTAATTCACTTATGCGTCTGGCAGAAGTGATAGCCACTAGGAAAACAGTTTTCCAAGTTAGATACTTGAGCCTGCTGAGGACAGAGGCTCAAAGGGAGGTTGCATTAACTGAGCAATGCAAACATTCAGGTCCCAGGCAGGAGCTGGTTCTCAAAAGGGTTAATATGAAGTAACCCTAAAAAACTTGGAAAACACAGGGTGAGAAGAAAGGGAGGCAGGCTTCCTGACACAAAGCAGAGACAGCTGCCAGATGAACCTTCAAGGTAGCTGGCCTTAGGCCTAGGGAATTTAAAAGGACCAAATAGTCCAGAAAATGGGAAGATCTGGGATTCTGGAATAATCTGCTTCTCAGAGCACCAGATGGAAAACCTCTTCCACTTAGAATTGTAAGTGGCTTCTAGTGGAAGGCTTCCTTGAAGCCTTTTAAATATCCAGGACACCTTGAGAAAGGTGTAAATCAGCAATTCTAACTCCTCAAGAGCCAGGCCTTGAGGTGGAGGGATTTGAGGTCCGGATACCACACTCTCCCCTGTGCACAGGCCAGCAAGTCGTGGACTCTGGGCAGGCTCAGGGCAGGGTGGACTGTCAAGGACAGAAGCAGAGGGTACCAGGGCTGTCTGGCCCAATCTGGGGCAATCAGAATCACTTTGCAGGGTTGAGATCTGATTTTCACTAGTACCCTGAAAAGAAGAGGAAGGGGAAGGCATACAGGAACTTCCCTTTCCAGTCCAACAGAAAGGCGTCCAGGGGGACTGAGCCCAGCACTGGAGGCCTGCAACAAAATAGAGGAAGTTGGTGGTTGTCTGGGGCTGCGAAAAGATCTATCTGAGGGGTGCCCCATCTGGCAAAGACGGACCCCAGCACCTGTGGATTCAGAGCCCATTCGTGATGGCCCTGAGAAATTCTGCTGAGGGCATCCGCCAGGACATTGTCCTTCCCTGGGAGGTGAACTGCTATCAGGGAGGTGTTCAGGGAGTAAGCCAGAGACCACAACTTCATTGCTTCGGTGCACAAGGCTGATGACCGAGTGCCCCTTGCTTGCTGATGTACCACATTGTGGTGGTGTTCTGTCCTGACTTGAACCACTTTGTTCTGGACAGAAGCTGAAAACACCTGAAGAGCTAAAAAGACAGCTCTGAGTTCCAAAAGATTGATGTGGAGCAGAGATTCCTGAGGAGACCACACTCCCTGAGTGGACAGGTCGCCCAAGTGAGCTCCCCACCCTAACAAGGAGGCATCCGTGGTGAGGGTGAGGGAGTGGGAAATGGGAATGAAGGGAACCCCTTGTTTTAGATTGCTTCAGTCCTGCCACCAGTGGAGGGCCAGGATCAGAGTTTGAGTCATTGGGACCAACTTGGAAAGGGGGTCCTTCCTTTGAGACCAATAGGCCTCAAATGGAACTGAATGTCCCTCATCTGAATCTTGCTCCTTGCACTACAGCTGTGGAAGCAGCCATGTGCCCCAGGAGTTGCAGAAAATGCCTTGCTGGTCGAGAGACGCAGGGTAAAGGAGGATGCCAGGGCAATGAGTCTGTCTACCCTTTCCGAGGGAAGAAATACCCTGGCTAACTTTGTGTTCAATTCTGCACCTATGAAAGTTAGGACCTGAACTGGTTCCAGAACTGACTTTGGTAAATTTAGCAGGAATCCCAGGGAAGTGAGAAGCCACTGGGTGACTTGCAAGTGGGATTTCACCTGATCTGGAGACTGACCCACAATGAGCCAGTCGTCCAGGTAGGGAAACACAGCAACCCCTTGCCTTCTTAAGTGAGCCACTACCACAGCTAGACATTTTGTGAATACCCTTGGCGCAGAGGTAAGGCCGAAAGGCATTGCCCTGAACTGGTAGTGGCCTGAGGGCAGTTCGAACCTGAGGTACTTTCGGTGAGAAGGCCTGATCAGAACATGAAAATAGGCATCCTTGAGGTCCAGGGAAGCTAGCCAGTCCCCTGGCCTTAGAGAAGGCAAAATCATTGCCAGAGTCAACATTTTGAACTTTGGTTTCAAAAGATGCTTGTTCAGGTACCTTAAATCTAGAATGGGCCGCCATTCTCCTGTCTTTTTTGGGGTAAGAAAGTATCTTGAATATAGCCCCTTGCCCTGATGGCAAGGAGGGACCCTTTCCACTGCTTTGCAGTCCAGAAGAGAAGAAACCTCTGCTTCCAAAGCAAGGGCTTCTGAAGGATTTGCAGGTGGAAAATGTCTGGCTCTCATCTTTGGAAACTGTTTGAAGCTGAGAATCAGACCCTGGCCTATTACCTCCAGAACCCATCTGTCCGAGTTAAGGACAGCCAGTTCTGGCTGAAATAAGCCAACCTGCCCCCCACTGGTACAGGAGAATCGGCCCTGGGCACCCCATCAGGGTGCCTGCTTGGCAGCAGCCTTAGGCTGAGGGGAGGGGGACGGTTTACTTGTGCCTCGTCTACCCCTGCCTCTGAAGAAACCCCTCTGCGCAAAAGCAGAGGAGGCTTGAGATTGGTAAAAAGGCCTGTGGAAAGGCCTGCCCCTACCTCTGGGAGCGTGCCTTTGTGGAGTGGCATGCCTCTCCTTAGCCTGGGCACTTTTTTAGGTAGTTCTGTATTCATCCATCTGTTTCATATAGTTTTCTGTTTGTTCCCCAAACAGAGAATTTCCCACTACAGGAAAATCCATAGCCTTTGACTGAGTATCTTGTGACAGATTAGTGCATCTGAGCCATGCCAACCTACGGAAAGCTACAGAAGTGGCCATGACCCTAGAGGAGACATCATTAACATCAACAGCAGTATGAAACTGAACTTTAGAGGCTTCAATGCCATCAGCAGCCACCTGTTCCAACTCACTAGCCAGCTGGCCATGGGCCTGCTTGGCTAACTGCAATATTGTGTCCCATCTAGATTTCTGATATCTAGCTACATAAGCCATATAATTTGCCTGCCTGAGTCCCAAAGAAGCTGCCATATACTGTTTTTTCGCCATGGCATCAGTCTTCCTGGAATCCTTATCAGGAGGATGTGAGGCCAGGGGAATATTAGCCTTGTCACAGGCTGCAGCTTGTACCACACCTACATGACTACACTGCTCAGAGAGGAAGTCTGTATCAGAGCCTGACAAATATACCTTCTGTCCATTTTTTTATCTACAGGAGGGAAAGAATGAGGATTTTTTAAAATCTTTGTTGTTTGCTTCCTAAATGACTTATGCAAAGGAATAGACAACCTCCTAGACTCTGGTATATCCATCATTTCTACATAATCAGGCTCCTCTTGCTCATCCACAGCCTCCTCTAAAGGAAGCTGGAGGGTTTCTGCAACCTTTTTGTAAAACAGAAAATGAGAAGGGACTCAGACAGAATAGAGGAGATTCTAAAAGTCTGTCTGGAGAAATGTCCGGTTCAATGGGCACGTCCAGACCCTCCCAGCCACACACACATATTGATCAAATTCTCCTCCCTCCTGTGGTTCATAAAATTCCTCAACATCATACTCCTGAACCACTGGAACTGAACAAACCAACCTTTTACCAACTGTTGGTGGTTCGACAGGTCCCTGAGACAGTGACTGGACAATCTGAATGGCTTTAGCTATCTCTGCAGCAGTTGGAGAGACAATTTTGGACTCCAAACCTACTGATTTCTTTGTCTTTTTAACTGGGACTGGTTCCTCTGAACCAGCCTTCCTTTGCCCGAGGTACTGCCCTGGTCAGAGGGCATCCCTCTGGTCCAGTGGGTGCTGGACCGGGCTGGCCATCCGGTCAGCGGACTTTTGGCCTCTCGCTCCGTGAGCCGCCCAATCTTTTCCAGGTGGCTGCAGGAAATTTTACACACCTGGCAGTCTGACAGGAGGTGGTCAGCCCCTCAGACAATAGACACAAGTGGTATGTGGATCAGCCTTGGCAAAGGCTTCCCACAGACATCACAGTGTTGAAACCCAGTGGGCCCGTTTTTTGGGTTTCTCAGACATAATGCCAGCCTATCCAAAAACTTGCCCTTTGATGGCAGTGCCAGGCAAGACACCCTATCGGTTCCTAACCGTGTCACGGTATTTGAAAAACCTATTTAAAACCAGGTTTTTTAGAACCGATAAGAACTGGAACCGCGACTCTAAAAGCCCAACCAACACTTTAACACATTAAAATCAGAAACCGATCGGTTCAAAACCGAACCGATAATTGAATTTCCACACAGACTTTAATTTTGTACTTACGGTTTACCAGATAGAGCTTTTAACAAATGCGGTAAAATAAATACTTTTGCCGGTTCAAATGAACCGAAAAATACTCGCTTGAACCGAGAATGAACCGAGCTGAAGGAGCTGATCTCCGGAGCGACTGTTCAGTGAAGCGGAGTAAAGAATCTGACAGTTTCATTTGAAACTGGCCAGATAGAGCTTTGGCACAGCGCCCTCGCGCTGTAGAACTCCAGATCCTCTGGAGTTAACTCCTTCCTCTCCAGGGCAGTTCAGAGGCTGAGCCTAACTGCTATTGTTATAATATAGCAAGACTTCATGGTGTTTGAATAGTAGGTGGGGGAGACACATGGGGAGTAGGAGGGGATAGAGGGGCAGAGAGAGGCGGGGAGGGTAGCAAGGGAAGAGAAGAAAAGGGGATCGAGATGTGAAACAAAGCCGTAAGCGTAAGCAGAGCAGTCACAACTGCTAAGGTCAGTGAGGTGCTGGCAGAGTTTACATTTGAATGGGCCAAGCTTGTTTTCAACTGCAATTTCAGGGGGAAGGTTGTTTAGCAGCAGGGGGCCCCTGGTGTGGAAAGCACGTTGAGCCTGGTTGGTATGGCAAAATGGAATGATAAACGGTGGTTTGAGGGAACTGTGTGTAAAATGTGCAGTGACTGGGCAACATTAAGGCATGAGTTGCAGGGGGTGTGAGGTTAAGACAGATTTTCTTAGCCAGTAGGCAGGTTTGGTAGGCAAGTCTACTATTTAGATTGAGCCAGTTGGATTGCTTGTAGAGATCACAGGTATGCGTGTGCTTCCCTGCACCAGTGAGAAGTCTACAGCATTTGTTAAGGGCCATCCTGACCCGTTTTAGGGTGGTATCAATGGCAGTCCCGTAGAAGATAAGCCCATAATCAATCACGGGTAGGACTGAGACAGTTATGGCTGCGCACATAGCTTCATTGGTAAGACAGCGATGGTGGTGGTAGAAGACCCCAATTCTTGAAAGGAACAACCTCCCAATAGTGTACCTCAGTAAGAAATTACTTCCAGGGAGCAGGCTTATTCTACTGTGGAGAAAGAGTGCCTGGCACTGAAGAAATTAGAGCCCTACCTATACGGGAGGCACTTTGAGGTACAGACAGATCATAACCCCCTGGTTTGGCTGGCACAAATGGGTAAGACAAATGGTAGGCTTCTAAGATGGAGCCTTGCATTACAGGGATACGATATGACCATTACCCACAGGGCCTGATCAGCAAACGCAGAAGGTCTATCATGCCAGTTAGAGCAGTGAACTGAATTTGGAAAACTCATCCCATGCCTAGGAATAGATTCCCCCCAAATTCAGTCTAGGAGGAAGGGGTGTTGCAATAGCCGTCTGCCTGTTATTATTTGTATTATATTTTTGCTATAAATATGTTTTCTTTTTGAATTTCTGCTTGTGAAACATGGCAGTCAGCACAAGGCATCATGGGACACTGGATTTTTTTTCTCTCCCCTTCGGCCTCTCCTTTGTGCTGCCAATGGACCCTGTGGCTTACTCCCACCTCCAGCCACCTCCACCACCACCTCACATTGCAACCACCCCTGGGGGTAACCGGGTGTAACCCTTCACCGGGTGGGTCCCCCTCCTCTGAGGGAAAGGCACCAGTGGGGGCCATCCAGCACGCTTCTTCATTGGCCCCCCTGGGTGCTGCTGTGGTGGTTTTCCAGAGATTCTGTGGCAGCGGGAGACCAGGTGTCCGTCATCCATTCGAGCGGGGAGCTTTTTTCTCCCTGGGAGGGGTGGCTTACCCCAACGTCAAGGCATACACCGACATCCACCATGCACCCCCCCAATCAGCGGGGCCAACACGCTGCTGTACTTCTGGCCTCCACCAGGAGTCAGCAGGTGCCAGACCGCATTCCCTCCCTCCCCCTGGGAGAAGGCAAGCCATCATCAGATGCTCAAGCCTTCTCCCCTGGCTGGCCCTCTGGTGTCCTGGGTCCATTACCAAACCCGGGTCACCAGCATCGCAAACGGAAATCCAACTGCTGCATGGACGGGCTGGCTCCTGGAATTTTTTTAAAAGAAAAAAATATTCTGCCCTCTCGCTGACCTAAAGGACACAGCTGGCTTGTAGAAAATCTAACACTTATCTGCTAAATTCCTGAGACCGTTATAAAAACCAGGTTATAACAAGCCACTGCTTTGAACCCAGGCAACCGGTCGTAAAATATTACATTTTATGGCGTACCAAGAAGGAAGACGTTTCTGATTGACCTCTGTGAAAATTCAGCCTAATATGAGAAGTGTTTCCAGGATGTTTCTTTGAAAGATCAAAGGGATATTGTAACCTGCCATAAAACCATACTCTGATGAAGACAGCCTGTCTTGTTATAATTAAAAATCTTGCTGTATTTGCAGATTCCAATCAAGTAGTAATCTGACCTGTTTTGCCTATGCAGTTGCATGTTACAAATTAAGTATGTAGAACTGACTGTGACCTCACGCTAGCAGCCGAGTGTTATCACAGGATGGGAGGGACATTCTGGCCTCTTTGATATTGGTGAAGCTGGCTGAAAGGACTGACGCTTTTTGTTCTGGACTTCTAATGGCACTTTGTTCCTAGACTCAAGAGAGATCACTTCTGCCAAGACTGGTAATTCAAGTGTGAACCTTTGTCAACTGAAAACTAAGGAAGAATTAACTAATCAGTTGCAAGAGAACAGCTAATATTCTTCAGGTGAAGCTACCTCTGGCTGGAAGCTGCAATACTGAACATAGGATTTGCAAGAAAGTGAGTTGTGCTCACAACAGAGGGGAAGTGAACCTTACAATTGTCTTTGGTTTGTAGCAGATATTCTGCAGGTGGAGGCTACTTCTAACTGAAAGGTGAAATATGGAACTTAGAATTATCAGGAAAAGACAGTCTTTCAAGCAACAGAGGGAGGTGGATCTAGCTTTACTTTTGTTACAATTCTTAAGATTTTCAGTGCAGGAAGAGTTTAAAGCACAGCTGACTTATTTTGGGGCTGACTGCTTTCAGAGCACAAACCACCAGGCTGTTTTGGGGCTGGGGAGGTTTACCTGTGTTTGACTTGGATGTCTGGATTTTTCTCTGTTTGATTAGCAGGGTATTTTCTCTGTCAAACTGTTGTGTAGGGCATCTTGCTGACAGGAAGGCATTCATCACAGCGGTGGGTCAGAGCTTTTAGCTGATTGTTTCGTAAGGGCACAGTTTAGGCCCAACCCCTGTCCACCCCTCACCCCACCCACTCCTGGAAATAGTTCCTTTATACCTGGGGTTCTGACATAATTTCCTCAAGAGTGCAAGGTGCATATCACTGTCATATCCTCTCTAGCACACTGCACTGACAATATAAGCATACACATTGTATAATATATATATGTCTATATAACAAACCAATCACACACAAAAAAAAAGTAGATAAACATGTGGAGAGTAGTGCAATGTAATGGCTGTGGGGCAACAGTCTTCCGGGAGTCTTTCTGGAGGCTGAGATGCTGCCCTATTTTCAGACAACTCTCTGCCCTGAGGGAGGAAGTTGCCCGTCTTCAGGCCACACTGGACAGTAGTAAGGGAACCTTCCCCCAGGCCACATTGGACAGTAGGAAGGGAACCTCCCCTATCCAGGGAGCACCAGAGCCACCACCACTACTGCAGAGGTAGCGAAGAAAGCACAGCAGTTGGACCACAGTGGGCTCTGGGAGGGTGAGGATGGTGGAACAGAGGCACACCCAGTCAGTTGTTCCACTCCACAATCCATACACCATTCTGGGGGAGCATAGCTCTCCTATGGATGCACCCGCAGTGGAAACTAAGGAAGCTGAGGACAACTGTCACAAGGGAGGCCCACAGGAAGGAGGCAGAGGACACCACAGGGAAAGGAAGCAGCTCCTGGTGGGGGACTCAATTATTAGGAGAATAGAACTGGGGGAGCAGGGAAAACTGAAGTAAGGTGCCTGCCTGGTGCCATGGCTTGGAGGGACAGGAAGGGCATCCTCAGGATCATGAGAACAGCTGCACGGGAGTCTGAGCTGGACGTCATTGTCCACCTAGGGACAAATGACTTGGCTCATCATGAGATTAGAGCAGTGCAGGAGGACTTTGCAGAGTTAGGGAGGGGCCTAAGACAAGTAGCACACACAGTATCCTTCTCAGGAGGTGCTGCCTGTCAATGGCATGGGTGAGGCGAGGGTACTTTGCACCATGCAGTTTAATGAATGGTTGAAAAAATGGTGTGGAGCACAGGGTTTTGGCTTCATTGGGGACTGGGGTTCCACCTGGAGGGACACCAGTCTATACTGGCAGGATGGTCTGCATCTGTCCAGGAAGGGAACAAGTCTTTTGAGCAATCAGTTTAAATGCTTCATTGGCAAGCTTTTAAACTAGTCAAGGGGAGGCACTGATAAGCAGCAGGAAAATCCCAGCCTCTCCCTACAAAACAGGGTACTAAATGAGAAAAGACCGTGTAGAAAGGTCAGTGGGGATGCTGCAACAGAACGTAAAGCCATCAAAAATGGAGAGCAATGAGTACCAATGCCCATAGTCTGAGTAACAAGCTTCCTGAATTAGTGGCCTTGATGGAGGAGGAACATCTGATATCGTGGCAGTCACAGAAACATGGTACACACAAAACCATGACTGGGACGTAACATACCAAGATACACTATCTACAGGAGGGACAGGAGGGTAAAAGAGGAGGAGGAGTAGCTCTTACATAAGGGAAGGAATCAAAGCAACAGAACAAAAGGGTAAACAGGGAGGAGAAGAAGCACTGTGGGTAAATTTGGAGACAGACAATGGCACCACAATCCGCAAGGGTTGTATGACAGACTCTCTCAGGGGAGGAAATGGACAAGGAAATGATAGAAAGTATACTTAGAATGGCAGAAAAGGGGAGATATTGCTGATGGGTGATCTGAATATGCCAGATGTTAACTAAAGTGCAGTTGCAGCAGCCACTTCCAAGAGTAGGGTTATTCTAGATGCCCTACAGGGGGCATGCCTTAGACAACTAGTATTGGAGCCCACTCGAGAGGGTGCAATCTTAGACCTGGTTCTCTCAAATGGAGATGGAGAGAGGATCACAGATGTAGAAGTGGGTAGCCATCTGGGAACTAGCGATCATCGAACAGTATGGTTCACAATAAACACAGCAATAGAGTCAAGCCATACAAAGGTAAAAGTACTGGACTTCAGGAGGGCTGACTTTGCCAAAATGGGTGAGTGCCTAAGGAATGCATTAGCAAATGGGCAGGAAGGAGGGGTGGAAGAACAATGGGGAATAATAAAACTGCAATCACAGAGGTAACAAGCCTTTGTGTGAAACAAACAAAACAAAACGATGCAAGAAACCACTATGGTTCTCAAAGGAAGTGGCAGTGAAGGTTCAAGAGAAAAAGAAAGCATTCAGGAAGTACAAGGAATCACAGAAGGAGCAGGACAGAGAACTGTATCAGTTAAAGCAAAAGGAAGCTGGGAAGGCAGTCAGAACAGCAAAGGCCCAAACCGAGGAAAAGATAGCCAACTTAGTTAACTCATTGTCTCCTAGCCGACGCCTGTAGTCGTCAGTAAAAAAACACTGGTGTGTCCTGAGTACGTCTGCAGAAGTCGGCTACTGACTCCCAGTGTGCCCAAGCAACGTCTGGAGAAGTCACTTATATATTTTAATATATAGTGTAACAGAATATAATATATATTTGACTGCATAGCACCGTTGGAAAGGTAATGTTATGCTGAACAACTTTGTCACTGATATTTTGTGCACATCATGCATACTTTAGGAGTTATTTGCATTTGTTTATGGTATGGTGTGTATGGCTTATGTTGCCTGTTTTAGTGAAAAAATATTTTTTTTGCTGTTTCAACCAGTTTAAAAATAACAAAACAAAATTACATAATATTATTTGCACACCACCATTGGGAAGGTAATGTTCTGCTGAACAACTTTGCCACTGATATTTTGGGTATATCAGGTATACTTTTGGAGTTATTCACATTTGTTTATGGTATGGTGTGTATGGCTGACATGTTTTCCATCAAGATTCACCTAAGCAGCTTGAATAAAATTCACTTTTTTGGCACTTCAGCAGGTATAAAATAAAAACCGTATTGATTACAACTGGTTGCATAGCACCATTGGAAAGGCGATTTTGTGCTAATCAACTTTCATGCTGATACTTTGAGTGTATCATGTATACTTTTGAGTTATACGATTTGTTTATGATATGGTGTGTGGGTTGAGATTCAGCCCTCAAATCTCCAAAGCACCTTGACTAAAATGGGAAAATTACGCTTTATAGTAAAAAGATATCTTTTTTCAACTAACATAATATTAAAACACCATCTAATGTCTGAATGCTTAATTTGGTGTTGATATTTTACATATTTTCCAACAAAAATGGCTTATGTTGCACTTTTCAGTGAAAAAATATTTAGTTTGCTCTTTCGACCAGCATAGAAAAAAACTAAATTACTTATTATTACATGCATGCCACCATTGGAAAGGCAATTTTGTGCTGAATAACTCTGCCACTCATACTTTGTGTCTAGCATATACAGTTATTGAGCTATTAGCATTTGTTTGCAACATGCTGACTATGGCTTGATTTTGCTTAGAAAGGCCCAGGATTCACTGTTAAAAGTATACAGGAGATTCAGGAGACAAGTGGTGTAATCTCAGAGTGAGCCTGTGGAGGCAATGAGTTAAGAAGGGGGATAAAACCTTTTATAGGTACATCAGGGAGCGAAGAAAGACCAAGGGAGGGATAGTGAGGCTTAATAAAGGGAGGGAGGGTGGGCAGAGGGTGACTGTGAAAAGGCAGAGAGATACTAAACAAATATTTTGCTCAGTATTTACAAATGAAGAGGGGAGGTACCTAAAACAAACAGTAGAAACACTCTGGATACAGAAGTTGATACCAGCCCATTTACAGAAGAAAGGGTTCTGAAAGAACTCTAAAACTGAAGGTGGACAAAGCAAGGGGCCTGATGGGATTCATCCCAGAATTCTAAAGAACTAGGGTAGAACTAGTGACACCACTGACTACCCTCTTAAAAATCATGGAGGATGGGGTGGTACCCGAGGACTGGAGGAGGGCAGATGTGATTCCCCTTCACAAAAGTG
Source organism: Neoceratodus forsteri (assembly GCA_016271365.2). Classification (NCBI taxonomy): domain Eukaryota; kingdom Metazoa; phylum Chordata; order Ceratodontiformes; family Ceratodontidae; genus Neoceratodus; species Neoceratodus forsteri. Next base: position 810,391,353 of record CM057456.1, on the reverse strand, counting down.
GGAGCAAGGCAGAAGCAGGAAACTATAGACCTGTTAGTTTAACCTCAGTGATAGGGAAAATGATGGAATCACTCTGAAGGAAAGAACTGTCGAGTATCTAGAGGCCAGAGGGGCACAGGACCCAAGGCAGCATGGATTCACAGTGGAAGGTCATGCCAGATGAATCTGATAGATTTCTTTGACTGGGTGACCAAAGTAGTAGATCAGGAGGGGCTGGGACATGGCTCACCTAGACTTTAGCAAGGCATTTGACACAGACTCACACAAAAGATTAATATACAAGTTAAGCCAGCCTGGAGTGGTCCCAAGATGACGGCCTGTGTAAAGAATTGGCTGGAGAATAGGACACAGACAGTAATAGTAAATGGAGTCCACCTGAAGAAAGAGGGTTACTAGTGGGGTACTGCAGGGTTCAGTATTAGGACTGGTCCTCTTCAATGTCTTTATAGGCGACATTGCAGAGGGACTGGAAGGAAAAGTATGTCTCTTTGCAGATGACACAAAGATCTGCAACAGAGTTGATGCACAAGGTGGGGTGGAAAGGATAAGAAGGGACTTGGCAAGGTTAGAGGAATGGTCAAATGTATGGCAGCTTAGATTCAATGCTAAGAAGTGCAAGTAATGCACCTGGGAAACAAAAACCCAGGGGAAGAATACACAATGGGGGGTGAGATACTAACAACAACAAAAATGGAAAGGGACCTGGGGGTAGTCACATCAGATGACCTAAAGGTGGGCAAGCAATGTGAGAGAGCAGCAAGGAGGGCTGGGGGGATGCTGGGATGCATACGGAGAGGCATCACCAGTAGAAAACAGGAAGTTATTATCCCTCTGTACAGACAGCTGGTGAGACCCCATCTGGAGTACTGCATGTAGTTCTGGAGACCCACTCTCCACAAAGACATAGACAGAATGGAAGCTGTCCAGAGGAGGGCAACTAAAATGGTGCAGGGTCTGCACCAGAAGACATATGAAAAGAGACTTAAGGAGCTTAATATGTATAGCCTCGAGAAAAGGAGGGAGAGGGGGGACATGATAGAAACTTTCAAGTACTTCAAGGGAATCAACAAGGTCCAAGAGGGTAGCATCTTTCAAAAAAGAGGTGTGCAAGAACAAGGGGCACAATTTGAAGATAGAGGGGGCGTCTCAGAGGTAATTTAGGAAGTATTTTTTCACAGAGGGTTGTGGATGCATGGAGCGGCCTTCTGGAGGAGGGTTGTGGAGTCAAAATCAGCGGTGGAATTCAAGCATGTATGGGACAGTCATAAGGCAATTCTAGGGGTGGGGTAGGAAAGAAGTAGGTTGCTGGTTAACTAGGATCTGCAGCTTATCCATTAGGTAGGAAATGGGCAGACTGGGTGGGCCAAGCAGTCCTTATCTGCTGTCAAATTCTATGTTTCTATGTTTCTAAGGTGCTTAAATTTGAAATGTTCCATTTCTTTCTCTGATTGTAACCTTAAAGTATATATGTTCTGTTTTATGTACTGTATTTATTTACTATTTTTAAATTTAGTAAATTTGTTCTTTAAACCTGCCTGAGACATTTTCTCATTTTGAGTGTGAATGGTGGAACAGTATGGATAATTCTGACATAACTGTTAAATTGCTTAATGTGTCACCATATGCAGCCACACTAACAAAGATCTGTGTAAAGATCCAGCAAGGTAAGAAAATATCAGTCTCAATTGAGTCAGCAGAGGGTTGTAAACCAGGTTCGTTGTATGCCTGCTGGGTCAAGTATTGCGCTGCTTTCCCTGAAGAGTGTGTGATATATGGACCTGTTACCTGGGTGTGCTAGCTAAGAAGGGTTCATAATTGGGGTGGGCAGAATGAGAAGAGATCTGGATAAACTAGCAGAATGGTCAGAAGAGTGGCAACTGGGATTTAATGCAAAGAAGTGCAAAATCATGCACATAGGGAAGAGAAACCCTGAAGCCACTTATAGGCTGGGAGGGGAGTTGCTAGCAGTCACAAAGGAAGAAAGAGACTTGGGCATCATCATCACTGATGACCTGAAATCATCCAAGCAGACCTCTAAAGCAGTAGGTAAGGCTAGGGGTGTTAGGGTGTATTAGTAGGGGTATCATAAGTCGTAAGAGGGAGGTAATAACCTCTGTACAAGACATACTGGTTAGGGCTCATCTGAGTACTGCGTGTATTGAGGCCACACCTTCACAAGGATATTAACCAAATTGAGGCAGTCCAGAGAAGAGCAACCAAAATGGTGCAGGGACTGCATCAGAAGACATATGAGGACAGATTAACGGAGCTCAATATGTATACCCTTGAGCAAAGGAGGAGAGAGGTGATATGATCGAGACATTTAAACACCTTAAGGGCATAAACAAGGTGAAAGAGTCTAACATGTTTAAATATAAGAAAAATAGCAGGACAAGAGACACAGCATGATTAGAGGGAGGCCAATTAAGGGGAATGTGAGAAATTCTTTTTCACAGAAAGGGTGGTAGATGCATGGAATGGCTTACCACAAGAAGTAGTGGCTATGAATACAGTGCAGGGCTTCAAACAGGCATGGGATAGGCATAAGGGAGCAATACAAATGACTATGAATAGATAGGTCACTGACATCGCAAAGGCCGATGGCACATTTATAAGGTAGAAAAAGAAATGGGCAGACTGGATGGGCCTTGCGGTCCTTATCTGCCGTCAACTTCTATGTTTCTATGTTTCTAATTGATCCCAGGACTAGAGACTGGTAGTTTACTCAAACCCAAAACAAACAGGAGGGTGTCCATGTTTGTCCCCTGATCATGAATTGCACTTCAAGGTTGGGCATGGTGGGAACAGAGAGCCTGACCCCCAGAGTGGATTTGTGACAGGGTTGTCCAGAGTTGGACCTTTTTGGATCCCCACTAAAGGAAAAACTGCCCAGTTGGACGTGGATGTGATGATCTTTTTTTAAACAGCAGCTGATGCCATTAAGTGAACTTTCACAAAACATATTTAGACAGTCCAGCTTATTTTTCACATTAGTTATGTATTCCTCCTCCCCATTATTTATTACTGAGGTCATTTGCATGAAAACAGGATCTTTCTTTCCAAAGAGTTCAGCTATTCCTGTTGCTGTCTCCCTGAGGTCTTAATGCACTGCCAGTGGCATCACAGTTAACTCTCATGGCAACAGATGGTGATGTCACAACAGAGGATTATGACATGAAGTAGGGAGTCTGCTATAGAGGCAGATGAACTGTAGGGGAGAAAGATCATATATTCATGCAAATTTCCTCAGTAATAATGGTGAGGAGAAATCTGTAGAATACACATGGAATGCAAGCTGAATTATACATAAATATTATGTTTTTAAAAGTTTTCTTTGAGCCGGCCCATTGGCACAGCAGTTGGATTTCTGCTTGTGACACCAGCGACCCGGGTTTGGGAATGGACTCGGGCCACTGGAGGGCCAGCCAGGGACAGAAGTTAGAGCATCCGAGACTGCTTTCCCTCTCTCAGGGGAGGTGGGGAGGCACGGCCGGACTTCTGTGCGGAGGCTGGGGGTATGGCAACACACTGGGGTCCCACTGACTAATGGGGCGTGGGGGACATCGGTTTACACCTTGACATTGTGGCACACCATGCCCCTGGAGAGCAAAGCGGAAAAGTGCTCTATGGCAGACCAGATGACGGTCACTGGCTCCCGCTGCCGCCAACCCCCGATGCAGCCCAAATCCTCCTCAGCAGCACCCAGGCCAAGTAGCATGTGCTGGCTGGCCCCTACCGGCACCTATTTCCCTTGGACCCACCCAGCGAAGGGTTACCCGGGTGGGGCTGCAAATGTGAGGTGGTGGTAGCTGATATTGGGGCAGGGGTGCCAGCGGGGACCTAGGTGGACCAAAGGAGTGGCTGGTCTGGAGCAAGGGAAGGTGGAATAAAAAAAAAGTTTTCTTTGAGGTGTCAGCAGCTTTTTAAAACTCAGCTTTATTGAAAGATATTAATAGTTACAACCATCTACTTTACATTCATGGCTATACATTTTATGTTCAGGTACCAACACCCATTAACAGGACTATCAGATTACATAACGTAGTGCCTGAAAACTGACATTGCTTTATTCCAACTCCACTTTTATTTTGGCATTCTACTAAGTTAAGTTGCAGAGAATATCATCTAGATGTACTGTTCAAGAGTGGTTACACCATTTACTCAATAAAATCTATTGCTAGAGTCAATGTACTTTGCCTTGTGTCTTTCTTTTTTTGGGGGGGGCCCAGATCCTCCTCTCTTCAGGACCCGTCCACCCCACCGCTCCCATGCCCAGGCTTACCCCCTGGGTGGGACTGCTGAGGGGGCTTCCCACTCCCTAATGGACATAATGGGCAAGCCCCAGATTACCCCCCCCGGGTCTGGGCCACGAGAGCGGAACCTCCCAGTGGGCATCGGAGGCAGTGGATGGTGAAGTGGGTCTGCATTTTTCATTGCTTGATGCCCTGGGGGCCGGGACGTGCAATGACGTCCAGCATCCTCCTCGAACCCCTGATGTACTGGCACCAGTCACTGTGGTGCCTCCAGCCTCTGCCAGGTGTCCATCAAGCACTGGACACTCTTCCCCTCCCTCCCCCTGAAGAAGGAGAGCAGTCCCCAGGACATTCAATCCTTCTCCCCCAACCGGCCCTTTGACTCCCCGGGTCCATTCCTGAACCCGGGTCATCGGTGTCACAAGTGGAAATCTAATCGCTGTGCCGGTGGGCCACCTTGTGGCTTTCTTAACCAAGTGAATTACTATCTCTACTGTAACTGGCTAACACCTCTGTGTGGCTGTCCATCCCCCATGGGACTAGTTTAAGCTCATTTTTCCTTTATTTAGGCTGAGAGAGCAGGACTCTGTTCCTGCCTGACCTTGGAGGGGAGTCTGCATGATAAAGGGTTCTCCTTACTCCCCATCTCCTGAGAACCAACTTTAGGACCTCCTCCTGCCGGTGTACCAATAGTCACTGTGTGTCTGCACCCTCCTCTTTTTAAACTGATGGATTACTCCCTGTCTCCTGTTCCCACATCCACGGAATCTCCCCCGCTACCATCTACAAGGATGGAGGTACTTTCTCACTCATGTGTTTCTCTTGAAGGTTCTCCAGTCCCCCTTGTGTCATACACTTCCCATATGTGCCATAATTCCCCACATTTCTCTAGCTTAAGGTGTAATGTTGCCGTGATTCATTCCATGCTATGTATCCCCTGGACCCTCTTCTGACACTCTCCAATTGTTGTCATCACTCCCGTGTGCCAGTGCACTGTGATATCCTTCAAGGCCACCAGGCAGAAGGTTCGTAACAGCATTTGTTGCAGGAGACTACCAATGCCTGGGATCCTCCTTCCTAGGACTAGGTTTCCAAAGATGTGTGGGATCTTACTTCCCCATATGTCTTCCAGTGCATCATGCACCTGTGTCAAGAATTCCAGCAGGTGAGGACACCCCCATAAGATGTGATGGTGTGTGCCGACAAGGCCGCACCCCCTCCAGCGCAGGTTGGAGCCTCCTGTTTGGAAGTGCTTGGTGACTGGGGCTGTGTGGAAATATCAGAGGAGGCATTTCCACTGGAACTCTCACCACACAGGCAAAGAGGTGGTTCACCAGCCAGTTTTCCACATATAGTCCAGTCCCCTTCTGAGACTGTGATCTGGGCCTCTCACTCCCACAACTCCCACACAGCATGGAACTCTGGGTGATCTGTGCCTTGCAACATCTTGTATGCCAAGGCTATGTTGCCTCATGAAGCTAGCCCAGTGGTGCTGAGGGTTGAGGCGCTGGACACCGCACCTCATGCAACGCCAGTGACTCAGGTTCGGGAACAGACTCTGGCTGCCAGGGGTCGGCAGGGGTAGGAAAGGATTGAGGATCCAGAGGACTGCTCTACTTTCCTGGGGTGGGTTGTGGGTCTCGCATCGCTCATTAGTGGCCCCCGATGAAGATCGGGGGCACTACAAGGAGCAGTACCACTACGGGGGTCAGAGCAGCAGCGGGCATTAGCATGTCCTTGCACATCCACAGTCCAGGGGAAACCAAAGGAAAAACCCTGGCTCTCAGAGGAGGCAATGGCGGCCCCAGGTGACCGCAGCCCACATCCCCTGCACCAGACTTTGCTGACCGGCTCTCCTGAGCCCTCACTGTGTTCTCGATCTGGCTGTCTAGATTTCAGACAGGACACCCAGGTAAGGCATTGCGTGGCCCCGCCCCAGGAGGCATAGACCCGGGGGGGTCGGCTGTGGTCTGGAAAGCAGGGGTTGGTTATCTCTATCCCTGATTTCTCAGTCAGGAAGTTTCAGGTGGGGAGTTAGGTGCCAAAGTTGAGGGGGGTATGCCTGAGAAGATGCCCCAAGTAGCCACATATAATGTTCACAAAACAAAGGGCTATGTTGCCCTCCCACCAACTTGACCGCCCAGTACAGCAATTGTTCCAGTCCAGTGAGGTTTCTGTTTATTAGATTCATTCTCCCCCTCTGTTTGCACATAGTGCCGGACCTGCAGGAACCTGAAAAAGTCTTGTCTTGGCAGACTGAATTGTTGCTGTAGTTCTGCGAAGGAAAGGCATGCCCCGCCCGCGAAAAACTGTTTAAACCTTATCAGGGAGCCTCTGTTCCAGTGCCTAAATCCCATGTCCCCTGCCGGGGGGTGAAATCTGGGTCCCCTGTAATTGCTTCCTGTGGGCCGATCTGATTAGGTGTCCCTGAAATCAACCTCGCCTTCACTAATATGCTGAGGGTGTGGACCATGAGTGTGTTTCTGCTAGCCGCCAACAGGCGCGGGGTTATCCAGACAGGCGGTAATATGAACAGAGGTACCCGGGAGATTCCCATCCTCTAAATCCAGCCAGCCTGAGTTGTGGTTTTGCTTCACCCACATCACCAGTGGAGTCAGCTGTGTGGCTATATAATAATAATAATAAAATGTATTTAATTAAGCGCCTTTCGAATTTTCAAGGCGCTATACAAAAAGCTTAAAACACCAAGCATCAAAAATACATTAAAACAGTACTACAATTATAACAGATGAAAAGCCGATTACAAGGTAGCAGGAAAAGCCTTAACCCATAAAAAGGACTTTAAGGCCTTTTTAAAACTATCCACCGTTGTACTTTCTCGGAGCGAACGGGGTAGAGAATTCCAGAGGGATGGAGCCGCGAAACCAAAGGCACGGGCTCCAGAAGACTTCAAATTAACCCTCGGAATCTCCAGCAACCCCTCGTCAGCCGAGCGAAGCTGTCTCAAAGGGGTGTAAGGTAACAGAAGCTCTTTCAAGTAGTCAGGACCATACTCGTGTAGGACTTTGTAGGTCAAAAGACCCACTTTGAAGGTGATCCACCACTGTATTGGCAGCCACTGCAGAAAGCGCAACACTGGGGTAATATGAGATCTTGAAACCCCAGTCAACAAACGTGCTGCTGCATTCTGCACTAGCTGCAAGCGGCGGATATCAACCCCAGCAAGCCCTAGGTACAGGTAGTTACAGTAATCCAAGCGAGATGTCACAAAGGCGTGAACCAAAACCGGCAAATCACCAGGAGGAACCAGGTGCCTAATCCTGGCGATGTTTCTAAGATGGAAAAATGCAGTCTTGACAACAGCAGACACCTGATAACGGAGGGTCAAATCAGTGTCAAGCTCTACACCCAGGTTACGCACCCATTCAGAAATGTGGATCTGGTCCCCCACCAGAATTATTCCGGAGGGGGACCCCACCCCCAAACCCCCAACCCTGCGGCCGGGGTCCACTACCATAACCTCAGTTTTTCCCGGATTCAACTTTAAACCGCTGGTATTCATCCAGTCTTGGATATCTGCGAGGCAGTTATTCAGCACCGAGACAGCACTAACCTGGTCAGGTGCAAAAGACAGGTAGAGCTGGGTATCATCAGCGTAGCAGTGAAACCTCAGCTCATACCGTCTTACATTGTCTCAGAGGGGTAGCATGTATACTGCGAATAACATGGGGGAAAGCACCGAACCCTGTGGTACCCCGCAGGACAGAGAGAAAGCCCCGGAAGAATGTAATCTCGAGACCACGCTCTGTGTTCTCCCCTCGAGGTAAGATGAAAACCATCTGAGGACCATGTCTGAAAGTCCAAAAATGGACCTCAGACATTCGAGCAAAACCCCATGATCCACAGTATCAAAAGCTGATGACAGATCAAGGAGAACCAGAATAGAACGGTGTCTCCGATCTCTCGCCATCAGGAGATCATTGAGCACCCGAACCAGAGCAGTCTCGGTGCTATGCCTTTTACGAAAACCAGACTGGAGAGGTTTGTATAAACTATGGATGGTCAAATGGTTATCCAATTGGGCTGCCACAACTTTTTCAATAACCTTCCCCACAAAAGGAAGGTTAGAGATCGGGCGGTAGTTAGCTAGGTCATCCGGGTCCAAGGAAGCTTTCTTCAGAAGGGGAGTCATCACCCCTTCCTTCAGAGAGCTAGGGAAAACTCCCGTCTCTAAAGAACACCGGATAATCCGAGCAAGGACCGGGCCGATAGACTCACTACATCCCATAATCAGAGAAGTAGGACCCAGATCCAAACTACAGCACGTTGGACGCATCTCGTGGACAATCTTCATAGTGTCTACGAAATCTGGCAGATCAAAGGAACTCCAGGAAATTCCAGGCTCTGTGACAAAACACTGATCCACTGCATCAACCTTAGAGTGGGGTCGGGGACACTGCCTCCGAATGTCTTCCACCTTATTCGCAAAGAATCGAGCGATCTCCTCACAATCATTCTCGTAAAAACTCGGACGATCTGCCGAAAGACTGGGTTGCACAGTCTGTCGACAGTTCTGAAGAGCTGAGCCGGTCGATTCGAGCGACAGAAATTTCCTGGACAGGAATTCTGCCTTCACGGAAATTTCTGTTTGATAGAGCTTATAATGCTCTAGCAAAATGAGATGGTCGCCTCAGAGGCAGTCTTCCTCCAACGGTGCTCCAACCTACGCCCCAACCTCCGCAGCCCTCTCAATGCCTCGACAAACCAAGGAGCAACGGGACGGAGCAGGAGGGGGCGAACACGGGTTGATGCAATCTGATCAAGAGCAGCCGAGATGGCCTCATTATAGGCCACCACTAGCTGCTCAGGATCAGAGCACAAATCGTCAAACAACGAGAAGTCAATAACCGCCATCAGGTCTTCAGGGACAACGTCCCGCAATGGGCGGTACTTGACCAACTCCACAGGGGCCGACCTACCCAGGGGGGCCTCAAAATTGAACCCAATTGAGTAATGATCAGACCAACTGACTGGTTCCACCACCAAATCGGAGGCCTCAATTCCCAGGAGAAAAACCAGATCAAGAGAGTGACCACCTTTATGGGTAGCTGTGGAAACAACCTGTGTGAAGCCCAGCGATGTCATCACCTGGAGGAAATGTTGACCAAAAAGCGAAGATTCGTCGTCGACCCACGCATTGAAATCGCCTAACACCATCAATCTGGGTGATTCCAAGGCCATGTCGGTGGCAAAATCTGCTTTTTCCTGCAGGAAAAGCTTCTCATCACCTGGTGGATGGTAAATGAGAGCAATCCTGCAGCCCACACCAGCTACCACAGTACACTCAAATGATCTTGCCTCCTCAACTGGAACACCAGTTAGGCCCAATCCGGTCTTAAAACAGATCGCCACCCCCCCCCGCGATCCAATCTCGGGCGGTGTATAACAGAGAACCCGGTAGGAACAGCGCCTCTAAAATGGGTCTGAAGATTCCCCGCCCAACCAGGTCTCGGTAATGCATGCCGATCTGCCCCGCGATAAAAGTTCGCAATAAGACCTGTCTTATTGCAGACAGATCTGGCATTGCACAACAACGTCCGGGTTGGACAAGGTTGACGAGTTGTCCCAACCACTTGCCCTCCAGAACTGGAGGTGCCCTTGGGTATGGGAACCAGAACGGGACTACCACGTTCCAGAAGCCATTTCGCCCCAGGGCGTCTTCGAGACTTAACCACCCCTATGGGAGAGCACCGCTCCCTCCGCTGTCCACAACCCCACACCCCCAATTCCTCAGTCCCCTATGCACAATCCCTAATGCTCGACACCGATGGTAGACATGGGCTGGCAAGGGGGACAAGAAAAAGGGGCGGAGGGCATGGAGGGCGGAGGCCGAGTAACGAACAACAGGTGGAACTGGCCAACACATCAGACTGCTCAAAAATTAAAACCACAAATAAAATAAGTAAACAACAACACCACCCACCACAAGAAAGAATAAAATAAACCAATAATCTAATACAACAACTAGTGAACTCATTAAACTATTTTATATCCACAGGCCCTCTCACGGCCAGGGGACAATAAAATAATAACACAAAACTAAGACTAACAATGAAAATAAAAATAATAATTAAATAAAATACAAAGAGGGAATAATTTAAAGACCACCCTCCAGGACACTCTCACTGAACCGGGGAGAGTGGATTATAAGATGGAAACAAGCACTCTCACTGCTAAATTATTCCTCTAAGCAAATAAAGTTCGAAATACAAAAAACCATGTTCATCAACCACCTAAGCTGGACAGAAAATAAAACCGCCAGCAGGCCGCAGGAACCGGCCAGTCCAAAAGAATCGGTGACCCACTACTTCTACCCCGGGGGCGGGCAGCCCCCCGGTCAGCCGCCCCAGGAGTATAGAGGAGGGAAAATTAAGGACTGGCCTTCCAGCCAACCTCACTCCCCCCCACCGTGTGGGACACCAGCCCAGGACCACCGGACCAATGCAAGCCAACTAATGAATAAAGTCAATTTCTCAAAAATATTTATATAAACAATTGATGTTTCCACAGTCACTTATCTTGAGGGCACTTCTCCAAGTCACTTTATTGGCGCACTAAGGAATCCAATGATACCGGTCCCAGGTCCTTAATATATCCAATAAGCCAGAAATTCCAAACGGGATTCAGGGTTCAAGAACTCCAGATTTCCAAGGGGAGCCAAACATCAAGCCGCAGGTTCCACCAAATTATTTAAGTGGCAACTACCGGGCTGTAATGGTGACCCAACACCACGACTCCAGGCCAAATCAGCCCCCCGACCGACTCCACCAGGAGTCTAGGGGAATAGGATCAAAAGGCCAGCCCTCCAACAGGCCCCGATCCCAACCCCTGTGTAGGTCACCAGCCCTCAAGTGCCTCAAAAAGCTAACAAATCTGGCTAAGCTAGTCAAAGCCAGAAATAAAACAAGTCCCAAACTCCAAAACGAACAGGACGCAGAATACCACTCCAAACGGACAGGTCACAGAATCCCAGATAATCTCCGCGCGGCCTTGACAGTACCAGAAGGCGCCCAATAATCCTTGATAAGCTCAGCCCAGTAGATCCCGTCTCCTCCGAATCCCACAAAGGTGAGCTCCTCCTCAAAAAGTGTTTAAAAAGGTCGCGCTAAACAAACGAACACTGCCCGAAAGCTTGAGACTGGAAAGCGGCCACCAAACTGCCGAATCACCGGAAGGCAGCCCAATTCCCCAGGCAAACTAGGGCACCACGCAGCGACCCAGGATCCCGAAGTCCGAACCATCCAAAAAAGTCCAACCGCAAGCACTAGAAACGCAGGTGTAAAAGGCCGCAAGCAAGTAAGCGCCAAAATAGCTTCTCCGCGGCCCGAGTTTGAATTCGAGAAGTGTGCTACACACGAAATGGAACCGAAACCAAAAAACAAAGACTTAAAATCTAAAGAAAAAACGCTTAAAAATACTTAAAATAAACAGAAAAAAAGTAAAACATAAGCACAATATACAGCAGTCCGACGGCTAGCTTAGCGTGGCCGCCATCTTGAAAGATAATAATAATAATAATAATAGAGGTACAGGTCTAAGAGTACTAGTCCACCATTCTCCTTTGGAAGAGTTAACATTCGCTTCTTGACCCGATGTTGGTGACCTGCCCACATAAAGGAGACAATGGTTTTGTGCAGCTTTTTCCAGAAGGCCTCTGGTATTTTTATCGGTAAGGCCTGGAATAGGAACAGATACTTAGGCAGTACATTCATTTTGATCACGATCACTCTGCCTGCTACCCCCAATGGGAGAGGAGGAGATTCCATCTTGCATAATCTGCTCGTATACCCTCCAACTTCCTATAATTGAGGTGAAACAGCGAGCTTAATCTGGGTGAGATTCAAATGTCTAGGTAACGTACCACTCCATTCACTGCCCAGTGAAAAGGAAACGTCCCTAAGCTGGGGTGGGACCATTCGGCTTCAGGGCTTCGGATCTGTCGAAGTTAATCTTGTAACCTGAAATCTCGCAATAATCCTCCAACTCCTGAAGTAGCTCTGGCACAAACTCCCAGGGATGCGTTGTGAAGAACAAGGAGTTGTCCACGGATCACCCTAAGAGCCTGTGCCAGGAGTTCCATGCATACGGCAAAAAGCAGCGGGGACAGCGGGCATCCCTGTCTGGTGCCCCTAGTGAGGAAGAATCTCTCTGAGGACACCCGGTTCACCCGTACCATGGCTTGCAGAGAGGCATACAGCTCAAGAAATCCCCAGTTCACTCGGTCAGATGCCTTCTCGGCATCCATGTAAATGGCCTGGACAACTTCTTGTCCCTGCTGGGCTCTAAACCATTATGTTAAGTAGGTGCCCAGTATTGTCATGTATCAAGCTACCATTGATAAACCCTGTGTGATCCGGTTGAACTAGGGAGATTACACAATCCTGTAGACGGTGAGCTAGTATGGAAAAGAAAATCTTAAGGTCCGTGTTCAAGAGTGAAATGGGACGATATGAGCCACACACTGTGGCATCCTTGCCTGGTTTGGGGAGAACTGTGATCTGCACATATTGCCATAAATATGGGGCCTTATCCCCTTCTTGAACCTCCCCCCCCCGGGCACACCTCCAGCAGCTTTGAGGCTAGCTTAGCTTGGAATGTTTTGTAAAATTCCACACCAATACTATCCAGTCCCGGAGCTTTACCTGCATTTAGTCTGGCGATTGCCCCTTGTATCTTTGGAAGCCTGATAAGTAATGACAGTGTTTCTTGCTGCATTTCTTAGAGTTTGGGTATCCGCACCCTCTGGAAGTACCTATCCAGGTGAACTCATATGTCTGGGACCTGATTCTGCTTGTATTGTCATTTATAAAAATCTGCACAGTGTTGCAAGATCTTGTAGGGATCCATGTTGCATTGTCTGGAACCTGGCTTTCGGATTCTAAGAACCGTCTGGCTTGCCACCTCTTTACGAAGCTGCCAAGCCAAGAGGTGCCCTGCTTGTTGCCCTGACTCACAGTATCTTTGTTTAGAATATCTTAACCTCCCCTCTATCTGCGCTTCCAGGAGTTGGTTCAACTGTGTACACCACCTTTCCAACCTCTGCTTGACCTGTCTGTCTAGCATGATGTTATGCTCTCCCTCAGGGTCCAACAGCTGCTCCTCCAACTCCACCTGCTTCCGCATTCCTGACAGGAGGCGTAGGTGAAAATGTGGCCCATGACAACTGCCTTCAGGCCATCCCACCAAGCTACTTCTGTCGGTAATCCACTTGGATTTGTTGCCTCATAGTTTGCAACCTCTGTCTCAGTGATTTGCTGAAACTCTTCTTGCTTCAGGAGAGACGTTTAAACTCCAACTGCTGGACCGCACCTTAGGGGTGATATTCAGACTTAATTTCACCGGTGTGTGGTCTGAGATGGTGATTGGCTTAATCGTGCAACGTTGGATGGCATGTACCCCATTGAAAGACATAAAAAAGAAATCTATCTGGGAGCATACCTGGTGCGGATGTGACCAGAAGGTGTAATCCTTGGTCCTCGGATGCAACAGCCTGCATACCTCAACCAGTCCTACCTCTTAGGACAGTCTTTTAATGCATTGACCCACTACAGTGTGAGATGAAGTGCATCTGCCCGACTTGTCCAACTGGGGTTTGATCAACCCACTGAAGTCCCCCCAATCAGGTATAGGGTGGTGGGGTCCACCGCACACGCGAGTAGTGTCTCTTTGAGAAATGTCACATTCTCCCTGTCCACATTCAGCACATGTATGTTCAGTATTGTGCAGGGGACCACTCTATCAGTGCCCCTTACACATATGTATCTGCCCTCTGGGTCTGCCTTTGCCTGAGTAACCACCAGGTGACTGTTCTTGTGGATTAGGATTGCAGCTCCCCTCTTGTGCGGATGGGCATCATACGAAGCAGCATGCACCTGCTCCACCCAAGTTCTCTGCAGTTTTTTGTGCTCCAGTTCGCATAAGTGTGTTTCCTGCAGCAGGGCTATTGCCATACCCTTCTACTTTAGTTCCTGCAGGAGACAGGTTCTCTTAACCGGGCTGTTTAGCCCTTTCATATTGTATGTGACTACTTTACTATCCAAAGTCCCAGGTTACGCGCCCCCCCCTTTCCCAGCAGGACAAACAGCCAGCACAGTGAAACTGACATATAGAACATTCGTTGAACACAACTAGAACCTGAAACATTAAACTATTAACGAAGGCCTGATCCCAAACCACATGACTTCAAGGGTGTATGAGTGGAGCCATGTCCACATCTGGGCTGAATCACCCAGCTGAACTGCAACCACGTGTATTTTTCTCCACAGCACTAAGCTCATTGTGTTTACCGAGTCACCCATATCCCTATGTGACTCTATAGCCACCTTTTAATGTGGTCCTTCCTTTCCCTGGCCCCCGGAGACGTGACATTTTCTGTCCAGGACAATGCTGTCTGTTCCCCTCTCCACTGGACTTCCTATGTGCGGCCCATATTACCTGTTCTTGCCAGGTATTTCACTTTTGTCTGATTATCATCCCCCCAGGGGCGAATCTCACCATTTGTTTTTGTTCTTGCTCTTTCCCCACTGTCCCTAGATTTGCATGCTTCACTTCTGAAGTAGGACCTGCAGGCTTTCCTTCCCCTCCTTTTAGTTTGACTTGGGGGGCCTAGTCTCCCCCTCCTCTCATTTTCCCCTTATCAGCCAGGCTGAGAGGCCTGTTCCTGCGGTGTGGTGACTTTGCTCTCCCCCTCTTTTGATCAAGTATGCCCTTCTAACTTGCTGTGGCCCCAGGGGTCCTGCTGCCACTCCTTCCTCTTTTTAACCAAGGAGCAACTGGGGTTAGTCAGCATGGGAGCTGTTACTGTGACCCCACAGGTAAAGTGTCTCACTTTGCCCCCTGCCCCTCTCTCCATCCCCCTTCCAGCGATAACACAATTAAAGTATGTCTTCTGAGACTCTTTTCCCAAATACTATACAGTTTACTGTAACAGCAGCTCCTGGCGCGCCAGCCGCCCCCCCCCATCCATAGGAAGGGTGCAGCCACAGCACCTCAGTCATCAGAAAAAGGAGGAAAAATCTTCTACAGCAGATTGCATGTGCGAATATTTTGTCTTTAAATTAAAGCTAAGTACATATAGCAACAGGATAGTGTTTATTCCCAACCTCTACTCTGGGCTCTATGTTGGCACTGGTGGTCTCAGAGCACTAGACTGCAAGGGACAGGGAGCTCATCCTGTCCATTTGCTACCCAGCGCTCTGTTGGTGTGGTTGTTGGGTGATCCTGCATCTCTGTGAGCATTACTAAGAGCAAGGCCCTGGGAGGGTATTCCCCCCCCCCGACAGCGACCTACATAACTGTCGACAAAATCGACAGTTCACTGACAGGTCACTGTATTGGTGCACCAGAGACAGGAGCATACTGTCTCCCGGTCCTGCACCCCCTTCCCGAATCAACTCTGACTCGGAGTTGATTGTAATTAGAACACGGGGTGCAGGGGGCAGAGCCCCCCGATAGAAAAACAGACCGGAACTCCATCAGGATTTATGTCAATCACAACTTGAGGTCAACATAAATTCCATCACTGTGATGCTGGTCAACAAAATTGTTGTCGAACCGGCACTGTAGAGCCCCCTCTGGGAGTACCAAAGAGCACTGACACAGCAGCCCCCTAACTCCCCCAAAACCTCTGTACCTCTGCGCTCTGTACGCAAGAGGGCTCCCTCATTGAAAAGGGTGCAGCAGCATTTCCCACAGAACTCAGGGCATTGTTAACATGATCAGCAATGCACAAGCCTTCTGAACATTGGAGTAGCGTAGTCTTACCATGTACCTCAAAAACAAGCATGGTGACCTGTGGTTTATTTTGTGGACCTTACTGTAACTGTGTAGATAACCATCATATATTGGGAAAAATTAAACACTTAACAGGGGGTGCACAAACACCAGGGGACATCTGGCTCAGTCAACTTTTCATTCGAGCCAGCAGGGCTGGCCATATACACTCCCGGGCATCCCTCCAACTACACCCCTGTCTGTTGTCGAGGCACAGGTCAGAAAGCATAGGAAAACCAGGAGCAGTTGTAAAATTCGCAACAAGAATTTTAGAATTAATCACAGTAAAATAAAATAAAAAATTGTTCAGAATAACTATTTACAATAGCAGTAGAAACATAGAAAACAGAGTTCTTCTGAGTTTTGCTTCTCAATTTCCAAGCTCAGTCTCTGTCTCTCTTTTTTGCAAAACATTGACGCTCCTTTTTATAAGTCTGTGCAGGAGCTCGTTAAGAAAATAGTATGCTTCTCACACAGTGTTCTTGTAAGTTTCCAATGTGATTGTCAATTTCAGCAGGTGCAACAAAAAGAACTTTGTGACCCAGAGCTGACCTCTTGTTTACATCTTCTGCAAAAGGCTTAAATATTACATCTCAAGTTAACCCCTTGAGTTCCACATAGCTTTGTAATCATTTCAACAGTATAACTATATACAGTTTTAAATAAAGGGATCACAGTATCCATTACATTTCCACAAAAAGATTCACATATATTTTTATACCTGCAGATATGCAAGGGGAAAGAAAAGACAGAACAGCAAGTGAGGGTAGACAGATAACGAGAGGCAGAGAATTGCAAGACCGTCGGGGTGATCAAGTCCTAGGTCTCACGAGAAAATATGGTTGCATAATCAGACAGAGAAGAGACAGAAAAGGAGAGAATAGAACAGATCCTTGAGTTTAAACACTTTCTGGATAACAACTGGGACAAGGCTGTATTCAGCCCTGTCACATACCCCCTCTTCAAAACAGGTTTCCAAAACTTTATAGTAATTCTCATCTAACATAAGCATATAACCTTTACAGTTCTGTGCATATGCAATATTGTTTTTTCCATAACAGTAAAGCAAATAGCAAAGTTTAAACTCACATTTGTTTTTTCAGCCTTCAGAATTCTCAATTCCAGATCCATATCTAGACAGAAAATCAGCACTGACATTCTCTTTCCCAGATTTGTGCATCACTTTAAATTTAAATGGCTGTAGTACCAGGTACCACCGTGTGATTCTAAAATTTTTATCCTTCATTTAGTTAAGCCAACAGAGAGGATTGTTATCTGTTACAAGTACAAAGTTATCGCCTAGTAAGTAAAACTTAAGGGTCTCCATGGCCCACTTTGCTGCAAGGCATTCCTTTTTAATGGTGGAGTATACCTTTTCTCTCTGTTGTACAACTTCCTTCTTATGTACAGAACAGGATGTTCTTTTCCATCTATATGTTGACTCAAGACTGCACCTAGGCCTACCTCTGATGCATCAGTCTGTAACAGAAATTTTTTTCTCAAAGTCAGGGCTTCTTAAAACAGGGGGTGAACATAATGCAGCCTTAGTGACTTGAAAAGCCTCGTCACGCTCTGGGGTCCATTTCACATTATTCGGGAATCGTGTCTTTGTGAGCTCAGTGAGGGGAGTAGCTAACTTGGCAAAGCCGGGAAAAAATCTCCGATAATAACCAGCCAGCCCTAAAAATTACCTGACATGTTTCTTGGTTTTGGGGACAGGGCTGTTAGCTACTGCTTCTGTCTGGAAACCTCTGGTTTGACTTCTCCATTTCCCAAAACATAGCCCAAATATCTGGTTTCCTGCTTGCCCAATGCACACATGGTAGGATTGTCAGACCTGCCTTTTTGATCGATTGGATAACTGCTCATAGATGTTCCAGGTGTCTTTTCCAGTCTGGACTGTACACCACAACATCACCCAGGTATGCAGCACAATAACCAGTGTGAGGGGATAAAATTACATCCATGTACTGCTGGAATGAAGTGGGAGTGCCATGTAAACCAAATGGCATGGTGGTGAACTGACAGAATCCTACAGGAGTGGCAAATGCAGTTTTGTATCTGGATTCTTTAGCTAGGGGGATTTGCTAGTAACCCTTGGTGAGATTGAGGGTACTGATATACTTGCCACCCCCCAGTCTGTCCACCAAATCATCTATTCTGGGCATAGGATAACTGTCAAATTCTGACACTTGATTGTTTCCTAAAATCAAGGCAGATTCTTACACTCCCTTCTTGTTTGTTTACAATCACCATTGGTGGTGACCAAGCACTTCTCGACTCTTCTATGATACCCGGTTCTTTCATTTTTTGTATTTCCTTAACCATGTTAGCTATTAGCCGCTCTGGTAATCTGTATGTCTTTTATCTAATAGGGCGAGCATTTCTTGTCACTATTATGTGTTCGACCCCTTTTGCTCGCCCTGGTACTCTGGTAAAAGTATTGCTAAATGTCTTTAGCAAGTTACAGATTTCTGTAGTTTGTTCAGAGGTTAAGGAAACATTCACCTTTACAGCATCAGCAGTAAAAGTTTGTTCCAGTCTATCACAAGCTACATCAGTATCTTCTTTATCAGTTTCTGGTAAAACTAGCAAAACAGCTTTTGGTGTTTTTTCAACCCATTTCTTGAGGAGGTTAGCATGGTATATCTTAGTAGGATTTTTCCTATCTGGGGTCTCAATCTCATAGTTATCTCTACCAGTATATCTAAGCACTTTATAAGGCCCTTGCCATTTCATTAACAGTTTATTTTATGTAGTGGGTAACAGTAGCAGGACCTTTTCATTTGGCTCAAAAACTTTTTCTTTTACCCCAGTGTCATAATCCACCTTCTGCTGGCTTTGGGCCTCTTCCTGATTACTATGGGCGATTTCAACATATTTTTGCCAGCTTCTTTTTCAGGGCACACATATAAGATGTAACAGATGCTTTCTGATGGGGGTTATCTTCCCATGTTTCTTTTATTACATCTAGTGGTCTTCTATGTTGTCTACCATACAGCAGTTCGGATGGTGAAAAACCTGTTGATGCCAGTGGCACTTCTCTGTAAGCAAAAAAAAAAAAAAGCAGGTAAGACAAATATTGGTCCCAGTCTTTCCCTTTTACAGACCTTTTTAACATGCATTTTAGAGTTTAATTAAAATGCTCATCAAGATTATCTGTCTGTGGATGATAAGTTGAGGTTCTTATGACAGTGATACCTAGTAGTCAGTACAGCTCCTTCAGTAATGCAGCACCAAAATTACCACCCTGATCAGTAATAATCTCTTTTGGTATGCCAACCCCGCTGAAAGTTTTGGCAAGCTCTGCTGCAACTTTTGGGGCTGTAACAGTATGCATAGGAAAAGCCTCTGGGTATTGAGTAGCATAGTCACATACTACCAAAATGAATTGATATCCCTTTTTACTTTTGTCTAAGCGGCCAACCACATGCATTGCAAATTCTCTCAAGAGGCACATCTATCAAGTGTAGGGGCACCTTGTCTTTTTTTAATCACTGGGGCTACTTTCTGACACTCAGCACAAGAACTGCAATACGTAGCAACATCTTCATGAATTCCAGGCCAATAAAATCTGTATAGCAATTTGGTAAGGATGTGATCTCTCCCAGAGTGACCAACCATAAGACTATCATGTGCTATCTGTAACAACTCAGATCTATACTTTTGTGGTATAACCAATTGTTCTATCTGGTCCTGTGTCTGAGGTTTAACCCAAACTCTGTACAGTAGCCCATTACATTTTTTAAACATAGGTTCACCCTGTCTTGATTTCACCCCCAGCTGCATAAAATAACCCTGGAGAGAAACCTCATTAGCTTGCTCAGAAAGAAAATCACAATCAGTTATCAGTTTGGTTTCAGTATTTTCATATGTTAACCTCTTATGTCCATCAGTCTTTTGTTGCCACTGTTTCTTCAGGCAACATCTTTCTTTCCTGGACTTCTGAATCTTGGAGCTGTGCTCAGACAAGTCCGAATCAAAATCAGCAAAAGGAAAACAGTGCCCACCATCTGAGATTTTCTTTGAGCTCCTGTCACCACAGTTGCTGAAAAATGTGGTTTTACTCCCTCTTTGATTAACTCAGTAAATCCTGGAAAGTCATTTCCAATAATCACAGGTACAGGCAACTTAGGTAGTACTCCCATTTTTATTTGGTGTGATACCCCATTAATAGTCAGAGTCACTTGGGTGGTTGGATAGTATCAAGTGTCCCCGTGGATGCAGATGACACCAGTACCTGGTCCTTTTGGACATTGTTTTCCTAGCACTTCAATATGTACTAGAGTCTGTCTGCTTCCCGAATCTATAAGTCTCTTCACAGTCCTATCTCCCACCTTCTCATATGTTAAGTACTTGTCCCAATTTGCTAAGGACAAATCTGCTCCAGTGTCACTCTTCTTACTATGGTAATTTCTTGCACTATGACCTGGCTTAGTACAGTTATAGCAAGTAAAGTCTTTGGGTGCAGATTTGTTACCCCCACCAGAGTTCTTATCAGACTTGGAATTTAAAATGGAAAAAGAATGTCTTGCTGGTACTTGGCTCTTACCTCCCTGCTGTGGCATCTGTCTGGTCATTTGGTAGTCTTCAGCCAAAGAAACAGCCTTTTCCCCACTTTCGGATCAGCGTTCTTTTACCCAAAGCTGTACATCTGTAGGCAGGATGTTGATGAATTGCTCCATTGCAAGTGCGTCGATTATCTGTGGGACTATTTTGCCCTCTGGTTGGAGCCATTTTATCAGGAGTTCTCTGAGTCAGGTGAAGGCTTCTCAAGGATTGTTGACTGAGTTATTACTTCAGAGACCGAAATCTCTGCCTTCAGGTCTCTCCTGAGATGTCATACCTTTTCAGGATTTCGCTTTTCACCAGGTCATCATTTTCTGACTGTCCAGAGCCCATATTGCTGTAGGCAAATTGGGCCTTCCCTGTCAGCTAAGGTACCAGTCTGATTGCCCATTGCTGCTTTGGCCACTGGCATGCTGCGGCAACCCTTTCAAAAATTGTCAAGTATGCTTCAATATCATCGGAGGGACACAACTTTGTAAGTTTAATGTATTTCAAGTTGCCTGTATCATGTTGCTCATCTGGATCTGTGCCAGATCCTCTGACTTTGATAGCTTGCAAGGCATCCAGCCACCACTGCTCCTGTCATTTGCATCTCTTCTCTCCTCTGCTGCTCCTGTCAGTGCATCACTTCTCTCCTCTGCTGCTCCATCTCTTTTTGTTGTATAGTCCACCATTTGAAAAAGACAGTCAGTCCTTCAGGTTCTGCCACTGCCTGTTATTTTTCCATAACGTGTGCTGGCTGTGCAGTCTCAGCTCGGACTTATGTCTCTGCTAGTTTGGCTGCCATTCTCCTAGTAACCACTCCTGCAGAATCCATATCTTTCTTCTATGCCTCCCTGGTACCAGGTCTAGTACCCACGCACAAAACTCCTGGCTTAAAGTATGCATGGTGTAATCACACTTAGGTTGACACTATCTTGTCATTGAGGCACAGGTCAGGAAGCATAGGAAAACCAGGAACAGTTTTAAAATTTGCAACAAGAGTTTTATTATTAACAGTAAAATGAAAAAATTAAATTGTTCAGAGTAACTATTTACAATGGCAGTAGAAACATGGAAAACAGAGTCCTTCCGAGTTTTACTTAATTTCTAAGCTCAGTCTCTGTCTCTCTTTTTTGCAAAACATTGACACTCCTTTTTATAAGTCTGTGCAGGAGCTCGTTAAGAAAATAGCATGCTTCTCACACAGTGTTCTTGTAAGTTTCCAATGTGCTTGTCAATTTCAGCAGGTGCAGCAAAAAGAACTTTGTGACCCAGAACTGACCTCTTGTTTACATTTTCTGAAAAAGGCTTAAATATTACATCTCAAGTTAACCCCTTGAGTTCCAAATAGCTTTGCAATCATTTCATCAGTATAACTATATACAGTTTTAGCTTTGCAATCATTTCAACAGTGTGACTATATACAGTTTTAAACAAAGGGATCCTACAAAAAGATTCACATATATTTTTATACCTGCAGATATGCAAGGGGGAAGAAAAGATAGAACAGCAAGTGAAGGTAGACAGATAACAAGAGTCAGAGAATTGCAAGACCATCAGGGTGATAAAGTCCTAGGTCTCATGAGAAAATTTGGTTGCGCAACCAGACAGAGAAGAGAGAGAATAGAACAGGTCCTTGTGTTTAAACACTTTCTGCGTAACAACTAGGACAGGGCTGTATTCAACCCTGTCACACTGTCAAAATAGCCCATAGCACCATCAGTTTATAGCTGGCCATCCTGCTGTGTCAGGGCCCTTTAATAGTCTACAAACATGGGTGCCCGGAGGTAAATCGTATATTTATAAACTATTGTCTTACTAAATGGGGTATGCAGTTCTTCTGTTTAAACCAAATGTAGATGTTAAATGGCTCTCCTGTTCCACTGGAGCTGTCAGTGCATCGGAGCCCCAGCGGCATTATCACAATACAGGGCATGCAATTCAAATAATATCTTTCTTGACCTCTTCCCCTCCCGCTAGGTCATACATTCCCACAACAGTTGGTGCTTCTTTTGTGCAACCAGTGTCCAACACCATACTCCATCTGCACAGCCTCCTCCTGTTTTTTTTTTTTTACTAACCCCACCACCATCCGCACACTTGCACCATCCACCATGTATTCAGTGAACTCCTGCCATGTGGTGCAATCCCTTGTCTTCCGCCCCACCCTCTCACTGTCTGTGGCCATTTTATTCAGCCTACACCTTCGTATCACCTACCTGAACAAAATGGCCATGCGGACCTCGCTCCCTTAGCGTCTCTACCTCTCCTCAGCTGTCCAAGTGTTACCATCACCATTTTTTTAAACTTTTTGTTTAATGTTTTCAGATAAAAACAGTACACCAAGTATTTTCATGTAAGAGATGTCAGTACATAATTTAATAGGATACAATTGGATTATCACATATTTTCTCTTACAATCTTGTACATGAGTGGGGAGAAATCGTTAAGATGGTAACCAAAGACCACAAATCCCAAAAGTCCAGTAAATGTCAGCCACTCCAAAGACTAAGGGTAAAAAGTGAAGGAAGAAAAAAACACATTGGGGGGGCGCTGCTGAGCCCGAGCAAGATGGTGACCTGAGACTGAAGCTCCATTTAAACTTGGGCACAAAGTTAAACATATACTTTTAATCGAGTGAGTTGACTGGGGCAGAAGAGCTACATCACTGTCAGAAGACCCAAGGTGCAGAATGGGCAACCCCAAAAAAGATAAGACCCACCAGGAGGGAGCGAAAAGTAAAACCATCTTAGATCCCCTGGACACGAGGACTGCGCCAGGCCTGACTAATCGGTCGCTCGATGAAATGGGACCAGAGACACTCCAAAGCATTGGTCACAAGCTAAACAGACTGATTTCATCAGTGTCACATTTATCAGAAACATTTGACACCCTTACAAACAGAGTTTCCACTCTTGAGACAGGCATGTCTCACTTGCTTACGGTGACAAGAGAATCCACAAAGCAAGGGACTGCAGCTATGGAAGTGGCAACAAAGTTAGTGAAAGAGAACACCCATCTTAGAACCCATTTGGAGACTTTAGAAAATCAAGCATGAGCATCCAACTTACGGATCATCAGGACGCATGAGAGGAGCGAGGGCAATCACCTGCAGCTTTTCTTGATGGACTGCCTGGAGCAGCAATTGGGCCAGCCACTGCAAGATCGCGGAATTGCTATACTTAAAGCTTACATTGGGGAAGACAAGACAACCCTGAGGCCCCTAGGGCAATAGCCTTATAATAAACAGTGGCAGTACTTGATGGTGTGGGAACCAGCAACTGTGCTCGCTCTTGCGAGACAAAAAAGATCGCTATTCCATGAGGGTCAACAGATCCGTTTATTCCCAGACCTGAGTTATGCCACATGTCAGTGGAGAAAGTGCTTCAATGGACTTAGGGCACTTTTAAAGGAGATGGACATATCTCATGGAATTCTTTTCCCGGCTCGGCTAAGAATCTTGCACCAAAGTAAAGTATTCCTCTTCACTGATCCAGGAGATGCCTTAAAGTGAGCCCAATGACATGCCCTGGCTCCTCGTAGAAGAGTTGCTGATTCCCACCAGTCGGACTTGGAAGGAGAAGACGAGCTGGAAACTTGGAGGGCTGAATTGAGACTCAGGTTTGCTCTTAAAAACTGAGATTTCTGGACCAAATTCCTTTTCTTTTGGGAACTTTAAATATTTTTTTCTTGAATATTATCTCAATAATTAAAATGGACACTATTCTGGGATTATGCTGAGGTTGAAGGGAGAGGGAGGAGGCCCAGTAAAAATGTAAAATAAATGTAATAAATAACTAATGTTTAAAAGAGTGGCTGTTGCCAAGCTATATCCTTGTGGTGGAGGCTCTGCATCTCAGCTAATGCACGTGTTTATTCTAAGGGTTTCAATATAAAGTTTTTCTCCTTTTTTTTTTTTAAAACAAGCAAAAGTTTATGGAGAGTAAATTGAAGCTACAGTTTCTTCTATGGGAGTGATAACCTTGTTAAGTTGGACAATATGTCTCTTGAGTCTTCCTTTTTATTCCCATGCTGCTTATGGGCTTGTAATTGATATTATATCAAAACAGTACCCCTCAATGATGTATCTTGAGATGTGGCACATTATTTTATCGTATGTATTAAGAGGAATAGCGTCCTCATTGGAATGCTATTATTTTTAATGTATGTACTGCATCAGGAACCAAACTGTATGTTTGTTGAAATTTCAAAAAATATAAAGAAAAAAATGCACTAGCCAGTAGTGCTGTTAACCTTTGTAGAGTACTGGTACTGTGGAAGAGATGGTATCCCCACTGCCCCAAACCCCCACTGCCCATTCAGCCAAAAACAATTATGATTAAAAAAGAAACCACCAAAATGGCATTATAGCAGCTGTAAGTACCATTAAACAATGCTACTCCATGTAAGAACATAAAAAATTGAGAGCGCCAACTAAAATGTCTCAACAGTGTCTCTACATTTAGAGCAACGATAATGAGCTTTTAAACTTAAAAGAACCAAGTCCAGTTACTCAGCCTTCCTCTGAGTTGGAGCCCTCAGTAGTAGCCCCTCTTGGCAGCTGGGATTGAAATTCTGCTGCTGTTTTTTTGACCCATCGACCTACTTCTTTCAGGTCTGCGAATTGCCAGCTCTTACCCCCATAGGTTATCTGCAGACGTGCAGGGAGTAAAAAAGGGTGCACAGTCCCTAGTGTCCAGAGCTTCTGCTGTATGGCGTTGAATTGGTTGGGGCGAGTCCAAATCTGGAATGAGAGGTTGGGATACAATTTAATATCTTGCCCCTGAATCTCTTGAGGATAGGATGAGCTTGCAGCCACTATCAACATGTCCTGCACCTCTGGGATGATGGTTTTAAGGAGCACAGTGCACAGTTGATCAATATTAGCGGGCCGCGCCCTAGAGTTCACTCTGTAGGCATGTCTCGGTTCAGACCAGTCGAACCCTTCTAGGAGGAGAAGCTTATCCACCGGCCAAGTTTTCAAAAACGCAAGAAGGTGAACCCCCTCAGTTCCCTCCGGTACCCCAACTATTCCGATGTTCCCCGCCCACATGGTGTTTTCCGCTGCTTACAATGTACCCCAATCTAGCAAAGAAAGGCACTCCAAGAAGCCATCCACATAGAATGGTGCTCTCAAAAATAAATAAATAAAAAACAAACACTTGAAGCACTCATTCTGGAAAGCACATATAAAGATCTAGCAACAGCTCCTACCAACTGGAAAAAGGGATGCTGTAAACCAAATTATATAAAAAGGTTTATTTTACTTACAAAAAGGTTTTGTAGAAACACAGTACATGTTTAAAACACCATACAAAGTATAATATTAGTGTGCATGTACTGTGTTTCTACAAATGTTCCAGTTGGTAGGAGCTGTTGCTAAATCTTCATATGTGCTTTCCAGAATGGGTGCTTCAAGTGTTTTGTTTTTTCTAGTTATTTATTTTTGAGAGCACCATTCTATGTGGATGGCTTCCTGGAGCGTCTTTCTTTGCTAGATTGTTTGTATGTTTTTGAGCGCTCAGGAATTTTATTTAAACACAGGTTAGTACAAGTGTGCTTTTGATAAAACATTTGGCAAAAGACGCATCAACTTTTACAGCGTGAGACAAATCTAAACATAGAATTTGATGGCAGATAAGGACCGCTTGGCCCACCTAGTCTGCCCATTTCCCTACCTAACGGACAAGCTGTGGATCCTAGTTAACCAAGAGCCTACTTCCTCCTACCCCCCACTAGAATTGCCTTATGTCTGTCCCATGCATTCTTGAATTCCCCCACTATTTTTGACTCTACAACCTCCTCAGGAAGGCTGTGCCATGTATCCACAACCCTCTCTGTGAAGAAATACTTCCTCACATTACCTCCGAGCCGTCCCCCCTCTATCTTCAAATTGTGCCCCCTTGTTCTTGCACATCTCTTTTTCTGAAAGATGCTACCCTCTTGGACTTTGTTGATTCCCTTGAGGTATTTGAAAGTTTCTATCATGTCCCCCCTCTCCCCCTTTCCTCGAAGCTCTACATCTTTAGTTCCTTTAGTCTTTTTTCATATGTCTTCTGATGCAGACCCTGCGTCATTTTGGTTGCCATCCTCTGGACAGCCTCCACCTGTCTATGTCCTTGTGGAGATGGGGTCTCCAGAACTGTAAACAGTACTCCAGATGTGGTCTTACCAACTGTCTGTACAGAGGGCCAACAACTTCCTGTTTTCTACTGGTGATGCCTCTCCCTATGCATCCCAGTATCCCCCCAGCCCTCCTTACTGCCTTCTCACATTGCTGGCCCACTTTTAGGTCATCTGATATGACTACCCCCAGGTCCCTTTCCATTTTTGTTGTTGTCAGTATCTCACCCCCCATTGTGTACTCTTCCCCTGGGTTTTTGTTTCCCAGCTGCATTACTTTGCATTTCTTTGCATTGAATCTAAGCTGCCATACAGTTGACCATTTCTCCAACCTTGCCAAGTCCCTTTTCATCCTTTCCACCCCACCTTGTGGATCAACCCTGTTGCAGATCTTTGTGTCATCTGCAAAGAGACATACTTTCCCTTCCAGTCCCTCTGCAATGTCACTTATAAAGACATTAAAAAGAACCGCCCCAGTACTGAACCTACGTTTCTACTAGTAACCCTCCTTTTTCACTGTGGACTCCATTTACTATTACCCGCTGTGTCCTGTTATCCAACCAGTGTTTTACTAGCTACCACCCTGGGACCCACTCCCAGGCTGGCTAATTTGTTTATTAATCTTTGTGTGGGACTGTGTTAAATGCCTTGCTAAAGTCTAGGTAGGCCATGTCCACAGCCCCTCCCTGGTCTACTGCTTTGGTCACCCAGCCAAAGAAATCAATTAGATTTGTCTGACATGACCTTTCCCGCTGTGAATCCATACTGCCTTGGGTCCTATGCCCCACTGGCCTCTAGGTACTCAACACTTCTTTCCTTCAGAAGTGATTTCATCATTTTGCCTACCACTGAGGTCAAACTGTCAGGTCTATAGTTTCCTGCCTCTGTCTTGCTCCCACTTTTGTGAAGGGGAATCACATCCTCCCTCCTCCAGTCTTCAGGTACCACACCATCCTCCCATGATTTATTAAAAAGGATAGTCAGTGGTGTTACTAGTTCTTTTAGAATTCTGGGGTGAATCCCATCAGGCCCCATTACTTTATCCACCTTCAGTTTTAAGAGTTCTTTCAGAACCCTTTCTTCTGTGAAAGGACTAATATCAACCCCCCATCCAGAGTGCTTCTATTGACCTGATTTGGTATTTCCCCCTGCTTTTCCATTGTGAATACTGAGCAGAAGTATTCTTTCAGTATTCCTGCTTTTTCACTGTTGCTCTCTGCCCAACCACCTTCCTCTTTGTTCAGCCTCAGTATCCCTGCCTTAGTCTTTCTTTGCTCCCTAATGTACCTATAAAAGGTTTTATCCCCCTTCTTAACCGAGTTGGCTATCTTTTCCTCAGTTTGGGCCTTTGCTATTCTGACTGCCTTACCGCTTTCTTCTGCTTTTAACTGGTACAGTTCTCTGTCCTCTTCTTCTGTGTTTCTTATACTTCCTGAATGCTATCTTTTCCTCCCTTACCTTCTCCACTTCTTTAAGAACCATAGTGTTTTTTTCTTACATTTTGATTTGTTTATTTGCTTCACACAAAGGCTTGTTGCCTCTGTGATGGCAGTTTTGATGTTTCTCCATTGTTGCTCCACCCACCTTCTTGTCTGTTTGCTAGTGCTTTTCTGAGGCACTCTCCCATTTTGACAAAATCAGCCCTCCTGAAGTCCAGTACCTTCACTTTGTGTGGCTTGACTCTACAGCTAAGTTTATCGTGAACCACACTATTTGGTGGTCGCTTGTTCCCAGATGGCTACCCACTTCAAGATCAGAGATCCTCTCTCCATCCCCATTTGAGAGTACCAGGTCTAAGATTGTTCTCTCCCGAATGGGTTCCAAAACTAGCTGTCTGAAGCATGCCCCCTGTAGGGCATCGAGAATGGCCCTGCTCTTGGATGTGGCTGCAGCAAAGGTGCTCCAGTCAACATCTGGCATATTCAGGTCCCCCATCAGCAATATCTCCCCTTTCTCTGCTATCCCAAGGATGCCTTCTATCATTTCCTTCCCGAGATGGGGGTCTGTGTACAACCCCTGTGCAGATTGTGGAGCCATTTCCAGTCTCCAGGGTGACCCACAGTGTCTCCTCTCCTCTCTTTCCTGTTTACCCTTTAGTTCTGTTACTTTGATCCCTTCCCTTACATAGAGAGCTACTCCTCTTCTTCCCTCCTGTAGAGTGTGTACCCTGGTATGTTGACATCCCAGTCATGGTTCTCTGTGTACCATGTTTCTATGACTGCCACAATATTCAGGCATCCCTCTTCCATCAAGGTTACCATTTCAGGGAGCTTTTTACCTAGACTACGGGCATTAGTACTCATTACCCTCCATTTTTTTATGACTTTATTTCTTTTCGCCCCATTCCTGTCCCTACTGCCTTTGTCTTTTTCTCCATTTACCCCAGCCCTACTCCATGTTGACTGCTCTATCTTGGTGTTTACTTCACTAATTACCCTGATTTTTTTTGAGGGGGGGGCTAGGATTTCCCTTCTCCTCTTCAGTGCCTCCCCCCTTGGCTAGTTTAAATGCTTGCCATTGAAGCATTTAAACCTATCACCTAGGATCCTGGTTCCCTCCAGGATAGATGCAGACCATCGTGCCTGTAGGCCTGCATCCTCCAGGTGGAGCCCCAGTCCCCAGTGAAGCCAAATCCCTGAGCTCTGCATCAGCTTTTCAACCAGTCATTGAATCCCATGGTGCGGAGTGCCCCAGCCTCATCCATGCCATAGACAGGTAGCACTTCCGAGAAAGTTACCATGTGTGCTACTTGTCTAAAGCCCCTCCCCAACTCCACAAACTCCTGTTACACTGCTCTGATCCCATTCTCAGCCAGGTCATTCATCCCTAGGTGGATAATGACATCCAGCTCCCTCACCCTTGCCGCTGCTCCCACGATCCTGAGGATTCGTTTCCTGTCCCTCCAAGCCTTGGTGCCGGGCAGGCACCTTACCTCCCTTTCCCCTCCCTTCCCCAGTTCTACCCCCTAACAACTGAGTCCCCCACCAGGAGTTGTTTCCTTCCCCTGTGGGGTCCTGGACCACCCTCCTGTAGGTCTCCATTGTGGAGGTTCCCAGCATCCTCCTTGGTCTCCACTGCAGGTGCCTCCATAGAGGAACCATGCTTCACCAGAGTGGCAAATGCATTGTGTAGAGGCACAACTGGAGGGATGCATCTCTGTTCCACCACCCTCACCCTCCCTGAGCCCGCCATTGTCCAACCACTCTTCTTTCATGGCAACCTCTGAGGTAGTGGTGGTGGACTGGGTGGTCCCTGGGTGGGGGAGCAAGTTTCCTGAATCCTTGCCAGGTCAGCGTGGAGACGAACAACCACGAACAATGCAGTCTCCAGAATCTACTTTTCATTTGCTGGTGTTTAGGGGAGGTTTAATTATAGAAGGATCTCCCACTTTAAGATGACATCTGAAAGTGTAGATGGTAATTTAAACATCAGTAAAAATAGAAATGCAGACGAGCCTCAGGTTAACAGGCAGTTCCACTATGCACAGCAGGTTTTTTTTTTTTTTACATGAGGGATCCAACAATCCATTACTTAATGATAGCCAACACCCTGAAAGTTCTCAGACTGGGGGAGACAATGACATCCAAACCATTTATTTTCAATTGGAGAAGAAGGTTAAAAAAGCTTGAAGAATGTATTGGTATAAAACTTCAATGGAAGCATATATCACTTTAAAACAGGTTCCACGGGGGCTTAGAATTTTACAATTGCCAGCATTTGGAACAGATCAACCAGATTTCCTGGCTGATTGGCATGCAATTGGTCAAGAAGCATTGTTAAAACGAATGGAGTTAATTTTGAAGAATGCAGCACCAATTAGACAACAGATCTCAGAGGAAATTGAAGGCTTAGAGAGTTTGCTTGCTAATAATACATCAAATGAATAAAAAAAATTACAACAAGAATTAGATTAGAAAATCAAACGATATGATGTTAGGTTAAAACAAGCAAAAGAAAGGAAGCACCTATGGGATGTAAATGATTATAAGAACAGAACTGTATTTAATTGGAGTAATAATAAAAAAGAGTGCCCAATTAAGATCAATTCTAAAGAAAAATGACACTAGTAAAGTTGCTGCAGTTTTGGACTATACGTCAGAACCAGATTCGGATACGTCTAGTAATAGCTCTGTTTTTTTTTTTTTTCCCCAGAAGACAAGACAAGCAGGATTGGAACCACCAACACCCCCAGCCTCACAAATCACATGTCAGCTTGAGCCCCCATCAAAGCAACCGACAAAAGCGGTTCAGATTTCCACCAAGAAATAGAGGACGGGGGGGCAGAGGTGGAACAGGGCGTTAAATAAAACATGGAGGGACACTATTGATGATCCAATACAGGATAATGTTTTTAATATTTCATCCAGAATATTAACTACAGAGGAGATCAAGGTGTTAAATAAAGGGTTGACTTTTGTACCAACTAAGGGATTTGATGTGAGCCAAGCACTAGTGGATCTTCATCTGTTTGCTAGAAAACTGACCTTAAAAGCTATTTTCCAGAAAGATGTTTGTTCCAGCAGCCAAACGGAGGGAGTCAAACAGATTGAACATGAATTCAGGGCCAAGTCCACCTTTTGTCAACAACACGGAGCAGCAGTGTCTACCTTTATGAAAATGTGTGAAAATGATCTTATGAAAATGGACTTTGATCCAGCTAATGAAAGTATTTCACAATCTTGTCAGAAAATGAAGCATTAAATTCTTTACAAAATGATAAATCAATAGTGATTAAATCTGCTGATGGGGTGGGGGAGGACTATTGTAATCATGGATAGTATTGATTATGAGGGAGAAATTATGAACCAAATAGCAGATACTACCTTTTATCGAAAACTAACTGGAAATCTTAAGGGTGTATTTAAACAGCGTGTCGACGATTATTTAATGAGGGCGGTAGAGAAGGGTTGGCTGAATAAAAAAGAACAAGGCTTTCTAACTGTAGATAAGCCAGTTATGCCTACAATATATATCCTTGCAAAAATACACAAAAGTTTGAATAAACCTCCTGGACGTTCCATTATTTCGGGAATAGGTTGGCTCACTAAGCCAATTTCAGTATTCGTTGACACGCATTTAAAGCCGTTCATACAACTAATACCCTCCTATCTTAGAGATGCAGCAGATTTGTTAAACACAGTTGATGTTGAAATGAGCAGTGATTCTAGCTTTGCTACTTTAGATGTGCAATTTCTGTATAAGTGTATTCCACACGAAGAGGTATTAGAAGCACTTAGGTATTTTTTGGACCAGAGACAGAACATTGACAGTCCACCTACTGAATTACTATTGGACTTGTCAAGGTTCATTCTCAAGTTCAATATGTTCATCTTTAAAAACAAATATTTGCAAGTTAGAGGAACTGCCATGGGAGCAACATTCGCACCAAGTTATGCGAATCTGTTTCTGGCAAGATGAGAATTAAAATATGGTCAGGAGCGCCTCCACAAATCCATTTCTTCTCGAGTGGATTTGTGGAGGTGTTTTATTGATGATATTATTATTATTTGGAAGGGGGATGAGAACAGACTTGTTGAATTCGTGGAATTTCTTAATAATAGTGATCCAGCATTTGAAATTTTCACTTACTAAAGGGAAACATGAAATTAGCTTTTTAGCTGTCAGGTTATATAGAGACAATGATTGAAACATATTGTCTGATTTATTTTCTAAAGTTACAGATCGAAATACTTTGCTTCATGCTTCTAGTTTTCACCCAAAACACGTTATTAAAGCTATCCTGAAGGGACAGTTAATTTGTGTTAAATGAAACTGTACTGATAAGGCGATATGAGAAAAGAGAATGCGAATGTACTGACAGGTTTAAACAAAGAGTTTATTCTAGGAAAGTGATGTTGGAGGCAAAAGAATCAGTTAGAGAGGCTGACAGATCTTCTCTGTTGATACCTAAAGTTAAAGGCAAGCAACAATCAGGATCCGATACTGTAAGGTTTATCACTACTCATATGATGGGGGTATAGAAGTTATAAGAAATTGTATTGAAACATTGGCCTGTTCTTTGTACGGATCAGACATTGATACAAATTTCTCAAAATGAACCAAAATTTGTTTTTAAGAGAGCTAATAACATTGGAAATAGAGTTGTTTCGGCATTATTTACCCCAGAACAATGGAAAATACAGTGGACAGTTCCAATTAAGAATAAAAAGTGTGGACATTGTACTTATTGTAATTATTTAATACAGGGAAGTTCGATGGCACACCCTTAGGGGAAAGGATGATATTTATGATAATGCATTCATCACTTGTAACATGGAAGGGGTAGTCTATATTATGCTGTGCCAGTGTAAAGCCTTTTATATAGGTAGAACAATTTGTCATTTTAAAACACGCATAGGAGAACATGTTAGGGCATGGAAGGAAAATAATATAAAGTTTGCTATTGGGAAACATGTACAAGGAAAAAATTAAAATGAACATAAGATTAGTTTTTTTGGAATCCAAAATGTACAGAAAAATTCCCGAGGGGGCGATTGGGAAGCATTGGTGAGCAGAATTAAACTAAATGGATTTTCAGAACTTAGGCATGTTACCCGGGGTTAAATGACTCTGTCGAACTTGTACATTACCTGTAATCAGGTTATTGTAACATATTAGTATGCAAGCTACAGATTTGCATGAATTTATGGTGTTACTTAAAAATAATAATCTGAATATGGTATATAATTGATGGAAATTGTTATGAGATTTTGCATATATATATATATATATATATATATATATATATATTTATATATATCAGAATGATCCATAGCTTCTTTCTTTTTTTCTTGGCAGCATTTTGCTCAGCGCGAGTCTTTTTGATTCATCGTGGAAATAGAAATAAAAAGTTGGACAAGAGAAGAAAAGAGGCTTAAAGCTGGAAAAAAAAGAAGCCAACATATGAATTTAATATTTGTTTATAGTGCAAAATTTATTTATAGATGATCGCTGTTAAAACCTTGAACTGTTAAAGTTAGTAATGGATGAATACATTATAATACAAATAACAGTGGTGATTAATCATGACATGTATGCAATGGTTTTGTATCAATTTTTGCCTTATTTGAAACAATAAATTATTGAAAGTAAAATCAATATCCATTTGTAGTAACTAGTTATTTATTAATAACCGTGTGATAAATTTATTCTTAAACTAACTATAGAATGTTTATTTAGGGTGTTACGGCTAGGATATTTTTCTATTCTATTGTATTTGGTTTGTTGGATCACCAGTTGTATGTTGTGTGTATTAATTCACTTGTCTAAATAGGCACTAGATTTATTGTGTTTTTTGTATTAAGAACATAACTGTTTTATTGATCACACTATAAATAGGGAGCAGACATATGGATCCTTAACCTCTGAAGAAGCTCCAACCAGACGTAAAGAAATGTAAGGTTGTTTTGGCCCTTAGGGGCTAAGCTGTAGCTGTGTGAACTGCTGTCCCTTCATGCTTTGTCTCTTTCATTAGTATTCATTAGCTGTTTTTTTTTATTGCTGCTATGTGGTCTTGCCTCTTCTTATGCACACTAATATTGTACTTTGTATGGTGTTTTAAACATGTACTGTGTTTCTACAAATGTTTTTTGTAAGTAAAATAAACCTTTTTATATAATTTGGTTTACAGCATCCCTTTTTCCAGTTGGTAGGAGCTAGATCTTTATATGTGCTTTCCAGAATGGGTGCTTCAAGTGTGTTTTTTTTTTCTTGTTTTTTTCCAATGTACCCCAAAGCTGTTGGTTTTCTTTTGTGAGGAGCGCCGCTGTATCTTGCATGGTTAGGGATCACTTGTCGGCTTCAGCTACTGATGAGGTGAGCATTGCAATGGCCACCTCACACGATTCAAGTTTAGTGAAGGTTTTTTCAAGTTTGCATCCATTCTTCTCACCAAGTCCAAAATTGTTTGCCAGGGAGGTTCTTTAGATGTAGAAGCTGCAGCTAAACCAGTCAATTCTACTCCCTGCCAGCCTGGTGGTGCTGAAGGTTGAGGTGATGGACACCACACCTCACGTTCGGGAATGAGCCCAGGTCACCATGGGTTAGCGGGGGAGAGAGAAGATCAAGCATCCGGAGGACTTCTCTCCTCTCTCGGGGAGGATCCAGGCTCCTGCATGACACCGCAGCGGCCCCTGGAGGCACTGCAACGTGCAGGGCTTGCTAGGGGGATGCAGAGCTGTGGCAGGCCTGCCTGGCACCACTGCTCATCCGAGCTCTACCAAAAAGGGGTGGAGGGGAAGGGACATAACGCAGCCAAGAAAATCCCCACTCCCAGAGATAGGCGATGGCACTGCCCCCTCTACCACACTCCACTGACCGCACTCCTCCAGCTCCTGGGCCAAGCCCAGCCCGGCCCGAATTACAGATAGAGTGCCCTTGGAGGATAGGGCGGCCCCACCTTAGGAGGGCTCAGAGTCGAGGGGATAGCCAGGCTGGTGCCAGGAAGCTGGAGCATTTCAGGCCCGGAGGTAGAGATGAGGATGTGTGGATGCCCAAAAGAGTTCTCTGGGGCCCAGCAGAGCCAGAAAAAGAATATTAAAAAAAACCCCACTCTACTCCCCTGCCTGATGAAAGTTGTGGCGTGGCAAGCCGCTGATTTCCCAAGGAATGTTGCTGCATGTTTTTAGTGCGCCCCATGGCAATTTTGGTACCATTTGATCGCCATAGAGCTAGAGAAACCACTGGTCCTATTTATTTAGCTGTGTAGAGCTGTAATAACGTCCTTTAAAGCTGAATATGAGCTAGAGGTGCGGAGCTGTAGAGAAAGCATTCTGTTTAGAAGCTGGTTCTCTGGTACCCCCAGCATCACCATTTTTATTCATTTTTTTTTATTTTCTCCCCCGGCCTGATCATTAATCCCATGTGTTCCTAATTTCTTCCCAACTTTACTGGCTATGCTGGTGTTGCCCTTCCCTTCCCTTCCTTGCCATACCTTGACCCACCCAACCCCTTTCCTCCATTATTCCCCCCCCCAATTTACTCACCGGTGTCTGCAGACATACTTCACCATCGTCCACAATGCAGCCACAGAGTCCCAGGGTGAACTGCCCTTCCTTCGACATACCAGAGATGATCGTCTAGAAGAGAATCGGAGCAGAGCAACATTAATTAATGCAATACCCTTATAGTTTGTCTCCCTTCTTCATTTATCTCAAACTACAAACTCCGCTTTAGATCTGCCTCTATTCCCAAAACCCTGCTGTCTGTCCCACCCCCTTGAGCTAGGCCCACCAACCCCCACTCCTAATCAATTAAAGCCCCACAAATATTACATCCTTTAGCCAATAGGCTAATGTTAGCAGTGATCAGCAATAGGGACCTGACAAACATAGAAACAAAGAAATCTGTTGGCAGAAAAGGATCCTTTGGCCCATCCAATCTGCCTCTTTCCCTCTCAGTAGGCTTTTTTGTCTTATCCCCTCATTCCTCTTTTTTGCCCCCTTCCCAGTGCAGTCTCCAGTCCCCCTGATCCCAATTTGAGTCATACCTTTTCCCCTCTTGCTTAATCCCATGTCCTCTTGAATTCCCCTACCGAGTTTGCTCCCACCACCCATTCAGGCATCTTATTCCAGGGACCCATCACTCTCTCAGTGATGCACTGTCCCTTCACATTTCCTTTGAATATACCCCCTCCAGTTTTAAGCTGTGTCCCCTGGATGTTGTGTTCTCACTCATCTTAAAGACGCTCCCTTCCCTCACCTTGTCTATTCCCCTCAAATATTTATAAATTTCTATCATATCCCTCTTTCTCTCCTTGTTTCCAGAGTGTGCAGGTCAAGCTCTTCCAGCCTTTCTTCATATGATGATCTGTGCAAGCCCAAATGTATCCCCTTTTCCTGTGTTAACAGTTCAGTCAGTCCATCTCCTTCATCTTCGGTGAGGATGGCGTTGTGTCTTGACTTCTCCTATTCTTCATCATAGTGTGGCCTGATCCTCCACCAGACACCTTGGAGGCCAACTTGCCGCAGTTGCTGCTAACTTGCTGCCATGGCACATAGTCCTGTACGGCTGGAAATGTTGAATCCGGTGGTGTGCTGAGTTCTGGAGCGACCCCCAATTGCTGCAACAAGGGCCTCACCTCAGCCAGGGTACTAGAAAACTTTGGACTATCCTGGGTACGTATTTTGAACTGCGCTGGTGCCAAGAACTGCATTTTAACATTCTTCTCTGCAAGGTGTCTTCGAATTACCAGCAAAGTCTTTCACTTCAAGAGAGTTTTTTTTTCAAATTATTTTTATGCACCTTCTGTCTGAGACATCTCTCAGAGGTGCCTACTCAACTCAGCCCTGCTACTCCCTGCCGAGACTCCTCTCAGTGGTCCCCTCCTACAGAGACTGGAGGGCCCACCACTCCTACCTTGGTGGTGTCTTTCTGAGATTAGAGGGTCCATCTCTGCAGGTGGCACCTGGGGACCACTGGAGCGGCAGTCCAGCACTGAGGATGTGTGGGTTGGTCCCTGAGGCCCTTGTCGCTGCCTCAGTCCTCTGGGGATTTTTCTTGTGTTGTCCCCAGGAGTGTGGATGTGCCATGACGTCAATGGCACAATGTGCTGATGTCTGCTGATGCTCCTCCCAGGCATTTTCGGTGCCCCATCCCTGTTGTGCCCCTGAGCTCCCCCAGGAGCTGCTAGAGAGTGGTGCGAGTCCCCATCCCTCCCCAGGGAAGGGAGAGCCGTCCTATGGATGCTCAAGCCCTTCCCTCCTCTGCCGACCCCCGATGGCCCAGGCTCGTTCCCAAACCCGGGTCACTGGCATGGCATGAAGTGTGGCTTCCAGTGCTTCATCCCTCAGTGCCACCAGGCCGGCTGCTTCAAGAGAGTTAGGGGGGTAAAATCATGCTCAAAATGTAGGCATGTGTCCCCAAAGAAAATCTTTCTTCCCCCATCTCTGGTACAAAACTTTTGATGTCACTTGGTAGTCCAGGAATCTCATCTCCACCAAGCGGGGTCGCACTTTGGGGTCCAAGGGCCCTGTGTATCCATTTGATTTGCATAGGGACCTCTTTCGGCCACTGCAGCAACTCACAGAGGAACAATTCCATGTACTGCTCCATCCCTTCGGTTTCTGTTCCCTCCAGTAAGCCATGGATACGAATATTGTTCCGCCAGGAGTGCAGCTCAAGATTGTCCAACTTTGCAGTTAGCACCCGCTCATGATGATGAAGAAAAGTAAGTGACTCATGATGCTTGCCCAGGAGGGTCACAGTACTTGTGAGAGCCTCCTCAATATCTGATGTCCTTTGCTGCAGATTTTTAAGGCATTTTGTTGTCTCTGCTAGGGCTGCTTCTGTTCTCTCCATGGTGGCACTTATTTTTTGCAGTTGGTAAAATAGTTTCTTTGAGGTAATAGTGAAATGGCCTTCTCCCAACTCTTCTTCACTAAGCCCACTGATAGATTCTGAGTATTTGGAAAATGAGCAGCTGGTGCTGTGGCCTCTTTCTTTTGGCTCTACTTTTGATTTGCCATCAGTGTCCTTATTTCTTTGCCAAGATGTCATCTCTAACAGCACTGCAATATTCGGTATTTTAAGTTTTCCAGCAGTAGGTGGGCTAAATTATATTATTTAGTTCCCCGAGGGCCAGGAGCCAAGATGACTTACGTTTGCATAAGCTTATACTCTGAACCAGCATTTGGATATGGTGTTTTATCCGCACTGTCTAGCAGTTGCCTTTCCCCTTTAAGACAGGCCAGAACGTCTGCAAGCTGACTCCTCCCACCCACCCTTGTGGTAACTCAGCTCCGCCCCATGACGCCAGATCTTCCTTTCTGCCGGAAAAAGCAAGATCTTCTTCAGGGGTATCTCAGTCATCAGGCTACACCGTAGGAACTTCACTGTCAGTCAATGGGGAATCCACATAGAAGGTTTTCAGCAGTACAACTGGGCCTGCCCATGCCATCGACATCAGCTGATGTTGCCAACCCTATAAAGGCACAGATGGGCCCGTGCCCTCCTCAGTTCTTTCCCACTCTCTTCAGTTCTTTCCCGCTGTCGACTTGCTAGCAAAGTCTCTGCAGAAGAGCCATCATAGTGTTCATGCCTTTTTGAGGCCTATGGCCCTTTTTCTCCTCAATCCTCACAAATCTCTTTTCAGAGATTTATTCTGTTTTTTCTTCTATGTCGAGAGTTAAACCTTCAGCTTCTCTCTTCTGTTGCTGCCGCTGTGGAAAGAAGATTGCCTCCAATGACACTCTGTCTGCGTTTACTGTCTTGGGCCTGATCACAACGCCTTGGACTATGAGTTCTGTCAAGAGTTTAACCGAACCACCCTTATTCTTTTTTTTTTTTTATTCATTACAAATCGGGTTTACAACCTTTGAGTCAGAGACTCATTTACAAAGACACCTCATCGCGGGGGGGGGGGCAGACATCAAAACAGTTATTACAGTGCAGATTAAAACAGAGGATAACATTACAGGTGCAGTAAAAGGAACATTTAGCATAGATACACTTAGGTTACATAATGTAGTAGTTTGTATGTTACTTAGGTTGCATAGTGTTACAAAACTGTGAGTTACACTCATCGATATAGTAGGTCCTCAGAGAAGACAGTGGGTTACATCCCTGTTTGGACCTAGTAGGGAAGGAGTGGGTCTGGGGGAGGGAGAGGCTGTCCAGTGGACATTGTCGAGCCAGGGTGCAAGGTGGGCAGGTACCACAGGTTACAACAGGGGGTTAGTTCCACCTACAACAGCGGGTATTAAAGATATGGTTCTGAAGGGCTGTTTTGAAGGAGCCAATTTTTGGCAAGTTGGAGATGCAGCTAGGGAGGGAGTTGAACCAGGTGGGTGCTTGGTAGAAGAAGGATCTCTGGGCAAGAGAGGTCTTGGTTCTGGGCACCTTGAAAGTGGCCTTAACAGAGCTATGGGTGGTGATGGACGATGATGACTGCTGTAGGGAGATGGAGACCCCCGGGGGGAGAGTCCTAGCAGTGATTTCTTAGCGAGAAGGCGGGTTTGGTAGAGCAGTCGCTCCTCAAAGTTGAGCAGATTGGTGGTAGTATAGAGAAGGCAGGTGTGAGTGCAGCTGGGGGCACCAGTCAGGAGCCTACAGGCCTTATTGATGGAGAGTTGGACTTTGGAGAGGGCAGTGTTGTCAGCTACGGCATAGATGGGCAAGCCATAGTCCACGAGGGACAAGATGGAGGAGGTGATGGCCAGCCTTAAGGCAACCTGAGGCAGGCAGTCCCTGTGCCGGTACAGCAGGCCAATCCGAGAGTTAATGGTGGCTGACAGGGCATTAATGTGGGTGTGGAAGGAGAGGGCAGTATCGAATGTGATGCCTAGGTACTTGAATGTGGTCACTTGTTCTAGCGGGTGCAGAGTGCTGGGGATAATCAAGAGGGGGGTATTTTTAGTTTTATTTTGGTGGTGGGAGAAGAGCATTGATTTGGTTTTCTTTAGGTTAATGACCAGTCTGCGATTGCGAACCACCTTTCAGCTAGGTTGTAAGCTTGCTGGAGGAATAATTGGAGGGAGGTGGGATTGGGATGCAAGGCAACGAGGACTGCATTGTCGGCGTAGAGGAGCATTTTACCAGTACATGAGCTGGGGAGGGTGTTGAGGTAGAGACTAAAAAGTATTGGACCCAGGATGGAGCCCTGAGGGACCCCAGAGTGAACGGGAATAGTGCTGGAGAGGGAGCCACTGATCTTGACATGCTGGGATCTAGCAGAGAGGTAGTTAGAGAACCAGGAAATAGGACCACCAGAGAAGCCAAGTTGGTGGAGAGAGTCGAGTAGAAGGGGATGACAGACAGCGTCAAAGGCCTTGGAGAGGTCAATGAACACTGCTCCTGTAAGGCTGCCAGAGTCAAGAGTAGCATGCAGGTGTTGGATGAATTCCAGGAGAGCAGTGGCTGTACTGTGTCCTGGGCGGAAACCGTGCTGCTCTGGGCACATAACGTCGTACTTGGTTATGTATGTCGTACTTCGTTAGGTATTTAGAGAGCTGGATCAACACCACTTTTTCAAGGGCTTTAGAGAGTGGGGGGAGGATGGAGATTGGCCGGTTATTGTTGGGGGTGGACCGGTCCCCACTCTTATGTATGGGTGTGATTTCATGAGTTTTCCAAGCATTTGGGAACTGACCCAGGCATATACCGGTTTAGAAGGTCAGTCAGGGGGACTAGGACTTCGTCCAAGACCATATGGAGGATCCTGGAGTCGAGGGGGTCACTGCTGGGGTTATTGCTGCTTAAGGCTTTTAGCAGGAGTGACCTGGCTTCTTGGGGGGGATAGGGTGCGAAGGTAGAATGGTTGGTGATGCAGGACTGGAAAGAGAGAGGTGGGGATTGGGTCAAATAAGCTGCTGGGGAGGACCGAGCTTAGGTCAGAGAAGGCAGTGTTAAG
This sequence comes from Neoceratodus forsteri, assembly GCA_016271365.2. Taxonomy (NCBI): domain Eukaryota; kingdom Metazoa; phylum Chordata; order Ceratodontiformes; family Ceratodontidae; genus Neoceratodus; species Neoceratodus forsteri. The sequence goes on along the minus strand of CM057456.1, from coordinate 810,350,286 downwards.
CCAATCGACTATAAGGAGTGGATCTGTGGTGGAGTGCCACTGATGGAGAGCTGAGACGGTGGGGGGGGGCGGGGAGCGGGACTTCCCATTAGCTCTTTCATATTATCTCAGAAGGTCCGGGCTGAACCCCAAGTGGAAGCAAGGGTGGTCTGGTAGTGCTCTGCCTTGGCCCGCCTAATGGCCCAAGTGCACTTACAGCATTCTGCGTTGTAGGCCTGTCTATCAGATGCCTTTCCAGATTCTACAGCAATGTGCCAGAGATTATCTCTGTTTTTGAGTGTCTGGAGGAGGGGTGGGGTGATCCATGGAGCATTGTATTTTTTGGAGTGGATCCTGGTGAGGGGGCGAAAATGTCACAGGCCTTACAGAAGGCATTTGTTAGGTGGTCAAGAGCTGAGTCAATGTCAGGGCCGTGCTGGATGGGAACCAGTCTAGCTGGACTAGGTATTGTTTTAATTTTCTGAGGCTGCCGGGGTGTAAACGGCAGTGTAGAGTGGCCTGTGACACTGGCTTCAGAGTGGAGGATGACCAGAGACAGAGGACTGGGGAGTGATCGCTAAGAGAGTCGGGGAGGACAGTGACATCCCGGATTTTGTTGGGGCAGTTAGATATAACATCTAGGAGAGTGCTGGTGCCAGTAGAGTGGTTGAATCTGGTGGGCTGGGTGACTAACTGGGACATATCCAGGGCAGCAAATGAGTCCCTTATATGGGAGGCAGTGGAGGCAAGCCAGTTAACATTGAGATCACCTAGGATGACTTGCTCCACTTTGTGAGGGAGAGATGTGAGGTAGTCAATGAGGGACTGGATCACTTGGTTTTGATTCCTCGGAGGTATGTAGGAGACCGTGAGAAAGAGAGGGCCTCGGGCAGGGTCAGGTGTGATTTTTAAGGTGAGGGCTTGGGCTCCATAATCAAGTTTAGGAGCTGGGAGTGCCTGACCTATAAGGGAGTCCCTTACGAGTAGTGCGCAACCACCACTGTGTTTGCCTACTCTGTCTTCCCTGTAGATGGTATATCCAGGGAGGGTGATAGTGGAGTCAGGGGTGGATTTGGAGAGCCAAGTCTCTATCAGTGCAATTAAGTCAGGTTGATGTTGAACGACCCAGCACTGGAGGGCAGCAGATTTCTTTAGAAGACTGCAAATGTTTAAGGATGCAAAGCGGAGACCAGTTGTAGTACAGGGTTTAGAAGGGCTGGAAGCCATAGGTCCTGGGTTTGGGTGTACACTGCCAGATAATAATAATAGCAGTGTAATTATTCTGGTTAGTGGCCAGTGGCAATGGAGACCCTTGGGTCAACACCCAGCTGAGGACTTTACAATCAGGGTGCATGGGATAAAGTGTGAAGGGTGGGAATGGCAGGGGAAAGCTGGGTCCAGGTTGGGACTTGAAGGGTGGAGGGAGTGCGGGTGTTGGCAGGGTGGGGGTGTTGGGAGGTCACGGGTGTGTCGAGGGTGGGGGAAGGCCGAGTCACTGTGGGGTAGTCTGGGGATGAGGTGCCTAGTGTAGAGGAAAGGTGCTCTGGTTGGTGTGAGGTCTGTACCAAGAGGGTGAAGGAGAGCAGACTTAGTAATGGAATGTAGGTACCCATAGCAGCTAAGCAGTAAAGGAAGAGTGTCCAGGAGTAGAAGAGAGTAAGGAGATGTAGAGCAGCTTTGGCATGGTTGGGGGAAAACCCCTCTAGTGGGCGAAGAGTATAAGCTGTAATTGGGAAAAATCAGTGGAAGAGGCAAAGACTGATGAATAGTGGTAGACTGACTACACAATAAGAGAGATGAGACAGGAACTGTATTGTGTTGGATTGAATAAGTGTGCTTATAACTGGGCCCTCTAGTGGCTAAAAGATATAATCTGCTAATGGAAAAGTCAACACTTCAAAAAAAAAAAAAACAGGCAGGGAGGTTCTGAAGCAAGTTTTTTTTTGGGGGGGGGCACTTCAGCAGCCTCAGTGGGACACAGAGGTCAAGGGTGCAGCCCACAGACTTACAGCTCTAAGAGAAGGGGCACAGGGCAGATAACAAAATCACACTACCTTAATAACCTTTCTCAAACTTAAACCAACTCTTAAGAAATCTCTACATCAGACTAAACATTACTTAAAGTGAGAAATCAAGAACATATCAAGCAGAGGTCAGTCCTAGCACTAATTTCTTGGCAGCAGTTCCTAGAAGACTTCTGGATTGCTGCACATAGTGTGAGAAACACTAACAAACAAGGGCAAGTGAGATTCCTCCAGGGGTAGATGCCAAAATTCAGAGTTCTAACCCGTACCTTGTTGGAGGGTGAGCGTCTGGCAACTTCTTCTTAGTCTGCTTACCAAACTGCAGAATGCAGTTTGTTTGAGAGAAGAAAGCCCCAAAAGGGCACAGTAGTCCCCTTGCTTGGAGGCCGGGCGTCAGGCAACTTCTCCTTAGTCTGCTTACCAAACTGCAGAATGCAGTCTGTTTGAGAGGAAACCGCCCCGAAAGGGCACAGTAGTCCCCTTGCTTGGAGGGCAAGCGTCAGGCAACTTCTCCTTAATCTGCTTACCAAACTGCAGAATGCAGTTTGTTTGGGAGGAAACAGCCCCGAAAGGGCACAGTAGTCCCCTTACTTGGAGGGACAGAAAGGCTCTCTGTACCTTCATGGAACAGCAGGTAGCCATCTCCAAGCTGGGGTTCTCCATGGCGCCGGCCAGTCAGTCATCCTCTGGGTCTAAGACCTCCCAGGTCAAGGACAGGTCCTCAGGGAAAAGTCATAAAAAAAGACCGGGATCGCACCCCCGCAGTAGTTCTGTTTCCTCCTTCGGGGGCTCTTTGGCTGTGGCTGCCCCAACAAAGAGATATGCTGTCCTGGTTCATTCCAGAACCATACCAACAGCCTCTCCACCTGACTCTCAGGGCGCTGGGCCATCAACCTCTGGGTCGCTGGCCCCTCCTCCATCAATGATGAGCTGGTTGATGATGGCCTCCTCGAGACCCGACCCTTTCCAGTCAAAGGCTACAGACTCGTCAGGCACACAGTCAGTGTGACATTAGTGCCGTCGACCCCTCCTCCAATGACCATGGACTTGAACGAAGTTCTAGTCCGCTTCACTAATGTGATTGTTTAGCAGTTTGTGGACTTTTACAGGCCTTCGTTGTCAGCGCCTTTGCCAACACCTTCATAGATTCCTGTTCGTTGGCCCTGGGAGCCAGCTCAAGGATTGTCAACAGTGCATCCGACGCCGACCCCAATGAAGAGGTTGGCATCAAGGAGGGTTACCACCCTGACATCATACTTCCCGATGAGGTAGACGAGGAAGAGCAGTATTACACTTCAGATAAGTCCACTGCCGCCTATATCAGTGAAGAATCTGTTAAACATACCCCCAGGTCTCTGCCTAAGGATGCTTCACTCTTCATCATTATGAAGCAACTGTCATCCACTATGGGGTTTCAGATAGAGGAGGAGGAGGATGCCACCAGGAAGGACCTGGTGGATTACCTGGAGATCCCTGAATCTCCCCCAAAGATTATTCCCCCCATGCTTCCAGCTCTCAGAAATACTACCACTGCAGCCTGGCACAAACCAGAAATGGTGCCAGCTATGCCCCGCAGAGCTGATAAGCTCTACAATGCCCCTCAGGGAATTCCTTACTTGGCTGCCCAGGCTGAAACTAACTCAATGATCATCAAGGTGGCACATGACTGGTCTAAGGTGCCCAAGCACCTTAGTTCCTTGCCCCCAGACAAAGAATCACGCAGGATAGAGCTTTGGGGCAAAACGGCATATGCTTCCTCTACTCTTGGCCTGAGGATAGCAAATTGCCTCTCACACATGGTGAAATTCCAGAACACCAAAGCCAGAAAGGGCAAGACAGCTGCCCAAGCCCTTCCTAATGGTGCCCAGAAACAGAAATTGCTCCAGTGCTTCCAAACTGCAGAGGATGTTGGGAGGCATTTCTATGAGCCATCTATGATTTATCTGATACTACTGTATTGCCAGGGCATTGGCCACTGGCATCTGCCTCCATAGGCATTCATGGCTCAGAGTTTCTGGGTTTGCTGCCGATGTGGAAAACAAGATGCTGAACGCCCCTTTTAATGGCACTAAGTTCTTTGGTCTGGATGTCTAGGACATCATTAACGATCTGCAGCCCTCAGGTATGGCCATTAAGTCCATCCATTCCCTTTACCACACTCAACAGCGTGGTAGGGGGTGCCCTACTTTTTGTAAGCAACCTAACAGACCAGGCTCCAGCTCCCGTCCTCAGGGCAAACGTGGAGCCCAGCCTCCTTGCCTGCCTCCCCTAATACTGGAGCAGCAGCCAAGCATCCCAGGACTAAGGGTCCCACCTCCTCCACTGGCCCCACCTCTGCTTGACTCCTTGCCAGACCCCCCCCTCGAGTCCAGGCCCAGGAGGTGGTGATCGGAGGTCAGTTCTCCCTCCATTTGAATAAATGGAATAACATCAGATGCTTGGATCCTGCAGATCATAGAGTGCAGCCATACTCTGGAGCTTGTCCAACATCCTCCAAATACCCCCCTATCTCCCTCAAATTCCCCCCGACTCTTCCGTCTGTTCTCCGGGAGGAAGTGCAGTCTCTCCTGTGAAAGCAGGTGATAGAACTAGTGCCAAAGAGGCAGAGAAACCAGGGGTTCTATTCAAGATTCTTCCTGGTTCCCAAAAAGACCAGAGATCTGAGGCCAATCTTGGATCTGAAAGATCTCAATCTTTTACGTCCAGTACAAAAAGTTCTGATGGTAACCTTACCAGGCCTGTTCCCCTCCTCAAGTCCAGAGACTGGCTCTGCTCACTGGACATGCAGGATGCCTACCTGCACATTGCTGTTTTCCCTCCTCACAGGAGGGTTCTCCACTTCGCCTTTCAGGGAGAACATTACCAGTTCAAGGTATTGCACTTTGGCTTATCATCTGTGCCGCGTGCCTTTACCAAGTGCTTAGCAGCAGTTTGCAGCAGCCCTCAGAAGAGAAGGACTGTATGTCTTTCCATACCTGGATGACTAGCTTCTCAAGGCCCCGTTCAGGGAGCACAGAGTGCAGTGGGACCGGCGGATGGATGAGTTGGACCCAACTAGTCCTGGTCTCCTCCCCACTACACAAGGTACTTCAGTGGTGGATGGTCCACTCAAACCTCCTTCAAGGGGTCCCTTTCCAGCTTTCCTTCCCAAGTCAGATCCTAACCATGGATGCCTCGGGTCTGGGTTGGGAAGCCCACCTGGAGTCCCTTCCAAACTCAGGGATCCTGGTCCCAGTGGGAAGCTGCCATGCATATCAATGTCCTGTAGATGAAAGCAGTGCTCTATACCCTGCAGGCCTTCCAGGATCATCTGGCTGCAGACCAGCTGTTGATGCAGTCTGTCAATCTAAGTGTTTTCTACTATATCAATAAGCAGGTCGGGACTCATTCATACCGCCTTTACAGGGAGGCCATGAGAGTGTGGTATTGGGCACTGTTGTTGAGGCACAGGTCAGGAAACATAAGAAAAACTAGGAGCAGTTGTAGAATTTGCAAAAAGTGTTTATTAGTACTAGCAGTAACATAAAAAAAATAAAATTGTTCAGAATAACTATTTACAAAGGCAGAATAAACAGGGGAGGTCCATCTGAGTTTTTCTTCAATCTCTGTGTGTTTCAAAACATTGCAGCTCTCTGTTATAAATCTTTTCAACCCTTCTTAACAAGCATCCTGTTTTTTTCCTAAAATAGTCTTGTAAATTTCCAATGTTCTTGTCAATTTCATGCAGGCACAGCAAGAACACAATGTCCCAGAATGGAGGCCCCTTCTCCACAGCTTCTGAAAAAGGGCTTAAAAACTGCTCTCAAGTTAACCCCTTGAGTTCCCAATACCTTTCTGAGCTCATCTCAAACTATAATTATATACATTTCAACAGTAACATCATATCATTTCTAAACAAAGGGATCACAATGTCAGTTACTTTTCTACATAATAATTTGCATGTATTTTTATACCAGCAGATATGCAAGACAGGAAAAGACAGAAACAGCAAGGGAAAACTGAGAGCTAGTGAGAGGCAAAGAACTACGAGACTGTCGGGGTGATCAAATCCTAGGTCTCACGAGAAAAATTTGGTTGCGCAACCAGACAGACAAGAGACAGGAAAGGAAAGAACAGAACAGATCCCTGCATTCAAACTCTCCATAACAACTGGGACAGGGTCCTACTCAACCCTGTCACATACATCCCCCTCCTTAAGAGAGAACCCGTTTTATCAAACAGGTTTCCAAAACTTTCTATTAATTCTCTAACATTAACTTCTAATTTTCAGAAATTAAGCACATGTGCAGTATCCTTTTTTCTTTAACAGTACAGCAGACAGTAAAGTTTAAACTCATACGTTTGTTTTTCAACCTTCAGAACCCCCAATTCCTGATCCATATATTGACAGAAAATCAACATTGCTATTCTCTTTACCAGATTTGTGTATCACCTTGAATTTAAATGGCTGTAGTACTAGGTACCATCTTGTGATTCTGGAATTCTTATCTTTCATTTGGTTAAGCCAACAGAGAGGATTGTGATATGTTTCAAGTACAAAGTTATCTCCTAGTAAGTAAAACTTTAGGGACTCCATGGCCCACTTTGCTGCAAGGCATTCCTTTTTAATGGTCGAGTATACCTTTTCTCTCTGTTGTACAACTTCCTCCTTATGTACAGAATAGGATGTTCTTTCCCATCTATATGCTGACTCAAGACTGCATCTAGGCCTACCTCTGATGCATCTGTTTGTAACAAAAATGGTTTCCCAAAGTCTGGGCTTCTTAAAACAGGGACTGAACATTATGCAGCCTTAATGGCTTGAAAAGCTTCATCATACTCTGTGGTCCATTTCACATTATTTGGGTACCGTTTTGTTTTGTGAGTTCAGTGAGGGGAGTAGCTAACTCAGCAAAGTTGGGAACAAATGTCCGATAATAACCAGCCAGCCCTAAAAATGACCTGAAATGTTTCTTGGTTTTAGGGACAGGGCTGTTAGCTACAGCTTCCATATTAGAACGTTTTGGCTTAACTTCTCCATTTCCCAACACATAGCCCAAATATTTGGTTTCCTGCATGCCCCATGCACATTTGATAGGATTACTAGTCAGACCTCCATTTTTGATAGCTTGGATAATTGCTGGTAGGTGTTCCAGGTGGCTTTTCCAGTCTGGACTGTACATCACAACATCATCTAAGTACGCAGCACAGTAACCAATTGTGAGGTGATAAAATTGCATCCATGTACCACTGGAATGTAGCTGGCACACCATGTAAACCAAATGGCACGGTGGTGAACTGAAAGAATCTAACAGGAGTGGCAAATGCAGTTTTGTCTCTGGATTCTTTAGCTAAAGGGAATTGCCAGTAACCTTTGGTGAGATTGAGGGTACTGATATACTTTGCACTCCCCAGTCTGTCCAGCAAATCATCTATTCTAGGCATAACTGTCAAATTCTGACACTTGACTGTTTCCTAAAATCAGGCAGATTCTAACACCCCCTTCTTTTTTGTTTACAATTACCATGGGAGATGACCAAGCACTCCTTGACTCTTCTATGATACCCAATTCTTTCATTTTTTTTTTTATTTCCTTAACCACATCAGCTCTTAACCACCCTGGTAACCTGTATATCTTTCGTCTAATAGGGCAAGCATTCCTTGGCACTATTACGTGCTCAGCCCCTTTTGCTCAGCCCGGTACTGTGGTAAAAGTAGTGTTAATGTCTTTAGCACATTATGAATTTCTGCAGTTTGTTCTGAGGTTAAGGAAACATTCACCTTTACAGCATCAACAGTTAGTTTGTTCCATTCTATCATAAGCGACATCAGTATCTTCTTTATCAGTTTCTGATAAAACTAGCAAAGCAGCTTTTGGCATTTTTTCAACCCATTTCTTGAGGAGGTTAGCATGGTGCATCTTAGTAGGATTTTTCCTGTCAGGGGTCTCAATCTCACAGTTAACGATGCCAGTACATCTAAGCACTCTATATGGCCCTTGCCACTTCATTAACAATTTATTTTCTGTTGTGGGTAACGGTAGCAAAACCTTTTCACCTGGCTCAAAAACCTTTTCTTTTACCCCATGGTCATAATATACCTTCTGCTGGTTTGGGGCCTCTTCCTGATTACTATGGGTGATTTCAGCCTATTTTGCCAGCTTCTTTCTTAGGGCACACATATAAAACATTATGTTTTTTTTTTTAGTTGTTTAACCAGGAATTGCACACTAAGCTGAAAGCTTTTTTACAGGAGCAACCTGGGAGCACAAGGAAGTTAAGTGACTTGCTCAGGGTCACACAGTATGCAAGTGGAAGCTGTGGATTCAAACCCAGGTCTGGTCTGCTGGATGTCACCAGATTTGCAGCTCAGAGCCTTAGACCACTGCACTATACTGCCTCCTTCTGACTGGGGTTATCTTCCCACATTTCTTTTATCACATCCAGTGGCCCTCTTGGCTGCCTACCATACAGCATTTCAAATGGTGAAAACCCTGTTGATGCCTGTAAGCAAAAAGTAGGTAAGGCAAGTATTGGTCCCAATCTTTCCCTTCCCCTTTTAGAAACCTTTGTAACATGCATTTTAGGGTTTGGTTAAAACGTTCAACAAGACCATCTGTCTGAGTGTGATAGGGGCAGATTTGTATGGCAGTGATACCTAGTAGTCTGTACAGCTTCTTTAGTAATGCAGCACCAAAATTACTACCCTGATCAGTAGTAATTTCTTTAGGTATGCCCACTCTGATGAAAATTTTTGCAAGCTCTGCTGACACTTTTGAAGCTGTGACAGTATGCATTGGAACTGCTTCTGGGTGTCGAGTAGTATAGTCGCATACTACCAGGATAAATCTATTATGCTTTTCACTTTTGTCTAAAGGACCAACCACATCCATTGCAATTCTCTCAAAAGGCACATCTATCAAGGGTGGGGGCACCAGGGGCACCTTGTCTTTTCTAGTGACCGGGGCTACTTTCTAACACTCAGCACAGGAATTACAACAGGTAGTAACATCTTCATGAATTCCAGGCCAGTAAAATCTACAGCAATCTGGCATGGGTGCAATCCCTCCCTGAGTGACCAACTACAGGCCTATCATGTGCTATCTGTAACAACTCAGATCGATACTTTTGTGGTATAACCAATTGTTCTGTCTGTTCCTGTGTCTGAGGTTTAACCCAAACTCTGTATAGTTGCCCATTAAATTTTTTTAAACACAGGTTCACCTTGTTTTGGTTTTACCCCTAGCTGCTTAAAATAACCCTAGAGAGAAACACTGTTAGCTTGTTCTGAAAGAAAATCACACTCAGTGATCAGTTTAGTTTCAGCATTTTCATATGTTAACCCCTTATGTCCATCAGTCATTTGTTGCCACAGTTTCTTCAGGCATTGTTTTTCTTTTCTGGACTTTCGGATCTTGGAACAGTGCTCAAATAAGTATGAATCACAATCAGCGAAAGGGAAAGGGTCCCTACCATTTGAGATTTTCTTTGCCTGAGCTCTTGTTACCACTGCTGCTGAAACTGCAGGGTTCAGTTCCTCTGAGGTTAATTCAGTAAATCCTGGACAGTCATTTCCAATAATCATGGGTACAGGTAACTTAAGTACTACCCCCACTTTCATTTGGTGTGACACATCCTTAATGGTCAGAGTCACTTGGGTGGTGGGATAATGCTGAGTGTCCCCGTGGATACAGATGACACCAGTACCTTTTCCTTTTGCACAGTGTTTTCCCAGCACCTCAACATGCACTAGGGTCTGTCTGCTTCCCAAATCAATAAGTCCCTTTACAGTCTTATCCCCCACCTTCACATCCATTAAGTACTGGCCCCAATTAGCCAAGGACAATCTGCTCCAGTGTCACTCTTCTTATGGCAATTTCTTGTAATATGACCTGGCTTATCACAGTTATAGCAAATAGCATCTTTGGACACAGATTCGTTACCCCCACCAGTGTTCTTATCAGACTTGGATTTTAAATGGGAAAAAGAGTGTCTCACTGGTGCTTGGCTGTTACCTCACTGCTGTGGTATCTGTCTGGATATTTGGTAGTCTTTGTCCAAAGAAACAGCCTTTTCCCCCACTTTCAGGTCTGTGTTCCTTTACCCAAAGCTGCACATATGTAGGCAGGATGTTGATGAATTGCTCCATTGCAAATGTGTTGATCTGTGGGACTGTTTTGCTCTCTGGTTGGAGCCATTTTATCAGGAGTTCTTTGAGTCCAGTGAAGGCTTCTCGAGGATTGTCGACTGAGTTGTACTTCAGAGATCAAAATCTCTGCCTGTAGGTCTCTCCTGAGGTGTCATACCTTTTCAGGATTTCACTTTTCACCAGGTCAGAGTTTTCTGACTATGCAGTGTCCATGTTGCTGTAGACAAGTTGGGCTTTCCCTGTCAAGTAGGGTACCAGCCTGATTGTCCACTGCTGCTTTGGCCATAAGCAGGCTGTGGCAGCTCTTTCAAAAGTAGCCTGGTATGCCTCGATATCATCCGAGGGACACAACTTTGTAAGTTTAATGACTTTCAAGCTGCTTGTGTTTTGTTGTTTGTCTGGATCTGTGCCAGATCCTCGGCCTTTGATAGCTTGAAAGGCATCCAGCCATCGCTGCTCCTGTCGCTGCATCTCTTCTCTCCTCTGTGCTTCTAAATGTTGAATCTCTTTTTCTCTCTGCTTCTCCATTTCTTTTTGTTGTATAGCCCACCATTTGAAAAAGTTAATCAGGCTTTCAGGTTCTGTTACTGCCTGTTCTTTTTCCATAACTTGTGCTGGCTGTACAATCTCAGCTTGGACTTCTGTCTCTGCTAGTTTGGCTGCCATTCTCCTGGTAACCACTCCTGGACTTGCTGCTGCAGAATCCATACCTTTCTCTATGCTTCCTTGGTACTAGGTCCAGTACCTAGGCACAAAACTCCTGGCTTAGAGTATGCACAGCGTAATCCCACCTCTGACACCATCTGTCATCCAGGCACAGGTCAGGAAGTATAGGAAAACCAGAAGTAGTTGTATAATTCACAAATAGTGTTTATTAGTACAAGCAGTAAAATGTATGCACTAAGACACGCCAAGGTGTGTAAATATGCTTTCATAATTGCACGGCTTGAGGGTATTGTTTGGCATGAGGCGCTTGTGCCAAGTGCCGTTAAACACCTGAGAGTCAAGTGCAATTATGAAAGCATATTTACACATCTCTGAAGTGTCTTATGGCACTTATAACACAGTGAGAAAAAAACGAGTCATTCCGGTCAACAAACTAATTGAAAACAAATTTAGAGCTGAAAGGAAGCTGAAGTTATTTATGATTAAATAGTCCCTGTAAATTGAGCGGGAGCCACTAGTAAATGGAGCTCAATGAAGCCACTACAGTAGGTAGGGACTTACTGAAGAATACAACCGAGCCCTTACACTGTGCAAACAAAGGCAAACATTTAATGTCCTGTTAATAAAAGTGGAAGACAACATCACCAGTGAAGGTACAGTTCTGCACAGTTGTGCTGTTCTTCGGATGCTGGATTCATTTTCAGGAGTGATCGCAGCTATTTCTGCAGTGGCGCTCATAGTGGGAGGGTTTGCTACATTGCTGACTGGAGCTGCTGTGTTGAAACTGCAGCTGTGATTTCCATCGGTTGTTTTCTTTTGGTGTTGATGTCACTTCCTTTGCCCAAATTGCCAAATGAATTCTGGTTAGGCAAAGTATTCAGTCATTTGATACATTTTCTTTCCAGCGTTGACAGCAACTGCCAGGTTCAAAAGTACAGTGCAGTGTACTGATTTTCTGCTGTTGCTTGTGCTTAGACTTTTGGCTATGAAAGAAGCACCGGAGTGTAATAATGCTTTCATAATTATACTCCTGTACTTCTCTCTCAGCCAATCAAATTGCTCAGTTTTTTTCTCACTGCGTTATAAAAAAAATGTTGTTCAGAATAACTAGGTACAAAGACAGAATAAACAGAGAAGATCCATCTGCATTTCCCTTCAACATCTGGGTCTCAGAACATTTTAGCTCTCTCTCTCAAGTCTTTTTAACCCCCCTTCTTAACAAGCATCCTGTTTTTTCTAAAATGTTCTTGTAAATTTCAAATGTTCTTGACAATTTCATGCAGGTGCAGAAAGAACACAATATCCCAGAACTGAGTCCCCTTCTCCACAGCTTCTGAAAAAGGGCTTAAAAACTGTGCTCAGGTTAACCCCTTGAGTTCCCAATAGCTTTTTGCACTCATCTCAAACTATAATTATATACATTTCAATAGTAACACTACATAATTCCTAAACAAAGAGATCCCAATATCAGTTACATTTCCACATAATGATTTGCCTATATTTTTATACCAGCAGATATGCAAGAGAGGAAAAGACAGAAACATCAAGGGAAGACTGAGACAGATAGTGAGAGGCAAAGAACTGTGAGACTGTTGGGGTGATCAAATCCTAGGTCTCGTGAGAAAAATTTGGTTGCACAACCAGACAAGAGACAGGAAAGGAAAGAACAGATCCCTGCATTCAAACTCTCCATAACAATTGGGACAGGGTCCTGTTCAATCCTGTCACAGGCACTGGACCACAATCTGTACACGTGCCAGGCGTTCTAAACACCCTGGCAGACAGCCTCAGCAGGACTCAGTCCAGCATGCATGTATGGGAGCATCTCTCATCCATAGCAGAAGATATGTTCGACAGATGGGATCGTCCAGAGTTGGACCTTTTTGCATCCCCACACAATGCAGAACTGCCCAATTTCTGCTTGCTAGATCCAGGGAGTTTTCTGGTGAGACAAGCTGTTTCTCTCTTGGAGTGGGAGATTTCTGTATGCATTCCCTCTATTCCCACTAATACAGAGGGTGCTGATCAAATTGCAGATGGAAGAGGCCAGCATGATCCTGGTGGCTCCATTCTGAACTCACCAGATATGATTTTCTCTGTTTGCAGGAATCTGCTGACCCAGGATCAGGGGAACCTGGTCCATCCCAATCGGAGGTCTCTCCATCTGCATGCATGTCTCCGGAGGACATGGCCATCACCAGGTTTGATGTCTCCAGCAGGGTGGCAGACTTCCTAGTGGCCGCTCACAAGCCCTCCACTTGTGCCACTTATGCCATGAAGTGGAAATGGTTTGCCCTCTGGGTTGCCAATTGTTTCCTTAACCCCTTCACTTTCCTGGTGAAGCACGTCCTGGACTACCTGATCTCTTTGTCCGATTCAGGCCTCCAGTATTCCTTCCTCAAGGTTCACCTTTAGGCTATTTCTTCCTTCCACAAGCCCATGGGTGACCACACTATTGCTCAACTAGATGTCTCCCATACCTTACTTTGGGGCATCCTACATCTGAAACCCCCAATCCATTCTCCTGTCCCGACTTGGGACTTGAATTTTATTTTGGAGACGTTGACCCTGTCTCCTTTTAAACCAATCACAGCTTGAAATTTGTGCTTTCTCTCTTGGAAAGTGCTCTTTTTAGTTGCAATTACTTCTGCTTGAAGAATTTCAGAGCTTCAGGCCCTCTGGTGCAAGGAGCCTTATATGATTTTTCACAAAGACCAGATCTCCTTGCACACAATTCCTAAGTTTCTTCCTCAGGTAGTTTCTGAGTTTACACTCAATCAGTCTATCCACTTTCCTTTTTATTTTATAGAGCGTGCCTATCCAGGGGAAGTACTGCTCCATACTTTGGATGTGTGCAGAACTTTGAAATATTACCTGTTTAGGACTAAGTAGTCCAGAAAGTCTAAGAAGTTGTTTTTTTTTTGCCCCAGGTAGAGAGGGCGCTTTAGTTTCTAAGCAATGTTTATCCAACTGGTTGCCAAATTGCATTGTGTCCTGCTACAATAAGAACTGCCGGGTGCTGTCAAAACTCACTCCACCAGAGGCATGACTACTTCTGTGGCTTGTTTCAAAGGGGTCTCAGCCGCTGACATTTGTACTGCTGCCACCTGAAGTGCAGTCCACACCTTCACCAAGCATTACAGTTTGGACATAGCGTCTGGAGCCCGTGCAGGATTTGGCAGGGCTGTTCAGCTAGGACTCCTTTCTTAAGTTTTATGGAGTTCCTTGTCTGGTTCAGTTTTCAAGATCTTCTGTCTTAAGTTTAAGAATCTCCTTGCCTGGGTAGGTTGTTCCACCTCTCCTGACTTAAGTTTATGGAGATCCAGCCTCCCAGACTGTCCGCATACTGTTGTCACTGCTTGGGACTCGTTCCTACGGTGTAACCTGATAACTGAGATACCTCAGTAGAAGACCGAACAGTTACACCGTAACAGTAGATTTTCGAGGGGATTTCAGTGATCAGGTCTATTCTCTCCCACCATCCCACTTTTGGAGCTCCTATTCAGGACTTGGCTGTCTGTGGTTTCCATCATTCCTCTGAGAGCCAGGTCCCTCACTCTCCTCGGGTCCCCAGGGCATCAGCTTTGCTCCTTTTGTCTCCGGAGGAAAAGGACTGAGGAGGGTGTGGGCCCGACTGCGCCTTTATAGTGCTGACGTCGACGGTATAGGCGGACCCAGTTGTACTGCTGAAAATCTTCTGTGTGGATTCCCTATTCACTGACTGTGAAGTTCCTATGATGTAACCTGATGACTGAGATCCCCTCAAAGATCTTCTGTTACGGTAAGTTCTTACATAACTGCTCTTTCCCTCCTTACTGTTCTCGTGCTGAGAAGGCCTTTTGCTCGAAAATCTATGAATTTCTTTCCAAAACCATTAAAAAACTTGTCTTTAGGCTTTTTTTCATGCCAACTGACATAGATGACGAGAAGTCTGCTACGGGGTTCTGGAAATGTGTTTGTGGGCACAAGATGTGCCAGACGGATTTGCACACCTCGTGCGCGTATTCCCTGGGCCACAAGCACAATACCCAGGCTTGTGACATCCGTCATACCTTCCATTTCTCCATTCTTGAGGCTCTCCCGCGCCTGCTTGCTTTTGAGCCATCTGAGTGAACAGCACCTGCTGGTCAAATCCAAGGACACCTGTCAGATGGCCTCCATGGCTGCGGGGTATGCCGAACAATTAGCTTTCCAGGAGGCGGCGACCCAAGCTGCAGCTCAGTCCTCCTCGGCTTCAGCCTTTTTGCTGCTCTCCTTCGGCGCCTCCTTCATGGGGGCATTTAAGCATCTGTGCCAGGGTCTCCCAACTCTTGATCAGGGCCCCTCACCTAAAAAAAGGTCTAAAAAAGGCCAGAAAGTGGTCTTTCTGTTGATTGTGGGATCCGGGAACGCTCTCAGGCTTCCAATTCCCGTGCTTCTCCAGATCCGACTTCAGTCAGATCATCAGCCCAGACCGCTGGCTCCATGGTACCACATCGAGCCAGTTAGCTAAGACGCAGGATGATATTCTGATCGAGATTTTTCTTGAACCGGTCGACCAGTTGTCGCTCAAAGAGGCCAATACTTCTCTGTCCAGGACTCCGGTCCTGACTCAGACACAAGGAGAGATGAATCAGTCTGCTGACCCGCCACCTCTCATTATCGACTAGGAACTGGCAGTGCCTTGGCTCTCTTCGACACCCTCTGAGGCTCGCCGCCAGTCCCCCCCCCCGGTGGTCAAGGTCCTGGTCTTGTTCCTGTGGGTCGGGCGGCTCACGTTGATGGCTCTCAGGAAAGTGGCGCTGCTGCTATTCTTTTCCTCGTCCTCCTCAGGTGAAGAGCGGCTTTGGCGCAAGTTGCATCAAACATACGAGGACCTAATGTGGCATCAGCCGGTATTCGCCGGTATGACGCCCGTTACGGCTTCTACCCCGGCCATCACCTCACTTTCACCACAGAGGCCAGTGCCTTCTCTGCAGGAGCAAACCCGTAAAACAGTCCTGGCTCAGCATCTCCCCCGATCCTGGTGGAGCTGCCCCCTAAACAGCCAATATCCGGCACGCTAAGTAGTCTCGGCCAGCTTCAGGTCTTCCCCATTGGTTGTCGGTCACCGTCACCCTTGACTGTCCGCGGATGATCAGTAGGGATTCAGGGATTTCTCCTTGCACTCTCATCTGAGGGACATGGAGTCGGCTGGGGGTCTCTCGATGGATGAAGACCCTACTTCCTTCAAGGGCCTTCTCCGTTTCTGTATTTCAGAGCTCTGGCAACATAGGAGATACTGACAAACCACCTGATAGAGTCCAAGAAATTGGACCATTCAGCAAAAAAGGTTTACCCCGCCTCTTTGCTTGGCCTTCACCAGACGAGCTCAGCCCTCCTGATGGCCCATTTTTCTGTCTTGTTGGGCACTCTGGATAAGGTGCTTCCTCATTTTCCAGTGGACCTACAGACCACGGTCAAGCAGGTCTGGGACCAGGGTCGGGGTGTGGTGAAACAACAGCTCCAGACAGCCATGGACATTGGGGACTCCTGTGCCTGTTCTGTGGTGGCCACAGTAGCCGTGCGCTGCAGGGCTTGGCTGCAGATCTCTACCTTTACGGCAAACACCCAACACAAGCTGGAGAATGTCCCCTTCTTGGGCACTGACCTGTTCAGGCCCAGGGTGGAGGAGCACCTCACCTGCATTGAAAAGTCCAATGCCACCTCGGATTCAGTGACATCTGACCAGAGGGACCCTAAGGGATACAAGCAGCAGTAGGACGCTGGGAGTGGGCCCCCCAGTGTCCCAGACAGCAAGAGGGCAAGAGGACATAACTGGGTGTAACTGGGTAATAAAATTACCTTTCTCAGGTTCTTGTTGGAACGGCACAGAGGAAGAGACAACAGACAAGTGGTGCATGTGTAATAAATGTAATTCATTACAGGTAAATGATAATACAGGCTTACTACTAACAGTGACTACACTGGGAGAGCGTCCAGTTTTCCTTACCTATGTAGGTGTAGTCTCTAGTCTCAGAGAAGTTATGTGCTGCAAGGGGTCATATACCCCAATAATAATCATGGTTACTACTGAAGAAGATACATAAAACGTATATAATTGGACAGTAGCAGGTGGCATGAGTAACCATCCTAACATAAGAAGTTGCTTACCCTGCAAAGATAGCACAAACAATGGGATCTCTGTAAGTCTCCAAGGTCACTTGCAGTTACAGTGATGCACAAGCACTAAAGATGGCACTATTGCCTAACTTATGATTATACAGTAAAAATATAATGGAAAGCATCTCCCAGAACTAAAATACATTGGTAACATATAATGGAGCATAATATGCATTAGTAAGATACAGCAGAACACAGATCCTGACACTTATGCTTATACAATAAGTGTCTCTGCCCTAAGGTTAGTACATATACCTACATATGTGTTGCTGTCCGTGAGGTGGGGGTACAATCAGGGGTGCTGGACCATGGATAACATGGGAGTGAGCTCCCCAGTGTCCCACAGTCATGGGGGGAACTTCAATTGCCAACACGGGGACTGAGCACCCCAATGTCGGCAAAAAATAAATAATACATTTACGGGGCACTGGGAGTGGGCTCCCTAGTGTCCCACAGTGCTTGGGGGGAGGGAGGCTTGAAATGCCAACACGAGGATTGGGAACCCCAATGTTGGCAGAAAAATAAATAATACATTTACAGGACACTGAGAGTGGGCTCCCCAGTGCCCCACAGTGCTGGGGGGGCCCTTCAAATGTCGACAAGGGGATTGAACACCCCGATGTCGGCAATAGTTATTTTTCTTTTCAAAAACAGCTGAAGAGGGGCTGGCCCTGTGGCATGGAGGGCTGAGGCAGCGATACCTTATCTCCTGCCACACGGCAACCTGAGTTCATGGTGCGAGCGGGTCATCGGGGGCCGGCTGGGGTGGGAGAGGATTGAGCATCCAGAGACTGCTCTCCTCTCCTGGGAATTGTGGGGAACAGGGGCCGACATTTGCCTGACACCTAGCAGAGGTCTGGTGTTGGCACACCTGGCCAATACAGTGGGGCATGGAGGTGAAGCAGCTGACTGGCACTCTGCATGTGGACGCACATGTGGCATGCCCCCCGTCAGCATTGCATGCTTTGCCACAGAAGAAAAAAGGAAAATGGCAGCTAGGTCGAGTGGCTTGATGGCCATCCATCTACCGCACCATCTCGGAGGGTGCCACCTGTACTGGATCCGGTCCTGGTGGGGAGTTAGGGGGCTCCCCACCACAGGGGGTAAGTCGTGGGGGTAGCAAGGTGGTGGCCCGATTTGGAGAAGGATACGGGACGGCTAGCGTCTGGAAAAAGAGAATGGGATGCCTAGAAGCAGGAGCCGACTGGGGGCCATGGGGGAGAAATAGTAAGTAAAAAAAAATTAAAATAAATAGCTGAAGAGTGCAAAAGCATAGTCAGCTGTTTTTGAAAATATTTACGGAAGAGTGCACAAAGACTCCCTCCTGCGGCCACAACTTTCTTTTCACACGGGACATCAAACTTCTCCCATAGAAAATAATGGGAAAATTAAACATTTAATAACTTTTGAATAGATTAATATTTTTTCACCAAACCTTCGAAAGGCTCATCTGTGGGGCCAAGGCAGCATACCCTGAAAATTTCAGAGAAATACCTAAAGCCGTTTCAAAGATACACATGACAAAAACAAACAAAAAAAAAAACGGCAAAAAGTTGGTAAATGTAGGGATTTTTAGTTTAATAACTTTTGAACCATTCAACGTATTCATACGAAATTTGGCAGGTCAACAGACCTATCCTGGGCACTCCTTAATGCCAAATTCTGTGCAAACCCATTGAATGGTTCAAAAGTTATTAAGGTTCAAATATTTGGGTTTAACATTAAACTGCCCTCTCACCCTAACTATACAGGTGCTCAGGGCTCCAGATAAGAATTTTTGGGATGAGTACTGTACTCCTCATTTTGAAAGTGAGGTGAGTGAAACCAGATTCAGATGTGTACAGATGTTTGGATGGAGGGGAGTGAAAAATACATTTTTAAAAACAATGACATTTTTTTTCTAGGTAAGAATTGATCATGTGCCAACAATACTCCAGATTATGTTGGCAGATAGGAGTAATTTACTGACCAGTCTTAAAATATAGTGAGTAAAACAAAAATGGGATGGGTACGAGTGCTGTAAATCTGGAAAAAATGCTACTTTTGAATCACCAGATCTTACTTCGAGAAGGTTCCTTCAGTAAGTCATCACATATAGGACTGGTGCCACCTGGCGTTGGGCCACATGGCAGACTTTTTCTAATCCTGATGAGACTGCCCAACCGGCGATCACGTGACTGGCGTCAAGCGTGACCGTATATAATGGGTGGTCCCCGCTCGCCTCCAGTTTCTTTTCCTGCCGTCGCCTTGGGCCGCCGCCCGCAGACTTCCATTTGCCATCGCCATGAAAAGTTCATTAAGTCGGTATAATCCCTTGCTGCTTTATTTCATCAGAATTCTGTTCTTCATTGATGTCTTCTCCTAAGAAGTGCTTGTCCTGTGGCACCCAGATCCCACACAAAGACGGTCATCCGAAGTACGTCATTTGCCTAGGCCCAGACCATCCAGTCTCCTCTTGCCCTGAGTACCAGTCCTTCAACCAGGCCACGAAAAAGAGTAGACAGCAGGCTTTGGAGGCCCACTTGCTCAAAGTCCGCCTAGCTTCCCTAGAGAAAAAGATGGATCGGCTTAGGGACTCGTCTGAAAAATCTTTCCCTTCTAAAAAACACAAGGAGAAGTCTAGGGAGAGGGCTCGTTCCGCGGACGTCAGGCCCTCGATGAGTAAGGCTCAGCTGCCGCCCAGGAAACTGGACGGTAAGTCAGACAAAACTTCGGCAGATAAGTCAATCGTTGGCTCCTCCGGTGACCGTGCGCCTCAGCTGATAAATTGGCCCCCAGCTCCTCCGAGACCGTGCAGCGGCCGGTAAGTTAGCTCCCCGGCTGGGGCAGCCGCCAGCACCAGTTGATAAGTCGGCCGAGGTCCATCCTGACCACCAAGACTCCACCCGCTAAGTCGTCCATCTCCGGCGGCGTGCAGGCTTAGTTCCCCATCGAGGCCTAACGGCACCACACCCGACGTCCGTGGGACCAGAGGGAAAAGCCCTCTCCCTCCTCCTCCCTCGGATTCCCCAGTGGACACATCCGGCCATGGCAACAGAGACCCCATCGACCCTGTCGACTTGGTGGGTTCCTCTCCACGTTAGCCTGCTGGGGTCCAGGCGCAGGAGGCTCCTCCTCAGCTTGCTGGTGGGCTGCCGGCCCCTCCTCCGACGATCCCGACAGTCCCTCAGCTGAGACCAGCTGTCCGGCCTATACCTTTGGCCCCGATGCCAAACCCAGCTCAAACGTCTGAGCCCCTTCGTCCGGTCCCGACGCCGGCCCCTCCAATGCTGGATCCCTTTCCGGTGCCGGATCAGGTAGCGCCGGTGCTAATGTCGGTCTCTCTGACCTGGGCTGTCCTGATGCCGGACCCTCCTCTGATTTATAGTACGGTGGGTCCAACATGGGTTCCCCCCGGTGTCAGGGCTGACGACGGGGATTTATACCCGACCCTGAACTGTCCCCCATTACCCATATGTGTATCCTGGGGATCCTTACCCGGGGGGTTCAACTCCCGATTGGAGTCATCTGGGACAGTTCTACCTGGGATTTAACTCATATTCCCACTACATGGGACCCCAGGGTTATTATCCCCCACCGGTCACCCCCCCCTCCTCCTCCCCAGCCTCAGCCGGCCCCACCTCCCCCTCCTCCGGTTGTTCGACTTCAAGACCTTAATACAGTCTTGGTGGCGAGGGGCTAGGTCGAGATGGTCTTGAACCTGGAAACTAGACTCCCTGCGCAGCTTTCTAGGACCCTTCCCGGCGACAGCTTCGCTGGCGGTCTACATCTCGGGGAAGACTCAGCAGGGCGTTTCCTTCAGGATTTTACCGTCGTCCTATTGAGGAGGCGGATGACGACAGCTCAGACGGGAAGGAAGATTCCTCAGAGGAGGAGGTCCTGGAGGACCCTGAGGAACCGAAAGGCAAGGCCTCACCAAAATCCCCGCTGGAGGATCCTTCTTTCTCAGACTTCTTGAGGGCCTTGAGAGACTACTTCAACTGGGAATCGGAGGAACAGGACCCGATGAGACAGAGGCTCGCAGAACACCTAGACTTGTTGTGTCTGTCTCCCATCCCAGTTCCCCCATGGATGGGCCCCTATCAAGACCTCACCACGACCATCTGGCAGTTGCCTCAGTCTATTCCAGCTGTCCCCAAACAGGCGGACAGACTCTACCAGACGCCAAAGGATGCCCCTTTCTTAGTCTCATCCTAAGGCTGACTCTATAGTCATTTCGGAGGCTCATGATCGCTCCTCTGCTCCTAAGCACATGAGCACTACTGCTCCAGACAAGGAGTCGAGGCAGATGGACCAGTTTGGAAAAAAGGTTTACTCTTCGGCCACGTACGCCCTTCGGTCCCTTAGTTACATGGCCCATAATGTGTCCCACCAAAAAGCGACTATGGCCAGGCTGAAGGCGAGGTCCAGTCCATGGATGCTTCACCTCTAAAGGAGGAACTTGCCAAGGATCTCCACCTCTCCAAGATCTCTTGTAGGCATGCTCTGTGGACCACCTATGATTCTGTCAATTCTGTGGCCCGTACCTCGGCAACTGCTGTTGCCCTTAGACGGCACTCCTGGCTTCACCTTTCAGGCCTCGCTAACAAGGTCCAGTCGACAATTCAAGATGCCACTTTCAGGGGCTCTGTCCTTTTTGGCCGGGACACCAAAGATATCATAACGGACCTACAGGACAAAGGAGTTGCACTTAGGTCTGTTAGGTCTATGTACCGATTGGGCGCTCAGCAGCAGCCCTTTCGGAAAAAGATCTGGAAGCAGAGGAAGAACGCTCAAGTGCGCCGCCAAGGGAAGCATAAGGCCACAGGTACAGCCACCCCTCATGCCTCCAAAAATCAGAGATGTTCAGAAGGTCCTCCCCTGAACGTCCCGCCACTTCTTGACTCCCCAGCCCCACTGTCTCAGTCTTGCGACAGGGAGCAGGTGGGGGGAGGTTCGCCCACCACACGCAGAAGTGGAGGGTGATTACCTCCAACAAATGATGGGTCCTGCAACTAGTGTCCGTGGGACACACCATAGAGCTCCTGGAGTTTCCCCCAGGAAATCCTCCGCGGAAGTCCTCATACTCTCGGGACCAAGCCCTTCTCGTTCGTGAGGCGGTAAATTCACTCTTGCTCAAAAAAGCGATCAAGCACGTCCCCTCAGGGCAAAGGGATTTTACTCTCATTTTTCCTTGGTTCCAAAAAAGACCGGGGACTTCCGACCCATACTCGACCTAGGTCAGCTCAACCAGTTTGTCGAGTACAAAAATTTCGGATGCTGACACTCCAGAGCCTCTTACCTCTCCTCCTGGAGAATCATTGTCTCTGCACCCTGGATATGCAGGATGCCTACCTGCACATTCCTATTTACCCCAGCCACCGCCAATTCCTGCGTTTCCGTTTCCATGGGGAGCACTTCCAGTTCCGGGCATTCCCCTTTGGTCTGTCTTCAGCACCACAGGTTTTTACCAAGTGCCTTGTGGTGGTCACAGCGTTCCTTCACCACCGAGGTATTGCGGTATTCCCTTACCTGGATGACTGGTTGATTGCAGCCCCGTCCACGGATTCCTTGCTGGTGACTCTTTCCTTTACTCTGGACTTGTTCAATCGATTAGGGATTACGGTCAACATGCTCAAGTCATCCCTTATCCCTGCCCAGAAACTCCAGTTTATCAGGGCAGTTCTGGATACGGTCCGGTGCAGAGCCTTCCTCCCTCCTGACAGAGTGGAGACCCTGATCCGTCAGGCCTCCAAAGTAGCCTCCCTCAGGACCATCATGGCCTGGGAAGTCCTTCGTTTTTTGGGCCTGATGGTGGCCTCCATCACTACCGTTCCCCTTCCAAGGCTCTTCATGAGGATCACTCAGTGGTCCTTGTGGGTGCAGTGGGATCAGCTTCTGGACGATCTGTACCATCCGGTCCTGATCTCCTCAGCGGTTCAGAAGGATTTGCAATGGTGGATGGATCCTTGCAATCTTTCCTTGGGACTTCCGTTTCGGAACCCTGTACCAGTAGCTACCCTCACCGCGGATGCCTCGAATATGGGGTGGGGTGCTCACCTGGGGGAACATCAAGCTCAGGGACTTTGGTCCGGCTTGGAGATCTCTCCACATCAATGTTCTGAAGCTCAGGGCGGTCCTGTACGCGTTACAGGCCTTTCAGACCCTCCTTCCAAAGGGAACACTGCTGATCCAAATGGACAATATGTCAGTAGTTTGGTATATAAACAAACAAGGAGTAACCCGGTCGTACCCTCTTTGCAAGGAGGTGACCAGGGTGTGGAACTGGGCAGTCCAGCACCATTTGGCCCTGGTGGCCGTGCACGTTCCGGGCATTTTAAATGTCCTGGCAGACAGTCTCAGCAGATCCAGGACCCTAGCTCACGAATGGGAACTGCATCAGGAAGTGGCGGACTCCATCTTCCGAAGTTGGGGCATCCGGATATCGACCTCTTCGCCTCCCACTGCAACGCAAAACTTCCCAAGTTTTGCACGCTTATTCCAGAGCAAGGTGCTTTTTGGGGCGACACATTGTCTCTATCTTGGACAGGGAAATTTTTGTACGCTTTCCCTCTGTTTCCCATTCTACAGAGGGTTCTTCTCAAGCTTCAGGCAGAGAGGGCAAAGATGATCCTCATCACTCCTCTCTGGCTGAGACAGATCTGGTTCCCGCTGCTACAGCAGCTTTCCAAGGAACCACCAGTTCCACTTCCAGTGACTCACGACCTCCTTACTCAGGATCAAGGCCGTCTGGTTCACCCGGGGCTCAGGACCCTGCATCTTCATGCATGGCTCCTGCAGACATAGTAATATCCCATTTCGGGGTTTCCTCTCGGGTTGCACAGGTCCTCATTGAGGCCAGAAAACCTTCTACCCGTTCCACTTATGCCATGAAGTGGAGGCGGTTTTCTATATGGGTGACTGCTAAGGGTTGGAATCCCTTCTCTTGCTCGGCCCCGCAAGTCATGGAATACCTCCTTCACTTGTCAGACTCCGGTCTGTCCAACTCTTCCTTAAAGGTCCATATCTCAGCGTACCATGAGCTAGTGGATGGTAAACCCGTGGCTCAGTTGGATGTCTCTAAAACCTTTCTGAAAGGGATTCTCTATCTGAAACCCCCCCCATCTGCAGCCCAACTCCACCTTGGGACCTGAACTTTGTCCTGGAAAAGCTCACCCTTTCTCCTTTTGAGCAGGCTATGAGCTATGATTTATGCTTCCTGTCTTGGAAGGCGCTTTTTCTGGTGGCCATCACTTCAGCCCGAAGGATTTCGGAGCTCAATGCTCTAGTCTGCAAGGAGCCTTACTTGATTTTCCAACGGGACCGGGCGGTCCTTAGAACTCATTCAAGGTTCCTCCCAAAGGTGATGTCAGAAGCCACGCTGAACCAATTGGTAGAGCTTCCGGTGTATTACCCATCCCCTCTAACAGAGGTGAGGCACTCCTTCACACGATGGATGTCCATCAGATTCTCTGGTGTTATATCCACTGGACTAAGGAGTTTCGCTCTTGTGACCAGTGGTTTATGTCTTTTGCACCGAAGGGCAAACCGGTTTCTAAGCAGGGCCTTTCCAAATGATTAGGCAACTGCATTTGATTCTGTTACCAGAAGTACGATAAACCTCTGCCGGGTACCATCAGAGGTCATTCTACTAGGGACTTGGCTGCTTCCGCGGCCTTCCTACGGAACGTTTCCGTGGCTGACATTTGTGCTGCCGCTACTTGGAGTCCATACTTTTACCAAGCATTATAGTCTGGACATTGCTTCTAGGCAGAGGGCTGGCTTTGGCCTAGCCGTCCTGCAGGGCCTACTGTCCTAGAATGGGTCCTTTTCGGACTTCAGTTCTTTTCCGTTGGAGTTGTTTCCTCCTCCCTAGTTTCTCTCTGTCTCTCTTCGGAGGGACTGCTTGGGACTCAGTCCTATATGTGATGACCTACTGAAGGAACCCTCTCGAAGTAAGATAGTACAGTTACGTAAGAACTTACCGTAACAGTAGATCTTCGAGAGAGGTTCCTTCAGTAGGTCATATTTTTCCCTCCCTCCTTCCCCTCATTTTATGTTTTACAGGGTCTCCAAATCCTGTTCGCTCCTGCTGTCAGGCCTGGAAGGCGGGCATGGGGACCGCCTATTATATATGGTCATGCTGACGTCAGTCACGTGGCGTCAGGTGGGCGGTCCCCCATCAGGGATTGCTAGAAAAGTCTGCCATGTGGCCCGACGCTAGTCCTATATGTGATGACCTACTGAAGGAACCTATTATATATGGTCATGCTGACGTCAGTCACGTGGCGTCAGGTGGGCGGTCCCCCATCAGGGATTGCTAGAAAAGTCTGCCATGTGGCCCGACGCTAGTCCTATATGTGATGACCTACTGAAGGAACCTCTGTCGAAGATCTACTGTTACGGTAAGTTCTTATGTAACTGTACTTTATGTCACAAAGCACCATTCTTTGGCATGTGGAGTATTTACAAATGTTGGGTGAGTACTGGTACTCATTCAAAACATTTTCTGAAGAGTATTTCCTAAAATGAGGCGAGTAAAATAGGATGGTACTCCCCTTCTCTAGAGCCCTGCTGGCACTACTGCGCCAGTATAATATATATTAGCCCCATACATGTAAACATGCCAACAAAGATAATCTTTATGTATACAGGCAGCCCCCCCGATTTCATTACATGCTCTGTAGACAGCGCTTCAGCCCTGTTCCCAACCTTGTGTCATAATTATGCAGTTTTCCAGGCTGGGGCTGCAGCGCTTGGCTATCGCCCGGCTTGTACACGGAAGCTGTGAGTCGGGCTTTACGAGGACATATTTTTAAAACAACTGAGCAGAAAATAGTAATATATCGCCGAAAAGGCTCCTAGGGCAGGCAACTACACGGTATAAGTTGCCTGCCTTGATCGTGTCAGTTGCTCTTTAAATTTTGTTGGCATTTAACCAAAATTATTCTTACTCTAGGTATATAACATGATGACATACGCCCTCTAGTAAGGCGTGTAATATTAGGCTTTACCAATCATTTGATTTAAAAACAGTTGTGCTGCTCTTGGGCACCTTGTATTCATCATCATATATGTAACTCTTCTAATTTTATTAATGTTGTTTCCCCTAAGGTGGGATCATAACAGGCTAGACGCACAACTCCTTTGAGAGGAAATGTGACTTCTCTCAGTGTGTTTTATTATATGCATATAGACTGTTAAGTGTATGCAATGCATCAATTGCTACAAGATGATAAAACAGTAAAAATGAAGTTAAAAAAAAAGAACAGAGGTGGGGGGGGGGGATGGAGACCAGATAGAGTCTGTGGATGTAAAATAGGCAGGAAACACTTAAGACAGACTGGGTGGATCAATCAATCCTTTTCTACTGACAAATTGACGAATTCTGTTTCTATGAGGGTGCTCAGCTAGCACAAACAGCTGTTATTGTGCCTATTGCTATAAAATCTATCAGGTGTTTTAAGCATAATTTAACATTTTTAGTTACCTTTTTCATAGGTAAAAATCCATCAATATATGCCTGCCGTAACTTCCTAAAGCCAGGGATGACCGTGGCCATCCCATGCACACTAGCTGGTATCCTCTGCACTCAATATGTTAATGAGTGCTGTCGATTAACGGCAGAAGTTGGTGGCATTCATTAGCATACTGAGTGCACAGGGGTGGCCACGGCCATCTCTGGCTAAAGGAAGTGACAACAGGAATATATTTTTTTTCCTATGAAAAAATAATTAAATTTAAATTTTGCTTATAATCCTTAATAGTTTTATATGTTTACTTGCATGCATGTGCAAGAAACATAGTGCCACCATACGAGTTTTCGTAGGTGTGCCTCCTCCACTTCCAATGCCCTGCTCCCTTCTGCAGGCGCGGATGCACCACGCCAATGAATGTCTGAAATGTCTATGACAGCTGTTCAGAATGCAGTGGCATACAGCTGAAAGCAATCAGCAGTTGTAACGTGTAGGCAATTTGCATACTGGCGTTGGCAGGTAATTTACATACTGCTGTCGGCAGTATGCAAAGTGCCTACAGCAGCACTGCATCTTGAACAGCTGTCATAGACAGCTTCCTTTGTGTCTACTCTCTCCGCTCCCCAAACACTCAAGTAGCACGCTGGGAGCCCACCCCAGCGTGCTCATGCGCTCCCCTTGGCTCTGCCACCCCCCCCCGAGTTCTAGGTGCCACATTAGGAGCCCACCCCAGCGTGGCATAAGTGAGAATGGCGATGGGGGTGCCCAATCCCCCACTGGCTCAGTTAAACTCCCCCAAAAGAAACAGACTTCCAGTTGCCACGCTGGGAGCCCACCTCAGCGTGGCACACGTCTGTATGGCCGACAGGGGTGTTCAATCCCCCGTCGGCTCCACTGACCCCCCCAAAAAATCTTCCAGCTGCCATGCTGGGAGCTCACCCCAGCGTGGCACGAGTCCCTCATCATCTTCCTAAAAAGAAAACAATCTGAAAAGAAAAAACGGTCCCTCGTTGATTGTCTTGCCCTCCAACCCGTGCCCACCCTCTACGCATCCACCTCCCCACACCCCCACCTCACCCAATACTTACCTCCGGAGGCTGGCGTGACAATCTTCGGTGGACCGGGAACACGTCTGCACTCTTCAAAGCTGACCGTGAACTGAAGAAATGCCGGAAAGCTGTAAAAAGGAATAAATAGGGTTTTTTTCAAATTTGATGCATATCTCAAGCATTGTTTGGAATTTTGGCACCAAATTTTCAACATGGGGTTTTTGGGACCCCTCCTCATGAATTCTGGCACTGTCATGGCATTAATCGGCCCTGAAAGGCGATTTTGTTGTCGCTGCGCAGAACCACCTTTCGGGACCGATTTATGAAACAACAGTGTCACAGTTCATGAGGTAGGCCCCCACTAACCCTATGTTGAAAATTTGGGGAAAAAAATTCCCAAAAATGACTGATTTACGAGCATGCGTTGCGCAGTTCCTAAGCACGCTCGTAAGATCGCGAATTTAATATTTTCACTCCAGATTTTCAACATTGCCATTTTACCACACCTCCTTATGAGCAGTACAGCTGTCATTTTTCACATCTTGCCCAAAATGTGTGTCCGCGCATGTTTATTTATTTATTTAGCTTTTGTTAACCAGGTAGGTACACTAGACAAGACAATTGCCTATTTTCAGGTACGACCTGGGAGAGTACAGGAATAATAGATTTAGGTACATACAACGACATTGTATAAATTAGACATGTTACAGTTCATGTGAGGATACAGATTCAACACAGCATACGAAACATGGTAAGGCATAGATTATACAGTATTAACATAACAAAAATAAACATCTTGTGGGAGATAAGAGCAATAATGTTACAGATTCAACACAGCATACAAGCATGGTAAGGCATAGATTATACAGTATTAACATAACATATACACCTTATGAAAGCCAAGAGCAGTTCCAGGGGCACAGTATCGAAATCCTTCAGATGTGACACTATATACAGCTTAGCAACCTCTTGGAGTCTGGTCTTTTGTCCAGGACTAGCTCCAGAGCAGAGGAGTGCTGTGATGGATCAATTCACGGGGGTTTGGGACAGCCACAGGCTGAGGCAAGTTTTAGATGGTTCCATAGAGAGGAACGGAGACACATCTGTGAGTGCGCGGCAGGGACCTGGGCAGGGAAGGAGTTCCACAGTCTGGAAGCGAATGCAGCAAAGTTCCGCCCACCCATTTGAGTCCATGTAGCCGGTGTCTTGAGGAGGGCCTGTCCCTGGGACCTGAGAGTGTAGGAGGAGGAGACAGATAGGACAAGAAATTTTGCAAGCCCTGGAGGGGTGCTAGTGCCATGGACCTTTCCGCTGAAGCACCCTAAGACGAAGCCTATGTGGTTAGCGGGTGAGAGCCAAGTTAGTCTGCTATAGAGGTCGCAATGGTGAGTGAGACGGGGGGCAGCCAGCGAGAAGCAGCAAACATTATTGTAGGCAGTGGACCACCTAGTGAGGTGGACTTTGGATGAGCGGGCAAACAAGAGGAGCCCATAGCAGAGCGTGGGTAGGAGCACCCCTCTGGCAAGTGCAATCCGAGCTGCCGAAGTAAGATTACTTTTTGCTCTGTATGCCAGACCCAGTTTGCAGTTAACAGCCTTGCAAGTATTCTGTATGTGGCGGCCAAGGTCAAGCTGCGGGTCCAGCATCACCCCAAGGTATTTAAAGTTGTCAGTAACTGGGATCTTAACCCGTCAACACCAGAAACACATAGTGGAGTAGGGGCAGCCTTAATCGTGGCCTGAGATCCAAAGAGCATGGCCTGGGTTTTCCTGAGATTTAGAACCAACTTATGTGACAATATCCAGGATTGGATGTTCCTCAAGTCCTCGCTCAGGTGGTGATTTATGACCCCTATCTCAGGGGAGTGAGTCAGGATGACCAGGTCATCTGCATAAAGGAAAGGCTTGCAGTGGACAGCAGCAGCCGGGAGTTTGTTCACAAATATCGAGAAAAGCAGGGGCCCCAAGACGGAGCCTTGTGGGACACCCATGGTAACAGAGATAGTGTCCAAGAACTCCTTCCCATACTTAACAAGTTGCTGTCTGCCGCTTAGATAGTTGGAAAACCAGTTGAGCACCTCAGGTGATAGACCATAGGAGCTGAGCTGGGTGGACATCATGGTGTGATCAACAAGATCAGAGGCTTTAGAGAGATCTATAAAAATAGCTCCAGAGAGTTTGCCTTGGTCCATAGCCGCTCTGATCCAAGATCAGACCGTGACAAGGGCAGAAGTTGTGCTGTGCCCTTTCCTAAAGCCATGCTGCTCAGGGGACAACAGGTCATGAGACTGCAAGTACTCCGAGAGTTGCCCTGCCACGACCTTCTTGAGAAGTTTGCTGACAGTATGGATATTGGACGGTAGTTTTCTACGAGTTTGGGGTTTCCTTGTTTAAGTATTGGGACCACCCTGGCTACTTTCCATACTTAAGGAATGACACCTGACGACAGGGACAGATTGAAGATATGGGTTACCATGGGGGCAATCTCACTGGCACCAAGACTCAGAAGTTTCGGCTCCAATCTATCACATCCAGCACTCGAGAAGTGGGAGAGACCAGAGAGCAGTCTCTGCACCTCTTGCACCGCCACCACCTTAAAAAGAATTGGAGGGTAAGATGAGGATGGTGCAGCCCATTTTTCACCCTTCTCCCCTCCCCCATGGGGTAGTGACGAGGTAAAGGTAGGTAGGTCCGAGAAGTATTGGTTGAATGCATTTGCGATGGTCACGGAGTTGTTGCAACTGGCACCATCGATGATCATATCTGAGGTCTCACCGCTCGGGGTCCCACTGACTATATTCTTAATGTTTCTCCAGAACCTCCTGGGGTCACTAGCTCTGCGCAGCAGCACAGATTTGCAAAATTCTCCTTTGGCTGCCCTAACAGCCTTCTTACACTGATTTCTGAGCATCCTGTACTGCAGAAATATGGCCTGTTCCACCGTGGCCTTGAATTTTACCCAGCACTTGTCTCTGTACTTCATAAGGGTTAGCAGACTGCCCTGCAGCCACTTTGTCGCCGAGCCCCTGACCCTCCGTCTGATGAGGGGGTAGTTTATCCTGCAGCACCCTGAACGCAGTGAGGAAGTGACTGGCTGCTGATGAGGAGTCCTGTGCGTTCCATACTGCTGACCAGTCAGCGTGCTGGAGATCAGCATGGTAGGAGCCAAGATCAAACCTTGAGTAGTCTCGGACCTGGATAATTCTATGTGGGATTTTCAGAGAAGGAATCTTCCACACCCCGTACACGGGGGAGTGGTCCGAGATGGAGTCAGAGACGATGCCCGACGAGCTGATCCTCTCTGGTCGATTTGTCATGACCCAGTCCAGGAGAGAGCTCCCTCCACCATTGGGTGGGCATCTAGTAGGCTCCTTAATCAGTGGCTACAGGGAGAGACCAGCAAGGAGTGGTTCATATGCTTTGGAGTTGCAACCAAGCCAGTTTAGGTTGAGATCACCTAGAATAATAAGTTCATTATGTCAGGTCACAGCACCCACAGTATCCAGGAGGACGGACAGCCCCTCCAGGCTGCCCCTTGGGGGACTGTAGGTGAATACAACATGTATCTTTCTGGTCATCCCGAGCAACAGCACCGTGTGCAGGAACTCACAAGGGGACTGCACAGGTTGTGGACAGGGTATCACCGACAAGTTAAGATGGCTTTTATAATAGACCAAGATGCCACCCCCCCTTTTTTCCTGGGCGATCAAGCCTGAGGAGGTCATAGCCCAGGAGGGCACATGTGGAGTTTGGTATGGTGGGTTAAAGCCAGGTTTCTGTTATTCCCAGGATATCAGGGGTGTGGTGGGTGACCCAAGCCAGTAGTTCCGCTAGGTTGGGCAGGATGCTACGAATACTGAGATGGGCTATTTTCAGCCCTTTGACCACCATCCCACCCAGAGCAGCAGGGGCCGTTTGGTAGGAGCGGGCTGGAGTTTAGCTTCGATGTCACCTGATAGTGCTAGGGTCACCAGGAGTAGCCATAGGACATGTTTTTGGAAGGGGCCATCCCTGCGCACCCTCGCGACATATCTCCTGACCAGACGTGCATGGCAATGAAAGCACCTCAGGTCAAGACTGCAGAGAACCCAGGGAAGGGGTCTGCCTTCCGCTAATAGGTTGGAGAATGTCAAATCAGTTTCCTCCAGCAGGGAGCAAGTGCCCCATGGTTCACCTACTCTAGGGACATCTGCACCAATATACCAGTGGATGCCAGGGACAGAGAGAATACCACAGGCTAGCGTACACACGAGTGGATGCAGCGGTATTCGCTTAAATAGGTACTGAGGGTTCCCCATGTTCATACCAGTGATAGACTAACCAAGAGGAATGGTCCAGAAGTCAGTGCTGGTCACTGGCCCCAACTCTGTGACCAGTGGTGATTCCCACACCACTACCAGACACCTGATACCACCCTGTTTTTCAGCAGTACCTACCTATTATTACCACCTATCTATTCTCACCACAACAATTCAGAGCTCATACCTCCAAGAGTACCAAACTAAGTCCCTAAATTGGTGAGCACCCATGCTATGTTGGTAGGCAGGCCACCTGTAACAGATTGGGGATTATAAAACAGTACAATTCACAGGGATACTAATGCTGTTAGAGTAGTCAAAAATATAAGCCAGTGGACCCTCAACGCCCCACTAGATATAGGTGAACGTATGCTAGCCCCTCAGCAAACTGTACAGCCCTCTTAAAACAGCGCACAATGGCGCAGTCGGTGTGCCAAATCAATGTTCGGGACAGATTAAGAAAATCGCGTGGAACCGTAGGAAGCCCCGGCTCAACTTACAAAAACTCTCTGCCAAAAGCTATGGGAGGGATAGCTTTCCCTTCCCTTGCTGACTACTGGATGGCAGCTCAGATGCGCCTGGCACTGCTCTGGGATATTAAAACCTACCAAGCAGCCTGGAAACAAACAGATATATCCAAAGGGATATCTCCCCCTTTGCCAGCGATCTTATTCTCTCTACCCCTATTACTAACAGCTCAGCAGGTTGTTCCGAAAACCATGTCTACAATATTAGAGGGCTGGAAGAGAGAGAGATTAGAAACAAACAATCACGTCAGCACCTTTGGAAGTACCAGTGGTTCTTGGTGAATCCACAATTTGACTCCCCCATACTGAAACCCTTGTATGACATTCAAGCAACAAGGTGCCTAGTAGCCCCATGGCAGCTTATCAGAGGAAGTACGGTAATACATTTTGAGGAGGGTCAAAAAAGATATGCATGGAGGGAAAGAGATAGGCTTTACTACTACCAAATTAGGGATTATGTTAATAAACAAATCAGAATTAGAGAGAAAGGGTCCCACATGTGGGAAGACCAAACCCCATTTACTCAAATCTGGTCCTCATTACAGGGTGAAAAAGCCATATCAATAATATATAAATTTTTAATCCAACAGAATACACACTCCATGGATCCAGTTAAAGCTAGCTGGGAAAAGAAGCTGAACCAAGCAATAAGGATTGGCTTAAAATATGGAAGGGTACATGGTCCACTACCTCCTCCCCGACCTGGAGAGAGTTTGTATGGAGGTGTCAGAGTGAGGTTTTTTTTGTACCCACAACACTAGCCCAGAGAAGCTCAGAGACCTCCTTGGGTTGCTGGCGAGGATGTGGGGAACATATGGCATCACATAAACACATTTTTTATGAAAATAAGCACCTTTTGGACTTTGGTCTCTCACCACATTACTAATATACTGGGTTATCAACACCCACTCACTGGGGTCAATCTCTTGTTAGGTATCCCACCTGATGGAGTAAAAGATAAAGCTGTTCTTTATTTATGGGCCATTCTGCTATGTGCAGCATACAAGTCAATCACCAAAAAATGGCACCACAATATCCTACCTACAATAGCTGAATGGAAATCAGTGATCCTTATCATACAACATAACGAACAAATGTCCTATGTCCTACGCAATAAGTTGGAAACATACACTATGGCTCTGGGTGGGGTTTCATCACTGTGCTGTCTTAGGCATCCTTCACAGTTAGAAGCCAGTCAGACTGACTTTGATTTGTCTGTTGGAAGCTGAGAACCTTGCTACACTGCAAAGAACAAACTATAACTCCATTTAGGACCTGGAAACCTGGTAAGGCATAATACTGGTGGGACATGTTAAGAAGGGGAGCTACGCTTTCTACAAAAAGTTTCATTTTTTTCCCTTATTGGCATTAAGCAGAGAACTGCAGGATTCCATTAGAAGTGTAGTAATTTTATAACCAGAGGGAGTGAGTACAACTGAATTTGCTTGATTGTTGGGTTTGAGACCTAGGATTTGGAAGGATATTTTTGCAACACTTTAAAAGTGTCCTGCTGGCTGAGGAGTGAGTCATTTTTATCCCTGGACTCAGTAGAGTGGTTTGTGCAGGAGCCGTGGTCTAGTAAATTGTGGTGTTAGTTGAATTACTATAAAGGGCAATACTCACCAGGGTGGTGGAGCAGTTGTGTATTTGATTATTTCTAACAGTCACCAGTGGCTGTGGACTACCCCCCCACCCTACCCCACAACCCCCCCCGGCGTGGCATTTCCTTTATAGCCACAGTTCTGACATCACTTCCTCAACAGGTCTTGGGGCAGAACTGTCATATCCTTAATAACCCTGCACAGTGCAAAAAGGGTAGGTACACACCACAAATAATAATAAATATATATATACATATATATATATATACATATATTACATATTGTATATTATAAGGGAGAGGGACATGTGGGGAGTGGTGCAATGCACTGGCTGTGGGGCAGCAGTTTTCCAGGAGACATTCTGGAAACTGCGTTGCTGTCCTATTTGCAGGCAACTGTCAGCTCTGAGGAAGGAAGTTGCCCACCTCCAGGCTGAACTAGCAAGGACTAAGGAAGCCTCCCCCTTCCAAAGAGCACCACTGCCACAACCACTGCCTCAGAGGTTGCCAAGTATGAAGAGCAGTTGGACCACAGTGGGTTCTGGGAGGGTGCGGGTGGTGGACCAGAGGCAAAGCCCCCTAGTTGTACCTCTACACAAATCATATGCCATTCTGGCAGAGCAAGGTTCCTCTATGATGGCACCCTCAGTGGAGACCCAGAAGAATGCTGAGGACATCCACAAGGGAGACCCACAAAAGGGTGGCAAGGGACACCACAGGGGAAGAAAACAGCTTCTGATAGGGGATTCAATTGTTAGGGGAGGTAAAACTGAGAAAGGGAGAGGAGAAGGAAGTAAGGTGCCTGCCTGGTGCCATGGCTTGGAGGGACAGGAAGCGAATCCTCAGGATTGCAGAAGCAGCATCACAGGAGAGGGAACTAGATATCGTAGTCCACCTTGGGACAAATGACCTAGCTAGGCATGGGATCAGTGCAGTGCAGAATTAATTTGTGGAGTTGGGGAGGGGCCTCAGACGGGTAGCAAGCATGGTAACCTTCTCAGAGGTGTTACCAGTCCATGGCAGGAGTGAGGCTAGGGTACTGCACACCATGCAGTTTAATGAATGGTTGCAAAACTGGTGCAGAGCACAGGGTTTTGGCTTCATTGGGGACTGGGGGCCACCTGGAGATAAGGTCTATACTGGCATGATGGTCTGCATCTGACCACGAGGAACCAAGCTCCTAGGTGATAGGTTTAAATGCTTCCTTGGCAAGCTTTTAAACTAGCCAAGGGGAAAGCACTGATAAAGGCAGGAAATTTCAAGCCTCCTCACAAAACATGGCAGGTAGTAGGTAAACACTGAGTACAGAGCTCAACACAGGGCAGAACAGGGGTAAATGGAAAAATAGACAAGGACAATAAGAGCAGGGATGGGGGAAGGATAAAGCCAACATTAAATGGAGGCAATGAGTACCAATGCCCGTAGTCTGGAAACAAGCTTCCTGAGCTAGTAGCCCTGATGGAAGATGAACAATTGGATATTGTGGCAGTCACGGAAACATGGTACACGAGAACCATGACTGGGATGTCAACATACCAGGGTACACAATCTACAGAAGGGACAGGGAAGGTAAAGAGGAGGTGGAGTAGCTCTATACATAAGGGAAGGGATCAAAGCTACAGAACTAAAAAGTAAAAGGAGGACAAGAGGCACTCTGGGTCACCTTGGAGACAGGGAATGGCATCAATCCGCACAGGGTTGTATACTGACCCCGTCTCAAGGGAGAAATGGACAACAAAATGATAGAGGACATTCTCAAAATGGCTAAAAGGGAGATACTGTTGATGGGGACCTGAATATGCCAGATGTTAACTGGATAACATGTACTGCAGCCAAATCCAAGAGCAGGGTCATTCTCTTGCACCTGCAGGGCAGGCCTAGACAGCTAGTGTTGGAACCCACTTGGGAGGGAGCAATACTAGACCTGGTACTCTCAAATGGAGAGAGATCACAAATTTAGAAATCAGTAGACATCTGGGAACAAGTGACCACTGCACAGTGTGCTTCACAATGAGCACAACCATGGAGATAAGCCATACAAAAACAAGGATACTGGACTTTAGAAGGGCTGACTTTGGCAAAATGGGTGAATACCTGAAAATGCACTAGCAAATGACCAAAAAGGAGGGTGGAAGAACAATGGAGAAAATCAAACTGCCATCATAGAGGCAACAAGCCTTTGTGTGAAACAAATAAAGAAAACAAAGCGGAGTAAAAAACCACTATGGTTCTCAAAAGAGGTGGCAGGGAAGGTTAAGGAGAAAAAGGCTGCATTCAAAAAGTATAAGGAATCACAGAAGGAGCATGACAGGGAACTGTATCAATTACAGCAGAAAGAAGTGGGGAAGGCAGTCAGACTAGCAAAGGTCCAAACTGAGGAAAAAATAGCCAACTCAGTTAAGAAGGGTTAAACCTTTTATAGGTACATTAGGGAGCATAGAAAGGTTAAGGGAGGGATAGTGAAGATTAATAAAGGAGAGGGGAGGTGGGCAGAGGGAGACAGTGAAAAGGCAGAGATACTGAATGAATACTTTTGCTCAGTATTCACAAAAGAAGTAGAGGAGGAGTTACCTAAACCAGACAATAGAAGCACTCTGGGTAGGGGGTTGACACCAGTCCATTCACAGAAGAAAGAGTCCTGAAAGAACTCCTAAAACCTCAAGGTGGACAAAGCAATGGGGCCTGATGGATTCACCCCAGAATCCTAAAAGAACTAAGGAGGACCTAGGACGCCACTCACCACGCTTTTTAACAAATCATGGCAGGATGGGGCAGTACCTGACGACTGGAGGAGGGCAGATGTGATTCCCTTTACAAAAGTGGGAGCAAGGCAGAAGCAGGAAACTACAGACCTGTAAGTTTGACCTCAGTGGTAGGGAAATTGATGGAATCACTTCTGAAAGAAATAATTGTTGAGTACCTGAAGTGACAGGGCACAGGACCCAAAGCAGCATGGATTTACAGCAGGAAGGTCATGTCAGATGAATCTAATTGATTTCTTTGACTGGTGACCAAAGTAATAGACCAGGGAGGGGCTTGGATATGGCCTACCTAGACTTTAGCAAGGCATTTGACACAGTCCCGCACAAAAGATTAATAATCAAGTTAGCCAACCTAGGAGTGGGTCCCAGGGTGGTAGCCTGGGTAGCAAACAGGCTGCACAACAGGACACAGAAGGTAATAGTGAATAGAACACATTCCGAAGAAAGGGGGTTACTAGTGGAGTACCTCAGGGCTCAGAACTGGGTCCAGTCCTCTTTAACATCTTTATAGGTGACATTGCAGAGGGTCTGAGGAAAGGTATGCCTCTTTGCAGATGACACAAAGATCTGTAACAGAGTTGATACACAAGAGGGTAGAAAAGATGAGAAGGGACTTGCAAGGTTGGAGGAATGGTCAGACATATGGCAACTTAGATTCAATGCAAAGAAGTGCAAAGTAATGCACCTGGGAAACAAAAACCCAGGAGAAGAGTACACAATAGCAGGGGAGGTACTAACAACAACAAAAATGGAAAGGGACCTGGGGGTAGTTATATCAGATGACCTAAAGGTGGGTAAGCAATGTGAAAAGTCAGTAAGGAGAGCCAGGGGGATACAGGGATGCATAGGAAGGGACATCACAAGTAGAAAAAGGGAAGTGGTTATCCCTCTATACAGACAGTTGGTGAGACCCCATCTGGAATACTGTGTGCAGTTTTGGAGACCTCATCTACGCAAGGACATAGACAGGATGGAAGCAGTCCAGAGGAGGGCAACTAAAATGGTGCAGGGTCTGCAGCAGAAACCATATGAAGAGAGACTGAGAGAGCTTAATATGTAAACTCTTGATGAAAGGAGGGACAGGGGGGACATGTTAGAAATGTTCAAGTACCTCAAGAGAATCAACAAAGTCCAGGAGGGTAGCATCTTTCAGAAAAAGAGATGTGTAAGAACAAGGAGGCACAATTTACATATAGAGGGGGGGACGGCTCAGGGGTAATGTAAGGACATTTTTTTTCATGGAGAGAGTGGTGGATACATGGAACAGCCTTCCTGAGGAGGTCGTTGGGTCTAAAACAGTGGGGGAATTCAAACATGCATGGGACAGACACAAGGCAATTATAGTGGGGGGTTGCAGGAAGTAGGCTGTTGGTTAACTAGAATCTGCAGCTTATCCAGTAGGTAGGGAAATGGGCAGACTGGGTGGGCCAAGTGGTGCTTATCTGCCGTCAAAGTCTATGTTCCTATGTTTCTATGTACTGGACCAGATGGGTACTAACCCAAGATCAGATTCAATAAGACAGGAGGGGGGAGCTACAAAGAACAGGAATTTAAGTATTAACTAAGATAGTATCCTTCCCTTAAGCTTACTTATTCAAACGTGATGTGCCCCCTATCAAATATCAGAAATTAACTTAAACAAGGGGAATTGAAGTAGAATACCTCCCTTGAGCAACTGATTTTATTCACTGAATTTATTTAACATATGTAAGTTCCTAACCCGAATGCTGTTACAGATTTACCTGTATGTCTTTTAATTTTCTTTTTTTTAGTTTTTTATTAACCTTAAGACTTGTGTATTAATAATAACAAGCAAATAGCTATAGTTTCAGATAGCCATGAACTGTTAACTCTGTATGTAAAATTGTAACAAAGGAATGTTATACCAGAGAATATGTATGTTAACTCATTTTCTAATCAAGGAAGTATTAAAAAAAAAAGAAAATCACAGTGACACGGTTCATTAAAATGGCTATGTTAAAAATGTGGTTACAAAAGTCCATAAAATGACTGTTATGAGCGAGCTTGCACAGTTTCCAAGCGCCCTCGTAAGTTCATGAATTTGTAATATTTTCAGTCCAGATTTTCACCACTGGCATTTTTCCACACTTCCTTATGAACAGTACAGCTGTCATTTTTCACACCATGGCCGAAATGTGTTTTCGCACTTCCAGTGCAGAAATGAGTAGTTGCTGTGGGAAATCACTGTTCGGGACAGATTAAGAAAATCACAATGACACTGTTTATGAGCGGAGGTCCCAAAATGCCTGTGTTGACAATCTATTGTAAAAAAATTCCCAAACTAATTACATTACGGGTGTGCGCTGTGCAGTTTCTACATGCACGCGCGTGACTTCACCAGTTTTTTTAATATTTTCACTGCAGATTTTCAAAATTGCCAATTTTTACACCTCCCCATGAACAGTAGAGTTGTCATTTTTCACATCCTGTTCGAAATGCGCTTCCGCACCTGTGGTGCCAAATGGCGTAGTTGCTGTGCAAAATCAGCTTTCAGCTAACAAACTGATATTGCCACTGTTCATGAGGTGGGGGTCACAAAAAAAAAAAACATGTTGAAAATCTGGAGTGAAAATACCAATGAACGCCTGAGGTGTTAGGGTTTCTGACCATAACGCCCCACCCTATAGAGACTGACAGGCATCGGGTGTGACTTGGGATTATCGCCTGTAATGCTCATACTATTCCACCCCCACACCATGCAGCCAGTGAGAGGCAACGAGGTGTGCCTTGGACTCTTACATTTAAAGTTCACCCCATCCCCCTATCTGCACCCATCTCACCGTGTTTCCTGATGGAATGAGGTGAACATAAGAACCAAGACCCCCAAGGCACACCATGACCACTTGTCTGTGTCTGCAGGTGGGGGCGTGGTGAAAATGGCATGGCCGTTATGCCTGGCAGCCCAAAGGCACACCCCAATGCC
The DNA here is from genome assembly GCA_016271365.2 of Neoceratodus forsteri. Taxonomy (NCBI): domain Eukaryota; kingdom Metazoa; phylum Chordata; order Ceratodontiformes; family Ceratodontidae; genus Neoceratodus; species Neoceratodus forsteri. The sequence goes on along the minus strand of CM057456.1, from coordinate 810,310,715 downwards.
TGTCAGTATCTGCAGGGTGGTGGTGGGGTTGGCTTCAGTTCAATACTTCACTGCCATTCCTATTATGCAGCTCTATAACTCCTACACTACCAATGCCAGCAAGCAAACATTCGGCATTGACAAATGCTTGTTTTTTTTTTTTTTAATCATTTAACATTTTGTCGTCTGCTGCAGCGCTCTTCGGCTTGGGGCATCCAGCCGCGGGGCCCGCCCGGAGAACTGGGTAGCTCAAACTGCACCCAGGTGGATCCGGGACGGCTGTCATGCCATCCCACTGAAGGGCTGCCCTCAGCCTCAGCCAGCCAGGACAGCCTCGGACCCTCCCCAACAGGATTCTGCCAAAGTCCTCCAGGCGGCTCGGAGCGCAGCCATCAAGCTGCACGGTGGTGCCCAGCCATTTTCCTCCTGATTGGTCCCTCGGAATGTGGACGTGCAATGACAGCCGGACACAGCGTGCCGATGTCCGCCACATTCCCCCTCCAGTATCCCCCACTCCAGTAGTGCCCCCCAGCATCCCCAGGGGCCGCCACAGAGCGGTGAGATTCCCCAACCCACCCCAGGACCAGGACAGCAGTCTACAGATGCTCAATCCCAGTCCTCCCCTGCCGACCCGGGCTCATTCCCGAACTCGGGTCGCCAGCATGGCATGAGGTGTGGCATCCAGCGCCTCAACCCTCAGCGCCACCAGGCCAGCCAAATGCTTGTTTTTTAATGCAGTAAACACTGACTGTCTGAGTGCTGTTTTCGCTAAAAATTTGTTTCATGGTGCAGAGCTTTCAATTGATACATATGAACAGCATTCTAGCAGTTTGTAGTACAATATTTGAATTAGTGCCATAGACAAAACTAGAAGAAAGGCTAGAATGGCAATGCCTCTCTGTGGTGCCTGATGCAAATATGTTGAGTGGGGTGCCATGTTGTAGCTGGCCAAAACAGTGCCGGAAGCGCAACGCTCGGCATTGTGTGTTCTGCAAGTACTGAACTGAATGAAAAGAGACTGGCTAAGCGATGTAACTAATCAAAATGTGCTAGGATTTATTTTACATGGAGCTTGGACACAAGAGTGTAGTGCACAGGTTTGTCCTATATGATAAACTTTTTGTTAAGCATTTATCAGACTAGGAGTTATCATAGAATTTTACGGCAGATAAGGACCGCTTGGCCCACCCAGTCTTTCCGTTATTCCCTACCTACTACAATACTGCAGACCCTACTTGGTCTCCTGCTTTACCCTCTCTTTCCTAACCACTAAGGTTCCCTTATGCCTATCCCAGGCTTTCTTGAATCCCATTACAGTTGTTGCGCTAATGACCTATGCTAGGAGGCTGTTCCAGGAATTCACCACTCTTTCTGTGAAGAAGTACTTTATCACATTTCCCTTGAATCTACCCCCCTCCAGCTTCATAGTATGACCCCTTTGGCCGTCAGCTGGCTACCATCTGTCCAGCCCCGCCACCCATCCCCCATTTCCTGGGACTATCCACCCCACTGTAGTGCACCCTGGCTTACCCACCAGGGTGAGTTGTCGGGGAGGGGCCTCTCCACGAACAGAGACTGGTTCGTGATCGGGGCGGTGCCTAGGTTGGCTGCGTGAGGTCTGGTGGAGAGCGGACATCCTCCTGCATAGGCAGATGATTTTTTTTTCTGTCCCCCCGGGAGGCATGACGTAGTGGCGCACACAGCGCCGGACATTTGGCATGCCTCCCGAAGATCTCAATCACTGGCTGTCAGACCCCGGTCTCCACCAGGGGTCATTCAAACGCTGGAAGCTCCCCCCCTGGAGGAGTGCAGTCCTTGGGACGCTCAATCCTCCTGCTGCCCCTCTTCCCCCAGCCCTCTGGAATCCCAGGCTTGCTTCCGAACCCGGGATGTTGGTGACACAAGCAGAAGCACTACTGCTGTGCCAGCCGGTCAGCAAAGTTCAATTGTGAAATGTTTGGCTGTGCTCTTCATTAATTTCATTAAGTTGTAGGCTCCTGCGTGACAGTAGTACACATGGGGCCAATGCTGTAAGAGCGACAGAATACACCTACCCGTGTGGCTTATTTGGTAGCACATCTACCTTTGAGTCAGAAAGGCATAGGTTGGCTGTCAGTGGACCGGGGTCTGAGGTCATTCATTAACTTTCCAGCATCAGTGTGTGTGTGGCACAGAGAGATGGCGAAGTGCATCCAGCACTTTGTAGTGTTAGCTGTACAGCTGTTGTGTTAACTGCACAGTGTTGGTACTGCACGTGGAACTGCACAGTGATGGAAGTGCATGTGGCAACACACAGCGATGACAGTACATGTGACACTGTGTTGTTGGCAATGCACATAGCACAGGGCAGAGTTGGCAGTACACATGGTGCCGCACAGTTGTGCCAGTGCACGTAGCCCTAGGGTGTTGGCAGTGCACGAGGCACAGTGTGGCGTTGGCAGTGCATGTGATAAAGTGTGGTGTCTAGTACATATGACTGTATGTGTCAGCAGTGCACCTGGCACAACACTGGGGCAGCAGTGCACATGGCAGTTACCCTCTGCTCACCTCTGCCGGTGGTCAACATCCCACACAAGTATAGTCACTTATGTTATACTTGAGTCAATACAATATCACCAAAGTAACTTGTATAAAGCAAGTGATTACTTGCCTGAGACAGAGGCTGCAGTGGAGCATAAGCATTTGCTGCTGTCATTAGAGGGTTGTGTTTGTCAACGTCAGTGGTCAATAGTGTTTTGAGCTTCAACGAGTTACTGTATTTCCTCCCCCTGCTTAACTTTGAGGGAGGGAGCTGGATCGAGCCGCTGAACGGCAGCTCTCCTCTCCCGGGGAGGTTGTCGCGCCCCCCCCGTAGCTCCATCGACGCTGGGTGGAGCTCCGGTAATGGCACTGGCAGCAGGGGATGACATGAAGGGAGGGCGTCTCAAGTGCGAAGTGCGGGTGCCTCCACATGTGCATGTTTGCGCTGAGACAGGGCAGGAGAAAGCTAGGCCACAAAAACCTAGAAACAAACAAACAAACAAAAAAAAAAGAACGCTGGTGGTGCAGCGGTTAGATTTCTGCTTGCGACACAGATAACCCGGGTTTGGGAACAGACCCGGGGAGTCGGAGGTCCGGCCGGGGTAGAAGGATTAAGCATCCCCGGGACTGCTCTCCTTCTCTTGGGGGGGCAGAGTGTCCAGTGCTTGACGGTCCCCGGTGGAGGCTGGGGGCACTACAGCATTCGGCGCCAATGCGTTAGGGGGGCAGGGTGGACACTGGCATTAGTGCACGATCCCACTCCCAGGGCAGCAAGCAAGAATAATGCCGGTCCCCTGGCACGACAGCCCGTTCAGTCCTGCCGCCCACTGCCTCTGATGCCCACCAGGGGAGTCCTGCTCTCATGGCCCCGACCTGAAGGGTAATCCGGGGCTTGCCCACGATGTCCATTAGGGAGTGGGAAGCCCCTCGGTGGCCCCACCCAGGGGGTAAGCCAGGGCTTGGGGGCCGTGGGCAGACAGAGCCAGAGAATAGGGGGACGAGGCACAAAAACAGTAAATAAAAAAAAAAAAAAAAACATTTGCTGGTGCCAGTGTTCATTTCCTGTTTGATCAGTTGGTAACACATCCACCTCTGAGCCAAAGGGCCATGGGTTGGCTATTGACAGACTGGAGTCTGTGGCCATTCATTAACACTTGCAAGAAAAAATTTAAATTTAAGGAACTTGGGACCACAGCTGCAGGACAGAGTTTAAAAAAAAAGTCCTGGTAGTCCAGTGGCACCTCCTTTCCCATTGGTACTATCCTGAAGTTCTCACCCCCTGCAGCTGGACCCCTCACCACCAGCTGGACCAGTCTCTATCCCTCCCTCCCTAACAAGATCACCCTCCCTACTGGTAGACAACCCCCAGCAAACTCCCAGCCTACCTATATCTGGACAGCTACACCACACCAACCTGCCTATCCAGCCAACCACACTCCGTCACCAACTACATTCCACCACTGCCATCACAATGCAGTGCCACACATGCACTGCTGACACCACACAGTGCAGTGCCATGTGCACTGCAGACTCCTGCAGTGCTAATACCACACAATGCCATGTGCACTGCCATCATAGTGCAGTGCCATGTGCACTACTGACTCCTGCAGTGCTGACACCACACAGTGCCATGCACACTGACATCACTGTGCAGTGCCACATGCACTGACTATACTGCAGTGCATCATGTACTATGGACACTGTTGCCACATTGTTGTTCTTCCTGCACTGCAGCCATTGTGTACTGCTAGTGTTGGCAGTGCATATGGCAGTGTGGCGTCAGCACTGCATGTGGCAATGTGGTGTTGGCAGAGCACAAGCACAATGCGGAGGCAGCAGTGCACTACATTGTGATGGCAAATGCACACAAGCAGCACTACAGTGCAGCTGCAGCAGTTTTCATGGAGCTGCTTGGTGCTGGAAGTGCACGTGGTGCCGTATGATGTTGGCTCTGCATGTAGCACTGCACAGTGCTGATTATGCATGTGGCACAGCATGGAGTCAGTGTGACAGGGCTGAACAGGACCCCGTCCCAGTTGTAATGGAGAGTTTGAATGCAGGGATCTGTTCTGTTCTTTCCTTTCCCTTGTCTGTCTGATTTTCTTGTGAGACCTGGGACTTGATCATCCCGACAGTCTCAGTTCTTTGCCTCTCTACCTTCCCTTGCTGTTTCTGTCTTTTACTTCCTTGCATATCTGTTGGTGTAAAAATATATATGAATCATTATGTGGAAATGTAACTGATACTGGGATCCCTTTGTTTGAAACTGCATACAGTTATACTATTGAAATGATTGAGAAGCCATTTGGAACTCAAGGGGTTAACCTGAGAGCAGTTTGTAAGCCCTTTTTCGGAAGCTGTGGAGGAGGGGCCTTAGTTCTGGGACATTGTGTTCTTGCTGCACCTGCATGAAATTGACAAGAACATTTAGAAAAAAAACAGGATGCTTGTTAAGAAGGGGGGTTGCAAAGACTTATAAGAGAAAGGGCTGCAATGTTTTGGGAGACACAGAGATTGAAGGAAAACTCAGATGGATCTTCTGTTTATTCTGCCTTTGTAAATAGTTATACTGAACAAGTTTCTTTTTTTTATGTTACTGCTAGAACTAATAAACACTTTTTGCGAATTCTACAACTGCTCCTGGTTTTTCCTATGCTTCCTGACCTGTGCCTCGACAGTCAGCAGTACACGACACTGTTCAGTGACTGAAATGCATTTGGCAGCACATGCCCAGTGATGGCAGTGTTTGTGGCAATGCACATCACACTGTGGTGGAAGTAGTGCACCAAGAACAGCATGGAGTTGGTAGTGAACATGACATTGCACAGTGCCAGTGGTGCATGTTGCAATGTAGTGTTGGCAGTGCTCATGGTACGGAGTGGAGTCGGCACATGGCATCCTTCAGCCTTCCGCCTGCCAGCACAGCAGGGAATCCTTGTTAGCTAAAAATGGGCAGCAGGATAAAACAGGGTCCAATACAAGAGGGTTATGTATGGAGGGTATTCTGCTGCCAAGGCTGGGGGAGCTTAGGAGACCCCTACCAGGACTTGGGGTGCTCAAGAGCTTGCCATCATGGCTGTAGAGGGCCTATGGAAGCTGCTGTTGGCACTAGTTGGTGCTCAAGAGTCTGCTCTCTCCCTGGTGGTGGGGCTCTACAGGCTGCCAACAGGGCTCTGGAACTCATGCATTAACTTGTGAAAGCTAAATTCTGCTTTCATGTCAAGTGTTTTACGAATTTGTGCTTTAATGTCTTGCATACATAGCACCCTCTGTGTGGGTAGCACCTTTTACACAGATATTCCCCCAGGCCCTCCAGCAGCTGGAACCCCTACCCCTCTAGCAGGTGGAACCCCTGCCCACAATGGACTGCGTTTTCCTCTGCCTGATCTGCAGTTGGGGAAAGGGGGGGTTAAATGAGGGACATCCCTCTTATAGAGACTGTTGGGGTATACTGGACCAGCCCCCACCCCCCTCCATCCTTGCAGCACAAGCCCCTTCCTGCAGCTGACCCCCCAACCCATGCAACTCTCCCTCACCACTCCTGCAGCTCAGCAGCTAGACCCCCCATACCAGCAGCCAAATAGAATATTTGCTTTGTGCCCCCAGTTGCTGGCCCATTCTCCAGCTAGGAAGAGGGCAAGGGAGTGGAAAATACATATGAATTTCAGCTGCGCCAAAGCAATACTGCGGTACTAGAAATGCTGTCTAGTCACAATGGGGCCAGGAGAACAGCAATATATGCTGCATGTGGTTTGGGGGCAAAGATAGCTACAAGCTAAGCAGTCAAACTGCAGACAGACCAGCGGCACCTCCCAGAGGTAGCACGCTTTTGCCATCCAAAAGACTGTGGCATGCTTTACATGCCTCAGAAAGGGGGCATTGCCATTCTAGTCTTTAGAGTTCTGTGCAAATCAATATGGCGGCCATCTTGTATAGGTATAAATGCAATTATCTGCCACAAAGTTGTTAAAACTGGAAAATTTTAGGTGAGGAAACACTCACAGCTGTACCTCTCAAACTTTTATAACTAAAAAGAAGGGTCACAGACACTTAAGATGAAGAATAAGAGAGCAGTCCTCCGGATGCTCAATCCTCTCCTCCCCTGATAGCCCCCAGCGACCCGAGTCCATTCCTGAACCCGGGTCGGCGGCGTGATTCAAGGTGTAGCGTCCAGCACCTCAACCCTCTGCGCCACCGGGCTGGACCCTATTTTTAATTTAGCATCTTGGAATATTATAAATTTCTGTTTTAAAAAATTAATTTACAGCACATTGTGTGTTGGCAGACCTTTTCCATGAAAGATACAGCAATTTTGAGAGGTAAAATAAGGATGTCCCTCCTAATCGGGGACAGTTGAGAGGTATGCTCACATCTAGCATTTCTTGGTAGTGGAACTGTCCTATCTTCTTGGACTAAAAGTCTCCACCACTCATTCACACTAATGGGGACTACGCAGGTGCTGGGACCCTAGAATCTTTAGGAGGGCCAGCGCCCAGATAGGAGCACACATGCGCGGCCCCGTGAGGTTGGCTCACGCCTATACAGGTTATCTCAGTGTTGACCCTCCAACTGTCTTAGTTCCTTTTTTCCCGCCGTTGAATGTGCTTCAGTAAACGATGTCACTCGCCAGCAGTCAAATCTTCACGTCTATATGACAGTAGCCTTAATCGTTCAGTATTCATTTAGTTTTAGTTACCCTTAATAGTATTCATTAAAAAAAGGAAAAGTGCCGGCCCGCTGGCGCAGTTCGTTTCAAGCTTGACACGGCCGATAGGGGTTTGAGGAGACAAACTCAAGTCGTGGAGGGCGTGAAGAAGGATCGAGCGTCCCGACTGCTCTCCTCCTCCTCGGGGAGGTGCGGGATGTCACCGATGCAAGGGACACCTGGTGAGAGCCAGGAGTACCTCAGCATCACGGGACAACAAGGTTACCAAGGCGGGATGGGCCATGGCGTCATGCATGTTCCCTCCCTCTAAAGGAAGAAAATATGCCTTCCTCTCGCCGCCCTTAATGATGCCCGCCTCTCGGGCTGCTATCAGGCTCGAGGCCGACTCCTGCCTATCCGATGTTCGTGGCACCTTAAGGGGAGTGGGTGCCACGTCTCCGCCCTGGGGGGTAATCCAGGGGGCCCGGGAGTACGGCTCATGTGGGGATGCCGCAGCCGAGGGGTCCGTGACAAGGCGGATGACACAGCGGTAAGAGGAGGGGCGCAAAAGTATATATTTAAAAAAAAAAAAGAAAAGAAAAATTCCTTAGCTTGCCATCGACAGAGTCTACCATGAACAGTGCGGTAGGAAGACTTCACTTGAAAGCTGTTCTGGCAACAAGGCTCAATTGATCCGCCATCATTTTGAAGTCTCACCGCGGGCAGTCTGGTGTTGGAGGAGGCGGTCCTTCCGAAAGCACAAAACAAAGTGGGCCTGTTCCAGATCTTGGTCAGGGACCCGGCACCGCTCAACCTCGAGCTCTTCTTCCTCCCACCAGTCGAAGAAGCGGTGCCGCTCGAGGTCACCCTCTAGTACATCTGCACGGAGACAGTCATTGGTGGGAGGCGGTAGGCCAACTCTGACTCCATTGGAGTCTCCTGTGGCCTCTACCCCTGGCAGCCATGATCCTCAACTCTGGAGCCCTTCACCGCCCTCCGGTGGTGTCTTGGCCTTTGGGCGTCCCGGTGGTGGGGTTGGGGACCCCGAATCCTCGGCCAGTATTGGCTGTGGTGCTGAATTCGGTGCTGAATCAGGTACCAGGGTTCTCGACATAGATTCTAGGAGTGGCGCCTTCGGCAGTCCCTCTTTTCCTATCTTTGCTGACCCTTCTGGGGTAGAGCGGAACTTTGATGAGTCTTATCCTGATCTGTTTGTCAGAAGACATGGATGAAGACTCATTTTATGGGCTAGAAGTAAGCCCTCTACATCAGCCGAGTCTATGGTCGATGCTGAAGAACATGGGATCCACCTTGACCCTTCAGACCTCTGCTGTGGACCCGGGAAGCTTTTGCACCTGCAATATCTTTTTTTCTTCCATAGAGGTTTTTATCCTCCAGAGCCCTGGCAGGCAGCTTCAGCCCTTCTGATTGAGGGACTCTCTCTCTCTGGTTCTGCCACACCTGCACTTGCCGATTCCCCCCTATGGCAGGGCTAGGAAGGAGGTTGCCGGCTTCTCCTCCCTCCCGGATACCCAATCCAGAATCCGGGGACAGCCCTCAGCAGCAGTGGATTATCATATAGTCTGCCAGGCTCAGTTTCCCCCATTTTTCCCCTGCCCCCGGACCGACGTGAGGACGTTGGATCGAGCCTCCTGACCCATACTGCCCTCCAGCCACTGTCAGAAAGCAGTCAATGAGCAATATAAATCTACCCCCTCCAAAGAGAGGAGATCAGACACTCAATTCTCTCTCCCCCCTGCCGACCCCCGGCATCCTGAGCTCATTCCCGAATCCAGGTTGCCAGCGTGTTGCGAGATGTAGCGACCAGCACCTCAACCTTCAGCACCACTGGGCCGGCCACACCTGCAATATCTACATGTCCCCGAGATTCCCATGGACCTGACACCGCCAGTGCAATCCTCTTTTGAGACCCTTTCACAAGTGGTATGGGACAGACCAGCATGTATTGCTTCTGTGGCTAAGGCTATAGATAGAAAGTACGTCCCTCCCAAAGACAGGCCAATCCTTCCCTCACAACCCTTCACAGATGCCCTGGTGGTACTGGTGGAGAACAACAAAGCCATGCTCACCCTAGAATCCACAGCACGTCCTGTGAATAGAGCCCTGTAAGATCGACACTCTGGGGAAGCAGATGTTTGCAGCAGCAACCCTGGGCATGTGCATAGCTAGCTACCAGGACCATTTATCTCAGTACGAGTATACCCTCTGGCACTCTTAAATCAACGGCCAAGAACCTCCCGGAGTCTGACACCAACGCAGAGCTTCTGCAGACCATTACCAGGAGCAGAGAGTACACCAGTCAGGAGCTGGCAGCTGGGATTTTTACCCAATGGCATTCCTGGTTCAGGACCTTGGGCTTCACAAATGATGCTCAGCAAAGAGTTATGAATCCCCACCCCCTTTTTTTTGTGTTATTTCTTTATTCTCCCCATGACTCCACTGTTGGCCTCTCCTTTGGGCCATCAATGGTTTTGTTCCCCTACTGCTCGCACTCTTGCACATTGCTACAGTCTTACACCTCAAATGACAGCCACCCTCAGGGTAATCCAGTTTAACCCTTCACCGGATGAGTTCTCCTTTGAGGAGAAAGGCACCTGTGGGGGCCATCCAGCGCAACACTTGGCCCTTCCGGTGCTGCTGAGGTGGTCTCTGGGGTCCGAACAGGGCACTCGTGGTGGAAGAGGGACCGGATGGCCATCATGCGGTCAAGCGGAGAATGTTCCCTTTTCTCCCCTTGGGGTGCCATGACGTCTGCAACGCCCCTTAGTTAGTTGTTCGGTGCACTGTTATACCCCTGGTCTTCACCGGGTGTTGGCAGGTGCAGGACCACATTCCCACCCTTCCCCCGGAGAAGGTGACCAGTCATCAGACACTCAAGCCTTCTCCCCCAGCTGGCCCTCCAGTGACCCAAGTCTGTTCCCGAACCTGTCTCGCCAGCGTCAAAAGCGGAAATCCAACTGCTGCACCGACGGAACAGTGAATTTCCCCTTTGATGGTGTTTATCTGTTTGGTCCGCAGGTGGAGCAGGCACTGGAGGCAACTCAAGAAAACCAGGACTGGCATTAAAACTGCCAGGCCAGCTCCTTCTGCCCCTCAGAGGGGCAGAAACCGCCAACAGTTTTATAACAAGCAGTCCTTTCGAGGTAAGGGCTGAGGAGTCTTTAACAGGAACCAAACCCTTCAGCTGCAAAGAAAATGCAGCAAAAGGTACAGGCCCCAAAAGTGCCCAGTGCCACCCTCTGAAGACCTGGCCCAGCCCACCTCAGCTGCCTGAGGTGGATACCGCAACGGCAACAGGAGGTCGTCTGACTCAAGTTTTATAACAAGTGGAAATCCATTACAATGGACAAATGGGTCCTCAGGATTATTCGAGAGGGATACTCTCTCAATTTTGCAGAGATCCCCCCCAGATCTTCCACCCAAGTAACAGCCCAACCTGCCTACCGCTCAGTCAGACCTTCTTACTTCTAAGATTCAGGGCAGTAGAAGTGGTTCCACTCCCATTACTTCCTAGTTCCAAAGAAAACAGGCGTCTTTGCGCCAAATTCTCGATCTAAGCAAGTTGAACAAATATGTGTTCAAAGAAAAGTTCAAGATGCTCTCTCTGGGAACTTTACTGCCATTAATTTATCAGTACGACTGGGTGGCATCCCTGGACATGCAGGACGCCTACCAGCATGTTCCAGTGCACCCAAGCCACCACAAGTACCACCCCTTTGTGGCTGTGGGTCAACACTACCAGTTCAGCGTCTTGCCCTTTGGGCTCTCCTCGGTGCCACGAGTCTTCACAAAGTGCTTCGCAGTACCTGCGGTGCATCTCAGAAAACTCAGCATTCAAGTGTACCTGTACCTGGATGACTGGCTCCTAGCGAGCCCATTCAGACAGGAAACCCAGGAAGCAGTCTCCACAGCTTCCAAGTTCGTCACCTCTATGGGGGAGCTTCTGAACCCGGAAAAATCAAATCTTCAGCCCTCCCAACAGCTTCTCTTCATAGGAGTCCTTCTGGACACCTCCAGGGCAAGGGACTTCCTTCCAGAGGACAGGAGAAATGACATTCTCTGGAGGAGTCCCATCTACTCATCAATGGCTTGGAAATGAGAGCTGTCCTGTATGCTGTCAAAGCCCTGAAGGATGTTCTCCGTCACAAAGTAATCCTCCTTCAGACAGACAACGAGGCTGTGATATATTACATCAACACGCAAGGTGGAGTGCATGCTTACCCTATGTGCAGAGAAGCCATGAGAGTGTGGAAGTGGTGCCTTAAGCACGATGTTCTGATCCAGGCGCTCTACCTGTCAGGTGTCCAGAACAATCCGGCGGATTGCCTCAGCAGAAAAGAGGTGGATCTGCATGAATGGTCGCTCACCCCAGACGTCGTGCAATCGCTATTCGACGAGTGGGGCACTCTGGGTCTGGACCTTTTTTGCATCCCCACTCAACGCAAAACTGCCTCTATTCTGCTCCAGAAATCCAGAACCTGGCATTTTCTGTTAGGATGCATTCAGACTGCAGTGGACAAGACACTTTCTGTACACATTTCCTCCTCTTCCATTAATTCAGAGGGTGCTGATCAAACTGGAGGCATGGGGGGCAGGATGATTCTCATAGCCCAATACTGGCCTCGACAGATATGGTTTCCATTGATCAGATCGTTGGAAGTCCCTCCGAGGCAACTTCCTCTACAAATGGACCTCCCCTAACACAGGGACCTGTGGTCCATCCCAACCTGCGCTCCCTTAATCTCCATGCTTTTAACATCTCTCAAAGAATCTCAGAAATCCTCTTAGTGGCGCGTAAGCCATCCACTAGGAAGACTTACAGGGCAAAGTGGAAACGTTTTTCCATTTGGTGTGCAAAGTCCATCCTGGACCCTTTTATTTATCCACCAAGTAAAGTGTTGAAGTACCTCTTAGACCTGTCAAATGCAGGACTGCAAAACTCGACAGTGAAGGTACACCTCTGTGCGATTTCCACCTACCATGAGCCAGTGTGAATATGTCACTGGCTCAGTTGCCGCTAGTCAGGAGATTCATTAAAGGCATCCTGCACACTAGGCCCCCGGTCAGGAGACAGGTGGCTGTGTGGGATATCAACCTTGTGTTAGACATGCTGACCTGTAAACCCTTTGAGCCTCTAGCAACCTGCGACTTGAAGTTTCTGACCTGGAAGGCTGCCCTCCTAGTGGCCATTACCTCCGCTTGCAGTCTCCCTGAAATACATGCTTTGTTAACGGACCCCACCCCACCCCCACGGTATTTCCACAAGAACAAGGTGGTTCTCAGCACTCACCCTAAATTCTTACCCAAGGTGGTCTCGAGGTTCACACCTTAACCAGCCCTTCCGACCTATTTTGCCAATTTCCAGAATGAAGGTGAACGCATTCTTCACTCCTTGAATATCAAGAGGGTTTTGCGATTCTACATTGACAGAACAAAAGAGATTCACAAATCCAAACAACTTCTTGTAGCATTCAGCATGGCCTGGCTGGGTCAGCCTGTTGCCATCAGATGCATTTCAGCATGGTTGGTGGCAAGCCTCGCCACTGCTACTCGATGGCGCAGGTCAACTTGGAAGGCCTGGTTTATGCCCACTTTACTAGAGTGGTTGCAGCATCCCTAGCAGAGATTCAAAACGTGCCCATCGCAGACTTTTGTAACTCGGCCACTTGGAGCTCTATGTACACTTCTGTGAAGCACTACGCTCTGGATGTCCATGCCAGACAGCACCCTTTTTTGGCAGGACAATTAATGGACTTCTGTCCTGAGTGAGCTCTTTTCCTGCCGCACTACTGGGGGGGGGACCGATTTCAGCTCGGTACTCTCCCATTAGTGTGAATGAGCGATGGATATGTACCTACCGTAATTCTTGGTCTTCTTGGATGAAGTCTCCACCACTCATTCACATGCCCACCCACCATCCCCTGAGCTCACTCACTCTGTTCTGGTCTTCACTCCCTTGTTGGCCTAAGCTGTGAAGACACTGTTGAGTTGACCCTTTTTACACGGGTCATACAGACTATCTTATGTCCAGATTAGGTTACTTTACGCTGCACCTCCTTGGTCAAAAAGGTACAGAGGCGGCTGGAGGATCAATGCAGAGTTAGCCAATGCAGGCACGAGCCAACCTCACAGTGCCGCACATGCATGGCCCTATCTTTTTGCTGGCCCTCCTGAAGATTTTTGGCTCCTGCTGGGTCCTAGCGCCTCCGGAGTAGTCCCCATTAACGTGAATGAGTGGTGGAGACTGCGTCCAAGAAGACCAAGAATTATGGTAGGTATGTCATTTTCATTTCTAGGTGGTGGAACTCTCCTATAGTAGTCACTGGAGAAAGTTAACAGAGCTAGTGGAGCTGTCATACAATTTTTTAAGAGGTGATGGACATGAGCTGCTGTGGGTTCCTATCCAATTTAACCTCTGCTGCTACACAACTTGACAGAAAGACCAGAATGGCAACACCTTCTTCAGAGGTATGTGAAGTGCTCTGCCATCTTGCGGATGGAAAAAAATGTGCTGCCTCCAAGGTTGGTGCTAGTTTGCATTGCTGCATTGGGCTGTGCCTGCTTGCCTCCAAAAACCTTTAACACGTGGCTTACTGCTTTCCTGCCCCCTAGAGCTTAAGATCAGGACTAGGGAACACTCACAGGACCGCAGAAGCAACCAAAAACCGCACTGGCATGCACAAACATCCGGCTAAATGTGCTTCAAGCACCCACCCAGTAACTGGTGTGGGAGACAACTCTGACAGTCCTTTCTCCAGGCCCCCACCAACATTAAAACTGGCTGGGGAATGGAAAACACAACAATCACAATTTTATTTGATGCTGCAAGTACCATGGAACCCTTTGGAGAGGCTAAGGTGTCCAATGGAGGAATCCTACCCAAGTCTCTGTAAAATTAAGCATTTTGCGTGCCCGCTGAAGGACCAGGTGAGTGATGAAAAGGCGTGCCCGATCCCAAACTGCAGTTCCGTTGAAAACAGACAAGCGGAATATACATGCGGTTTTAAGCCGCACCGAATTCCTGTTTCGGTTCTGTAAGTGCTCCCTGGCCCAGGTGTGAAATTCGAGAGGGCCAGGAGAACAAATTAGAGGAGAAAGTATGTCCACAGAGGAAGACAACTTTCCCCCGATGCTGCTCATCCCCAATGCTATCCACCGGCAACCTTCAGAGGCAGCGAGTTTTTGCTCTTCGCAGGCTGGCGGCGCGCTTTACGTGCTTCAACAGGATGCGTTGCCATTCCTGTCTTTCTTTCGAGCTCTGTGGGCAGAACCACGACCAGAAAACGTTACCTTTCCGTGCTAGCCTCCCACCCAACGCCCACCTCTCAACTGTCCCTAATTTTAAGGGACGTCCCTGATTTTGACTCAAATTTTTACCCTGTCCCTCTTAAAAACTGTATTTCCGTGACCAAACAGCAGGGGTTGTAAGCACAAAATAATGTCACACATTAATGTTACAGACCTGTTCTTCATTAGGAAAGGCATTTTACAGCAAGCCCCTTATTCTACCACCTTTCTGGGTGGCTATCACTAACTTTGAAGATGTGTCCCTGATTTTTTTTAAGCACTGTCCGACATACCTCTCAACCTTTTGTCCCCCAAATGTGGAATATTGCCTATCACAATGTGGAACAAATGGGCAAAATGTGGAACACTTAATCAAATCTTTACCTAAGAAGCTCAAAACACTATTAAAATGTTGCATTTATGTTGAGAATGTCTGTTATTAATTGAATAAGTTATTTTTCCCATCATTTACTATGGATATTTGTATTAAAATGTTGACTCTGAATGTGGAACAGGGACCTTTTCTGAAGTAAAATGAGGAACGTTCCTCGTAATGTGGTACAGTTGAGAGGTATGCTGTCCGATTCATGAGGTAGGAGGTATGACAAAGCGTCATGTTCCCCACGGTCTCTTATCTCTAGTCTCCCACTCTGTGCAGCGAAATAACAGAAACAATCCCTTTCACCACCCACTCAAAGCCAATACGTTAAGTCGTAAATACCACGGAAGCGCTCTTCCTATACTGTCATCGGCCTCACTGAAGAGCATTTTCAGAGAGTTCTGGGCGTCGACGTCAGTGCAACTGCCTAGCGGCAGCTCTTCATGATTGGATAAAGAGGGCCGCTGGGCGGAGCTCAAAAGGACGTCCTCCCCTGTGGACAGGTACAATTCGGTGCGCGTGCGTACGCTAAACCTTAGAAGTTAACCAGGAAGTCAGGTTTGATTGGTTGTTGAAGCAGCACGCAGAAACTGTGTAATTTTTAATGGGAGAGCACTTGCTGTACGAATTATGGTTTCAGGTGCTGTATTTTCTATGTTGGCAGGGGTATTTGGGGCCTTGGCCTCTTCCTCAGCTAAACTGGCTCTTGGAGCAGACTACGTCAGAGATATATGCACCGCTGTAGTGCAGTCTTGGACAGGGGAGGAAGGGAACGTGCTAATAAACGCCCAGTCGGGACTTTGCAATTGGGTAAGGAAATTCACAATGGAACTACCGTGTTATTGCTTAAAGTTATAGGACTAGTACCTAGTACGTGCAAACTGCTTCATCTTATGATATCTTGTAGGCGTTCCTGTACAGTTTCTGAACCTAAAAAACTGGATAATTGGTCTGATCAGCCCTAATGGCTGCTTTTAAGCAGTGTGGTACCTGTACCATTTGCAAACATCACTTAGTAGTGTATGTATACCTCTCAACTGTCCCTGATTTTCATGGATGTCACTGATTTTGCCTCAAAATTTTACTCTGTCCCTCCTTAAAATTGTGTTTCCGTGACCAAACAGTGGGGGTTATAAGCACAAACTAATGTCAAACATTAAAGTTACAGGCTTGTTTTTCTTTAGAAAATGCATTTTACACTAAGCCCTTTATTCTACCAGCTTCCCGAATGGATATCTTCAATTTTGAAGAAGTGTCCCTGATTTTGGTCCTTTGTCCCTGATTTTTTTTTTTAAGCCTTGTCCCTGATTTATGAGGCAGAAGGTTGAGAGGTATGAGTGTGTGCATAAAAATGTTAATATAATTGGGGGGCTGTGATAGGGTTACCACCTTTTAAGAAGCCCAAAGTGGGACATTTCTTACTGAAACATGACTTTTCGCAGGACAGTACATAACCTCGACCAGTGCAACAGACTTCTTTTCTCTATATAATCAGAATTAAGGCTAAGTATTGTAGTTTCTTGGTTGCTTCTATGGTTTCATATCATTTTAATGTATTTTAGTTAAGGTACTTTAGTTTTCTACAAGATTTAGTGGAAAGTTAGAAAATATTTTTTCTACTAAAAGGTCAGGACATGTAGTATTTTTCATGTTTTTTTGCAGGACACAGCTTTCCAAATCAGGACTGTCCAGCGAAACTCAGGACAGGTGGTAACCCTAGCTGTGTAAAGTATAAAAGCCACTTGTCGTACCTCTGAGCATTAAAATGGTAACACTAGCCTTTAGAAACTTAGATATTGATGGCAGATGAGAACCGCTTGGCCCACCCGGTGTGCCCATTATCCCTACCTACGTGATGATCTCCAGCTTTACCCTCTCTTTCCTGTCTCTGGAGTTCCCTTATGCCTATTCCATGCATTCTTGAGATAACTAATAGCACATATTATGTTTTAATAGTATTTGGTTTAAGAATAGTGGGTCCGTATGTTTATCATAAACCAAGGGCTATTTTTATTATATTAGTTTGCATTTCCAGAAATAGTTATGCCATAAAGAACACAAGGAAATATTTGCAGAACAAGGGTAAATGTGTATGTAAACACATAAGCGCTGTGTAAAATGGGGTATGGATGAAAACTGGACCACCAAACCAGACAAGTTCGGTAAAAGCTGGCAGACTGACTGGACTGGCAACATTTGCACAACTTGGTGGCTGGCTTTACTTTTACCTGTCTGGTCCAATTCCAGTTCCAGTTTGCAGCAAATCAGCAGTTGAGAGTGATGCCATTTGTTCATATGTCACCTGGCAATAAATACAAACCCAATTATGGTATTGGTACAGTTTTTTTTTTTTTTTTTTTCAATAGAATAGCAAGCACGTAAACAAAAATTATGTAAATTTCCATGTTAAAAATCTGGCGTAGCTTTAGGGGCTGCACCACTAGTTTTGCCTCAGCTGCCTCTGTGAACCATTAAATGCAGCCTGCATCTTCATTTGCTTCTTTGTTCCCTGCTCTGACCACAGTGGTTTCTTCTAAAGCATGCAGGTAGTATGGCACCACAGGCAAGAGACAGATGTTGAACTGTTTGGTGTAACTTTCAACACATACATGATTGGCTTGTACAAATGTGCATCCCCTCCTCTGTTGTGCATAATTCAGTCAGACATTAGATTTGCTATCAGAGAGGTTTGCTGCCTGTAACTTTTTTTTTCTGTGTCTGTTTTATGGCTGTAAGATGTGAATAGGCAGAGTACGACATCCAGCCAGTGTCAGTGGGAAAGTGAAGCTCACTGGACTGGGACAAACTCCAGGTTGGTAACTAACTGCTCTGCTGAATAATCGTATATATTTCAGAAACTCTTTCACACTCCAGTCATTGGAGCAAACATGGGGACTGCCAGTGCTTGAACTCAAGGAGGGAAATATTTTTCTTCCCCTTTTTACAGTTATTTACAACTGTCTTCTCTCTTGTGGATATTTATTCATTGATGCATCAGCTTAAGGAAGAAAATACAAAAACAGTTTTCCCCGTTAAGTATTTATTTTTTTGTTTGTTTGTTAAGGGAAGAAGGAGTATAATTACATCCCCTTTACTGTGCGTCTCAAGGATGACCTGGCAAATTGGGAAACACTCCCACTAAGTCTATCTAGGAGAACAGACCTTCTCCGAATGATCACTCTTCCTAGGGTACTGTACCTTTTTAGTAATATCCCCATCATGCTTCCTCAGTCTATATTTAAGGAATGGAATAGAGCTATATCACGCTTCATATGGGCAGGCCGTAAGCCTAGAGTTAAGTTTAAAATATTGACTGTTCCAAGAGATCAGGGTGGTTTATCCCTACCTGATCTATACTGCTACTATCAAGCAGCACACCTTCTCCACCGTTTATAGGCAGATCCTGGAGGGTGAGGCGCATTGGGCAGAACTTGAGCAGTACACCACTCCAGACTGGAATATTTTAATACACTTTATCATGAAACACCCTGCTCGATGACTATCAGAAACTGCCTCCGAAACCAGACATAGAATGTTGGTATGGTACCAAATTAGGAGACAGCCTTGATCTCTCCTTTATTCCATTAATATGCCCAATAGCTGCCCTGCCTCAACTTTCTCCCACGGAAGCTAGATGATGCTTTCAGCAATGGTCAAGATACAGCCTTAGATATCTGTTTCAGATTATAATTGGTGGGAGGTTATGGTCCTTCGGAAATACAACAAAATTTGGTATACCCAATTGAATCTACTATAGGTATTTACAACTAAGGCACTATTACAGCTCCTTGCAACTTCAGTGCACTCCAGATTGCTGGCCCCAGTTAATCACCTCTATACAATCTATGCTTTCTTCCCCAAATCAGAGACACCTAATCTCTACCTTTACAATCCTTAATAACCTCACACTAGGAAAACTTAAAGATAACCTGCCAAAATGGCAACATGAACTAGGTATACCCATAGAACTAAAGCAATGGCAGCATGCCTGTAGGCAGGTGGCCCGCACCTCTAGTTCCCATCAATGGCGAGAGTATGCCTGGAAATTTCTAATTAGATACTTTTATACGCCAGGGATCACTAGCCATTTTGAGCAGGCCGGCACCTCCTCCTGCTGGCGATGGTGCGGTGAAAACAAAGCTCACTTAACGCATGTGGTATATAGCTGTCCTAAACTGACCCCATTTATTCAAGCCTTGCAGCTCGAACTCCAACTGATCTTCGGAATCCCTTTCCAACTCTCCCCACAACTTTTTATTCTTTTGATTTTCCCCAGAGATCTTAAAGATCAAAATACTCGATACCTTTTAGCTATCCTCCTTACATCTGGGGGAAAAAAGCTATAACTAAACTATGGAAGGCTCCTGCCCCTCCTACCCTAAAGGACTGGCACACCATAACTAAGCAAATCTACTATATGGAAAAAATAACTTATAGACTGAATAACATGTAGAGATTTTTAACTCAAGGTGGAATAGATGGCTACTATACTATGCATTAAAGGACCGGCATTCGTTCCCTGACTGAACAACTGGGATATTTCTCAGGTTCCCCATCCTCCTCTTCCCCCCCCCCCCGAGATCACCAATGGACCCCTATATTTAGATAATTGTAGATAAAGCAATAAAAGGCCTCCGAAGGGTTTGCCGGTGATCATTAACACCTTCACCAGCTGTTTGGTCCAGGGTTATATCACCGCAGTAATCACTCCAACTTACACTTAAAGGGCATTGGCTTTGTGATAAATTAGGAGTGGGGAAAATATAATATGTGTGTGAACCCAGGTAATCTGTATTACCCTGAAATAGGATTAGTTTTAGTTTTTATAATCTTACTGTATTAGCTAGTACTCTCTGATTCATATAGATTTCTTTCTGTATCCATGTGAGGAGACTACTGAATTGATTGTATGTAATGTAAAGTCTGTACATGATGATGATGATGATGATGATGATGATGATGATGATGATCAGATAAAAAGAGAATTACAAAAAAAAAAGGGAAGAAGGAATTGGTTTAAATTGCATAAAACAAGACAGCCTCTGTCATACGGGGACACTCTGCTCCCTTACCCCATCCATGCCAATAAGTTCTTGATGTCTGGTCACTCACCCATCACTCAGTACGGTGTCAGTAAGTCGCTGGGTCCAGTGATAACCTCCATCCCATGCCAAGAGTCTGTGGTAACAAGTGGCATCCCTCCTCCTCACCCCATCCTGACCCATGCAGATAAGTCCTTGGTGTCATTTGCTCCCCTGCATCACCCTACTCAATGTCACATGCTGCTGGTAGCCAGTGGCACCTGTAACCCCACCCCAGTAACTGGTACAGCCTTCTTTTAATCTCTTCAGTTGACCATCATCTGTACCCCTTATCTCAGAGATACGTGAAATACATCTAGCAAACTTGTAGTTCATAAATCATTGTTTGCGATAAAGATTTCCGACAGTAGATGGACGAGGAGGTTCGAGGAGGGCTGTGAAGGTCCCTGTTTGTGGGGGGGAGTCTGCTACTGGCTACCACATCCCTTTAGGACTGGATGAGGATCAACTCGATATCAGGGATGTATTTGTATTAGCTGGGGTACCACTGGACATCAGAGATTTATTGGCATGGGATGAGAGACGAGGTTGCATTGGATGCCAGGAACTTATTGGCCTGGGATGGGGTGAGAGTGGGAGGTACCACTGGATGTCAGGGACTTACTGGCATGGGATGTAGTGAGGGGAAGGGGTTTCCCTGGATGCCAGAGACTTATTGGCATGGAATAGTGTGAGGGAGGGGGTACCACTGGGTGTCAGGGACACATTGGTACAACATACAAACATATGAATTTGCCAGCAGAAATAGGCCATCTGGTCTGTCAAGTCTGCTTGAGTGTGCAGCTAGCACTCTCACCTTGCAGCTGCTTCACCCCTCCCCTCCACTTCCCAGTTGCCCCCCACTTTGTCCCATCCCCTTTTGAAACTACCCACTGTCTTACAGGGTACCACCCCCTTCAGTAGAGCATTCCATTCTGCCATGACCCTCTCCGTGAAAAAGTGTCTCCTTTTTTCCATCCTAAATCTTCCTCCCTCCAATCTAAGGCCATGCCCTCTCATGTCCCTCCCCCTCCTCAGCCTGAGTATCTCTTCAGTGCCTGCCTTGTTTGTCCCCTTTATGTACTTAAAGGTCTCAGTCATATTCTCCTGGTCCCTTCTCTTCTCCAAGGAGTACATGTTCATCTCACTCAGCCTCTCCTCGTATGGGGTGTCGTCCAATCCCGGGATCATCCTTGTTGCCCTGCATTGTACCCCTTCCAGTAATTTCACATCCTTCTTCAGACATGGATGCCAGAATTGCACACTACTCTGCAGCCTGACCAGTGCCCTGTAGAGAGGCAGGATCACCTCCCTGCTCCTGAAGGAGATCCCTCTCGTGATACAACCCAGCTGTTGGCTTTCGCTGCCGCCCTCCTACACTGCTCTGTATTGTTCATCTTCCCTGTTACAACCACCCCTAGATCCTTCTCCTCGGCGGAACCTAGCTGCACCCCTCCCAGCTGGTAACTTCTCCTTGGGTTCTTTGCTCCAAAGTGCAGGACTTTGCACTTTTTCCCATTGAACCCCAATTGCCATGCTTCTGACCACTCCACCAGTTTGAGGGCGTCCTGCAGCCCATGCCAACGTGCTGTATCGTCCATTACCACCCCCAATTTGGTATTGTCAGCAAATGGACTGATCTTATTCCTGACGCCATACGAGATGTCCGCTATGAATATTCCAAACATCACTGGCCCTAGTACTGATCCCTGCGGCACCCCGCTCGTCGCAGCCCTTGGAGATGAGAGTTCACCCCCCCACCACTACCCTCTGCTGTCTCCCTTGCAGCCAATTCTCAATCCATTTAACCATCTTAGTCCCCACCCCCACGTATCTCAGCTTTTCTCCCAACCTCCCATGCAGCACCGAATCGAAGGCCTTACTGAAGTCCAAATATATATGACATCCTCTGCATGACCCTTGTACAATTCTCTCATGACCCAGTTGTAATACTCAACTAGGTTTGTCTGGCAGGATTTTCCATAGACAAACCCATGCTAGTGACTGTTCTGTAGCCCATTGTCTACCATAAAGGTTACCAGCCTTTCCTTAAGTATTGTCTCCATCAGCTTCTCCACAATGGTAGTTAAGCTTACTGGCCTGTAATTACCCGGCTCATCCTTTGGTCCACTTTTATGGATGGGTGCCATGTGGGCCATCCTCCAGTAATGCGGTACGCACCTTATGTCCAGGGAGGTATTGAATAGTTCTGCCAGTGGTCCAGCCAGGATCTCAGCCATTTCCTTCAACACCCTGGAGTGTATACCGTCCGGTCCTGGTGCCTTATCCACCCTCGGAGCCCTTAACCCCTCTAATACCCTACCCTCAGTGATCACCCTGTCTGTTACCCCTCCCCACTCACCCTGCCCACCCCACGTGTAGCTACCCTCCATTCTCCTCATGAATACAGAACAGAAGTACTCATTCAGTGCTTCTGCCTGATCCACCCCTTTCTCTGCCTACCTCCCCACCCCCGTCATTCCTGACCCTCACTATCTGGTCCTTGCAGCTCCTTGTCTCCTGTATGTATCTGAAGAAGTCCTTTTCCTTGTCCCTGATGCCCTGCGCCAGCCTCCATTCCCTAGAGGCCTTAGCTGCTTTGACTCCCCTGGTAACTTCCTTGGACCTCTTCACAAACTCTTCCCTATCCTCCCCCTTTCTGGATTGCTTGTATTTCTTGAACACTGCTTGTTTAGCCCTCACCACTTCTGAGACCCCTCTACTTAACCAGCTCGGTTTTTAGCCCTTCCCTTTTTGCTCTGCAATCTGGTACATGTCTCAGTAGCCTCCGATATCCTCAATTTGATTATTTAGCCATTTCTGATTCACATCCCAGTGTGGCTGTATTCCTTCCAGATGCCCCCTTAAGATTTCACCCATCCTACCAAAGTCGGCTTGTCTGAAGTGCACCACCCTGGTCCCTGTACACACTGCTTCTCTGCTCATATTAAGTGTGAACCACACCGAGTGGTCACTTCCAGCCAGGAGGTCCTCCGCCCCACCTCCCTTACAGCCTCCCCATTGGCCAGAACTAGAGCCAGTTTATTCCCCAACCTAGTTGGCTCATGACCATCTGTGCCAGGAAGCAGTCTTGGAAGGCATCCAGGAGTATTTGCTCCCTACCACTTGAGGTGGCTGGGGTACCCCAATCCACTTCTGGTAGATTGAAGTCCCCCACGATCACTGTGTTACCTTTCCCACACACCTTCCTAATCTGCTCTGCCAGCTCCCTGTCCAGGTCTTCCCCTTGAGTCGGTGGCCTGTATACCACCCGCATCCTGAGAATCCTATTCCTTGTGTCCTGGAATTACATCCACAAGGCCTCTGTTCTCCCTTCTTCCCTTGCACACACTGTTCCTTCCCTTTTGTACATCGCTACCCCTCCCTCTTTCCCTTTGCCCCTATCCTTCCTGTAAATCCTGTACCCTGGGATCATCAAGTCCCAGTTTTGGCATTGGTTGGCCCACGTTTCTGTGATGGCAGCTATGTCCACCATCCCGTCTGCCAATAGGGCCTGTAGTTCTGCAGTTTTGTTCCCCAGACTCCTTGCATTCAAGGAGACAACCATCCAAGATGTTCCCTTACACTTCTTACCCAGTTTCCCACCCTTCTCAGCCCTGCCCTTGGATCCCTCCCTGCTTCCAGTACAGTTTGTATGGGGGTGTAGGCTTGTCTGTCTCCCCTCTCCGGAGAGCCTTCCCTTCAGCAGCCCAGTCACCACCCCCCTGCCTAGTTTAAATTTAATCTTTGTTTCTATGTATTCTTCTAACCTGTTTTGGCACCCCCTTTTCCTCCCTACTGAAATGTAATTTGTCCCCTGCGTACAGATCCCTGTTGTCCCAGACCCTGCGCCAGCCTTCCACTAACCTGTACCCCTTGGATCGACACCAATTTCCCAGCCAACTGTTGAATTCATCTATTCTACCCTTCCTTGCTGTACTTGCTCTGGACACTGGGAGTACCTCAGAGAAGGCCACTGAGCGACCTACCTCCTCACTCAGTTTACCCAGTTCCATGAACCTCTCCCTAACCACCTCTGCCGTTTCCCCAGCCAAGTTGTTAGTACCCACGTGCACTGCCACATGTGGCTTATGCCTTCCCCTCTTTGCACACCTGAGAATAGCCTGTCCTGCTTTATCTGCCATCAACCCAGGTACAGACTGTACCCATGTGCGACTATGTCTTTCCCCTTTACTCCCCCATCTGACCCCTTTTAATATGGAATCACCCAGCACTAGCATCTCTCTCCATGCCCCAAGAGTCCACCCTGGCCTGCACATTTGCATCCCTATCTGTACCCTCAACTCCACCACCAGCCTCCTCCCCTTCCCCTAACACTCTCTGTACCTGACTTGTCCCCCTTCTGACCTGGAGCTCCCTCATCCTCAATGCCATCCCTACCCTTCACCCTGAACCCCCTCTTTCATCCCCCCCCGGACTGTAACCTCCTCGTCCACCTCCACAGCCGGCCCCTTTTTCCTTAACGGGATCTGCTCCCCCCTCCCTCAGAGCTGTGCCTCCTGGGAGACGCATAACCTCCCTCTCCCTCCTGATATCTGATCCCATCTCCATTCCCCGAACTATTGAGTCCCTGACTAGGAGAAGATTTCTTCTCCCCTGGGATTCTCTGGCCCTGTCCCATGTGCCCCCCTTGTGGTGGGTCTGTCCTTCACCTTTGGTCACAACTTGGGTTCCCTTTCA
Source organism: Neoceratodus forsteri (assembly GCA_016271365.2). Classification (NCBI taxonomy): domain Eukaryota; kingdom Metazoa; phylum Chordata; order Ceratodontiformes; family Ceratodontidae; genus Neoceratodus; species Neoceratodus forsteri. Next base: position 810,286,102 of record CM057456.1, on the reverse strand, counting down.
GGGTTCTCCCTCTCCTTGAGAACATCGTATGGAATGAGGTAGTGGGAACCATTGGATGTCAGTGATTTATTGGCATGGGATGAGGTGAGGGACAGGTTACTGCTGGATGACTGGGATTTTCTTGGCATGGGATGGGGTGAGCGAGGGGCAGAAAGACACCAGGGACTTATTTGCATAGAAGGGCTGGATATTAGGGACTTATTGACATGGGGTGGAATACAGTGAAGGGCTGCCACTACACTAAGTGGCTTACTGACATAGGGTGGGGAGCCAGTATAAAGAAAATGATGTTTTAGATATTTGATTTTATTTTGATTAGAAAATAGTGCTTAAAACATTGTATTAAAGCACTTGGAATGCATCACAGAACAGCCAAAAACCTACAGTTTGTGGGAAAATCAGCTTAGTCACCCGGGAGGGCAGGGTGTGAGGTGCAGGAAAAAGGGGAAGTCTGAGTAAAAAAGGGATGGTAGGTTATATGATTTTTTTTTTTTTCTGTCGTATATTTACTGAAACGTAACAACCAACAATCAAAACAACAGACAGACATAACAATACATTGAATAAAATTGATAAATAACAGGGAAATCATGTCAAAATCAGAAACGTTCAAATCCATAATAAATAAAACTTGAACTCACTGACACGTTGATGCTAGCATTTGATAAGCATGAAGTCTACATGAATTAATAAGACACACGAAGAAATTAAATATAGTAACTTAAAAGAATCGGACAGTAAAAAGTGGCAAACTAGGCAACTAGTGTGTATAGCAGCAGTAGTGAAGAGACCATAGCTTATCTCGATGTTTATAAAGCTTTTATTAGAATAAATAACTCACAAACTACTCACCCCACCAGCAGCAGCCAACGTTTCACCCACGTGACTGTGGGATTTCTCAGCTCCTTGTGGTGTCTATGGTGTCTTCACTGCTTCTATACACACTAGTTGCCTTGTTAGCCACCTTTTTTACTGTCTTTGGATCTCTACTTTTGGTGTGCTGCTGGCGTGGACTCCCTTAGCCGCTTTTTGGTCTTTTCATTTAACTTAAAAGAATCCCAACAATACAGGTGACTGACCATTGGTCCCGTGCGAGCAGTTCCTTAACTGCTTTGCTGCATTTATACCATAAAATAGTGCTGGTATATGGTGGCATCCCTGTGTCCACACCTCCCACCCCAAATAAAGCCAGAAGGGCCAGGCCCCATTGGAAAGCACTCTACCCCTCTTAAATTCTGCCCTGTCGCAACAAAACTGGCTACGCCACTGGGAGAGCGTCCATATATTTTCTCGAGCTCCGTAGGAATAATTCCTTCTTGTCATGTAATATGAATGTTAACTTTTCCAGTGCCAAAGTCTGTATCACCAGAGTCTTTCACTGGCCTAGTGTAGGTTTAACATGGGGAAACCCACGTATTTTGTGTACACTGCCGAGCTAAAACCAATAGCACTCTTAAACACGTCTAGGGTACAGTGCCCACCCATCCTCCTCCAAACTGTCCACCCAGAAAAGCAGGGAAACTGATGTGTCCACTACGTGTATAGCAAAAATCTGGGTGATCGTGCAGCTGTCGTCCAGAACGGCCTCAGGTCTGGGCATTCCCAGAAGTAGTGTATATAGGTACCAAGTGCACTGTTACAATGATCACAAGTGGGAGATACTGCAGAGTGGAATTTGTGAACTATAGCTGGTGGGTAGTAAAGCCAGTGTAAGAATTTAAATTGTGATTCTTTGTACAGGGTTTTATTTAACTCTAGAAACTGATTAGCGGTTTGCTCATAAAAGTGCTAAAACATTGTGAAAATGCATAGCACTTGCCTCATTTTGTTTAAAAAACATAACACTTCTAGAAAACCTATATAAATAATTTCTGTACAGTTGGTATTGTCCCAAGAAAAAACTGCTAATCAATTATTTAAAACCTTGTTGTATTACAGATCGAGTCCATTATGTGATTTTTAGCACTGTACCCCAGTTTTCATCTGTAATTAGCACCCCCAAGTCCCTTTCCCACAAAAGTTTAACTTTTATGTAAAGATTCGGGAATGTATCTCTGTCCTGTTTCACCATTTGCACAATTAAGCCTTGGGGGTTAGTACGAGCACAGAAGACAGCCTGCTGAAGGGATACGGGGCTGATCTATCCAACAGATCCCTTCGCCTGTTCTACCCATGTGCTCGCACCTGAAAATACTTATACCTGTGAGTCAGTGGGATCCCATACTGTGTTCTCAGAGCCTCCAGAAATGTATTTATTTATGAGTTTGTTTACCGGGTAAGTGCACTTATCTAAGGGACTGTTTTCAGGCACGACCCGGGCCGTTAAGGCACGAGAGAATGAACAATACATTGAGCTAGAGATACATACATTAGGCAGGCAGAGGTAGTAACAAAATTAATAAAAGCACAGGTAAGAGCATTAGACCGCAGTTCAAACAAATCTGTGAAATAACAATTGCAAGTAACATTACACAAACCAGTGAACAAGGAACAACAAGAAATTCCCCCACCCACTCGATGATTTAATCCCCTCATTAGTAAAGGGGTTCCCCAAACACTGGACACCCATTTCATCCCAAAGCTAGAAAATCAGGATAATGTGGGCCCGACGGAAACAACGGGTTAACTGCTACTGGGACCAAGAGAGAGAAATCGTCCACTGCAACCCTGCGTTTCCTAACTTGCTTCCAGAGTCCACCCCACCAATGGGTTCCTATGCTTTGTGTTACTGTACACTTGTCTGCCTCCCGGTTGTAAGTAGGCCCCTCCATGTCGACCCAGCTAGCTGCTTCTCCCTGTTCATCCAGTCTTGAATATATTTATGCTGGATAGACAGAAACTATCCTTTGAGATCTGGTAAATTTAAACCCCACTACCATGTTGCTTTTCATGCATTTTAGACTCATGCTGGGTCATTCATTCTGCCAGATGAAATGGCTGAATTCCCGTTCCAGCTTGTTAATATCCTCCTCCATGAGCCCCGTGGGGAGCATTTGTAGAACATAGAGGATACAAGGCAAAACACTCATTTATAAGGTTAATGTGGCCCATCCAAGGATCTGATCCGATCCTGGATCGCAGCTAGCATGAAGCCTGCCAGCTCCATTATTCTCCCCTCCCCTGTTGCGGACGCACATATGCGCGTGGAGGTGCGTACACATTGCATTCCCTGCAACACCCTTCCTTCATGCTGCCCTCCGTCCAAAACTGCCCCCAGGCCTCCACCTGGCAGCAGTCACACGGCAGGAGTGACAATGTCCCTCCCCGTGGGAGGAGAGCTGCCTCGCGGCAGCTCAGTTCAGCTCCCTGTCTCCCCCGTCACCCTCCCAACAACTCGAGCTCATTCCCGAACCCAGGTTGCAGGCATGGTGTGAAGTATGGCTTCCAGCGCCTCAACCCTCTGCGCCACTGGGCCAGCCTCATCAGTGGCTTTTAAGGGTCCAGTGGGATCTGTTGACAGATAAGCTGGACCAAATGGTGCTTATCACAGCTCCATTATGCAGAGTACTGACATGGTGAATGGACCGCGACAACCTGTTAAAGGATGTTCTATTTCTTATTCCAGCTCTGACACAGATCCTCACCATGGATGTCTCTGACTCCGGGTGGGGTGCACACCTGAGGCCCTATCAAACACAAGGTTTCTAGTTCCACTAGGAGGCCAAGTTACTTGTCATTATCCTGGCGATGAAGGTCGTCCTGTGCAGCCTCCAGGCATTTCCAGATCATCTGACTCCAGCTCCTTTGTTGATACAGATGAACAACGTCAGTGTGATGCATTAAATCAACAAACGAGGGCATTCATTCCAATTCCCTCTGCAGGGGAGCAATGGTGTGGTATTGGGTGCTGTCCCACAGCCTAGACCTGTTAGCCTTGTGTCTCCCAGGTGCCCAAAATGTCTTGGCAGATAAGCTAAGCAATTCACAGTCCAAAATGTACAGATGGGAACTGCTGACCTTTATGGTAGCTAAGCTGTCTGCAAGATGAGGTCATCAAGAGTTGGATCTTTTTGCATCCCCACACAGTGCAAAACTGCTGCATTTCTGCTCGCTTGCTCCAGGGTCTGGAGTTTTCTGGCAAGATGCATTGACCTTCTGTTGGAACGGGAACTTCCTGTATGCATTTCTTCTAGTTCCACCAGTACAGAGGGTGTTACTCAAAGTGAAGATGGAAGGTGCCACCTTTATCTTTATTGCTCCTCTATGGCATCCTCAGATATGGTTTCCATTTCTGCAGCAGCTGGGAGTGGAGCATCCAGTACTTCTGTCGCTGTGCAGGGGTATGTTGTCACAGGAGAAGCGATCCCGTGTCCATCTGGACCTGAAGTCCCTGCATCTGCATGCGAGGCTGCTATAGACATAACCATGGCACATTTTGATGCATCACCTAAGGTTGCATATGTGCTGACTGCATCTAGAAGGCCTTCTACCAGACACACACATTCCTTGAAACAGAAGTGATTCACTTTGTGGGCTGTTTCCAGAAGTTTGAACCCATTTACCTGTCCTGTAAATGCAGAGTTGGAATACTTGCTGTCACTGTCAGACCTCTGGTTTACAGTATTCCTCACTTAAGGTGCATTTGTCCACTATATCTGTTTTCTATGCTCCTGTTAGTGGTGGTATGGTTGCCCAGTTGGAAGTCTCCTATAGTTTTTCTGGGAGGTATTTTGCATATAAAACCTTCTGTCCATAATAGAGTCCTGCTTTGGACCTGAATTTTGTAGTAGAAAAGCTGACCTTCACTCCTTTTGAGCCAGCTGTGAGTTGTGGCTTACATTTTCTTTCATGGAAAGCATTATTTTATTTTGCAAGCACTTCAGTTTGAAGGATTTCAGAGCTGCAGGCTCTTATATGTGAGCCACCTTATTTGATTTTCCACAAAGACAGAGTTTCTTTGTGTATCAATTCTAAGTTTTTTACTGAAGCCAGTATCTGAATTTACGCTGAATCAAATTATTCACCTTCCTGTTTACTACCCTGAACATGCCAATCAAGGTGAGGCATTGCTCCATACTTGGGATGTTCATAGGATACTGCGATAGTATGTGAATTGCATCATGGACTACAGAAAGTCCTCTCAGCTTTTGTTTCATTGACCCCTGAAAAAGATGGCACTCCTGTATCTAAACAGTGCCTGCCTAAATAGCTGGTATATTGCATTATGTCATATTATGAGAAGTACAGTAAGGAACTTCTGGTGTGGTTTGTGGTCACTCTACCAGGGGAATGGCCACTTTTGTTGCTTGTTTCAGAAATGCCTCTGGCGGCTGACATTTGTGCTGTAGTCACATGGAGCACTGTCATCACCTTCACTAAGCATTACAGTCTGGACATAGTCTCTCATAGATATGCTGGGTTTGGGCTTGCTGGACTGCAAGGTCTACTATCTTGACTTGGTATCAGACTGTACCAGCCTCTTAGTGGCTTTTGGGGACTGCTTGGGACTTGTTCCAAAGGAGTGCTCGCAGAACAGTTACATATTTACCGTTTAACCATTGATTTTCGAGAGAATCTCTTCCATTAGGCCATGCTGTCCCTCCGCCCATCCCCCTTCTGTTTGTTAGTGAGGGTGGAATAAGATATTCTGCCTTTATCCTAATCCATGGCTGTTGTATCCAGCCCTGTGTCTTACCTAGTATGCTTGGTTCTGGTTTGATCTCCTGCTTCCCCATAGATGGAGATCCTTGGAGTCCATCTCTGGCAGGGAACTGAGGTGGGGATAGGGCCACCCATGTTTATATAAGCGTTGATGCATGATGTTGTTGTGGGTGGGTTGTGGCTAGCAAAAGTTTCCATGTGGTCCTAGCGCTGACGTAGGTACAGTAGAAATATACATGGAATGCAAGCTGAATTGTATCGAATTATTTTTTGAAAGTTTTCTTTGAGGCGTCAGTAGCTCTTTAAACTGTTGGTGGAAGAACTATTTTATTAAAAATCACCCTCTTAATGAAGAAAACATTCGAAAAGAACATGTTTAAATTTTTTTGTTTTGGGATAATTTTTCTAATAGCAATAAGGCACTCCCAGAAGTTAGATTAACAGTCAGTTAATGACTCCGTAGGGGCAGTTTGACACTCGACTTCACCTCATGCCACATTACACCCTTAGGGGGTGATTAACAGACTGTTAATCTAACCCCTGTTCATGCCTTATTGCTTAAATATTTGCAGTTTCTTACAGAGAGAGACAAGTGGTTCTGCATCATCCATCTGGGTTGATAGATCATTTTATAAATAAACCTTGACTCCTCTAACTGTTAACTTGTCATGTTGGGTTGTGCACCCCACAATCCCATGGATGGACTGAACAGGAGGGTGGCACTTGCTTCAGTCCTGCCTTGGGGGGTGAGGAGGGCAGTGGGCCTGCATAACCAAGAATTAATTTCCCAATAATGAGAAGGCCTCTTAATGTAAGGGGCCTCTGAGATATCTAGTATAGCTCCCCACCCATTACTGTTGTGCCAGAGGACTGGGCATTAGCGACCTTTTATCTCCAAGGTATAACATAAACTATTAACAGTTGATGGGAATTAACCATATGGTGTGAAACCTTTAATGGAGATCACGTGGATGATTGGCGGAGAAGGGCAGCTCAGGGAGACTGTGTCTGATGATAAATGCAGGGACATTTTGAAGAGTCTGTGTCTGTAGTATGGGGTGCCTCAGATCTGGCAGCTTGCAGCTCTAATGCACAAAGTCTTGATCTATCTTCATAATAAGTGTACCCATATAATCTGAAACGGTCATGTTTGTTGATTCCCCCCGGGGATATTTTTTTCCATCGGGTACAGGTTGGACACTAGGTCTTGCTAGTCTCAGAGAGTAGGGACAGTTTTCGATAACCAGTGAAGTGTTATAGTTTTTTTACATGCTGCCAGTAGGGTCAACAGCAGTTTTCTTTTTTTCCTTTTCTTGAAGGTCTGAGGTGGAATCCCCATCAGAGCATATCTGGAATCTTCCAGTAGTGTAGTACATAATATTTATTCCGTTTCTAACAAACATGCTCTCCAATTAGGTCTGATCTCAGGGCTGCCCTCTCTTCACCACACTCCCCGTTGTCAGACCATTAGGGATGGGAGATGTGCACTGAGCTGCAGGTATCTATAGAAATAAATTCAGGGTAGGCTAAACTCTGTTCTCAGATCTTTAAAAGATTTCATGTCATCCCTGTGAACAACTGAAGAGTAGATCATCTTCGCATGTATCTCCCTCAATTTAGCCACATCATGGAACTGTAAGCTGTCGGTATTAGGACTACCTGGAAATTTTTGCTGGCTGGAGCCGCCCTTGTTGGCACCTATATAACGTGGGCATCCCCAGTATGCCTCAGTTTTTTTTTCCTCCCACTGTCGACAGCTAGTTGGTCCACCATTGCTGGAGAACGTGTGCAAGTACAGTACAACCTCGATTTTTATCCAGAGCCCAATTATCCAGATCTCCTGATTATCCAAACTGTGACTGTGTCCCCAGCTCTGTTTTGCTTAATGTTATGGACCCCCGATTATGAAGATTCTCAATTATCCGAACAAATATTATGTTTGCCGGAGCATTTGGATGATCACTGTTGTACTGTATTCGCTAATGCTGCTACTTCTTAAAGTTTATTATTTTAAACGTTCTTTTATGTTGCCATCGAAAGACTGGGAACCGCTCTTTTCTTATTGCTATTGTGTTAAGATTTATAAAGATGATGACAACTCCATTTATATTTATATCCGTTACTTCACTACAAATCCTAATGTTAAAGCCTGCTAAATCTGCCAGAGCTTTCACCAGGCAACCAGGAGATGTCACAAGAAGGCTTTAGAAGTATTTTTAAAGCTTCAAGAAATGGAGAAACAGAATGCGGAGAGGGAGGCTTCCCTATCTTAAACTGTTTCTGTTCCTGATTCACCATCAGCACGTCGATTCTCTGCAATTGACGGTGGCAGTCATTTACTCATCAAAGAAAAAGAGTAATTCCTCTAAGTCAACGGAAAAACACCGCCACTCGGAGAAGAAGCAGTGGAAAGACAAAGCCTCTTCCCCAGACCATTCCCATTCACCTCTTAGAAGAGGGAAGCCTACTGAAAAAGACAGGGCTTCAGCTGTGGGTCCTGCTGCCCCCTTCGCATCCCCCCGCCTGTCTCTCAGACATCTGGGTTGGAGTCCTTCCCCGCCTGGGGATTCACAGTTCCACCATTGGGCACTGTCCCATCAATGGCTCAGCCGTCGTCAGCCCCTTCAGGGCCTGACAGTGCACAGCTGTTGTATCAGACAGTAACTGAGCTGTTCCAGCATCTTTGCCACTGCCTCAGTTGTTGCTTGCTCCATCAGTGCCCTTGGATGTCAGCCTTACCATTGACGTTGTATTTCTCTGTCCCCTGCCATAGTGATGTTCTAGTTCTCGGTCTCCTGCCATAGTGCCTGGCCTTGAATGGCCTCCGTCGACAGCTTGTCCTCAGGTCTCCTCGTCCCTTCGACCATCAGACAATGACTGTCGACAGTGAACTAGGGTATAGTCCAGAATGTATGGGGGGGCGCATGGATGAAGAAGGGGCAGCAGTAGATGCGGTGGGATCAAGCTCCACTTTGTCTTCTTGCTCTGAGGAGAGTGTGAAAAAAACACCAAGGTCTCCAACTGTAGGCGCCTCATTTCAGGCCTTCCTAAAACAGGTTCAGGCTGCATTGGGATTTCAAGCAGTGGAGGAGGAGGAGGAGGATTCATCCTAGAGAAATGTCTATGAATTCTTGGAGGCTTCTGCCAGCCCTATGGTTATTTCTCCTGTGCATTCTGCCCTTGTGGATGTCACTTTGGTGGCCTGGCACAGACCAACTCAATTGCCTTCAGTTCCCAGGAAGGCTGATAAACAACTTCCAGACCCTACTGCAAAGCCTTATTATTCCTCACAGCCTGAAACAGACTCTGTGGTAATTGTGGCTGCTAATGACACATCCAGCACAATCAAGCATATGAGCTCTCTTCCTCCTGATAGGGAGTCGAGGATGCTGAATGTGATGGGGAAGAGGACTTCTACTTCCCTGGGCCTAAGAACTGCTAACTATCTGCCATACATGGTAAAATATCAAAATTGCTTTTGGAAGGCTACAGTCACCTTGGCTGAGAAATTTCCAGAGGGCTAGGGTAAAATATTGGCACACCAGTGCATTGCTAATGGCCAGGAGGCTGGTAAGCATCTGCTGAGATCGGCCTACAATGCCTCAGATACTGCTGCCAGAGCTGCTACATCTGGAATTTGCCTCTGCCACCACTTTTGGCTAAGAGTGGCTAGTTTTGCCTCAGATGTGCAACAATCTGATGAATGCTTCATTCATTGTCAAACAGTTGTTTGGAACTGATGTTGAATATGCATTATGGGATTTACAGTCCTCTAAAATGACTTGGATCCCTGCAAACGTTGTACCCTAAACCGTGGGGAAGGGGTTATGGTTCCTTTCGCAGGCCCTGTGCCCATCTAGGCCATGGCTATTTAGTGGTCCGGGATGTGGTTCCAGAGACCTCAGCTGCCAACCTGCCCAAGCCAGACTTACAAAAGGTCAAACCATTATAGGCACCCCCACTGCCCCTGGTGCATTCTGATTTCCCTCCACTTCCTCCAGCCTCCCTAGCTGAGGAAGTTCTGGTGGGAGGATGCAGCTCTCGCTTTCTGTATAAATGGAGGGAGATCACTACAGGTGCATGGATACTTGAGGTGGTTCAGCAAGGACATGCCTCATGTCTCCTTATTGTTTCTCCAGTGAGACACCCCACCCCCCTTACCCAACAAATATCCTCTGGAACATCTTGTCATCTTGCTGGTGGAGGTTCAAAACTTCCTTCACAAGAGGGCTGTGGAACTCATCCCGATTTCAGAAATAAACTCCTGGTACTTTCTGATTCCAAAATGGACTGAGGGTCAAAGTCCAGTACTAGACCTTTTGTGGTTTGAACCTTTCATAGAATACAAGAAGTTGTTAATGGCTTCCCTGCAGTCCCCCTTACCCTCCTACTGAAAGGAGATTGGATGGTTTCAGTGGACATGAAGGATGCATACCTTTTATGTCAAGATCTGCAAGTCTCACAAAAAATACCTGTGTTCTGTGCTCCAGGGCTCGCACTGCCAATTTTGTGTCTTTCCCTTTGATTTGTGTTCTGCACCACATGTCTTTACCAAAGTATTTACTGCGGTGGCTACTGCCCTCCACAGGAGGGGCCTGTGTGTCTTCCCCTACATACATGACGGGCTGTTTAAAGACCCCGTCTTGAGAAGCCATTGTCTACACTGTTTCAGACTCAACACTTGTTAACGAACAGCTGGTTGTACTGGTCAGTGAGCTGAAGTCGGTCCATACCCTCTGCCAGAGGTCCCAATACATAGGTTCTGTTCTTGACATGGGGCTGGGTCAGGCATTTCTGCAATGAGACTGTGCCATGGCACTTGTAGCCCAGGCACAGCAGAACTCCACCAGCAATTGTGTATTGGCAAGATGTCATCTAAGATTGGCCAGATGGTGGCTGCCATACTGACTGTCCTGGTGGGCTCACCTCCATATGAGGATCCCTCATTGGTTCCTAAGGGCACTATGGGCACAGCATTTGGATGAGCTGGAGTGTCACAAGTGACTCCTCCTCCTCCATCGCTCCCTGCTCTGGTGGTTGGACTGCTTTAACCTAGAGATGGGGTCCCCATTTCTCTGGTCATCCCCCTCCTGGTGCTGACCATGAACACTTCAGGTTTGGGATGGGGTGCTCATCTGGGCCTCTTCAAAACCCAGGGCCAGTTGGGCCCTCTGGATACAGTTCTTCACAGCAACACTCTGGTGATGATGGGCTGTTTTGCATGGCCTACAAGCCTTCAGCGCGTTCCATTCAGGGAATCTGCTACTGATCTGCACAGACAATACATGTGTGACGTACTACATCAACTGACAAGGCAGAGTACATTACATTCATACACTCTCTGCAGAGAGGTGATGAGAGTTTGGCACTGAGCTGTGGAACATGACATATTCCTATTAGCAGTTTTCCTCTTTGGTACCCTTAATACCCTGGTGGATTTCCTTAGCCGGTCCCGTATGCTCTACCACAAATGGGAACTCCTGGACTCCATTGTGTTCGACCTTTGAGAAATGGGATCATCCAGACATAGACCCATTTGTAGAGACCCGTGAAATTATTTAATTTTTTTTATAATTGTTCTTTTTATTTTTCTGGAATTTTTTAATTTTTCATTGAAAATGTAGTTTTATTTCTTATTACATTTACATTCATAAACTGCCTCAAAATTATCTTATACACACTAGAAATCACATTCCTAGTATACTACATTAACATAGAAACATAGAATTTGACGGCAGATAAGGACCGCTTGGCCCACCTAGTCTGCCCATTTTCCTACCTAACAGATAAGCTGCAGATCCTAGTTAACCAACAGCTTACTTCCTCCTACCCCCCACTAGGACTGCCTTATGCCTGTCCCATGCATTCTTGAAGTCCCCCACTGTTCTTGACTCCATGACCTCCTCAGGGAGGCTGTTCCATGCATCCACAACCCTCTCAGTGAAAAAATACTTCCTCACATTACCTCTGAGCCGTCCCCCCTCTATCTTCAAATTGTGCCCCCTTGTTCTTGCACATCTCTTTTTCTGGAAGATGCTACCCTCTTGGACTTTAATTCCCTTGAGGTACTTGAAAGTTTCTATCATGTCCCCTCTCTCCCTTCTTTCCTCAAGGGTATACATATTAAGCTCCTTTAGTCTTTCTTCATATGTCTTCTGGTGCAGACCCTGCACCATTTTGCTTGCCCTCCTCTGGACAGCCTCCACTCTGTCTATGTCTTTGCAGAGATGGGGTCTCCAGAACTGCACACAGTACTCCAGATGGGGTCTCACCAACTGTCTGTACAGAGGGATAACAACTTCCTGTTTTCTACTATTGATGCCTCTTCCTATGCATCCCACTATCCCCCCAGCCTTCCTTACTGCCTTCTCGCATTGCTTGCCCACCTTTAGGTCATCTGATATAATTACCCCCAGGTCCCTTTCTATTTTTACTGTTGTCAGTATCTCTCCCCCATTGTGTACGCTTCCCCTGGGTTTTTGTTTCCCATGTGCATTACCTTGCACTTCTTTGCATTGAATCTGAGCTGCCATACATTTGACTATTCCTCCAACCTTGCCAAGTCCTTCTCATCCTTTCCACTCTATCTTGTGTATCAACCTTGTTGCAGCTCTTTGTGTCATCTGCAAAGAGACATACTTTTCCTTCCGGTTCCTCTGCAATGTCACTTATAAAGACATTAAAAAGGACCGGTCCCAGTACTGAACCCTGCGGTACCCCGCTAGTAACCCTCCTTTCTTCACTGTGTACTCCATTTACTACTACCCTTTGTGTCCTGTTGTCTAGCCAATTATTTATCCAGGCTACCACCTTGGGACCCTCCAAGGCTGGCTATCTTGTGTATTAATCTTTGTGTGGGACTGTATCAAATGCCTTGCTAAAATCTAGGTAGGCCACGTCCCACAGCCCCTCCTGGTCTACTACTTTGGTTACCCAGTCAAAGAAATCTATTAGATTCGTCTGACACAACCTTCCCATCGTGAATCCATGCTGCCTTGGGTCCTGTGCCCCACTAGCCTCTAGGTACTCAACAATTCTTTCCTTCAGAAGTGATTCCATCATTTTCCCTACCACTGAGGTCAAACTAACTGGTCTGTGGTTTCCTGCCTCTGTCCTGCTCCCACTTTTGTGAAGAGGAATCGCATCTGCCGTCCTCCAGTCCTCGGGTACCACCCCATCCTCCCATGATTTGTTAAAGAGAGTAGTCAGCGGTGTCACTAGCTCTACCCATAGTTCTTTTAGAATTCTTGGGTGAATCCCATCAGGCCCCATTGCTTTGTCCACCTTCAATTTTATTCGTTCTTTCAGAACCCTTTCTTCTGTAAATGGACTGGTTTCGACCCCCGTCTTCAGAGTGTTTCTCTTGTTTGGTTTAGGTAACTCCCCCTCCTCTTCCTTTGTGAATACTGAGCAGAAATATTCATTCAGTATCCCTGCTTTTTCACTGTCACCCTCTACCCACTTTCCCTCCCCTTTATTAAGCTTCAGTATCCCTCTGCTTTAACTGATAAAGTTCTCTGTCCTGCTCCTTCTGTGTTTCCTTATATTTCCTGAATGCTGTCCTTTTCTCCTTAACCTTCCCTGCCACCTCTTTTGAGAACCGTAGCGTTTTTTTCCTTCGTTGTGTTTTATTGATTTGCTTTACACAAAGGCTTGTTGCCTCTGTGATGGCTGTTTTGATCACTCCCCATTGTTCCTCCACCCCTCCTTCTTGCCTGTTTGCTAGTGCTTTTCTGAGGCACTCTCTCATTTTCCCAACGTCAGCCCTCCTAAAGTCCAGTACTCTTGTGTTTGTATGGCTTGATTGTATGGCTGTATCTATCGTGAACCACACTGTTTGGTGGTCGCTTGTTCCCAGATGGCTACCCACTTCTAAATCTGAGATTCTTTCTCCATCCCCATTTGAAAGTACCAGGTCTAAGATTGCTCCCTCCCGAGTGGGTTCCAGTACTAGCTGTCTGAGGCATGCCCCCTGCAGGGCATCAAGAATGACCCTGCTCTTCGATGTGCCTGCAGCAAAGGTGCTCCAGTTAACATATGGCATATTCAGGTCCCCCATCAACAATATCTCCCCTTTTTCTGCCATTCTAAGGATGCCATCTATGATTTCCTTGTCCATTCCATCCCCCTGAGATGGGGGTCTGTATACAACCCCCGTGCGGATTGTGGTGCCGTTTCCTGTCTCCAGGGTGACCCAAAGTGCCTCATCTGCTCCCTGTTTACTCTTTAGTTCTGTTGCTTTGATCCCTTCCTTTACATAGAGAGCTACTCCTCCTCCTCTTTTACCCTCCCTGTCCCTCCTGTAGATTGTGTATCCTGGTATGTTGACATCCCAGTCATGGTTCTCTGTGTACCATGTTTCTGTGACTGCCACAATATCCAGGCAACCCTCTTCCATCAAGGCCACTACTTCAGGGAGCTTGTTACAAGACTCACGGGCATTGGTACTCATCACCTCCACTTTTTGATAGCCTTACCCCTTTTAGCTCCATTTCTGTTCTTACTGCCTTTCTTTTACATTTAAATCTGTTCTGCTCCTAATAACTTCTGTACCTTGGTGTTTACATCACTAATCACCATGTTTTGTGGGGGGCTCGGATTTCCTGCTCCTTTCAGTGCCTCCCCCTTAGCTGGTTTAAATAGCACAATGAAGCATTTAAACCTCTCACCTAGGATCCTGGTTCCCCCGGACAGATGCAGACCATCGCACCAGTATAGGTCTGCATCCTCCAAGTGGCTCCCGGTCCCCAATGAAGCCAAAACCTGAGCTCCACACCAGTTTTTCAACCACTCATTGAATTCCCTGGTGAGAAGTGCCCTAACATCTCCTTGTCATAGACAGGCAGCACCTCGAGAAGGTTACCATTATGCGCTACTTGTCTAAGGCCTTCCCAACTCTACAAACTCCTCTTGCACTGCTCTGATCCCATTCCTAGCCAGGTCATTTGTCCCTAGGTGGACAATGACATCCAGCTCCCTCCCTCGTGCAGCTCCTCCCATGATCCTGAGGATTGCCTCCTGTCCCTCAAGCCGTGGTGCCAGGAAGGCACCTACCTCCTCTCCCTTCCTCCCCATTTCTACCCCTAATGATGGAGTCCCCACCAGGAGTTGTTTTCTTCCCCTGTGGGTCCCATGCCACCCTCCTGTGGGTCTCCTTTGTGAAGGTTCCAGCATCCTCCTTGGTCTCCACTGCAGGTGCCTCCATAGAGGAACCACTATCCACCAGAAGAGTGAATGAATTGTGGAGAGGTACAGCTGGAGGGATGCAACTCTGTTCCACCACCTCTCCTCCTTGAGCCCACCCTGGTCCAGCCTCTCCTCTTTCTCGGCAACCTCTGAGGTAGTGGCATTGGCCCTGGTGGTCCCTGGGTGGGGGAGGAGGTTTCACGAATCCTAGCCAGGTCAGCCTGGAGACGGGCAACCTCCTCTCTCAGACCAGAGAGGTGCCTGCAAATAGGGCAGCATCGCAGCCTCCAGAATGTCTCCCAGAACATTGCCGACCCATAGCCATTGCACTGCACCACTCCTATCATGTCTTATTTTGTGTCCTCTCTACTGTTTCTCTGATGCTTATTCTCTCCTCTCCTTACAACTCTCACACTTCCTGTTCTGGGACAGCAACTTCCTATCTTCTTCAGTAGCCTCCTTCTTCCTTGCTCAATATCAGACCACCAGCAGTTAGTGGGGGAGAGTGAGCTACTTTTTTCCTTTAGGGTTGACAAAACCAATGTTTCTCTATGATCCTTTCCTTCCTACTGCCAAACGGGAAGTTCCTGTTGACAGTCAAATCCAGTGGCTATAAAAATAGAACTGGCTTTGGGTGGGTGGGATGGAGGGCAATTAGTAAGAAAAAAGGCTAGCACAAGGAAGTTGTAATTTGACTCACCTGCTTTTATAGTGTCTAAACCACACCCCCAGGTAAGCTGTCTTTCCTCCTACTGGTTTAGCAAAGTCAGCTGATACAGTACCCTTCCCTGCACAGAACACACACTGACTTTCTTTCTTTTTTTAACCCTAAATAAGACAACTTTATTAGAAATAGAAGGGGTCTGTCTACTTAATCTTAACAGACACTGACTCCTGCTGAAATATAGGTTTTAAATTAATAAGAAAATGTAGCTTCTTTTAGTTAGCTGCTTTCTGCTCTACAATCAAGGCTAGCAACAGGAAGTTGTAATTAATTGTATTGGATTGTATTAAGCAGCATTATGCTGTGGTCTTGAAAGGTTTTGTAAATGAAACAATTCCGCTGTCGATTCCTTGTGGACTGTCTCTGTGGTAACAACTGAGCCCAAACAACAACTGCTGCAAGCATTTATTTGGAATTTGCCTCCCAAAAAGCAATTTTTTCACTTTATTCGTGTGTGTGTGTTTTTTTTTTTTTTTTAGTTCTTTTTATATGTTGGATTTCTTGTTATTTCTTGTCATACCTTGAATTTCTTGTCATACCTTGAATTCTTGTTATTTCTTGTTTATTATTTAAGAAAAACACAGGTCTCTACCTATTTGCATCTACATACAGTGCAAAACGTCTGTTTCTGCTCGCTTGCTTCATGGCCTGGATTTTTCTGGTGAGATGCATTGACCCTCTCTTGGAAAGGAAGGTTTCTGTATGCTTTTCCCCCTTTTTCTTCTAATGGAGAGGGTTCTGCTCAAGCTACGGGCCAAGCTGCCATATTGATTCTGGTGGCTTCCTACTGGTCTAAACAGATTTGGTTTCCACTACTCCAGCAACCGGCATTGGAGCCTCCTGATCTGTTTCCTCTGCAAGCTGGGTTTCTGTCATGGGAACAGTGCGCTGTAGTGCACCCAGATCTGCAAACCTTGCACCTCCACGCCTGGCTCCTGAGGACATAGAGCTCTGCCACTTTGGGGTTTCCCCGACGGTGGCAGATGTTCTTTTGGTGGCTAGAACCCCATCTACTCTGTACACCTGTTCACACATATGGAAACATTTTACACTGGTGTACTCGGCATGCTCTGGATCACTGTTAGATGTCCAGTTCCTAAAGTGCTGGACCACCTCTTGTCCCTTTAAGGACTCGAGCTCAGGTATTCCTCTGAGATCCACGTGGCGGCCGTGTTGACTTTTCATGCCCTCACAGAGGGTAAGTCGGTGGCTCAGGTGGACGTTTCCCAAAGATTCTTAATGAGATATTCTTCTACTGCACCCTCTGAGATCTGATTCCAGCATGGGACTTTTATTTGGTCTTAAAGACACTCACTACATCTCTGTGTGAACCTACTCCTACTTGTGAGTTGTGCTTCTTCTCTTTCACTACACTGTTTCTAGTGGCTATAATGTCTGCTAGACACATCTGAATTACAGGCTTTGGTTGCAGACCCTCCTTTTATTATTTTTTCCAGGATAGGGTCACCTTACTTACCAATCCTCACTTCCTTCCGAAGGTAGTGTCTGAAGGAACACTAAATCAGACTACCGTTTAGACCTTCCTGTTGGGAAATGTTGTTTACATACGCTGGACATCAAAAGGATGCTACAGTATATTGGTACTTGGATTGTAGAAAATCCTCTTAACTGTTTATAGCCTTTGTCCCCAGAATGGTGGGCTCTACGATTTCTAAACGGGGCTGTCCAAATGGCTGGCCAGTTGTATTACGTTTTGTTAGCAGAAACATGGTAAGCAACTTTTTGGTCCCATTCATGCTGATTCCACCTGAGGGTTGGCTACCTCAGTGGCTTGTTTTAAAAATGTGTCTGCTGCTGACACTTGGAGTTCTGTTCATACGTTCACTAAACGCTACAGTTTGGGCATGTTCTGTCATAGACATGCCAACTTTGGCCTCAGTGTTCTGCAAGATCTCCTTATTCAGAATCATTAGGTCCTGCTGTCCTCCCTCTGTGCTTGGTACTGCATGGGAGTCATTCCATGATGTGGCTCAGTGGAGGGAGATATCCTCGAAGAAGATAGAATATTTATCTACTGTACCAGTAGATCTTCACGTGACTCTTCTCCATTGAGCCACAGCTCTCCCTCTGTCCTTTTCCCCTTTATTCAGGTGATGGTTGACAATACTGCCTGCTCTCACAAGCTGCTTCTCCTCTGATGCCTGAAAGAGCAGCAGACATCTACTTGAAAAGTAACTTGTGTCCATAGGTTACATGAAGGAGATCCTGACTTGTTGAATCATATTAAAATCCATTCTGAAAATGATTTCTTGGTGTGTTCATTTTATTAAAAATGGCACCGATCGAAGCTGGCCCGGTGGCACGGAGGGTTGAGGCACTGGACGCCTTACCATTCTTACGGTGACCGAGGTTTGGGAACAACCTCGGGTCATTGGAGAGCCGGCAATGGGGAGGGGAAGCAGGATTGAGCATTCAAAAGGCAGCTCCTCTCCTGGGGTGGTCGGCCTCTCCCACCAGGTGGAGGTCTGGTGGGTAGTGTAGGCAGGAGAGGGTGGAAGTGCAGTGGAAGGGCCCCCACGTGCACACGTGAGGATGGGGAGAAAAGGGGGGGGGGGAGAAAGCTGATTTAAAAAAAAAAAAAAAAAAATGTGTGTACATTATATATAAATATGGCACTGATCTCGTTTGTTTGCTGTGGTTATTCAGTGAGTGAGCATCAACCATCAGCGTGCTGTCCTGTCAAGTAGGGAACAATCTGACAGTGCGGTTTAGAGGCTAACTATCATGAACAATGGCACATTTGAATATATATATATATATAATATATATATAAAATATATAAAATATATTACCAATTTTCTGCTGGTACCTTGCCCTGACACTGATACAGATGGCTTAAATGGTTTAAAAACTTGGAAGAATTTTATGTATGCATGCAGGTCAGCACGTATGTGGCTCATTCAGTGCACATAGAATTTTGTGGACTCAAAGTGACATTTTCAAATGTTGGGCTGCAGAAATAACTTTGCTCTACTGTAAATATTTTTCCCACTGCGATGAATACTACTGCACACTCCATGGGTTGCCGCACCTCAAATCCCCAGAGGCTCCTTTCTTTGTAAATGTTACCCCCGCCCGCAGTGACGTTTGAACTGTATAAAAAAAAAAAAAAAAATGTTAATGTGCATACAAGTTTGAATTGCGAACAGCATATGGTACCCTGGGCACCAAGAGCAGTTATGTGGATCCTTTCCCACAAAAATACCGTAGCAGCCACCATGATGCCACATGGTACTTGGGAGCCTTTCTTTCAATGCAGCATTTCCGTCCAATGCTCGATGCTACATCGAGACAGCCACAGATCACATCCCTACACTCATCAAGTAAAAGAACTGTTTTTGGTCAAGATAAGAAGGGTGTTTTTAGTCCAACTCGATTGTGCACGTCGGCTGTTTCTCTACTAGCAATTAGGCTACCAATCTGTCCCACTTGTAAGGACTTTTGTAGATCGGACAAGGGACTAGTTAATGATACTGTGTGACCTAATTTAAATGGGTGGCAACAACAGCAAGCTCAGAGTGAACTGTGAAGGGATGAGTTATGAGTTTGCCACAGTATTAATTACTGTATTCTTATAAGGGTTGGTATAACAACAATGTTTAGTGAAACTGCCACTTTAGTGCAGCAAGGGAACTGTAATGGTAATCATAGGGAAATATCTTTACTGGCAGGGAGCATACTTGTCTATTACTGTTATAACATGAAATGTGCAAACATACTTTGAGGTGCAGTGCGTTTACGGTTTTTCGATCAGGAGTCTTTCAATACTACACCTCAAAAAGCAGGACTGCTGTGCTGAACTGTGTTAGCCACCTGCTCCCCCTTGCAAGTGCCTTTCCCTACATGCCGTCAAGATGCTATGTGAGTGGGAGCACTGCAGGTAACGGCCACATGAGTGCAGGTTCAACACAGAATGATTTCAAACATCTAAAAAGGATGTTTTTTAACCGTGAACTTCGGAGATGATCACAAAAGAGTACACAGAGTGCCACAAGCGAACTAACGGAGCTAAGCAGGTAGGTTCCTGTCAGTAGCTCTTTTAAGCTGCTTCTCTACTCAGGTTGGCATACCCTCTCCTGTGTGCCTGATTTGGTCCTGGTCATTTCTGTCTCTGCCAGTCCAGTGACTCTCCAAGCTTCTCTCCAGCAGGGAACTGAGGCATGCTGGGGACACCCATGCTGTATAGGCACCAACAAGGTGTGTCGATGTGGGGAGCCTCAGCCAGCAATAATTTCCAAGTGGGCCTCATGCTGACGGCTTACAGTTCCATGGTGTGTCTCCATGGAGGTGATTCTTTCAAACATCTACTGTTCTGGTAGGTAACTACAGTATTCTTTATCAGGTGTAACCTTTCCCATCTAAGAAATTTGTGATCCATTCTAGTGGTTTGAAACTAGGGGTCTTTAATCTGAGCAGTAATTTAGTATATTGCATAAAGTGGAATTTTGCTTCCAGCTTTCTCCATAATGCAATATCATTCCCAGACTGTTGCATCTTTCCTGGGGCATCACATAATTCTAGTCTATCATTAGACGGTACTTTAAGGATGTAGAGTCCTGTACTCTATATCAGTTCATGTTCCTTTCAGTTCGCATTGTACTCTGGGGGAGCACCAGTGTGCGTAAGTGAGCTGCCCAGTAATATCTAGCGAGGACTCTGAGAGCTAGCCCTCCCTGAACCTTTGTGAGGGAGAGGGTTTTGTATTTGATGCAAGGCTGAGTATTATTCCAGAGGTACCTCACAATGAGGCTGTTCCATTCTCTGAAAGTGGATTGGAGCACTATAGTTAGTGGCTAGGACTTTTGCTTGGGCCATTGTTCTTATAACCCGAAAACAACCCGAAGGTGTGAAACAGGGACAGTGCCACCTCCAAATAAGTCTCCAAATTGACAAGATGACCAAGATGTAATCTGTGTGAAGATGGGTTTTCTGTCCTGTCCATCCACTCTAATGCCAGATATCTGCTGATTCTCTCAGACTGCCTGAGCCAAAGGCTCAATATAGATTGCAAAAGTAGTAGTGTGAGGGAGCAGCCTTGCCTTGTCCCCCTCCCCAGTGTGAAAATCTCCCCTGCCTGCCTGTTAGACTTCAGCTGTACTGTCAGGGATATGTAGAAACCTTTGACCACTGAGATAAAGGAATCCAGAAATCTCATTTCTTGCATAACTTTGACCAGATCCCCAGTACACTCTATCAAACGCCTTTTCATCTTCAACCCCACCAGAACTGCCAAAGTTTTGGTCGAGTTAACATGGTTGAGAAAATATAATGCCCTCCTGATATTTTTCTTGCATTTGCCTTCTTGGTGTGCAACCCACCTGGTCCAAATATAATGAGAGATGGGAGTGTTCATTCCATTCTTTTGGCCAGTAAACTGGTATAGATTTTGTAATCAAGGTTAAGGACTGAAATGGGACGATAGGACTCTCACAACTTGGCATCTTTCTCTTCCTTAGGGATAACTGAGATGAGTGCCTCATTCTACCTGGGAGAAACATATAGAAACATAGACTTTGACGGCAGATGAGGACCGCTTGGCCCACCTAGTCTGCCTGTTTCCCTACCTAGAGGATAAACTGCAGATCCTATTTAACTAACAGCCTATTTCTTCCTACCCCCCACACAAATTGCCTTATGTCTGTCTCTTGAATTCTCCCTTGGTTTTAGACCCCACAACCTCCTCAGGAAGGCTGTTCCATGCATCCACCACCCTCTCTGTGAAAAAATACTTCCTCACATTGCCCCTGAGCCGTTCCCCCCTCTATCTTCAAATTGTGTTCCCTTGTTCTTGCACATCTCTCTTCTGAAAGATGCTACCCTCTTGGACTTTGTTGGTTCCACTGAGGTACTTAAAAGTTTCTATCATGTCTCTCTCATATGGCTTCTCTTGTAGACCCTGCACCATTTTAGTTGCCCTCCTCTGAACTGCCTCCATCATGTCTATGTCCTTGTGGAGATGGGGTCTCCAGAACTGGACGCAGTACTCCAGATGTGGTCTCACCAACTCTCTGTACAGGGATAACAACTTCCTGTTTTCTGCTGGTGATGCCTCTCCCTATACATCCCAGTATCTCTCCCAGCCCTCCCTACCGCCTTCTCACATTGCTTGCCAACCTTAAGGTCATCTGATATGATTACCCCCAGGTCTCTTTCCATTTTTGTTGTTGTTACTACCCCCCATTGTGTAATCTTCCCCTGGGTTTTTGTTTCCCATGTGCATTATTTTGCACTTCTTTGAATTGAATCCAAGCTGCCATACTTCTGACCATTCCTCCAACCTTGCCAAGTCCCTTCTCATCCTTTCCATGCCTTCTTGTGTATCAACCCTGTTGCAGATCTTTGTGTCATCTGCAAAGAGGCATACTTTTCCTTCCAGTCCCTCTGCAATGTCACTTATAAAGACATTAAAAAGCACTGGACCCAGTACTGAACCCTGCGGTACCCCACTAGTAATCCCTCTTTCTTCAGAGTGGACTCCATTTACAATTACTTTCTGTGTCCTGTTGTCCAGCCAATGTTTTACCCAGGCTACCACCCTGGGACCCACTCCTAGGCTGGTTAATTTGACTATTAATCTTTTGTGTGGGACTGTGTCAGATGCCTTGCTAAAGTCTAGGTAGGCCATGTCCACAGCCCCTCCTGGTCTACTACTTTGGTCACCCAGTCAAAGAAATCAATTAGATTCGTCTGACATGACCTTCCCGCTGTGAACCCATGCTGCCTTTGGTCCTGTGCCCCACTGGCCTCTAGGTACTCAACAGTTCTTTCCTTCAGAAGTGATTCCATCACTTTTCCTACCACAGAGGTCAAACTGACAGGTCTGTAGTTTCCTGCCTCTGTCTTGGTCCCACTTTTGTGAAGGGGAATCACATCTGCCTTCCTCCAGTCCTCCGGTACCACACCATTCTCCCATGATTTGTTAAAAATGGTAGTCAGTGGTGTCACTAGTTCTCTGCTTAATTCTTTTAGAATTCTGGGGTAAATTCCATCTGGCCCCATTGCTTTGTCCACCTTCAGTTTTAGGAGTTCTTTCAGAACCCTTTCTTCTGTGAAAGGACAGGTATCAACCCCCCATCCAGAGTGCTTCTGTTAATTGGATTAGGCACCTCCTCTTTTGTGAATACTGAACAGAAGTATTCATTCAGTATCCCTGCTTTTTCACTGTCCCTCTCTGCCCACCCACCGTCTATTCTATTCAGCCTCACTATCCCTCCCTTTGTCTTTCTACGCTCCCTGATATACCTATAAAAGGTTTTATCCCCCTTCTTAACTGAGTTGGCTATCTTTTCCTCAGTTTGGGCCTTTGCTATCCTGACTACCCTCCCTGCTTCCTTCTGCCTTAACTGGTACAGTTCTCTGTCCTGCTTCTTCTGTGTTTCCTTATACTTCCTAAATGCTATCTTTTTCTCCCTAACCTTCACCGCCACCTCTTTTGAGAACCATAGTGGCTTTTTCTTTTGTTTTGATTTATTTGCCTCACACAAAGGCTTGTTGCCTCTGTGATGGCAGTTTTGATATTTCCCTATTGTTGCTCCACCCCTTCTTCTAACCTGTTTGCTAGTGCTTTTCTAAGGCACTCTCCCATCTTGCCAAAGTCAGCCCTCCTGAAGTCCAGAACCTTCACTTTTGTATGGCTTTACTATGTAGCTGAGTTTATCGTGAACAACACTGTTTGATTGTCACTTGTTCCCAAATGGCTACCCACTTCTCGATCTGAGATCCTCTCACTGTCCGCATTTGAGAGTACAAGGTCTAAGACTGCTCCCTCATGAGTAGGTTCCAAAACTAGCTGTCTGAGGCATGCCTCCTGAAGGGCATCGAGAATGGCCCTGCTTTTGGATGTGGCTGCAGCAAAGGTGTCCCAGTTGACATCCAGCATATTAAGGTCCCCCATCAACAGTATCTCCCCTTTCTCTGCCATCCTAAGTATGCCTTCTATCATATCCTTGTCCATTCCCTCCCCTGACATGGGGGTCTGTATACAACCCCTGTGCGGATTGTGGTGCCATTTCCAGTCTCTAAGGTGACCCACAGTGCCTCCTCTCCTCCCTGTTTACTCTTTTGTTCAGTTGCTTTTATCCCTTCCTTTACATAGAGAGCTACTCCTCCCCTCTTCTCCCCTCCCTGTCTCTCCTGTAGGCTGTGTACCCTGGTATGTTAACATCCCAGTCATGGTTCTCTGTGTACCATGTTTCTGTGACTGCTACGATATCCAGGCATCCCTCTTCCATCAAGGCCACCAGTTCAGAAAGCTTGTTGCCCAGACTACGGGCGTTGGTACTCATTACCCTCCATTTCTTGATGGCCTTACCCCTTTTGCCCCATCCCTGTCCTTATCGCATTTGTCACTTTCTCCATATACTCCCTATGCTTCTCCCTATCGACATCTCTGTGTTGGTGTCTACCTCACATAGTACCCTGATTTTTATTTTATTTTTATTTTTTTTGTGGGGGAGGAGCTAGGATTTCCCTGCTCCTCTCCAGTGCCTCCCCCTTTGGCTAGTTTAACTGCTTGCCAATGAAGCATTTAAACCTATCACCTAGGATCCTGGTTCCCCTCCTGGACAGATGCAGACCATCACACCAGTATAGGCCTGTATCCCTCCAGGTGGACCCCCAGTCCCCAGTGAAGCCAAATCCCTGAGCTCTGCACCAGTTTTTCAATCACTGATTGAATCCCATGGTGTGGAGCACCCTAGCCTCACCTGTGCCATAGACAGGCAGCACCTCCGAGAAGGTTACCCTGCGTGCTAGTTGTCTAAGGCCCCTCCCCATCTCCACAAATGCTTCTTGCACTGCTCTGATCCCTTTCTTAGCCAGGTCATTTGTCCCTAGGTGGACAATGACATCCAGCTCCCTCCCCTGTGCAGCTGTTCCTGCGATCCTGAGGATTCGCTCCCTGTCCCTCCAAGCCATGGCGCCAGTCAGGCACCTTGCCTCCCTCTCCCCTTCCTCCCCCAGTTCTACCTTCCTAACAGTGGAGTCCCCAACCAGGAGTTGTTTCCTTCCCCTGTGGGGTCCCATGCCACCCTCCTGTGGGTCTCCTTTGTGGAAGTTCGCAGCATCCTCCTTGGTCTCCACTGTGGGTGCCTCCATAGAGGAACCACACTTTTCCAGAATGGCATAGAAATTGTGAAGAGGTACAGCTGGAGGGATGCGCCTCTGTTCCACCACCCTCACCCTCCCTGAGCCCACTGTGGTCCAACCGCTCCTCTTTCTTGGCAATCTCTGAGGCAATGGCAGTGACCCTGGTGGTCCCTTGGTGGGAGAGGAGGTCCCACAAATCCTGGCCAACTCAGCCTGGAGATGAGCAACCTCCTCCCTCAGCCCAGAGAGGTGCCAGCAGATGAGACAACACCGCATCCTCCAGAACGTCTCCCGGAAGACTGCTGCTCCACAGCCACTGCACTGCACCACTCCCATCATGTCTTATTTCTGGCCCCCTAATTGTTGTTTGGAATACTTACTCTTTCCTCTATTTGTTTATTTCTTTTCTGTCCCTACTTACACCTCTGTGCCCTTTTAGCTCCTGATCTTCCTGTTCTGAGACAAGAAGTTCCTGTATTTCTCAGTAGTCTCCTTACTTGCTCAGAGTCAGACCTCCAGCAGCTGGGGGAGATGGAGAGCTACTCTTGCCCTTTTAGGATGGTGAGTCTTTGGTGGTTCTGTGATGACTCACTTCCTGCTCCCAAACAGGAAGTTCCTGTTGTCAGTTAAATCCTGTGCCTATAAAAGTAGAACTGCCGGGGGGGGGGGCAGTATAGTCCAAGTACAGAAGTTTAGTTGTACCAGCAGGTCCTTCCTCCTGATGCTCTGCTTGTTCTCTGGCAGAAGCTGTCTAGGGCAATGTTAAAATCTGGTTTTAATCTGGCTCCTTCTAGCTAAGCCACTCCCCCTACTTTGCAAATATTTCTACACTTTGTTAATTTCTCAGATAATTCCCTTCAGCCACCTGTGACAAGCGCCTAGATATCTGCACAGATAACAATTCACTTCAACTAACTGACAGACTTTTTTTTTTTTTTTATCATAAATTAAAGGTCCCAGTACAAGAGTTCTAGTTCTTAGCCCAAGTAGAGAAGTTTAGTTATACTAGCAGGTCCTTCCTTCTGGTGCTCTGCTTGGGAGGGGGTATCTTTCCTGATTTTTTAAGGTCTCTTTGTGCTTTCAGCAATGGACAATGCAGTGTCTCCCGGAATGTTTTATACCACCCACTGGAAAATGCATCCATCCTAGGACTCGTATCTGCCTTCAGATTTGTTATGGTGTGGGACAGGTCTTTACTCGAATGGGGCTTGTAAGAGTTATTAAGGGTAGGAAGGAGGTCCCTGCCACAAATGGTTCCTTTGCCTGAGGGTTCTCATCTTGGGGGAATGTATGCAATGTCTGATAGTATAAAGGGAAGGCATCTGCCAGTGCTGTGGTTTTAACTAGTTTGGTGCCCCTCTCTGGAGGATGGATTTATGTAACTTGAATCCTCACTTTATGCTGTCTGAGTCTGTAGGCCAGTAGTTTTGCTGTGTGTCCTTCACCTTCATAATATTTTTGTTTCAGTAGCCAAAGGGCCAGTTCAGTGTCAGTGGAGACAGTCTCGTCCTAATTAAAGTTTGAGTCGTGATCCACTCCCAGGCATCTTGATCCCCATTTGTGTGTACTTTGTAGAAATAAAAAAAGTTTTGGGAGTATAAAAGATAACAGATAATCTAAGATACCAAATCATTAATCATCCTTGTGTTTAGCAGTTGATGTTGAACATCCACATCAACTGCAAAATATGATCCAAAATCTGTCTTCCAGCTGTAACTTAACAAATCTCCATTTGCTGCACACAAGGTAGTGAACAGCAAGGACTGAATGTGCAGTCAACATGGCAAAGCAACAATAAGTTCAAGTGGATGTAGCTGAGGAGCAGACATGGAAACAATTCACTGGGGAACCCACCACCTTGGATGTAGGATAAAACATTTCTGACGGGTCTGGGAGCATGTCCTCAGAAAATGTTGCATCTCTAGTTATTTGGTGCACATGTATACACCTTCAGGCACAATCATGCCTCTGCGGCAGTATTTTCCATTTTGCTCCCAAAACAGTGTGAGATTATTCATTGACTCCTGGAACGGAGTCACATAGGAATGTACTGTAGATGCTTATGGACAGAAAAAGTCTCACAGTCCATCTAGTCCAACACTGTCTAAATAGGATTCACATTGGGTCCAGTGCACTAATGTGGGCCAGATATGCGCAACAGGCGTGTACTTGGCCTGTACTCAACCGCAGACAGACGGGCAAGGTGCACCATTCACGAAGGCTATCTGCGGCCTTGCCACCCTGGCAGCAGAGTGGATCCCCTCCTCTGTGTGGAGCAAGGGATTGTGGGACAAGATGGGCCCCGGTCACTTGACAGTTTTGGGCAAGTGCCCCAACGGGTTGCCTCCCAGCTTGCATGCCGGGGGGTCACTGCCTGTGGGTTCGAGATGATGGGGATGCACAGTGGCTACAGCATGGTCCCTGCCGCATAGCCTGTGCGCCCCCCCCCCCAGCACTCCGTGCCTTGGTGCATGGAGCGAAGTGTAGGAATGCCTCCAGGCCACTCCCCCGTCTGTCTGTGCGTTGAGCTCCGCGGATGGACAGGAGATTTGGGTGTGAACGGATCTGCACCACTTCTGTGAATGCCACGCTGGTCCATGGGGCCTCTTTGAGCAGCAGAGTGACTAAGGGAAGCCGACGTGCCACATATATGTGGTGCATAGGCTTTGTGCATAGACCCCAGTGAGAGTACATGGGAACAGATGTGGTACAGTGTATGAACATTTTTATGAAGATCTGTTATTATAGTACCTTAATATTTAAAAATATTTTATTTTATAAGAATGGAATTGTTTTCTGAGTTAAAATATAGTATATATTAAAATCTAGAACCACATGCCTTGAGAGAGCCTAAGTTAGGCAAATGTTAGCAATTGGGAGGCTTATGAACAACAGATGAAAATAAAAGCATGATGATATGAATATTTTTATTGGAGCTAAAGGGTACATTGTGCTCTCAGTTTGTGGTATGGATGTTCAAGGATCATACAAACATATAAAATAGCCAGCAGCAGAAGAAGGCATTACACTCTAATGAATCCAACATGAGTCTAGCACTCTCCTGCTCACAAACCAGAGATGTCACAATGGCTTAGATTTTCAGCTGCTTTAAATTTTTTTTTTTTTTTAATCAAATGCTTAAGGTCTTAACATCACTGGCATACACTCCATCAATGGCCAGAACACCCTGGCGTTTCCCAGTAAGTCTTTGTCGGGGGGGCCGGGGTTCTGGTTCGGGACTTATCATACAAGTACACAGGCTATCCACCAATCACCATATACATGCATAATTAACTTTATTTATTTATTTAGCTTTTGTTCACCGGGTAAGTACACTAGACAAGTATTATGCCTATTTTCAGGAACGACCCGGGAGAATACAACATGAGGAACAACAGTCAAGGAGACATGGCAAAGAGAGTACAGTTTTTTGTCACAGTAAACAAACATGTGGGAAATACATCATTTGACGCTAGGGGAAACACATTTCAGATTATACACTCTAGACTAGCTAGTTCAACTGACAGATATATACAGGTCGTCATACATAGGAGTGGAGCATAGCTCAAGGACTGGATTGGTCATAATATAACTTATAACATTGTCGTATACACCCCCTAGGCTAGTTGGATCGCAGACAGGTATATACAGCTCATCATATTTTTATAAATATGCACATGTTAGACAGAAACAGAAGCACTTGGTAGTACAAGTTTCTACCAAGTGACCAAGGTACAATATGTCATGGTTAGCCTATGACCGTGGAGCAATAATGGGTGTAAAAATGCCCAAGGCTTTTAGGCAGGAGTAGTCAGAAGTCATTGATACAGTGGGAAAATATCTCCAGGAATTCGTGGAGACACCCTGGGAGGTTCAGACAAAACAATTTGACACTTTACTCTAGGGAGGTTTGGGGCAGTCACACTCTGATGCTAGTTTTAGAAACCCACAGGAATTTGAAAACTCAGATAGGAGGGGCAGCTCGGATATCCACAGGCAGCGAATTCCAGAGTCTGGGCGCACTTATGGCAAAGTCCCGATTTCCCCATGAGGGTCCGGGTAGGAGGACTTTGAGCATCCCTGATGTGAGAGACCTAAATTGGTAGGGGTGGGATTCAGTTTAGGCAGAAGCCGGGCCAGCCCTGGGGGTGCTAGTTCTGATCACGTTCCCAGAGAGGCATCCCAAACCAAAATCAAGGTATCTAGCTGGTGAGAGCCAGCAGAGTTTCTCATATAGCTCACAACGGTGGGTGAGTCGGGGGCAGCCAAGGCAAAACGACAAATGTTATTGTAAGCAGTGTACCACCGGGTGAGATGTGTCTTTGGAGAGCGAGCAAATAGGTGCAGCCCATAGCTGAGGGAGGGAAGGAGCACACCCTTTGCTAGGGCAAGCCTGGCTGCCGGTGTAAGGCTATACTTGGCCCTATAGGCCAGACCCAGTTTGCAGTTTGCCGCCTTGCAGATGTTAAGGATATGATTACCCATGTCAAGTTGGGGGTCAGGTGTTACTCCCAGATATTTGATGGAGCTCACTATGGGTAGTGAGGATCCATCTGCGCTGGTGACGTGTAAGCAGGCCAATGAGGCTTTGATTTTAGCCATTGAGCCAAGAGCATAGCCTGTGTCTTTTTCAGGTTCAGGACCAGCTTGTGACTAGCAACCCATGACAATACCCTGTTACAGTCATCGGTCAGATTCTGGTTTAGGGTAGTGGCATTCTGGGAGTGAGCCAGGATTACCAGATCATCTGCATACATGGTGGCGCTACAGCTGGTAGTAACCATGGGTAGTTGATTGATGAAGAGGGAGAAGAGGAGGGAACCCAGTACCTAGCCTTGAGGCACTCCGGAGGTCACCGGTAGGGGCTCGGAGAGGACTTTATTGAAGCAGGTACGCTGCTTTCTGCCATGTAGATAACCCATTATTAGCTATTTTGTGGCATGGGGGGAGAGGCCAAGTGACCACAACTGTGCACCAAGCAGTTTGTGGTCAACGAGGTTAAAGGCTTTGGACAGGTCGATAAATATTTATTGCACCAGAGAGTTTGCCCTGGTCCATGGCTGTCCGGATACTTGATGTAACCGAGATTAAGGCTGTGGTGGTGCTGTGTCACTTACGAAAGCCGTGCTGGGCTGGGGACAGAAGTTCATGAGAGTGGGTATATTCCAAAAGCTGCTCAGCCACTACCTTTTCAAGGAGCTTGCTAAGGGTTGGGAGAATGGCAATCTGTCGATAATTGTCAGGCAGTTTGGGATTTCCTTGCTTCGGTACAGGGACAATCCTCTCCTCTTTACAGATGTCTGGGATGGTCCCCAGACCAAGGGATGGGTTGAAGATAAAGGCTACTGGTGAGGCAATGTGTGCAGCACCAAGCTTAAGGAGTTTAGGCTCCAGGTCGTCTAGGCCAGGACTGGAGTACTGGGAGAGGCCAGCTAGGTGTTTTTGCAGGTCCTGAACTGATACAGCCCTGAGGTGGAACATTTGACGAGGAGGGTGAACCTCCAGCAAAGTGGAGGGAAGGGGGTGGGACAGAGCCGCATCCGGTGAGAAGAGGTTTGTGAAGGCAGAGAGGTCAGAGAAGTGATTATTTAGGGAGTTGGCAATAGTATAGGGATTATTGCAGGAGACTCCATTTATGACCATGTCTGTAACCCCCGGATGGGAGGATCCGCTGACAAGGGATTTAATATCTCTCCAGAACTTCCTGGGATTACTGGCAGAGCTTAGTAGGGCGGACTTGCAAAAGTCACTCTTTGCTGCCCTGATGGCCTTTTTGCACTTGTTTCTGAGGTGTCTGTACCTTTGAATAATCACTTGGCATCATACACATTTAAAACAAAAAAGTAAAAAGTGCATTCACAAAATAAATTCATATCTGGGCAAGATGTTCTCACTAATTGTGCATGCCAGTTATAGTTTTTACTTCTACCTTTATGTCTTTGCTGTTGTACTTTTTCATTTTTCCATTCTAGCTAAGGCACAACTTTGAGTGCATATTTAAAAGTTGAACTAAATGCCTCCGCTTTAAGATACTTTTTAAAACCCCTTTCTGTTAAAGCTTTTTAAACCAAGAGGTATTATGAGAAGACATTTTTTTTCCACCTTTCCCGGAATAGTGTTGGAATTTAGGTTTTCCTTGGTATGACAGCCATGTGTGTACAGTTTCTTCCTCAGGCCTTCATTTGGGCTCAAACTGACAAGCTGACTTTGGGAAAATGAGAGAGTGCCTTAGAAAAACACTAGCAAACGGGCAAGAAGGAGGGGTGGAGGAGGGAGTAATCAAAACAGCCATCACAGAGGCAACAAGCCTTTGTGTAAAGCAAATCAATAAAACACAACGAAGGAAAAAAACGCTATGGTTCTCAAAAGAGGTGGCAGGGAAGGTTAAGGAGAAAAGGATAGCATTCAGGAAATATAAGGAAACACAGAAGGAGCAGGACAGAGAACTTTATCAGTTAAAGCAGAAAGAGGCTGGGAAGGCAGTCAGAATAGCAAAGGCCCAAACGGAGGAAAGGATAGCCAATTCTGTTGGGGATAAGACCTTTTATAGGTACATTAGGAGCGAACAAAGACCAAAGGAGGGATACTGAGGCTTAATAAAGGGAGGGAATGTGGTAGAGGGGACAGTGAAAAGCAGGATACTGAACAAATATTTCTGCTCAATATTCACAAAGGAAGAGGAGGGAAGTACCTAAACCAAACAAGAGAACACTCTGAAGATGGGGTCGATACCAGTCCTTTACAGAAGAAACGGTTCTGAAAGAACTAATAAAATTGAAGGTGGACAGAGCAATGGGGCCTGATGGGATTCACCCAAGAATTCTAAAAGAACTAAGGGTAGAACTAGTGACACCGCTGACTACTCTGTTTAACAAATCATGGGAGGACGGGGTGGTACCTGAGGACTGGAGAAGGGTGGATGTGATTCCTCTTCACAAAAGTGGGAGCAGGACAGAGGCAGGAAACTATAGACCAGTTAGTTTGACCTCAGTGGTAGGGAAAATGATGGAATCACTTCTGAAGGAAGGAATTGTTGAGTACCTAGAGGCCAGTGGGGCACAGGACCCAAGGCTGCATGGATTCACGATGGAAAGGTCGTGTCAGACGAATCTAATAGATTTCTTTGACTGGGTGACCAAAGTGGTAGACCAGGGAGGGGCTGTGGACATGGCCTACCTAGATTTTAGCAAGGCATTTGATACAGTCCCACACAAAAGATTAATACACAAGTTAGCCAGCCTTGGAGTGGGCCCCAAGGTGGTAGCCTGGATAAAAATTGACAGACAACAGGACGCAAAGGGTAGTAGTAAATGGAGTACACAGTGAAGAAAGGAGGGTTACTAGCGGGGTACCGCAGGGTTCAGTACTGGGACCGGTCCTTTTTAATGTCTTTATAAGTGACATTACAGAGGAACTGGAAGGAAAAGTATGTCTTTTTGCAGATGACACAAAGAACTGCAACAGGGTTGATAGAGAAGATGGAGTGGAAAGGATGAGAAGGGACTTGGCAAGGTTGGAGGAATGGTCAAATGTATGGCAGCTCAGATTCAATGCAAAGAAGTGCAAGGTAATGCACATGGGAAACAAAAACCCAAGGGAAGAGTACACAATGGGGGGTGAGATACTGACAACAGTAAAAAGGGAACTGGGGGTAATTATATCAGATGACCTAAAGGTGGGCAAGCAATGTGAGAAGGCAGTAAGTAAGGCTGGGGGGATACTGGGATGCACAGGAAGAGGCATCAATAGCAGAAAACAGGAAGTTGTTATCCCTCTGTACAGACAGTTGGTGAGACCCCATCTGGAGTACTGTGTGCAGTTCTGGAGACCCCATCTCCACAAAGACATAGACAGAATGGAGGCTGTCCAGAGGAGGGCAACCAAAATGGTGCAGGGTCTGCACCAGAAGACATACGAAGAAAGACTAAAGGAGCTTAATATGTATACCCTTGAGGAAAGAAGGGAGAGAAGAGGACATGATAGAAACTTTCAAGTACCTCAAGGGAATCAACAAAGTCCAAGATGGTAGCATCTTTCAGAAAAAGAGATGTGCAAGAACAAGGGGGCACAATTTGAAGATAGAAGGGGGACGGCTCAGAGGTAATGTGAGGAAGTATTTTTTCATGGAGAGGGTTGTGGATGCATGGAACAGCCTCCCTGAGGAGGTCGTGGAGTCAAGAACAGTGGGGGAATTCAAGAATGCATGGGACAGACATAAGGCAGTCCTAGTGGGGGGTAGGAGGAAGTAAGCTGTTGGTTAACTAGGATCTGCAGCTTATCTGTTAGGTAGGAAAATGGGCAGACTAGGTGGGCCAAGCGGTCCTTATCTGCTGTCAAATTCTATGTTTCTATGTTTTTATGTAAAGGGTTCTGAGGGGAGAGCTGGAACTTGGTCAGGAATCGTATTCGCTAACTTACTCTTCCGTACGAAAAAAAAACATTTTCAGTAGTGGAATATTTTTCTGATATTAGTTTTTTGACCGTTTCTCCCCCTTCAGAAAAATCTGTACACATTTGGACTGAGAATAAATTGTCCTAGTTAAAGTAGTTGAATTAACCATTTTTTTCCTTGTATTTTTTTTTTTTCTTCTTCACAGAAATCGTGTATTAGAAAAAGTGGCAATCGGGGAAAGACTTTTTAAGTAAAATCTCTAGATTGCCAGTAAAATCAAAACCTAAACACTTTGGGAGATCGGTAAAAGCGGAAATTGCCTTTATGGTTAAAACAGACTCCTGATCAGAGCCACAGAAAATAAGAGATTGCTTTCCGTAGTTAAAGCACACTATGCATATACTGGCCCAGTGGCGTGGAGGGCTGAGGCATCCATGCCATACCTCCTGCAACGCTGGTGACCCACGTTCCCGTCATGAGCGGGCCGCTGGGGGTCAGCTGGGGAGGGAGGAAGAGGGTCGAGCGTCTAGAGGACTGCTCTCCTCTCCCGGGGAGGGAGGACTGGTGCTCCTGCCGAACATACTGCCCCCGGATGGAGGCCTGAGGGTAATGCGGGTCTGTTGGGTGCCAGAGAAGGGAGGGTGCTGTGGGACTTCTGTGGGTGTGCACACCTCCACACACGCTCGCCTGGCATGTGCGCCCCAGTGACAAGGATGGGAAAGGGAGAAAAATGCAGGAAAAACACCCTGGGCTATGGGTGATGACTGACCCTCTGTAGGCTCCGCACCCGGCAACTGGGCACCAGTCTGCAACCCTGTGGCAGAGGGCATTGGGCCAAGGTAAGTCCTGGGGATGCTAGGGTGATGGGTCTGGGGGCGTTGTCTTAAGGGGGCAGCCAGGGGAGACCAGAGGATGAAATGTATATTGAAGAAAAAAACCACTGTGGATTGAGCAACTGTTTTTAAAATAATTGTAAATTATTTGTCCACCATCTATGTTCAGTTATTTACTACTGTTATTTATGTATTTTTTTAATATATTTGGAACATACACATTTTTTTTACCCAATGCACATAATTGGTTGGGCAGTAGATATCCGAGAATAAGAATCTGTATATACAGTTGCATCAAAAATAAAGCTCCTTTCTCATAATACCTGTCGTTTAATTGTGTTTAACGGGGGGAGGGTCCTTAAACAGTGCCTTGAATCTGAGGCATTTAGTTCAACTTTTGAATGTGCACTCAAACTTGTGCCTTGGCTATAAATGGAAAAATAAAAAAGCACAACAGCAAAGACATAAAGGTAAAAGTACAAATTATAATTGGTGTGCAAAATGAGCGAGAACATCTTGCCCAGATATGAATTTGTTTGGTTTTATTTTGTGAATGCACTTTTTCCCTTTTTGTTTTGAATTTGTATGACACAAAGTTTATTAGTTGAGCACATATATTGTGACTGATGGATAATCTGTGTTTGCGCAAAAGAGGTGCTGAACCAGAACTCTGCTCCCTGACAAAGCCTTATTGGTGAAGCGCCGGGGCATTCTGGCCATGGATGCAGAGTACCAGTGATGTTAAGACCTTAAGCATTTGATAATTTAAAAAAAAAAAAAAAAAAAGTTGAAGCTGAAGATCTGAGTTATTGTAACATCTCTAGTTTGAGCAGTGTTCTCATTAAGACTGCAGATCTGTTTGTTCACTGTATCATCTCCAAAATTTTTAGGGGTACAAACAAAATTACAAGGGTTCACTATCATTTCTACAAAAATCTTTTGTGTGGTACATGTACTACAAACAGAATTATGGGGGTGCAGTGTACCCATTTCACACAGAAATGTGCTTAAATTTCATAATTTGTATGTGAATCACATACAGTTATGCATGAATGGGAACACTGGGTTTGGGAGCAAGAGTGCTAGACTCAGGTTGGATTTTGTAGTCTCTTTGGGGTACTCAACCCCCAGTCACAGTACCCAAACACAATTAACTGCTGAGCACGTGCTTTTTTCCTGTCTTCTTACAGTCCGAGTCTGCTTGATTGTGGAGCCCCTTTTCCAGAGGTTATAGTAAGCCCCGGCCCCTCCAGTTCTGACCCTCCGCCATCACTGTGTCCCACCCTCTCTTGAACCCCTCACCATCTTTTGAGTGACGACCTCAGCTGGGAGTTTGTTCCATCCTGAAACCACTATCTCTTTGTAAAGAAGTACCTCCTGACCTCTGTCTTGAACCTTCCCACTCCATCTTATAACAGCACCCCCTGGAGGTTTGTTTTCACTGAGGCACAAAATGTCCCTGATATCCCTCTTGTTTATACCTGTTCTGTGCCTGAAGGACTCAATCATGTCCCCTCTCCCCCACCTTTCCTCGAGTAAGTACGTGTTGGATTCTTTCAGCCTGTCATCATATGCCCTCCTGACCCTGAACCATCTTTGTTGCCCTCCTTTGAACTGCCATGAGCTGGTTGCTGTCTTTATCAGGTAGGGGCTCTAGTATTGCACACCATACTCCAGGTGAGATCATACTAAGGATGTGTATAGTGGCAGTATGAACTCCTCCTTTCTGGTCATGAGCCCTCTAGAAATATATCTAGCAGTCTATTGCTGCTGTGACTCTGCACTGCGTAGCTTGCCTAAGGTCACTGGTGATCGCTATCCCCAAGTTATTTTTCTTTTTCTCCTCTGCTTTATTGAAGTTGATCCCCCCCCACCACCCGCATACTGTACTCAGTTTTTTCTTCCTGTGTATGTAACCTTGCACTTCTTCAGCCATATGCCAGACCACCTTTCCAGCTTTGCCAGGTCTTCCTTTAGGTCCTGCACCCCATCATCGGTGCCCACCTTCCCACAGAGCTTGGTGTCATCCACATGTAACCCGGCCCCCCTTGTTTAACTAGCAGGGCTTCTCCTCTCACCACAACGTCTAGGGGGGTAAAGAGAAGGGTGGGGGTTTACATTGTAAAATCTTATCTTATCTACACATACACTCTATGCAGCTACAACGGCCACCATATACAAGGTAGATTGGTCTGTTGTACAATACAGACAACCAAGTGTGGCACACACCTGGTAGGGACCAATTACCATGGCCAACAACCCGGGTCCCTGGGAGAAAATGTTTGCTTAGGACTATGCTAGATTTGCACTTCTGGACAGGGGCACCCAAGTTAACTCCAGACACAAGGAAGCAATAACATTACTGTCCAAACCAGGTTGGAATTCTAGAGTGCGGCTTTTATTCACGTAACACAGTAGGAATAATCACAAAGCAAAGATGAACCCCATAGGGCTACACATACGGGTAATGCAGATTTCTAAGGTACAGACATTCCTGAATTCCCATTTAGTGTAGGATGAAGAAAACACACACTGGTGAACACGCTGGTTCCTACTGGAAATTGGCACATTCGGCCAGGTACTGGTACTATTCCCATGTTTCACAGGAGTAGAGGTGGTATACACGACCACCAAGGAGCACATACAGGCTCAGAACTTTCAGAACCCACTATACTGGGGTAAACTGAAAGAAAACAACCCACTTACAGGGGTAAACACTCTTCTCAGGCATTGGCCAATTGCACTGAAGAAAAAGTAAAAGGTGCCCTTCAGAACCTGTAGAGGTAAACTGGTTACTCCAGATGGGGGTCTCCTACTTTTTGCTTCCAGGCTTATACTCAGCCATTCATCCGGTCCATAACACCACACAACTGTAGAAAACTGTAGCTGTTGTCTTTAATGTTTATCACACTTAACATACTACACACACCCTGGGGTGTCAGAATTAAAAGTTTTGTACTTGGACAGTCACATACAGTACTCCCAACGTAGGCAAAAAGCTTTTAAACCAAAGGCTAGGTGACAGGGTTCCTTTGTCAAAGAAAATCACCTCACAAGCATTGCAGGTACTCCTGGGTTTTACTTAGAAAACAAACACGGTACTCACAGAGCAGTTGTCACAAGGCAGCTTCAAGAGTCCAAAAAGGACCAGGGGATTGCCCCTGCATCCTGAAGTTCACCTCATTCCTCCTGGGATGAGGCACTGGGGAAAACCATAGGATAAGGTCTCTACCACTTCCAGAACTGGTACAGTTGTCAACCACTAGGATAAGAACTTTAAAAAAAAAAAAAAAAAAAACACAAACTGGTAGCTGTCTGACAGAGCTGAAGGAGGAGCTGCCTAACACTGCAGCCTCCTGCACTGAACTCCAACTACAGACTCCCGAACATTCTAAAGCTAGCTCCCTAGCAGCTGGCCAGTGTGGCTCATGCTGGTGCGACAGTTCTATATGACATCATCCCTCCGGAGCTCAGCAGAGACTGAGAACAGAGAGAGAGAGAGAGAGACAGAGTGAAACCATTTAACTGGCATTTCACTAGCTGCCTTCCCTGCCTGCCACTGATTTCTAACTGGGATTCTAGTAACCCCCTGGAACGAGGGGGTTACACACAAAAAGGTAGACTTTGCCTTTAATGCCTTTACCAAATGGTCATTAATGAATATATTAAACACCAGGCCTAGCACTGACCCTGTGGGACCTCATTGGTGACTTTCTTCATACCTGATAGCTCTCCCCCACCACCACCCTTTGTGTCCCACTACTGAGCCAGTTTAGAAAATAGAAACATAGAAGTTGACGGCAGATAAGGACTGCAAGGCCCATCCAGTCGGCCCATTTTTTCTACCTTATGAATGTGCCATAGGCCTTTACTCTGTCAATGGCCTATCTAGTCATACTCATCTGTATTGCTCCCTTATGCCTATCCCATGCCTGTTTGAAGCCTGCACTGTATTCATATCCACCACTGCCTGAGGTAGGCCGTTCCATGCACCCACCACCCTTTCTGTGAAAAATAACTTCCTCACATTACCCCTTAACCGGCCTCTTTCTAATCCCATGCTGTGTCCTCTTGACCTGCTATTTTTCTTATATTGAAACATGTTAGACTCGTTCACCTTGTTAATGCCCTTAAGGTGTTTGAATGTCTCAATCATATCACCTCTCTCCCTCCTTTGCTCAAGGTTGTATATATATTAAGCTCCATTAATCTGTCCTCATGTTTTCTGATGCAGTCCCTGCACCATTTTGGTTGCCCTTCTCTGGACTGCCTCCATTTTGTTAATGTCATTGTGCAGGTGTGGCCTCCAGTACTGCACGCAGTACTCCAGATGGGACCTAATCAGTGACTTGTAAAGAGGGATTATTACCTCCCTCTTATGACTTGTGATACCCCTACTAATACACCCCAACATCCCTCTGGCCTTACCTACTGCTTTAGTGGTCTGCTTGGATGATTTCAGGTAATCTGTGATTATGCTGCCCAAGTCTCTTTCTTCCCTTGTGATTGCCAGCAACTCCCCTCTCAACCTGTAGGTAGCTTCAGGGTTTCTCTTCCCTATGTGCATGATCTTGCACCTCTTTGCATTAAATCCCAGTTTCCAGCTGGCCTGGTGGCGCTGAGAGTTGAGGCGTGGTCATCTTACCTCATGCCACGCCGGCAACCAGCGTTCAGGAACGAGCTTGGGTTCCGGGGGTCGGCAGAGAAGAGAGAGAGGATCGAGCGTCTGGAGGACTGCACTCCTCTCCTCTCTCTGGG